>OX451741.1:1107170162-1109570162 GCA_948472305.1 Vicia faba
AGGACTTTTTGGAAATATCAAGATGTCCTCTACAACCTTTATGTTGATAATTTTTGCTTTTGAATACTTTATCTTGATGTTAGTTTCCTTGACTAAAAGTGTCTTTTTGTTAACTTTTGAAATGATCTATAATGTATTGGCTTATATCTCTTAAATGATGCATTTTTTTACTTTAACTTAGAGATAAAAAGTTGTAGAGAATTGAATTTCCTTCAAAATGAAATTTCGTTGGGGGAAAAGCTGATGAAGCATATGAAAGTCATGCTTGGTCAAAGTTCAGTTGACTTCTCCTAAGGAAACCCTAATTTGGTAACTTTTGGCTTTTGATGATTTGAGGGCTTTTCCTTAAGAATCATGATCAACTCTTGATCAAATGATGGATATGACTTTAAAATGTTGATGTTAACACAAAAATATTGAGGTTTGAATGTATGTTGACCACAATTGACTTTTTACCCAATACAGTTGATTTTCAGTCACCTGAGTCATTGACTGAGCAAACTTGTGAGGAAAGCCTTGAAACTTGACATGAGTATTCTTAAAGACTTATGGAGAACCATGAAAACCACTTAAGACCTTGAGAACCCAATCTTCCCTGTGAAACACAAAACCCTAATTGTGGACCCATTGCTTAGAAGGAGAATTTGTCTGATCAATTCTTGAGCCAACTTCTGCAAATGAAAACCTCATGAGAATGTCTTAAAGAAAAATAAGAGGGAAAATTTTTGGGTACAACAACTTCACCTTTTCAATATTCTTAAACCTGAAGAGTTAGATTGGCATGTCCGCCATTCGTGACTTGAAGGTAGAAGATGATTGAACACTTAAGTGCCCAGAAACTAGAACTTGCTTGTGCATGAAGTAACACTGTTAGTTGATTATGTCGAGAATGGGCTTAAAGATTACATTTTGAGAGTAACGGGATGTCATCAGAGATGGGATTATAGATGCCATCTAGAGTAACTTGTTGATAGGAACATCAGAGTAAGTCTATGCTTGACTTTGTCTTAAAAGATGTATTTGGAATGAGTCTACGTCTGACTTTGTCCAAAAGAATATCAGAGTGAATATACGCTTGATTTCATCTGAATGATGTACTAGAATGAGTATACGCTTGACTTTGTCTAGAATATACGTTTGGAATACGTCTACGTCCGACTTTTTCCAAAAGAGTTACAAAATAAATCTACGCTTGATTTCATCTGAGCTAGAAGATGTCTACGCCTGAATTCAACTATAAGAGGTATTGGAAAGAGTCTACACTCGACTTTTCCAAAAAAGAGTATCAGAAGGAAATCTATGCTCGATTTCATCTAAACTAGAAGATTTCTACGCCCGACTTCAACTAGAAGAGGTATTGGAACGAGTCTATGCCTGACTTTTCCCAAAAGAGTATTAGAAGGAAATCTACGTTTGACTTCATCTGAAGTAGAAGATGTCTACGCCCGACTTCAACTAGAAGAGATATTTTTCAGAATGACTCTCTGGGGAAAGTGCTTAAGTAGCCACTTGTTAGATCTAGTCTTTGAGGGAAATACTTTTCAGAATTCAGTTTTTGAAGGAAACTGTCTGGTTATGCAGATAGTCACCCCCGTCCTGTTTAAGGAATTATCCTGCGACCTAATATAAAATTATTGATGATTTTCGTCTGTTTGTGAATTTTACCAGAAAAGATAGAGTTAGTATTCATGCAATGTCATGATTTATGTAGTGCATTGCATGATGATGCTCTCAAAATATATGAGAATGTGCTATATGCATTTCGTACGCATATGCTATGATAAATGATGTATGAATGTGAGATGTCATTGAAGTGTATCGGTAGATTTGTATAACATCTTTTATCGGAAAATAAATCCCATAAATACCGTTGGGGACGAAGAATATGTGTGTTCTTCAACTGCTGGGGATTCCTGCTTGCCATTTGAGGAAACTCCGCTGGGAAATTTGATTTTTTCTTGGGGAGAAGAATTCAATAACATTGTTCGTTCGTCGCTCTTCTGGGGAGTTTAATTCTTATATATCTTGACTGGGATAAAAGAGATGGATAACCTTCCGAGGTGCTATATGACTGAGTTTTTGATATGGATGCTGACTCGTCTAGCGAGGATAAGATTGAACGACTATCTAGTCTAATTTCAGATTTTTGTAGTAACTCTCTGGCGATAGTGGTATGGACTACCATTTGCTAGAGAGAGAAGTTTTATCGGTGATTCACAATAATCAGAGGTATGGACTCAAGCTGCGGAGACTAATTTCTGCTAGGGAAGTAAACCTTGTTGGGGAAATAAACCCTGTTGGTGAAAAAGACCCTGTTGGGGAAACACTCTATTGAGGAATATGCTCTGTTGAGGGATTTGAATCCGGCTGAAGAAGAGAATTTTGTAGGGGATTTTACAATGTTGGAGAAATAAACTCAGTTGAGGAAGAGAATTCATGTGAACTGTGCTGCTATCATAATATACTAAAGATTGAAACTCCATAGGTTGGTGACATTTTCAGGGAAAATATTATACTCCTTTGTGTGCTAGGGGATCTGTTGGTGAGTACGATTAAAGTATCTTAGGCTTGTGGGGAATATGTCTTTGTTGAAGATGAGCTGGTGAAGCTGGTCCCGCGGGGGATAATCTTATGGAAATTGCTCTTTTAGGGCAACTTTTCAGGGGATTACTCTGTGGGGATTTATGTATGACTTGAACATTATCCCACCTCCTACAGTCTTGAGTAAATACTTATTCCTGTTTTTTACGCACATATTTGTTAGCAGTAATCATATTCATTCAATTTAGTCATTGGACGTTTTTGCAAACAAAACAAAAAGTAAAATAAGATTTAAACTTTGAAATTGTGTGTATATTGATAGCTTTCCCATAAACATGTGATTGTTGTACAAAGAGATAGAAGTCCTAGTAAGAGGAAATCGTCGTGAAAAATGAAAAGAGTACAAAGTAAAAACAAAATATATAGCTATGTGTAAATGATATCATCGGGTTCCAACTCTGTTGTTGCCTCTATGTCTTCGAGTATCTCATCCCTCGCTTGTCAGAAGAAGTTGATTGAATTCATCGGCACCATTCGAACTTGACGTTTCTAATAAAGCTGGTTGTAAGTGATCCAACATGACATAGTCATACGCTTTAATCCCTAATTTTTGTCAGGTGTACAATCCGCCTTTTCAAGTTTTCTACTTGCCGGGTGTACAATCCTTTATATATATATATATATATATATATATATATATATATATATATATATATATATATTATATATATATATATATATATATATATATATATATATATATATATATATATATATATATATATATATATATATATATATATATATATATATATATATATATATATATATATATATATATATATATATATATATATCCATGATTTTTACCCGAACCCTTTTGGTTTATCGGGATGCCCTTATTTTTGCCTAGGCCAGTCAACCCAGCGGGTCGTTTCGTTTTTTATGCGTAGTATTTTTTTAACTATGTCCACGTTCACAGGGTGCGGAAGATCTTCTCCGTCCATGGTGGTAAGTATCAAAGTACCACCAGAAAATATCTTCTTGACCACAAATGGCCTTTCGTAGGTAGGATTCCATTTTCCCCTAGGATCACCTTGAGGTAGGATGATGCGCTTTATTACCAAGTCGCCATCATGATATACTTGATGCTTGATCTTCTTATTGCAAGCTTTGATCATACGCCTCTGATACATCTGACCATGACAAAAATCCGCAAGCTTCTTCTCGTCAATCAAATTCAATTGATCTAGCCTAGTCTGAATCCATTTGTCTTTGTCCCAGTCTGCATCTTTCATAATTCTCAAGGAAGGAATCTGAACTTCGACAGGTAAGACACCTTTCATACCGTAAACTAAAGCGAATGTGGTTGCTCCCGTTGATGTTCGAGCTGAAGTGCTATAGCCATAAAGAGAAAATGGTAATATCTCGTGCAAATATTTGTAGGTTAGAACCATGTTATGTATAATCTTCTTAATATTCTTATTCGTGGCTTCCACTGTGCCATTCATCTTTGGTCGATACGGAGAAGAATTATGGTGCTTGATCTTGAACTGTGTGATATGGTGGGAGAACTGACTTGGGTGTTTTATTTTTATTGAAAATGTTATGTATAGAAAGAGTCGCCACCGACTTTTCTTTTATCCAATAAAGGAAAGGGTGAAAAGAATAGGAAAGACCTTTTGAGAATTTTCTTGAGTTCGGGGGGTAGGTTATGAAAAGGGAAGGTGTTAGCACCCTTTTCATCTGTAGTTATCTACGGGCTCTTAATTGCTAGCTCACTTTGAAATGATTTGTGTTTTGTGTAAGTTGAAAGATGTTTTTGAAAGTAGTGATTTTGTAATGTATCTCGTATCATTGAGAATGTATAAAAGATGTGTGTTTTGGAAATATTTTGAAAACGCTTTAGTGCAGAAATTTTGCAATGATTCTCCTATCATTGAGAATGTATACAAAGTGTTGGTTTTGAAAATATTTGTTGACAGAGAGTGTTGGGAAATATGTTTTTAAAATGCCAATGTAAAGAAATTTTGTAATAATTCTCGTATCGTTGAGAATTTATACAAAATCTTTGTTTTGAAAAGTATTTCGAAAGTGTGAGGTGTAAAGATTGTTTTAGTTTGTGAGCAAGAAATTACGAGCAATCTACCTACTAAAAAGGTCTTTGTTCCCTTCCTCCTCTTTTAGATAGTACTACTTCACCATTGATTGGTAGAGAGCCATATCATTGGATGTGAGGGACGGGCGTGGGTCATCGTACAATCATAAAAGGCATCTTGTAAGATGTTTTTAGCAATTTTGTCGTAAGGGACTAAGATCGTTTATTGAAGGCAACATTGAAGGATCATCGAGGGACTACAATCTTGTAATCGAGGGTCTTTGCTAAAACATCTCACGTTCGAAGGACATGACTGTTTAAATCCGAGGCAACAAGTGTGGGTTACCCTAGAGGTGCAAGTATGCAAAGTGTGTTTGTTTTCATGTATTTTATCTTGAAATTAAGGTTTTTCTAGGTTTGATTTTAAGTCTTGTCATGCAAATTCTAATTAGTAACAATAATAAGGAAATCGATAAATTGCGGAATTTAAATGTCCTACGCTATTACAACGCTTTGGGAATGGGGGATACAAGTTTGTGAAATAAGGGGAGGAAAGCAGTAAAGCCCTAATTACTATTACAAACCATTGAATATGAATTACAACAATAATTATGCACAAAATGTAAAGATGAAGAAGAAAAGGAAATTATTTTTAGGGTTTTTGATGGAGAAAAAGGTTTTAGTAATTACCCTAATTAGACTAATTAATTTAATTACAAGAAAAGTTAATTAATTTAACAAAACCTAAAATCTAAGTTAATTGAATTTTTAAGAAGAAAATAAAACCTAAGTCTAAATAGTTTGTTTAGAAAGTAATTTGAATATTAATAATAATTTAGAAAAATATTTTAAAGTATAGAAAACAAGAAAAATCTAATTCTAAATATTAACAAAAGTGTTTAAATTAAAATATTTTTAATTAACTATTTTAAGAAAATATATTTTTATATTTTTGGGTTAAATAAAAATAAGTAAATAAATAAAGTATAGAAAAATATATAAAGAATATACAAAGTATTGAGCCGGGGATTTAAAAAGTGAAATGGAGGTGAAAAAGAAAATGGGGCGCTAGGCCCAAAAGATATTTTTTTGTTCAAGTCAGAAAATAAAACAAAATGGGCCTAGTTGTTGAAAATTAGTTTGGGAGTATGAAGAAGTAAAAATAAAAAGGAAAAGGCCCAGGTCAGGAGGCCCATCCGCCTTGTTTGTGATTCAGTGTTGTTGATTTTTGAGGTGTATCATGGGCTGCACATGTGGTGCGTTGGATATTTGCTGCTTGCACATCTGATGATGATGGCATGAAGTCCATGGTAGGCGCGCATGGCTTGTATGTTTGAAATCTAAAAGAAGAAAATGTAAAAAAACAAAAGGATCGTTAGTGCTCGAACCCAGGTCACAAAGGTCATAGGAGCGCACTTTAACCACTGGGGCGGTGATACATCCGGTAGTTAAGACAACAATTATTAAATATGTAATGAACTCATTTATTACAGTGCTTCATCTTCTTCCTCGCGCTAGAAGTTTCAACACCAGTTTTGAATTTTGTAACTTCCTCATTTCTCAACCAAATCAGAAAATGTAAACATGAAACTTGCTCCATTTTTCAATACGAATTCAACAATATAAGTTTCATGAGCTATAAATCAAAGATGAATGAGAATTTTACTGGTACCAAATAAAAACCTAATTTTTCCAGAAAGTTCATCTTCAGAATTCGCATCACTCAGGCAACATAAATGAAAACTAAAGGCATGGTTAGCTTCAGGGCTATGATGTTTACATTTTTCATTCACAAAGTAACCATTAATGATGCTTGTAAGGAGAGTTCAAAGTTGAGAAAACTTACCTCAAAACTGGAAATCATGTATGGAGTTTGAGAACTTCTGGAGGCGTTGTGATGATCTGGATAGCTTCGCTGAAGTCCTAGGAAGCTAATGCAAATCTTACTTTGTGCTGAAAGTGCCTGAATCATACTGGAGAAGTCAATGTGCAAAGTTCTGTTTTTGAGTTTGGAAGATGAGGAAGATGATGTTACAGTTGTGAAACAGGGGTGAGGATGAGTTGTTTATGATGTATAGATTCTTTGTAAATGATTAGAATTGAAAACATGTGAGGGATTTGAGTGTTTGAAGTTTTTGGTCAGAAATGCCAACAATGGAGCTTTGTGTGAAATTCTGAGTTTTAGGGAGTTTGAGTGAGTTTTTAAGGGCAATTGAATTCGTGTCTTGGCTTGCAAATAGTGTCTCTATTTATAGAGAAGGGGTTTGGAATGCCCAAGTTGATCAGAATTCAAAATCACATGTTAAGCTCAACATGTGATTTTCTTGAAAAATCAAGTTTCAATGCCTTGTACCTTTGAACATATAGTGGTTAAACACTTTAATCGCAATGCTTATGACCTTGTAGAGTGAGTGTGGTATGAGGGAGAAAGTGAGAGCTCAAGAATTGACTTTGTGCATAAAGCTTGCTTTTCAAGAATGGCAATGTTAACTTTCTCCCCAAAATGGAAAATTGACTTGGACAATGCTTAAACCACTTGGATCATAGCTCAAACGTTTGTGTAATCTATTAATTATGGGTATATACACAAGTTAGAAGGCATGCAAAACAAGATTATGCATCATAACATTGATATTGGATTATGTGTTCATCAAGAAAATGACTTGTAATTCAAGAATGCATGCCCATCTTCATCTCTTCGAATCTCCTAGCTCAAAAACGATCTCTTCATATTCTTGGACATTTTAGAAATCTTGAAAGATTGTCTACAACCTTAATGTTGGCCACTTTGTCTAAATCGTCTTGTAACTAGGTGAAAATTGGTCAAGAAGTTAGGTCAAAAATCTGCCTAAACTTGTTGAAAATTTCACTAAGTGTTTTAGAAAAAATGTGATGACTTCATGTGCCCATATCTTCAAATCTAAGAATTCTTTGGACATCAGCCCTAAGGGAAAAAGTTGTAGAATTCATCAAGATCTACAACCTTTATGTTGAAACTTTTCCTTGAATCATCTTGCATTATGGTGAAAAATTGTCATGAAATATTAAAATTATCAAGGTTAAAAACACTTAGAATTTTTCTAAGTATTTGAAATCTTGACTTTTTTGTTGACTTTTTGAATTTATTGATTCTTGGTGGTCAAGTTTGATATTTTTGAATGTCTTGATGAATTTGATCTTTGAAATTTAATATTGACCAAAAAGTCAAAGTTTGACTTTTTGTGTATCAGTTGACTTTTCATTAGTTGATCAAATTTCAACTATCAGTCCATTGATCTTGAGAAATGATTTGAGCCATGAAATTAGGTCAACATGTTGTGTTTGAGTCCTTGATATCATGTTTCAATCCATTAGGTCATGTACTAGGTCAAAAGTCACAGATCAGTCCTTCTCAATCAAAACCCTAATTTTGACAAATTTGCTCTTTTGATGATTTAAGTGCTTTTCTTGAGGCATTGTGATCAACCCTTGGTAAATTGATAAATATCACTTCAAAATATTGATGTTGGCCAAAAATGATGAAGTTTGACTGTATATTGACCATAATTGACTTTTTACACAATACAATTGATTTTTAATCATCTGAGCATTTGACTGAGCAAATTTGTAATACAAGATTTGAAACTTGGTATGAGCATTCCTGGAGACCTATAATGAAACAAGAAAGTCATTTGAGGCATCAAAAGTCCAATTTTCCTTGAGAAAATCAAAACCCTAATTTGGAGGCTCAATGTTTAGGAGGTGAGCTTATCTGATCAAACCCTTGAGAATCATTGAGCATTTTGGTGAGAAATGTCTTGAGAAAAGAGATGGAAAATTTTGTACAACAAACCATGATCATAGTGTTGTTGATATTGGTACCATTGTCTGTGATGATTCTCTCAGGGATGCCATACCGACAGATAAGGTTATGCTTAATGAACCAAGCAACCACATTCTTAGTAACAAAGGAAAACGAGTCTGCTTCAACCCACTTCGTGAAGTAATCAATGGTGACGAGGATGAAGTGATGTCTGTTGGAAGCAGTAGGTTTGATCTCTCCAATCATATCAATGCCCCACATTGCGAACTACGAAGGAGCAATCAAGACATTCAGAGGTGTTAGAGGAACATGTACTTTGTCAGCATAAACTAACACTTGTGACAAGTTCTTAAGTTGTGATGGCAATTAGTTTCCATAGTCGACCAATAGTAACTTGCTATTAAAATATTCTTAGCCATGGTGTGCCCACTAGAGTGAGTACCAAAGATACCTTCGTGCATATCTTCCATAATTTTTTCTGCCTCTTTCTTGTCCACACAACTAAGCAGATTCGAATCATGGTCGTTTCTGTACAAAATTTCATTGCTCATGAAGAACTTAACTGAGAACCTCCGTAGGAATTTCTTGTTGTTGATGGATTCCCCTTCATGATACTCTTGAGCCTCAAGATATCTTTTCACTTCATGAAACCAATGCTTCTCTTCTACCGCGTCAGTGTTAACTTCGTAGCAGTGTGTAGGTTCGTCTAGCCTTTCAATGGTAATTTTGGGAGCCTCGTTGTCCCATATAACTTTAAACATAGACGACATGGTAGCTAACACGTCTGCCAACCAATTCTCTTCTCTCGGGATGTGCTCAAAAGTGATCTCCTCGAAGTATGGAATTAAGGTCAGCACATGCTCTCTATAAGGAATGAGATTCAGATGCTTCATATCCCATTCTCCCTTAATCTGACTGATTACTAAGGATGAGTCCCCGTATAAATTTAAGGACTTGA
Source organism: Vicia faba (assembly GCA_948472305.1). Classification (NCBI taxonomy): domain Eukaryota; kingdom Viridiplantae; phylum Streptophyta; class Magnoliopsida; order Fabales; family Fabaceae; genus Vicia; species Vicia faba. The sequence continues at coordinate 1,107,179,562 of OX451741.1, forward strand.
TTCTCAGGTCAATAGCAGCTTTAATACCCATGATGCATGCTTTGTATTCAGCCATAGCCATAGTCCATCGAAAACCATAGTCCATCGGGATCCTGTCTCAGGTCCTTTATACGGTCCAGGTTCTTCACAATCTGTAACTAGCATAATGTTCTTGTCCTGGAATTCAAAGTTCATAGATTGGTAGTCGTCTATGGCTTGATGAGCCAAATGATCTATCAGTACACTTTCTTTAATAGCCTTCTGAGTAGTGTACTGAATGTCGTATTCTGTCAAGACCATTTGCTATCTGGCTATTCTTTCGGATAAAGCGGTTTCTCGAATATATACTTTATGGGATCCATTTTAGAGATCAACAAAGTAGTATGGGTCAACATATACTGTCTTAGTCGGTGAGCAGCCCATGCCAAAGCACATCAAGTTTTCTCGGCCAGTGAGTATCTTGTTTCACAGTCGGTAAACTTTTTGCTAAGGTAGTATATTGCATGCTCTTTTCGACCAGACTCGTCATGCTGGCCCAATACACACCCCCATTGAGTTCTCTAGCACTGTTAGGTACTTAATTAGAGGTCTTCCTTCAATTGGTGGCATCAGGATTAGAGGTTCTTGTAAGTACTCCTTGATTTTGTTAAAGGCTATCTGGAAATCATTGTTCCACTTTAATACCTGATCTTTCTTCATCAACTTAAAGATCAGTTCACAAGCAGCTGTCAAATGGGAAATAAATCTGGCAATATAATTTTGTCTTCCTAAGAATCATCTGACTTCTTTCTCGGTGCGGGGAGAGGGAATTTCTTGGATAACTTTAACCTTGGCAGGATCAACCTCAATTCCTTTACCACTGACAACAATAGGAGCTTATTGGATCTCATCCCAAAGGTGCACCTGTTCAGATTCAACTTCAACTTATACTTCCTCAGTCTCTCAAACAACTTATGTAAATGGTCCAGATGCTCTTATTCAGTCTATGATCTGGCTATCATATCATCCACATAGACCTCTATCTCGTGATGAATCATCTCATGGAACAAAGCTACCATATGACACTGATATATTGCGCTGACATTCTTCAACCCAAAAGGCATAACCTTGTAGCAGAAAGTGCCCCACTGTGTAACAAAAGTAGTCTTTTCCATGTCTTTAGGTGCCATCTTGATCTGATTATACCCTGAGAAACCATCCATGAAGGAGAATACCTTGTGCTGAGCAGTGATATCGACCAAAATATCAATATGTGGAAGCGAGAATTCATCTTTAGGGCTCTCCCTGTTCAGATCCTTGTAGTATCACAATCTTCCTCACCTTCGTCCTCGACTTGGTAGATCATATTGTCAAAGTCATTAGTGGCAATAGGAGAATCGTTATCAACGGGGTCCAGGGTGGATGTGGATCTACAATGTATTATGTGGGTGTGTGTAAGAACACATAGCTATTTGAAAGTGATAATAAAAAGAAAGACAGAGAGCACAAAATTTGAATGCAAAATGTCCAATGCTTTTATTAAATGAAAGTATGTTTATGAAATGACAATCCTTAACAAATGAACTGTTGTGCCCTGGGTGAGGCACAAGGCTTAAATTCATTGTTCAAATATTACAAAGCCAAAACTTTAAAAGCAATAAAAACAGAAATGTAGCTATTACTCTTGACTATAGGAGATAGAGATAACTTCTTCCGCCTTCCAGTTGCTAAGCCCTTTACCAATGGTAGAAAAGATCTAGCTGTCAAGGTCATAATTACTGTCAGCATCTTCTATTACGTTGACTCTGTTAATGCTGATGCGAAATGGTGGACTTCCAGTTCGAGTGTGACGAACAACCCTCTGACCCTTTGTAGTGAAACCCAAACTAAACTTTTCAGATTTATAGGGGATGTCAGGAAGATGACCCCAAATAGTATAACCGACTTCTTCTATAGTAGCTTTATCATCTTTTAATGAAGCCATCCTGGACGGAACCCTCGTAACTTTGGGAATGGCAGAGACATCTGCAGTAGTGGTAGGAGGGATAACTTATAAAGTCTGACACAGAGTCTCGATGAATTCACCATCCATTTCTACATACCGGAAATAATTCAAATGGTTAACCATATACTCTTCTTCATCACAGACAATAACAATCTTTCCGTTCACAAGATACTTTAATTTCTGATGCAGGGTAGAGGTGACAGCATCTTCCCCATGGATCCAAGGGCTTCCCAGTAAGCAAGAATAAGTTGGCCGAATATCCATTACATATAAGGTAGATTCAAAGATCTGCAAACCCATTTTGATCGGAAGATCCACTTCCTCGTGTACCATTCTCTTCGACCCATCAAAGGCTCGAACTATAATATCACTGGGTTTTAATACGACCCCTTCGCAATCAAGTATGTCAAGAGAGAATTTCGACAGAACATTAAACGAAGAGACAATATCAATCAACACATGAGCTAAAGTAAAGCCCCTGTATTCAATGGAGACATACATGGCTTTGTTGTGGTTTCTTCCATCAGGAGTCAGATCAGCATCAGAGAAACCTAAACCACTGTCAGTTGTCAAGCTTGCAACATAACTTCCAAATTGATCGATAGAAATTTCTTGTGGCACGTGAGCAGTCTTCAATAATTTTACTAAAGCATGTGCATGGGCTTCAGAACACAATAACAGGGATGACATAGAGATCTTGGATGAGGTATGCCCTAGTTGTTCAACAATTTTGTAGTCACTCTTGCGGATAATCTTCAATACCTCTTCCAACTCTTGTCTAGAGGTGTATTCAACTGTAGCTTCCTTAGGTGCCTCTGTCTGGGCAGGCTCTGTTATCTGCTCTTTACCCCTAACCTCAACAACTGACTTGGTGGTTGTAACTCTAACAGGTGTAGAAATAGTCTTCAGAGAGATTTTCGGAGAGGAAAACCTTCCGCTTCTAGTAACCTTACTGGTGCCAGCAATATTGTCAATGCCGGAATCAACCACTTTAGTAACTTTATCTTCAACAATCGGTAGTTCTTGCTTGACGCCATGGTAGTAGACGTCGGATCCATAGTTCCAAGGAATATCTTTATTCGAAGAATACGAGATATGTTCAGGTGTAGTAATGATCAGAGGAGCAGCTTTTGGGTTGACAGTAATCCTTACAGGGCCTTTGGAGGTGATCCTGACAGGAGGGCCAAAAATTACATATAAGTCTTGACATAGATTCTCAGTAGACGAAACCTTCTCGATCAGAATTATATGATTGTCCATCAGGCGTTGAATGCCTTCCTTCAGTAACTTGCAGCCATTGGGTTGGACTGTGCATCAGTAACACTTTTCAATATAGTCTAGAAATAAACTAGCCTGCAGTAGATTATTCTTGATAATTAATAGAGGAGTAATCAATTCACTTACGGTAGCAACATAAGGAACATCGTCAATAACACTTATGCCTTTGTCACGCTTCGACATAACCGCGATAATCACATTCGAGGTCTCTGGAGGATCAAACTTAATCTCCTTGTTGTCAATCATATCCTGAATTTTGTTTTCCAGGCTCCAACAATTGTTGGTGTCGTGTTCGAGACTGTTGGAATGGTAGGCGCATCTTGCGTTCAGATTGTACTTAGGAGAGGAGGTGTTGGGGTTCTGAGGAGGGTCCCTCAGCGTAATCAGCTCCGCTTTTAGTAAATGTTGTAATGCCTTAGACAATGGCATATTAATTTTGGTAAAATGCCTTCCCAGAGCGTCTGACCTACGCCTATTGCCCTGCTGTTATTATTGAATAGGTGCAAAATTAGAAATTAGTACCGCTCCCACAGACTGATGGTGATCATTTTTACCACGACCCTTCTGACCATAAACAACATTGGTTTCCTTTTTACCATTGAATGTTTTCTTTATAAAACTCGAAGACGCGTCCACTTGAATTTTCCCGCTCTTAATACCACTTTCCACTTGTTCTCCAGTTAGAATCAGCTCAGTAAAACCAGATGAATAACTCCCAATCAGATGATTAAAGAATGAACATGTTAGATTGCCCATGAACATATCAATTGGCTCCCGGTACGACAAGGGAGGCCGCACCCTTCTAGCTAAGTCTATCCACTTCTGGGCATACTCTTTGAATCCTTCATTCGAACCCATAGTCATGTTTTATAATTGCACGCGAGTTGGTGAAAGCTCAACATTATATTGATACTGCTTGTAAAAAGCAGCAGCCAAGTTCTCCCAAGTGAGGATGTTGGTTCCCTCCAGCTGATAGAACATCTCAATTTGTGTACCAGACAAAATTTCCTGAAATAAGTGAACCCATAACTCTCTATCAGCAGTATGGGGTTGGATCTTCTGAACATAAGATCTCAGATGAAGTTTAGGAGAAGACACACCATCATATTTGGAGAAAGCAGGGACTTTGAACTTGTGAGGAATAACCACCCCCGGAATAAGACACAACTCTCCGAAATCCAATCCAGGAACTTTCTAGATCTCCATGGCCTTAAGACGGTCTTCTAACTGTTTGTATCTGTCATCCGCAGGAGGATACTGTTCATCAGAATAATCTTCATCCTCAGGCATCTTACCAGAACCAATATTGCTTCCACCTTCAGCCTTGACACTTCCACCATCCTCCTCTTTGTTGTCATCTTCATAAGAGGTGATATCAACAGTTTGAACTGGTTTAGAAGGACCTTTGAATCTTCTTCCCATGTTGAGAATAGCAATTGGCTTCCAAGACTTCTTCTTTTTGGCAATGAGCGCCATCATGTCTTTCTGTCCTTGAGCAAGATTTAGAAGGGTTTCCTGGAATTGGGCGTTCTGAGCTTGGAGTTCCTTAATAGTCTATTCAAGAGCCATATTTTACTGAAATAAACAACAAGAAGATGAGAAAACCTGTATGGGAAAACCTTTATGTAATGATGCATGATATGCAAATGTAAGTGCAAAGTTTTCAAGGACCGTTGCGGGATTTAAATTTGCTTAAACAAAAGGAAACAAGAGAAATTTTAGTAATAAACTCAAATTACAATTGCTTTCAATAAAAAGAGTTTCAAAATAACAAAATATGAATTCAAGTCTCCCATGGACGCTTCCTCTTTGTGTTGACATATGCGTTAAGGCTTTGTTCTTCGTGGAGTCGTTTCGTTAGTTCCAGTACTTTCTTTTCACTAGCATAGAACTGAGCTTCGTAGGTATCTCTTTCTTCCTTTAGTTGAATCCAAGATTTCTATAGTTCTTTGAATTTGGTAGGCATATCGGGATGAAGAACAGTATAAGGAACATCCCCTTCAACCACAGGCTCTACGATCACTGGTAGGATAGAAGGATATGGCATTTTGAGATTCTGAGCGCGAGACCGCACCCATCTGAGGTAAGGATCTAGAGGAATGGAATTCTTGTGTCCCAGAGTCTTGCTATCAATCTTGTTGACCGTGCCCAAGCACGTACAAACCTTTAATGGTAGTTTTGAGGATCGTTCCCATAGTCAAATACAACACCCTGAATGAGCATATCATGAGGACCGTCCCTTCGAGCATAACCAAACTGACGTAGAGCTAGATAAGGGTTGTAAGTGATGCCCCCTCTTATACCAAGGAGAGGTACATTAGGGAATTCCCCACATCGATCAATAATAGTGACATCTGCCTAAGATCGAGAACACCAATGGATATCTGCATGAGTGAGTAACATTAACCTTTGAGACCACCTCAAGCCTTGTTAATTTTTTATCAGTGATCGGGGCAGCTGTGAAATAAACCACCTGGACAGTAGAGGTATGCAACACATAAGATTTCCTTGCTTCTTCATAGTATGAGTGTGGAGGGAATGCAGGACATCTCCGAGTAAAGTAGGTACTGGATTATGAGTGAGAAATATTTTGATGGCATTCACATCTTTGAATTGGTCTGAATTAGGGAATAGTACTAAACCATAGATCAGCAAAGCCAAAATATCCTCAAAAGCACGGAAATTCATGGCATCTAGAAATCCATGAGCTTTCTCTATCAAAAATTTAGGAGAGAAACCCTTGACTCTATTCCTTATTTCTCAGTTAGATACGATGTCTGGTCATTTCAGATGTAAGGCTATTGCAACATCTTCTGGTTTCAGAGCTTGCTCTAGAGCCGTGAAAGGTATCTAATCAAGAACAGGAACTTCGAGCAATTTTGAGAATTCTTCCATTGTGGGCACCAACTGATAATCCAGGAATGTAATACAGTGATGCTTCAGATCAAAGAATTGGAAAAGAACGCTCATCTTGTCTTCTGAAATCCAGTAGTAACCAAACTGAGTAGATGGCCATGTCTTTTGGTGAATTGAGAATTGTTGGGAACCTTTGAGATTAACTCCTTAAGCTTAGAAGGTACCCTTACGAAGTTGATTCAGATGGTATTCCTACGACTAGAAGCCATGACCCTGCAACACAGAACAAAGATAAATCCCCTATATCCTTGAAATGGTTAGTCATGATATGATAATGTTATGATGTTATGATGTCATGATAACACGTTCAAATATATAATCAAACACAAGCAAAGCAAGAAAAGGCCTTAGGTTTAAGGCTCGCATGGGGTTTGTAGGTAAGTACCCTCTTGAAGTTTAGTTGGCTCAACCTGTCCTAAAGAAGTAACCAAATTCTAGGGATCTCAATATCGCTGATCTTTCCCATAAGTTTCATCTAGCCCGACAACTGACTTTCCACCAAACAAAACTCAGGAGTCGAATCTCAATGAGTGTAACATCGAGTAACAACCAACTTCAGACTGCACCAAAGCTGACTATCTCACTGCCTTCTAATGGCTAAGTTGGGTCGATTAAGGTTCTAAGGTCAGTTAGTGCTTATGACACCACGCGGCAGCCTAGTATGCTCCCCGGTTGACTCGAGGGATACCACTACAAACCAATGTGTTGCACTAACGTAGCCATCATCTCAACCATATTGGTATACACTGTATAGTTTCCATGATCTATTGCTACTTAACTAAAATGTTCCCCATATCCGGGTATACGATCTTTGCAAGAAATAAAACCCAAACACCCTTTAAAAAAAATCAGATAAATCAAACAAGGGAAGCATTTAAAAGTGATCTAACTCTAAGGTAACCCCACTTTTAGTTCTCCCCAGTAGAGTCGCCAGTTCTGTAATACGGTGGAAGAAATGACTTGGTTTTACGTTTTATCGCAAATGTTGCGGATAGCAAGAGTCTCTACCGACTTTTCTTTTATCCAATAAGGAAAGGGTGAAAAGAACAAGAAATACCTTTGAGAATTTTCTTGAGTTCGGGGGGTAGGTTATGAAAAGGGAAGGTGTTAGAACCCTTTTTATCTGTAGTTATCTAAGGACTCTTAATCGCTATCTCACTTTGTTTTAAAAAAATGCTATTGTGTATGTGTTTGAAAATATTTTGAAAAATGACTAAGGGCGGATATTTTGAAATGATTCTCATATCAGTTGAGAACGCGTACAAAATGTTTGTTTTGAAAAACATTTCAGAGAAAAGTGTGATTGTGAAAAAGATATTTGTTTTGAAATTTCATTGTGAGCAAGCGACTACGAGCTATCTACCTACTCAAAGATCTTTCGTGTTATTTTCCTCCTCCTTAGATAGTGCTATCCTACCATTAGTTAGTAGGAAGCCCTATCGTTGGATGTGAAAGGATGGGCGTGGGTCATTGTACAGTTATAAAGGCAACTTGTAAGGATGCTTTAGAAATTTTATCGTAAGAGACAAATATCATTTATCGAAGGCAGCATCAAAAGGTCATCGAGGGACTACGATCTTTCGTATGGGAGGAACTTTGCTAAAGTGTACCCACGTTCGAGGGACATGACTGTTTTATTCGAAGGCAGCAAGTGAGGTTACCCTAGAGGTGAGTGTGTGAATAGTGGTTCAATTGAGTTATTTTAATCTTGAGGTTAGGGTTTTCTAACGATTGATTTTAAATCTTTCCATACATACCCTAATTACTAGAAGTTATAAGGAAAATAGTAAAGGAAGAAATTAAAAGTCCTACGCTATTACAAAGCTTCGGGGAATGGGGTACAAACCATAAAACTGGGGGAAACAGAAAGGAAATAAAACCCTAGTTAAACTATTACATTCTGTAACAATTACATAATTATGAAAAAACTAATGCTAAAGTAAAAGAGCGCGCGAAGATTATAAAAAGGGAAAGATATGGAAAAATTATCTTGTGATCGTTTTTTATAGAAAAAGTTTTGATAATTATCCTAAACACTATTTAATTTTGATTAAAAAGTAATTAATTTACTTAAAAAAGTTGATCAATTTAAATAAAAGAAAGAATTAATTTGGTTAATTTAATAAAAAACCTAATTCTAAATTGATTTTAAATTTATTTAAATAAAAGTTAATTATGTTTAAAAAATAAGTTAAAACAAAATAATTAAAAAGGAAAGGAATGGGCCTGAAAGTAGAAAACTGGGGGGTGTAAGGAAAGCAAATTGCTAAGCCTAAAGCTGCAAGCCCAAGCGCCTGAATTGGATCCAGTGTTGCTATCCAATGAGGGTTCAACATGGGCATGGAGATCTGGAATGTCAGATCTGAGCTTATGAAGATCTGATGGTGATATGGTGAGGGATACATAGCATACGCGCTAGGATTGCTTCACTGAATCTGTAAAAATCCTAAAACATGAAATTTCTTGTCCGACGCCAAGATCGAACCCGTGTACATGCATAGCAAGGTCTTAAGGGCAAGCGTGCTACCACTAGGGTGGTCATACATCCATTAGCATATGTCAATTCATAAATATATAATGTAAAACAAATGCTAAAAGTCAGACAAGCAAACACGCGCGCATGAGTGGGACCCTGATGTTTTGAATAAACCAATCATAACGTCCTGTTTTACCACGCATAGTCACCCACCGGTCAAACCACCCTAGACGGTGGTTCCGGTCGCCATCTCTGATTGCATAAAAACCCAAACCTGTGAAATTCAATCAAAACAAAAAGGAAAACAACCCTAGTTGACTAATTAAGGTCAAGCGATTTTAAGGGCATATTAGTTTGGTCTAAAAATGATCGTAGTTGGGGTTTTGAAGGAATCCGATCTTGATGCCCTAGCCATGGTGAGTTCTTATTCCTGTACTTTAACTTACAAGTAACACGTCAAAACTCTTATAAACATCTATGCAGCAAATTCATTTAAATCACATAGTTTAAAAGTTTGGATTCACGAAATTTTACCCAACTGGTGTACATGAAAAATGGAGTTCTGGCGTGCTTCAGGCTTCAAGAACGATTGAAATGTCTTCATGGAAGTCTCAAGAGGTTAATGAAAGGTTTATCACTGATTGAAACTCGTTAGAGAATAGGGTTTGTCTTTTCCCTAATCTTTGAAAATTTGAGAACTTTAAGAGTGTGCTTGAGGCAGTCTCTTACGTGTTTTGCATTTGATGTTGTAGGTATATATAAGACAATCAATTTAGGTTAACAAAAGTAAAAAAAAAATCTTGCATTAAGAAGTGAAGATTTGATTTGGAAATTTGCATGGAAATTAGCTATTTTTGGTTCAATCTTGCACCAATCACTCTTGCACGAATTTGACAGCTTGTATATGAGATCTTGGGCCTCCAACGTGACTGAAATCAAAGGCCTCATACTTTAATCCATTAATTTTATGTTTATTTGATTTATTTTGAGTTTAATTGAATAAAAATAAAAATAAATAAAATAAAAATAAAAGATACTACATGAATGGACTTATGGGTCTTTAAACGTGTCATGAACACATTTGAATATGAAAACTTAGGCCCAATAGCTCAAAATTACAAATTTGCTCAATTTGGAATTCATGCATTCTACCAAAATTTCCCAACTTGTAATGGCCACAACTTTCTCAATGTTTCTCCTTTGGAAGTGATCTTGGACTTTTTGGAAAGATCAAGATGTCCTCTACAACATCTATGTTGATTAAGTTTGCTTTTGAAGAATTTATCTTTATGTAAGTTTCCTTGACAAAAAGTGTCTTTTTGTTGACTTTTGAAATGATCTGTAATGTATTGGCTTATATCTCTTAAATGATGCATTTTTTGGACTTGAGCTTAGAGAGAAAAAGTTGTAGAGAATTAAATTTCCTTCAAAATGCAATTTTGTTGGGGAAAAGCTGATGAAGAATGTGAAAGTTATGCTTGATTAAAGTTAAGTTGACTTCTCCTAAGGAAACCCTAATTTGGAAACTTTTGGCTTTTGATGACTTGAGGGCTTTTCCTTAGGAATCATGATCAACTCTTGATCAAATAATGGATATGACTTTAAAATGTTGATGTTGACCAAAAATCTTGAGGTTTGACCATAATTGACTTTTTACCCAATACAATTGATTTTCAGTCATCTGAGCTATTGATTGAGCAAACTTGTGATGCAAGGATTGAAACTCGACATGAGTATTCTTGAAGACTTATGGAGAACCATGAAAAACACTTAAGACCTTGATAACCCAATCTTCATTGTGAAACACAAAACCCTAATTGTGGACCCATTGCTTAGAAGGAGAATTTGTCTGATTAATTCTTGAGTCAACTTGAGCAAATGAGAACCTCATGAGAATATATTGAAGAAAAATAAGAGGGAAAATTTTGGGTTACAACATCCTCCAAAGGTAGGGGCGAGGATACGACCACTACGAGTTGCCCAACTAGCTTCAACAATATTCTCAACATGGGACAAAGGTTGGATATGAATTTCCACACCATATTCCAGGATATTTTCATTGTACTTATAAGGCACTGCTTTATCTGATTCATATGGGATAGGACCAGGCAGCCAAATAACTACGAGAGCAACAACAAGCTTGTTATGGTACGTAATTTCTACAAAAGCGAGAACGCCAAAAGATGGCACAATGAAATTCACGCATGCTTCTTCAGAAAACTCAAGAATCACAGAGTCATTATCAGAAAACATTCCTTCATCAGAAGAAAATAACTCATCAGTAGAAACATACTCATCATCAGACATGACCTTAATAGAGTAGTCTTCAATTAAATTAACTCCATTATAATCATCTTTGTTTCTTGTGACTCTGATAGTACCATCATCTAGTAGCAATTGAACACCTCTTCTGACAACAGAGCAACCACAGGAATCCCTACTATAGATCTATCAGGACCCATAATGATGTACCTCCTGGCCATCCATGGGACAAAATATGGCGTGCAGTTGTAACAGATCATCATTCATATAGTTTACATTAAAATCTGGAATTCATCGAGACAACCATAAACCATATTCACCTCTTTTTCATATTCAGCCCTTGGTCTACTTATATGGATAAGTCCTTCATCCATCATTTCTTGCAGATCATCTGTCACTTTATCAAATCCATGAACGTCCGTATTACAAACATTACAAATGGCATGGTCATGTGTATAATAGATGAAATCACAGAGATCAACATGCATCTTCACTAAATCACCTCTGACCAAATTGATATAAAAAATCCTGAAGTCCCAAGGACAACCGACAACCATATTTAAAACAATTCCACCTCCATGTTTGGGTAGTGGATTATCCTTCACATTGGGACAAACATCTTTAAAAGACAGGAGACCAGATCTTACCATATTTTACATTTCATACTTCAAAGGATAACATTTTTCAATGTTGTGCCTAGGGGTTCCTTGATGAAAAACACAAGTCTTATCCGCCGTATAATACCATGGTAAAGTTAAAGGTATAGCAGGGAGAGGCCTAGTCTGCACCAATTTATTTTGAATCAAAGCCAAAACGATTATGCATAACTCATCATAATATGATCAAAAGCATCTCTCTTATGACCTTGCCCTTGATTACCTTGTTAAGGTGCTCTCTGATAGGAAACAGTTGTTGGAGCCACATTGACAACCGGAGTTACAGAGGCTACATGTTGTTGATGTTGATGACATCATCTTGGAGGTCTAACCCTTCTTTCTTCAGTAACAACATTTATTTCACTTTATTTATTTTTATAAAACCCATATGATGATTTCCTTGCTCCACCAGAACCTTCATCTTTTGTCAATCGTCCTTCGCTAACAACTTTCTCTAAATGGACACCCATACTTAGCATCTCAGTGAAATCACTCGGTGTACTTGCAACCATCCTTTCATAGTAAAATGAACCAAGGGTTTTTAGGAAGACTTTAGTTATTTCTTGCTCTCCCATTGGGGGTACCACTTGGGCAGAAACTTCGCACCAATGTTGCACATACTCCTTAAATGATTATTTATCTTTTTGAGAAATTGCTCTCAATTGGTCACAGTCAGGTGCCATAAACATGTTATACTTATACTATTTCACAAAAGATTCACCCAAGTCATTGAATGTGCGGATGTTGCTATAGTCTAATCCCATATACTATTTCAAGGCAGCACCAGTTAAACTATCTTGGAAGAAATGAATAAGAAATCATTGGTCATCATTATGAGTGGACATCCTTCTGATATATATATATATATATATATATATATATATATATATATATATATATATATATATATATATATATATATATATATATATATATATATATATATATATATATATATATATATATATATATATATCACCAGGTGTTCATAGGGACAAGAGTTTCCCTTGTACTTCTCAAATTCTGGCACCTTAAACTTTGTTGGTACTTTCATATTAGAAACTAAGCAGAGGTCACTAACAATATGTCCGAATAAATATTTCCCTCAGAGAGCCTTCACTTATTTTTGCATTTCATTGAATTAATCCTGAAAGGCATCCATTCGGTCGTAAAAGCCCAAACTTTCACTCAGTGGAGGAGAAAGATGATAAGCTTCATAATTAATAACAGACATAGCATTCACTGCAAGAGGTGCAACATGATGAATCTCATTATTAGAAATAGGAGTAGCGTGCACCATAGGAGGTGAAGAAACATAAGTAGTTTGAACAAATGGAGCAACTTGAGCAGCAGGATTGTAACCTTCAGGCACAGAATTCTCAAGCATTCCCCACGAGTAACCGCGAGGCATACAATATCAAGCAGCAGTAATTGGAGTAATAGAGTGGGAACTGACAGAACCTTTGAAATAATGGTCGCCTGCTATGGCTGAGTAGCTTGAGGAGACGGAGGAGGAGGTGGTGACTGATTCTGAGCAGCCACCAACGATTCTACCAAAGTAGTCAGGTTGGACATACTAATTCTCAAAGAAGTGACTTCTTCGCGTAGCTCACGATTATCTTGTTCAAGGTGTTCCATATTATTTCTAGAATTATCCCGAGTATTATAGCGATGAGACAACTTGCTGACTGAACGAAGCAGAGAAACAAGTAAGACACTTGTGAAAGAACATGAATGCAAAAAATGTGTGAAATGATGCATGATATACAATGCAGATGATTTAGTTTATTTATTCAAGTAACTCAAATAATCATAAACAATTGCAAATATTAAAGTACTAACACATTTGGAAATACTGAAAATTCTCATTTTAATATAATTTTGGAATGGATTACAACTTTTAGTACAAATTTCAACAATCATAAGTACAAGAGAATAAAGATAGAATGAAAAAATTCTAAGGAGTCAAAGCTGATGAAGGTCTCTCCACACACTGACGCTTTCCCGTGAGTCTTGCCATCTGAGCCTTCAACTGCTTGTTCTCTTCTGCATATTTATCGGCGACTTCTTTCCATTCACCATAAATAGAAAATGGGTGACCGGGATGAACTCTAGAGGAAAATAAATCCTCTTGTTTCTCGGTCATCTCCACAACATGACTCTCAATAATATCAATCAAGTCATCATTCCATTTCAATTCTATTGAGTAGGACACCTCCAAAGTCTGGTACTTGTTCTTCCATGTTTCCCTTTCTTCCTACATCCTAACCAAGGCAAGTTGAAGTTCTTCCACGTCATCTAAGATAGGTGGAGTAGTCTTTATAAACATATTAGATATAGGTTCTTCACGAGAATAAGACATCTTTAACTGAATTTTCCTTGCTTGTACCCAACAGAGATGAGGCTCTAAGGAAACAGATCCTCTTGGTCCCAAATCTTTTCTACCCTTCCTATGAATATAGTGCTAAGCCTTTTCAATATCTTCCTTAGTTTCCTTATGATATTCTCCTTCTTTGAGAAAGAAACCACTCAAGTGAATGTTGTTTGACTTGTCTCTCATTGGATATCCAAGTTGACGACGCGCAAGAACAGGATTATAGTTAATTCCGCCCTTTGTACCAAGAAGAGGAACATTGGGAAAACTACCAAAACTATCAATAATTTCTACATCATAATAAGCTTAATGATACCAATCAATGTCAAAATGAGTAAGATCCATAATCTTTAAGGCCCAATGAGGTTCCTTCTTGATATCCCAAAAAGCAACAAACCGAGGTAAGTGATAAATAAACCACTGATATAACAACAGTGTGCAATAGATGATCATCCCTCCCTGATAGAAATTCCAAAGATGGATGGAATTATAAGTATCTCCTAGCAGCACATGGACTAGATTCCCAATCAGAAAGATACTAATGGCATTAACATCCATAAATTTGTCGATATTAGGAAACAAGAACAAGCCATAGGCAAGCAAATCAAAGATAGCCTCGAAATCAGTTGTACTCTTCATCCTGATGAAGTAACGAGATTTTTCCAATAGAAAATGAGTAGGTAAACCCATGATTCCTCCTCTGGTAGTCATATTAGCCTCAATCTCAGTCTTCTTCTGGTGAGTTATGGCGGCAATCTCATGAGACTTAGGATCTCCTTCTAAGTCGGTTTAAGGATTAAAATCAGTAATAGGTAAATCGAGTAAGTAAGAATACTCCTCCAACATGGGAATCAACTGATAATCAGGAAAAATAAAACACAGACACAAAGGATCATATAACTGGACCAATGTAGAAAGAATATCCTCCTTCATCTTAAGCTTCATAAGAGGCACAATGGCACCATACTTCTTCCGAAAATCCATAGAACTCTCAATCTCAGGAATCAAACTCATTAGTTCCTCTATCTTAAGATCCTTGAAATTGTACTTACGAGTCTTTCTCCTTCTAAAATCCATGGTAAAAAAAGTACCTGAGGTATTTGCAAAAGTCAACCTTAAGTTCCTTGAATCAGCTGTTTAAAGAATGCTCATGGATGCATGAATGCATGATGCAACAATCACACACAAGATCACAAACATGGGGGTTCATAGGTTCGACGTCACGAGCATGAAGTCAAAAGTACTACCCACAAGGTAAGGACTAATGGTTTATCACCTGCCGGACAAGGTTCTAAAAATTTCCCAGAGTTTACATTCTTCCTTCGGATATTATCAACATACCGATTAGCTCGGTAATTAGCAATAGTTTTAGAAAAAACTCGTCTGAGTGTAGCATCGCATGACAACCACTTCTGGATTGCTCTATCATAGTCTCTGCACTACACCTAAAAGGCCAAGATGGGTTAAGGGTTCTATGGTTCTCAGCTTCTCAGGCTCCCAGGTCGAAAGCAGCACGTCTTCCCGATTGCTCGATAAATAAATACTACAATCAAAGGGGCCTCCACTGAGTGGGGGATCTCATCACTCCTTCTTTGGGATTCCTCCCTCAAAGTTAACATGACTATACTGCCCATCATATCTTAAATTTTCCCAAGTCTTGGTAGAGGACTTACAAGAGATCACCAAGCACCCTGAAAACCAGAAAAATCCAAGCATACGTATATACAACACATAATTTATATAGCAAATAATATCACATACAAAAATAAATAAAGATAGGCTCAACTCACTTAGAGATGTTTGTCCCCAACAGAGTCGCCAGTTTCCTGTAGCGGTAGAAATGTTGAGACTAAACCATCAGATTGACTTAACTCGTATAGATCAAATAAAAATCTCCATCCCGCTTTATTGTTTCTACAGGAAATGGGAAAAGAGCGAATAAACCCAAAAAAGAGGGGGAGAGAATCTAGATACGGGGGTTTGTTATGCAATGGGAAGGTATTAACACCCTAAACATCTATGGTACTCCGCAGAAACCTCTTTGAAAATATGTGTATTTTGGCTATAAAAGGTGTATACAAAAATAGATGGTGGAGATGAGAAAAGAAGTTTTTTTTTACAATTTTTCACCCTCCGCGGTTGTGAACCTTTAGTGCCTATGTACCATATTCTGTGTAATAGAGGATCAGAGTACTCGTAGTTCACCTCAAAAATTTTAAAAAAACACATGTATGTTGGTTAATTTTAAGAGAAGAGACATCATCGTCATATCCGAGTGGAAAATATAATTACTAACCATGATTATGAGAAAGGAGAAGTTGCATCATCTCAAAGTGGAGGAGATAACTTGGATTTTAAAATCAATAAAGCCTCACTCAAGACCCAAGTGGAAAATATCTCACTTTACTACACATCATAGAAGTGTAGTAGCTCGCATCACTACAGGGATCAACAAGAGTCTAATCTTTTGAGAAAAGTTTTAAAGTAAAAAGCCAAAGTAGAAAAATGGTTTGAATGAGGTTAACCTACTTTTAGTATTTCAAAAAGATATCAAAGTATGGTTAAATTGATTAAGAAAAGATTTTTGAAAATGCATGGACCTAAGTCCAAGTTTATTGTGGAAGCGGTTCAAGTTAGAAAACAAGAATATTTTTGAAAAGGAGGGAGGGGATTTTTGAAATTAAAGAAGATAAGAGGATATGAAGGGACTATCCTAAAGCATAAGGTAAAATCTAAGGAGAATGATCTAACCAACAAGAATCCAACACTTGACATAAGAAGTCAATGTAGAACTTCCATTCTTTGGATTGAAACCAAGCAAGCAAAAATACTAAACCTCTGAGAAATACCAAGCTTCAGATGAATTAAGTATTCACAAAAATTGGATAGAGTAACAGTTGTATACAAAGGATTCTGAATTACAGACAAAATATATAATCAGAATAATCTGCACACAAAGAAAAATCAACCCAATGGCTTGAGTAAACCCCAAGAACTTCAGACAAAATAACAATAGAGCAACAAGGTCCCCAAGTATCAATGCTTCTAATCCTAAGTCCTAGAGACCCATAACTCTAAAATACCAAGGATAGTAACCAAATAGTCCAAGTAACCTTAAGGCTTTTTATTTTTCAAGTTGATTATTAAGTGTTTTTTTAAAAGAAAAGAAAACTCAAGTGAACAAAAATAAAATGACATAAAGATAAATGCTCAAGTGAGCAAAGATAAAATGACATAAAGGTAAATGCTCAAGTGAGCAAAAGTAAAATAGCATGAAACGTAAATGCTAAAATAAATGGTACTAAAAGTAAAGGAATGAAGTAAAGGCATAAAGTAAAGGCGTAAAGTAAAGTTAATTGTTAGTGAATTAATAGTTAGAAGTTAAGTACAAAAGGTTAGTTGAATGACCATCTTGAAGCTTGCATTTGAAAACTCATTAGAAGATTGATAAAATCAAATCTTCTCAACAATAAGTCTCGTTTTCTTTTTTTCAAGTAAATCATTCATTTCAAATGCTCAAAGAAACCACATATGATCAAAGATGTTCACATGATTCACTTAGACCAAAGTTCACGAAGTTCATTAGAGGAATGATATAATCAAAGCCTCCTAATAATGAACTTCAAAGTTATCAAATCAAAGGATTCAATTTAAACATACTTGGGCTTGCAAACATAAGTTCGGGACAAATTTAGCGCTATGTTAAGCAATCGTAAGTGAACTTATGTAGAAGTCCACATATTTTGAGGCCGGTCAATAGCAATCTATATACCAACATATTAGAGAAATGATATATAGATCATTCTCCAAAAATATGTAGCACAAGTAAAAACAAGAAATGGATAAGATGAAGAGGGATGGGAATGATAGTACAACTAATGCATCAGATGACATTAGGGTTTCAAAATATCATCAACATCATTCATCCATTTTGGTGGATTTGGTTTTTTAACCTATCAACACCCAAGATCCAATGAGATTGAGGAGCTTGTTCCAAAATAACACCTAAGTGTCTCCAAATCAGGACCAATATAAAAAAATAATAAAACATATTTAATATAAATAAAATTTAAATGATTTAAAAAGGAAATAATTGGTAAAATACACAACATGTATTAAAACACCAAATAAAAATCCTAATAAAAAAATCATAAGTCAAATATGAGTCAATAAGTGTTGACAAAAAATTTCAGAATTTTTTTTAAGTTAGAAACTATTTTTAAAATATAAAGAAATTAGCAAAATAAACAAAAATTTGTGTAAAATAGTAAAATAAAAAATAAAAAATAAAATGAGGTCATCAATATTTGTCCAGAGGTTATTGGATCCTTCCATAATTTTTCAAGAATTTAAAAATCAAGAAAAGTATTTTTAAACAATTAAAACAAGTCAAATAAAGTGAAAAACCATAAAATATATCAAATCACAAAATAAAATTAAAATTAAAATTAAAATCAGGAAGAGAAAAATCAAAAGTATTTTTGATAATTTTTTCACAATTTTAGAAGTTGAAATAAATTTTTTATGAATTTTTGAAGTTTAAAACAATTAAAAACAAAAATCAGAAAATAAAATAATAAACCAAAAAATGTGAATCATCTGATCAATGTCAAAATGCGTTAGTAATCAAATTCAAGGGATCTGGCGTGTTGTGCATGATATGCACATTAGTGAATAACACATCAGATCAATTATTTTAAAACAGATTTGAAAAAACATGCGTGAGGCTCTGATTGGTTGAAGACGTCCATGTCATCGTCTTCAAACTTAAGGTCATTGAAAAGTCAACCAAAAACTCACGATTTTAAGGTCCTTCAATCTGTGAAATTATAAGCTCAAACCAGTATCATTCTCTTCGTCTCATCAAGACGATTCCAATGGTACCCTCGCGAAAAATTTATTTAAAGTGTAGCTCAGTCGATTTGAGAAGAACTAGAGAGTTTTGAAAAAAATTTAAAAATGAAAAAAGATGCATCAAATGCATCTATTAATCAAAATTAAACCATCATTAAGCACCAATGATCATCATAGACCATTCCGGTAATTTGAGTTAGAAGAATTGATGGAGGAATCTACCTGTTGAAGCTCAACTTCAGAGCTCTGAAACTTGACTTAGCTAGCACGATTTAGAGCATTTTAATGCTTGGTTCTTCTTCTGTTAGCTTCAGTGAAGTTCAAGGATGGAGAATAAACAAAGAAATTAGATTTAAAAGAGCTCTAAAACCAAATTCGAAGTTGCAGAATTGAGAGGTATGGAGGAAGTTTGAGAGAGGTTTTCTGGCTCTCTAAAGCTTGTCCTTGCGAGTGAAGGATGATCCTTATTTATAGTTGAGAAAGATGGAAACAAAAAGTGAGAGAAATGATTACGTATGAGGGGAATTCGTGTGCACCTGCATCATGAGCAAAGTGTGACTTCCAAGTTGTTAAAACTCAACCATTTCTTGTGTTTTGATGTGCTAAACCTTTTAGGAAACTTAGTTAATCATGTTTAAACATAAAACGTGTGATAAATTTGTGTTTAGAGGCCACACTAATTAATTTGCAATCTGAATGCTTTGACAAAATCAGTTTCATGGTACCAACTTTGCAGCTATGAGGCACACAATGTAGGGAGATTTATAATGTAATCTTGGATTATTTAGAAAGCTGGATGATCAAGTTTGACATTATGCTTTGAAAGTTTACATTTGGATACTTGAGCTGAAAGTTATGTCCATTTGAATTTATGAATAACACACAAATTTTTATACTTAGAAAATTTTATGAGTATAGAACTCCAAAGTGACCTATAATGTTCTTCAAAATTACATGACCTTCCACTCAAAATTTGGTCTTGATATCTGCAGATGAAATGAAGTAGACCTCTTGAATTGAATTGTGGAATTAAGATCACTCAAAAATCATGAAAATTGAAAGAGTTGTGGTATTTGGAAGATGATGAACAAATTTGGGAAAATTCACAAAAGACCTGTAATATTTTCAACTCTTCAACAACTTTCTAAGCATTTTCAAGTCTTGAACTTTGAAACAAAGTTGTATTAGACATTCCAAAGATTATTTTGGAAAAATAATGGGCTCAAGGAGATAAAAATTAACCAAGTTATGATCATTTCAAGTCAAACCCTAAGATTCGAAGGCCTTTTAAAGAGACCTGTAATCTTTATCAACCATTAGTGATCTTCCATTCAAAATCAGCCTTAGATCCCTGAAGATAACTTGCTAGGACCCTTTAAAGAGAATCATGGCTTTGGAATCAATCAAAAATCTCAAAAAATGAGCAATATACGGTCCTTGGAAGTCAACAAACCCTAGCTTAGAGAGTGTAAAAATGACTTGAAACCTCTTTCAACTTTTGATGATTCTTATTGCACAATTGGATCTTGTCATGTGAAGAGAAATTGTTGTATATGATGATAAGAATCCATAGCAAAAATAACCAACTCAAGATATTGAAAATTGAGAAAGTTATGCACTTGTGATCACTGAATCAAGCACTTGCTCAATTAGGTCAAACTTGTTGAATCAACATTGAATATTTTTGAACTTTCTTGGCAAAATAAAGAATGATGAATCACAATAGGCCTTAAAATGATGTTGTCTTGAAGCACACTCAAAGCTGGAGATAAAGTCTCAATGAAACTTATTGAAGAAGGCATGGAAATAAACACATGAACCTATGAATCTTCTTGATGAAAGCCACCACCAACTTTGAGGAAAACTTCACCTAAATAAAGTGAGAGAGCTCTTTGAACCAAAAATCTTTGATATCATAGACATGTCCTTGAAGCTTTTTCTCTTTCAATCCATTGAAGAACCATTTGACTGAGGACCACCCCTCAAACCCTAGGTTAGATAGTGAAATGAATGCAATCATGTTATCACTTACAATATGAACATTCAAAGAAACATATATACATATTTTGATGTTAGTTAAAAGAACACATGTCCAACATACATAATTCAAGGTGCTTGGTGATCCCTCAAGAGCAAACTTAAAGATAGGATGAAGTAGAAAGGGAGAACCAACCCTAATGTGTGATATTGATGTATTGATAAAATGAGATGATGAGAGATCTTAGGGGGGGAAATTTGGGTATAACACATTGCTCATGTAGTCTAAATTAATAAGTTCTTCTACTCCTAAGGCTTTAGTCGAAGATTTTCCTGATTGTCATCTACGGCTTGTGCCTGAGAATCTGGTTTAGCACAAGTATTTTCATCATCAACTTTTTTCCTACTAGCTATGGGTTTTGTACGACGATAGGTGGGAAAAACTCTTGGATTTTTTCAGCATCAGCGTTAAGGTCAAACAAGGGACCCATATATGCGTGGGTTTCACCAATAGTAGTAAGAGGAATATGTACCTGGGATTGATAGATTTTACACTTTTCTTCAAGAAGAGGAGGTTCAGGAACGTGTTCTTGGTTTCCTACCAGCAATGGCCTTGCAATCTGGGTAACAAGTGATGAAATTTCTTTTTGTTGCTTGACAACTTTGGTGTTCATGGTCTTTAAAGGAGCCATTATTTAAATATTAAGGTTTGAAGGTGAAAAGGTTTAAGTATTTTTGATAAGAAATCGCAAGACGTATGAAGAAATTGAGAGCTGAAACATAAAAGTTTTAAAATGTCATAGGTGAAGAGTATTTATAGAAGGAATAAAAATCTTTTTTGGTTCCTTTGGTTAACAGAAGGCATAAGTAGTGGGACGTGTGTGGGGTTTCTATTGGCTAGTCAGACGATTGCCTTTTTAGTTGCCACATAACTCCTACAAAGTAGGGATAAGGATGAGTTTTTGCAGTTTTTTCACGTCTCTATGAGACGTTTGAAGAAAGGTGGTCATGACGACCATGACGTCACATAAGTGAATATTGTCGCGTCGAGGCTTAAAAAATGTCACTTTCTCCATTTGGTCGAAAAAGACATTTTCAGGGGTAATTTGTTAGTTGTAATTTCGACGCCCAGGAAAGTGTAAAATATCAAGTAAAGTTGAAGAAAATATTTGATGTAGACAAGATACAATTGACTAGGAGATCAAATGAAGAATTTTACTAAAGAGTTTAGAGAAGAAGTCCCATGCTTGTGAAGTAATATCACGTTGTAACTTAGATGATTTCTTGGACTTAATTTGAAAGAGAATTTAATAAAGATAATTCGAAATAAGGCTAATAAATGTATTTGGGCCCTATTTGTTCCTCAAAAGAGATGCATGGAAGCCTGTGAAAAGCGAAGCCATACAAGCGAGAACGTGTCATTTTCTGGAGAAAAGACCATTCCTGACAGTTACCTTCAAAGTAGTATAAAAAGAGATCTTAGTATTAGAATTAAGTGTGTTCAATTGTACCAAACTCAAAATCACTCAAAGTATCTAAGTGTGTTTGAGTAACATGTACATATGAATCACCATATTTACACTCATTGCTAAATCATTTACTTTCAATGTCATTTCAATTTCGTTTAAGATTCTCTTGAAACACTTTACGTTTTGCGCATTTTACGTTCCTATACGCTATACATTTCTGCACTTTACAAATTGTCTTTGCATTATTGTCACTTTACGATTTTAGTCTGGTTGAAGTGTCAATTATCAAGAAAACATAACAAAATTAAGCACATATGTTCTAGGATCAATCTAGTCGATCTTGTAAGTAACCAAAGTATCAATTTTGGAAGACTAGTAGTTGTTTACCATAATCCAAGGTAAACACACCCCTATTCAAAATAGCTATTGACATGAAGCCACCTTATAAAGAGATAGATTACCCATGGATAAGAGAAACACAAAATGCCTTAAAAGAGAAAAACAAGTCGAACGCGGGTTACCACGTACCCTCAATAGTGAAAAAAATCAAACACATGATTAGTTGAACACAACTAATTCTATAAACCAGGTCATTTTGACCACCAGTAAAACTTTTTTTTATAAATATTGTCCTTATACATTTTTTACTCTATAAATAATTCATGAATAAATAAAAATGTAATTGAACACACACACACACAGATATATATATATATATATATATATATATATATATATATATATATATATATATATATATATATATATATATATATATATATATATATATATATATATATATATATATATATATATATATATATATATATATATATATATATATATATATATATATATATATATATATATATATATATATATATATATATATATATATATATATATATATATATATATATATATATATATATATATATATTGTTCCTATAAAACACGTTTGGATCACCTCCCAAAAGTTAATCCAGTGAGGTTGCAACTATATCTGTCTGACTTCATTTTATGTGTGGGTTTCACCCTATGTATGCTTAACATGACAGATTGTAGAGCTTAAGGGATTCGGGTTGCACGAGGAATGTGTGTGTCTATTCAAGAAGATTGTCTTGCTTATCCCTCAAGTGGCAGCCCCTATTTATATCTTTGTGTTTATGACCTGTCATCATTAAGAGATATCCCTTAGAATTCCCTCATAATGATAAGACCATACCTCATGTCTTTTCCATTATGAAGTGTAACACCTCATGTAATATTCCTTAAACCCTTTCATATTTTTGTAATCGTCATTCTAATATAGCACCCTGATTATCCGACTTGGCATACCACATACTTTTCCGATTTGAACGCCATCGACATGTACATTCCTGAGTAAGGACGCTTCTAGCATGGTCTGACTTCATGTCATTGTCCCTTAGTATACATCGGCTTAAGTATTTTTAGTATATACATAAGCCCCCCAATCCTGAGGCCCATTGGGCCGAAGTTTTCAGCCAGAAAGACCTTGAAATTCTTGAGGCGACTTGGGTGGTCGGCCATGTTTCGATCCAACGATCATAAAGAGTTTAGCGTGTGTCAGTTACTTTCCAAGAGTAATTATGGGCGCATTTCCCATCGCATCTCTTCACTTTACTGTATAATGATGACCCTTATGAGGAATACACTATGGTTAAGTACTTTATTCCACTTTAGCCATTCTTCATTGTTTTTGTATTTAAAGGTTATAACTTCACTATCCTTTGATATTCTCACACTAAAAATCCTTATTCGAAGCTTAAGAATTCTCCATCCGTACGTCTTCCCCTATTTACCTTTGCCCTTTATTTTTCAGTAATGGTGATTATACAACAGTGTGATGACTCAGGGAATGCGTTTTTTCCCCAAAATACCCAAGAAAGGAGGGACCTTTGGGATCAATGCATGAAATCCTTTGAGAGTCATTTGGGGTGAACCGAATTTGACCAAATAATTAAATAAGTTTATGGTGATCTTTACACGTCCTTTATCAATTTTGACTCAGAATCTGAATCATCAGGTTCTGTAGAATTTCTAATAGAGATAGACGGATACTTTTTCGATTCATAAGTTCAAAGCTAAAAGTGTAGCATGGTTGATTACAATGATATTGGAAAAAATTTCTCTAGCAGAAAACTCTTGTCCATCGGGAACGAAGAGGATATTATTCTGGAGACTAGTGAGGATGGTGACAGAGTTTGCCTTTTCTTCCCTAGAGGTATGAGTGAGGAGTGCTTTTATTTCTACATCAGAGTTCTTAAGGATTTCATGATCCAGATCCCGTTTTCAGATTTTGAAGTCGTCCGCATAATCGCCCTGAATAAAAGCCCCAACTCAATTACGCCCTAACAATTGGGGGTTATCAAGGCCTTTGAGGTCATTTGTGAGATGTTGAACATTGACCCAACCCTGAGCCTATTCTTTTCTTCATTCAAATTGAAAGGCGTGAATAAGGGCAGTTGAGTCTCTCTTAATGGGTCTCTCTATAGGAGCTTCTTTCGTGCTTTCACTTCCAATTACAAAGGCTTCAAAGAAAGATTTCTTCGAGACAAGCGTGGAGATAGATTCCCTAGGGTCATGTACATGGTGGATGGAAGTCGTCGCTTCCCATTTTACTAGACGGAAATCCCCTCATCTTTTTTTTTTAGTTTTAATTATAACAACTTAAAAAAGTGGAAGAGGTCCAAGCGTTGGCCATCCTAGAATCCTTTAAAATGTTAAAGGTTGAAGACATAATTGTTAGAACAAGATTTGGGTCTATGTTTAAATCTCTATGTTTTAAAGATAACAATGCATATATTTTATGTAGAACAATTTTAGTTCTAATGGTTTCATTAAGTATGCAGATATTAGAATTCTGGATAGTCTTAATTAAGATATCATCAAAATCACTTTATCACTCAGAAGAAGAACCATTGAATTCATTTCTAATGAAACATCATTAGTTCTGATGAATGTTGACTGTTCGACAAGAAAAGAATCTCAATAAGTTTCAAAGAAAAGCTCAACATCAGAATCAAGAGCTATGAAGTCAAGATATCTGTTGCAACTAGTTTTTAATATAGAGTCACCATCCTTAATTTTTATCCTAAGGAATGGAATATAAATGAATAACCCTAAAAGTTAGAGATTTTAGGTCGTTAACTCGGTTCTAGATGAAGGGAAGGTGTTAGGCACCCTACATCTACCTTGTTCGCAAGGATACTAGGGTTAGAAGCACGATCTTTAGAAAAAAGGGTTTTAATTTTAATTAGGGGAACTCGCCACGATTTTAATTGTATGCCTAAGTATCCTCTTAGGAGGAATCAGAGTCTCATTTCATAGTTCGTGGGGTTTGTGTTTTTTATGGATTACGCATATATTTTAATTTCCCTTGCAATTAGCCCGGGTGTGTGAATAGCGGAAATTTTGGACTAAGCGCGCAGTTGATTAAAATATGCTATGTAAATCTTTTCTAAAAATTAATTGTTGAATTAATTTATTATGAAAAATAATTTGATGTTTGTTAAATATTTTTTAAAGGAGTTAATTATAAAAAAATCTTTACTTGATGCATGGTTAAGAAATAATCTTATGCAATAAAATAAATAATATTTTAATGAGTTTAGAAAATAAAAAAACTTGTGTGATAATAATAAAAAATAAAAAATAAGTATATAAATATGTAAGTATATAAATATAAAAAATTATAAAATAAAAATAAAGGAGAAAATAAATTAAAACGCAAGGGGAGGTGTGAATTATATCAGGTTAGTAAAATGGTGGGGTGTCAAAAGCAGGGGCCTTAGATCCAGATATTGGATCTAAGCCCAGAAGCGTAGGGGGGTACGCTTTTACAGGCGCTGGCAAAAAAAGAGGGGTGCGATTCAGTAATTGGGCTTGGCCCAAAACAGTTTGGGGCACTCGCGAGACAACGTACGGGAGGGCGTATCATAATATCATGGGCGCACGTTTTGGAACGTAAGATTGCAATCCTATGGGAGTGATGGAGGGTGCGCGATAGCAGAAAGGGACTAGCATTTATTGGATCATAAACACAATATAATTTTTTTATTTTTTATTTTTGTTACATTTATCTGTTTGTCTCCCTATCTCTCTCATTTCTCCTCTCTCACTGTCTCATTTCTCTCTTCTTTAACAACACCAAAACCTTAGCCCAAAGAAAATGATCCCGACGGCGCTATACCTCTCTTCTTATTTGATATCCAAACACCAACAACCCTTAACTTAGAACCTCACAAAATCAAATCGTGAAACCAAAAATACAAAAAGCTAAGTGTTTTACCGTTTACGACGTGATTGTTCTTCAAGCTTGCGTCTGCTTCTGAGATTTTCTGATCTCCCTCTCCTTTTTCTTTTGCAGGTGCTAACAGTGATGACGATGGAAGTGACAATTTGAGGGTGGAGGCTTGGAGATATCTTATGGTTTCAGATGTTGAAACCCTAGATCTAGGACGGAGGCAGTATCGGTCGAAGGCTTCAAGTAGCGACAATTCTTCTCAATTTCTTCTTTTCTATAGAAATTTTCTTCTCTCTGTAATAATCATTCTGTCCACCTTTTCTTTTTCCCTAATAATTTATGTCCTTTAGGTTTTATAGTATATTAATAATTAGAAATAGGAAACAAAATGATTTCGTTGTAATTGTTTAGTAGATTAGGGAAGAAGTTTATGATTTCATTGCAATTGCTTTGATTTGTTTCTACCTTCGTAGGGGATTTATACTTTGATTTGTAACAAGGTTTTGATTCGTATTAATTGGTTATGTAACATTTGATTTGTTTATGTTTTTGTTTGATTATGACTTTAAGAATTTGATTCGCACAGTTTCAATAGGTTTCAATTGGTTTCTGCTTTCGGCTGGATTTTGTTCCCGTAATGAATTATTTTGTAAAGACCTTTGAATAAGGAAACAAAAAAAAATAATTGATTCCATTTATGTTTTGTGATTCAAACATTACTCTTTGGTTAGTCTTGGGCCATACGGTGTCACTTGTTTTGGGCTTGGATTGAATTTGGGTTGTACCAATAAAAAGCCTCCTTCGCTAAACACTTAAGTAACCAAAACAGAAGTCAACTTTAACTAAGTTTTTAATATAATATTATAATTATAATCAATATTAGTATCAATAATAATAATTAATAATTATAAGATATCAGTAAAAAAACAATCCTTTCAAATCCAAAAATCAAATGGGTCACACTGTTTCAATCCATTGGACCTTAAACAAAAAAAAAACATATTGCTTTACACATTCTTCCAACCTATTTAAAAACCTAAACGGGCCTTATAATAAAAGATTTTTTCACACCTCCTTTAAAATAATACACCTTACTTAACTTGGAATGGACCTTTATTAAAGCCTAATGGGCCATCAGATATTGATGGTCCATTTTTGATCGTACACCCCTCTCTAATTTTAAACACCCCTATAGAAGTGAAAACTAAATAATATAAATTATTTAACTAGAAACCTAAATATAATATAAGGGTAGGACAAATTTGGGATATGAAAATTTCCCCTATTTAATTACTTTTCGATTGAATAGTGTGAGAATACGCATGTCTAACACATTCTGATAGGAAGTTTATTAAATATTGGAAGACCCCAGAATCAGTCCGAAAGATCATAAGGATACACTGTATAGCGTTCCCATGAGTGTCAAGAATAGGCATAGATGATGATGTACCGTCTTACCAGCGTTTGGACCAAAGTCGATTTGACTTAGATATGACGGTACGGATAACCCGTCAGTATCTAAGAAGAGATCATTTGCATATTTACCATAACCTAGAAGGTAAAATAATACAAGTTTTACAAAGCTGGCTTACTAATGCTTGGAGACTAATATAGTAAGTTTGTGACACAGATTTTGTATATTCATCACAACCTAGGGGATGAATAACATAAAGCTTGATAATACATTTTTGTTTAGAGACTAACGCAATAAGCCAAAGATTTTTTGTATACCTATCACAGCCTAGAGGATAGATAATACAAGCTTGAAACCAGATATTTGGAACTTGAAAAGACGGTGTTGGTTGTGTCAGCCCTCAACCAAGACTTGATAACCAAATGAAATATGCTATATTTAAAGCGATGGAACCTAAATTCACTGATGATGTCAGTTGTGCCAGCCCTCAACCACGACTATCAGCGTGAAGAAAATAAACCCCAAATTCCTCAATGATGTCGATTGTGTCAGCCATTAACCATGACTATCAACATGAAGAAAATAAACCCCAAGTTCATCGATGATGTCAGTTGTGTCAGCCATCAACCATGACTATCAACATGAAAAAAATAAACCCCAAATTCATTGATGATATCGGTTGTGTCAGCCCTTAACCATGACTATCAACATGAAGAAAAAATACCCCAAGTTCATCGATGATGTCAGTTGTGTCAGCCCTCAACCATGACTATCAACATGAAGAAAATATATCCTGAATTCATCGATGATGTCAGTTGTGTCAGCCTTTAACCATGACTATTAACATGAATAAAATAAACTCCAAATTCATCGATGGTGTCAGTTGTGTCAGCCCTCAACCATGATTATCAACATGAACAAAATAAACCCCAAAACTCATCGATGATGTCGGTTGTGTCAGCCATTAACCATGACCATCAACATGAAGAAAATAGACCCCAAATTCATCGATGATGTCGGTTGTGTCAACCCTCTGCCATGACTATCAACATGAAGAAAATAAGTCCCAAATTGCTTTAAAGTTTGAACTATATAGTTCGTACATATAAGCTTGCTAATGATGAACCCTAAGAAAATTCGTAGTTTTAACCAAAGTAGCTTTGCAAGATGCCATGCATGCATAATGCCCTAATTTGATGTCCTATCCAAGTGTGATGTATGATCCAAATGTTTACAATGTGTATGTACCAAAATGCTTATATGTTTATGCCCTAAATGTTTGTATGTGTATGCCCCAAGTATTTATATATACACCAAATGTATGTGTATACCCTAAGTATTTACATATGCACCAAATGTATGTGTATACCCTAAGTAAATTTTTTTTCATGTTTCTCTTTTATTAAACCATCGAGTTCTCATAGTCACCAACTCCCTAACATTGTTTGTTGCCAATTGTTGTATCTCTAAGTTGATTTGAATTTGGTGAAAAGTTTTAGCAAGATCTTGATGTCTGTATCATAGGCGCATGTGTAGGTATGGACATAGACGTGGATGCTGTCATGGACATTGACATAGTCCTGGACGTAGGAGTGGGCATAGAGATAGGCATGGACATAGACGTTGGTGTGGACATTGACATAGTCTTAGACATAGGTGTGGGCGTAGAAATAGATGTGGACGTGGACGTAGGCGTGGATTTTCTTTCGATGCTCTTCTAAATAAAATGCTTTTTGATGTCTTATCGAGTGCTTTTAATTGTATGTCAATTCCCCAAAATGATTTCAAACCATATGCACAAAAAATAATCATAGTATTTTACAGACAAGTCTAAAAAGAAAGAAACATAATTTGAATGATTTGAAGAAAACTTCAATGTTTTTATTGATAAATACGCCTCTAAATAGGCGAGCATACAAGATGCAATCCCTAGAAAGAGGTAATTACAAGAAAGTTTTGATAAAAACAGTAAATGGCAATGAAATGATAATTGCTACTACTTTTTACCCAATTTCCTTTTGATAGCTCCAATCTCCTTTGCTTCCGAGTCGGATGATTTGGACCCATCCCGTCCTTCATGGTTTGTGTCGTAGTTCTTAGATCGCAGTCTTTTTGTTCTTTATTTATTTGAATGAGATCCCTAATTTTTGCCTGGATCCCCTTTCGGGTTTTCAATCCACCGGGATAAATTTTTTTGTGTATGTCCTTAATTTTTTCCTGGATCTCCCTTTAGGGTTTTAAATCCACCAGGACGCTGCTTTTTGCCTAAGTCGCCTATTTAAGGTTCAAACTTAGCGAGCTTTCTTATACATAGTATTTTTTTTACTGCGTCTGAATTTTCTGGGTGCGGTAGTTCTTCCCCATCCATTGTTATGAGGATAAGACCACCACCGGAGAATGTTGTTTTCACCACATATGGACCTTCGTGGTTGGGTGTCCATTTATCACATGAATCGAGGCAAGGTAGCAGAATCTTTTTGAGCACTAAATCCCCTTATTTGAATATTCAAGGGTGGACTTTCTTGTTGAATACTTTCTTCATTTGCTTCTTATATAATTGATTGTGGCACAAAAGATGTCAAGCATTTATCTTCAATGAGGTTGAGTTGATCAAGTAGTGTCTGTACCCACTTTGCTTCCTCAAGCTTTGTTCCCATTAGAACCCAGAGTTGCAGAATTTTAATTTCCACTGGGAGTTCCGCCTCTATGCCATATACTAGAGAGAAAGGAGTTGCACCTGTTGAGGTACACACGGAAGTAAGATAGTCATGTAGGTCAAATGGAAGCCTTTCGTGCCAATCTTGTATGTTTTTACCATTTTTTGAATGATTTTCTCGATGTTTTTGTTGGCAGCTTCAATGGCTCCACTCATTTTTGGTTGATATGATCAAGAATTATGATGTTCGGTCTTGAAATTATCGAATAACTCCTTCATTATTTTGTTGTTCAGATTGGACCCATTATCTGTTAGTAAGTTGCCCTTGCATTCTTTAGATCGAATGGCATTACCTTGTAATAGAGAGTGCCCCAAGGTGTCATGAAAGTAGTCTCTTCCATATCTCCGGGTGCCATTTTGATTTGATTATAGCTTGATAAATCATCTATGAATGAGATTTCTGAAGCTTGAGCTGATTGTATGCTAAAACATTTATGTGAGGCAACAGGAAATTATCTTTGGGACTTTCTTTGTTTAGATCCCGATAACCTACACACCTACATTATTTTCCATCCTTCTTAGGTACTGGTACAATGTTATCTATCCAAGATGGATAATCTACCACCACTAAGAACCCTGCGTTAAATTGTTTGAGGACTTCTTCTCGAATTTTGTTGGACATGTCTGGACGAGTTCTCCTGAGCTTTTGCCTGACCGGAGAGTAACTTTCCCTAAGAGGTAGTCTGTGCACCACAATGTCTGTATCCAATCCTGAAATATCTTTGCAAGACCAGGAGAATATATCCATGTACTCATGTAACAACTTGATCAACCTTTCTTTGACGCTTTTCTCTAATGTTGCCCCTTTCTTGATCTCTTTCGGATCTTCTTCTATGCCAAGGTTAAAAGTATCAATATATTCTGGTATGGTTGTATACTATCATTTTTTTCTCTATCTCCCTCGTCAATTCTTTAGTAAGTTCAGGATCTTCATCATCTTCCTCTTCAGCTTGGTTGATGGGTGTATCAAAATTATATTGGATAGCAGTAGTAACATTATCGATGATCTTAGGCACGGGTCTGCACTTTTATCATGTTTTGGTGCGAGTCTTTTTAGTATGTGAATTTGAAAATGCATATGGAGGAAAGTATTGCCATTTTTAAATATGAGAGATAAATTCAAAAGAAAGACATAGATCTTAATAGAATACAAAATATAACTTTTATTAATTGTGAATATTGTCTAAAACAAAACGAGGGACCCTTACAAGAAACCCCTATGCCTCGGGCTTGACATAGGTTATTTTAAAAAACAAGAAAAACCACTTTGGAAAGAAAACGATCTCGGGAATCTCCACAGCTGTCTAACTCTTGGGTTCTACGACTAGGGCATATTCATGGATGAAATCAGATACCCTTTTTGATGTTTCCCTTATTGGATATCATTTCTACTTGTCCACCGTGCTCTACCCCTTTGTTGGGAGGAAACTGCTCTTTGATCCCTCCATGGTCAGTGACCACCTTAATTGCATTCACAGTCGGACCACCATGTGGAGGCACGGGATTCATCTTGGTGTTCGATTTGTCAAAAGTGATATCTTGAGAATCCAACAAATCCTGAACCTTGTGTCTGAAGGCCCAACATTTTTCTATAGTATGCCCCAGAGAATTGGCATGATACTCGCACTTGGAATTTTCATCGTGCATTGGTGTAGGTGGGACAAACCCTTCAGTCTCAGCTTGCCTTGTCTCTCGCTGAGCCATGGTTGACTTTTAAGGTCCTGCTTTTGGCTCTTTACTTAGTTTGTGACCGCTTGATGCACCAATGGTCTGGGCTACTTCTTCAAAGGAGGCCCTAGGAATTTGTTCTTGCCTTTCAATAATTTTCTTCAAGGTTAGGATAACTTGACTCATGTCTCCTTTCATTGAGTCGACGTTGCCTTTGACTTGCTCTAAATCCTCTTTGAATACAACTTGGTTCTCCTCAATTTGTTCCATCACTTTTAGTTGGTGGGCTCTTGTCTGATATGGTGGCCAGGGAGGTGGTGGTTTCCTTCTACCAAGGATTAACTGGAGATTTTTTTTTGAAAAAGATAAGTTTTTTGTGTGTATGAAATGTAGGTGCTTGTGAATTTATGCATGCGTATGAATATGTATGAATATGCTAGAGTTTATGCTTTTGAATATCTTATTCACTTGGATATATATTTTTTACTTTTCAGGTTTTGCTTTTTTTTTATTGGTGAATATCTTAAAAACAAGTGTGCGGTTTAAATATGGAAACAAAACATACTTTTATTAATAATCATTCTCAAAAGGGAATACATTTCAGATATTGAAATATATTCGAACTAAAAAAGCAACTATTGGAAGCACCAACATCTTCATAGATTTCTGTTTCTCCTTAATGATTATTATATTTGTCCTATCTGGCTTGATAGACAAATTGTATCCTTTGGCATTTATTTTTAAGACATTCACCAAAACCTTTGACTTATCTTTTTTTCTTTCTGTGAATAAGAC
Organism: Vicia faba; assembly: GCA_948472305.1. NCBI lineage: Eukaryota > Viridiplantae > Streptophyta > Magnoliopsida > Fabales > Fabaceae > Vicia > Vicia faba. The sequence continues at coordinate 1,107,212,647 of OX451741.1, forward strand.
AAACCACAGTAGAGTGTAATGAGTATATGAAATGCAGAAAATGTATGAATGCATGAATGTAGGGTTTAATGACGGGATCTTATGAATGGTATACTTAGAAAGTAGGTTCTTAGTATTGGCTTATGGATATTATACCCTCCCCATAAGGTGGTTTCCTTAAGGGTATCATGAATAACACGAGAGGGAAAGGCACAAGGACCTCCCTTAAGTGGAGCCTCTTTACAGACCGAAACTTTCGTCTCTAGGTCATAAAAGGTCTCGTCATGAGATTTTGGTTTAGGGTTGTAAAAAGAGTCATAGGTGTCATTCCAAAGTCCTACTTCCCAAGAGGATGTCTCTTGAGACGTATTCCTTTTGCGGAATTCCACCCACTCTAGGCGAAGTCGTTACATAAACTCATAGGGTTGATGTATCCCCTTAGCTAATAGATAAACCTTCTTTCTAAGGGTTTTTGAGAATAATTTTGCCAAATTTAAATCCCACAACAAATATAATAACATAATGAATAATAAAAAATAAGCAGAAAATAAATAAAGTTAAATGAGAAAGAAATAAAAACCCAAAAACAAGAAAACCCTAAAACCTAAAGGAAAGACTTCTAAACCTAGGGTTAAGTCCCCAGCAGAGTCTTCATCTATTGCAACAAGATTTTAATACAGATTCACCACCCTTAATTCTTATCCTAAGGAAGATAATATAAAGGAATAACCCTAAAAGTTAGAGATTCTAGGTCGTTGACTCGGTTCTAGACAAAGGGAAGGTGTTAGGCACCCCTCATCTACCTTGTTTACAAGGATACTAGGGTTAGAAGCACAATCTTTAGGAAAAAAGGTTTTAATTTTAATTAGGGGAACTCGTCACGATTTTAATCGTATGCCTATGTATCCTCTTAGGAGAAATCAAAGTCCCATTTCATAGTTCATGGGGTTTGTGTTTTTTATGGATTACGCATATATTTTAATTTCCCTCGCAATTAGCCCGGGTGCGTGAATAGAGGAAATTTTGGACTAAGCATGCAGTTGATTAAAATATGCTCCGTAAACCTTTTCTAAAAATTAATTGTTAAATTAATTTATCATGAAAAATAATTTGATGTTTGTTAAATATTTTTTAAAGGTGTTAATTATAAAAAAATATTTACTTGATGCATGGTTAAAAAATAATTTTATGCAATGAAATAAATAATATTTTAATGAGTTTATAAAATAAAAAAACTTGTGTGATAATAATAAATAATAAAAATATAAGTATATAAATATAAAAAATTACAAAATAATAAATAAAGGAGAAAATAAATTAAAACGCAAGGGGGTGTGAATTGTATCAGGTTAGTAAAATGGTGGGGTGTCAAAAGCAGGGGCCTTAGATCCATATATTGGATCTAAGCCCAGAGTGTAGAGGGTATGGTTTTACAGACGCTGTTGTAATAAGGTGGGAGAACTGACTTGGGTGTTTTGTGTTTGATCGCAATTATTGCGGATTGCAAGAGTCGCTATCGACTTTTCTTTTATCCAATAAAGGAAAGGGTGAAAAGAACATGAAAGACATTTTGAGATATTTTTCTTGAGTTCGGGGGTGTGGTACGGTGGGAGAACTTACTTGAGGGTTTTGCGTTTGATCGCAAATGTTACGGTTAGCAAGAGTCGCCACCGACTTTTCTTTTATCCAAAAGGAAAGGTGAAAAAGCACAGGAAAGACCTTTGAGATTATTTCTTGAGTTCGGGGGGTAGATTATGAAAAGGGAAGGTATTAGCACCCTTTTCATCCATGGTTTTCCATGCGCTCTTAGTTACTTGCTAGATCACTTGCTTTTTTTTGAAATTGTGCTTGGTGTGGTTTTTTGAAAGTACTTTGTAAAGAGGCCATTGTTTAGGCGATCTTTGTAATGATACTTGTTTGTAAGAATGTATACAAACATGTTTGATCTTTTGAAAATGTTTTCAAGTTTGTAAGATGTTTGAAAGTGTAAGTGTTTGTTTTGAAAATAGCAAGGATGTTTGTTTGAAATTGAGAAAGTAATTAGGAGCATTCTACCTACTCAAAAGTCTTTCTTGTTCACTTTCCTTTTCCTTTGACATTGTTATCTTACCATTGATTTGGTAAGTAACCTTATCTTTGGATGTAAGGGGGACGGGCGTGGGTCATCATATAACCATGATTAGAAATGTTGTAAAGTATCTTAGATAGCATCATCGAGGGACTATGATATTGTATTTGCTTGTTTTTGCTAAGATACCTTACATGCGTAATATGGCCATTTTGTATAAGGCAACCAAGTGGAATAACCCTAGGGGTGCTTGTGTGCAAGTGTATTGTTGTCATGCTTGTTTTTGTCTTGAATTAGGGTTCTCTAAGTATTGGTTTTAGTCTTTCCATACAAACCCTAATTACTAGCATATTATGTATAAAAGCGATAAATTGCGGAATTTAAAGTTACTACGCTATTACAACATTTGTGGGAGGGGGTGTACAAATTGAATGGGGATTGCAAAAATGTAAACCTAGTTAGTCTATTACAACCATATTGAATTGATATCAATGTACAAGGAAATAAATAAATACAAAGCACAAAATGAATAAATGTACAAAAATGCAAAATGTAAAGAAAATGGATCTTTGTTTGGTTTTCATGAGAAAAAGGGAAATTATCTTAACCTAATTAATTAAAGAAAATATTTAATTAAACTTGAATTTATTAAGATAAGTTTTTAAATAAAACCCTAGTTCTATTAATTGATCAAAAGAAAATAAGTTTAGAAAAAATATTTTTTGGTATTTTTGTCTTGAAAATATTTATGGCATTATAAAATATTTTTAGTCTTTTTTATATCAAAAATAATATATTTTAATTAGTGTAGAAGAAAATAAATAACTTAGTTTTAAATTAAATTTACAAGAAATTTTGTAAAAAATAAATAAAGTATAGTTAAATAAAATATTTTTTATGAGAAAAATAAAATAAAATAAGCCAAAAATATAAATCTATCATTTTGTATTTTTATGATTTTTTTCAGTATTTAGAAAATATATTAAGAAAATAAAAATCAAATAAAAAAAGAAAATAAATAAACTTGGGCCAGGGTGCAAATAAAGAAACAGGGGGTTAACTAGCAAAAACAAAAAAAAAAGAATAACAAAAAGCCCAACAGGGCCCAGCGCCTGCAAAAAAGACAAAATCAGAAAACAAAAATGTGAAAAAAATTCAAAAGGGTACCACTGGGGCTCGAACCCAGGTCCCAAAGGTTACAGGCGCACACTTCTATCACTGAGGTGGCTATACATCCGTTAACATAGGCAAATCAATAAATATATAAGGCAAAACGCGCCCTGATGGCTTCATCATCAACCTCCAGCTAGACCAACTGTAACTTGCTCATTTCTCATCAAAAATGAAAACTGTAAACATGAAACTTGTAGCAAATTTTCTCACGGTTTCAGAAATGTAAAAGCATTAAAACTATAGATCAAAGATAAGCATGAATTTTAATGGCCCTAACCTGAACCCTAAAAATCTCATAAATTTCAGTTTCATAATTCTCTAAGCTCAAGCAAAATCTATGGAAACTACGGACATGGTTAGCTTTAGGGCAATGATATCTACATGTTTTGTTCACAAATAAATCATTGATGATGCCTGTATGAAGAGTTCAAAGTTAAGAAAACTTACCTCAAAACTGGAAATCGTTTTTTGAGTTTGAGCTTGTCTCAAGTGATGGTGATGATCAGGTTAGCTTCCTTGAGGTCCCAGGAAGCTAATGCAATGATTAGCTTGAGCAATGGATGGCTGAAATAGTCTGGAGAAGTCAATGTGTAGTGCTCTATTTTTGAAAATGTAGGATGGTGTTAATGGTGTTACAGTTCTGTAACGGGGTGTGGGATCAACTATATATGATGTTTAGAAGCTTTAGAAACCAAAAAGCCAAGAAACGCACGAGTAGATTATGAGTTTCAAGTTTTTGGTCCGTTTGTGTGAAAAATGGAAGTATGAAGTGTGATTCTGAGTTCTAGCTCTTTTCAGTGGTCAAGCATTTGTGTGTTTGGTGCAAATAGTTTGTGTATCTATAAGCAAAAAGATTGGAGTGCATTGGCAAGTCAGAAGCACAAGTTCTTAGCTTTTTGCTAGGTTATTTGATTTTGAAGAAAAGAGGGAAACAAGTTTCAAGAGGAGGTACAAGCATGGGATAGGTGATTGTAAGTGTCTTAAACCATTTCTCATGAATTATAGGACTTGTTTGATCAGAAGAGAACAATTGCAAGGCTTAAGAACAAGTTTTATACAAAAAGTAACTTTATCAAAATGGCAATGTAACCTTTCTTCCAAAAATGGATATAAAGCATGCCCATGCATTGAATGCTTGATGTGAGACCTCTAACAGCTATGTAAACCATTAATTATGGAGTTCCTAACAAGTTTGAGGCCTGCAAAGTAGATTTAATGCAGCACAACTTTGAATTTGAATTTTGTTCATCACTAAAATGACTTGTAATTAAAGTGATAAAACCTTAACTTCATCTCTTCGATTCTCCCTACTCAAGAATGATCTCAAGGAGTTCTTGGATATTTTGGAAAGCTTGCAATGTTCTCTGCAACCCATATTTGAATTGCTTTTGAATATTCCCCTTGGAACTATATGAAAAAGTTCCATGAAGTTGGGTCAAAATCTTGACCAAATTAGAGCAAAATTTCACTAAGTGTTTTGTTTCATGACCACATGTTCTTAAAATTATAACTTGAGATCCAAGCACTTTTGGAAGAAGTTGTTTGAAGCAAGTTTTTAAATTTCATGTAGATATACAACTTTCATTTTGGAAGTTTCTCTTGAATCATCTTGCATCATGGTGAAAATTTTGCTCAAAGTTATGAAAAAAACTGAAATTTCCAACACTTAGAAAAATTTCTAAGTTTAGAAATTTTGACTTTTCAAAATGAAATCTTGACTTTTTGATTTCTTGATGAATAAGTTTCATATTTTGACATGTTTTGATGAATTATGATCTTTGGCACTTGAATTTGACAAAAAAAGTCAAAGTTTGACTTTTCAGTATACAGTTGACTTTTGATCAGTTGACTGAAAAAATTCATATGTCAATCCAATGGACTTGCAATGTTTTGAACCATGTCATTAGGTCAAAAATGATGCAATTGGACTATTGAGATCATGCCTTAAAGAAATTAACCATTTGCTAGGTCAAAAATCAGAAATAGCCCTTTCCCAGTCAAAACCCTAATTTTGACCATTTTGCCCTTTTGGAGATTTGATCAAATTTCATGAGAAGTTATGGTCCAAACTTGATCAAATGATACATATGAGTTTAAAATGTTGATGTGGATCAAACATTATGAAGTTTGACTGTAAATTGGCCATAGTTGACTTTTTCCCCAATACAATTGATTTTTAGGTCAACTGCTCAATTGACTGAGCAAAAATGTGATCCAAGGCTTGAAACTTGACATGAGAAATATTGGGGGTCCATAATGATCCATGAAAGTCATATGGGGTATTGGAAGTCCAAAGATCCTTGTGCAAACTCAAACCCTAATTTTGGTTATCAGTGCTTAAGGATGTGTCTTGAGCTGATCACACCTTAGTGCAGTCTTAAGCCCAAGGAGATCTTGTGAGAAAATTCTTGATAAGTGAGAGGGAAAATTTTGGGGTACATCAGCTTACCCTGTTCAATCTTCTTAAGACTGAAGAGTTAGATTGGCGAGTTTCGCCATTCGTGACTCGAAGGTGGAAGATGATTGGACACTAAAGTGCCCAGAAATTTGCACTCGATGATGTGATGGTAGAGGGAATGGGCTTAAAGATGCCATTTTAGAGGGATCATAGAAAGTTATTGGAGATGGGCTTGTATATTCCATCCAAAAGTGATTGTTGAACAGTATCTAGAAGCTGAAACTGAATGAGTATCAGAATGGCGTCCGTGTCTAGAGCGTATCTGAACTGTATCTGAAAGTTGAATCTAAATGAGTATCAGAATGGCATCCATGTCTGGAGCGTATCTGAACTGTATATGAAAAGTTGAATCTGAATGAGTATCAGAATGGCATCCGTGTCTGGAGTGTATCTGAATTGTATCTGAAAGTTGAACCTGAATGAGTATTAGAATGGCTTCCGTGTATGGAGCGTATCTGAAAAGTTGAATCTGAATGAGTATCAGAATGGCATTTGTGTCTAGAGCGTATCTGAACTGTATCTGAAAAGTTGAATCTGAATGAGTATCAGAATGACATCCGTGTCTGGAGCACATCTGAACTGTATCTAAAAAGTTGAATCTGAATGAGTATCAGAATGGCATCCGTGTTTGGAGCATATCTGAATTGTATCTAAAAGTTGAATATGAATGAGTATTAGAATGGCGTCCGTGTCTGGAGCGTATCTGAAAACTTTGAACATTGTTAATGGTAGCTGTTGATTAATCTTATCCTGAAAAGGGTAAAATGTTAGCTAATATGCAATGTCATGTTGTATGAAATGCATGGTATAATGCATTCGTGTTATCAATGTTTATGATATATGGATGCGATGTATGCGCATGCGAGCTAATCTACTACACTGCAGTTGGAATTGGGGAAAATAAATCCCTGACTGCTGTTGAGGATATGGAGTGTAAGTCTTTGTATTGTGAAGTTGAAGTGTTGATGAATTTTTGCTTAGAGAAATAAACTCTGTTGTAAGGGAAATGTCATGTACTGCTTGTAAAATCCTGTTGGGAAATCCTGTGAAATTGAATGAATTCTACTGGGGATTGATAATTGGAAGCTTTGTTTTGCTGGGAACTAAACTGCACACTGTGGGGGATTTTATGGAAACAGCTTGGAGAGATTTCCCTATCTCTTAAAGCCATCAGTGATTGTCTTTCTATTTTGTTTATTTGTAAACAGTAATTATGTTCAGATGCATATGTTCAAAAATAAATCATTGGACCTTTTTGTAAACAAAACACAAGAGAAAAATAGGTAGTTTTGCACTTTCAAAGGGATATCTTTGTATTGACTTTGAGTAAGTATTTTTGTACAGCGAGACAAACATTCTAGTAAGAGAATGTCGTCGTAAAAAATGCAAATTTTGATACAAAGAAAAGATATCTATGTGCAATAATCCCATGGGGTTCGCTTTCTGCTATAGCCTTCGTATCTCTGAGCATCTTGTCTATTTGTTGCCTCGTCCGAAGATGATTAAATTGATCAGAACCTCTGAGTTTTTCAGTTGAAGCCAAAGATTGTCCGTAAAGTTATCCAACGGGACATAGTCATGTGCTTTAATTCCCTAAATTTTTCCTGGACCGCCCTTTTCGGTTTTCAATCCACCGGGATATCATTTTTTGCCCAAGTCGCCCTTTCAGGTTTTCAACTTGTCGGGTGTACAAATTTTTTTGTTTTATCTCTAATTTTTGCTCGAACCTTTTTGGTTCGCCGGGATGCCCTTGTTTTGCCTAGGTGTGTCAACCTAGCGGGTCTCTTATGCATGGTATCTTTTGACTATGTCTGCATTCGCAGGGTGCGGCAGGTCGTCGCCATCCATGGTGGTTAACATCATTGCTCCACCCGAGAATATGTTTTTGATTACAAATGGTCCTTCGTATGTAGGAGCCAATTTTCCCCTGGGATCACCTTGGGGAAGTATGATACGTTTGATCACCAGATCTCCAACTTGATACACTTGACGTCTGACCTTTTGCCTTGATCATTCGTTTTTGATACATTTAACCATGGAAAATAGCAGTAAGCCTTTTCTCATCAATTAAATTCAGTTGATCAAGTCGATTATGGATCCAATCTTCTTCACTCAACCCTGCATCCTTCATAATTCTTAGAGAGGGGATCTGGACCTCAATAGGCAAAACAGCCTCCATGTCGTATACCAGAGAGTAGGGTGTTACCCCGGTTGATGTGCGAGCTTGTGGTACGATATCCATGGAGAGCGAATAGTAGCATCTCATGCCAGTCTTTGTATGTGACTGTCATTTTCTGTATGATCTTTTTAATGTTCTTATTCGTGGCTTCGACAACACCATTCATCTTTGGCCGGTAAGAGGGAGAATTGTGATGATGTCTCTTGAATTGCTAGCACAGGGAGGTGATCATAGTATTGTTCAGGCTCATACCATTGTATGTGATGATCCTCTCCGAGATACCGTATCGACAGATGAGATTCTTCTTGATGAACCGGACGACAACATTCTTGGTAACGGAAGCGAAAGAAGCTTCCTCCACCCACTTGGTAAAATAGTCAATGGCCACTAAGATGAAGCGGTGTCCATTGGAGGTTGTTGGTTTGATTTCCCCAATCATATCAATCCCCCACATAGCAAAGGGCTAAGGAGCCGTCAAGACATTCAGAGGAATCGGAGGTACGTGCACCTTATCAGCATAAATCTCACACTTGTGGCAGGTTCGAGAGTGTTGATAGCAATTTGCTTCCATGGTAGACCAGTAATAGCCTGCCCGTAGGATGTTCTTTGCAATCATATGCCCACTGGAATGGGTGCCAAAAGTGCCTTCATGTAATTCGGCCATGATCCTTTCAACTTCATCCTTGTCTACGCACCGAAGTAACACAGAGTCATGGTTGCATTTGTAAAGAATGCCATTACTAAGGAATAATTTAGCAGAGAATCTCCTTAAGAACTTCTTATCGTTTATTTAAGGTCCTTCCGGATATTCTTGGGTTTCGAGATACCTCTTGACTTCGTGAAACCAAGGCTGGTCCACTACTTCTTCAGTATTAATCTCGTGACAGTGTGTTGGTTCATCCCTTCGTTCAATGGTGATCTTGGGAGCTTCGTTATCCCATTTAAGTTTAAACATAGATGACATTGTGGCTAGTGCGTCTGCTAGCTGATTTTCTTCTCGCGGGAAATGCTCGAAGGTAATCTTCTCAAAGTGTGGGAGCAATGTAAAAACATGTTCTTTGTAAGGGATAAGGTTAGGGTGTTTGGTGCCCCATTCCTCTTTGATCTGGTTGATAACCAAAGCTAAATCTCCAAATATATTTAAAGATTTAATCCCCAAGTCTATGGCAACTTTGAGACTAAAGATGCATGCTTCGTATTCCGCCATGTTATTTGTACAATTGAAGCAGAGTCTTTCCGTAAAGGGAGTGTGACATCCTTCCAGAGATATGAGTACAACACCAATACCATTGCCGAGTGCGTTAGATGCCCCATCAAAAACCAGGGTCTATCGGGATCCTTTTTCAAGTCTGTCATATGGCCTAAATTCTTCACAGTTTTTTTTGAAAACTTTGTTTGAAAAAGTGTAAGTGTGGAAAAGTTTGATTTTGAGCAAGTACTTACTAGCATCTACCTATTCAAAAAAAAGAATGTTTATGTTCCTGTTTCCTTTAGACAGCTCTATCCCACTATTAGTGAGCAGGTAGCACCGTCGTTGGAATTGTAAGGGTCAATTCGAAAGGGACGTACAATCACTAAAGTAATATTAGGACGTCTTAATAACCCAAATGTCTTAAGATCATATTCGAGGCAACATTTCCGAGGCAACCTTTCCGAGGCAACATTTCCGAACGAGACTTTTGATCTTTGTTTAGACAAGAGACCGACCACTAAAACACCCTATACTTAATGATCGTTTACCGAAGGCAACCGAAGTGAGAGTATACCCTATGAGTGCCCATGTGCGAGTGATTTGATTTCAGTTATTATCTTTGCACATTTAGGGTTTGCTAACCATTTTAAAATTATCATATATTCTTGTCATGAAATCCTATTATCATACATCTAACAGTTAATATTTGCAAACATTAAAATGCAGAAAATAAAACTACTCTATTACAAGGCTTCGGGGAGGGGGATTAATTACATAGCCAAAAACCTGTAAAACGATAAACGAAAGAAAAAACCTAATTAAACTATTACATCCCATTAGCAGTTACATCAATATTTGCAAAAATAAATAAGCGCGCGATAAATTGAGAACGAGAGAAATTAGGGTTTTGACCCCGTCTAACCCTAATTAAAAGAAAAATTACTTTTTGATGTTTTTAATTATTTTAAGAAAATAAGGTTTCAAATTAAATAGATACAAACCTAATTACTAATTAAATTAATAAAAATAATTTATTTCGACCTATTTCGTATTTTGGTTATTTTGAGAAAATAAAATAAAAATTAAATTAAACAAAACCCTAATTTTCTAATTTATTTTAATTTATTTACAAAAGGTTAAAATTGCCCTAAAATTAAATAAACTAATTAAATTAATTTTGACAAAATAAATAAATAAATAAATAAAACTTAAGTTCTAATTTGATGAAAATTGATTTTTAGGAGTTTTTGTATAAAAAAGAATTAATTTGTATGTTAGAAAATAAATTAAACAAAATTAAATAAATAAAGAAAAATATAGAAAGAAAAAGGGAGAATTGGGCCTGGTATCCAAAGCATCAGGGGGTGTCCTTAGCAATCTGAGCCCAATGGTCTGGATCCACGTTTGACTTCTCATGATTCCACATTGCAAGTTGACTAGGGTCTTTGGTAGACCCTCACATGCCAAGCGTTGGATTTGATCTACTTTAGATCCAGTGGTTGCAAGCTGATGGTCTATGATGGATCTAGGGGAAACCTGCGCATGGGATCAAATATGGAAAAATAATATTGAAGCACAAGGGGACCTGGGGATCGAACCCATGTCCTTTGGAAAATTCCTTCGCCCATTAACCAACTGAGCTAGCGCACCTATTTGTCTATGGAATAAACAACAAATATTATATTGGAAATAAGCAAAGCAATATTGTAAAACGCGCGGATTTCAAATGGATGAATCAGGGGGTGCCACGCCACCCTTCTTCTTACTCTCTCTGTTGGTAAAAGTCCAAGACTTTTACCTACGAACACAGTCTGTAGCTATAGCCCCTGTGACTTCCAAGATCTCATACACGCACCATAAATGAAAACTAATGCTACAGACCAATTCATCTTGACCTTGTGAAGATCATGGCATCCCTCTTTTGGGCCAATTTCACCTGCATAAGAAAACCCTAAAAACAAAACCTAAACCCTAACAATGGTGGATCTCAGTATGGCTAACAAAAATGCAATTAATCATTACCAATAGCTTGCAAATGTTTCACTGAACAAGAATATATAAAGAATTCATGCTACAAATGCCAAAATAATGATATTGGATTTCAAGAAAATGCCAAAGTCGTGAGTCACTTACAGTGAGCTTTCGTGCACGAAAATGCTTGCTAAGGATTGGTATGGACTCCTTGAACACCCAGGAAACGAATGAGATCGCTTGGAAGGCTTGAGATAGCCTGGAACTATGAAATCAGATTACCACTTTTCCTTGATTTTTTGAAAGTTGTTCTTCACTCTACACGCCTCTAACCTCTGTGCATTTGGTCTGTCAACGTTCTATCTATAGTCTTGAGTGAATAAGGTTTATAAACTTGTCTCAAATCTTCTTCAATTAAGGTGATTGATCAAGATTTAATTCTCTTCTAAATCTTTCCAAAACAAGCCAAAAATTAATCTTTTTGTATACAAACAAGCCTTGCACGATTTGATCTCATTGCCAGCTATTCATGGACCTTAAATGTGCACAAAATCTCAAGGTTTAAATGATTTGGATATTTCCATGATTTTATTTTGATTTAATTTGATTTAATTGAAATAAAAATCAAAATAAAATGAAAAAAATAAAATAAAGGCAAGTGGGAAGGATAATGGGTCGTGGACCATGTTACAAACTCAATACAAGCACAAACATTTGGGCCCATTTGATAAAAATTGCAATTTGAGGCATATTTGACTTTTGGCAATTTTGCAAAAAAATGTCAACTTCACCAATGCATAACTCCTTCAACTTTGACTCTATGAGGGTGTTCTTGGACTTTTTAGAAAGCTCAAGATGTCCTCTAAGCAACCCTTTTGGTCTCATCTCAATTAAGTCTTCCATGTTCATGTATGAAGCTTTGACAAAAAAGGTGTTTTTGTTGACTTTTCAAAATGACCTATAATGTCCAAATTCATAACTTCTTGTGAGTGCATATTTTGAACTTTGGAGCTGAAGATGAATTGTAGGGCATTGCATCCTCTTCAAAATGAGCTTTAGATGGGTCATTCTTGATAAAGTATGAGAAAGCTATGCTTGGTCAAAGTTGAGTTGACTTTTCCTACAAAACCCTAATTTAGCAACTTTGGGGTTTTGATGAATTGTGAGCAATCCTTGAGAAATCATGATCAACCCTTGATCAAATGATGAATAATACTTCAAACTGAGAATGTTGACCAAAAATCTTGAAGTTTGACTATATGTGGGCCACTGTTGACTTTTGCCTTAGCATAGTCGATTTTCAGGCCTTTGAGCAATTGACTGAGCAAACTTTCTCTGCAAGGCTTGAAACTTGACATGAATGATCTTGAGAACATATTAGGACAATGGTGAGCATTTGGGATCCCTTGGGCTCAAGTATCTTGATGCAATATGAAACCCTAATTTGAGGTAGACTGCCTTAGGAGAGAGTTTGTCTGGTCAACCCTTGGACTTCCTTGAGCAATTTGAGGATCTTACTTGAAATGTTTTGAGAAATATGGCAGGGAAAATTTTGGGGTACAAAAACTGCCCCTGTTCAATCTTCTTAAACCTGAGGATGTATATTGGCTTGCTTTCCTTTCGTGATACGAAGGTGGAAGATGATTGAACACTAGAGTGCCCAAGAATTTGCACTCGCATGAAGTGGTACTTGTCTTGTGATGTTGGGAATGGGCTTATAGATGTCATTTGGAGATTGATGACAGAAGATGGGCTTAAAGATGCCATCAGAAGGAGTGTCGATCGCCTAAGAGATTCCTTAGCGAGAACTTGTATACCTGTTGTTAAGGAGGATTCCGCTGGGGAATGATGTTCTTTGTCTTGGTAAAAGTTGAATTTTAGGAGCTTCGGTCGTCCGTTATTCTACTGGGGAATCGTCTCTTGGTCGAAGAGGTGAAAATGAACTACTATTTGGTCGTGATCCAGGTTTCATATTGATAAGATCGACTGCTATCTGGTCGTGCTCCAGGATTTGCAATTTCTCGATTCTTATCTGGTTGTAATCCAGGCTTCAGGAGGAATTAAGTTGTTATACGGTCGCATCCGGGCTTCAACTTGCATTTAGGGCACACTAATATCCGGTCGACTCTGGGCTTCTTAGTAATTGTCAAGGTAAACTGTTATTTGGTCGAAATCCAAGCTTCACAGTGTCTTATACTGTTATCTGGTCGTAATCCCAGGCTTCAGTGTCCTTTACCGCTATATGGTCGTAATCCAGGCTTCACGATGTTTCATACCATTATCTAGTCGAATCCAGGCTTCATGATGTCTTGTACTATTATCTGGTCGATTCCAGGCTTCACGATGTTTCATACTATTATCTGGTCGAATCCTGGCTTCATGGTGTCTTGTACTGTTATCTGGTCGATTCCAGGCTTCACAATACCTTACTTCTTATCTGGTCATATTCCAGGCTTTAGAAGAAATCAGGTGGTTATCCGGTCGCATCCGGGATTCCATTTGATTTTAAGGCCTACTAATATCCGGTCGACTTTCGGGCTTCATAGTAATTGGCCGGATAAATTTCTATTTGGTCGAAATCCAAGCTTCTGTGTCCCTTACTGTTATCTGGTCGTAATCCCAGGCTTCAGTGTCTTTACCGCTATCTGGTCGTAATCCAGGCTTCACGATGTCTCATACCATTATTTGGTCGAATCCAAGCTTCATGGTGTTTGGAGAAACCAAGATACTATCTGGTCGAACTCGGGCTTCATAACTTGCATTAAAGATATACCACTATCTGGTCGACTCCAGGCTTCGTAGTATTCTTGTCTGCTATCTGGTCGTAACCCAGGCTTCACAACTCCTTATACCATTATCTGGTCGAGTCCAGGCTTCATGGTGTCTTGTATTGTTATCTGGTCTTAATCCAGGCTTCACAACAACTTGTTGAGCTGTTATCCGGTCGATTTCTGGGCTTCACGGCTTGTGTTTATGATATACCACTATCTGGTCGAATCCAGGCTTCATGGTGTCCTTGTATTGCTATATGGTCGTAATCCAGGCTTCACAATAACTTTCTGGGGGATTAAACTATTATCCGGTTGAATCTGGGCTTCATACCTTAAATTTAAGATGAACCACTATCTGGTCGATTCCAGGCTCTGTGGTTTTTGATACTGTTATCCGGTCGTTCTCCGGGTTTCACAATATAATGGAGAAATCAAGATACTATCCGGTCGGATCCGGGCTTCATAGCTTGAACTGGAATAGAAATCTTAGCATCAATTTGAATGAACTAGAGAAAACTTGTGAGAATTTGGATTGTAACTTTCCCTAAAAGGTAAAGAGTTAGTCGTATGTAATGTCATGATGTATGAAATGCATTGAGAAAATGATGTTCTCAAAATAAATGAGATTGTGTTGTGTGATGTGTATGCACATGTCATGATGTATGGATATGCCATGCTTTTATGATATTCTCTAACTGGGGAAAATAAATCTCGGACTGCTGCGGGAGAATATAAAGAGTTGAATTCTTTGTTCCTGCTGGGGATGGTGGTCGAAGATGATTTGAGAATAAATTGGCGGGAGAATAACTCTTCTGGAGACTAAACTGGCGAGATAATGACTCTGCGGGGAATGGATACTCTGTAAGAAGATCTGCTTATTTGGAGAAATAACCTCGGTTGGGGATGAACTACCGTTGTTGGCAATAATGAAACCTGTTGGGGATTGAGTTTCTGTTGGTGGAAGAAATAAACTCCACTGGGGATGGTCATCCCTTGTTGGTGATAGATGAACTCTGCTTGGGGAGAATTAACACCACTGTTTTTAGATACTTTTTACTCTGCGGGGAGTGTATGTATTTTTAGTCAGATTCTTCAGCTGGGTCTATCACCGTACCTGGTGGATAGAGCAACTGTAAGGTTTGGACATTTCTGTTTGCCCCTGTTACTGAAATTACGAGTAATCGTCTTTTGTTTCACGTATAAATATTTGTGAGCAACAATTATTTTCAAATGCATATATCAAAAATGAATCATTGGACGTTCTTGCAAAACAAAACAGAAAGAGAAAAACAATTTCGAAATTTATTGTAAAATGAATTGTATTGACTTTGAAGTTGGCCTGTAATAGGCGTTTTGTACAAGAGGCTGACGTCCTAGTAAGAGAACGCTGCCGAAAGATAGAAATTATACAATTTATGAAAAACAAAGAAAAACAGCTATGTGAAACAATCCCACTGGGTTACGACTCTGCTATTTCCTTTATATCTTCGAGCGTCTCATCACTTTGCTACTTGGTCGAAGGTAGATCAAATTGATTGGCACCGTCCGAGCTTGATAGTCGATACCGAAGTCTGGTTGCAAGATGATCCAATGAGACATAGTGTTACGCTTTAATCCCTAATTTTTTCCTGGACCGCCCTTTCGGTTTTTCAGTCCACCGGGATACCCTTTTTTTCCCAAGCCTCCTTTTCAAGTTTTCGACTTGTCGGGTGTACAGATTTTTTCATTTTCATCCCTTATTTTTGCCCGAACCCTTTTGGTTCGCCGGGAAGCCCTTATTTTTGCCTAGGCCAGTCAACCTAGCGGGTCTTAGATTATGCGTAGTATTTTTTCACTATGTCTGCATTGACGGGGTGAGGAAGGTCGTCACAGTCCATGGTGGTTAGAATCATAGCTCCTCCTAAGAAAATGTTCTTAACCACAAATGGCCCTTCGTACGTGGGGGTCCATTTTCCCCTAGGATCACCTTGCGGCAGTATGATGCGTTTGATCACCAGATCCCTGACTTGATACTCTTGTGGTCTGACTTTCTTGTTAAAAGCCTTGATCATTCGCTTTTGATACGTCTGACCATGACAAATAGCAATAAGTCTTTTTTCATCGATTAAGTTCAACTGATCAAGCCGGGTATGGATCCAATCGTCCTCACTTAAACCTGCATCCTTCATAATCCGAAGAGAGGGTATCTGGACCTCAATAGGTAAGACTGCCTCCATGCCATACACCAAAGAGTAGGGTGTTTCCCCTGTCGATGTCCGTGCTGAGGTACGGTACCCATGAAGAGCGAATGGTAACATCTCATGCCAGCCTTTTTATCTCACCATCATCTTCTGCACGATCTTCTTGATATTCTTATTTGCTGCTTCAACAGCCCCATTCATCTTTGACCGGTAAGGAGAAGAGTTGTGATGCTGAATTTTAAACTGTTTGCAGAGCTCGGTGACCATTGTATTTTTGAGATTTGTACCGTTGTCAGTGATGATCCTCTCTGGTACACCGTATCGACAAATCAGATTGTGTCGGATAAACCGCTCCACAACGTTCTTGGTTACTGTAGCAAAGGAAGCTGCCTCAACCCACTTCGTAAAGTAATCTATTTCTACCAGAATGAAATGATGCTCGTTAGACGTTGTAGGTGTGATCTCTCCAATCATGTCGATGCCCCACATTGCAAAAGGCCAAGGAGCTATCAAAACATTCAGAGGAACTGGAGGTACATGCACCTTATCAGCATAGATTTGGCACTTATGACAAGTCCGAGAATGCTAATAACAATCGGCTTCCATAGTAGACCAATAATATCCAGCCCGTAGGATTTTCTTTGCCATGGTATGTCCACTGGAATGAGTTCTGAAAGTACCTTCATGTAACTCCGCCATGATCCTTTCTGCCTCGATTTTGTCCATACATCGCAGTAAGGTTGAATCATGGTTACGCTTATAAAGGACACCATTACTGATGAAGAACTTCGCAGCGAACCTTCTCAGAAATTTCTTGTCATTAACAGATGCACCCTCAGGGTACTCTTGAGCCTCAAGATACTTCTTTACCTCGTGAAACCAGGGTTTATCTGCTACCTCTTCAGTCTCGATGTCACAGCAATGTGCAGGTTCGTCCAACCTCTCAATGGTAATATGGGGAGCTTCATTGTCCCATCTGACTTTGAACATAGAAGACATGGTAGCCAGCGTGTCCGCTAACTGATTCTCTTCTCTCGGGAAGTGTTCAAAGGTAATCTCCTCAAAGTGCGGAAGCAACGTCAGTACATACTCTTTGTAAGGAATAAGATTTGGGTGCTTCGTATCCCACTCTCCTTTGATCTGACTGATCACTAGAGCAGAATCTTCGAATACACTCAAGAACTTAATCCTCAGGTCGATAGCAGCTCGTAGACCTAGGATGCATGCTTCATACTCTGCCATATTGTTGGTGCAGTTAAAACATAATCGGGCGGTGAACAGAGTATGACAGCCTTCAGGAGATATAATAACAGTTCCAATGCCATTACCTAACACGTTTAAGGCTCCATCAAAATACATAAACCATTGGGATCCTTTCTCAGGTCCTTCATCCGGTCCAGGTTCTTCACAGTCAGTCACCAACATGATGTTCTCATCCGGGAACTTGAAATTCATGGATTGGTAATCGTCTACGGCCTGATATGCCAAATGATCTGCCAACACACTCCCCTTGATTTCTTTTTGGGTTGTGTATTGGATGTCATACTCGGTTAAGATCATCTTCCATCTTGCTATTCTTCCAGACAAGGCAGGCTTTTCGAAGATATACATGATTGGGTCCATCTTTAATATCAATAAGGTAGTATGAGTCAGCATATATTGTCTCAGTCGGCGAGCAGCCCATGCCAAAGAGCAGCAAGTTTTCTCGAGCAACGAGTATCGGGTCTCGCAGTCGGTGAACTTTTTGCTAAGGTAGTAAATAGCATGCTCTTTTCGGCCAGACTCGTCATGCTGCCCTAGCACACACCCCATTGAATCATCCAGTACTGTCAAGTATAAGATCAAAGGTCTTCCTTCAACTGGAGGCATCAGAATAGGTGGCTCTTGAAGAAATTCTTTGATCCTTTCGAAAGCGTTCTGACACTCATCATTCCATTTTACCACTTGATCTTTCTTCAGCAGCTTGAAGATCGGCTCACAAGTAGCAGTCAGGTGTGAAATGAATTGGGCAATGTAATTCATACGTCCCAAAAATCTTCTAACTTCCTTTTCTGTGCGGGGAGCTGGCATCTCCTGTATAGCCTTCACCTTTGCAGGATCCACTTGAATACCTTTATCACTAACAACAAAACCCAGCAGCTTACCAGACCTTACCCCGAAGGTACACTTGTTCGGGTTTAACCTCAGCTTATACATCTTCAACCTGTCGAACAGTTTCTGGAGATGGTCAAGGTGCTCTTCCTCAGTCTGGGACCTTGCTATCATATCATCAACATAAACCTCGATCTCATGGTGAATCATGTCGTGGAACAAAGCGACCATGGCGCACTGATAAGTTTCCCCAGCATTCTTCAACCTGAAAGGCATTACCTTGTAACAGAAGGTGCCCCACTGCATAGCGAAGGTCGTCTTCTCCATGTCCTCGGGAGCCATCTTGATTTGATTGTAACCAGAAAACCCATCCATAAAGGAGAATATCTTATGCTACGCGGTGTTGTCAACCAGAACATCGATGTGTGGAAGTGGGAAATCATCCTTAGGGCTTGCCCTGTTCAGATCTCTATAGTCCACACACATTCGTACCTTACCATCTTTCTTCGGCACTGGAACAACGTTGGCAACCCATCGCGGGTAAGAAGTGACAGCTAGAAATCCGGGTCGAACTGTTTCATGACTTCAGCTTTGATTTTCTCAGACATCTCAGAGCGCATATGGCGAACCTTCTGCTTTACCGGAGGACAGTCTTCTTTAGTTGGCAGGCGGTGTACCATAATATCAGTGTCTAAGCCAGGCATATCTTCATAAGACCAAGCGAAGATCTCAACATAATCGTGTAGCATCTGTATCAACCGCTGCTTGACACTAGGCTCCAGTTTTTCACCTATCTTAACCTCTTTCTTGTCTTCCTCTGTACCCAAATTCACTGATTCCACTGGCTCTTCATGGGGTTGTATGGCCCTCTCTTCCTGTAGTAACAGTCTAGCAAGTTCCCCAGGCACCTCACAATCATCCTCACCATCGTCCTCGGCTTGGTTGATCGGATTTTTGAAGTCATAACTGGCAGTAGCAGAGTTGTTACCAATGGTATCCAGAATGAATGTGGATCTGCATTATGATATGCGAATGTGTGTAAGATAATAGTTGTTTTGATAAAGTGCGAGATAGAAAATAAAAACAAGGAGCGCAAAATTTGTAATGCAAGAAAACGTCCAATACTTTATTGATGATATATGAAAATGACAAATAATAAGCCCTCATAAACAAAACCAAGGTGCCTCGGGCAAGGCACCAGGCCGTAAAGTTTTAAACTGTCTGTTACAAATCTCAAAACAAAAGTCTATTACTGTGTAATAAAAGAAACAAGCACGAAGTCCTTCACCGTCCAGTTGTTCAATCCACCGTTGGTAGTCGGGTAGATCAAGCTGTCGATATCTAAATCTTCTTCATCATCCTCAATTGCATTCCCTCCCTGATTAGTGATGTGCAGAGGAGGTCTTCCAACCCGCGCGTGTCGAACAACCCTTTGAGCCTCTGCAGTAAAGCCCAAACCAAACTTGTCAGTTTTGTGTGCGAATTCAGGGAGTTAACCCATATTTGCACACCCATCTTTTTCAATTACAGCCCTGGAATCCTTGAGGGAAGCCATCTTCATCGAAGGCTCGTCAGCAGCAACTTCAGTCAACGCCAAAGTCTGGGGGACCTCTTCAAAGTTTTGACACAGGGTTTCGATGAACTCCCCATCCATCTCCACATAGATAAAGGAATTAATATGACTCACCATGTACTCCTCTTCACCTTGCACCGTAACAATCTTCCCCTTTACCGGATATTTCAACATCTGATGGAGCGTAGAAGTCACTGCCCCAGCCTTATGAATCCAAGGGCAACCCAGCAAGCAAAAATAAGATGGTCGGATATCCAACACATAGAAAGTGGATGCAAAAGTATGAGAGCCTACTTTAACAGGGACGTCCACTTCCCCGTGCACCATCCTTTTTGACCCGTCTAAAGCCCTAACCACAATATTGCTCGGCTTCAAAATCAAACCTTCACAGTCCAGACGGTCTAATGGTTTCATTGGTAAAACATTCAATGAGGACCCAGTATCCACCAGTACGTGGGCCAAAGTAGTGCCCCTATACTCGATCGAGACGTGTATAGCATCATTATGATTTCTTCCTTTAGCACTCAGATCTACGTTTGAGAAACCCAACCTGTTGTTGGCAGTCAAACTAGCTACGCAGTCTTTGAATTGATCAGCAGACGTTTCCTGCGGCACATGCGCAGTTTTGAGGAAAGCAATTAAAGCCTTTGCATGGGCTTCAGAACACAATAACAAGGACAACATGGAGATTTTCGATGGGGTCTGCCCTAGCTGCTCGACTACGTTGTAGTCACTCTTCTTGATAATCTTCAGAATTTCCTCTATCTCTTGCTTAGAGGTTTCTACAATGATCTTCTTAGGTGCCTCCATCCGGGCAGACTCACCTGTGGTTTCTTTGCCCCGAGTGTTGGATGGCTCGGCGACAGGGGTGATAACTGGAATGGGAACTGGGACAGTAGCTGATGTACTAGCAGATAGGATGACAACATGTTTATGAATAGACGGAGGGGAAGTCCCAAGAGAGAATAGTCTTCTACTTCTAGTGACCTTGCTAGCCCCGACAATATTGCTGACATCAGCATCAGCTTCTTCAATCTTTAAGTCTTGCTTAACTCCATGGTAATACATATCGGCCCAATAGTGCCATGAGATAGCCTTATCCGAAGTGTATGGGATAGGACCAGGGATAGTAATGATTAACGGAGCCATTCTTGGAACAGATGTAATCCTAACAGGCTTTCTCGAGGAAGCCTTGGAAGGATTGGCGGAAATGGTTATGATGGCAACATCTTCAACTGGAACTAACGGAATCAAAGTCTTTTCGAACAGGATCTCTTTGTTATCCATCAGGCATTGAACACCTAATTTCAATAAATGGCAACCAGCAGGCAGGATTGAATATAAGTGGCAACCTTCGCCACATCCCGGAAATAAACCGTCCAACAATAGATTCTTCTTAACTGTCATCAAAGGAGTAGAAATGTCTTCCACAGAGGTCACAAATAGATCATCATCCATAAAATTTACTCCATGACCATGTTTGGGCATAGGAGCAGTTATGACATTGGGTTTCTCCAGAGCGTCAAACTCAATCTCTTTAGCTTCAATCAAATCTTGCACCTTATTCTTCAAAGCCCAACATTTGTTCGTATCATGACCTGGGCTATCGGAGTGATAGGCGCAGCGGGCATTTGGGTTATACAGCAGAGATGTGGTGTTGGGGTTCTTCGGGGCTTCCCTCAGAGTTACCAGGTTGGTCTTCAACAATTGTGGTAGAATTTGAGACAAGGTCATATTGAGCCGAGTATATTATCTCTGCGGTCTCTCCATTCTTTGTTGATTGTTGCGTTGTGGGGCAACAGTGGATCTTGATATTACTACCGCGTTCACTGCTTGACGGCGTTCAGGTCGGTTTCGGCTCCTCGAGCTGTAAACTGCACTAGCTTCTTTCTTACCGGTGAAAGGCTTCTTTATTGCACTTGACGACGTATTCTTCTGTATCTTACCACTTCGGATACCAGCTTCTACTCTTTCCCCAGTCAAAATCAATTCAGTAAACCCAGATGACGAACTACCGATCAGATGATTGAAAAATGGACAAGACAACGTCCCTAGAAACATATCAACCAACTCCTTATCAGACAAAAGGGGTTGGACTCTTCCAGCCAGATCTCTTCACTTCTGAGCATAGTCCTTAAAACCTTCACTTGCACCCATAGACATACCTTTAAGCTGAGTACGAGTGGGAGCAAGGTCAGTGTTATACTGATACTGCTTGTAAAAAGCAGCAGCAAGGTCCTCCCAGTTGCGGACATTAGCTCCTTCCAATTGATAAAAACATTCAAGCTAAGTCCCTGACAGACTATCTTGAAAGAAATGTACCCACAAATTTCTATCAGCAGTGTAAGGTTGGATTTTTCTAACGTACGAGCGGAGATGGAGTTTTGGACAGGATACTCCATCGTACTTAGCAAAAACCAGAGCTTTAAACTTATGAGGGATCACCACCCCAGATGCTAGTCCCAGATCTCCGAAGTCCAAACCAGGTATCTTCTGAATCTTCATAGCGCTCAGACGGTCTTCAAGTTGTTTGTACCTATCCTCAGCAGGAGGATATTGCTCATCATCAAAATTAGTATCATTATCAGAAACTATAGGACTGGGACCCTTTTCTTCTTCTTGGTCCTCCTCTCCTTTGGATGAAAGAGACAGATCAGCTTCTTGTCGCAACCTATTCCCGAATCTGTTATCCATATTCAGAAGAACCACCTTCTTCTTCTTCTTCTTCTTCTTCTTCTCCTTCAGGATGAGGGTCTTTAAATCCTCTTGCCCTTTAGCCAAGTTCAAGAACATCTCTTGGAATTGGTCATTTTGTGCCTGAAGATCTTTGATGGCTTGATCGGTAGGTATTTCAGAAGACATTTCATGCTGAAATAAACAGCGAAGGAGATGAGAAACCTGTAATGATACATGTAATGATGTTCATGATAATGGGATGCATATGTAATGATTTCAAAGACTTTGGGAGATTTAAATTTGCAAACCAAAATATAAACAAACTTTATTAGATTAACTGGTAAAAAGGTTCAACAATGCCTTTTAAGGCATTTACAAAGAAATAAATGAAAAACAAATCTAAAACTAGAAAAGAAAATATCAGAAATCCCATGGACGCTTCCCCTTCGTGCTGACGTAGTCATTGATTGTCCTTTCATTCTCAAGTTTCCTGGTGAGCTTCAAGATCTTCCTTTCTTGCTCATGATACTTCTCCCGGTAGGTATCCCTCTCCTCCCTTAGCTGAATCCAGGATCTCTTCAATGCCCCAAGATCAGTGGGCATGTAGGGATAAAGGACTGTATAAGGAACACCTTCTTCATTGGTAGGCTCCACGATTACTGGCAATATAGCTTCATAAGGCATCCCATGCTTCTGAGCACGGGCTCGAACCCACTGGAGATAAGGTTGCATAGGGAGAGAAGTATTTGGTCCTAGATCTTGAGGGTCAGACCTGTTCACCATGTCCTAAGCTCGTATAAACCTGCAGCGATGCTCATCAATGTCCCCCCTTGTAGTCAAAGACAATATCTGTAAGAAGTAGCTCATGAGGACCGTCTCTCTGAGTACGGACAAACTGTCTTAAGGCCAAGAAAGGACTGTAGGTTATTCCCCCTCTGATTCCAAGCAACGGGACATTAGGGTATCCCCCACATCGATCAATGACAGCAACGCTTTCCATAGCCTTAGAACTCCAAAGAATGTCTGTATGGGCAAGAGACATTATCCTGTAAGACCATCCTAAACCTTCCTCATTCTTCAACACGGACTTGGGGAGGTGCAAAATAAACCACCTCGCCAGCAAAGGCATGAAACACATTAGGGTCCCTCTTCTATGCACAGTACGAGTGTAGAGGGCATGCAAGATATCACCCAGAAGAGTAGGTACAGGATTGCGAGACAGGAAGATCTTAACCGCATTCACGTCTATGAAAGAATCTGGATTCGGAAAGAGAACCAAATCGTAGATAAGGAGAGCCAAGATGTCTTCGAAAGCCTGAAAGTCCAAATTATCCCAGAATAGTTGAGCTTGATCTATTAGAAACTTGGCTAAGAAACCTTTAACCCCACTTCGTGTCTCCCAGTTGGATACTACATCAGCCTGTGTCAGATGCAAAACTGAAGCAATATGTTCTGGCCTAGGAGTCTCTTCCAAACCTGTGAAGGGTGTCTGCTCAAGGATGGATATGCCCAGTAAGTAAGAAAACTCTTCCAAAGTGGGAACTAGCTGATAATCCGGGAAGGTGAAACAATGATGCATCGGGTCAAAGAACTAGAAAAGCACACTCATCATCTGCTCATCAAACTTTGAGGTAACCAAGCTAAGAAGCTGACCATGTCTTCTAATGAATGAAGAAGTATCAAAAACCTTTGAGACTAACTCTTTGAGTTGAGCAGGTACTTGCACAAAGTTAACTCGGATGGTGTTTCTGCGCATGGAAGCCATAATCTGCAAAACAGAACAAAGATAAATCCCCTTGGTCTTTTAAATGGTTAGTATAATGAAGTATGCATGCTATGTTATGATGCATGATGTCATGATAAAATACACAACAGGTATAACAGATAACAGACATGGTAAAGGCAAACAAGTCACACAAAATCCCTTAAGTTTAAGGCTTACATGGGGTCTAGGTACTACCCTCTTGAAGTTCAGTTGGTTTCAACCTGTCCTAATAATAGTAACCGGGTTATAGAGGCTCTCAATATCACTGACCATCCTCCATCGGTCATGGTTTCAGCTCACGCAATCTTTTCTTACGGCCGGAACTATCTCGAGAGTATGGTCTCAATGAGTGTAGTATCGAGTATCAACTAGTTCTCAGCTTTACACCGAGGACGGCTATCTCACTACTTCCTATGGCCAAGTTGGTCAATTATAGGTTCTAAGGTCGGTTGATGCTTAACGACACACATAGAAGCCTCGTATTCTCCTCGTTTCTCCACAAGGGATACCGGTACCAACTAATGTGCCACATCAATGTAGCTACTGCTTCAACCGTATCGGTCTACGCCGTACAGTTCCCTCACAGTTTATTGCTACTTACCTAACAGGTGTCCCCCAGATTCGGGTTAGGATCTATAGTAACTCCCAATACAAAACCCTTTAACAGTAAAGCAACCAAGACAAACAAGAGAAGAAAATATGATGAACTAAGTCCTAAGGTATACCCCACTTATTAACTCCCCAGCAGAGTCGCCTTTCTGTGATACGGTGGCAGAACCGGACTGGTTTTAGAAAAATGCTGGTTTGCGTTTTGCGTTTGTGTTCGCAAAATGTCGCGGTAAGCAAGAGTCGCCACCGACTTTTATTTTATCCAACTGGAAAATAAAAAAGCACAGAAAAATTCCTTTTTTCGAGATTTTGAGTACGAGGGGTAGATTATAGAAAGGGAAGGTATTAGCACCCTTTCTTTCCGTAGTTTTCTACGGGCTCTTAGGTACTTGCTCATCATTTTAAAAATTACTTCTGTGTTTGTGTGTTTTGAAAAGTTTTTGTTTTACTTCGTTTTAACCCTTGTATCAGTCTTCAAGAGTGTTACGAAGTGTTTTTGAAAACTTTGTTTGAAAAAGTGTAAGTGTGGAAAAGTTTGATTTTGAGCAAGTACCTACTAGCATCTACCTACTCGAAAAAATAATGTTTTTGTTCTTGTTTCCTTTAGACAGCACTATCCCACTATTAGTGAGCAGGTAGCACCGTCGTTGGAATTGTAAGGGTCAATTCGAAAGGGACGTACAATCACTAAAGCAATGTTAGGACGTCTTAGTAATAACCCTAATGTCTTAAGATCATATTCGAGGCAACCTTTCCGAGGCAACATTTCCGAACGGGACTTTTGATCTTTGTTTAGACAAGAGAGCGACCACTAAAACACCCTATACTTAATGATCGTTTACCAAAGGCAACCGAAGTGAGAGTATATCCTAGGAGTGCGCATGTGCAAGTGATTTGATTCCAGTTATTATCTTTGCACATTTAGGGTTTGCTAACCATTTTAAAACTATCATATATTCTTGTCATGCAATCCTATTATCATACATCTAACAGTTAATATTTGCGAACATTAAAATGCGGAAAATAAAACTACGCTATTACAAGGCTTCGGGGAGGGGAATTAATTACGTAGCCAAAAACCCGTAAAACGATAAACGAAAGAAAAAGCCTAATTAAACTATTACATCCCATGAGCAGTTACATCAATATTTGCAAAAATAAATAAGCGCGCGATGAATTGAGAACGAGAGAAATTAGGGTTTTGACCCCGTCTAACCCTAATTAAAAGAAAAATTACTTTTTGATGTTTTTGATTATTTTAAGAAAATAAGGTTTTAAATTAAATAGATACAAACCTAATTACTTATTAAATTAAGAAAAATAATTTATTTTGACCTATTTTGTATTTTGGTTATTTTGAGAAAATAAAATAAAAATTAAATTAAACAAAACCCTAATTTTCTAATTTATTTTAATTTATTTACAAAAGGTTAAAATTTCCCTAAAATTAAATAAACTAATTAAATTAATTTTGACAAAATAAATAAATAAATAAAACCTAAGTTCTAATTTGATGAAAATTGATTTTTATGAGTTTTTGTATAAAAAAGAATTAATTTTTATGTTAGAAAATAAATTAAACAAAATTAAATAAATAAAGAAAAATATAGAAAGAAAAAGGGAGAATTGGGCCTGGTATCCAAAGCATCAGGGAGGTGTCCTTAGCAATCTGACCCCAATGGTCTGGATCCATGTTTGACTTCTCATGATTCCACGTTGCAAGTTGACTAGGGTCTTTGGTAGACCCTCACATGCCAAGCGTTGGATTTGATCTGCTTTAGATCCAGTGGTTGCAAGCTGATGGTCCATGATGGATCTAGGGGAAACCTGCGCATGGGATCAAATATGGAAAAATAATATTGAAGCACAAGGGGACCTGGGGATTGAACCTAGGTCCTTTGGCAAATTCCTTCGCCCATTAACCAACTGAGCTAGCGCACCTGTTTGTCTATGGAATAAACAACAAATATTATATTAGAAATAAGAAAATCAATATTGTAAAACGCGCGAATTTCAAATGGATAAATCAGGGGGTGCCACGCCACCCTTCTTCTTCCTCTCTCCGTTGGTAAAAGTCCAATACTTTTACCTATGGACACAGTCTGTAGCTATAGCCCTTGTGACTTCCAAGATCTCATACACGCACCATAAATGAAAACTAATGCTATAGACCAATTCGTCTTGGCCTTGTGAAGTTCATGGCATCCCTCTTTTGGGCCAATTTCACCTGCATAAGAAAACCCTAAAAACAAAACCTAAACCCTAACAATGGTGGACCTCAGTATGGCTAACAAAAATGCAATTAATCATTACCAATAGCTTGCAAATGTTTCACTGAACAAGAATATATAAAGAATTCATGCTACAAATGCCAAAATAATGATATTGGATTTCAAGAAAATACCAAAGTCGTGAGTCACTTACAATGAGCTTTCGTGCACGAAAATGCTTGCTAAGGATTGGTATGGACTCCTTGAACACCCAGGAAACGAATGAGATCGCTTGGAAGGCTTGAGATAGCCTGGAACTATGAAATCAGATTACCACTTTTTCTTGATTTTTTGAAAGTTTTTCTTTACTCTACACGCCTTTAACCGATGTGCATTTGGTCTTCCAATGTTCTATCTGTAGTCTTGAGTGAATTAGGTTTATAAACTTGTTTCAAATCTTCTTCAATTAAGGTGATTGATCAAGATTTGATTCTCTTGTAAATCTTTCTGAAATAAGCCAAAAATCAATCTTTTTGTGTACAAACAAGCCTTGCACGATTTGATCTCATTGCCAGCTATTCATGGACTTGAAATGTGCACAAAATCTCAAGGTTTAAATGATTTGGATATTTCCGTGATTTTATTTTGATTTAATTTGATTTAATTGAAATAAAAATCAAAACAAAATAACAAAAATAAAATAAAGGCAAGTGGGAAGGATCATGGGTCGTGGACCATGTTACAAACTCAGTACAAGCACAAAAAGTTGGGCCCATTTGATAAAAATTGCAATTTGAGGCATATTTGACTTTTGGCAATTTTGCAAAAAAGGTCAACTTCACCAATGCATAACTCCTTCAACTTTGACTCTATGAGGGTGTTATTGGACTTTTTAGAAAGCTCAAGATGTCCTATAAGCAACTCTTTTGGTCTCATCTTAATTGAGTCTTCCATGTTCATGTATGAAGCTTTTACAAAAAAGGTGTTTTTGTTGACTTTTCAAAATGACCTATAATGTCCAAATTCATAACTTCTTGTGAGTGCATATTTTGAACTTGGTAGCTGAAGATTAATTGTAGGGAATTGCATCCTCTTCAAAATGAGCTTTGGATGGCTCATTCTTGATAAAGTATAAGAAAGTTATGATTGGTCAAAGTTGAGTTGACTTTTCCTACAAAACCCTAATTTAGCAACTTTGGGGTTTTGATGAATTGTGAGCAATCCTTGAGAAATCATGATCAACCCTTGATCAAATGATGAATAATACTTCAAAATGAGAATGTTGACCAAAAATATTGAAGTTTGACTGTATGTGGGCCACAATTGACTTTTGCCTTAGCATAGTCGATTTTCAGGCCTTTGAGCAATTGACTGAGCAAACTTTCTCTGCAAGGCTTGAAACTTGACATGAATGATCTTGAGAACATATTAGGACAATGGTGAGCATTTGGGATCCCTTGGGATCAAGTATCTTGATGCAACATGAAACCCTAAGTTGAGGTAGACTGCCTTAGGAGAGAGTTTGTCTGGTCAACCCTTGGACTTCCTTGAGCAATTTGAGGATCTTACTTGAAATGTTTTGAGAAATATGGCAGGGAAAATTTTGGGGTACAACAGCCAGCATTGTGGATCCACGGTCGGCCTAGCAAGCCGGAATATGAATGGCGAATATCCATTACATAAAAAGTTGAATCAAACGTTTGGGTTCTAACCTTTATGGGGATATCCACTTCCCCATGCACCATCCTTTTTGAGCCGTCAAAGGCTCTCACTACTATGTTGCTTAGTTTCAATGTCAATCCCTCACAGTCAAGCCTATCAAGAGCCTTTTTAGGTAATACATTCATAGACGAACCAGTGTCAACTAACACATGAGCCAAGGTTGTGCCCCTGCATTCAACTGAGACATGCAATGCCTCATTATGCTTCCTCCCTCTTGGCGTTAAATTAGCACCTGAAAAACCTAAACCATTGTCTGCAGTCAAGCTGGCTACGCATTCTTGGAACTGATCGGCAGATGTTTCTTGGGGTACATGGGCAGTTTTCAGGAATTTTACCAAGGCTTTTTCATGAGCCTCGAAACATAGTAATAAAGCCAGCATGGAAATTTTTTATGGAGTTTGCCCCAGTTGCTCGACTACATTGTAGTCACTTCTTTTTATAATCTTTAGAATTTCCTCCATCTCTTTCCGAGAGGTCTCAAGGATAGCCAATGATTGTTCCTTCTTCCGGACAAGCTCAATCAGAATACTTTTACCTCGAGTCTCAGTTGACTCGGCAGCAGGAATGTCAGTAGGAGTGATAACAGGGGTTGTATCAGCTTTGTCAGTTGGAGTATTAGTAGAGATGATTGTAGGACTGGGAACAACCTTTGGAGGAGCAACAACAACATGAATGATTACGGGTCCAGAAACAACCTTTGAGGGAGCAATTTCTGGAGATAATATCCTTCCGCTTCAGGTAATCTTGCTAGTTCCTGCAATATTACTGATATCAGAGTCAACTTTCTCAGTACTTGAATCTTCAGCAGCTGGCCAATCTTGCTTGATACCGTGGTAGTAGACATCCCCTCCATAATTCCACGGTACGGTTTTGTATCACGAATACGGGATTGGTCCAGGCATTGTAATTATCAAAGGATCTACTTTTAGAACTGATGTAATTCTAACGGGTCTTTTGGTGGAGACCCTGGAAGAATTGTCGGAAATGGTCACGATGGAAACATCATTATAAGAAACAGGTGGAACAGAAGTCTTTTAAAACAAATTTCCTTGTTGTCTATTAGGCTCTGAACGCCTGCTTTCAACAAAGGACAGCTTGTTGGTGAGGACAAACAGAAATGACAGCTTTCATCATAGCCCAGGAAAACACTGGCATTCAATAAGTTCTTTTTCATAGTCAGGAGTGGGGTCACAAGCTCATCAACTTAAACAATAAACATATCTTCTTCAATGGCGTTGGTATTATGGTCGTGTTTGGGCATAGGGGAAGAAATGACATTGGGATTTTCTGGAGCATCTAATTCAATCTCTTTGGCTTCAAGTAGGTCTTGTACTTTGTTATTCAGAGCCCAACAGTTGTTAGTGTCATGGCCGGGACTCTCAAAGTGGTATGCATAACGGGCATTAGGATGATAGTGAGGATAGGTTGTGTTAGGATTCTTTGGAGCTTCTTTCAAGGTCACTAGATTGGATATTAACAAATATGGCAATACTTGAGATAGTGTCATATTAATTCGGGTGAATTGTCTGACTGGTCTTTCCATTCTTGGTTGGTTATTTCTTTACTAATCAGGCGCAGGTTTAGGAATCATAACAGACCCCACAATTGGACGGCGTTCAGCCCTATCTTGATTTCTCTGAGGATATATAACAACCACTTATTTCTTTCCGATGAATGGTTTCCTTATAGCAGCTGAGGATGTATCTTTTTGAATCTTTCCATTCTTTATCCCGACTTCTACCCTTTATCCGGTCAATATCAATTCAGTAAAACCTGCCGATGAACTCTCAATTAAGTGATTGAAGAAGGGACCAGACAAGGTGCCCAAAACATGTCTACCAACTCTCTTTCAAATAGGGGAGGTTGAACTCTTCCGGCCAAGTTTCTCCATTTTCGCGCATAGTCCTTGAAGCCTTCACTTGAAACCATGGCCATACTCTGGAGTTGAATACGGGTGGGTGCAAGATCCACATTGTATTGGTATTGTTTGTAAAAGGCAGTAGCAAGATCTTCCCAGTTATGAACATTGGCTCTTTCTAACTGGTAAAACCAATCAAGTTGAGTTCCAGACAGACTGTCTTGGAAGAAGTGAACCCATAAATCCTTGTCAGCGGTATGGCGCTGGATTTTCCTCACATAGGACCGGAGATGCATTTTGGTGCATGAGACTCTGTCATATTTGGCAAACACAGGTGCTTTGAATTTTGGAGGAGTGATAATCCCCGCACTAAGCCCAACTCCTCAAAGTCCAATCCAGGAACTTTTTGGATTTCCATTGCACTCAACCGTTCTTCTAGATGCTTATACTTGTCTTCGGTTGGAGGGTATTATTCTTCAGAATAGTCTTCTTCTCCCTCTTCCTCTTCTGACTCTGATTGGACAACTGTTTCTTTGCCTTTCCCATCTTGATTGTCTTTCTCACCGGATGTCGTTGCAAAGTCTAAGGCCCTTCTTGTTGGCCCTTGGAATCTTTTTCCCATGTTTAGAACTCTGGTTATCTTCTTCGTCTTCTTTTTCTTCTCCTCAACTAGCAAGGTCTTCAACTCTTCTTGTTCTTTGGCTAGAGTTAAGAACAACTGTTGAAATTGTGCATTCTGAGCTTGGTGGTCCTTCACCGTTTGCTCGAGATCCATCTTTCTGAAATAAACAGTAGAGAGATGAGGAGACTTGTTGCAATAAACCTGCTTATGTTATAATGAATGGTAAATGCATATGCAATGATTTCAAGGATCTTAAAGATTTAAATTCGTTTTAGACAAAAAGGAAACACACGTTATATTAATAAATTAAGGCTTTGAGTACATCAATGCCCTCTTGGGCAAAATAATACAAAAACTCGAAGATAAAAATGTAGTATGCATCCTTTTTGGTGCGATGTAGGCATTCAAGTTCCTCTCCCCATGAAGTAGCCTAGTGAGTTCCAAAACCTTCTTCTCGCTTGCGTAGAATTGGGCTTCGAAGGTATCTCGCTCCCCCTTGAGTTGTATCCAATCTCTTTGTAGGTCTTCAAGAGAGGTGGGCATTTCGGGATGTAGGATTGTTAATGGAACATCTCCTTCCATGACAGGATCAATGATTACCGAGAGAATGGAAGGATAAGACATCATCAAACTTCGGGCACGAGTTCGTACCCATTTGAGGTAAGGCTCAAGAGGGATGGAATTCTTATGCCCCAATGTCTTGATATCTACCTTGTTCAACATCCTCCAAGCTCGGATAAATCTCTGGCGAAGACATTGATCGTCGTTGTCGTAGTCAAATACCAAACCTTGAATCAGCATCTCGTGCGGGCCATCCCTTCGGGCGTAACCAAACTATCTTAAGGCTAAGCAGGGGTTGTAGGTGATACCTCCCCTAATGCCAAGTAAAGGGACATTAGGAAATTCTCCACAAGGTCGACAATAGTAACATTCTCTATGGATCGGGAGCACCAATGAATGTCTGAATGTTTGAGCGTCATCAACCTTTGTGGCCACCTTGAACCTTGCTCATTATTTAATATAGATTGGGGAAGATGCGAAATAAACCATATTTCCAAAAGAAGAGTGCAACATATAAGGACACCTCTTTTCCTCATAGTGCGGGAGAATTCTTCCAAAGTAGGCACAAGTTGATAGTCGGGAAATGTGAAGCAATGGTGTAAAGGATCAAAGAACTGAAAGATCACCTTCATCATATCCTCATCTGTGTTAAAGGTGACCAAGTTGAGTAGGAGACCATGTCTCTCAGTGAATGGAGAGTTTTATGGAATCCTTGAAGCTAGTTCCTTAAGTTGGGGAGGGATCCTTACAAGGTTTACTTGAATAGTTTTCCTGCGAAGAGAATCCATAGCCTACAAAACAGAACAAAGATAAATCCCAAGATCCTTGAAATGGTTAGTGATTTTGTATGATGTTATGATGTCCATGATGTTATTCACAAGTATGTATATACAAACAAAGAAAACAAGTCCTTAGGTTTAGTCTTGCATGGAGTCTCATAGGTAAGTACCCTCTTAAAGTTTAGTTGGCTCAACCTGTCCTAGTAATAGTAACCGGGTTCTAAGGAGCTCAATATCACTGGTTTGTTTCCTTGGTCATTGTTTCAGCACAAGCCTCTTTAATGGAGACCGAAATATCCCAAGAAACCAAACCTCAATGAGTGTAGTATCGAGTATCTACCAACTTCAGACTACACCAAAGTCGGTCATCTCACTACATCCTAAAGGCCAAGTTGGTGAAGTAAAGGTTCTAAAAGTTCATTAGTGCTTCGTGACATCACTCAGCGGCCCTGTATTATCTTTGATTAACTCAAAGGCTACCGGTACCCACAAATATGCCGCACTAATGTAGTTATTGCTTAGATCATGTTGGTATACCCCGCACAGTTTCCATAATGTATTGCTACTTACCTATAATGTATCCCAAATCGGGTAGAGGATTCAAACCCAAACAAAGAACCATAATATAAAGCATAGAAGTCAAACAATGCAAGCAAGTAAATGTGATATATCCCTAAGGTAACCCCACTTTTAGAAAATTCCCCAACAGAGTCGTCATTTCTGTGGTACAGTGGGAGAACTGACTTGAGGGTTTTGTGTTTGATCTCAAATGTTGTGGTTAGCAAGAGTCGCCACCGAATTTTCTTTTATCCAAAAGGAAAGGTGAAAAAGCACAGGAAAGACCTTTGAGATTATTTCTTGAGTTCGGGGGGTAGATTATGAAAAGGGAAGGTATTAGCACCCTTTTAATCCATGGTTTTACATGGGCTCTTAGTTACTTGCTAGATCACTTGCTTTTTGTTTGAAATTGTGCTTGGTGTAGTTTTTTGAAAGTATTTTGTAAAGAGGCCATTGTTTAGGCAATCTTTGTAATGATTCTTGTTTGTAAGAATGTATACAAAGATGTTTGATCTTTTGGAAATGTTTTCAAGTTTGTAAGATGTTTGAAAGTGTAAGTGTTTGTTTTGAAAATAGAAAGGATGTTTGTTTGAAATTGAGGAAGTAATTAGGAGCATTCTACCTAATCAAAAGTCTTTCTTGTTCATTTTCCTTTTCCTTTGACATTGTTATCTTACCATTGATTTGGTAAGTAACCCTATCTTTGGATGTAAGCGGGACGGGCGTGGGTCATCGTATAACCATGATTAGAAATGTTGCAAAGTATCTTAGCATTCTTTTTTAGGGACTTAAGATCATTTGAAAGGTAACTTAGATAGCGTCATCGAGGGACTATGATCTTGTATTTGCTTGTTTTTGCTAAGATACCTTACATGCGTAATATAGCCATTTTGTATAAGGCAACCAAGTGGAATAACCCTAGGGGTGCTTGTGTGAAAGTGTATTATTTTCATGCTTGTTTTTTTTTTAATTAGGGTTCTCTAAGTATTGGTTTTAGTCTTTCCATACAAACCCTAATTACTAGCATATTATGTATAAAAGCGATAAATTATGGAATTTAAAGTTACTACGCTATTACAACATTTGTGGGAGGGGGTGTACAAATTGAATGGGGATTGCAAAAATGTAAACCTAGTTAGTCTATTACAACCATATTGAATTGGTATCAATGTACAAGGAAATAAATAAATACAAAGCACAAAATGAATAAATGTACAAAAATGCAAAATGTAAAGAAAATGGATCTTTGTTTGGTTTTCATGAGAAAAAGGAAAATTATCTTAACCTAATTAATTAAAGAAAATAATTAATTAAACTTGAATTTATTAAGAAAAGTTTTTAAATAAAACCCTACTTCTATTAATTGATCAAAAGAAAATAAGTTTAGAAAAAGTATTTTTTTTTAGTATTTTTGTCTTGAAAATATTTATGGCATTATAAAATATTTTTAGTCTTTTTTATATCAAAAATAATATATTTTAATTAGTGTACAAGAAAATAAATAACTTAGTTTTAAATTAAATTTACAAGAAAATTTGTAAAAAATAAATAAAGTATAGTTAAATAAAATATTTTTTATGAGAAAAATAAAATAAACTAAGCCAAAAATATAAATCTATCATTTTTGTATTTTTATGATTTTTTTCAGTATTTAGAAAATATATTAAGAAAATAAAAATGAAATAAAAAAAGAAAATAAATAAACTTGGGCCAGGGTGCAAATAAAGAAACAGGGGGTTAACTAGCAAAAACAAAAAAAGAATAACAAAAAGCCCAACAGGGCCCAGCTCCTGCAAAAAAGACAAAATCAGAAAACAAAAATGTGAAAAAAATTCAAAAGGGTACCACTAGGGCTCGAACCCAGGTCCCAAAGGTTAAAGGCGCGCGCTTCTACCACTGGGGTGGCTATACATCCGTTAACATAGGCAAATCATTAAATATATAAGGTAAAACGCGCCCTGATGACTTCATCTTTAACCTCCAGCTAGACCAACGGCAACTTGCTCATTTCTCATCAAAAATGAAAACTGTAAACATGAAACTTGTAGCAAATTTTCTCACGGTTTCATAAATGTAAAGAATTAAAACTATAGATCAAATATAAGCATGAATTTTAATGGCCCTAATCTGAACCCTAAAAATCTCATAAATTTCAGTTTCAAAATTCTCTAAGCTCAAGCAAAATCTATGGAAACTATGGACATGGTTAGCTTTAGGGCAATGATATCTACATGTTTTATTCACAAATAAATCATTGTTGATGCCTATATGAAGAGTTCAAAGTTAAGAAAACTTACCTCAAAACTGGAAATTGTGTTTTGAGTTTGAGCTTGTTTCAAGTGATAGTGATGATCTGGTTAGCTTCCTTGAGGTCCCAGGAAGCTAATGCAATGATTAGCTTGAGCAATGGATGGTTGAAATGGTATGGAGAAGTAAATGTGAAATGCTTTATTTTTGAAAATGGAGGATGGTGTTAATGGTGTTACAATTCTATAACAGGGTGTGGGATCAACTCTATATGATGTTTAGAAGCTTTAGAAACCAAAAGGCCAAGAAACGCACGAGTAGATTATGAGTTTCAAGTTTTTGGTCAGTTTGTGTGAAAAATGGAAGTATGAAGTATAATTTTGAGTTCTAGATCTTTTCAGTGGTCAAGAATTCATGTGTTTGGTGCAAATAGTTTGTGTATCTATAAGCAAAAAGATTGGAGTGCATTGGCAAGTCAGAAGTACAAGTTCTTAGCTTTTGGCTAGGTTACTTGATTTTGAAGAAAAGAGGGAAACAAGTTTCAAGAGGATGTACAAGCATGGGATAGGTGATTGTAAGTGTTTTAAACTATTTCTCATGAATTATAGGACTTGTTTGATCAGAAGAGAACAAGTGCAAGGCTCAAGAACAAGTTTTGTACAAAAAGTCACTTTATCAAAATGGCAATGTAACCTTTCTTCTAAAAATGGATATGAAGCATGTCCATGCATTGAATGCTTGAAGTGAGACCTCTAACAGTTGTGTGAACCATTAATTGTGGAGTGCCTAACTAGTTTGAGGCCTGAAAAGTAGAGTTAATGCAGCATAACTTTGAATTTGAATTTTGTTCATCACTAAAATGACTTGTAATTAAAGTGATAAAACCCTAACTTCATCTCTTTGATTCTCCCTACTCAAGAATGATCTCAAGGAGTTATTGGACATTTTGGAAAGCTTGCAATATGCTCTACAACCCATCTTTAAATTTATTTTGAATATTCCCCTTGGGACTATATGAAAAAGTGCCATGAAGTTGGGTCAAAATCCTGACCAAATTAGGGCAAAATTTCACTAAGTGTTTTGTTTCATGACCACATGTTCTTAAAGTTATAACTTGAGATCCAAGATCTTTTGGAAGAAGTTGTATGAAGAAAAGTTATATATTTAATGGAGATCTACAAATTTCATGTTGGAAGTTTCTCTTGAATCATCTTGCATCATGGTGAAAAGTTTTCTCAAAGTTATGAAAAAACATGAAATCTACAACACTTAGAAAAATTTCTAAGTTTGGAAATTTTGACTTTTCAAAATGAAATCTTGACTTTATGATTTCTTGATGAATAAGTTTCATATTTTGACATGATTTGATGAATTATGATCTTTGGCACTTGAATTTGACCAAAAAGTCAAAGTTTAACTTTTCAGTATACAATTGACTTTTGATCAGTTGACTGAAAAAATTCATTTGTCAATCCAATGGACTTGCAATGTTTTGAACCATGTCATTAGGTAAAAAATGGTCCAATTGGAATCTTGAGATCATTCCTTAAACCAATTGACCATTTGCTAGGTCAAAACCAGAAATTGCCCTTTCCTAGTCAAAACCCTAATTTTGACCCTTTTGCCCTTTTGGAGATTTGATCAAATTTCTTGAGAAGTTGTGGTCCAAACTTGATCAAATGATACCTATGAGTTTAAAATGTTGATGTGGATCAAACATTATGAAGTTTGACTGTAAATTGGCCATAGTTGACTTTTCCCCCAATACAGTTGATTTTTAGGTCAACTGCACAATTGATTGAGCAAAAATGTGATCCAAGGCTTGAAACTTGACATGAGAAATATTAGGGGTCCATAATGATCCATGAAAGTCATATGGGGTATTGTAAGTCCAAATATCCTTGTTCAAACTCAAACCCTAATTTTGGTTATCAGTGCTTAAGGAGGTGTCTTGAGCTGATCACACCTTAATGCAGTCTTGAGCCCAAGGAGATCTTATGAGAAAATTCTTGATAAGTGAGAGGGAAAATTTTTGGGTACAACAGGGGGATAGGTTATGAAAAGGGAAGGTGTTAGCACCCTTTTCATCCATAGTTATCTACGGGCTCTTAGTTGCTAGCTCACTTTGAAATGCCTTGTTTGAAATGTGTTTGTGATGGTTTGAAAGTATTTTTGAAAAGTGTCTTTGTTTAGGCGAACTTTGTAGTGATTCTCGTCTCTATAAGAATGTATACAAAGTGTTGACTTTTGAAAATATTTCATGAAAGTGTTGGTGTGTTTGAAAGATGTTTGAAATGTTTGCGAGCTAGCAACTACGAGCGTTCTTCCTACTCAAAAGAAAGTCTTTGTTCTTTTCCTCCTCCTTTAGATAATGTTATCTTACCATTAGTTGGTAAGAAACCATATCATTGGATGTGAAGGGACAGGTGTGGGTCATCGTACAATCATAGAAAGAAACATTGTAGGATACCTTAGCAATTTTTTATAAGGGTCTAATATTGTTTATTGAAGGCAACATCGAAGGGTCATCGAGGGACTACGATCTTGTATTCAAGGGTCATTGCTAAAGTATCCCACGTTCGAGGGGCATGACTGTTCATTTGAAGGAAACAAGTGTGGGTTAACCCTAGAGGTTCAAGTGTGAAAATTTTTTTAATTTCATGTATTTTTTGTCTTTGAATTAGGGTTTCCTACTTGTTGATTTTATGTCTTGTCATACAAACCGTAATTACTAGCATTCATATTGAAAGCGATAAATTGCGGAAGTTTAAAGTTCTACACTATTACATCATTTAGGGATGGGGATACAGATTACAAATGGGTAAATGAAAGCAATTAAATCCTATTTTACTATTACAACCATATTGAATATCGCAAGATAAAATGTTCAAGAATATAAAGGTAATTTGAAAGGAAAAGAAAATTGTTTTTGTTTGAGTTTTTATATGGATGAAAAAGGTTTAATGTTAACCTAATTAACTAATTAATTTTAATCACAAAAGGAGTTAATTGTTTTTTTAATCAAAACCTAATTCTAAGTTAAAAAAGAAAATTAGATAAGACTAATTCTAATTTATTTTTAATTCTAAAAGAGATTAATTTAATTAAGAAAAATGTCTTTGTTTTGGTGTTTTATTTATAAAAATAAATAAGATGAAATGATGTTGATCCAGTGTGGTTGATTTCTTGAGGTGTACCATGCGCTTGTTTATGTGGGGTGCTGGATTTGATTGTTCAATGATCAAATGATGTTGATATGAAGTCCATGGTATGAGCGCCTTGCTTGCATGCACAAAATCTGAAATAAACAAATAAATGAAATACAAAAGGGTACCACTAGGGCTCGAACCCATGTCCCTATAGACCAAAGCCTTAGGCGCGCGCTCTCTGCCACTAGGGTGGCTGTTTCATCCGTGTATAGAACAAGTATCAATAAATTTAAAATAAACCAAGTTTCCAAAATTTGAACGTCATCTTCAACCTTCACGCTCGCAGGGATGAACACCAACATTATCAAAACTGTAACTTCTTCATTTCTCAATCATTTTGAAAATTATAAACATGAAAGTTGTTCCAAATTTCATCATAATTTATGTCATATAAATAATTAAATCTATAAATCAAAGATGAGCAAGAATTTAAAATAGTACCAACTTCTGACCTAATTTTTCAGGAAGTTCAAAATTCTCACTACTCAAGCAACATAAATGAATTCAAAGGACATGGCTAGTTTCAGGGCTATGATATCTACATTTTATCTTCACAAATGGAAACCAAATGATGCTTATATGAAGAGTTCAAAAGTCAGAAAACTCACCTTAAAAATGGAATTTGTGTTTTGAGTTTGAGTTTGAGCTTGTTTCAAGATGCTGCAATGAGCAGGTTAGTTTCCTTGGACCCCTAGGAAGATAATACAATGCTTAGCTTGAGTTGAGAGTGGTTGAAATGGTTTGGAGAAGTCCAATTGCAATGCTCTATTTTTGAGTTTGGACAATGGTGAAAATTGAGTTACAGTTAGGAAAATGCCTATTGTCTATTAACAATGAGCAATGGGTTTGACACAAAAGATTCGGGCATGTTAGTATGAGAAGAATATCTCAAATTAACAAACTCAATCTGGTCAGAGGACTTCCTAACCTGAAGTTTAGCTCAGATGCTCTGTGTGAAGCATGTCAAAAAGGCAAGTTTGCAAAACCCTCTTTTAAAACAAAAAAT
The DNA here is from genome assembly GCA_948472305.1 of Vicia faba. NCBI lineage: Eukaryota > Viridiplantae > Streptophyta > Magnoliopsida > Fabales > Fabaceae > Vicia > Vicia faba. The sequence continues at coordinate 1,107,252,104 of OX451741.1, forward strand.
GTTGTTTCTACCTCTAGACCATTAGAACTTCTGCATAAAGATCTATTTGGACCAGTGAAAAATGCATCCATTAGTGGAAAGAAGTATGGATTAGTGATCGTAGATGACTATAGAATATGGACATGGGTAAAGTTCTTAAGACACAAGGATGAGTCACGCTCTGTGTTCTTTGCATTCTGTAACCAAGTCCAAAACAAAAATGATCTTAGAATTGTTAAAGTCAGAAGTGATCATGGTGGAGAATTTGAAAACAAAAAATTTGAACTATTTTTTAATGAGAATGACATCTCTCATGATTTCTCTTGTCCTAGATTTCCTCAACAAAACAAAGTTGTAGAATGAAAGAACAAAACTTTACAAGAAACGGCCAAAACCATGATCAACGAGACTAACATTGCTAAGAACTTCTAGGAAGAAGCAATTAACACAGCATGTTACGTTCAGAATAGAATCTCCATAAGACCTATTCTGGATAAGACTCCATATGAATTATGGAAGAACAGAAAGCCCAACATTTCTTATTTTCATCCATTTGGATGTACTTGTTTTATTCTTAACACTAAAGAACATCTAAACAAGTTTGATTCTAAAGCAAAAATGTGTCTCATGTTAGGATACTTTGAACGCTCAAAAGGCTATAAAGTATACAACACAAAAACACGGATTGTAGAAGAGTCAATCAGTGTTAGATTTGATGATAAGCTTGGCCCTCAAAAGTCAAAGCAAGATAAATTTTTTGCAGATATAGAAGTCCAATTTACAGGTACTGAAGAAATTGCATCAGAAGTTTCTCACAAAGAATCACAGTCAACTCCAGAAGAAGACGTCACAAACATTACAACAACATCTGAAGAGCCCTTCCAGAAAAGACAATTCGGAAGCAGCTTAGCTCATCTGGAAGACAAAATTCTGGGAAAGAAAGAAGATCCTATCAGAACAAGATCTACTTTCAGAAACTCTGAAGAATATCTCATGGGATTAGTGTCTCTGGTTGATCCAACTTCAATTAACGAATCTCTTCTGGACAATGATTGGATACTTGCAATATAGGAAGAATTAAACCAATTCACCATAAACGATGTGTGGGATTTGGTTCCTAAACCAAAAGGGTTCAACATCATTAGAACCAAATGGGTATTCAGAAACAAACTGAATGAACAAGGAGAAGTTGTCAAAATTAAGGCATGACTGGTGGCACAAAGTTATAGTCAGCAAGAGGGGATAGACTATACAAAAACGTTTTCTCCAGTTGCCAGGTTAGAATCTATCAGACTCTTAATTTCCTTCGCTGTAAATAATGGCATCACTCTCTATCAGATGGATGTCAAAAGTGCATTCTTAAATGGTTACATTGATGAAGAAGTTTATGTGCATCAACCCCCTGGTTTTGAAAACTCAAAACATCCTGAATATGTCTTTAAACTAAAGAAATCCCTATATGGTCTGAAACAAGCTCCCAGAGCTTGGTATGAAAGACTAAGTAGCTTTCTATTAGAAAATGATTTTATCAAAGGGAAGGTGGACACAACTTTATTCTGTAAGCCATTTAAAAATGACATTCTAGTTTATCAAATTTATGTAGATGATATTATTTTTGGATCTACTAAAGCCTCTCTGGGAAGAGAATTTGCTAAGTCTATGCAGGCAGAGTTTGAAATGAGCTTGATGGGAGAACTCAAGTTCTTTCTAGGCATCCAGATCAATCAAACTCCAGAAGGAACATACATACATCAAAGCAAGTATGTTAAAGAACTTCTGAAGAAATTTAACCTATCAGAATGTAAGCCAACCAAAACTCCCATGCATCCCACATGCATTCTGGAAAAGGAAGAGATAAGTAAGAAGGTAGAACAGAAAATCTACAGAGGTATGATTGGTTCTCTCTTAAATCTTACAACTTTAAGACCTGATATTCTGTATAGTGTATGTATGTGTGCTAGATTCCAATCAGATCCTAGAGAATCTCACTTAACAACTGTTAAGCGAATTTTCAAGTATTTAAAAGGTACTACTAATCTTGGTTTGTGTTATAGAAAAACCAAAGAATACAAATTAGTAGGGTACTGTGATGCTGACTTTGCTGGATACTGAATAGAAAGAAAAAGTAACTCTGGAAGCTGCCAATTTCTGGGAGAAAATCTAATCTCGTGGTCCAGCAAGAGGCAATCCACAATTGCATTGTCAACAGCTGAACTTGAATATATAGCAGCAGCTGGATGCAGCACATAGATGCTCTAGATAAAAGTCAGCTTGAAGAATTCAACATATTTGAGAGTAACATTCCTATACTCTGTGACAATACTTCTACTATTTGTTTATCTAGAAGTCCTTACATTCTAGGGCTAAGCATATAGAAATAAAACATCATTTTATTATGGCCTATATTCAGAAAGGAATTATTTCATTAAAATTCGTTGACACAGACCATCAATGGGCCGATGTTTTCACAAAACCCCTTTCTGGAGATAGATTTAACTTCATTCTGAAACATCTCAGCATGAAATTATGTCCAGAATGAGAGTTTTATTTATGTATTCTTTAACCCTCAGAATTTTATGTTTTTTTTTGTGTGAGCATATGATCAATAATTCTTCAGAAGTTAGAAGGAAAGTTGTATCAGCATCTATCTAAGAAGATCTGAACAGTTTCCAAACGGTTCATCTCAAATATAGAAGTGTGCAATTCAAAACATCAACATCTGCCATCTTCTCACAAGAGTTTCTTCTAAGGCTGAACACATGTTCAAACTCTGAAGAGATTAAAGCGTTGATTGGATGAATTGAGACTCGTGTCGTATTGGTAACTGTTATATATCTCTACGCACTACGCCAAATAAGACATTAGACATCGCTTTTTTGGCTTTAATCATCTCTTTAAAGTGTTGTCTATTCCAGCGCTACTGTAGGTAAAGACAACGCTTTGTTAAAAGTAAAAGCGCTGCTAAATCCCCCCTTTAGGAAGCCCTTTTACTTTGAAAGTGCTGCTAAAAGCCCCACTTAGCCAGCGCTTTTACTTTTAAAGCACTGCTAAAGGTTCCCTTTAGCTAGTGCTTTTACTTTTAAAGCGCTGCTAAAGGCCCCCCTTTAGCCAACGCTTTTTCTGAAACAAAAAAAATTTAAAAACAGCACCTTTAGGCAGCGCTTTTAATGTTAAAGTGTTGTCTAAAGCCCCCTTTAGCCAGCGCTTTTTCTGAAACAAAAAAAAATATTAAAAAAAGAGCCCCTTTAGGCAGCACTTTTACAGTAAAAGCGTTGTCTAAAGGGGGCTTTAGACAGCATTTTTCAAAGCGCTGTCTAATGTCCACGAAATTTTTTATATAACCTTTTTGAAAAAAAAGCGCTGTTTGATATATACAATTTTATGTGCACAGATTTTAACCATATTTGCACCAGGTTTTCACCATATTTTGCACCTATATATACCATTACAAATTTCACCAGATTTTCACTAATATTGGAGCTTCAATCCAATAAAAAATACTAACAAAAGATACTATACATTTGCACCAATGTACTTATATATACTGTTACTCTTGTACATGTATACTTTTACAAAAAAAAAACACCAAAACAACACCATTATATACCATTACAAAATCTATTCATCTCTATCTTCTACATATGCACATATAACCTGAAACAACACCAAAATATTGTAATTCATACCATGATACAAACAAAATATATATAATTTACCATATGACAAACAACAACAAAATTGCAACCCTTAAATATACTCAAAATTCTCATCAATTAAAGTAAGATTACAATATACCTTATATAACTCTCGTCTCAATAATGTATGTGTTAAATATTAAAATAACTCCTAAGTTAGAAATCCATACCTTAGATGGAGTCTCTATTCGATCCAAAAAAAGGATTTCTCTCATAAACCTCAACATGTAAAAACCGTAATCTACTTCATTACGCTTCCAAGGACACTACACATGAAAAGAAAATATGGATAAGGCCTAAGTTTTATCAAGTATCATCACTATTAATATAATCAAAATTGTGATAATTAATTAATATACCTCCACTATAATCCATGTAATGTTGTTGGCTTTACTCTTTGGTACTTGAACACCTCTTTGTGCTCGAAAAACTTGTATAATGCTAATAAAACATAAACGCATATTTAGAACAATTCACATAAATAAATAAATAAATATACACACGAATATTTAGAACAATCTCACTTACGTATCAACCATATTCTTCATATCTTGGTATGTACTTGAATCATTGCGTAAAGAATCCAGATAATATACAACTTCCCTGGTAGGATTAATCGCGACCAACAACCAATGTCCACTATAAGATTAAACAAATGTGAGATGAAAACTTTCTACACAGCGTCAAAATATGAAAAATTATAATAGATGAATTTAGAATGAAAATCTAACCCGTTGCCGGTATTAAGCGGTAAAAAGAACAACGTTTTGGTATCTTTGTCGGCCATAAAGCGCTTGAGTACATACACCATGACTCCATCTGGTTTATGAATGATTAACCCTAAGTTGGTACTAAAAGGAGATAAGAAAGCGAACCTTTGCTCCATTCCACTCGGGCGCATCAATTTTTCATACAAAAACCTTAAATAAAAGACCTCATTAACATTTGAAATGAGTAAATGAATTGATCAATTAATTAGACAAAGTAGATCGGATATACCTTATGTATGTATTAATAACACCGAGGCCTAATTGCGTATGTTGTAAAACTTGATCAAAATCCTTCATACCAATTGTTTCGGAATATTCAAAACCAAAAATTCCAAACTCCATAGGTAGAAGACGAGTATTTCCTTCCGGAATATCATACATTTCTAAAAATATCCCAAGGCACGACCTAAACTTGGAAGTAGGTTTTTTTTTAGTCGCGGTCTTCTTAGCAACAACCTTTTTTTGTGTGGAAATGTTACTAATTTCAGGATTCTTACCCCTACCGACATCTTCATTCTCTTTAGCATGAATCTAAAGATCATGTAATTAATTATGTGAAGTATAAGATCACGAATTAACATTTTTCATGCATAACTATCATATAAATGTGATGTACCTATTTTATTGATGCAACTGACTCAGTTTGCCGCGGAATCCCCTTGTCTTTTGCTTTGGATTTTATTGGAGTCTAATTAACATAACCATGTAAAAACAAATGTACGTAAAATGCGCGTAAAAACTTTAAATACTTAAAGCTTCATATATATGGTTTTAAGCATACCTCATCATCTACACTAATGAGGCTAGACGGTCATGCAACAAACAAACCTATTGCATCTCCCACCAGTGTGGCATCTGAAACATCGTCAGGATGTGGTAATAACGTATCCTTCTCCAAAGCAATGTCAACCGATACTTTCAAACAGCCAGTAGGGAGCGGTTTAGTGTGAAGTAATTATCCCAAAGTATTATGCACTTTTCCCTTGCGAACCATCCGATAAGTCGGTGACGATAAGTAGAGTTGACAAGGTGAAATGCCCTAAAACCAATAATAAATTTAAAATTGTTATTGTGTATATATTTCAATTAAATAAATTAAGCTACTTTAATTTCATAATGATATATATAATTACCTCTAGAATATTTGGTTGAAAATTGCAACTGATACTACCTTTGTCACTAGTAGCTTTAAAACTTGAAGCTTGCTCTCTTAATTCTTTTTACCTTCTTAATTCACGGACTTCAACTTGTAGTGCTTCCAAGGTTTCCTGCAGTTCTTTATTGCTAGGAATCTTTTGTGTTTTCATCTTCAAGTATTTTGGAGTGATTCCAAATCCCTTACCTCTCACCTGACCAGAATAATCAAGAATATCTAATGCTTGACTAAGTATGCTCCTGCAATCATTGTCTTCATCTGAACATATAGACTGAGATAGAGTCTCTTGAAATTCATATGAATATTGAAAATTTGTCTTAATTATATGTTACTAAATTTTTTATTTAATTAAAGAAATAATGCTATACTTACACATTTCTCAAAAACTCTTTGAACATCTTCTTTGACAACTCCATCCTTACCCACACAGGCTTCCTTCAATAAAACATGTACCGGAAGAGATGTTTCAGAACTATTCTCCTTTGTTAACTACACATTAAGACAAATAATATGATCAAATATAATTCATGATGAACAAGTATATCATTGCAATTTATAGATACTTATGATAGACTGTTCTAAGCGTCCATATCCAATACGCCGTTTCTGTATGGATACGCGGAATTTGATGCTTTTTGCCGATTTGTTTCACTTACACTCTGAAATTTTTGGGTTTTTCGTTTGGCTTTAAACGTTTCCCATTATTTAGGTGAAACCAAACTTGCATATTTAGATGGAAACTCTGCATCAACAAAAAATTTATCCGCATCCCTAAGAAACTTGATATCTAAAAAAGTCCTAAACCCACTTAGTATTTTTCCGGCCAATCGGAGACAGAAAGTTCTTCTAGTATCATCAATGTTGTTGAAAGACCTCTACGAAAAACATACAGAGAGTGTGTTAGTACAAGTAATTTAAAGACATAATCGTCATTAAAAACAAATTGGAACTTCATTAAATATGGTACCTGTATCTCACTCCAAATTTTTTCTTTAGCTTCTTTCAACTCTAGTTTTCTCCAATCATCACAAGTAATTGGAACTTCATTCCTTACAAGTGCACCAATAAAACTTGTCACTGTTGAACTGTTAGGCTCAATTAGTTGGCCACTTTGGCTCCAATGCGCATCTAATTTTATGCCTCTGTCTCTATCACGAATGACTTTCTTCATAAATGTTATTCTCTGTCTAATTTTCGCTTCCTGATCAATAACGGTCTGATGATCTCCATCATCAATAGTATCATCATGTGGGTGATCCTCGTTACTAGCGATTTAACCTGTAATAAAGAAAAACATAAACCCAATATAAAAATCCATAATCAATTGAATATATAACAAATGACAAATAAAGAAAAGCATATAAATTTATTGAAAATGACATAATATATAACATTTTACTATATTACCTCTTTCACTAACACTTTCTTTTCTTGGTTGGAATATGAATTACTTGTTTCTTAGCAATGCGGACGTCAGAATTGATCCAAATTCCCTCGTTATGATCGTTTCTAATATATGATTCATCCGCTATAATATTATCATCTTGATCATTCCGTATAATACATGACTGATTCTCAACATCAATATCACCTTGATCTACACCGGTATCATCAATCACTTTGTTAGATAAAAGCACTATAGACCATTTCGTACTCATCGGGTCAGTGACATAGAACACTTGTTTAGCTTGAGATGCTAGAATAAAGGCTTGTCTTTGTACCCCCACCCTATTAAGATCAACTTGCAGAAATCTTGACTTATCCATCCGTATGCCACTACTATGTACCCACTTGCAACCAAAGATAGGAATCAGAAACTTCCCGTAATCAAATACCCAAATGTTCTCAATAACCCCAAAATATGACAGATTTGCATATTTGGGGTTTAAGTCCTTCATACTTGATATGTGCATTGCTTCAGCTAGCACGGTGACACCACTATTTTGCATAGTACTTTTATCATCTTGTTCTTTGGTATAAAATGTGTATCCATTTATTGCGTATGCGCTATGAGAAAACACATGCAAACTTGGACCATATGCCAAACATCTCAACCTTTCTGTTATTGAAGCGGGATCTGAAGAGCGCTTTGAATAAACATGATTCTTAAACCATTGTATAAACTTTAATTGTGCTCTCGTACTATCCAATTTTCATTTCTATTCTGATTTAACCCTCGGAGTACAGCCTTATGCATTTCAACATATGGTTCAACCTCACTGTCATTTTGCAGAACATACAAATGCACTTGCTCCCGTTCATCCCTTAATATTGTCTCAATTTTATTTCCAATTAACTTTTTACCTTCCTTTTTTTCAAAAATATGAGTTTTGGGGAGCCCAACGGATTGAACATTGGACAAATATTCAGTACAAAACTCAACCGCTTCTTCAACAATGTATTGTTCAACAATAAAACCCTATGGGCGACTTAGGTTTTTCAGGTACCCTTTTAATATTTTCATATAACGTTCGGCAGGGTACATCCATCTCATATAAGCTGGTCCACACAATTGTGTCTCTTTCACAAGATGAACAACTAGATGTATCATTATGTCAAAAAAAGAGGGAGGAAAATACATCTCAAGCTCACACAAGGTAATAACTATTTCTTTTTGCACTGTTGGTAAGACCTCGGGATCGATCACTTTACTACAAATTAACCTAAAGAAAAAACACAATTTAGTTATGGCGCTTCTTACTTTTTTCTGGAAAAATAGAACGTATACCTATTGGTAGAAAATGCTCCATTATAACATGACAATCATGTGCCTTTAAACTCTTCAACTAGAGGTCTTTCATAGCCATAAGTTTTCTAATATCTGAAGAGTATCCTTCTGGAACTTTAATTTCACTTAGAAACTTGCACAATATTTTTTCTCCTTTCTAGATAGAGTAAAAGCAGCAGGTGGTAGATATGTTCATCTTCCTTTCTTCACGGTTCCTAATTCAGTTCTTATTCCTATCTTTAACATGTCCTCCCTTTCTTTAAGGCAATCCTTATACTTTCCTTTTATATTGAGTAACGTACCAATAACACTTTCGAATACATTTTTTTCAATATGCATAACATCGAGAAAATGTCTCACATACTAAGACTTCCAATAGGGAAATTCAAAAAAATCGACCTCTTCTTCCACCCACCTTTGACAACCTTATGTGCAAAAGGCTTGCCAAACCAAGTACACACATCTTTCACCTTTTAAAAAATTTGGTCACCTAACAATGTAGGTGGAGCTTTACATTGTTCGATGTCTCCATTGAATGCTTTTCTCCATCCACGGTAGTGATGTTTAGAATGTAAGAATCTATGATGACCGAGAAACAGATTCTTATGACAAAGTTCCAATCGCGTTGTATCAGTTCCATCTTCACAAACAGAACACGCACGTTGACCTTTAATGCTATACCCAGATAGATACCCGTATGCTGGAAAATCATTAATTGTGCCAAACAACATCGCCCTCAAATTGAAACTTTCTTTCCAATATCCATCATAAACCTCCACACCGTTCTCCCACGAAATCTTTAAATCTTCTATCAAAGATGTCAAGTATACGTCTATGTCATTCCGTAGTTGTTTAGGCCCAGAATTAACATAGATAACATCATGTACTTACGCTTCATACATACCCATGGAGGTAGGTTATAAATCATAAGAATCACGGGCCATGTGGTATGTGAGATACTTTGAAGACCATGTGGGTTCATTCCATCAGTAGATAATGCCAAGCGAAGGTTTCTTGCTTCTTCTCCAAAATTAGGATAATCATCATCAATTTTCGACCACTGTGGTGAATCTGCTGGATTTTGATACTTTCCATCAATAATTCTTTCATATGCATGCCAAGCCAAGTGTCTTGCATCGGTTTCACTATAAAACATGCGCCTAAATCTCATAATTATAGGAAAATACCAAAAGACTTTTGCTGGAGACAATTTTTTCTTATATCGAGATAAACCGCATTTAGGGCACTCATTTAATGATGCATATTCGTTTCGAAACAAAACAGAATCGTTTGGACAAGCATGTATCTTATCATAGCTCATGCCAATAGAGCACAACATTTTTTTGGCCTCATAGGTTCGATTAGGAAGAACATTATCCTCCGGAAGCATATCTCTCATAACGGCTAACAACTCTGAAACTTTTATTCGAACATCCATTGCCCGCCTTTAAGTTGTACAACTTTAATACCGCAGACAGTCTTGTGAATTTAGTGTAACCTTTATACAACGGTTTCTCTTCATCGCTTACTAACCTGTCAAAAATTTTGGGACAATCCTTAAGATCTTCTTCAAGTGCTTCTGCAATCTCTTTGACTCAATCACAATCGTATGTATCTGTGTCATTGTAGTCTGGAGCATAGGTCGTCGTATTACTTTTCTCCCCCGGTTCAACATTCTTGTTAATTTTCTCACCATAATATATCCAACACTTATAACTTCAATTAATCCCACGCGTCAGTAAATGTGATTTCAATCCATTTGCGTCAACCCGACCCACATAACAACAACCCAAGCAAGGACATTTCATTTGACTGGAGTCTTTGACGTGTTCAATAGAAAACTTAACGAATTCCAATACCTCATTCTCGTACTCTTTTGACAATCGATCAGCAGTCATCAATTTTTTATCCATGGAATTACTAATAATTAAGGTAAACAAAAACACTATAATTATTTACGCAACTATTTCAAAAGAACATAAAGAAAAACACTTTCTCGACACAAAAAGAATATTAATACAAACTTTTAGAAATCTTTCGTAAGATTTAATCGGATTAGTTCTAGATCAATATAGACTAAAATTAATTATTTCTATATAAAATTAATTGTGCTTTTTAATTAATATAGATAGAATGTGCAAGGGGAGCGAGCATAACGTTGTGAGTCCATGTGGAAGGGACTAATAATTTACTTAGTTAATTTAAGAACCCATTTTGTTATAGTTTTCATGTCTAATATATCCTTCATAATCTAACTTATGTTCTAAGAAGGCAATGTTGGGCTACTAGCCCCAATGTGCTAACAATGGGTGTGAGAAAACGTCTATAGCTTTTATGTTTAAGGAGGAATCAATGCCACCTGTTTTTGGTGGGTCTTGTTCGCCTTCAACTGGAAACTATTACCTACTTTATCCCTAATGTTTTCTTACAAATTAATGATAAAGTAAATTTATGCTTAAGCTCATGTTGGCTTTAGCAGGAGTCAGTTGATACCTAGTAATAATGTAACGGGATTGCAAAAGATGAGTTTTTTTCTTAGATGTGATATGCTTTTGTTGCACTTGCAGGTCAAATTACTAGGGCAAGTCCTGCAATTCATGGAGTGTTCACAAATATGGTATTTTTCGTTTTATTCCCAAATCTGGTTATGCTAGACAATGTTTTATCAATTTCACCATATTTTAATCAGTAGATGAATCAGTATTTGCTAAACTGTTATGCGAACAACAACAGTAGTAACGTCTGAACAGAAAAATCAACGGCGAGGGAATGGAAGGAGAAATCAACGACGAAGGAATGGACGGAGACGAGGATGGAGGACGGAGTTGCATGAGGACGGATGACGGTGGAAGGAGGTGCTTATGGTTTTAGGGTTTTTTGTAAGATAAACGATGCTTCTGTGAACAGAATAGAAGAGAAATAGCGAAATCTATTTTTTAATTTTAATTATAAATGACTTTAGACAGAACTTTTAGGAAGTGCTGTCTAATGTGGGTCTTTATTAGTGCTTTCTCTTTCTTTAGCAGCGCTTTGATAAAGCACTTTCTAATATGGCCTTTAGCAGCGCTTTTAAGAAGCGTTGTCTAAGGTGGGCCTTTTAGTAGCGCTTTAAAGAAGCGCTGTCTAAAGTGGGCCTTTTAGCAGCGCTTTGATAAAGTACTTTCTAATATGGGCCTTTAGCAACGCTTCATACGTAGGCCTTTAGCAGCGCTTTTAATAAGCATTGTCTAAGGTGGGCCTTTTAGCAGCGCTTTAGAAAAGGGCTTTCTAAAGTGGGCCTTTTAGCAGCGATGTCTAAAGTGGGCCTTTTAGTAGCGCTTTTACATAATTTCATTTATACTTTCCGTGTTTTAGTTTTTATTTAAGTTATAGCAGCGCTTTTGGAAAAAAGCGCTATCTAAGGTGCGCTACCTAAAACCCTTTTTGGCGTAGTGACGCCATCTCCCTATTTTCTAGAATCATTAATGCTTTGTAATCATTTCTTTTAACCCTTTCTTGTTTTTTAAGTTTCCTAATTTTATATTAATACACTACTCACTTTCACTTTCACTTTTTCACTCTCAATTCTTTTCTCTATTACTTGTGTTCTTTTTTCTTCAAAAACTCTCAAAAGTCTGTGTGAACAATGGATTCTTCTCAAACTTCTCAAAGCTCTCAAAGTGTTCATGGCTCTTCTTCTTCAATAGCAGACAGGTATGAAGAACCTAAAGAACGCTCCTGACTCCCATTGATTCGCTGGAAGTTCTGTGTGAACTCATTGTAGACTTCGTCAGTATGAAGGAAAACGGGTACGATCTAACTCCTGATGTTGAAATTTCAAGGGTGGACAAAGTATTTCAATCGTCTACTGGGTCCAGTTTATCCAAGATTGGTTAAAGAATTTTGGATTCACGCTACTGCTTCAAATAATCAGGTCACTTCTTTTGTGAAGGGAAATAAAATAGTAATTTCTAAAGATCTCATTGGGCGATTGATTGGTCACGACGGCGGAGGTATTCTCTACAACGATATGGCTGATAAAAACTCCGACCTAACAAAGATTTCCAAAGAGATTTTTACTTCTGGGAAACCATCCAACAAGATCAAAGATCTGAAAGACTACCTCATAATTTGGTCAAAAATCATTTTGGGTTGCATCAACCCCAGAAAACTCACAAGTTCTCCAGACTATATCAACATTAATCAGCTATTTCTTTTGTACTTCATAGCAACCAAGGAAAAGGTGAATCTTCCTCATCTTTTATTTAATCATCTAAAGACCAGCGTCAAAGAGACTATAGAAGAAGAAAGAACAAAGAGGGATTGGATACCTCTGGGCAAGCTCTTCTCAGATATTCTGACAGAAAATAAACTGGTAGAACATCTGACTGAGGCTCAGCAAGTCAGCACTTTGGAAGCTTGTGCTGGTAAACCTCTGAATTCTAAGAATCTGAAGAAAATGAAGATCAGTGAGACCATCAAGAAGGATCCAACAGTAATAACCAAGGAAGTCATTACAACTAGAAGAGTACCTCTGAAGGATTTTCCTCTCTTCTCTCAAGCAGATGCCTCTCCAGAAATTATTGTCAGGTATCTGGAAGCTTTCAAAATAGACAGGACAAATCCAGAAGTAAACATCCGTGATTTGAGAAAACAACCTCTGGAGATTGCCCCTAGAAAATAAAGGAAGAGGAAAGCTGCTGGAGAAGGATCTTCTCAGAAGATTCCCAAGGCTGGTAAGAAGAAAGGTACTCCATCTTTTATTTCTGTTATTGAATCAGTTCTTTTACCAACATCTGAAACCCCCTCCTCTCCAAAACCCAGAGAAGACCATTCACCACAAACTTTTGATGACTTTGACATTGAATTTGACCCCTCACTTACGCTAGATAACATTCTGGATTATCCACCTTCTACCCACCTTGACCAAAATCAGCCTGAACTTGCTCAAGTTCTTTCTGATATTGATCAATTTGATCCGTTATTTCAAGCTCCTCGATCAGAAAATCCAAACTCTCAAGCTCCCCACTCATAAAATCCAAACTTTCACGCTCCCCACTTAGAAAATCCAAATTGTGACTCTGATACCACTACATCCATTCTTGGAATCACATGCCCTCTCATGGTCTCACAACCAATCACAATCCACGACATCCCAGATATTCCATATCCCTATCATTCCACTCCACCAAACTCACCACATTCACCCATTATTATCTCTAACTCTCCCTCTCTAAAAAAACCATCCAGAAGATCACCTTCACACAGTTATAGACTTAGAAGCTCTGGACAATCTTGTCTCATGCTCTCAAAAATTACCATACCAAAACCAAAACAAAAAATCACCAAAGCAGATGTTGGTAAAAAAATTGATGATTTTTGAAACAGAAATACTTGAATGGGTTAACTCTCTGAAACTAGATTGCTTAGAGAATCTAAATCCTGCTGCTTCTGATTCACACTGGAACCAGTTCAGAAAATGGTTCAATTCCGAGTCCCAAAAACTTAAGGAGTTGAGTTATGAAGTTGCTCAACAGAACTTATGTGATCATCTGAAAGTCTTCAAGGATCAAGTTTTGTGTCACTGGGAAAAGAAACCTCTTCTTCTGCTGAACAATTCCCATTGGGAAGATCAACAACCTTCAAAATACGATGAACCATCATCTGATCCTTTGCCTCTGTTTACAGTTCAAGACAAAGGAAAGTAAGTTGAAGAATCTAATGAGTCAAAATCAGCCGCAGCTTGCTCTGAAAAGGTGGTACCTTCTGCTGATATACCCTCTTCGTCTCTTGTGCTGCAAACTTTGGAGGAGTTGAAGAAAGAGAATAAAGTGTTTAAGGAAAGACTTGACAAGCAAGATGACACATGCAAGGAAATCAAAGGGATGCTGGAAAACAAGAAGAGTCAAACACTCAGATTAAGAATTTGTTGGAAGCCCTGTTCACACGACTTCCTCCACCTCAATATTAGTTTTTGAAATTTATTTTCTTTACTATGTTCATGTTATTTGTTTTATTCTTAATGTGTTTATTGCAACCTTTTGAATACAAATCCTCTCTTATTGCTTAAAGTGTTTTTATTGCTTTTTTATTCTTGACAAAAAGGGGGAGACAGTAAGATATTTCTAATAACAGTATCGAGATGTAGTCTCAAACATTTTGAATATCATAACTTCTACCTTTTTTCTGAAAGAAAAACAGGAACAAACTATGTTGAAGACAGAAGTGGATGCATCAAAAACTCTAATCAGAATAATCTTCAGGGAAGTATTTCTTTTCTATCTGAGTATTCAACTCAGGGGGAGACCTTAAAATGCTTTATGTTCTTTCTGTTTCTAGTGAAAATCCAAGTTTTTGTCATCATCAAAAAGGGGGAGATTGTTAGAACATAGTTTGATTCTACAACCCTTGTAAGAGTTTTGATGATAACAAACACAAAGAACAATTATGCTCCCTAAATTTATATTTTATTTTGCAGAGAAGTTCTGATGGAAGAAGCTTAGAAGATGAGTTAAATAGTTGTTTCAACTCTGATTCTAAACATCTCTCAAAGAAGTTCTAACGCTGCAAATAGGACTCCATGTTTCTGATCCATAAAGTTCTGGAAAGAGGCAACGGTAACTTTCATCTTCTGAAGCAAGCATGTTTTGAAGCGTTACAAATCAATTATTGTTATTAAAATGTAACGGATGAAAGGGAACAAGGATCTCTATTTTTGGAAAGTTATTTTATTATCATTGATCAACATTCCAAAAGCTCATGCATGTGTTGCCTATTTAAACCAAGCTTGAAGGAGAAATCGTTCACGATTTTACACACAAAAAACTAAGAATCTTCATCACCTTCAAACGCTATAAATCTTAAATTGTGTAAAACATCACATTGGGATATTGTTTTATTAGAAAACATTTTTTGTACACTTTATTCATTATTGTTTTTTGAAATTACTTGAGAAAACTGGATTGTGGTTTAAACTCAAGAAGACTTTGATGATTGTCATTGTTGTTGTGTAATCAAGTTTGATTAGTGGATTAAGACCTCATTGAGAGAGGAGAAATCACCTTGGCGGGTGGATTGGAGTAGTTTGAGTTCAAACGAATCAGGATAGCTGTTGTACCCCAAAATTTTCCCTCTCAATTCTCAAGGGTTTTCTCACAAAGATTCTCAGGATTCAAGCTTGCACAAGTGCTTTGAGCTTTTCCAGTACCAAAATTAAAAGGAAACTGTCAAAAAGGGAGAAAACAGATAAAAATAACATTTTGACAAATTTGGAGGAAAATAGGTCTCCTTCGATTCAGCACCCTTCGGTTGACTCTTGGCCTCCTTCGATTGCTCAAAATGGATGCTAGCGTTCCTATTTCGTCTGGGCATGTGACTTCTTGTTGCAGGCTTCATTTGTGTCTTCCACTGCCTGCATGTTTGCTTGGAATATCAAAGTTTGTTGGCCATAAGTGCCCTCTACAAGGCAAACCCTTCAATTCACAAGCATGATGCCTGCATGCTTGCTTCGAAAACCAAAATTTGCTGCCACGAGTGCCCCTTGCAGGGAAAGCCTTTCAATTGGACAAGTATGTTGCCTGCATGCTTACAATTGAAGGCCATGACCTGCTGGCCACATGTTCCTCTGCAAGGCAAACTCTTTGATTGGACAAAATTACATGCATGCAAAGCTTCGATTGGAATATGGATCCCCTTCGAATCAGCTTGCTTCGAATCCAAGCTGAGCCATTCAAAGCAGGTTTTGTTTGAAGCAAATATGAGGAAATCTCATGGCCTTACCCTACTTGACAGGCTATGTTGCTTCCAAATTTTGTATAATCAGAGGGTCAGAAGCATAAGTCACATTTTCTGCACCCCAACTGCTAAAAGTCCCCCCACTTGTACTTTCACGTTACATATTTTTATTATTTATTTGAAAAGCTGGCTACTACAACATGTCCATTCTTTTTCTCTATAAATAGAGGAATTTTTGCAAAGCTGAAAGATGATTTTTTTTACTAGAGGAACAAAACCTCCAAAATCTTCTCTCACAACAACAAAACTCTCAAGTCCCTTCAACACTTGTGAAATCAAAAACCCAGAATCATTGTCACCCCCTTCAATTCTGAAGAACAAGCACGCTTCAGTCTCCTTTGAATCCAGTGGAAAGAAGAATTACACTTTCTTTCTTTCCTCCTTCGAATCCAGTCTCCAAGGCCAAGCTTCAGGCCCCTCCCTTCAAACCTAGGAAAGTCCAGGGCCACCACTCAAGGACCAGTTCACCTTCAAGGCTGCAGCAAGGTAAGTTACTCTTACCCTTGCATCTTTCGTTTCAAACATAGCATGTATATAATATTTTGTCTCCTTTTTGTTTACACCCTTTGAATCTGTTTTTATGGCTAATATTTTTGTTTCTTGTTGCTTGAGTTTATTAAACATACTTTAATAATTATTTTGGCCACAAGACAAATGCTAACATGGCCTTAGGCCATGTTGTTATTGATATCCCAAACGAAAGAGACAGGGGAAAGGAAACATGAAACGAAGCCTTGGGCTTCCATGCTGACTTCCAAGGCAACAAGGCAGAATCAGAAGGCACATTTACACTAAGTCCAGCCAGAATCGAAGGCCATGACTTGCTGCTGCCAGCCTCAATCGAAGAAGGCAACAAGGCAGAACCAGAAGGCACGCCTAGCTGCTGACAAGCCCAATCGAAGGCCATAACCAGCTGCTGCCAAGGCCCAATCGAAGGCTATAACTTGCTGGATGCTAGCCCTCAATTGAAGGAGGCCAATAGAAGTAGAACCGAAGGGTGCTTCTCCCCCCCCCCAATCGAAGGAGCTCTTTTTTCTTCTTTTTATCTTATTTTTGCCTTTTATATTTTTATGCATTTCAATATGGTTGTAATAGTGTAGGATTTATTTTTTTCACTTTTTATTACTTTTGTACAAATGCTAGTAATTAGGTGTGTATGGCAAGATAAAACCAACAAGTAGACAACCCAAAAATCAAATACAAAATGCATGCAATCAAACACACTTTGCACACATGCACCCTTAGGGTAATCTCACTTGTTGCCTCGGAAAAATAGTCATATCCCTCGAACATGGGCGTTTTAGCAAAGACCCTCGATAAAAGATCGTAGTCCCTCGATGACCCTCGATGTTGCCTTTGGTAAACGATCTAGTCCCTAAAACGACATTGCTAAAATGTCTCATAGATTGCCTTCTATGACTATATAAACGTCCCACGCCCGTCCCTTCACATCCAACGTGGGGCTTCTTACCAAAACAATGGTAAGATAGAAACATCTAAAGGAGGAGGAAAAGAACATCTAAAGACTATTGAGTAGGTAGATTGCTCCTAGTTTCTCGCTTGATCACAACAAAAACATTTTATACACCAACACTTTCATTTGAAACATTTTCAAAAGACAAACGCTTTGTATGCGTTCTTATAGAGACAAGAACCATTATAAAGACACCCTTTTCAAAATCACTTTCAAAAATACATTTACACAAACATTCCTTTGAACTATTTTTAAACAACACTTTGTATGCATTCTTATGAGACAAGAATCAATACAAAGGAAAGTTTTCAAAATAATTTCAAAACTCACACCACAAGCACACTTTCAAACAAGAGCAAGTGATCTAGCAAGCAACTAAGAGCCCGTAGATAAATACGGATGGAAAGGGTGTTAATACCTTCCCTTTTCATAATCTACCCCCCGAACTCAAAAATAATCTCAAAGGTATTTCATGTTCTTTTCATCCTTTCCTTTTGGATAAAAGAAAAGTCGGCGGTGACTCTTGCTAACCGCAACATTTTTGATAAAACGCAAAACACCCAAGTCAGTTCTCCCACCGTATCACAGAACCGGAGACTCTGCCGGGGAGAAACTTAAAAGTGGGGTTACCTTAAGTCTAGATCATCTTTACTTGCTTTCATTGTTTGACTTGTATGCTTTACATTTTGGTTCTTTATTTGGGCTTAAATCCTCTACCCGGATTTGGGATACCTTATAGGTAAGTAGAAATACATTGTGGAAACTGTGCGGGGTATACCGACATGGTCTAAGCAATAGCTACGTTAGTGTGACATATTTGTGGGTACTGGTGGCCCTTGAGTAGTCAAGGAGAATACGTGGCCGCTGAGTGATGTCATGAAGCACTAACTGACTTTAGAACCTTTACTTGATCAACTTGGCCATTAGGACGTAGTGAGATGACTGACTTTGGTGCAATCCTAAGTTGGTAGATACTCGATAATACACTCATTGAGGTTTGATTTTCGGGATATTTCGGTCTTCGTGAAAGAGGCTTGTGCTGAAACAATGCCCGAGAAGACAAATCAGTGATATTGAGATCCCTTAGAACCCGGTTACTATTTCTAGGACAGGTTTGAGCCAACTAAACTTCAAGAGGGTACTTACCTACAAACCCCATGCAAGCCTAAACCTAAGACTTGTCTGCTTTGTGTGTATATGATTATTTGTATATAAACTTGCTTACTTTGGATATTTGTATATAACATCATGACATTATACCATAGCATTTTCAATAACCATTTCAAGGATCTCAAAGGTTTATGATGCAGGGTCGCATTGAACCAGACATCTATCAAGGGGAAAGAGGGTCTATTTTCCTCTAACCAAACACTGTCAAAAATCAAGTACAACAAACTTGTGTCAAGGGCTATGACCCACTTGACATGGTGAGCTTGATTCTCATGGAAGGAAATCCACCGATATGAAGTTCTCCAAATCAAAGTTGTTTATCAAAGTTCAACTTCTAACATCTTCTTGTGTTTACCCTGCGAGATCCTTGAAAACATGCATCCACATATCATGCATCATATCATGACAGGTTTCTCCCATACAGGTCTCCTTATCTTCCTACTATTTATTTCAGTAGAGATAGCTCTAGAGCAGACTATCAAGGACATCCAGGCTCAAAACGCTCAACTTCAAGAAATGTTCTTGAACCTATCCAAGGGGCGAGAATAAGTGAAAGCTCTCCTCACAAGGGGCATGGTCATGGGGAATCCAGAGGAATGTTGGAGTTCACACAAGATGGCCAGACTGAGTTCTTCTTCCGTCCCTCAAAGGCTCGCCACATAAAGTAACAAGTTCAAACAAAGAGGCTTTTGTTCATTTGAATTTTCAATTGTAATTTCTTTTGTTATTCAAACAATTATCTATTAATGTTAAACTTTGTTCCATTAATGCATTGCATATGTTTGTCTTGAATTGATCCATTCGTTTTCATTACATTTAAACTATGATTTTTTACTCTCTTTATGACATTCAACTCTTGCTAAAAGTTACAAGCCTTTAGAGGGAGGATGACGAAAACAGTGCCATAATCTCATACAATATGCTTTTGAACAGACCTTGCTGACGATGTACAGACGTTTCTTTCAAATCCTAAACACTGGAGTTATAAGGAAGATAATCCCTAGTAAACCCCTTTGAGCCAAAGAAGTAGAAGTTTTATTTTTTATACAAATCGAAACCTTTAATCAAAATCTGGGGCAAGGTAGTCTCTCAGTTAATTCAAATGTGCGTTCAAGTCGCAAACTTTCATTTCGTAATACAACAAATGACATCAAAAACATTCCTCTGGAATCAAAATACGGTGATGATTCTCTATCACATAGGCAGTCATTATCTCTCAAAAAGAAAAGCCCATTAAGTCAAAACCTACAAAGGAGACTTAAGAAAAACTGGGACATCCCACTGACTGTAATCTCAAAAACAAGAACAGTCAGGCAAAAATCATGATAGATTAAGAAAAAGAGGTCACTACAAATCCTCAACAACATGAAAAATGTTGCAAAAAAATGATTTCCTTCAGATAAACTAAACTTGTCTGAACCATCACCAAAACGTCATTTCAGACTCAACTGGAGTTCAAACATACCATTAACTGAGTTTAGGATTGAAGAACATCACGAAGAACGGGAGGGTACAAATACACTTTGAGCCTTATCCTTTGTTTCTTAAACCATGAACCAAGCAACATTACAACCCTTCAAAAGTCCTAATTGAAGCATGGGTTAGTTCGAAAGCATACTGTTACAAAAGGTATCCTGACTCTTGTAAGGCTTTACTCTAAATCCTGAGTTGAATTTTCTTACAAAATTTCTTGCTAAAAACGCATTTTCAAAATTTCAAAACAAGCATAAAATTTTCATTATTTGAATATCGCTGTTTGCATATGGCTATTTATTTGACAATAGAGAAATTCACACAACGAATATCCGATGAACGAAAGCTCTCTCAGTGAACAAAATCACTTCAAGTGGGATGACACTTCCAATGAAAAATCTCCTATCAACAAGGGGGCATGACATGTCACTATCTAGCACAGTTGGGGAAGTCCAGTTAAGAATCCAAAAAATCTCTCAAGAAGTGCAGAATAACCAGGGGTAGGTCTCCATCTAAATCACTTGGGGTATTAAACGCAAATCCCAACAAAGGGTTATGTACAGTCAATTAGTTCCTGGAAGTTCCACAAACACTTCCTACTAGGGGGAGTTACAAATCTCCCTAAAATCCTTCTCATAGGATGAATCACAGCCAGAGTTTAATCTCTGAAAACTTTTTCCCCAGCTGAGTCGACCTCAAGAATCCTCGAGGATTTTCCCCAGTGAAGTCGCCACCTCTCCAACAGACTGGTAACAGGGTTTATTTCCCTAACAAACGATAGGGTTCCCCATCTTGAGTTTGCCTCTTCGACTACTACAAATCAAAGGAACAAAACTCCTCTTCCCTAGTAGACTACTCTACAATCCCCAGCAAGTTACTGTGAAGCCTGGACCCGACCAGACATCAGTTCAACTTCGACTCCCCAGTAGAGCAACGAACAACTAAGGCTCCTGAACTCTTTTCCCCAAGTAGGAATCAACACTCTCCATAAAGTTTTCAATATTCCCCAGTGGAGTGTTCTCCTCAAAACAACAAAACAGGAATCCCCGGTGGAAAGATTCTAAGCAAAGTTTGAAGACACGCCTACTCTTCAACAACAGTCCGGGATTTAATGACTCCCCAACATTTGTCAAGGATTTTTTTCCCAGACAAAGATACACTTTAATAACATTTCACATTTCATACATCCTATTTACATACATGATAAGTTCATACGACACAATCTCATTTATTTTGAGAACATCATGACACCATGCATTTCATACATCATGACATTGCATATAGCTAACATTTTACCCTTTTCAAGAAAAGGTCAATCAACAGATGGCTATCGTCAACAATTTTCAAAAGGTCAAAGATTAATACCTGAAACCAGACATGACAATTATCTCAACTACCAACAATTTTCAAGTTCCAGATTAATACCTGTAACAAGCCAGGAAAACTATATGTGGACGAGTGATTGTAGATTAATACCTGTAACAAGCCAGGAAAGCTATCTACATGAAGAGATTGAAGAATAATACCTGTAACAAGCCAGGAAAAATATCTTTTATTCTCAGGTCAGATATTAATACCTATAACAAGTCAGGGAAATTATCTACACGACCAGCTGAAGTAACCCTACACAGGTTCCTTTTCTTTCCAAGATGAAGTTTTACACAGACTCATCATGAAGCAACGCTACCCAGGTTCCTTCTCTTTCCAAGATGAAGTTTTACACAGACTCATCATGAAGTAGCCCTACCCAGGTTTCTTCTCACTTCCAAGATAAAGTTTTACACGGACTCATCATGAAGCAACCCTACCCAAGTTCCTTCTCTTTCCAAGATGAAGTTTTACACGGACTCATCATGAAGTAGCCCTACCCAGGTTTCTTCTCATTTCTAAGATGAAGTTTTACACAGACTCATCATGAAGCAACCCTATCCAGGTTCCTTCTCTTTCCAAGATGAAGTTTTACACGGACTCATCATGAAGTAGCCCTACCCAGGTTCCTTCTCACTTCCCAGATGAAGTTTTACATGGATTCATTATAAAGTAACCCTACACTGGTTCCTTCTCTTTTCAAGATGAAGTTTTACATGGACTCATCATAAAGTAACCCTACACGGGTTCCTTCTCTTTCCAAGATGAAGTTTTACACGGACTCATCATGAAGCAACCCTACACAAGTTCCTTCTCTTTCCAAGATGAAGTTTTACACGAACTCATCATGAAGCAACCCTACCCAGGTTCCTTCTCTTTCCAATATGAAGTTTTACACAGACTCATCATGAAGTAGCCCTACCCAGGTTCCTTCTCATTTCCTAGAGGAAGTTTTACACGGAATCATCATAAAGTAACCCTACACAGGTTCCTTCTCTTTCCATGATGAAGTCTTATACGGACTCATCATGAAGCAACCCTACCCAGGTTCCTTCTCTTTCTAAGAGGAAGTTTTACACTGACTCATCATGAAGTAGTCCTTCCTAGGTTTCTTCTCATTTCCAAGATGAAGTTTTACACAGACTCATTATGAAGCAACCCTACACAGGTTCCTTCTCTTTCGAAGATGAAGTTTTACACTGACTCATCATGAAGCAACCCTACCCAGATTCCTTCTCTTTCCAAGATGAAGTTTTACACTGACTCATCATGAAGTAACCCTACACAGGTTCCTTCTCTTTCCAAGATGAAGTTTTACACTGACTCATCATGAAGTGGCCATACCCAGGTTTCTTCTCATTTCCAAGATGAAGTTTTACACGGACTCATCATGAAGAAACCCTACCCAGGTTCCTTCTCTTTCCAAAATGAATTTTTACACGGACTTATCATGAAGTATCCCTACCCAGGTTCCTTCTTATTTCTCAGATGAAGTTTTACACGGACTCATCATAAAACAACCCTACAAAGGTTCCTTCTCTTTCCAAGATGGAGTTTTACACGTACCCATCATGAAGTAGCCCTACCCAGGTTCCTTCTCATTTCCCATATGAAGTTTTACACTGACTCATCATGAAGCAACGCTACACAGGTTGCTTCTCTTTCCAAGATGGAGTTTTACACGGACTCATCATGAAGCAACCCTACACAGGTTCCTTCTCTTTCAAAGACGAAGTTTTACACTGACTCATCATGAAGCAACCCTACCCAGGTTCCTTCTCTTTCCAAGATTAATTTTTACACTGACTCATTATAAAGCAACCCTACACGGGCTCCTTCTCTTTCCAAGATGAAGTTTTACACGGACTCATCATGAAGTAGCCCTGCTCAGGTTTCTTGTCATTTCCAAGATGAAGTTTTACACAGACTCATCATGAAGCAACCCTACCCAGGTTCCTTCTCTTTCAAAGATGAATTTTTACACGGATTCATCATGAAGTAGCCCTACCCAGGTTTCTTCTCATTTCCAAGATGAAGTTTTACACTGAATCATCATGAAGCAACTGTACACAGGTTCCTTCTCTCTCTAAAATGGAGTTTTACACTAAATCATCGTGAAGTAGCCCTACCCAGGTTCCTTCTTATTTCCCAGATGAAGTTTTACACGGACTCATCATGAAGCAGCCCTACACAGGTTCCTTCTCTTTCCAAGATGGAGTTTTACACTGGCCCATCATGAAGTAACCCTACCCAGGTTCCTTCTCATTTCCCATATGAAGTTTTACACTGACTAATCATGAAGCAACGCTACACAGGTTCCTTATCTTTCCAAGATGGAGTTTTACACAGACTTATCATGAAGCAACCCTACACAGGTTCCATCTCTTTCTAAGATGAAGTTTTACACTGAATCATCATGAAGCAATCCTACCTAGGTTCCTTCTCTTTCCAAGATTAAGTTTTACACTGACTCATCATAAAGTAACCCTACACAGGTTCCTTCTCTTTCCAAGATGAAGTTTTACATGGACTCATCATGAAGTAGCCCTGCTCAGGTTTCTTCTCATTTCCAAGATGAAGTTTTACACAGACTCATCATGAAGCAACCCTACCCAGGTTCCTTCTCTTTTAAAGATGAAGTTTTACACGGATTCATCATGAAGTAGCCCTACCCAGGTTCCTTCTCATTTCCCAGATGAAGTTTTACACGGACTCGTCATGAAGCAACCGTACACAGGTTCCTTCTCTCTCCAAAATGGAGTTTTACACGGACTCATCGTGAAGCAACCCTACATAGGTTCCTTCTCTTTCCAAGATGATGTTTTACACAGACTCATCATGAAGCAACCCTACACATGTTCCTTCTCTTTCCAAGATGAAGTTTCATATGGATTCATCCTGAAGCAGCCCTACCCAGGTTTCTCTCTCATATGTCTCCTAAAAAACAGCCCTACACCGGCCCATCACAAATAAAGACCTCCTCTGGTTAGATTTATTTCTTCCAGTTAATGACAAGCAATCAGAGACCTCTGCTGGTTCAGTTTAAATATCTCAATTCTTTATCTTGATTCTTTCTGGTGGACATTTCCTCTGGTTCAGATAAATCGCTCCAATGATTTATTCTGATTTCTTCTCTAGTTGAAGTCAGAATTTAGACTTAGTCTAATTTCTGTCAACAATTACTCCGGATGGCATCTATAAGCCCATCTCCAACAACTATCCATCATTTCTCCAAATGGCATCTTTAAGCCCATTCCCTATACAATCAACCACAGCATCATCAAGTGCAAATTTCTGGGCACTCTAGTGTTCAATCATCTTCCACCTTTAAGTCACGAATGGCATATTTACCAATCTAACTCTTAAAGTGTAAGAATATTGAACAGGGGCAGCTGTTGTACCCCAAAAATTTTCCTCTCAATTCTCAAGGGTTTTCTCACAAAGATTCTCAAGATTCAAGCTTGCACAAGTGCTTTGGGCTTTTCCAGTACCAAAACTAAAAGGAAACTGTCAAAAAGGGAGAAAACAGATTAAAATAACATTTTGACAAATTTGGAGGAAAATAGGTCTCCTTTAATTCAGCACCCTTCGATCAACTCTTGTCCTCCTTCGATTTCTCAAAATGGCTGCTAACGTGCCTCTTTCATCTGGGCATGTGACTTCTTGTTGCAGACTTCGTTTATGTCTTCCACTGCCTGCATGTTTGCTTGGAATCCCAAAGTTTGTTGGCCACAAGTGCCCCATGCAAGGCAAACCCTTCAATTCATCAAGCATATTGTGTGCATGCTTTCTTTGAAAACGAAAATTTTCCGCCACAAGTTCCCCATGTAGGGCAAGCCTTTCGATTGGACAAGTATGTTGCCTGCATGCTTGCAATCGAAGGCCATGACCTGCTGGCCACATGTGCCCCCTGCAAGGCAAACTCTTCGGTTGGACAAAAGTACCTGCATGCAAATCTTAAATTGGAATGTGGATCCCCTTCGAATCATCTTGCTTCGAATCCAAGCTGAGCCATTCGAAGCGGGATTCGTTTGAAGGAAATTTGAGGAAATCTCATGGCCTTACCCTACTTGATAGGCTATGTTGCTTCCAAATCTTTGTATAATCAGAGGGCCAGAAGAATAAGTCACATCTTTTGCACCCCAACTACCAAAAGGCCCCCACTTGTACTTTCACGTTACATACTTTTATTATTTCCTTACAAAGCTGGATACTACAACATGTCCATTCTTTTTCTCTATAAATAGAGGAATTTTTGCAAAGCTGAAAGAGGATTTTTTTGACTAGAGGAATGAAACCTCCAAAATATTCTCTCACAACAATAAAACTTTCAAGTCCCTTCAACACTTGTGAAATCAAAAACCCAGAATCATTGTCACCTCCTTTGATTATGAAGAATAAGCACGCTTCAGTCTCCTTCGAATCCAGTGGAAAGAAGCATTACACTTGCTTTCTTTCCTCCTTCGAATCCAGTCTCCAAGGCCAAGCTTCATGCCCCTCCCTTCGTACCTAGGAAAGTCTAGGGCCACCACTTAAGGCCCAGTTCACCTTGAAGGCTGCAGCAAGGTAAGTTACTCTTACCCTTTCATATTTCGTTTCAAACATAGCATGTATATAATATTTTGTCTCCTTTTCGTTTACACCCATTGAATCTGTTTTTATGGCTAATCTTTTTGTTTCTTGTTGCTTGAGTTTATTAAACATACTTTAATAATTAGTTTGGCCACAAGATAAATTCTAACATGTCCTTAGGCCATGTTGTTATTGATATCCCAAACGAAAGAGACAGGGGAAAGGAAACATAAAACGAAGCCTTGGGCTTCCATGCTGACTTCCAAGGAAACAAGGCAGAATCAGAAGGCACATTTACACTAAGTCCATCCAGAATCGAAGACCATGACTTGTTGCTTCCAACCTCAATCAAAGAAGGCAACAAGGCAACAAGGCAGAACCAGAAGGCACGCCTAGCTGCTGACAAGCCCAATCGAAGGCCATGACCAGCTGCTGCCAAGGCCCAATCGAAGGCCATGACTTACTGGATGCTAGCCCCCAATCGAAGAGGGCCAACAGAAGTAGAAATGAAGGTTGCTTCCCCCCCAATCGAAGGAGCTCTTTTTTCTTCTTTTTATCTTATTTTTTCCTTTTATATTTTTATGCATTTCAATATGGTTGTTGTGATATGGTGGGAGAACTGACTTGAGTGTTTTGCGTTTTATCGTAAATGTTGCGGTTAGTAAGAGTCGCCACCGACTTTTCTTTTATCCAAAAGGAAAGGTGATAAAGCACAGAAAAGACCTTTGAGATTGTTTCTTGGGTTCGGGGGTAGATTATAAAAAGGGAAGGTATTAGCACCCTTTTTATCCATGGTTTTCCATGGGCTCTTAGTTACTTTCTAGATCACTTGCTTTTGTTTGAAATTGTGCTTTGTGTGGTTTTTGAAAGTATTTTTTAAAGAGGCCATTGTTTAGGCAATCTTTGTAATGATTCTTGTTCGTAAGAATGTATACAAAGATGTTTGATCTTTTGAAAATGTTTTCAAGTTTTGTAAGAAGTTTTGAAAGTGTAGGTGTTTGTTTTGAAAATAGCAAGGATGTTTTATTTTGAAAGTGAGCAAGTAATTAGGAGCATTCTACCTACTCAAAAGTATTTCATATTCATTTCCTCTTTCTTTTGACATTGTTATCTTACCATTGATTTGGTAAGTAACTTTATCTTTGGATATAAACGGAACGGGCGTGGGTCATCGTATAACCATGATTAGCAATATTGCAAGGTATCTTAGCATTCTTTTTGGTGGGACTAAGATCATTTGTAAGGCAACTTTAGATAGCGTCATCGAGGGACTATGATCTTGTATTTGCTTGTTTTTGCTAAGATACCTTACATGCGTAATATGGCCATTTTGTAAGGCAGCCAAGTGGATTTTACCCTAGAGGTGTTTGTGTGCAAGTGTGTTGTTTTCATGCTTTGATTTTGTCTTGAATTAGGGTTTGCTATTTGATTGGTTTTAATCTTTCCATACAAAACCTAATTACTAGCATTGTATATATGAAAGCGATAAATTGCGAAATTTAAAATTACTACGCTATTACAATACTTGTGGGAGGGGGTATACAATTTATGAATGGGGATTGCAATAATATAAACCTAATTAATCTATTACAACTAAATTGAATATGTACAAAAATTACATAAATACAAAGTATAATGATGAATAATGTATAAGGATAAAAAATGTAAAGAAAATGAATTTTGTTTGATTTTCATAAAAAAAGATTTTTTTGTCTTAACCTAATTTAAATAAAGAAAATAATTAATTAAGTTTGAATTTATTAAGAAAAATATTTTTAAAAGAAAACCCTATTTCTATTAATTAACCAAAAGAAAATAATTTTTAAGGAAAGTATTTTTGGCATTTTTATCTTAAAAATATTTTTAGTCTTTTTTTTTATATTTAAATAATATATTTTTAAATGGTATGAAGAAAAATAAATAATATAACATTTAATTAAGTTTATAAGAAAAATAAGTAAAGTATAGTAAATAAAATATTTTTGTTCATGTGAAAATAAAATAAAATAAGTCAAAATATAAAATGTATCATTTTTTGTATTTTTCATGATTTTTAGTATTTTAGAAAATATATTTAAAAATAAAAATGAAATAAATAAGTAAATAAAAATGAATGGGCCAGGGGGTGCCAAAAGTAAGCAAGGAGGTGAGCTAGCAAAATAAAAAAAAAACAATGCCAGGCCCAAAGTACCCAGCACCTGCAAAAAAAACGTTAAAGGATCAGAAGATATGAAAAAAATACAAAAGGGGGGTTCACATTGGTTCGAACCCTCGCCCTTTAGGTAAGAAGTGACTTAGTAAGCGCGCGCTTGCCACTGGGGTGGCTGTTTCATTCGGTCATATAACGAAAACCATAAATATATAAAATAAAACAAACCCTGAGGCTTACTTCATCTTCTTCCTCACGCCTATGGCTGAAATGCCATTTTTGAATCTTGTATCTCTCTCATTTCTCAACCAAATTCAAAAATGTAAACATGAAAGTTATATATTTTTTCTCACGAATCCAACCATATAACTTATGTAAGCTAAAAGTCAAATATGAAAACTAATTTTGCTGGCCCTAAATTGAAATCTAATTTTTCTCAGAAATTTCAAATCCAAATTTCTCTATACACAGTCAATATAAATGGGAACTATGAACATGGTCAGCTTTAGAGCAAAGATATCTACATTTTATCTTCACAAATCAGAAACAAATGATGCCTGTATGAAGAGATGGAAGTTTGAAAACTTACCTCTTGCAGCTGGAGTCGTGAATGGAGTTTGAGCAACTTTTGAGATGGCCTGAGGATCTGTTTATCTTGCCTGGACCTCCTTGAGTGTATTCCAACTCCTACTTTGCCTTGAAAGTTCCTGAACCTCTCTACTCAAGTCAACCTGGAAGCTTGATGTTTGAAAATGGTGGATAGTGATAGAGGAGTTACAGTCTTGTAACAGGGGTCTGGATCACTTTGATATGATGTATATTAAGTGTTTGGATGGTTAAAACTCAATACGCACGAGTGGATTTGGAGATGGCTATGTGAGATTCAAAATTGTCAAGTTAAGGCATATTCTGAGTTGTAGAGTGCTTGGGAGTGTTTTGGGGTCTTAGCATTAATGTGTTATCTTGCAAATATTGTATGTACTTATAGGCAAGAGGTTTTGAGGCTTGAAACAACTCAGAAATTGAAATCACATGTTATGGCTTGGTTACTTGTTTTTGAAGCAAAGTTGACAAACATGGTTTCAATGTGAAGTACAAGAATTTACATGGTGGTTAGCAGGCTGTAGATATGTTGCTTCTTGCTTTTGAATGTTTTTGAGTCAGAAACAACAATGTATGGGCTCAAGAAGAGTTGACATTGTGATTAAAGTCACTTTTCCAAAATGGAAGTGGTGACTTTCTTCCCAAAATGGAAATGCAACTTGGATAATGGCTCAAATGCTTGGACATTGGCTCTATCAGTTGTGTAAACATTAAATTATTGATTGATTAGCAAGTTTGAAGCCTACAAAGCAATATTTGTACAGCATGCTTGAAGATTGGATCAATTGTTCTTCACAAAATGACTTGTAATTCAAGTTTGAAAAACCTAACTTCTTGCCTTTGATTCTCCTTGCTCAAGAATGATCTCAAGGAGTTCTTGGACATTTTGGAAAGCTTGCAATTTTCTATACAACTCATATTTTAATTGATTTTGAATATTCCCCTTGGAACTATATGAAAATTTTCCATGAAGTTAGGTCAAAAATCTGCCTAACTAGGGCAAAATTTCACTAAGTCTTTTTTAGTTCATGAGCATGTATTCACAAAATTATAACTTGAGATCCAAGAAATTTTAGGAGAAGTTATTTGAAGAAAAGTTGTAGATTTCATGGATATCTACAACTTTTATGTTGGAAGTTTCCTTTGAATCATCTTGCATCATGGTGAAAATTTGGCTCAAAGTTATGAAAAAATAAGAAATTTTTTACACTTAGAAAAATTTCTAAGTTTAGAAATTTTGACTTTTCAAAATGGAATCTTGATTTCTTGATTTATTGATGAATAAGTTTCTTATCTTGACATGTTTTGGTGAATTGTGATCTTTGGCACTTGAATTTGACCAAAAAGTCAAAGTTTGACTTTTCAATATACAGTTGACTTTTGATTAGTTGACTGAAAAATTCATTTGTCAATCCACGGGACTTGCAATGTTTTGAATCATGTCATTAGGTCAAAATGATGAAATTGGACTCTTGAGATCATTCCTTAAACCAATTGACCATTTGCTAGGTCAAAAATAAGAAATTGCCCTTTCCCAGTCAAAACCCTAATTTTGACCATTTTTCCCTTTTGGAGATTTGATCAAATTTCTTGAGGAATTATGGTCCAAACTTGATCAAATGATACATATGAGTCTAAAATGTTAATGTGGATCAAAAATCATGAAGTTTGACTGTAAATTGGCCATGGTTGACTTTTTCCCCAATATAGTTGATTTTTAGGTCAACTGTTCAATTGACTGATCAAAAGTGTGATCCAAGGCTTGAAACTTGACATGAGTAATCTTGGGGGTCCATAATGATCCATGAAAGTAATAAGGAGCATTGATAGTTCAAAAATCCTTGTGCAAACTCAAACCCTAATTTTGGTCATCAGTGCATGAGGAGGTGTCTTGAGCTGATCAAACCCTAGTGCAGTCTTGAGCCCAATGAGATCTTGTGAGAAGATTCTTGATATGTGAGAGGGAAAATTTTGGGGTACAACAGTTGTAATAGTGTAGGATTTATTTTTTGCACTTTTTATTACTTTTGTACAAATGCTAGTAATTATGTGTGTATGGTAAGATAAAATCAACAAGTAGACAACCCAAAAATCAAAGACAAAATGCATGCAATCAAACACACTTTGCACACATGCACCCTTAGGGTAATCTCATTTGTTGCCTCAGAAAAATAGTCATGTCCCTCAAATATGGGCGTTTTAGCAAAGACCCTCGATAAAAGATCGTAGTCCCTCGATGACCCTTGATGTTGCCTTTGGTAAACGATCTAGTCCCTAAAATGACATTGCTAAAACGTCCTATAGGTTGCCTTCTATGACTATACAAACGTCCCACGCCCGTCCCTACACATCCAACAATGGGGATTCTTACCAAAACAATGGTAAGATAGCAACATCTAAATGAGGAGGTAAATAACATCTAAACACTTTTGAGTAGGTAGATTGCTCCTAGTTGCTCGCTTGCTCACAACAAAAACATTGTATACACCAACACTTTCATTTGAAACATTTTCAAAAGACAAACGCTTTGTATGTGTTCTTATAGAGACAAGAACTATTATAAACACACCCTTTTCAAAATCACTTTCAAAAATACATTTACACAAACACTCCTTTGAACTATTTTTAAACAACACTTTGTATGCATTCTTATGAGACAAGAATCATTAAAAAGGCGAGTTTTCAAAATACTTTCAAAACTCACACCACAAGCACACTTTCAAACAAAAGAAAGTGATCTGGCAAGCAACTAAGAGCCCGTAGATAAATACAGATGGAAAGGTTGTTAATACCTTCCCTTTTCATAATCTACCCCCCCCCCCCCGAACTCAGAAATAATCTCAAAGGTCTTTCCTGTTCTTTTCAGCCTTTCCTTTTGGATAAAAGAAAAGTCGGTGGCAACTCTTGCTAACCGCAACATTTGCAATAAAACGCAAAACACCTAAGTCAGTTCTCTCATCGTATCACAATAACCAAATGTGTTCTTTACTTTAAGTTTTGAAAAACCTCAATTCAAACCCCCCCCCCCCCCCCTTCTCGTGTTTTTCCATTCTTCAGGGTCGTCGTACAGTCATAGAAAGCAACATTATAGGATACCTTAGAAATCTGTTGTAAGGGTCTAAGATCGTTTACCAAAGGCAACATCGAAGGGTCATCGAGGGACTAAGATCTTGTATTCGAGGGTCATTGCTAAAGTATCTCACGTTCGTGGGGAACGACTATTTATTTAAAGGTAACAAGTGTGGGTTAACCCTAGAGGTGCAAGTGTACAAAGTGTTTTGATTTCATGCATTTTTGTCTTTGAATTAGGGTTTTCTACTTATTGATTTTATGTCTTGTCATACAGACCCTAATTACTAGCATTCATATTGAAAGTGATAAATTACAGAAATTTAAAGTTCTACGCTATTACATTATTTGGGGATGAGGATACAAATTACAAATGGGGAAATGAAAGCAATTAAACACTAATTTACTATTACAACCATATTGAATATCGCAAGATAAAATCTTCAAGAATATAAAGGCAATTTGAAAGGAAAAGAAAATTGTTTTTGTTTGAGTTTTTATATGGATGAAAAAGGTTTAACGTTAACCTAATTAACTAATTAATTTTAATCACAAAAGGAGTTAATTAATTTTTTAATCAAAACCTAATTCTAAGTTAAAAAATAAAATAAAATAAGACTAAGTCTAATTTAGTTTTAATTCTAAAAGAGATTAATTTAATTAAGAAAAAATGTCTTTGTTTTGGTGTTTTATTTATAAAAATAAATAAGATAAAAATAAAAATAGAAAATTATTTTTAAAAAAGCATTTTTTGAATATTTTTTGGTTAAAATAAAATAATAAAATGAATAAATAAGTAAAGGTGAAGAAAATATATAAAGAATATAAAAATATTCGGCCTAGGTGTTAGAAAGTAAAAAGGGTGTATAAAGCTAGCAAACAGGGAGTCCAGGCCCAATATGTGTTTTTTGTTTGAAATCAGAAAATAATAATAAAAATAAAATGCGCCAGGTTATTAGAAAGTGAAATGGGGGGTGAGAAGAACAAATAATTCCAGGCCCAAAGTCAGGAGGCTCAGGCGCCTATGTTGATCCAGTGTGGTTGATATCTTGAGGTGTACCATGCGCTTGCTTATGTGGGGCGCTGTATTTGATTGTTCAATGATCAAATGGTGTTGATATGAAGTCCATGGTATGCGCGCCTTGCTTGTATGCACAGAATCTAAAATAAACAAATAAATGAAATACAAAAGGGTACCATTGGGGCTCGAACCCAGAACCCTATAGACCAAAGCCTTACGTGCGCGCTCTCTGCCACTGTGGTGGCTGTTTCATTCGTGCATAGAACAACTATCAATAAATTTAAGATAAACCAAGTTTCCAAATTTTGAACTTCATCTTCAACCTTCGCGCGCGCAGGGATGAACACCAACATTATCAAAACTATAACTTCTTCATTTCTCAATCATTTTCAAAATTATAAACATGAAAGTTGTTCCAAATTTCATCATGATTTCAGTCATATAAATAACTAAAGCTATAGATCAAAGATGAGCATGAATTTAAAATAGTACCAAATTCTGACCTAATTTTTCAGGAAGTTCAAGTTCAAAATTCTCACTACTCAAGCAAAATAAATGAATTCTAAGGACGTGGCTAGTTTCAGGGCTATGATATCTACATTTTATCTTCACAAATGGAAACCAAATGATGCCTATATGAAGAGTTCAAAAGTCAAAAAACTCACCTTGAAAATGGAATTCATGTTTTGAGTTTGAAATTATTTCAAGATGCTGCAATGACCAGGTTAGGTTCCTTGGACCTCTAGGAAGCTAATGCAATGCTTAACTTGAGTTGAGAGTGGTTGAAATGGTCTGGAGAATTCCAACTGCAATGCTCTATTTTTTAGTTTGGACAATGGTGAAAATGGAGTTACAGTTAGGAAACAGGGATTGGGGTGAGTTGTATTTGATGTATGGAAGATTTTAGAATGATTTTAAGGGAAAACACACGAGTAGATTTTGTGTTTGGATTTCAAAGTCAGAAATGAAGAGTTTTTGTGCTTGTGTTGCAATTTTTGATTTGAGAGAGAATGAGGGTGTTTGAGGGCTTGTAAACTCGTGCCTTTTCTTGCCAATAACTTGTCTATCTATATGGAAAAGGTTAGAGATGTTTTGCACAAGGAATTTCTGAGTTGTAGGGTTTTAGCTAGGTGGCTTGCTTTTGAAGAAAAGTGGAAAACAAGTTTCAATGTGTTGTACAAGCTTGGTCTGATGTTGTTGGAGGCGTTAGACCTGTTGCTTCTGGTTTTGACTTCGCTTGTGTTCATATGAAACAAGTTTGGTAGCTCAATAAATTGCTTTGTGATTAAAGTGATCTTTATGAAAATGGATATGGAGCTTTTTGCAATTTCATCCAAAAATGGTATAACCAGGTGGGTAAAGCCTCAAATCTTTGTGTAATGTGTTGTACCCCAAAATTTGCCCTCCCATATTCTTCAAGAAATTGCAAGTCAAGCTTCAAAGTTCCCCAAGGATTGCACAGTGCAAGAGCCTCCTGAACAGTCAAAATTAGGATTTTGGTTCTGATCAAGAAAATGAAGTTTCCAAAGGTCCAATCAAGTCTCACATGCCTACAAATATGGTCAAGCATCCTCATACCAAGTTTCAAGACATTCAGCACAAAATTACACAGTCAAAAACCCTAATTGCACTACAGTCAACTGTAGGGGCAAAATGGTCATTTGACAGTCAAAAGTTCAAATTTTTGGTCAACATATCATTTTGAAGCCACAAACATCATTTGATCAATGCTTGATCATGATTCTCAAAGCTTGGCTCAAAAAATCATCAAGATGCAAAAGTTTCCTTATTTGGACAGTTGGAAAAGTCAATTGTAAATTGACCAGGGCATAACTTTCACATGGATTATCAGAAAAATTCCATCCAAAGCTCATTTTGAAGAGAAAGACATTTCCTACAACTCATCTTCATACTTGAAGTCCAAGAAATGCTCTCACAAAAAGTTATCAATTTCAACATTATAGGTCATTTTCAAAAGTCAACAAAAAAGGACTTTAAGTCAAAGGCCATAATTTGAGATTGGTAAATCAAAATGACATGGGACCAAAGGAATTGGTTAGAGGACTCAAAGACCTTTCCAAAATGTCCAAGAACATGAGAAAAGCTTAAAAATTGAGCAAGTTATGCCTTGTGGAAGTTGGGAAATGTTTGGATATTTTGAAAAGTCAACATTGATTCAAATGACCTAAAATTGCTAATGGGCCCATTTTTCTTCCATAATTCATCATCCATGGCATGTGAACGACCACTAGGCCCAAAAGGAAGTTTTTCTCCATTTTTATTTATTTATTTGGATTTTTTATCATTTATAATTCATTTAATTAAATAAACTGCATGAAAAATACAAAACTAATGAAATAAAATCTTTTTGTGCAGAAATTATTCTCATTGGACATTCAAGATTCGTGCATGATTATTTGTGGAAAGTTTTGGCATGATTTGGTATCAAATTGCATGGAAAGATATGAAAATATTTTGCCATAAAAATCAAATATCCCTTTATCAAATCTTTGATTCTTTGGACAAGGAACTTGACCTAATTCACTCAGTATATGAGCCTGATCACAAACCTAATAATGCTAACCACTAAGCTGCGCAGAAGAGCATAAACAAACTGGCATTTTTTCCAAGAAAACTCCAATTCTGAAAACTTGTTTGCAGGACGTTTCAAGCCACAAAACCCCTCCCATT
Source organism: Vicia faba (assembly GCA_948472305.1). NCBI lineage: Eukaryota > Viridiplantae > Streptophyta > Magnoliopsida > Fabales > Fabaceae > Vicia > Vicia faba. Next base: position 1,107,287,795 of record OX451741.1, read on the forward strand.
GCATTCCTAGGACGCCAAGCAACGTGCCTGAATCAAGAACACGATCCCTAAGCCCTTGAAACATTGTACAGAAGTCTCACTTTTCTTACTTTTTTGCATAATCGTATTTCAAGATTTATGCATTTTCATTGCATATTGTTAATGGATTCATGCTAATTAAGGTGTTCTGAAGCTAACCATTTATCTTAATTGTGTTTTCGTGTACTATATGCAATTATACCATTGATGCAGATTAGGGTTCGTGAAGCTTGAAATTGGGGGTTTCCAAACGCGGTAAAATCAGACCACTATAGTACCATGACTCAAATCAGCAAGCCCAGACGATTATGAACCCACCCTCGCGCTCAATTTATGAGCGTCACGGGGCTAATCGCTATTTTTTAATAGCTGGCCTAAGAGAACGCTAACAAAACCGTGGCTTAATGTATTTGTGTATCAGGAACATGAAGAAGATGATATCGTGGCTGCCAACGATTGGCTGGTTTGAAAACTCGCGCGCGAAGATTCATTAACGTTTTTGTTTCTTTTATAATATTTGTTGTTTGTTTAATATTAATGACGCGCATCTGGCTCCACTGGCAAGCATAAGGATTGGTCAAGTACATGACCTGGGTTCGAGCCCCAGGTTTTCACTTTCTCAATATTATTTTCCAATTAACAATCACATGCAGGTTCAACGTTATTGTTCCATCATACACCCTCCAGATCAAACCATCCACGTGCATATCAGGCTCAAATCAAAGGCTCAGAATTGAGGAACACCATAAACCCTGGTCAACGCTTCAGCATGCTACCTGGCAAAAGTCCAAAAAGGCCAAGGTTAATGGGCCAGATTCCTAAAGATTCACCTCCATGTTGGGGACTACAACCCCCCTAGGTTTGCCATGTTATTTTTTTTAGTTTTATTTTTAATTCTATTTTCTTTTAACTATTATTTGTTTAATTAATTAATTATTTTCATAAATATAATAAAAAACACAAAAAAACATAAAAAAATCAGAAAAAATAATAAATATTGTTTTATTTTAACATTTCATAAATAAATGCATATAATTAAATTTAGTGTAAATTAGTTTTAACTTTAATACTTTTAATAAAAAAAATCTAAAAAATGTAGAATTAGGGTTTAATTAATAATTTTTTCATCCTTTTTATTTTTCTTTCATAAATAATTAAATAATTAAATATTTTATTTAAATTTGTATATAAAAATTAGGGTTAATTTAGGTTAAAATTTAATATTTTTCTTAATAAATTAAAAATAAAATAGAATTAGGGTTAGCATTTAATTTCAATTAATTCCTTTTTCTATTAAATCCTAAAATACTAAAAAATACCAAAAAACAAGTTCTTTCTTTTTTTAATTAATTAACTCCATCATTAATTCAATTTTTTTGCAAAAGGGTCCAACGCCCTCGTTCTTAATTTCTTATTAATTCGCATATTTATTTTATTTCTTTGTAATATTTATGTATCTCTCCCAAGGCCATGTAACCTTTTAATTTTCTCGCACTTTTCTTTAATTCTTTATTTTTCTGTCAAATCGGGTCCTGGAAATTTTGGCGATGTGGACCCGCGCCTTTTGTAATAGCTTTAGATCTTTACTTTCCCGCAAATATTTTAACTGTTAACAAATGGCATGAAAGAATGTATGGATCAAAATAAAAACAAGCGTTAGAACACCAATAACATGACAAGATAAATGCAAACAAAAACGACACACGAATCGCACACACCACCCCTAGGGTACGCCTCACTGTTGCCTTGCCTCGAAAGGTGATCGTCGAGTAGAGGATGTCTTAGTAAGTCCTCATGATCCGGGAACCTGGCATGAGGGTAGCTTCTAAGGTGTCTTCCCATTGCTCTGGTGATCACCATGTCCCGAACCTCGAATTGACCCGAACACCTCCAACGGTGGTGCTACCTACCTCTCAATGGTGGGATGGCACTACTTTAAAGGACATCTACACAGACGAATTCCTTAGGGTAGGTAGACAACTCTAGATACTTGCTCTAATTTCAAAACAAATTCAAAAATACTTTTCACACCGACACCTTTTCAAAAAGCTTTCGAAAGCAACTTTTCAAACACTCTTGAGGACCGATACAAGAGTCGAACTGGAATTTTCAAAGAAACTTTTTAAAACCCACATTGAAAAGCAAACAAACCACTTTTGAAAACACAGATGAGCAAGTATCTAAGAGCCCATGGATAACCATGGATAGAAAGGGTGCTAACACCTTCCCTTTCTATAATCTACCTCCCGAACCGAGAGCAATCTCTTTAAGGAATTTTTTTGTGCTTTTGTCCTTTCCATTTGGAGAAAATAAAAGACGGTGGCGACTCTTGCTTCCGCGACATTTCGCGAACCAGCGTTAAACAGTCAGTTCCAGATCCACCGATCACATAATGCATCAAAAATTTGTGTAAATATCTGATTATATGGAGATTTAGAATCAACATGGCCTGAAAAGTGAGATTGGATGATAAGGTTATGAGATTTGATCTTGAGTTCTTCATAAAAATGACTTGAAATTCAAGAATGAAATGCCAACTTCAAGTCTTCAAATCTCCTAGCTCAAACATGATCTCTTCAAGTTCTTGGACATTTTGGAAAGCTTGAAACATAATATACAACCTTAATGTTGACTATTTTGACAAAATCATCTTGGAGCTTGGTGAAAATTTGCCAAGAAGTTAGGTCAATATTTTTCCTAAACTAGGTCAAATTTTCACTAAGTGTTTTAGAAAAAGTGCATGACTTTATGGGCTTATAACTTAAAATCTAAGCATTTTTTTGGATATGAGCCCTCTAATACAAAGTTGTATATATCATCAAGATTTATAACTTTCATGTTGAAAGTTTCTTTTTAATCATCTTGCATCAATGGTGAAAGAATATCATGAAGTTATGAAATTAATAAGGTTTAAAACACTTTGAAAAATAGTATTGAAAAGTTTGACTTTTCAATGGACTTTCTTGACTTTCTTGATTCTTGATGATCAAATTTGATATTTTTGAATATCTTGATGAATTGTGATCTTTGAAATTTAATTTTGATCAAAAAGTCAAAGTTTGACTTTTTGTGCATTAGTTGACTTTTCATCAGTTGATCAAATTTCAACTATTAATGCATTGATCTTAAGGAATGTTTTGAACCATGAAATTAGGTCAACATGTTGTATTTGAATCCTTGATATTATGCTTAAATCCATTAGATCATGCATTAGTTCAAAAATCATTGATCAGTCAAATACAATCAAAACCCTAATTTTGACCATTTTGCCCTTTTGATGATTTGACTGTGTTTCTTGAGGAATTATGATGAGACCTTGATCAATTGATGAATATGACTTTGAAATGTTGATTTTGGCCAAAAATCATGAAGTTTGACTATAAGTTGACCACATTTGACTTTATTTACTCAATACAGTTGATTTTCAGTCATCTGAGCAATTGACCGAGCATATTTGTGATTCAAGACTTGAAACTTGACATGAGCATTCTTGGAGACCTATAATGATCCATGAAGGTAATTTGAGGTATTAGAAGTCAAATTATCCTTATGAAAATCAAAACTCTAATTTGATTCATTAGTGTTTAAGAGATGGTTTGACCTAGTCAACACTTGTGCAAGCTTGAGCTTTTGGAGATCTTGTGGGAAATGTTTTGAGAAAAGGGAGGGAAAATTTTGGGGTACAACAACTGGAAAAATTATAAAAAGAAAGAGGGGTGTGAGTCAGTAATTGGGATTGGCCCAAAATAGTTTGGGTCACTCGCGAGACAGCTTACGGGAGGGTGTATCATAATATCATGGGAGCGCGTTTTGGAACGTAAGATTGCGATCGTATGGGCGTGATAGAGGGTGCGCGATAGTGGAAATGGACTAGTGCGTATTAGATAATAAATATAATATCACATTTTTATTTTTCATTTTTGTTACATTTATCAGTTTGTCTCTCTATATCTCTCGTTTCTCCTCTCTCATCGTCTCATTTCTCTCTTCTCTAACAACACCAAAACCCTAGCCCAAAATAAATGATCCCGACAACGTTGTCCTCTCTTCTTCTCCGATATCCAAACCCCAAAGACCCTTAACTTTGAACCTCACAAAATCAAATCGTGAAACCAAAAATATAAATAAAAAAAGCTAAGTGTTTTACCGTTTGCACTGTGACTGTTCTTCAAGCTTGCGTCTGCTTCTGAGCTTTTTTATCTCCCTCTCCTTTTTCTTTTGCAGGTGCTAAAAGTGATGACAACGGAAGTGAAGATTTGAGGGCGGCGACTGGGAGAGATCTTAGGGTTTCATATGTTGAAACCCTAGATCTAGGACGGAGGCGGTATCGGTCGAAGGCTTCAAGTAGCAGCAATTATCCTCAATTTCTTCTTTTCTGTAGAAATTTTATTTTATCTGTAATAATCTTATATCCATATTTTCTTGTTCCCTAATAATTTATGTCCTTTAGTTTTTATAGTATTTTAAGAATTAGAAATAGGAAACAAAACGATTATGTTGTAATTGTTTAGTAGATTAGGGAAGAAGTTTATGATTTCATTGTAATTGCTTTGATTTGTTTCTGCTTTCGTAGGGATTTGTACTTTGATTTCTAACAAGGTTTTCATTCGTATTAATTGGTTATGAAACATTTGACTTGTCTTTGTTTCTGTTTTATCATGCCTTTAAGAATTTGATTCGCACAATTTCAATAGGTTTCAATTGGATTCTGCTTTCGGTTAGATTTTGTTCCTGTAATGAATTGTTCTATAAAGACCTTTGAATAAGGAAACAAAAAAATGAATTGATTTCATTTATGTTTTGTGATTCAACAGTACTCATTGGTTAGTCTTGGGCCATGCGGTATCACTTGTTTTGGGCTTGGATTGAATTTGGGTTGTACCAATAAAAGGCCTCCTTCGCTAAACACTTAAGTAACCAAAACAGAAGTCAACTTTAATTAAGTTTTTAATATAATATTATAATTATAATCAACATTAGTATCAGTAATAATAATTAATAATTATAAGATAATAATAAATAAATAAATCCTTTCAAATCCAAAAACCAAATGGGTCACACCGTTTCAATCCATTGGACCTTAAACAAAAAAACATATTTCTTTACACATTCTTCCAACCCTATTCAAAAACCTAAATGGGCCTTATAAAAAGATTTGTTCACACCTCCTTTAAAACAATACACCTCAATTAACTTGGAATGGACCTTTATTAAAGCCTAATGGGCCATCAGATATTGATGGTCCATTTTGGATCGATACACCCCTTTTTGATTTTAAACACCCCTATAGAAGTGAAAAATAAATAATATAAATTATTTAACTAGAAACCTAAATATAATATAAGGGTGGGGTAAACTTGGGGTATGACAATATCATAAATCAAAGAAGTAGCTCATAAAAGCTTTTGCTCACAACTCAATATCAAGAATGAAGATATAAGAAATCCGAGCTTAGAATAGAAGATCTCAAGATATCATAAACGAGGATCTCAGATATTAGAAAGAAAGAATTCATGATCAGAAACCAAGATGTAACTAACATAAGTTGTTGCTTCCAACTCAATCCAAAGATCAAAATTCAAGAGATCGGAAAGGAAATAATTCAAGATCAGAAACCAAGAAGTAGCTGACACAAGCTTTGTGCTTCCAACTCAAATCTAAGATCAAAATTAAATATTAGAATACAAGATCAGAAATCAAGAATCAAGGATCAGATAAAAAAGTATGAACCAGAAAATCAGATGTACTGACATAATTTTCTGCTTCAGAAAATAGACATCAGACATGCAGCTCAGAAAAGATGATTATCTGAAATCAAGAACAGATCAAGACATGGTGGATCAAAAAATACTTCACTCACAAATAAAGAAGTTATTCCTCAGATTAGTTGTTGCTTGTATATATGAAGACAATGTTCAAATATTTGAAATACTCTGACTCTACAATAATGAAGCATCTTCTGGAACATCCTCATTCATCATATTAAAATCAATCCAACAAAGAGAAAAGGGACAAAGATCATAAAGAGATATCTTCTAATCTTACTACTTCAAGCCAGAACTAAAACATTAGAAGATAAGGTTCAAAAAAACTTAGCCACGAATAATATAGTACATACAATACGCTTCAAATTCCACTACATGCTTACGCAATGTACTATTTTGTCTCCCACAATGAAATTTTACCATTACTGTAGCTGAAAAGTGAAAACGGCATTTCTGTACTACCAACAATCTATTTTTCAAAGTCTATATAAAGAGACCTCAGCAGCATTTGAAGAACGACGAATTACTCAACATTATCAAGCTTGAATCAAATTGCTAAAATACTAAAAAAACATCTAGAGAAAAGAAGAATTACTATTCAAATATTCATCCATAAATATTCTTCTAAAGAAATATCAAGAACACAAGAGTTATTGCTCATTATTGTGTTAAGATATTAGAGATTAAACATAAAGAGTTGTTTCTAATTATTTGTGTTTATCTTAGAGTTCTCACTACAAAGAGTTGTTGCTCATTATTTGTATTAGAGACTTTGCTTTTCATTGTTGTGTTAATCTGCTTTTTAGAATCAAACATTGTAAACACAGTTGATTATAATTTTGTATAGAATTGATTATTGCTCAAGTTACTAGGTTGTTAGTTTGTATATTTGACAGGGCTAAGGTGTCTTTTTAGACTCTTAGACAGTTGTTGTGAGTCACCGACGGGTATCCCGTGCATCTGTAATTTGTTGAGATTATTGTATTAAGTCCTTATTGAATGAAAAATCACCTTGGAGGATGGACAAAAGTAGCCTTGTTGAATGTGAACTTGTATAAACCAAAAGAGTCACTTTACTCTTTCCTTAGTCTTATTGCTTCTAGTTAGTTTGCAAAATAATTTCAAAGTATTGAAGCTTGTTAGAAAACCTAATTCAAACCCCCCTTTCATGTATTTTTCTCACCTTTCAATTGGTATCCGAAGCTCCTTCTCTTCATTGATTTTCAAATCAAACACTTAATCGTGTAGAGAAATCCAGTTTGAGAAAAACTTTTTATGGCATGAGAGTTTCTTATACTAGATCTCTCTACACGGTTAAGCCTCCTATTTTTAATGGAGAAAATTTTGAGTATTGGAAAGACAGACTAGAGAGCTTCTTTCTAGGTTATGATCCAATTATTTGGGATCTGATTACAGAAGGTTATAGAGAACCTATATCTGAATAAGGTATTCCTATTCCCATAAGTGAAATGAGAGATGATCAGAAACGACGAAGCAAGAATCATCATAAAGCCAGAATTATTCTTATCAATGCTTTCTCATATAATGAATATGAGAAAATCACCAACATAGAAACAACTAAGGAGAATTTTTATTCCTTGAGAATGAATCGTGAAGGAAATGATCAAGTAAAGGAAACTAAAGTGTTAGCCTTAATTCAGAAATATGAAGCATTCAAGATGGAAGAAAATGAAACTATTGAGACCATGTTCTCAAGTTTCCAAACCTTAGTAATAGGACTCAAAGTTCTGGACAAAGGGTATACAACAACAGACCATGCTAAGAAGATCGTCAGAAGTCTTCCAAAGAAGTGGAGACCTATGGTAACAACTTTGAAACCTTCTAAGGACCTGAAAAAAATCAGCCTTGAAGGGTTGATCAACTCTCTAAGAAGTCACAAAATAGAGTTAGAGGAAGATGAACCTCATAAAAAGGTTAAGTCTATCACTCTAAGGTCTAAATCAGGAAAGGTCAAGTCAGGAAGACTCAAAGCTCTCAAATATGAAGAGGAAGAAGATTCAGATAATGAAGACTCTGATGATGATGATGAATTGTCATTACTTTCCAGAAGAGAGAAACAACTCTTGAAAAGACAAAACAATTCTAGAAGATTCAAAAGAGATTTCTCATATTCTTTCTCAAAGGGAAATAGAGAAGTCACATGCTACGAATGTAATGAGCCAGGACATTACAAATATGAGTGTCCAAAGTTAAAGAAAGAAGGCTCCAGAAATGAATGTTCTAAGAACAACAAATTAAAAGGCAAAAATAAAGGCCTCATGATAACATGGGATGATTCGGAAGCATCGGGATCATATTTTGATGAAGAGCATGCCAACGTAGCATTCACAACTATAATTTCGCAAGAAAGTTCATCAGATACAGAGTCAGACTCTGAAGAGGTATTTTTTGAAATCCCTTGTGCTGATTTAGAATTAGTTCTATTTGAAACTATAAGAAAGTAGCAAGAACTTAAACAGAAATTTAAGAACTTGATAAAAGTTCGTGAATATGTTGTTTGTTGTACCCCAAAATTCGCCCTCTCATTTTTCTCAAGAAATTCTTTCAAGTTTCAAGGTTCATGTCAAGTTTCAAGTCCTACATCATAAGTTTTCACTCTTAATAGGTTCTCAACAAGGTTCATGTCAAGTTTCAAGTCCTACATCACAAGTTTGCTCAGTCAATGATTTAGATGATTGAAAATCAACTATATTGGTCAATAGGTCAATTATGGTCAGCATACAGTCAAACTTCAAGATTTTTGGTTAACATCAACATTTTGTAGTTATATGCATGATTTGATCAAGTTTTGATCATTATTCCCCAAGGAAAGTCCTCATATCATCAAAAGTCAAGAATTGCCAAATTAGGGTTTCCTTAGGAGAAGTCAACTAAACTTTGACCAGACATAACTTTCACATACTTCATCAAATTTTCTTAAACCAAAGCTCATTTTGAATAAAATTCAATTATCTACAACTTTTATTTTATTCACAAGTCCAAAAAATGCTTCATTTGAAAGATATGATCTAGTACATTATAGGTCATTTTCAAAAGTCAACAAAAGACACTTTTTATCAAGGAAACTTACATCAATATAATGTCTCCAAATGTGAAAACTATAAAAAGATAAAGTGTATAGGACATCTTTATCTTTTCAAAAAGTCAAAGATCATCTTCAAAAGATGAAAATTGAGCAAGTTAGAAGGTACATAAGTTGGGTAATTTTCAAGAAATGCATGAAATCTCAATTGAGCAAATTTGTGATTTTAGGTTATTGGGCCTAACTTTTTAGATTTCAAACATACTCATGACATATCCAAGAGCCTATAAACCTACCTGTTGTACCCCAAAATTTCCCCTCTCTTTTCTCAAGATATTTCTCACAAGATCTTCAATAGCTCAAGCTTGCACAAGTGTTGACTAGATCAAGCCATCTCCTCAACACTGATGCCTCGAATTAGGGTTTTGATTTGCACAAGGACAATTGAACTTTTACTTCCTCAAATGAGTTTCATGGATCATAATGGACCTCCAAAATTACTCATGTCAAGTTTCAAGTCTTGGCTTACAAGTTTACTCAGTCAATTGCTCAGATGACTGAAAATCAACTATATTGGGTAAAAAGTCAATTATGGTCAACTTACAGCCAAACTTCAAGAGTTTTGACCAATATCAACATTTTGAAGTCATATGCATCAATTGATCAAGTTTGGATCACAATTCCTCAATAAAAATGTTCAAATCATCAAAAGGGCAAAATGGTCAAAATTAGGGTTTTGACTAAGAATGACTGATTCTTGACTTTTGACTTAATACATAACTTATTGGTTTTGAACATAATATCAAGGATTCAAGGACATAATTTTAACCTAATTTCATTCATCTCTCAAGATCAATGGATCGATGGTTGAAATTTGATCAACTGATGAAAAGTCAATTGATGCACAAAAAGTCAAACTTTGACTTTTTGGTCAAGATTTAATTTCAAAGATCATATTTCATCAAGACATTCAAAAATATGAAGCTTGATCATCAAGAAATCAATAAATTAAAAAGTCAATTTGAAAAGTCAAACTTTCCAAGACTTAGAATTTTTTCTAAGTGTTTTCATACATGATAATTTCATAACTCCATGCCAATCTTTCACTAAGATGCAAGATGATTCAAAGAAAACTTTCAACATGAAAGTTGTAGATCTTGATGAGATCTATAACTTTGCTTTGATTATCAATTCCTATAAGTGATTTTGTTTTTAGTTATAAATTCCTAAAGTCATGACATTTTTCATAAAACACTTAGAGAAATTTTCAACAGGTTTTGGTCAGTTTTTATCTCAACTTCTTGGCCAATTTTCATCAAGTTCCAATTTGATTTAGCCAAAGTGGTCAACATGAAAGTTGTATACAATGTTTCAAGATTTCCAAAATGTCCAATAGCATGAATTTATCATACTTGAGCTGGGAGATTCAAAGGCATGAAGTTGGACATCCATTCTTGAATTACAAATCATTTTTGGTGAAGAACACATAATCCAATCTACATGCTATGCTGCATAATATTGTGTTGCAGGCCTTCTAACTTGCAAATCTCACCATAATTTAATTCTTACACCTACTCTTGAGCTATTACCCAATTGTTTGATCCATTACCCAAAAGACCTTTCCATTTATGGAATAAAGGCACCATTGGTATTCTTGAAAAGCAAGCTTTTGGTACAAAATTTGTCTTGGGCCCAAACCTTGCTTACTTATGATTATACTCCATCATAAATCATGGAAAGTATCCCCACTATACCAGCAAATTTGGTACTTCATCTTGGGACCATGGAAGACTTGGCATAACTTGATATTTGCATTCCAACCAAACCATGATTTGTTATCTTGAAAATTTGATTACTCCAACTTCCCAAACATTTTATATATAAATAAAGAGGTAATTTGCAATCTAAAGGTCATCTTCTTGTGTGTTGAAAAATCCTCAAACCTCCATTATACTCTAAAAACCAGAATTGTCCATAAAAACCTCCATCTTTGAGCTTTGAAGTCCAAACCCATTGAGTCTCCAAAACCTTGCAAGTTTTCCTTAAACAAACCATCCACATAATTCATATACATCATATAGAAGTTGCTCAAACACAAGAGAAACTTCTATAACATCCCTATCACCATTCTTCAAACTCAAAAAACAGTCACTTGACTTCTCCAAGACAATACATCAACTCTAAATCAAAACACAAATTTTAATTTCAAGATAAGTTTTCTTGACTTTGAACTCTTCATACAAATATCATTTAGTGGTTCATTTGTGAATATAAAATGTAGATATCATTTCCTTGAAGCTAACCATATTCTTGCTTTTCATTTTCACTAACCATGTGTTGAGAACTGACTTTTACATGTAGAAGAATAATGTTAGAAGTAAAAAACAGCAGTATGAGTCGATGTTATCACTATGAGTCGACACATTATGTACGAAACAAGTTATGAGTCGATACAAAATGCGCATGTGTCGATACAAAACAGAAATGAGTCTATACAAACCCTTTTGTGTCAACTCATACTGAGTTTTTTTTACTTCCAGGAGCAAGAAATGAGTATGAGTCGATACAAAACGTGCATGTGTCAATACAAAGCAGTATGAGTCGATACAAACCCTTATGTGTCGACTCATACTGAGTTGATTTTGATTTCCAGGAGCAAAGAGATAATATGTATCGATGCATAAGGATATGTGTCAATACAAAACAGATATGAGCCAATGCATAAGTGCATGTGTCAATACATAAAAAGTTTTTGTATCAATGCGTAAGTGTATGTGTCAATACATAAAAGTTTTTTTTAAAATAATTTTCTTTTTTTACATTATATTTATATTTCTTTATATTTTTATTATCATTAAATATTCAATATGGTTGTAATAGTATAATTAGAACTTTATTGCTTTCATCCCCCATTCATAAACTTGTATCCCCATCCCCAAAAAAGATGTAATAGCATAGAATTTTAAATTTCCGCAATTTATCGCTATCAATATAATTGCTAGTAATTAGGGTGTGTATGGAAATATTAAAAATCAAACAATAGAGAACCCTAATCTCAAGACAAAATGCATTAAGACAAACATTTTGCACACTTGCGCCTCTAGGGTTAACCTCACTTGTTGCCTTGAGAAAAAACAGTCATGTCCCTCGAAAGTGGGATACTTTAGCAATGACCCTCGAATACAAGATCGTAGTACCTCAATGACCCTTCAAATGTTTCCTTCAGTAAATGATCTTAGATCCTTACGACAAATTGCTAAGGTATCCTACAATGTTGCTTTCTATGACTATACGAAGACCCACGCCCGTCCATTCACATCCAATGATAGGGCTTCTTACCAATCAATGGTAAGATAACAATATCTAAAAGAGGAGGAAATGAACAAAGACTTTTTGAGTAGGTAGAATGCTCATAATTTCATGATCACAACCATTTCCAAAACATCTTTCAAAAACACACCAACACTTTCAAATGAAATATTTTCAAAATTTAACACTTTGTATGCATTCTTATAGAGACGAGAATCATTAAAAAGTTCTCCAAAGTAAAGGCACTTTCAAAAACACTTTCAAATGAAATATTTTCAAAATTCAACACTTTGTATGCATTCTTATAGAGACGAGAATCATTACAAAGTTCGCCTAAGCAAAGGAACTTTCAAAAATACTTTCAAAATAAATCACAAACACATTTCAAACAAAGAATTTCAAAGTGAGCTAGAAACTAAGATCCCGTAGATAACTACGAATGAAAAGGGTGCTAATATCTTCCCTTTTCATAACCTACCCCTCGAACTCAGGAAAATTCTCAAAAGGTCTTTCATGTTCTTTTCACCCTTTCCTTTATTGGATAAAAGAAAAGTCGGTGGTGACTCTTGTTATCCGCAACAATTGCGATAAAACGCAAAACATCCAAGTCAGTTCTCCCACTGTATTATACTACCCATGCATTATTTTAATTTTTATTTCTACTTATTTTAATTTTTATTCATTTAAATATAAAAGAAATCGAGTGAAATATCAAGTAAATGGATTAATGCTTAAGTGGACTTTATTTGGATCATTCAAGGGCCCAATAATTCGTGCAAGATACACACAAATGGTCCAGGTTCATTGCAAGTTCAAAAGGGCATGAATCACTCAAAAATGGAAACTTCTTAATGTGTTGGATTATTGTCTCATGGCCATGAATGAGTTGTTTCCTTGCCATACTTATTTGTTTCCTTCTATTCTTCTATTTAAGCACAACAATGTAAGCTCAAAAGACCATGAAATTTTGCACCAAAGCTCTCCAAAAAGTTCTCCAAATTCAAAGAAATTATGAAAATCATATCTCGCATCTCTAGCAGTTTTCAAACTGATCCAAACCTTCCATTGTCCTCTTAATGTTGCCAGGAGTCAGAATCAACCATTACCCTTCGCAAATCAACCCCAGAAATCACCCTCGCATCAACTCCAATTGGTAAGATTGGTAGGTTTCATTTTCTCAAGATTTTCATGGTTTAAATCCTTGTAAGCATGCTTATTCCATTCATATGTATTTCTTGAATTTTTCTAACGTTTTACATGTAAGCATGATATATATAATGATTTGACCTTCAGATCTTGAAATATTAAGATCCAACGCCCCTGATGAAGTCCCCATGGTGAAACCCAGGGAACTGGTCACGCAGAACCACCACCAGCTCCTGGGCTCATTTTTTTGGGTTTAGTTTTCCTTCTTTCCACACCCCTCCAATTTCTTACAAGAAGGCCCATAAATCTTTCTTCTTTTTATTTTGTTTTAATTTAATTTAATTCTTTTATTTTAATAACCTTTTTTTAATAAAAAAAATAGATATAGATTTTAATTAATTAACTTTATTTTCACAATAAAAATTAATTAATTTAATCACTTTTTAAGTTTATTTTATTAATTAAAATATAATTAGAATTAGGCTTTAATTAGGTTTTTCTTAGATATCTTGCTCTCTTCAATCTTCGCGCGCTTATTTACTTTTTCGCATTTTTTCAATATTGTAATTGTCCAAAGTTTGTAATAGCTAATTAGGACCTTTACCTTTTTATTCCCCAATTTTTGATTTGTACTCCCCATCCTCGAAGCGATGTAATAGTGTAGTTTAAATTCTGCATTTTTACTTTCGCACTTGTATATATTTAACTGCTAGATGTATGTTAATAGACGTGTATGGGAAGACTAAAAGAAAACGCTAGACAACCTAACCTCAAGACTAATAACTGAAACACAACACACTTCACACATGCGCACCTCTAGGGTATTCCTCACTTGTTGCCTCGGATAAACAATAGTTGTATCCCTCGAATGTGGGACACTTTAACAAAGTCCCTCGATACAAATATCATAGTACCTCGATGACCCTTCGATGTTGCCTTTCGGTAAATGATCTAGTCCCTTAAGATAAATTGCTAAAGCATCCTACAAGTTTCCTTTATGACTGTATGATGACCCGCGCTTGTCCCTCAAAACATCCAATGATAGGGCTACCTACTAACTAATGCTATGATAGCACTATCCAAAGGAAAGAGGAAAAGAACAAAGACTATTCGAGTAGGTAGACAGCTTGTAGTTGCTCGCTCACAAAATAAAACAATTTCTCACACATACACTCTATTTTCTAAATATTTTCAAAGACAAAACACTTTGTATGCGTTCTCAATGATACGAGAATCATTACAAAGTTCTCCATACTAAGGAATCTTTTTAAAATATTTTCAAAATGCACTTACACAAAAAGCATTTTCAAAGTGAGCTACCAATTAAGAGCACGTAGATAACTATGGATGGAAAGGGTGCTAACACCTTCCCTTTCCATAACCTACCCCCCGAACTCAAAATCTTAAAAAAAGGTCTTTCATGTTATTTTCACCCTTTCCTTTATTGGATAAAAGAAAAGTCGGTGGCGACTCTTGCTAACCGCAACATTTGTGATAAAATGAAAAACAAGTAAAGTCAGTTCTCCCACCATATTACAGAACTGGCGACTCTACTGGGGAACACTTAAAGTGGGGTTATCTTAGAGATAGTTCATTTTTTAAAGTGCTTTCCTTGTTTGACTTGCTTGATTTATTCTTGAAGGGTTGTTTGGCTATTCTTGTATAGATCTTATATCCGGATCTGGGGCATATTAGGTAAGTAGAAATATATCGTGGGGACTATGTGGCGTAATACCGACATAGTTGAAGCAATGAATACGTTAGTGTTACACATTTGTTGGTACTGGTATCCCTTGAGTCTAGTCGAGGAGAATACGAGGTTGTTGTGTGGTGTCATAAAACACTAACTGACCATAGAACCTTAGTAGAACAACTTGTCCATTAGAAAGTAGTGAGATAACCGGATTTGGTGCAAGACTAAATTTGGTTGATACTCGATATTACACTCATTGAGATCGGACTTTCGGGATATTTTGGTCGCTAATAAAGAATATTGTGCTGAAAAAATGCCCGATGAAGAAAGATCAATGATATTGAGTTAGAACCCGGTTACTTCTTTTAGGACAGGTTGAACTAACTAAACTTCAAGAGGGTACTTGCCTACAAACTCCATGCAAGCTTAAACCTAAGGCTTTGTGTGTTTTGCTTGTGTATGATTAATTGTTTGAACATAACATCATAACATCATGACATCATTACACATATCATTTTCTTAACCATTTCAAGGATCTCAAGGGCCTGCAATGCAGGTTATGATGAACCATACGTCTAGCAAGGGGCAAGGGGATTTATTTTCCTCTAACCAATGTCGTTAAAGACCAAAGCACGATATCTTGAGTCAATGGCTATGACCCACTCGACATGGTGAGCTTGATTCTCGTAGAAGGACATTCAACGATACGAAGTTCTTCAATCGAAGCTGTAGTCAGATTCAGTTGCTAACATCTTTTGGTGCTTACCCCGCGAGATCCTTGAAAACATTGGATACATGTCATTACATAACAAGTATTCTCAAGACATGTTTCTCATTTTCTCGTTGTTTATTTCAGTAAGGAAGATGGCTCCCAAACAGAACGACAGAGATCTCCAAACTCAAGATGCTCAATCCAAGGAAATGTTCCTGAATCTATCCAAGGGACAAGAAGAATTGAAAGCATTCCTCGTTGGGAACTTGACCAAGAAAAATCCTGACGACAACAAGGATGACCAGTTGGAACAACTACAAGCTGAGATGGAAAGGATGAGAATCCAGATGAATAATCAGATGGCTCTTATCCAAAATTTAGCTCAGGGACAAGAAGAGTTAAGGATTCTCATCAGCAAGCTTCATCAGGACAGATACGACCGTCTGGGGAAAACTGCTAGAATTTGGGGCCTAGTCAATGATCAACCTATCTTGGCATACAAGGAATTGGGTGACATGTTCATGCGGGAACATGTTGAAAATAAACTCAGAAGTGGTGAAATTCATGGGACTGCATCTTCAAGTACTCAGAAGAGATCATACAACGGAGAGAAGGAGTCCAGTACTGTGTATGACTAGAAGGAATGTAATAAGAGTGATCTCAACCAATCTGTAGGGGCAGTGCGGACCTCTAATCTAGTACTAGTGCAATAATAATGACAAGGCAATCAACATAAAAAGGACACGCTCAAAAGGCAATTCACCAAAATCGACGTGTCCTCGGCTCAAGTATTACAACACATGTTGAGGATGGAGTTGATTACGTTGAAGGATTCTCCTCAGAATCCCAACACCTCCTCTCCTTGGTACAATCCAAATATGAGATATGCTTATCATTCCAATAGTCCTAGGCATGACACTAATAGCTGTTGGGCATTGAAAAATAAGATTCAAGACTTGATCGATGAAGGAGTGCTGGAGATCACACAAGATGGTCAGGCTGAATTCTTTTGTCATCCCTCAAAGGCACACCATCTGAAGTGACAAGTTTAGATGAAAAGGCTTTTTGTTCATTAGAATTTTCAAATTATAATTTTCTTTTGATTGTTCGAACACTTATTTTATGTCAAACTTTGCTATTCCATTAATGCATTGCATATGTTTGTAGTGGTAGAAATGTTTAAGACTAAGCCATTGGATTGACTAGACTTATACAGATCAAGATAAAAATCACCATCACGCTTTATTGTTTCCAAAGGAATGGGAAAAGAGATAGTAACCCAAAAAGAGGGGGAAAGATTCAAGGTAAAGGGGTTGGTTATGTAAAGGGAAGGTATTAGCACCCTAAACATCTATGGTACTCCGCAGGAACCTCTTTGAAAAAAAATTTGTATATTTTGGCTATAAAATATTGTATGTAAAATAGATGGTGGAGGTGAGAAAAGAAGTATTTTTTTATGATTTTTTCACCCGCCGCGCTTGCGAACCTTTAGTGCCTACGTACCAACTTTCGTGCAATAGGGGATCAGGATACACGTAGTTTACCTTTTAAAAGATTTTAAAACACAAGTATGTTGGTTAATTTTATGGGATAAGACATCGTCGTCATTGTCCGTGTGGAAAACATACTTACTACCCACAATCATGAGAGAGGAGAATTGGCATCATATCAAAGTGGAGGATATGACTTGGATTTTAAAATCAACAATGCCTCACTCAACACCCTAGTGGAAAATATCTCTCTTCACTACATATTGAAGAAGTATAGTTGTTTGCATCACTACAAGGATTGACAAGAGTCCAATATTTTGAGAAATGTTTTAAAGTAAAAAACCAAAGTGGCAAAATGGTTTGAAATGAGATTAATTGACTTTTAGTCTTATCACAAAAAATGTCAAGGTATTATTAAGTTGTTTGGAGTTTATTTATGAAAAGATTTTGAAAATGCATGAACCTAAGTCCAAATTTATTATGAAAATGATTCAAGATTCAAAACAAGAAGAGTTTTCAAAAGGAGGAAGAAGATTTTTGAAATTAAATAAGATGGGAGGAGAAGAAGAGACTATCCTAAAGCATAAGGTAAAATCTAGGGATAAGAACCAACTAACCAACAAGAAGCCAATACTTGACATTAGGAGTCAAGATAGCATTCTCATTCTTTGGATTGAAACCAAACAAGCAAAGATACTAGATCTCTTGAGAGAATCAAACTTCAAATGTATTAAGTCTTCACAAAAATTGGGCAGAGTAACGGCTGTATACGGGTGAATTCCAGATTACAAACAAAGAATGTAATCATAATAACCTGTACACAAAACAATCAAACAACCCAATATCTTGAGGTAAACCTCAAGAACTCCAGATAAAATATCAATTAAGATCACAAGGTCTCCAACATAGGTCAAGGTTTCTAATCCTAAGTCCAAGAAATCCAATACTCCATAATGCCAAGGATAGTAACCAAATAGTCCAAATATCATTAAAGTTGTTTATGCTTCATGTTGATTATTAGGTGTCTTAAAAAGTAAAGAAAAGCTCAAGTGAGCAAAATAAAAATAAAAAGAAATAAATGCTCAAGTGAGAAAAATAAAAATGGCATGAAATGTAATGCTTAAAGTAAATAGTACACAAAGCATAAAAATAAAAGCATAAAGTAAAAACAATTTAATAATTAGTGGTTAGTTGGATGACCATCTTGAAATTTGAATTTGGAACTCATTAGAGGATTGGTAGAACCAAAGCCTCCACACAACAAGTTGCATTTGCTTTTTGTCAAGTATATCATTCATTTGGAATCCTCAAAAGTAACATTTAATGATCAACGATGTTTAAGTGATCCACGTTGACCAAAAGTGTTGTAGATCCATTAGAGGATTAGTAGAACCAAAGCCTCCACACAATGAATCTCAAGGTTATTGGATCAAAGAGATCAAATCAACACACTTGGGCTTGCAACCATAGGTTTGGGCCACGAATGATCATTTATTCGAATCGAGACAAAATTTAGAACTATGTTAAGCAATCGTAAGTGGACTTATATAGAAATTGCACCTATTTTGAGGTTGGTCAATAGCAATCTATGCATCATTTGTTTTGAGACATGATATGGAGATCATGCTCTAATAACACTTAGTGCAATAAGAAAGGGATAATATGAAGAGGGGTGGGAAAGAATATACAAACCACATTTGAATTAAAATTTAATAAAACTATTATTAAAATCGTTCATCCATTTTTGTGGAGTTAGACTCAACACCATGGATCCAATGATGTTAATAAAGTTCATGATCAAAAATTCAGAAATAAATTTTCTATGATTTTTTGAAGTTTAAAGCAATTAAATATAAAAATCAGAAATAAAAAATAAAGTCAAAAATATATGGACCATTGGATGAGAATCAAAATGCGATAGTAATCAAATCCAAGAGATCTGATGCGCTGTGCATATCATGGTCATTAGTGAATAAAGCACTGAATCAAATGTAAAATCAAAAATTCAAAAAATAGAAATGGCACGCCATCATTGGTTGGAAGATAACACGTTGGTCATCTTCAACCTCCAGCCAATCTCAAAACCAGGTTGCTCAATTTGTAAAATTAGAGCATGAGACCTATGTCATTCGCTTCGTCTCTTCAAGACGAAGACAACCATACCTTCGCGACAAATTTATATAAACTGTGGCTCAAGCAATTTGGAAGGAAATTTTTGAAAAGGTATTTGAAATTTCATGGTCAAAATGTGTTTCCAGATAAAAGCAAGTGCTGCAACTAGAACCAGGGTAATGAGAGCTTCACAATGATATCAAAGTTTTGAAGAATTGATGGAGAAATCTACCTATTGAAGTTGAGTTGCAGAGCTCTGAAACTGCACTTCTATGGATCAATATAGGTTACGATTCTTGAAGGTAATTGTATGGTTAGCTTCAAGGAAGATCAGGGAAGGTGAATTGATAGAAAAATTAGATTGAAAAAGGCTTGAACACTGATTTCGAAGTTGCAGAAAAATGAGTTATAAAGCAAGTTTGGCAGGGTCATTCTGGTTGTTCAAGCTTTAGGAAATGAATGAGGGATGCTCCTCTATTTATAGGGAATCAAATGGAATGTTCAAGCGTGTGAAATGATGAAGTTTGGAGGGAAATCGTGTGAAGTTGCAAACAAGAAAAGTGTGACTTCTATATTGATCAAAACTCTTCCAAAAAATGCACGTTTTGCTATGCTAATCACTTATGGATGTTTACTAAACATGTTTAGAAGCAAAAACGCATAGGAACAATGTGTTTAGAAGCTAAATCAAGGATTTCAAATTTTGACTTTTGAAGAAACTTCAGTTTCAAGTTACCAATTTCAAAACAATGGCATTCTCAGCTCAAGGGGTCTTAGGGCATGATTCTTGATGCTTTGGAAATATGAGATTACAAGATTTTCAATGGGAAAAGAATGGAATCAAATGGATGTTTGAGCTGAAAGTTGCAATGAGTCAAAGTTGGGAAAAAGAAGTTGACTTTCCATACTTAGAAATATTTCAAGTTTTTCTTCAAAAGTGACCTATAATGTTTTGCATCCAAACATGTCCTTCCACTTGGAATTTGCTCTTGACCAAAAAAGATGGAATGAAATAGACCTCTTGAATGACATTTTGAAACTTGAACCATTCAAAATCTCCAAAAATTGAGAGAGTTATGAATTGTTGAAGTTGGCAAAAAATTATGAAATGACCTATAATCTTTTGTATCCTTAGGGAATCTTCCATCTATTTTATCACTTTGCACATAAAATAAGGAATAATTTTAACATCCTCAATATCATTATGGAAAAATAGTGGGCTCAAGGTGATAAAAATTGACCCAATTATGATCATTTGAAGTCACACTAGATAAATTGGGGGTTCGTCTGGAGGACTTGTAATCTTTCTTCATCATCAAGCTTCTTCCACAAGAAAACTCCTTGAAACTTTTGAAGTGATTTGTTAATAACCCTTTGAAGAGAATGATGTCTTTGGAACAATTCAAAAATACCAAAAGATGAGCAAGATATACTTCTTTGAATTTCAAAACCCTAGCTCCTAGATTAAGAAAGTGCTTTGAGGAACTTTGACAATTTTGAACAACCTTCTTGTACCAACACTTTTGCTTTGTAAATATAAGTTGTTGATGATGATAATGAGAACTCATAGCCACAAAAACCACTTCCATATATTGAGAATTGAGAGAAATATGCACTTGTGACCAATGGGAACAAAGCCTTGTCCAAACATGACAACTTCTTCAATCAACCCCTTGTACCTTTGAATCAATCTTGATAACTTTGAAATATGGTGAACCAAGATAAACCTTGACATGCCATTTCTTCCAAAATAACTTCAATGGTGAGGTTTGAAATTCTCAAGCTTTATTGACTAGGGCATGGAAATAAACTCATGAACCCATGGATCAACTTGCTAAGCCACATTGCCTTTACCTACATTATTAACAAGTAAGACAAACCAACATTGCATTTTATTAATTAAAAGGAAAGTCAAAACAAAACATGCATGATCACAAAAGAAAAACAAGTTAAGGTGCTTGGTGATTCCTCAAAGAGCAAAGCTAAAGATTGGGAGGAGAACCAAAAGCCCTAATGTGACCTTGTTGTGATTGAATCAATATGGTATGATGAAGGGATTTTAGGGGAAAAATTGGGGTACAACAATGTTTGTCTTGAATTAATCCATTCGCTTTCACTATACTGAAACTATGCTTTCACTTCCTTTTTGTGATATTCAACTCTCAATTAAAATCTATAAGCCTTTAGAGGGAGGATGCTGAAAACAATACCATAATCTCATACAGTATGCTTTTGAGTGGACCTTGCTGAAGATGTATAGGCATTGTTTCAAATCCTAAATAATGGAGTTATAAGGAAGATAATCCCTAGTCAACCCCTTTGAGCCTAATAAGTAGGAGTTTTCTTTTTCATGCAAATTGAAACCTTTAATTATAACCAGGGGAAGGGTAGTTTCTCAGCTAATTCAAATATGCATTCAGTCGTAAGCTCTACCTTCATACACAATGAATAGTGTCGAATATACTCTTCTAAATCAAAGACAGTGATGGTTCCCCGTAGTCACTAAAACAAATAGTCATTATTTTTCAAAAGAAAAGCCCGTTAAGTCAAAACCTATGAAGGAGACTTAAGAAAAAAAATTGGGGAATCCCGCTGTCTGTAATCACAAAAGAAACAGTTTAGGGAAAAGGTAGGGATAATAATATATATATATATATATATATATATATATATATATATATATATATATATATATATATATATATATATATATATATATATATATATATATATATATATATATATATATATATATATATATATATATATATATATATATATATATATATATATATATATATATATATATATATATATATATATATATATATATATATATATATATATATATATATATATATATATAAGAGGTCGCTACAAATCCTCAACAAAAGAAAAAATGTTACAGAAAAAAGGATTGTGTTCTCAAATAAACTTTCGGTATCCGAACCATCACCGAAATATCAAGGCAAAGATTCCAGACTCAATTGGGATCCAAACGCATAATTAACTGAGTATAGGACAGAAGAATATCACAAAGAATTGGTTGGGTACTGTTGTACCCCAAAATTTACCCTCCCATATTCTTCAAAGTTTTGACAAGCATCATCTCAATTTGCTCCAGTCTACTCAAGGGTTGCACGGTTCAAACACCCTCCTAAGCCACTCAAATTAGGGTTTTGGATCTTGCAAGGAAGTTTAGATTTTCAAGGGCTCAATCAAGTCACATATTCCTATACACATTGTCAAGCATCCCTATGTCAAGTTGCAAGACTAACAGCCTCAAATTGCACAGTCAAAAGCCCAATTTGCTCTACAATCAACTGTAGGGGTAAAATGGTCATTTGGCAGTCAAAAGTCAAAAAAATTTGTCAACATCTTATTTTGAAGCCACAATCATCATTTTATCAAGTCTTGATCATGATTTCACAAGAATGGCTCAAAAATCATCAAGGTGTCAAAAGTTTCTATTTTTGGACAGCTAAAAAGTCAACTGTAACTTGACCAAGGCATACCTTTTTCATGGTTCATCAGAAAAATCACATCCAATGCTCATTTTAAAGGGGATGACATTTCCTACAACTCATCTTCACATTCCAAGTCCAAGAAATGCTCTCACAAAAAGTTATCAATTTCAACATTATAGGTCATTTTCAAAAGTCAATAAAAAGGAATTTTAAGTCAAAGACCATAACTTGATATTGGTAAATCAAAATGACATGATACCAAAGGCATTGGTTAGAGGACTTCAATACCTTTCCAAAATGTCCAAGAACATGTTCATATGATCAAAATTGAGCAAGATATGCATTGGAGAAGTTGGGAAATTTTTGTGAAATGGCAAAAGTCAACTATCCTTGAAACTTCAATTTTTGACAAAAGGGCCCACTTTCTTCCACTTGATTCAGCCTTGTCATGCCATACACGTGTCCCATGATTAATTTCAAGATTAAACATTTATTTTTCCATTTTATTTAATTTTTATTGATTTAATTCATTTTAAATCCATAAAAATTCAAATAAAATCTAAAAGTTAATGGAATGGCATATTTTTGGTTTGAATAGCTTTTATGTATGATGAGCCAGCTACCAAATTCGTGTAAGCCTATTTTGTACACAAAATAATGGTTTTGAACCAAATATGGCAAGTTCTTTAATGGTGGTAAACCAAAATCTCAAGGCTTAATTGCACAAGATACAAGCTCATAATGTGACCTAAATACATTCCCATACATATGCTGAACCAAGACCTAATACATTTTACGTGAAAAAGCTGCTGCAAACCCTTATGCCATTTTGAAAAAAAGTCAAGAAAAGCCAAATCTGAATTCCACCTTCCAGGCCCTTTCAAGGAGATTTAGAGGTTCAAATACATTGCTGGGAGTCTCCAGAATGCATAGCAATCACAAACAAGCCTTGACACTCCAAGAATACGCAAGAACAAGTCCCACGGTTTGATTATATTTTCACAATCATAAATCATAATTCATGCATATTTAATGGATTTGTTTGTATGCTTTGCATTGCTCTAACCCTTCTGAAGCTTTTTGTATAATACAATTGCATTATGGTGTTCTAAAACAGGAAACGCCATTGTTGAATTTTAGGTTTTCCAAGCTCTCGAATTGGGGGTTTATCATACAGGAAAAATTGGGACCTTTTATGCATATGGTTGTGATCCTTGCAACCAGACGAACCCAAAGGACATATCTCACCCTATTTCTATAGCCTAGGGAGCTAGTCGCTATTTTTGGCCGTTTCACTTTGTGGGGGTTAAAAACCCCCGCTATCTGTTTTATTTTGTTGCAGGCAAACGAAAGAGACGAAGACGTGGAAGAACATCACTGGCCCATTTCAAACCAACGCGCGTTTTTTTATTTTTTTTTAGCATATACATTGATTTACTAATATAATATTTAGTTGTTATTATTATTTCAAATTGACCATACAGCTCAGCTGGCTAAGGCGTACAGGAATCATCCCTTGGGACCTGGGTTCGAATCCCAGGTCCCCTAAATATTTGTTTCCTATTTTTCCCAATATAATCATATGCAGACATTCTCAAGGTGACCCATCATGCGCTCCAGGCATCAGCTTGCCAAGTGTCGACAACCCTCAATCCAATGGCCAAAGAGTGAAGACCATGGTGTTCAGGAGTCAATGCACATGTAGACAATTCCAAAGTCAACGCAGGCTTAAGCTTATTGGGCCAAAATTGCTTCACTAAACCTCCCAATGGTCCACTAACCCCCTGATTTTACTATTCTTTTTATTTTCTTTTTTCCTTTAATTCTTTTAATTTATTATTATTATTTGATTAATTAACAAATTAATATTTTTTTATATAATAAATCCAGAAAACCAAAAAATAATAATAATATTTTCATTAATTAAATTTAATTAGTTATTATTTTGTAAATAAATATGGTTAATTAATTTAGTCTTTTAAAATTAGAGCAACTTTAATTTTTTTCATAATAAATAAAAACAATTTAGAATTAGGTTTTTGCTAACTTTTAATTTCTTTTTATTTCCATTAAAAACATAAAAAATACAAAAAAAACATTTTTTTAATAAATTAATTAATTAGTAATTAGGTTTAATTTCATTTAATTACAAAAAAAGACAAAGCTTAATTTCTTTATTTCTCAAAAAGGGTCAAAACCCTAAGGACGTTCCGATTTAATTTCTTTTCGCGCTTTAATTTCTTTTGATTATATTTATGTATTTGTACAGAGTATGTAATAGTTAATTAGGATTTTATCGCCTTATTTAAATTCTCGCACTTTATTTTCCAAAACGGGTTTTTGTTTTTGGCGATGTATAGACCCGCGCCTTGTAATAGCTAGATTTATCTTCCCGCAATTTATTTTCTGCACTCCTAACTGTTAATTATGCCTGAAAGAATGTATGAAAAATAAAATCAATCCGTAGCTCACAAATAACATGTGCAAGATAAACATTAACATGAAACAACACACATGCACATGCCACTCCTAGGGTACGCCTCATTGGTTGCCTCGAACGTGGTCGTCAAGTATAGGGTGTCTTAGAGGTCGCCCTCCTGTCTAAGATCCAGTTGCCTCAAAACGGTTGCCTCGGATAAAAGGATCTAGGACATTAGGGTTACTTCTAAGATATCCTACCATTGCTTTAGTGACCACACATGTCCCTTAATCGAATTGACCCGAATAACTCCAACGATGGTGCTACCTACCTCTCAATGGTGGGATAGCACTATCTAAAGGACTCTTACACAGCCTAATTCCTTAGAGTATGTAGATTCTCTCAAGTACTTGCTCTTTTCAAAACAAACAAAACATCTTTTCACACCTACACTTTCAAAAGTTTTCAAACAAAACACTTCATACACTCTTGAGGACTGATACAAGAGTTACTTAGAAGTTTTTCAAACGAAATTTTTCAAAACCCACACACACTTGAAAAGCAAACAATTTTTGAAAACATAAGAGCAAGTACCTAAGAGCCCATGGATAACCATGGATAGAAAGGGTGCTAACACCTTCCCTTTCTATAAATCTACCTCCCGAACCGAGAAACATTCTCAAAGAAGGAATTTTGTTTTGCTTTTGTCCTTTCCATGTTGGAGAACATAAAAGACGGTGGCGACTCTTGCTTACCGCGACATTTCGCGAACCAGCTTTAAAAACAGTCAGTTCTATTTCCACCGATCACAGAACTGGCGACTCTGCTGGGGACTATTAATAAGTGGGGTGTACCTTAGGAATAGTTCATCATCATGTTTTCAATTGCTTGCTTTGCTTGATTTAATATTGTGGGCCTGTTTTGGGAGTTTCATAGATCCTAACCCGGATCTGGGGGATACCTTTTAGAAAGTAGCAACAAACTGTGAGGGAACTGTGCGGGGTATACCGACATGGTTGAAGCAGTTTTCTACGTTGATGTGGCACTTTGGTGAGTACCGGTAACCCTTGAGTCAAGTCAAGGAGAGTACGGGGCCACCGCGTGGTGTCGTGAAGCATCAACTAACCTTAGGAACCTTACTTGACCATCCTAGCCTCTTTAGGGGTAGTGAGATGACCGACTTTGGTGCAGTCCGAAGTTGGTTGATACTCGATACTACACTCATTGAGGGTTGTTTTCTTGGAATATTTTGATCGCCAGTTCAGTGGCTGAATCAAAACAATGAACACAGAAAACAACCCAATGATTTTGAGCTCCTTAGAACCCGGTTACTTTTGATAGAACAGGTTTTGAGCCCACCAACTTCAAGAGGGTAGTACCCCAAACTTCATGCTGGCCTAAACTCTAAGGGCTGTCTGGTGTGACTTGTGTGCCTTATCATGTTTGCTTTTGTGAATACTTCTGGTGTGTCCTTATCATAACATCATAGCATCATACAGCATCATATGCATCCACTAACCACTTCAAGGGTTCGAATCTTCATCTTTGTTCTTGTTTTGTAGGACATGGAATATCTCTGCAGAAAGACAATTCAGATCAACCTTGTAAGGGTCCCTCCTCAGCTTAAGGAGCTTACATCCAGGATTCCTGAGAACTCTTCCTTCAGTGAAAGGCATGGTAGACTCATCAGCTTGGTCAAAACCAACATTGAAGAAGATATGGTGAAGGTGTTGTTCCAGTTCTTTGACCTTTTGCACCACTGTTTTACTTTCCCGGATTATCAATTGGTGCCTACTTTGGAGGAATTTTCTCAGCTTCTGGGGATTCCTATTCTTAGTCAACTACCCTACAACGGTACTAAAAGGGAACCAAAACTTGAAGAGGTTGCTAAAGCATTATGCCTACAACCATCTGACATCAAGGGGAATTGGGAAACCAGAAGTGGTATCAAAGGATTCTTGGCAAAGTTCTTGTTTGAGAAGGCCCAAGAATGTTGGAATTCCCTTGACCTACAAGCCTTTGAAGAAGTTGTGGCACTCCTCGTCTATGGGTTGGTGTTGTTCCCGAATCCAGATCAGCTTATAGATGTCAATGCTGTCAAGATCTTCATGTCCAGGAATCCTATACCTACGTTGCTTGGGGACATCCTCCACTCATGTTACACTCGAACCATGAGAAAAAGAGGTGTTCCCATGTGCTGCACTCCTCTCCTGGCAAGGTGGTTTATTTCGCACCTTCCATAATCAGTTTTGAAGAACGAGCGGGGTTTGAGATGGTCACAACGATTAATGACTCTTACACATACTGATATACATTGGTGTTCTTGGTCCAGAGAAAATGTCACTATCATTGATCATTGCGGAGAGTATCCTAATGTTCCTTTACTTGGAATCAGAGGAGGTATTACTTACAACCCGTGTCTGGCTTTGAGACAGTTTGGATATGCTCGGAGGGATGGCCCTCATGACATGTTGATTCCTGACATAGTCTTTGACTTCGACAATGATACGCAAGGACTTCGCCAGAGATTCATCAGAGCTTGGGGGATGCCTAACAAGGTAGATAGCAAGACACTGGGGCACAAGAACTCCATTCCCCTGGAGCCTTATCTCAAGTGGGTACGAGCCCACTCCCAGAAGCTGGTGATGCCATACCCTCATGTTCTCCCCGTGATCAAAGAACCAATTTTGGAGGGAGAGGTGTCCTAAATCATCCAACATCCTGACATGCCAACATCTTGGGAAGAAATGCAAAAGAGCTGGGTCCAACTCAAGGAAGAACGGAATTCTCTTGAAACCAGTCTACATGCAAGTGAGAAGAAGGTCTTGGAGCTCACCCGCCTACTGCACGAGGAAAAGACTCTCAACACTTACATTGCTCCAAAGAGGATGCGCAGTGTCTTTTGGGATTAAGTTTTGTAATGTTTTGCCCATGAGGCCCTGATGTACTGAACATATTATTTCTTAATATAACGTGTGTTCCTTTTTGTCTACAACGAATTTGAATTTTCGAACCCTTGAATGCATTGCATAAATAGCATATCATGCATCATATGCATAACAAGTACCCCTTTTTCTACAGGTTGCTTAATCTTCTTCGCTGTTTATTTCAGCACTCAATCATCATGAATCCTGAACCAACTACTGAACAAGCTATCAAGGCCCTCCAGGCCCAGAACGCCCAGTTTCAAGAGCTGGTCATGAGCTTAGCCCAAGGACAACAGGAGTTGAAGGCTTTGCTCCTGAAGAAGAAGAAGAAGAAGAAGAAGAGGACTGTGATGTTCAACACTGGACGCAGACTCGGGAATACACTGCAGAATGAAGCTGAGCTGACTACTCCATTTGTTGGGGAAGGCAGTCACCAAGAGGGAGGGGTTCCTAGTCCCGTGATCTCTAAAACCGAGACAGATTTCAATGATGAACAGTACCCTCCTGCTGAGGACAGGTACAAACAGCTGGAGGACCGGCTAAATGCTATGGAGATTCAATGTGTGCCTGGGTTGGATTTTGGAGACTTAGGCTTATCTTCTGGGGTGGCGATCCCACACAAGTTCAAGGCACCTGCCTTTGTGAAGTACGACGGGGCTTTCTGCCCTAAGCTGCACCTCCGTTCTTATGTAAGGAAGATCCAGCCTTACACTGCAGACAAGAACTTATGGATCCATTTCTTCCAGGAGAGCCTTTCAGGGGCTCAACTCGAATGGTTCTATCAGCTGGATGGAACCAGTATTCGAAACTGGGAGGACTTGGCTACTGCTTTTTATAAGCAGTATCAGTACAATTCCGACCTCGCTCCCACGCGTATCCAACTCCAGGGTATGTCACTTGGGACGGGTGAAGGTTTTAAGGAGTACGCGCAAAAGTGGAGAGACCTGGCTGGTAGGGTGCAGCCACCGTTGACTGACCGTGAACTCGTGGACATGTTCTTGGGGACCCTGTCTGGTCCATTCTTCAACCACCTGATTGGTAATTCTTCTGCTGGGTTTACATACCTCATTTTGACGGGTGAAAGGATAGAAGCTAGTATCAAGTCAGGGAAGATACAGAAAGGCGCCTCCTCGAGTACTGAAAAGAAGCCCTTCGAGAAGGAAGCTAGTGTTGTTTATGGTCCAAGGAGACAAAACAAACCAGAACGCCGCCAAGCTGTCAACGCGGTGGTAATTTCTAAGCCTGCTGCTGCTCCTCAGCAGTACAACCAACCAAGGGGTGAGAGACCCAAAAGGCAGTACACTCGGCTCAGCATGACCCTGTCTCAGATTTTGCCGCAACTGCTGTCAACCAATCTGGTAACTGTCAAGGAAGCTCCGAAGGTAGTGAATACAACCTCTCCAAAGTACAACCCCAACGCCTGCTGTGCTTATCACTCTGATAGCCCGGGGCATTCTACTGATGATTGTTGGGCTCTGAGGAATAAGGTTCGGGACCTTATTGATGCTAAGGAAATACAGTTTGAGGCGCCCGAAAGGCCCAATGTTGTGACTGCTCCCATGCCCCAGCATGGAGTGAATGTTGTGGAAGAAGACGGGTATGTGGCCTCTGTGGATGAGATTGATACTCCATTGTTGACCTTCAAGAGGAACCTGTTGCTAGCCGGTTTATTTCTGGGTTGTAGTAAAGGTTGCCATTCATGTGTTGTTTCACCTGCTGGTTGTCCTTTGTTGAAATCAGGTATCCAAAGCCTGATGGATAATAAAGAGATCTTGTTCGAGAAGATTGCTATTCCTGCTATCCCTGCTAAAGAAGTGTCTATTGTCACTATTTTTAACAACCCTTCTAAGGCTCCCTCAAAGAAGCCTGTCAAAATCATGTCCGTTCAGAAGATTGCTCCTATCATCATCACTGTTCTGGGGCCCATCCCCTATAAGTCTGACAAAGCTGTCCCGTGGCACTATGGGGAAGATGTTTATGTTCTCGGAGTAAAACAAGAGTTTGATACTAGTACCGGTGTCAGCAACATCATCGGGCCTGCCAAGGTCACTCGTAGTGGTAGGCTGTTCTCACCAGATATTGCACCTCCAGCTATTCAGAGACCTCTTGTTATCACATCTACCGTTGTGCATGTTTCCCCTCCTGATCAAGTTTCTACCCCTGCTGCCGAGTCATCTGATGCTCGGGGCAAAGGGATCGCTACTAATGTGCCTGCCCGGACGGAGGCACCAAAGACAACCAATGTTGAAGCTTCCCAGCAAGAGATGGAAGAGATCCTCAAGATTATCAAGAAGAGTGATTTCAACGTTGTTGAGCAGCTGGGGCACACCCCATCTAAGATTTCCATGCTATCACTGTTGTTGTGTTCAAAGGCCCATGCCAAGGCCCTGATTTCCTTTCTGAAGACAGCCCACGTGCCACAAGAAACGTCTGCTGATCAATTTACTGATTGTGTGGCCAACTTGACTGCTGATAATGGGTTGGGTTTCTCTGACGCCGATCTGACCGCCAAAGGAAAAAACCATAACAACGCCCTGCATGTCTCCATTGAATGCAGGGGCACTACTCTTGCCCATGTGTTAGTAGACACTGGTTCCTCGTTGAACGTATTACCCAAGAAAGCTCTAGACAGGCTGGATTGTGAGGGTTTAGAGCTCAAGCCTAGTAACATTATTGTCCGGGCCTTTGACGGGTCGAAGAGGATGGTACATGGTGAAGTTGACATTCCAATCAGGGTTGGTTCTCAAGTTTTTGATTCTACTTTCTATGTGATGGACATCCGACCATCCTATTCTTGTTTGTTGGGTCGTCCATGGATCCACAAGGCTGGAGCTGTGACCTCCACATTACATCAGAAGCTTAAGTACCCGGTCAGAGGGAAGATCGTAACAGTACAAGGGGAAGAAGAATATATGGTCAGCCACCTCAACTCGTTCCGATACATGGAGATGGATGGGGAATTCATTGAGACCCCCTTTCAACACTTTGAAGAGGTGCCTCAGACATCGGCAGCAGCAGAAACTGTGACTGAAGAGGGTTCTCCTTTGAAGATGGCTTCCTTAAAGGATGCCTGGGCTGTGATTGAGAAAGGTGAGTGCGCAAACTGGGGCCGACTTCCCGATTTCACTCCGAAGACTGACAAATTTGGTTTGGGTTTAACTACAGAAGCTCAGAGGGTTGTGCGTAAGGCAAGGATTGGAAGACCTCCTGTACTCATCACCAACCCGGGAGTGAATGCTATTGAAGACGAAGTGGAGGAATCTGAATTCGACAGCTGGATCTACCCAACGACCGACGGTGGACCAAGCAATTGGACGGTGAAAGATTTCATACCTATTACTTTTGTCACTCAGTAATGAACTCCTTTGTTTTAAAGTTGTAACGGACAATAATTTTGAAACTTTATGGCCCAGTGTCTTACCCGAGGCACTGTGGCCTCATTTGTGAGGGCTTTTGTGTGTCACTCTCATATATCATTAATAAAAGCATTGGACGTTTTTACATTTCAAATCTTGCGCTCCTTTTCTTTCTTCTTTATGTATTGCAAAACAGTTGTATTTACACACACTCACTCATACAGGTTCCAATCCACTCTGGATCTCACTGGTAATGACTCTGCTACTGCCAGTTATGACTTCGAAAATCCGATCAACTTAGCCGAAGACGAAGGTGAAGATGATTGCGAAGTGCCTGGTGAGCTTGCAAGACTGCTACTCCAGGAAGAGAGGGCCATTCAGCCACATGAAGAGCCAGTGGAAACGGTAAATCTGGGTACTGAGACAGACAGAAAGGAAGTCAAGATTGGTGCCAATTCGGAGGCTAGTGTGAAACAACGGTTGATTCAGATGCTGCATGATTATGTGGAAATCTTTGCCTGGTCTTACGAAGACATGCCTGGGTTGGATACTGACATTGTGGTTCATCACCTGCCTACCAAGGAAGATAAGACTGCCCTCCGGTAAAACAGAAGGTCCGCCGTATGCTTCCAGAGATGTCCGAGAAAATCAAGGCTGAGGTTATGAAACAATTTGATGTTGGGTTTCTAGCAGTGACTTCTTACCCTCAGTGGGTTGCCAACGTGGTTCCAGTGCCGAAGAAAGATGGTAAGGTCAGAATGTGTGTTGATTACAGGGATTTGAATAGGGCGAGCCCTAAGGATGACTTCCCTCTACCTCATATCGACGTTCTGGTTGACAACACTGCTCAGCATAAGGTATTCTCCTTCATGGACGGGTTCTCCGGTTATAATCAAATCAAGATGGCTCCTGAAGACATGGAGAAGACCAGTTTTGTTACTCAGTGGGGAACCTTTTGCTACAAGGTCATGCCTTTTGGGTTGAAAAATGCTGGGGCAACCTACCAACGTGCCATGGTTGCTTTGTTTCATGACATGATCCATCATGAGATAGAAGTGTATGTCGACGATATGATTGCAAGGTCCCAAACTGAGGAAGAACACCTTGACCATCTACAGAAGCTGTTTGACCGTCTAAAGTTGTACAAGTTGAGGTTGAACCCAAACAAGTGCACCTTTGGGGTGAGATCTGGAAAATTGCTAGGCTTCGTCGTAAGCGACAAAGGTATTCAAGTGGATCCTGCCAAGGTGAAAGCCATACAAGAGATGCCAACTCCCAAGACAGAGAAAGAAGTCAGAGGCTTTCTAGGATGTTTGAATTACATTGCCCGATTCATCTCGCACCTAACTGCTACCTGTGAACCAATCTTCAAGCTACTGAAGAAAGATCAAGTGGTACGTTGGAACGATGAATGTTAGGACGCTTTCGAAAGAATCAAAGAGTATCTCCAAGAACCACCCATTCTTATGCCACCGGTTGAAGGGAGACCTCTAATCTTATACTTGACAGTACTTGACAGCTCAATGGGGTGTGTGCTGGGGCAGCATGACGATTCTGGCCAAAAAGAGCACGCCATTTATAACCTTAGCAAAAAGTTTACCGACTGTGAGACCAGATACTCACTGCTCGAGAAAACTTGTTGCGCTTTGGTATGGGCTGCTCGCCAGCTGAGACAGTATATGTTGACTCACACTACTCTGTTGATTTCAAAAATGGATCCAATCAAGTACATATTCGAAAAGCCTGCCTTGTCCAGAAGAATAGCAAGATGGCAGATGATCTTGATGGAATATGACATCCAGTACACGACTCAGAAAGCAATCAAGGGAAGTGTATTGGCAGACCATTTGGCACACCAGGCAGTGGATGACTACCAATCTATGAACTTTGAATTTCCAGACGAGGATATCATGGTAGTAACTGATTGTGAAGTACCTGGACCGGATGAAGGACCTGAGGAAGGATCCCGATGGTCTATGCACTTTGACGGAGCCTCAAACGCTTTGGGTAACGGTATCGGCACTGTGATCATATCCCCTAAAGGCACTCATACTCCACTCACTGCCCGGCTATGTTTCAACTGCACCAACAACATGGCAGAGTATGAGGCATGCATCATGGGTCTTCAAGCTGCAATTGACCTAAGGATCAAGTTTCTGAGTGTCTTCGGAGATTCCGCTCTCGTGATCAATCAGATCAAAGGCGAGTGGGATACGAAACACCCAAACCTTATTCCTTACAAAGAGTACGTGTTGACGTTGATCCCCCATTTTGAAGAGATAACTTTTGAACACTTCCCAAGAGAAGAGAATCAGTTGGCGGAAGCGCTGGCTACGATGTCTTCTATGTTCAAAGTCAAATGGGACAACGAGGCTCCCCGGATCATTATCTGGAAATTGGATGAACCTGCACATTGCTGCGATCTTGAGGCTGAAGAGGTAACTGAAAAACCTTGGTATCATGAAGTGAAGAGGTACTTGGAAGCTCAAGAATACCCCGAGGGTGCGTATGTTAATGACAAAAAGTTCCTGAGAAGGTTCGCGGCAAAGTTCTTCCTCAGCAATGGCATTCTATAAAAGCGAAACCATTATTCGACCTTACTGCGTTGTGTAGATAAGACGGAAGCAGAAAAGATCATGGCAGAACTGCATGAGGGTACTTTCGAAACACATTCCAGTGGGCATACCATGGCAAAGAAAATCCTTCGGGCAGGATATTTCTGGTCCACGATGGAAACTGATTGTTACCAACATTCTCGGACATGTCATAAATGCCAGATCTACGCTGATAAGGTGCACGTTCCTCCAGTTCCTCTGAACATCCTGACAGCACCTTGGCCTTTTGCAATGTGGGGCATTGATATGATCGGCGAGATCAGACCAACGGCATCCAACGGGCACCGCTTCATCCTGGTAGCGATTGATTACTTCACAAAGTGGGTTGAAGCAGCTTCCTACGCTACAGTAACCAAGACCATCGTGGCACGGTTCATTCAGCACAACCTGATTTGTCGATACGGTGTACCTGAGAGGATCATTACGGACAATGGTACCAATCTTAACAACAAAATGATCACTGAGCTCTGCGAGCAATTCAAGATACAGCACCACAACTCTTCTCCTTACCGACCGAAGATGAATGGGGCTGTCGAAGCGGCAAATAAGAATATCAAGAAGATTGTGCAGAAGATGACAGTGACCTACAAAGATTGGCACGAGATGTTACCGTTTGCTCTTCATGGTTACCGTACCTCAGCAAGGACGTTAACAGGGGCAACACCCTTTTCCTTGGTCTATGGCATGGAGGCAGTCTTGCCTATTGAAGTCCAGATACCCTCTCTCCGGATAATGAAGGATGCGGGTTTGAGCGAAGATGACTGGATCCAGACTCGACTTGATCAATTAAATCTAATCGATGAAAAGAGACTCACGGCTATTTGTCATGGTCAAACGTACCAAAAACGGATGATCAGGGCATTTAACAAGAAAGTCAGACGACAAGAGTATCAAGTTGAAGACCTGGTAATCAAGCACATCATTCTTCCTTAAAGTGATCCCCGGGGCAAATGGACCCCTACGTACGAATGGCCATTTGTGGTTAAGAACATCTTCTCAGGAGGGGCTATGATTCTAACCACCATGGATGGTGACGACCTTCCTCACCCCGCCAATGCAGACATAGTAAAAAGATACTACGCATGATAAAAGACCCGCTAGGTTGACACACCTAGGCAAAAAATAAGGGCTTCCCTGCGAACCAAAAGGGTTCGGGAAAAAATAAGGGATGAAATGAAAAAAATCTGTACACCCGGCAAGTCGAAAACCTGAAAAGGCGGCTTGGGCAAAAATGGGTATCCCAGTGGACTGAAAACCCGAAAGGGCGGTCCAGGCAAAAGTTAGGGATAAAGCGTAATACTATGTCTCATTGGATCACCTTGCATCCAGAGTTTGGCATCAACTATCAGGTTCAGACGGCATCAATCAATCAGCTTCATCTTCAACTAAGCAGCCAAGTGATGAGACGCTTGAAGACATAAAGGCAATAGCAGAGTTGGAACCCAGTGGGATCTTTCACATAGCTGTTTTGTTTTCCTTTTCACAAAATTGTATAAACTCTATGTTGTCCGGCGGCGTTCTCTTACTAGGACGTCAGCCTCTTGTACATAAACGCCTATTTACAGGCAAATTCAAAATCAATACAAATCCACTTTTCAGACAAATTGCCAATTGTTTTTCCTTTTTCTGTTTTGTCTTACGAAGAACGTCCAATGTTCATTTTTTATATATGCATTTGATACTAATTGCTAACTCATAAATATTTTCATACGAAACAAAGGACTAATTACAGGTGACATTAGAAACAGGGGTAATAAGAATTGTCTAAGCAATCTAGTGGCTCTGTCCACCAAGGTACCAAGGTAAGTTCGACTGAAGAACGTAACCAAGATACCTCCACTCCCTGCAGAGTAAGACAAATCAACAATACTCTCCGCCCCAAGCAGAGTTGGTCTCCCGTCAGTCCTAACAAGACACAGTATCTCCAGTAATTCATCAACACTCTCCCCGAGCAGAGTTAGTCTACTGTCAGCCTTAAGGAATTTAGGTATCCCCAGAAAATCTCAATATTCCCTAGCGGAGTATACAGAAGTTCCTCTACAAGCATCCCCGGCAGTCTTAATCTAAGATTGTTCCCCGGCGGAATACAGACACCCCAGTGGAACCACTTCCCCCAATGCAGTCTCAAAAGTTTCCCCAGGAGAGTTGAATCAATCTCCCTAGTAGATTCTGGAAGCTTGTCACCTGCAGAGTACGTCTCTCCCCGACCATATTCAAAGGTTATTCCCCACCAGAGCTTATAACTGGGTTATCCTCATATAATTACCACGGAAAGATCTTCCTCGGCGAAGGTCTTCCTATCCCCAGCGGAGTTCATCAAATTCCCCAACAAAATATATCAACGGTATCCCCAGCGGAGTTATCATCAACCTCAGCGAAGTATCTCTTCTCCACAGAGTAATTCCCCGCAGAGTAATCTCTCCAACAAGTTTATTCCCCAATGGAGTCATCTTCTCCTACCGGTTTATTCTTGCAACCATCATCCCCAGCGGAAACGAAGAACTCTACTCTTCAACGTCAGCCCGGGATTCAACAAACTCCCGACATTCGTCAAGGATTTATTTTCCAAGACGAAAACATTACATTATCATACACCATGACGCATGCATATACGCATCATAACACACTATCTCATTTGTTTTTGAACATCATGACATCATGCATTTCATACATCATGACATTGCATACAATTGATGTTTTGCCTTTTCAGGAAAAAGGTCAATACAAAGATGATTACTATCAACTGTCGCAATTCCAGATTCGATTCCTGTATCTAGCCAGGGCATATCTGTGAGTGACTGATTGTAGATTCGACACCTGTATCTAGCCAGGGCATGTCTGCATGAAGAGTTTAGAGATTCGATCCTGTATCCAGCCAGGGCATATCTGTAGACGAAGAATTATGGATTCGATTCCTGTATCTAGCCAGGGCAAATCTGTGAGTAACTGATTGTAGATTCGATACCTGTATCCAGCCAGGGCATGTCTGCATGAAGAGTTTAGAGATTCGACACCTGTATCCAGCCAGGGCATATCTATAGACGACCAATTTCATATTCGATTCCTGTATCTAGCCAGGGCATATCTGTTAGTGACTGATTGTAGATTCGACACCTGTATCTAGCCAGGGCATGTCTGCATGAAGATTTTAGAGATTCGATTCCTGTATCCAGCCAGGGCATATCTGTAGACGAAGAATTCCGGATTCGATTCCTGTATCTAGCCAGGGCATATCTGTGAGTAACTGATTGTAGATTCGATACCTGTATCCAGCCAGGGCATGTCTGCATGAAGAGTTTAGAGATTCGACACCTGTATCCAGCCAGGGCATATCTATAGACGACTTGTTCCAGATTCGATTCCTGTATCCAGCCAGGGCATATCTATAGACGACCAATTCCAGATTCGATTCCTGTATTCAGCCAGGGCATATCTGTGAGCGATTTATTGTG
Source organism: Vicia faba (assembly GCA_948472305.1). Taxonomy (NCBI): domain Eukaryota; kingdom Viridiplantae; phylum Streptophyta; class Magnoliopsida; order Fabales; family Fabaceae; genus Vicia; species Vicia faba. Next base: position 1,107,325,319 of record OX451741.1, read on the forward strand.
GATTCGACACCTATATCTAGCCAGGGCATATCTGCATGAAGAGTTTAGAGATTCGATTCCTGTATCCAGCCAGGGCACATCTGTAAACAACCTTTTGAAGTTCCAGATTCGATTCCTGTATCTAGCCAGGGCATATCTGTGAGTGATTGATTGCGGATTCGACACATGTATCTAGCCAGGGCATATCTGCATGAAGAGTTTAGAGATTCGATTCCTGTATCCAGCCAGGGCATATCTGTAGACGACAAATTCCAGATTCGATTCCTGTATCTAGCCAGGGCATATCTGTGAGTGATTTGTTTGTAGATTCGATACTTGTATCCAGCCAGGGCACGTCCGTAAGCAACCTTTTGAAATTCCAGATTTGATTCCTGTATCTAGCCAGGGCATATCTGTGACTATTTGTTTGTAGATTTGATACTTGTATCTAGCCAGGGAGAATCTGCATGAAGAGTTTGAAGATCAACACCTGTAACAGGCCAGGAAACCATCTTTCTTTCTCAAGTATGCAAGTTCTCGCTAAGTAATCTCTTACGCGATCGACACCTTCAGATGGCATCTATAAGCCCATCTCCACACCTATCCATTACCTTTCCAAATGGCATTTATAAGCCCATTCCCGAAAAAGTCCTGTCACATCTCCAGATGGCATCTTTAATCCCATCCTCCTATCCACCATCTTTCCAAATGGCATCTGTAAGCCCATTCCCGACATCAGACTGCTGATACTCCACTATGCGAGTGCAAATTTCTGGGCACTCTAGTGTTCAATCATCTTCCACCTTCGGATCACGAAAGGCTCGCAAGCCAATCTACATCCTCAGGTCTAAGAAGATTGAACAGGGGAAACTGTTGTATCCCAAAATTTGCCCTCCCATATTCTTCAAAGTTTTGACAAGCATCATCTCAATTTGCTCCAGTCTACTCAAGGGTTGCACAGTTCAAACACCCTCCTAAGCCACTCAAATTAGGGTTTTGGTTCTTGCAAGGAAGTTGAGGTTTTCAAGGGCTCAATCAAGTCACATATGCCTATACACATTGTCAAGCATCCCCATGTCAAGTTGCAAGACTCACAGCCTCAAATTGCACAGTCAAAAGCCCAATTTGCTCTACAATCAACTGTAGGGGTAAAATGGTCATTTGGCAGTCAAAAGTCAAAAATTTTGGTCAACATCTTATTTTGAAGCCACAATCATCATTTTATCAAGTCTTGATCATGATTTCACAAGAATGGCTCAAAAATCATCAAGGTGTCAAAAGTTTCTATTTTTGGACAGTTGAAAAGTCAACTGTAACTTGACCAAGGCATAACTTTTTCATGGTTCATCAGAAAAATCCCATCCAATGCTCATTTTAAATGGGATGACATTTCCTACAACTCATATTCACATTCCAAGTCCAATAAATGCTCTCACAAAAAGTTATCAATTTCAACATTATAGGTCATTTTCAAAAGTCAACAAAAAGGCATTTTAAGTCAAAGACCATAACTTGAGATTGGTAAATCAAAATTACATGGTACCAAAGGCATTGGTTAGAGGACTTCCATACCTTTCCAAAATGTCCAAGAACATGTTCATATGATCAAAATTGAGCAAGATATGCATTGGAGAAGTTGGGAAATTTTTGTGAAATGGCAAAAGTCAACTATCCTTGAAACTTCAATTTTTGACAAAAGGGCCCACTTTCTTCCACTTGATTCAGCCTTGTCATGCCATACACGTGTCCCATGATTAATTTCAAGATTAAACATTTATTTTTCCATTTTATTTAATTTTTATTGATTTAATTCATTTTAAATCCATAAAAATTTAAATAAAATCTAAAAGTTAATGGAATGGCATATTTTTGGTTTGAATAGCTTTTATGTATGATGAGCCAGCTACCAAATTCGTGTAAGCCTATTTTGTACACAAAATCATGGTTTTGAACCAAATATGGCAAGTTCTTTAATGGTGGTAAACCAAAATCTCAAGGCTTAATTGCACAAGATACAAGCTCATAATGTGACCTAAATACATTCCCATACATATGCTGAACCAAGACCTAATACATTTTACGTGAAAAAGCTGCTGCAAACCCTTATGCCATTTTGAAAAAAAATCAAGAAAAGCCAAATCTGAATTCCACCTTTCAGGCCCTTTCAAGGAGATTTAGAGGTTCAAATACATTGCTGGGAGTCTCCAGAACGCATAGCAATCCCAAACAAGCCTTAACACTCCAAGAATACGCCAGAACAAGTCCCACGGTTTGATTATATTTTCACAATCATAAATCATAATTCATGCATATTTAATGGATTTTTTGTATTCTTTGCATTGCTCTAACCCTTCTGAAGCTTTTTGTATAAGACAATTGCATTATGGTGTTCTAAAACAGGAAACGCCATTGTTGAATTTTAGGTTTTCCAAGCTCTCGAATTGGGGGTTTATCATACAGGAAAAATTGGGACCTTTTATGCATATGGTTGTGATCCTTGCAACCAGACGAACCCAAAGGACATATCGCGCCCTATTTCTATAGCCTAGGGAGCTAGTCGCTATTTTTGGCCGTTTCACTTTGTGGGGGTTAAAAACCCCCGCTATCTGTTTTATTTTGTTGCAGGCAAACGAAAGAGACGAAGACGTGGAAGAACATCACTCGCCCATTTCAAACCAACGCGCGTTTTTTTTATTTTTTTTAGCATATACGTTGATTTACTAATATAATATTTAGTTGTTATTATTATTTCAAATTGACCATACAGCTCAGCTGGCTAAGGCGTACAGGAATCATCCCTTGGGACCTGGGTTCGAATCCCAGGTCCCCTAAATATTTGTTTCCTATTTTTCCCAATATAATCATATGCAGACATTCTCAAGGTGTCCCATCATGCGCTCCAGGCATCAGCTTGCCAAGTGTCCACAACCCTCAATCCAATGGCCAAAGAGTGAAGACCATGGTGTTCAGGAGTCAATGCACATGCAGACAATGCCAAAGTCAACGCAGGCTTAAGCTTATTGGGCCAAAATTGCTTCACTAAACCTCCCAATGGTCCACTAGCCCCCTGATTTTACTATTCTTTTTATTTTCTTTTTTCCTTTAATTCTTTTAATTTATTATTATTATTTGATTAATTAACAAATTAATATTTTTTTTTATATAATAAATCCAGAAAAGCAAAAAATAATAATAATATTTTCATTAATTAAATTTTATTAGTTATTATTTTGTAAATAAATATGGTTAATTAATTTAGTCTTTTAAAATTAGAGCAACTTTAATTTTTTTCATAATAAATAAAAACAATTTAGAATTAGGTTTTTGCTAACTTTTAATTTCTTTTTATTTCCATTAGAAACATAAAAAATACAAAAAAACATTTTTTTAATAAATTAATTAATTAGTAATTAGGTTTAATTTCATTTAATTACAAAAAAAAGACAAAGCTTAATTTCTTTATTTCTCAAAAAGGGTCAAAACCCTAAGGACGTTACGATTTAATTTCTTTTCGCGCTTTAATTTCTTTTGATTATATTTATGTATTTGTACAGAGTATGTAATAGTTAATTAGGATTTTATCGCCTTATTTAAATTCTCGCACTTTATTTTCCAAAACGGGTTTTTGTTTATGGCGATGTATAAACCCGCGCCTTGTAATAGCTAGATTTATCTTCCCGCAATTTATTTTCCGCACTCCTAACTGTTAATTATGCCTGAAAGAATGTAGGAAAAATAAAATCAATCTGTAGCTCACAAATAACATGTGCAAGATAAACATTAACATGAAACAACACACATGCACATGCCACTCCTAGGGTACGCCTCATTGGTTGCCTCGAACGTGGTCGTCAAGTATAGGGTGTCTTAGAGGTCGCCCTCCTGTCTAAGATCCAGTTGCCTCGAAACGGTTGCCTCGGATAAAAGGATCTAGGACATTAGGGTTACTTCTAAGATATCCTACCATTTCTTTGGTGACCACACATGTCCCTTAATCGAATTGACCCGAATAACTCCAACGATGGTGCTACCTACCTCTCAATGGTGGGATAGCACTATCTAAAGGACTCTTACACGGCCTAATTCCTTAGAGTAGGTAGATTCTCTCAAGTACTTGCTCTTTTCAAAACAAACAAAACAAACAAAACATCTTTTCACACCTACACTTTCAAAAGTTTTCAAACAAAACACTTCATACACTCTTGAGGACTGATACAAGAGTTACTTAGAAGTTTTTCAAACGAACTTTTTCAAAACCCACACACACTTGAAAAGCAAACAATTTTTGAAAACATAATAGCAAGTACCTAAGAGCCCATGGATAACCATGGATAGAAAGGGTGCTAACACCTTCCCTTTCTATAAATCTACCTCCCGAACCGAGAAACATTCTCAAAGAAGGAATTTTGCTGTGCTTTTGTCCTTTCCATGTTGGAGAACATAAAAGACGGTGGCGACTCTTGCTTACCGCGACATTTCGCGAACCAGCTTAAAAAACAGTCAGTTCTATTTCCACCGATCACAGGTACAAATAAAATTTGAACCTTTTTCCTTTGTTTCTTAAACCGTGAACCAAGCCACATTACAACCCTTAAAAGTTCTAACTGAAGCATGGGTTATTTCGAAAGCATATTGTTACAAAAGGTATCCTGACTCCCGTAAGGTTTACTATAAATCCTGAGTTGAATTCATATTCTTACAAAATTTTGTTTGTTTACTAAAAATGCATTTTCAAAACTTCAAGACAAACATAAGCTTTGCGTTTTTAAAAATTCCATTGTTTGCATATGACTAATTATTTGACAACAGAGAAATTTGCACAACGGATATTCAATCAACGGAAATCCTCTCAATGAACAGAATCACCTCAGATGAAGATACATTTCTAGTAATAGGCCTTTCATAATCCAAGGGCATGACATGGTGCCTAATCGATCTAGGGCAGTCAAGTCAAGATTCAAAGAATCTCTCAAAAGTGTCGAATAGCCAAGGGAAGATCTCCATCTGAATCACTTGGGTCATTGAACATGAGTTTCAGAAAAGGGCATGTACGATCAAGCAAACATTTTCTGGCAGTGCTACAATACTTACTACTATGGACAGTGACAATTCTCCGCACCCTGTGAACACGGACATAGTCGAAAAATACTACGTATGAAAAAGGACCCGCTAGGTTGACTGGCCTAGGCAAAAATAAGGGCATCCCGGCGAACCAAAAGAGTTCGGGCAAAAATTAGGGATATATGAATAAAATTGTACACCCAACAAGTCGAAAACCTGAAAAGGCAGCTTGGGCAAAAAAGGGTATCCCAATGGACTGAAAATCTAAAAGGACAGTCTAGGAAAAAGTTAGGGATTAAAGCGTACAACTATGTCCCGTCATCTCGTCACTTGTCTATCGGTAGAAAAATTATCGCCCTGATCAGCATTCACCAAGGGCTCTAGAAGTAAAGGTATGTCCAAGTCTCCATGGATCCCCATAGAGCCACTTCCATGAGATTATCCCCACATAGTAATCTTCACAAGTTCATGCATTCCCTACAATTGCTACGGCAGATCACTCTGGCTGATAAAGGAGTATGATTTTCTCCCCAGAAATATCACCAACCTACGAAGTTCCAATCAATATAATTCGTGGAGTTTCTCTTCCCCAATTGAGCTTGTTCCTCCAAGGTTGTAAAACCCCCTTTCAGACTTCTGTTCTTCAGCATAGTTCATTTCCTTAACAAGGGTGTTTTCTCAACAAGAGTATTTCCCCAACAAGGTTTATTTCTCCAATAGTTTATCATCTTCTAGATACAGTTCAGATACAATATATATATATATATATATATATATATATATATATATATATATATATATATATATATATATATATATATATATATATATATATATATATATATATATATATATATATATATATATATATATATATATATATATATATATATATATATATATATATATATATATATATATATATATATATATATATATATATATTCATTCTGACACTAATTCTAGATTCTCTTTTAGCTACAGTTCAGATACAATCTAGATATAGATTCATTCTGACACTCATTCCAGGCTCTCTTCTAGATACAGTGCAGATACAATCAATATACATATTCATTATGACACTCATTCCAGATCCATTTCTACATACAATTCAGATACAGTCTAAATATAGATTCATTCTGACACTCATTCTAGATACAATGTATATACAATCAAGATACAGATTCATTCTGGCACTCATTCCAGATTTCTCTTCCAGATACGATCAAGATACATATTCATTATGATACTCATTCAGTACATCTTCAGATACAGTTCAGATACGATCAAGATACAGATTCATTCTAATACTCATTCAGTACATATTTCAGATACGGTTCAGATACAATCCAGATATGGATATCATTCTGATGCCCATTCAATACATCTTCAGATACAATCAAGGTATAGATTTATTCTGACACTCCTCAGCTTGAGTATGCTTTTACCATAAATCACCGGCTAAAATCCTCTCCCAAGTGAAGTTGCCACTATCCCCAGAGAGTTGTTATGGAACCTGGAATTAAATCAAATACCAGTCAACCTTATCTTCCCCGGATAAGTCAGAAGGTTATCCACCTCTTCCATCCCCAGTCGGGTATAAATTCCCCAATAGAGTAATGAACAACCAATGTTCTTGAATTCTTCTCCCCAAGCAGGAATTAATACTCTCCAACCGAGTTTCCTTAAACAAAAAGCAGAAATCAATATTCCCCAACGGAGTTTCTCAGACAAGAAAGCAGGAATTCCCAGCGATAATAATTCCCAATAGATCAAAGATACACATACTCTTCATCCCCAGCGATAGTCATGGATTTATTTTCCCCATACAAAGATGTTGCTTGAGTTTACAATGCACTTCAAAACCATGTCGCATTCATACATCCGTTATCAAATGTCATAGTATGATACGGTGGGAGAACTGACTTGGGTGTTTTGCATTTTATCGCAATTGTTGCAGTTAGCAAGAGTCGCCACTAACTTTTTTTTTATCCAAAAGGAAAGGCTGAAAAGAACATGAAAGACCTTTGAGATTATTGCTTGAGTTCGGGGGGTAGATTATGAAAAGGGAAGGTGTTAGCACCCTTTTCATCCATAGTTATCTATGGACTCTTAGTTGCTTGCTAGATCACTTGCTTTTGTTTGAAAATGTGCTTTGTGTGGTTTTTGAAACTATTTTGAAAAGGCTCCTTCGTTTAGGCAAACTTTATAATAATTCTCGTTTGTAAGAATGTATACAAAGTGTTGGACTTTTGAAAATGTTTCATGTTTGGAAAATGTTTTGAAAGTGTTTTTGAAAGTGTTTGTTTTGAAAATGTTAGTGTTTGTTTTGAAAATAAGCAAGGATGTTTAATTTTGAAAATGAGCAAGCAACTAGGAACAATCTACCTACTCAAAAATCTTAGGTCATTTCTTCCTTTCCTTTGATATTTCTATCTTACCATTGATTTGGTAAGAAGCCTTATATTTGGATGTAAAAGGATGGGTGTGGGTCATCGTATAGTCATGATAGCAATGTTGAGAGATATCTTAGCATTTTCTCTTTGAGGGACTAAGATCATTTTGAAAGGCAATATTGATAGCATCATCAAGGGACTATGATCTTGTATTTTTTATTGCTTTTTCTAAGATATCCCACATGCATAACATGGCCATTTTTGTAAGGAAACAAAGTGGAATTACCCTAAGGTATACAAGTGTGCAAATGTGTTTGATTTACATGCATTGTTTATCTTGAATTAGGGTTTGCTATTTATTGGTTTTAGTCTTTCCATACAAACCCAATTAATAACATTTACATAAAGCGATAAATTGCGGAAAGTAAAATTACTATGCTATTACATCATTAGGGACGGGGTATACAAATTTACAAATGGGGATTGCAAGAAAATTAAACCAAATTAACTATTACAACCATATTGAATAATGTACAAGAATTGAATAAATAATGCAAGAATATAAATGGAAAAAAGAAATGATTTTTGTTTGGTTTTTCATGAAAGGGTTTAGTCTTGACCTAATTAAGAAAATGATTAGTTAAAAATAAACAAAATTAAATTTAAACTAATTAAGAAAGAAATTAAGTTAAAAATGATTTTTAGGGTTTTTATGAAAAAGGTTTTAAGTTAATAAAATAAATTTGAAAATTAATTAATTAAAAGAAACCTAAGTTCTAAATTAATTTTAAATAAAAATAAAATTAGAAAAATAATAATTAAACCTAAATCTAAATATTAATTTACTAAGAAAAGGAAATTAATTATTAAGAAAAATGTTTTTGTTCTTTTTGTTTTATAAAGAAAATAAAATATAAATGAGCATTTTTAAATATGTAAATAAACTAATAAAATATTTTTGGGATTTTTTATTAATAAAAATAATATTAATAATAATAATATTATTAATAAAAATAATAAAGAAGAAAAAAATGAAACAAAATAAAATTAAAATGAAAATGAAATAATAAAGAAAATAATTGGGTCAGGGGTGCAAAAGTAGGGCAGGGGTTAGAAAAAAGCAAAAAAATGGAAGGCCCAATGATGAGCCCCAGGCGCTGGCTGTATGGAGAAAAAAAGAGAGAAAATGTGAGAAAAATTCACAAAAGGTAGTATTGGGTGTTGAACCCTTGACCCTCAGCATACACGTGCGCTACCTTTGCCACTGGGGTGGCTGTACATCCAGTAACATTGACAAAACAATAAATACATAACACAAGTTGTGTCCTGAATATGACTTCATCTTCAACCTCCAGCCTGAACATCTGTAACTTCACCATTTCTCAACAAAAATGAAATATGCAAACATGAAAGTTACTCCATTTTTCCATACGAATCCAACCATATAAATATCATAAGTTATAAATCAAAGATGAATGAGAATTTCTAAAAGTACAAAATTCTGACCTAATTATTTCAGCAAGTTCAAACTCAAATTTCTCACTACTCAAGCAATATAAATGAAATCTATGGACATGTACAGCTTCAGGTCAAAGATGTCTACATTTTATCTTCACAAATGCAAGCCTAACAATGCCTAAATGAGAAGATAGAAGTTCTGAAAATGTACCTCAAAACTGGAAATCGTGAAATGAGTTTGAGCTTCTTTCAAGGAGTTGTGATGATCAGGTTAGCTTCCTCAAGTTCCCAAGAAGCTAATGCAATGATTAGCTTGAGCAATGGGTGGTTAGAATGGCTTGGAGAAGTCAATATGCAGAATCTGTTTTTTGGTTATGGAAGTTGGTGTAAATGGTGTTACAGTTCTGGAATAAGGACGGGGATGGACTATATTTGATGTGTAGGAGCTTTTGGAAGTGAAAATCCAAGAAACGCACGAGGGAAATGGGAATTACAAGTTCAAAGTCAAAAATTGTGCAACAATGGTGTTTTTGGGTAATTTCTGGCTTAAGGGAGTTTGAGAGAGTTTCATGGTGCTTAAGCTTGTGTCTTAGCTCACAAATAGTGCCTATATTTATAAGCAACAAGTTTGTAGAATTGTATCTGATCAGAATTCAAAATCACATGTTTAAGCTTAACATGTGATTTTTGAGAAAATCAAGTTTCAATGTCTTGTGTACTTGCTAATGTAGAGTGGTTATGCTTTAAACAAACTTGTTTCTGACTTTGTAGATGGAGTTTGATCAGAGGAAACAAGTTAGAGGCTCAAGAATTGACTTTGTGCATAAAGCTTACTTTTCAAGAATGGCATTCTTCACTTTCTTCCCAAAATGGCAATTTGAATTGGATAAAGCTTAAACCACTTGGATTATAGCTCAAAAGTTTGTGTAATCCATTAATGATGGATAGATACACAATTTAGAAGGCATTCAAAGCAAGATTAGGCAGCCTAACATTGAAATTGAATTATGTGTTCATCAAGAAATGACTTGTAATTCAAGAATGAAACCCTAACTTCTTGCCTTTGGTTCTCCTTGCTAAAGTATGATCTCAATAAGTTCTTTGACATTTTGGAAAGCTTGTAACATCCTCTACAACCTCTATGTTGGAAATTTTTTAATATTAATCTTGGAACTATGTGAAAATTTTCCATGAAGTTAGGTCAAAATCATGTCTAAACTAGGGCAAAATTTCACTAAGTTTCCAAGTTTCATGAATATGTCTTCTTAAAATCGTAACTTTAAATCCATACATTTCTAGAAAAAGTTGTGTTCTAAAATGTTTTAGATATCATTGAGATCTACAACTTTCATGTTGGAAGTTTCTTTTTAATCATCTTTCATCATGGTGGAAATTTGGCTCAAAGTTGTGAAAAAAAAGTGAATTTCCAACACTTAAAAAAATTTCTAAGTTTATAAATTTTGACTTTTCAAAATGAAATCTTGACTTTTTGATTTCTTGATGAACAAGTTTCATATTTTGACATGTATTAATGAATTTTGATCTTTGATACTTGATTTTAACCAAAAAGTCAAGGTTTGACCTTTCAGTGTACAGTTGACTTTTCATCAGTTGACTGAAATTCACCTGTCAATCAATTGATCTTGAGAAATGTTTTGAGCCATACCATTAGGTCAAAATGATGCATTTGAATCCTTGATATCATGCATTGAACCAATAAGTCATTTTCTAGGTCAAAAATCAGAAATTGCACCTTCTCAGTAAAAACCCTAATTTTGACCATTTTGCCCTTTTAATGATCTGATCAAAATTCGTGTGGAATTATGGTCCAAACTTGATCAAATTACATATATGAGTTCATAATGTTGATATGGACCAAAAATTATGAAGTTTGACTGTAAATTGACCACAGTTGACTTTTTCATCAATACAACTAATTTTAGGTCAATTGATCAATTGACTGGGCAAAAATGTGATCACTTAAAAATTGACGTGAGCAATCTTGAGGGTCCAAAATGATCCTTGAAAGTCATATGGGGCATTAAAATTCTATTTATCCTTGCGCAAACTCAAACCCTAATTTTCAGTCATCAGTGCTTGAGGAGGTGTCTTGAGTTGATCAAACCTTATGCAGTCTTGAATTAAAGGAGATCCTGTGAGAGATTACTTGAGAAATGAGAGGGAAGATTTTGGGGTACAACACATAGCATATGCATACAAAACACGTATAGCAGTCTCATTTTTTTTGAGAACATCATCATGTAACACATTTCATACATCATGACATCGCATACAACTAACTCTTTACCTTTTCAAGAAAGATTAATCGACAAACATCATCAACTACTTATATGACCTGACAGTATTCTCAAAGGATACATCTGACGAAGGGCTATTTCAGAATTTTCCTCATAAGGTCATTCTCAATTAAAGACATCTGTTAGTTCAGCTTAAATCGACCAATGATTTATCCTGATTCTTTTCCGGTAGACACTTTCTCTGGTTCAATTTAAATCGCCCAAAGATTTATTCTGATTCTAATCTAGTTAAAGACAAGAACAGATAGCTGCTGGTTCAGTTTGAATCGACCAATGATTTATCCTGATTCGTTTCCATTAGATCTTTCTCTGGTTCAGTTTAAATCGACTCAATGATTTATTTTGATCAGTTAAAGAAAATTAAAGACCTCTGCTGGTTCAGCTTAAATCAACCAATGATTTATCCTGATTCTTTTTCGGTGGACTCTTTCTCTGGTTCCGTTTAAATCAACCAATGATTTATCCTGATTCGTTTCTAGAAGATCTTTCTATGGTTCAGTTTAAATCGCCCACAGATTTATTCTTATTCTTATCCAGTTAAAGACAATTCAAGACCTCTGTTGGTTCAGTTTAAATCGACCAATGATTTATCCTGATTCATTTCCAGTAGATCTTTCTCTAGTTCAGTTTAAATCGACTCAATGATTTGTTCTGATTCTTCCAGTTGAAGATAATCAATACCTTTCTCTAGTTCAACTTAAATCGCTCAAAGATTTATTCTGATTCTTATCCGGTTAAATTTAACCAAGGACATCTGCTGGTTTAGATTAAATCGACCCAAAGATTTATTCTAATATTTCTTCCAGTTGAAGTCAACATTTATTTTGGATGACATCTATAAGCCCATCTCCGAAGACTCTCCATCACCTCTCCAAATGGCATCTATAAGCCCATTCCCAATACAATCAACCAACAACGTTGCCATCTTGCACAGGCGAGTAAAAATTTCTGGGCACTTAAGTGTTCAATCATCTTCTACCTTTAAGTCACGAATGGTCGACATGCCAATCTAACTCTTCAGGTTTAAGAATATTGAACAGGGGCAGCTGTTGTACCCCAAAATTTCCCTCTCATTTTTCTCAAGACATTCTTTCAAGGCTTCTTAAATACCCAAGACACTCAAGGGTTAACTAGTCAAGATTCACCTCCTAAGCCAAAGGCCTACAACTAGGGTTTGGAGTTTCTCAAGTAAATTTGGTTTGAAAAGGTCCCAAGTGGCTCCCATGGTTCTTCATAGGTCCTCAACATGGTTCATGTCAAGATTCAAGCCCTACATCATAAGTTTGCTCAGTTAATGACTCAAATGATTGAAAATCAAATGTATTAGTCAATAGGTCAAGGGTATGTATCATTTGATCAAGGGTTGATCATGATTCCCCAAGGAAAGTCCTCAGATCATCAAAAGTCAAGAATTGCCAAATTAGGGTTTCCTTAGGAGAAGTCAACTAAACTTTGACCAGGCATAACTTTCACATACTTCATAAAATTTTCCTAAACCAAAGCCCATTTTGAAGAAAATTCAATTCCCTGCAACCTTTCTTTTATTCTCAAGTCCAAAAAATGCTTCATTTGGAAGATATGATCTAGTATATTATAGGTCATTTTCAAAAGTCAACAAAAGACACTTTTTGTTAAGGTAACTTACATAAAGATAATATCTCCAAATCCAAAAATGATCAAAAGAGAAAGTGTATTTGACATCTTGAGATTTTCAAAAAGTCAAAGATCATATTCAAAAGATGAAAATTGAGCAAGTTATGAGGTGCACAAGTTGGGCAATTTTCAAGAAATGCATGAAATCTCAATTGAGCAAATTTGTGATTTTAGGTTATTGGGTCTAACTTTTTAGAGTTCAAACATACTCATGACATATCCAATATCATCTAAACCTACCCACGCATTATTTTTTTATTTCTATTTATTTGAATTTTTATTCATTTAAATACAAAAGAAATCAAGTGAAATATAAAGTAAATGGATCAATGCTTAAGTGGACTTCATTTGGATCATTCAAGGGCCCAATAATTCATGCAAGATACACACAAACGGTCCAGGTTCATCGCAAGTTCAAAAGGGCAAGAATCACTCAAAAATGGTAACTTCTTAATGTGTTGGATTTTTGTCTCATGGCCATGAATGAGTTGTTTCCTTGCCATATTTATTTGTTTCCTTCCATTCTTCTATTTAAGCACAACAATGCAAGCTCAAAATATCATGAAATTTTGCACCAAAGTTATCCAAATTCAAAGAAATTGTGAAAATCATATCTCGCATCTCCAGCGGTTTTCAAACCGATCCAAACCTTCCATGGTCCTCTTAACATTTACAAGAGTCAGAATCAACCAATAACTTTCACAAATCAACCCCAGAAACCACCCTCACATCAACTCCAATTGGTAGGTTTCATTTTCTCAAGATTTTCACGGTTTAAATCCTTGTAAGCATGATTATTCCATTCATATGTATTTCCTGAATTTTTCTAACATTTTACATGTAAACATGGTATACATGATGCTTTGACCTTAAGATCTTGAAATATTCAGATCCAATACCCCTGATGAAGTCCCCATGGTGAACCCCAGGGAACCGATCATGTAGAACCACCACCAGCTCCTGGGCTCATTTTTTTGGGCTTAGTTTTCCTTCTTTACACACTCCTCAAATTTCTTACAAGAAGGCCCATAAATCTTTCTTATTTTTATTTTGTTTTAATTTAATTTAATTCTTTTCTTTTACTAACCTTTTTTTTAATAAAAATCATTAAAAAAAATTAGATATAGATTTTAATTAATTAACTTTATTTTCACAATAAAAATTAATTAATTTAATCACTTTTTAAGTTTATTTTATTAATTAAAATATAATTAGAATTAGGCTATAATTATCATTCAATTATTTTTCTAAATAAAAACACCAAAAGTATTTTCTTATACTTAGAATTTTTTAGGTTTTTTTTAGATATCTTGTTGTCTTCAATCTCCGCGTGCGTATTTACTTTTTCGCATTTTTTTCAATATTGTAACTGTCCAAAGTTTATAATAGCTAATTAGGATCTTTACCTTTTTATTCCTCAATTTTTGGTTTGTACTCCCCATCCCCGAAGCGATGTAATATTGTAGTTTAAATTCCGCATTTTTACTTTCGCACTTGTATATATTTAACTACTAGATGTATGCTAATAGGCCTGTATGGAAAGACTAAAAGCAAACGCTAGACAACCTAACCTCAAACTAATAACTGAAACACAACACTCTTCACACATGCGCACCTCTAGGGTACTCCTCACTTGTTGCCTCAGATAAACAACAATCACGTCCCTTGAACATGGGACAATTTAGCAAAGTCCATCGATATAAAGATCATAGTCCCTCGATGACCCTTCGATGTTGCCTTTTGGTAAATGATCTAGTCCCTTACGATAAATTTCTAAAGCGTCCTATAAGTTTCCTTTATGGCTGTATGATGACTCGTGCTTGTCCCTCAAAACATCTAATGATAGGGCTACCTACTAACTAATGGTAGGATAGCACTATCCAAAGGAAAGAGGAAAAGAACAAAGACTATTCGAGTAGGTAGACATCTTGTAGTTGCTTGCTCATAAAACAAAACAATTTCTCACACATACACTCTCTTTTTTAAATATTTTCAAAGACAAAACACTTTGTATGCGTTCTCAATGATAGAGAATCATTACAAAGTTCGTCGTACTAAGGCATCTTTTTAAAATATTTTCAAAATGAACTTACACAAAAAGCATTTTCAAAGTGAGCTAGCAACTAAGAGCCCGTAGATAACTACAGATGGAAAGGGTGCTAACACCTTCCCTTTCCATAACCTACCCCCCAAGCTCAAAATCTTTAAAAAAGGTCTTTCCTGTTCTTTTCACCCTTTCCTTTATTGGATAAAAGAAAATTTGGTGGCGACTCTTACTAACCGCAACATTTGCGATAAAATGCAAAACCAGTAAAGTCAATTCTCCCATTGTATTACAATGTTGAAGAATATGGTAGGTTTGAAAAAGAAGTTTTTGAACGTAAACAAAAGAATTTTGTTTTAGAAAAATAAAACCGTTTTCTGGATAAAAATGTTTGAAACTTGAAAAAACTCTTTCTAAAGCTTAACCATCTTCCAAAACTATCTTGTACAAATATGACAAGGAGTTCAAAAGTTCTTGAACAAAAGCCTGGATAGAAGCAAGATGACTTCCATGATCTATGGCATTATTTAGAACGGAAGAAGAAAAGTAAGTGATTATTCTGATAATGATCATAAAGATAATAAACCTATTTCTCCATTTTCCTATCATTATACACCAGCCCAGACACAAAAATTTATTATTGCACGAAAACCAAAATTCATCAAGAATTCTGGTAAAACCAACTCAAAAGGACCCAAAACACTGTGGGTACCAAAAGTTAAAATAGTATATGTTGAGGATTTGTTAAATAGAAGTGTGAAGACACCAGTCATGGTACATGGACTTTGGATGTTGATAACTCATAATGGGAAGAAATCTTATGTACCAAAGTCTGGAACTTTAAGAAATCAAACTTGTGGGTCTCAGGGGTATCAGAAGGAATTAGTGAAAATATCCAACAACTAAGTCCATAAATATGAAGCACAAGGTTATGAAGAGATTAAGTCAGATAAAGAGAAGAAAACACTGCTACATGAACTGATGTATTTGTATGAGCAATTCTGAATCAAGTTAATCTATCTGAAATACTAAGTATAAAGTTTAAAGATTTGTAAGAACAAGATGTATTGAAGAAATTCTTCCAAGATTTAGTGTCTATAGTAGAAATAGTCTCTTGATAAAAAGATCTCTCAATAGTGAATAGATCACAGAAAAAGAAGGTCATCAGAAGTAATGAAGATCGAATAAACAACACATCTATCCAGAAGCATTCATTATCCTTCGGAAACTTAAAAAGGGTAAATCTGTCAGAAATTCCTTATCGGCATAAAAGGTTTTTGCCTCTTTATCTTAACTAACGCCTTCTTATCTGATAAATTTTTTCTATTATTTTATTTTATTTTTGATACTTCTACTAGTTAGAAGCTATCTATATCAGAAATACTTTAAAGACAAATCTTTAAGTATTCTTGTTTTTGAATATCATTAATTGTTGTCACATCAAAAGGTATGGCTATGACTCATTTAAATACACATGTCACGTCATAATGATTGAGTGTATTATTGAGCAGTGGAACAATTGAGAATAGGTTGTTAGAGTCATCATTTCTATCTCTTAGTACTTCTTATTAATTTTAATTTTTTTTATTAAAACACCCACTTCCTTCACCCTCACACACTTTACCACTCACTACTCACAATTTTAAATCTCTCGTCTGAAAACCCTAAAACCCTTTTTCACCCAAATCTGCTCATCCATGGATGCATAACAATTAGAACTATAAAAATTCTCTCAAGAATTGGAACAACAAGAAACATCTCAACAGAGTAACTTAAGCAGCTCTCCTTCAAATTCGTTAACACTTCATCAATCATCATTTGTGTATCAAGAATGTCAAAGGATCTCAATTCTCGATCAACCTGTGCATGTTCATATGGCAACTCCGGATAATCAATTAGAAGTCATTATTGAACTTCTTGTGGATTTGAGAACTTAAAAGAAAATGGTGTTGATCTAACTGAAGAACTCAACTTCCATGAATGAGGAACTACTTCAATCGTCTTCATGGCCCTGTATACATAAAATTGGTGAAAGAATTTTAGAGATTTGCCATTGTTGATGAAAAACACATCGTCTCTCATGTTTGTGGTGTAAAAATAATTATCAATGTTAAATCAATAGCTAACCTACTAGGGATTGATAAAACTAGAGAAAAATTGGTTTATGGAGCAGATTTCAAATCAAAATTCTTTCACAATGTGATAGAACCAGCTATATTTACAGAAGGCAAGCATGGGACTACCAAAGAATAATCCTCAAAGATACTGGAACTCAACAAGAATCTTCGTGTGTGATTCAAAATCATATTAAGATGCATACATTATATATCGTTAACTAGTTCATCTAACTCAATCAATGATGATCATAAGTATATCCTTTACTATCTGATGAAGAAAGAAAAGATACATCCTCCTTCTCTACTCTTTAATTATCTGAGGGATACTATTATTGAAACAATGTGTGATGGATCCATAAATCCTAAAAAGAGATACATCCCACTAGGGAGATTGATATTAGACTTTCTAACTGAAAGTGGGGTCATAGATTATTTTATTGAAGCAAAAAATATGGAGGATATTACTACAGAAATAGGAAAACTGTTTAATGGCAACAATCTCAAAAGCATGAGAGTTGTTAAAAATATAATCAAACCAAGAATAATTGTTGATCTACAAGGAATAAAGTTGCAGAGAACATCATTTGATGATTATCCTTACTTCACTAAGCAGGATCCACCAGAAGTCCTAGCAACCTATGTCAAAATGCTTCAGGAGGAAGGATTTGATACTTCTGCTATTTCCTATGATTCTTTTCCAGACAAACCTCCTCCATTATGCAAAAGAAAGATTCACTCTCTTGAGAAGAAGAAAAAAGCTCCTGAGAAAAAGCCTAAAGTTCTAAAGGAAGTTACAAGATCCTCAAAAGATGTTGCATTAGCCTCTCAATCCAATCCATCCAATAAGTCTCTCGTTTCTACTGTTTTAATTCCAACAATGAGTACTTTAACACCACCACTCCCCTCAACTGCTACAACCATTCCACCTTTCACTATTACTATTTTAGTTCCCAATAGAGAATCCAACATATCTGAAGCACACCAAGCATCCACACCTCTTATAACCAATTCTCAATCAGAAACCATTATTCCAATTACTACCACCATTTCCACTATGTCATTGTTTGAATTTGCATTTTCTTCAGCAGCAAATTTAACCAACCTAGATGAAACCACATAAACCCCTACTACAACCACCTTACGTATCTCCATTTCTCAAATCGTTTCTGAAGCCATCCCATCAGAAACTCACTCTGTTCCTGAAGCTCCCACTCCAGAACCCATGAATATCTGTACTAGCCTCCCTCTTCAAAAAAACTACATCATAACCTTCATATCCATCCTCACCAAACCTAAATTTTGATCTAAATCAGCCAAACATCAGTTCATATTTTGAGCAAATTCAAACTGATGAAGTTAACTCTAATGAAGAAACCACTTCTGACCATCAGAACTCTGTTCGATCATCTATGAGTCTTGAGAAATTTATTGCAAATTTTAAGGAAAGTGAATTCAGGAGATTAGAAAATATTCATAAAGTATCCAACATCAACATTGATCCTCCCCATCTATTGGACACCTATAATAGGTTTAAAAGATGGACATCAGTTGAATTCATCAGAATTCAAAATCTCTCGGGTGAAACTAGAGAAATATATGTCAAAGAAGCTATAGAAAAGATAGTTGCTGAAAAGGTTGAAGCAGAAAATGCAAGAAAAGAAGAGGTGGAAAGAGAAATAACAGATCTCTCAAAACATTATGGTGTTTTCTCGTTTATTCAAGGTTCTTTTGATTCTATGCAAAAAGAGCAGACAGTGATTAGAGAAACGCTGAAAGAACAAGCTGAATTCAACAAATCCATTCAAGGAATTCTTGAAAAACTTCTTCAACAAAGCCAAAATTCTTCCAAATCTCAGGCACTCTGATTTTGGTCCTCATTCTATTTTTGGTTGTTTCTTATAAGTGTTGCGTATGTTTTATCTTTCGAATATGTATTTAATTTTTTTTTAAAACAATGCCTTTCTTTACAATTATATTGTGTTCTTTATGAACTCACTATTGCATGATTTAAATGTCTCAAATATTAATTAAGCATTTCTTATATCTCTTTGATTATGACAAAAAGGGAGAGAAAGATTAATGATTTTGGTTGATATCCATTCTCTAAACCCTATGATTTACATGAAATTCTAACATGATATAAACTGCAAAGTTATTTAGAATGTACATGATTACTACAAGAACATTTCAAATGAAACATTGCATTCACTCTGATAAATCAAGTTTTGATATAGAACGACATTTGTTTCAAATGTTATGAGAAAGCATGGATAATCTGATAAGCTAAAAGGTTAAATCAATGATATTAATCAGATTCAGAAAAGATAAGAATGCTCCTAAAGCTCTGAAAGATCATAAGTTTATGATTCAGGGGGATATTGTTTATCCCAGGGGGAGTTTTCTAAACTCTTATATTATTTTGTTTATGATTTAACCCTGTAAAATTGTTCCATCAAAATAAATGGTTTTGTCATCATCAAAAAGGGGGAGATTGTTAGAATAAGATTTGGATTTGCGTTTAAATCTCAATGTTTTGAGTATAACAATGCATATGTTTCATGTAGAAATTTTTTAGTTCTAATGGTTTCATTGAGTGTGCAAAATAGTAGAATTTTGGATAGTCTTAACCAAAATATCATCTGAATCACTTTATGACTCGGAAGAAGAACCATTGAGTTTGTTTCTAATGAAACATCAATAGTTCTATTGAATGTTAAATGTTCGACAAGAAAAGACTCTCAATGAGTTTGAAAGAAAATTCAGCACCAGAATCAAGATCAAAATCAAGAGCTATGAAGTAGACATAGCGGAAATCAAAGAAGTAGTTGATAAAAGCTTTTGCTTACAGCTCAATATCAAGAATGAAGATAACAAAAATCAGATCTTAGAATTGAAGATATCAAGATATTATAAACAAGGATCTCAGATATCAGAAAGAAAGAATTCATGATCAGAAATCAAGATGTAGCTAACATAAGTTGTTGTTTCCAGTTCAATCCAAAGATCAGAATTCAAGAAATCAGAAAGGAAAGAATTCAAGATCAGAAACCAAGAAGCAGCTGACACAAGCTTTGTGCTTCTAGCTCAAATCTAATATCAGAATTAAAGATCAGAATCCAAGATCAGAAGTCAAGAATCAAGGATCAGATCAAAAAGTATGAACCATAAAATCAGATGTACTGACTTCTACTTCAGAAATCAGATATCAGAGATGCAGCTCGGGAAAGTTGATTATCAGAAATCAAGACTAGATCAAGACATAGTGGATCAGAAAAGCTTTTAATTACAAATAAAGAAGTTTTTCCTCATATTAGATGTTGCTTGTATATCTGAAGACAATGTTCAAATATTTGAAAGACTCTGACTTTACAACAATGAAGCATCTTCCGGATCATCCTCATTCATCATATCAGAATTAATCCAGCAAATAGAAAAAGGATAAAGATCAGAAAGAGATATCTTCTAAGCTTAATACTTCAATCCAGAAGCAAAACATTAGAAGATAAGATTTAAAGAAACTTATCTACGAAGAATATAGTACATATAATACGCTTTAAATTCCATTACATGCTTACATATTAGATTATTTTGTCTCCCACGATGAAATGTTACCGTTACTATAGATGGCAAGTGAAAACGAAGTTTCTATACTACTAACGGTCTATTTTTCAAAGTCTATATAAAGAGACCTCAACGGCATTTGAAGAATGGAGAATTACTCAACATTATCAAGCTTGAATCAAATTGCTGAAATACTGGAAAAAAACATCTAGAGAAAAGAAGAATTACACAAATATTCTTCTAAATAAATATCAAGTACACAAGAGTTGTTGCTCATTATTTTGTTAAGATATTAGGGATTAAACACAAAGAGTTTTTTTCTCATTATTTGTGTTTATCTTAGAGTTCTCAATACAAAGAGTTTTTGCTCATTATTTGTATTAGAGACTTTGCTTTTCATTGTTGTGTTAATCTACTTTTTAGAAGCAAACATTATAAACACAATTGATTATAATTTTGTCTAGAATTGATTATTGCCTCAAGTGACTAGGTTGTTAGTATGTAGATTTGAGAGGGATAAGGTGTTTTTTTAGACTTTTAGGAGGTTGTTGTGAGTCATTGGCGGGTAGCCCGTGCATCTGTAATCTGTTAAGATTAGTGGATCAAGTCCTTGTTGAAGGCAAAATCACCTTGGCGGGTGGACAAGAGTATCCTTATTGAAGGTGAACTTGTATAAACCAAAAGAGTCATTTTATTCTTTCCTTAGCCTTAGTCTTATTCCTTCTAGAAAACTCAATTCAAACCCACATTTCTTGTGTTTTTATCACCCTTCAATAATGAACATGCCTGATGATCAAGAAAAACTCTTAGAATATTTGGGTAAGGAATTATGAACCCTACTCCATATGAAGTTGTTGCGCATTTGTTTTTCTGACTTTATCTCTTTTTCATTTTCAGTGAAAATGTCGTCTGCTGATATTAAGGAGCAAAGAAAATTGATGGCTAAAGCTAGGGCCAGACGAGCTGACCAATCCTCCTTGAAGTCTGACTTGTCTGGTATTCAAACTTGGGCTTTGAAGAAGAGAAAATTGGAGGCAGACATGGATGCTCTAGTGATCTCTATTTCTTGGGGTGTCACATAGATTCCTTCTGAGCACCCTCAACCAAACCCCGCAAAAAAGATGAGGACTCTAATGGGTGATCTTATGAGTAAACCCAACCTGGTTGTTTCCACCCTGATGAGAGAGACTGGTGATAGTAGCCAACAGTCGTGACCTTTTGACGAGTTCAAGTTCTATTCAAATGGCTTTGGTGGCATGAAGTTCCTTTATGACCATCTGAACTCTACCAAAGACGTACCAAGGCAAAGTCCATTAGAGCTTGGCAGTTAACCGCAAATGTGAGCTCCTATTTGATGCGATGTGTTGTGATGACCCAGGCTCTATTTGAGGTCGGGGATGAGTATGATAAAGTTGAGGCTCAGCTATCCAAGGAGGTGACCAAGCTAAAAGGTGACCTTAAAGACTAGACCCAAAAGACTGAAGAGTTGACAAAGAAACTGGTTTACATGACCAAGAAGAATGAGGACATTAAGGCAACTGTTGTTGGCTTAATTCGGGATGTCGAACAACTTCGAGAATCTAATGAGTAGCTAAAGCATTCTCTAAAGAAGCCCGTGTTGACCTCTTATTGGCTGGTAATGAAGCCTTCTAAAGGGCCAACGCCCAGGATTTATGTTTTTAGTCGGATCTCCATGTAGCCGAGACAGACTATTTTAAGGTTGTGGTAGATGGTCGGTTGGTAGAGATGGATGATGATACCATATAAGCCAAAGTTGTTGTGGAAGGCGGAATTGAGTAGGAACATCCTGGGATTTCTCCAGAGGAGAACCAACCATATGAGGACCAATCTTACATGTAATTTCTGTTTGTAATTTTTGTTAGTCATCCATGAGGATGCATTTTGTAATGACTTGAGCCCTTTGTGGCCACACACAATGTTTTGAGCCCCTTGCGGGTTTTTATATCATGCATAATGTTTCAGTATCATGCTGTGATGCACTCTTCATTACACCAGGATGATAAGCATCACGCGCGCAAGAAAACTAGTGGCAAAATATCCCCCACCCTTTTTCTTCATATTTTTCACCAAGTCTTTGTATCTTCCTTGTAGTAAATTTTTGCTTTATTCTTTATATTTTAACATGGATTTTGATCATTCTTCTTCTGTATTCACCCGAATTTCGTCCTAAATATCATGTAATGATTACTATCACCACCCATTCATCCACAATACATGGATGACAAGGTGTCCCATCACTAACCATTTATAAGAATGAGTTATAGAGTAAAATTGCTCCCCTGTTATCTAAGGAAGAGCTAGGTCTTCCATGTTCCAGGCGGTTAATTGAAAAGATAGGGAAATCTCTATTCTGGATATCCAGTCCAGACCCAAGAAGACTTCTACATATACCTCATTCCTTGAATGAGAAACATGATATCTAATATATATAAATAAAATCATATAAAGATCTTCCCACAACCCTACATAATAAAGGGTTGTCTTCATTGAAATTTTTTAGCAAGTATAATTAGCACCCACCGAGGGGCCATGTTAAGACTAACTATGGCCACATTCATAATCAACGACAAACTCATTGACCACCTCTTTAATCACATTTTATTTGGTTAACAAACAAGCAATAACTTCAGTTGGAAGCAGCTTCGACGATGACCATGAGGCCATAGTAGAGATGTGCACCATTATGGATGATTTGTATTGCCAACGAGCAATCTTTGGAGGACAAAGTCCTTAAAATTCAGTGGCACCAACAACAGAAAGATCCTATTGACGAGACAAAAGTTTTGGATTCCTAACTTCTCTTTGACGAGATTTGGAGGGGGGGCATAACAGAAAGTTTCATGCCACTTTCACTCGTAAAATTCGATAGAAAAAGAGATTTGCAGGAGCATGTTACCTCCATTAACACGAAAATGATGATCATCAGAGCCTCAGACTCTCTGAAGTGCAAGCTCCTCTCCAACACATTCATAGGCACCAAGCTTAGGTGATATATGAGTGTGCCATGATTATCAAGCACTAGCTATCAGGACCTAGTAAAGAAGTTTGTCCACCAAATTCTCGATGGGAAGCCACAATAAGATGTTAAACACCAGTATGTTCAATACTCACCAGGGCCCTTTAGAATCCTTAAGGGAGTATATTGCCCAATTTAATGAGGCGACTATCAAGGGCATCAACTCGAACCATGAGATGTTTGTATGAGCCTTCCATAACATATTAAGGTCCAAACATTTTAATGAATCCCTTGTCCAGATACCTTTCGCTTCCATGGTGGATGTATTAACACACACTAAATGTTGCATAAAGGGAGGAGAGAAAGACATAGAAAATGGCTAAGGATATTAAGGAACAAACATTTGAAAATCCTAATTCTTCACACTAACAAAGAAAAAGTCCTTATACCTCTCCTGTTAGAGACAATGTGAACTTCAAGAGGAGAAGTAGGCTTATGAAGAGCTTCTTGTCCATGAACACTCACTTTTAGAATATATGGTGTGAAGTCTTCCATACATATTATATTCCTCCTACGCCAGCCCCTAAATCAGATCTTATGGGACCGAGCCCAATGGGTGATGTAATTTCCACCACATAAAAGACGGTTAACATTTTAAGAAGGAGTTAAATTCCTCATCCAGGAAGTTCACTTGAAGAAATACGTTTAAGGCGGCTCCTACAAGTCACCAAACGACTCTAGATCTCAAGAGTGAGATCCCCTTGGGATCCCCAGATACAAGAAAGGAAAGAAGCTAAGCAGAAGAGGCAAAGACATTTCCGTGCGTCATAACCTTAACATTATATCAAGACGGTTCTTTGGGGATGAGTGATCGCACTAAATCGCACTATGTTTCTGACTCAAATATCACATGTTTTCCTTAGTTTTTATTGTCATTTTCTCGTATTATGTTCCTTTTTCCTTTGTTTTCAGGATTCTTGTCATTTCAGAGCCTTCTGTGAAGAAACGAGCCAAAACGCCAAGAAATTAGGGTTTTTCAAGATATTTTGCACTTATGGCGTTCAGCACCGCGCTGGCTACAGGAAACGCGATGACGTGGCCCACTTTCACCCAGAGATCAACTGCCACGTTCCCATGATGTGGCGGTTCCAGGCGCCGCGCCCGCGGCCACCCTCACCGCGCCCGCGGCCTTCACAAAAAGGCTCCCGCTCAAAAGAAGTTAAGGGGCATGCTGGTCCTTACGCACCTCAAAGTTCCTCTATAAATAGCTTTCGATTCTCATTCTTTAGTTTCATCCAAGCTTAGTACAATCTTAAGCCATATACTATCAGTTTCTGTAAAGTAATAATCTCTTCACATCGGGGAGTTATTGCGGTGTAGATTGAGTTGTAATCGAGTCTTGGAGCACTTTGGTTGAAGTTCATCATACCGGCCTTACTTTTCCGTAGATTTGTATCAGATTCAAGTCTCTGACCGGAGCAAGGTTCTAATTTATTGCATTTCTTTATTTAATTGCTCTTATCATAGTCTACACGTTTTATAGACTTTAAATGCTCTTACCATAGTCTACACGTTTTATAGACTTTAAATGCTCTTATCATAGTCTACACGTTTTATAGACTTTAAATGCTCTTATCATAGTCTACACGTTTTATAGACTTTAAATGCTCTTACCATAGTCTACACGTTTTATAGACTTTAAATGCTCTTACCATAGTCTACACGTTTTATAGACTCGCACTTATTATGTCTGGCTAAACTATAAAGGTTAGGATGTAATGATTGTCATCGTGGTTGTGTTCCAATTATCATGCTAGTGAAAATACTCTGGGGATGTTTTGCTTCTAACTTAAGTCAATTGTGTTTAAATGTTTATTGGGTAAGATCGAAAGCCGTCCAAACTAACGATACGACTTGATTATTATTTAACCAAACAAAGAGAGCGACAGCCGTTGATTGGTTAAATAGGAATCATTGACCTTTTTAGAAAACAATTTTGAAACTATTTTCGGACGCGTTTGTAGGTTTAAAATCTGACTCTTGGTCAAAAGCCAAAAGTCTCTTTAAGTTAATCTTTCCGAGTAAGATCACTTTTCTGTTAAGTCAAAACTATCAATTTCTTAAAAATAGGTTTACCTCTTTAACGCGGAAGGCACCCTTTATATGTGACAATAAAGGAATTTAATTTAAAGAGTAAACTCGGTTCTTAGTAGTCAAAAGCTACAGGTTCCCGTTAAACTGATTCTTTGCTATCAACAGAAAATACTGCCCCATAAGTAGGTTCATCTACGCATGACCGGACCAATATCTGATTACATGATTTACATTCCAACCTGTCTTTTAAACTGTTATTTCCCTCGCATATTTACTTTGTGCACTGCACTCACATCAATATCCTTATTCGCCTTAGATAAGCACCTTAGCAATAGAGTTGATAGATTGACAATTGGTCTCTGTGGTTCGATAATCTTATATATTACTTCGATAGGCTGTACACTTGCAGTACTACATTTAGGCTATACGTTACAGATTAAACAGCCCATCAAGTTTTTGGCGCCGTTGCCGGGGACCAACTTCGTCAAATTTCGTACCCTATTGTTATCCCGTTTAGACTAAGGCTATTCTAGCCGGTAGATGCGTAGAAATCGTAGCACCGGCAACCTAATAGATCCTTTAGTAGAACCTGAACGTTACGCTCGTGCCCGTCTTTTTATTCGCAAGATAAGAAGAGCTATGGCAGAAGATCGTAACCAAAGACCGCTCAAGGAATTCGCCCAACCATCTAACGAGGAACCTAGTTCTAGTATAGTAAACCCTGCTATAACTACCAACAACTTTGAACTAAAGCCCTCGTTACTACAATTAGTACAACAAAACCAATTCGCTGGTCTCGCTACCGAGAACCCGAATCAACATTTAAAGGTATTTATCCAGTTAGCTGACACCCTTAAGGCAAATGGAGCCACGCCCGAAGCTATCCGATTAAGACTATTTCCTTTTTCCCTTAGAGGTAAAGCTCACGACTGGTTAGACGCCCTTCCAACTAACTCAATAACAACTTGGGAAGACCTTAGGAGAGCTTTTCTTGCGAGGTATTTTCCACCAAGCAAGACCGCTGTTCTTAGGAACCTGATCACTTGTTTCACCCAAAACCAAGGCGAATCACTTTTTGATGCCTGGGAGAGATATAAAGAACTTTTAAGAGCCTGTCCGCACCATGGCCTAGAGCAATGGTTAATCATACATACCTTCTATAATGGACTCCATTACAACACAAAGATGTCCATAGACGCTGCCGCCGGCGGAGCGTTGATGAACAAACCTTACCCTGACGCTTGTGCCCTAATAGAGGACATGGCCCAAAACCATGCCCAATGGGGATTAGAACGAGCGACAGTAGAGAAAAAGGAGAGCCATGGAGGAAAGCATGAGGTAAGTTGCATGGACATGATCAATGCCAAGATGGACGCCCTAGCCTTGAGAGTCGAGAACATGTCTCAAAACCCAACCACAGTAGCAGCAATCCAATCGGAGTGCGAACTCTGTGGAGCTCAAGGACATCAAACCGTTGACTGTAACCTTTTGAACGAATCAAGCTCAGACCAAGTTAACTATACTCAAGGGAACCCTTTCTCGAATACCTACAATCCTGGATGGAGGAACCACCCGAATTTCTCTTACAAAAACAACAACCCTATCCAAAATCCCGGACCTTCGAGACCTCAAGGATTCCAAACGCAAAAACAAAACCAACCTATGCAAACAGTACCCCCAAGACCAAACCTTAAAGAAACCATAGACACCTTTATTCAAGCTCAAACCCAGCAAAATAAGGAGTTTATGAACCAACATATTCACACGAACAAACTGGTTACTCAACTAGCAACCAAGTTTGACCAGATAATAACCCACACCAAAATGCTTGAGACTCAGATTTCCCAAGTAGCACAAAACACCTCTGTACAAGTTGCACCTGGAGGACAATTCCCTGGACAAACTCAACCAAATCCAAAAGGCCAAGCAAATTCTATCACACTAAGAAGTGGAACCGCTTATGAAGGACCTAGAAATCCTGACTTAAGCACATCAGAAAAACCTATGGAAGATGCTACGCCCAAAGACCAGGTGGAGGAACCAGAGAAACCAGGAAAGCAATCAAAACCAGAAGTAGAGAAAAACACTCAACAACCTTATAAACCACCTATTCCATTCCCACAGAGGCTGAAAAACACCAAAGTAGAAAACCAGTACCAAAAGTTTATTAAGGTAATAGAGAAACTCCATGTTGAGATTCCTTTTACTGAAGCTATAACCCAGATACCATCATATGCTAAGTTTCTGAAAGATATTTTGACCAATAAACGACGACTCGATGATCCCAAGCCTTTAGAATGTCATTTTATATCCGAAAATAAACTCGCCAAGAAAGATAAAGACCCTGGAAGTTTTTCTATCCCTTGCATCCTAGGTAACCATATGATAGACAAAGCATTTTTAGACCTAGGAGCAAGTGTAAGTCTGATGCCTCTGGCCGTCTGTAAGAGGTTAAAATTAGGAGAACTTCAACCTACTAAGATGTCCTTACAACTAGCTGATAGATCTGTCAAATATCCCATGGGTATTTTAGAAGACATACCTGTCAAGATTGGTCAGTTGTACATTCCGACCGACTTCGTCGTAATGGATATCAAAGAAGATGAAGACATCCCAATCCTCTTAGGAAGACCCTTCCTATCGACCGCCGGAGCTATAATAGATGTTAAGAAAGGGAAACTGACTTTCGAGGTAGGAGATGAAAAGATTGAGTTCATTTTATCAAAATTTCTAATGGCACCAGTGATAGGAGATGCGTGTTATGCCATCGACATCATTGATGAATGTGTAAATGAGCTCGAACAAAACGAATTATTAACCAAATTACCATCAACCCCTATTTTAGAGGATGACGGATTTGAGAGTATCGAACCGTACATTGACGACAACCTTTTCGAATGCTTAGCTCTTACCCATGACCTTATGCCACGTGCTGAGAAAACCACTATAGAACTTAAGGAACTACCCAAGAATCTAAGATATGAGTTTTTGGATGAGGAGATGAATAGACCTGTTATAATTAGCGCCACTCTAAACCAAATAGAAACAAATCAACTATTAGATACCTTGCGAAAATATCCCTCAGCTTTAGGGTATAAAGTTTCAGATTTAAGAGGTATAAGCCCATCCGTATGCATGCATCGGATTATGCTAGAAAAAGATTCGAAACCCTCAAGAGAACATCAAAGAAGAATAAACCCTATCATGAGTGATGTAGTCAAGAAAGAAGTTCTTAAGTTATTAGAGGCTGGTATCATATACCAAATTTCGGACAGTGAATGGGTAAGCCCAGTCCATGTGGTACCCAAGAAAGGAGGTATCACTGTTCTAAAAAATGAGAAAGGTGAGCATGTGGCAAAACGAACAGAAGGAGGATGGCGAATGTGTATAGATTACAGAAGGTTGAATAAGGCAACAAGAAAAGACCATTTCCCTCTCCCATTTATAGATCAGATGCTTGAACGTCTAGCAAGACACTCATGTTTCTGCTATCTTGATGGATATTCGGGATTTTTCCAAATCCCTATTCGCCCAGAGGACCAAGAAAAAACCACATTTACCTGCCCTTATGGAACATTCGCTTATAGACGAATGCCCTTTGGACTCTGTAATGCACCTGCCACTTTCCAACGTTGTATGATGTCAATTTTCGCAGACTACCTAGATGGAATTATGGAAGTATTTATGGACGATTTTTCAGTGTGTGGGTTTGATTTCAAAAACTGCCTCTCGAACTTGGAGAAAATCTTAAAAAGATGTGTGGAAGTAAACCTTGTGTTGAATTGGGAAAAGTGCCACTTTATGGTAAGTGAAGGGATAGTCTTGGGACACATTATTTCTGAAAGAGGTATAGAAGTCGATAAGGCCAAGATAGAAGTTATAGAAAACTTAAACCCACCTAAGACCGTTAGGGAAATAAGAAGTTTCCTAGGACATGCCGGGTTCTACCGACGTTTCATCAAGAATTTTTCCGCAATAACTAAACCTTTAACTAACTTATTGATGAAGGATGTCGAGTTTGAATTCGACCAAAAATGTCTTGAGGCCTTTGAAGTTTTAAAGCAAGCTCTTATTTCAGCACCTATCATAAGACCACCTGATTGGACACAACCCTTTGAAATCATGTGCGATGCTAGTGATTTCGCTGTAGGGGCTGTACTAGGGCAAAGAAAAGACAAAAAACTGCATGCAATTTACTACGCTAGTAGAACATTAGACGCCGCCCAGCTAAATTATACAACCACAGAAAAAGAATTGCTAGCCGTAGTTTTTGCTATTGATAAATTTCGATCTTATTTGGTGGGAGCAAAAATAATAGTATACACAGATCATGCAGCAATCCGGTACTTGTTAAGTAAGAAAGATGCTAAGCCTAGATTGCTCAGATGGGTACTTTTACTCCAAGAATTTGACTTGGATATTAAGGATAAAAAAGGAGCTGAAAACTTAGTAGCTGATCATCTCTCTAGGTTAGAACACCTTAAGCCTGAACTTATACCTATAGACGATCACTCTACTTATGAAAGATTAATAGCTGGGATAAACTCAACTGAAGAAGAGACTTATGAGGAAATCTCAACCATGAACAACATACCATGGTACGCAGATATTGTAAATTATCTAGCCGCTGATATCATACCCCCCGACTTAAGCTACCAACAGAAGAAGAAGTTTTTCAGAGATGTTAAACACTTCTTTTGGGATGAACCCCTCCTATTCAAAAGAGGAATAGATAATATATTCCGACGATGTGTGCCGGAGGAAGAAATAGGCAATGTCATTAAACATTGTCATGCTTCACCTTATGGTGGACATGCAAGCACGTCTAAAACATGCGCCAAAATATTTCAAGCAGGTTTTTATTGGCCTACTGTATGGCGCGATGTCCACACTTACATTACAAAATGTGACCGATGCCAACGCACTGGGAACATCTCAAGACGTGATGAAATGCCTTTAAGAAACATCCAAGAAGTGGAAATATTTGATGTCTGGGGTATAGATTTCATGGGACCTTTTCCTTCCTCAATGGGTAACAAGTATATCCTAGTAGCTGTCGATTATGTCTCAAAGTGGATCGAAGCTGTTGCATCACCCACAAACGATACCAAGGTAGTTATCAAACTGTTTAAGAATATTATTTTCCCTAGGTTTGGAACCCCGAGGTTAGTCATAAGTGATGGAGGATCGCATTTTATATCTAAGATATTTGACAAGCTTCTAAGCAAATACGGAGTAAAACATAGAGTAGCATCACCATATCACCCGCAAACCAGTGGCCAAGTAGAGGTATCGAATAGGGAGATTAAGCAGATCCTAGAAAAAACCGTATCATTATCCAGAAAAGACTGGTCTGGAAAACTTAAAGACGCCTTATGGGCTTATAGAACGGCTTATAAAACCCCTATTGGAACAACTCCTTATCAATTGGTTTATGGAAAGTCCTGTCATTTACCCTTCGAACTAGAACATAAAGCCTATTGGGCCATTAAATCCTTGAATCTAGATTACCTGAAAGCCGGAGAAAAACGTATCCTGGACATTCACAAGCTAGAAGAGCTTCGCTTGAATTCCTATGAGAATGCCATCATATATAAGGAAAGAACCAAAATGTGGCATGATAAAAAAATCATCAAGAAAGATTTCAACATTGGTGATCCTGTTCTCCTATTTAACTCAAGGTTACGACTTTTTCCTGGTAAGCTTCGTTCAAGATGGACAGGTCCATTTGAAGTGTCAAAAGTTCTAAAGTCTGGAGCAGTAGAAATCAAAAACAATTCATGTGCTCCATTTGTGGTAAATGGACAAAGACTGAAGCTCTACAAAGGAGGCGATTTGCCTGTTGACTACTCTAGTCATATTCTTATAGACCCACCAATACCCACATAAAGTAAGATCTAATCGTAAAGCTAAACGACGTTAAACAAGCGCTGCCTGGGAGGCAACCCATGGTTTATTCTTTATTTTATTTTTTATTTTTAGTAATTTATATATTTTATCTGGACTAATTTCTTGTGTTTATATTTTCAGGATGCATCACCCCGATGGTATGGTTGTGATTTTCAGAGATGAAGCGCAAAAGGCCCGATTTGCTACCTTATCTGCTAGACCTATGGTACCCACTAGGTACCCCGATCAGAGCTGCATGGAGGCACTCGGGATTGAGCCAAGTATTCGGTATCTATGCAACCAACTTAGCTGGGATTCTTATGCCGATGATGTCCACAAAACCTACAGGAACCTTACTCTGGAGTTTCTTAGCTCTATGGACTATAATCCACGAGTAGGTGAAGGAGATGAGCGAGGACGCCTGAGTTTCAGATTGTTTGGCACCGAGTATACCCTGACCACCAAAGAATTTGGGGATTTGCTTGGTTTCCAAACTGGACCGACCGCTATAACTGAGTTCCCATTGAGTTGCTACATGGACAGAGACATTGACAAATTTTGGCAGGACATTACTGATAGAGCCAGTCTTGACCCCTCTACCCAGCTGTCCCGGAAGATCCATAACCCGGCCTTCCGATACTTCGAGATGATCCTATGCCACACTTTCTTTGGGAGGAGTTACTGTGACCACTTGGTCACCGCTGAGGAGATCCTTTTCTTATACTGTGCTAGTCAGTCCAGACCTATAGCTAGTGGAGGTTTTCTGATAGAGAGCCTCGAGCAGACTGCTCGATCCGCTGTAGGGCTCATTCATTCCGGAGGGAATGTGACACAGATAGCTTCTGCTTTGGGTTTAGACAGTATGATAGCACAGCTGACCCCATACTGTGGATATACTTTTCTGGATTTAGACTTTTGCATGGATCGTGGATTCATGAGGAGGGCCTCTTTCCACCCATATCGGTACAGATTGCTTATCAATGACCAGACAGTTTACACCTTCACCATGCCAGACCCTCAGATGACTTGTGTTTCCAACTCTGCTAATTGGAACTATTCTGTAGAAGGTTGGGGTGAGATATCAGAGTACACTCCAGAATACACTCCTGCCTCCGAAGAGTACACTCCAGAATACACTCCTGCCTCCGAGGACTCCGCTCCAGATCACACATCCCGACCCGAGGTTACACATACTACTGTTCTTACTAATAACCTCAGCTTGCAGGAACCTGATATTCGCACTCTATTGACTGCTATGCGCACTGAGATAACCACTCTCCGCAATGAGGTGGCTGACCTTCATTTGCAGTTGGAAGTGAATGATGTTACCTTCGCTGGTGAGTTAGATGAATTAGCTCACGAGGTGGCAGAGATTCGACGCCAGCTGACTGAGCTGCGTGGCCCAGGCACTCCTGCAGAGCATCCTACCGGTTGGCAATAGATCTTTATTGTTCACAAGATATCTAGTTTCAGTATTATTAGTATTATGTTGATTTCCTTTTCAGACTCATTTTTTATTTTTGCATTATCTGTTTCCTGAGTTGTTAATATTTATTTTGATGACCCAATGTCCGTACCTATATCTATATATATATATATATATGCATATGTTTTATTTATTTACTAATGTTTTTGTTTTTCTAGGTCACCATAGTTTTAATATAAAAATAAAATAAATAAACATGTGTATATGTATTCACGTACATATATACACATTTATAAGAAAAATAGGTACACCTCCAGAAATTGAAGATAATGGCGAGGAAGAAAAAGCCCAATGGAAAGAAAGCCAGGCCAGCCCAACTGACCTCGACCTCACCGCGCCCGCGGTAGGCCCTGCCGCGCCCGCGGTGACGCAACAGTCACCTAACGGCTAGTAGCTCGTTTTTCCCCCCATTTTACCACTTTTTCAATTTCCAATCCCATTTTCTTCCAATTTTAACCCACTTTATTACCCATACCAACCCACTACATTTATTTCCATTATTTTCATCATAAATATTTACAACCACCATTTTCTTTCTTCCCTTCCTATAAATACCCCCTACTATATCATTTTCTTCCTCACACCTTCATTACTTCTACATCCCATTCTTTCTCTCTTTTTATCCACAAGAAAATCCTATGGAATGTCACGGTTACATTTTACGTGGTGGTCAAGCCGGAGAAAGGCAACTAAAGCGGCTTGAAAAATTGCTGACAACACCAATACACTCTACCAGGTATATCGATGAAAACTGTCTATATTCATTAGGTATATACCATAGTGTATTCTTCCTTCTAGATAAAATAGGTATGCATGATATTTTTGCTACTCAAGCACCGACCTACCCTAGGCTGACGTTCGAGTTTTTAAGTTCTTTAATTTATAACGTCTCTCCTAACACTGCTAGCACCGTAGGTGGAGTCAAATTTAGAATGTTTAATGTCGAATATGATTACTCCACTGACGGTCTAGCCGCCATGTTAGGATTGCCTTATGGGGATGGTTCCATTTGTGAAGCACCTTTAGACACGGATTGGGCATTTGAAGCATTTTGGGCCATAATTACTAAACAAAATGCAACATCTTTTGATGGCCTTCTTGCTTCTCACATCCACAATCCTGCCCTTCGTGTCTTTAGATTTCTTTTAGCATCCACCATCTTTGCTCGGGAAAACCCAAACAAGGTGAATGCTAAAGAATTAATTATCATGCAGAGCTGCCTCACAGACACCAAAGTTAATCCCGTCCCATTCATGATTGCCCACATGCACCATGTTTTAAGAAAAGGTGGGCCGATTTCCTTTGGTGGACTGATTACCACTATTGCCCGTGCCATAGGATTGGATACGGAACTTGCCACCCTAGAACCACTTCCTCCTCGGATTGCAAATCTTAAATTTTTCAGGGATATGCGTTTATGCAAGACGAGGAAGGAAGGTGGTTACTTCCTAATGGTTGGAGGTGCTGCTGTACCCAGTGTTGTTATGCCTTGCACCCGTCGTACTGATATTCGATTTGAGCGTAACTGGACCTACGATCTCAACGCTCCTGCTTTTATTGGTCCGTTGCCCCCAAATCTACCTTTAAATGAGGGTAACAACACTGATGATGAGTACGATTTCCAAACAGAGGAACCACCCCATTTTTCACCTTCACACACGGCACCTTCAACCTCTAACCCACATGCAGGTACAGCTCCTAGCTTCCATGTCACTGAGGACATGTGGCGTGAGCATATGGCCCGAGAGGCCCAGAGGGACACCCTCCTTGCTACCTTGCAGCAACAGGCGGCCGACAACATGGCCTTCATGCAAGCGTCCCAAGAACAAAATGCTAGCTCTCTGCGCACTATTATGGAAAGTCAGCTGGCTTTTCAGAGAGAACAGCACCTACACCAGACCACAAACGCTCGTCACTTCCAATTGATGGAGGCAACCCAAGGCACCCTCATTGGTCGGACCCAAGAGCTACAAGCGGCAAATGCCGCCTTGTCAGAGAGACTGGAGCAGCTTGTTTTGGACCGAGATAGCCGCCGTCGCAGCCGTAGCCGCCGTTCCGGTCGTACCAACCAGGATGGTGAAGGTCCTAGTGGCCCCCACTAGTGTTTTCAGGTACCTCCTCCTACCTTATTTTGGAACATTGAGGACAATGTCTGATTTAAGTGTGGGAGGAGCATTTATCGCTTTTATTTCCCATTTTTCGCTTTTATTTTCCGCTTTTATTTTCCGTTTTTCCTGCTTTTATTTTCCTTCCGCATTTTTCTTTTTTTATTCGTAGTTAATAAAATGCATGTGATAGGCGAGTCTTTCTGCGTAGTGTACCCTTTCATTTCCCCCACCTTTTAGCCTTACAAAATTTTTATTTTTCAAAGATTTATGGTTGTTTTTAAGGATTTGGGCTATGAGACAGGTCCTAGATAGGGTCTGTTTCTCGGACACTCACTTTTTGAAAAAATTCGTTATCATTTTTACACCATAAGCCTTTTTGAATATTTAGATTAGATCCTTTCTCCCCAATATGCTATGATTTTGAATAAAACTGTACAAATAGGTCTTCAAGTAGTTTATCTTAGCAGTCAGCTCCGGCCTAAGCATGCTCTAAGTGTGGGATCGATGAATATAAGTGGATGATCTCTATTTTTGCCTTAAAAGTTACAAAATAAAGTATGAATACGACTATGAGTTGGGTGATCCTCACAAAGATTACTTAACTCAAGAAAGTTGTAAACACTAACACAAACAAAGAAAAAAATATATAAGGCATATCTGTTGTAGTTGGTTCAGAGGTATCTGGTGCTGAACTTGGTAGGGCGGACTACGGTCCGATCCCCCGCAACTGCAAATGGGTAAAATAAAAAGGGATTAAACCAACTCTTGTACCAGAATCCCATCACTTGAGATCAGAGTCACTAACCGGTCACTACACCATGAGTATGTACGGATAACGGGCTTAATGTGATTGCGCCTGAATGAAAAAGGACCTCGTACAAAAAGAAGTCTTAGCATAGTAAGGATATTTGGATCAATCTGTATACTTATGAGGTTTATGTCCGCATTTCTGCGAGTAGTGTAATTAAGATACCCTTGATTCAGATAGTTAGTGCCTGACAACACACCCTTACTCGGACTTAGAAGCCCTCTTTGCCCAAAACCCGTATACACCATAAATTTTCTTTCATCTACTTTTAAAGAGTTGTTGCTTGAGGACAAGCAAAGGTCTAAGCGTGGGAGGATTTGATCGCACTAAATCGCACTATGTTTCTGACTCAAATATCACATGTTTTCCTTAGTTTTTATTGTCATTTTCTCGTATTATGTTCCTTTTTCCTTTGTTTTCAGGATTCTTGTCATTTCAGAGCCTTCTGTGAAGAAACGAGCCAAAACGCCAAGAAATTAGGGTTTTTCAAGATATTTTGCACTTATGGCGTTCAGCACCGCGCTGGCTACAGGAAACGCGATGACGTGGCCCACTTTCACCCAGAGATCAACTGCCACGTTCCCATGATGTGGCGGTTCCAGGCGCCGCGCCCGCGGCCACCCTCACCGCGCCCGCGGCCTTCACAAAAAGGCTCCCGCTCAAAAGAAGTTAAGGGGCATGCTGGTCCTTACGCACCTCAAAGTTCCTCTATAAATAGCTTTCGATTCTCATTCTTTAGTTTCATCCAAGCTTAGTACAATCTTAAGCCATATACAATCAGTTTCTGTAAAGTAATAATCTCTTCACATCGGGGAGTTATTGCGGTGTAGATTGAGTTGTAATCGAGTCTTGGAGCACTTTGGTTGAAGTTCATCATACCGGCCTTACTTTTCCGTAGATTTGTATCAGATTCAAGTCTCTGACCGGAGCAAGGTTCTAATTTATTGCATTTCTTTATTTAATTGCTCTTATCATAGTCTACACGTTTTATAGACTTTAAATGCTCTTACCATAGTCTACACGTTTTATAGACTTTAAATGCTCTTATCATAGTCTACACGTTTTATAGACTTTAAATGCTCTTATCATAGTCTACACGTTTTATAGACTTTAAATGCTCTTACCATAGTCTACACGTTTTATAGACTTTAAATGCTCTTACCATAGTCTACACGTTTTATAGACTCGCACTTATTATGTCTGGCTAAACTATAAAGGTTAGGATGTAATGATTGTCATCGTGGTTGTGTTCCAATTATCATGCTAGTGAAAATACTCTGGGGATGTTTTGCTTCTAACTTAAGTCAATTGTGTTTAAATGTTTATTGGGTAAGATCGAAAGCCGTCCAAACTAACGATACGACTTGATTATTATTTAACCAAACAAAGAGAGCGACAGCCGTTGATTGGTTAAATAGGAATCATTGACCTTTTTAGAAAACGATTTTGAAACTATTTTCGGACGCGTTTGTAGGTTTAAAATCTGACTCTTGGTCAAAAGCCAAAAGTCTCTTTAAGTTAATCTTTCCGAGTAAGATCACTTTTCTGTTAAGTCAAAACTATCAATTTCTTAAAAATAGGTTTACCTCTTTAACGCGGAAGGCACCCTTTATATGTGACAATAAAGGAATTTAATTTAAAGAGTAAACTCGGTTCTTAGTAGTCAAAAGCTACAGGTTCCCGTTAAACTGATTCTTTGCTATCAACAGAAAATACTGCCCCATAAGTAGGTTCATCTACGCATGACCGGACCAATATCTGATTACATGATTTACATTCCAACCTGTCTTTTAAACTGTTATTTCCCTCGCATATTTACTTTGTGCACTGCACTCACATCAATATCCTTATTCGCCTTAGATAAGCACCTTAGCAATAGAGTTGATAGATTGACAATTGGTCTCTGTGGTTCGATAATCTTATATATTACTTCGATAGGTTGTACACTTGCAGTACTACATTTAGGCTATACGTTACAGATTAAACAGCCCATCAATGAGGAGACTAAATCTTCTCATAGGAGATAAGAACACTAAGTCATTACCGTATAAGGTTTATCCTCCATATATGATGTGGGAGTAAAGGAACCTTTAGAGCATGAGATCACCTTCTCAAGAAAGGATGTTGCAGGAATCCATCCCCATGACAACGACCCATTGTCATAACCCTGATGTATAATGATTTGGAAATTAAGGAAGTGCTAATATTTCAAGAAATTTCTGCAGATGTCCTCTATTGGGATACCTTCAAGAGTCTCATTCAGGTTGTTCTCTAATAAGGTATATTTTTGGCCTCTTCCTCCGCCTTTTTGAGGGCTTCGTTGAGATTTCCCTCAAGTCGTTTCAACCCATCTTGTTCCTTAGTAAAAAATTTACTAACTCATGTTCCTGAGTCATCCACTCCTTCACTGAATTAAGGTTAAATTGTAAGTTACCCATAGATCTATCCTCTTGTGTACGAGACTTGAAGATAAATCACTCCATCATCAAGCCCTTGAGCATTAGGTTCTCTACTATGTTGGACAATTTCTGAGTTCCCATCCTAGTGATATCTTTGAAGTTGTTGGGAAAGTCTTCATGGAAGGGGAGTTAGGCATTAACATATTTCCTCATGTTAAATGCATCGTTCCATATCGAGGACTGATATTTCTTACGCGGGTTATCCCATATAGGTAAACTTGTTTGTTGCTCGCCTTCATCATCATCTTCAAGGTTTACAATAATTTTTTCCTGTTTATTAAGAGTCGAGGAGGAAATCCCTTCATGTCCATCTGACCTCAGGTTTTTGAGAGGGCGAGTCTCAATAATGGTGCTCAATTCGGTGCTCATTCTTCTTTCTTTAGTGATGAGGTTGCCCGAGATAATTTTTGGATTATGAGTCCATTGCTGGTTATGTAACTATATAATGCAAACTAAGGGGGGTGAATTAAGATTGCCCAATTTTTCTCAATTTTGGATATGAAAATGACATGTTCCTTGCAATATAAAGTGCAGAAAATTAAAGTGCATAAAAGTAAAGAGCACGAGACAATTATACTAGTTCCCCTTATTAACCAAGGATACATCTAGTCCCTTCACACTTTGAAGGATATTCCACTATGTTAGATCTTTGTACCAGTCTCACACCAAGACCTCTCTTACAATCTTTTAACATAAACACCAAACCTATGGTGAAATTTGAATTACTCCAATTTAAAGAACCCTTTTCACAAAACATCAAACACTATGGTGGACTTTTAATTACACCAATTCAAAGAACCTTTTACAACAAACAACTTATCACCACAAATTTGGTGATTAAGTTACAACACACCTTTTTTAAAATAATATTAAGCATTTGAATCTTGAATGAATTCCAAGACGAATATTAATCTCCCATTTCAAAGTTGTAATTCAATAATATATAATCTTTAAGTTCTAATGAAATATTATGATTTTTTTTTGGAATAATTTAAAGATTATGCACAAAGTTTCAATATTTTTAAAACGGATGAATACTTAGAAAAATGATTTGAATTATATTAAAATTTGTATGAAAGATGTTATTTAAAATTATGATGTATTTTTTCTTAAATACATCATAAGAAACCTCTACGAATAGATGCATTAGTTTGAAACATTTCTATGAAGGTTTACAATAGTTTAGAATGACAATGATTCATGAAAAGACACAATTATGCATTATGTACATGATTTCTTAAATCTGTTAAACAAATATCTGATTAAAAAAGTGCAAAGCAATATTCAAATTTCAAACAACAACGGAAATTTTAAAGTATGATTGTGATGCTTTTAACTACCATAATTTACCAAAGCATGATGATTGTGTAACCATTTACATTATTTGTGTAATTGATTACCACCCTATAAATTTTGAAAAACATGCTTTGAAAAGGCTGAAATTGAATGGTTTTTACGAATAAACTCTTAGGAATATTAGAGATGAATAAATAAATGATTTTCGAGCATCTAAGGATATACATAATATGAATTGTAATTAAGTATCTTAGCATCAAGATCATTTCCTTTACTTCGAAAATAACCATAAGCTTGTGCATTTTTCATTCTTGATTCTAAACTTTTTCTTCTTATTATATTATTTGATAAGGTTTTTTCTTCATCAAAATTAAACTAATATAGATGATGTACATCTTATTCACACTTTACAACTCATATTATTCTTAGCCATGTGAGCTTTCCTCTCATTGACCAGGATGGATAACATATTCTGTGAAAAATAAGAAAAGGGAACAATAAATTATGAGGCGAGTAAAAAATTCTAAAATGTGAATAACTACAATTACAAACTTACGCATGTACTAATCGATCTTGATATCATCCCATTGATCTAACTCTATAATTTTTTGGATCTCATGATAGAAAAGTCATCCAGAAAATGAACCACCTCCCTCACGGTGATGGTGAGATAATCAAAGTTAAATCTAGTGATAACCATTGTGTCGTCAATCCAAGATAAAGTTAATCAAGGGGCATCATCCTCCCTAGTTGTGAAAGTTGTGAAGCCTTCTCACCCCCCCCCCCCCCCCCCCCACACACACACACTTACAAACATATCCTTTCAATTCTTGTAGTGGTTAAAATGAGGCTTGAACAAATCCTCCTAGTTTGGGCGCTAAAAGTCACTTATCCTCTCATCGATACAGTCTTGGTACCGTAAAAGGAAAATAATATCCCTATGGTAAGGTTGACATTGAATCACTGACATATGATCTCGAAGGCCTTAATGAATCCACAACTGTTTGGCGAGATCAAAGAGGGAGTAACATTTGGAGTCGCCAGGACCTCCAGTTCAAACAATGTAAAAAAGAACTTAAACCCCCCTAAATCTTGGACGATGGGGAGGTAGAAATAGAAAAAAGGATTGGGCAAGTCAAGGGGTGGTGGGTCATCTTGGCCTGCTTCTATTCAGAAAAAACTTATAAAATGACATCTCCATTGTTTTTAGTGCTAGAAAGGTTGATATGCCTACGATAGAAGGCCTTTCTCCTCATAATTGTAATGTGTCTCGAAGTCCTCAATGCTCATGTACTTAGAATTGTTGGTCATCATTGGTTGCCTAGGATTTCCTAGTTAATAACAAGAAAAAAGAGAATCATTATCACTCGCACTATGACAATTAGAACTATTAGTATTTTCATAACTCTGAAACACCGCTATTTTCAAAATCCTGTAGTCGATCGATCCATTCGCTCGCTCGGTGTTCTGTAAATAAGGCAAATACATTTATGCCCACTCTATACTATTTTATGGATCTATCACCTTTCCAATCTTATCTAACTCCCTAATAATCACCATGTTTAAAAAGGAAAATCGTATAGAAAAAGGATAAGGTGTATACATATGGGCGAGCAGAAAGAAGAGCTTTAAGTTTGGAGAAGACTGACAATTTTCTTTGAGAAGTGAGAATATGGTTGGGTGTTTGAAATGTGATGAAACTTCTCATATTATAACATCACAAGCTATGAGGAATAGACAGTGCTGACCCTCATTAGGAACGCCAACAAACTCCCCATGTTTTTGACACACACAAACTCCTCATTTAGCTGTTTTGTTTTCTCAAGAAAGGTCATCATTAGTAGTATTTAATGTTGTACATGCTACTATCTATAATGTTTGAGGGATTCACTCTAAGATCTCGAGGGTCTCGCCCCAAGCTCCATTTGAAAAACTCGCATGCCTTCGCCTGAAGAGTTTTCATGGGTTTGATTCAAATGTGAAAACGTATAATGCTTAGGTTAAATCATGTAGCCCTTTCCAAATGTTTAAGTGACTCTGTACTGGGAGAATTTTACTAGATCTTAGGAAAAAGATCCATGAGTATATAATATAAGTAAATTGCCTCAACTCTTGGCGAGCTCTCGCTACATGGTAGAATTCACTAGAAATAAACCAAAAAGCCGCCATAAAT
Organism: Vicia faba; assembly: GCA_948472305.1. Classification (NCBI taxonomy): domain Eukaryota; kingdom Viridiplantae; phylum Streptophyta; class Magnoliopsida; order Fabales; family Fabaceae; genus Vicia; species Vicia faba. Next base: position 1,107,367,196 of record OX451741.1, read on the forward strand.
GGGGAAGAAATCGCATAATAATGTGGCGACAAGCCGTCCAATTGGGCTTAGTCCGTCTAAGGTGACTCATTCACCTACCATATGTGGCTATGAAATGTCCCTTCACTAACCAAATATAAAAATGAGTCATAGGAGAAAACGGTTCATTCTAACTATTCAACCCAAACTCAAGAAGCCTTCTATAATATCTCATTTTTTGAATGTGAATCAAAGAAAATCATATATAGAACTTCTCATAACTCTACGTGAGTTAGCCTAAAAACTCTATCAAACACCACGAATCATTCCTACAAATCAATAAGTTGAAGCTTTTAGGATCAAATATATATTCTATTCATAAAAGAAGAGCATTACAAAGTGCTAATGCACATATACACATGCAACGATCCGAACTAATATCAACTAGAATTAAGTACAAAATCTCAACAAACTTCTAGAGGCGATATCTAACTAATAGTTAATTAGATGAGTAACTTGTCTCTCACAAGACACCGTACATGTTATCTTTCTTATTCTTACAATCAACGAGTTATACCGAAAACTCTTTCAACAATAACAATAAAAAAAATTACCGAATTGTCTAAAATAGTCCAAACCACTCCATTTGCATGCCCCATTGATCAACAACAAACTCAACTCGAAGGGTCACGTAGAACTAATTGCAATTTGTTATTTCCATCATCATTTTCAAATTCACCATTGTTACCACGTAAAGCTTCGTTTTGTACCCGCTTTCTATATTTGAACACATAAATTAAACTCGAAGCCATGATCAGAAACGCTCCCACGATTCCACACGCTAAACTCGCCGCCTTCAGGGCATCCTCAACTCGGTCTCCGTCTTTGCCAGAGCCTCTCAACCCAGACGGTGGTCGTGGAGTGGGGTTATCCATTGTAATGGCATTCGGCATGGCCACGTCGGAGGAAGACGAAACTGTAGGCGATGAATTGCCACTGTTGAAGAAGGATCTCATCTCGGGCGAAGAATGCGTCCCCGCCGGTGATAAAGTCTGAAAGAGAAGGCCGTGATCAGAAGGACGGAGGTCTCTGGAGGAGGAACATCCGGTGAGAATGAGAATGACAAAGACAGCGAGGGTAGATTCCGCCATGGTGATTGAGGTTTGGGAGTTGCAACAGAACCGAACGGAAGGTGAAGGAGTATATAATAAAACATAAACTCAGTGTTTAAGAATGAGTGACTTTAAGAACAAGAACGTGAAAGAGAAACAGGGAATTTTGTCTTAACATGGAACATCTGTCGGAGAAAAAAAGCTCCTTGTTCTATTCTCGCCGCTTTCTACTTTGTCTTTTACTAATCACTTAAGAATATTTTGACTTTGTTTCCCTTCCGTGACTTAATTACTTAATTTAATCAAGTCTTTTGCCATGATTGATGGTTGGTAAAAAAAAGTCTTTTCTTGTGAAATTGGTAATATACCTCCAATTAAGTTGCAATGGAATGACACTCATTTCTACACTGAATAAATACTTGTAGTGTATAGCTGTATTTACATGATAAATTGTATTTTTGAAAATAAAAAAACATAAACATATTTTAGTAATAAAATAAAGTTGATTAGTAAAAAATAAAAAATTAATTAATAAAATTATAAAGTTAGTTAATAAATATTAATATTAAAAATAAATTTTAGTTGTAAAATAAAGTTGGTTAATGAAGAATAATGTTGATTAATGAAATTATAAAGTTAGTTAATAAATATCTCGATATTAAAAATAATTTTTAATAATAAAATAAAAATAAATGTAAAATATTAGTGAATAATATTATAAAATTAATTAATAACACAATTTTATATTAATTTTTAATTTAAAAATATATATATTTAAAAGAAATATTATTATAATATTTCGCAAAATTACATTTTTCTTCTATCAACTGCACCCAAGTTTTTGTTTGTGGTTATTATTTTGTTTTTAATAAATACAAGAAGGATATTATTTTTATAGAAGCAAGAATACTTTTAACTATATATTATTAGTGTGAAATTCAAATATTTTGTTCATGATTAGTAATTCTTCATTTTTCAAATATAATTTTTTTTAGTTTATTATTTCTTACATATTGATCTAGGCTGATCAGACTTGGACCGTCACGGCTGGCTCTGAGCTGAAGTTTTGAACGAAGTGGGGGGTACCTGCAAGGCACTCCGATGCTTAAGTGAGTAAGAGCGCGAGCAGATAAGAGTATGAGTCTGGATAAAAGAATGAATACCTGACCCTCTGGGAACAAAGGGTATTTATAGCCCCCAGCGCTGGGCCAAGGTTCCTTCATTGGGCCGGACAGGTTTGGCCCAATGGAGGAACTGTCAGGTTCTACGTGCGTAGTGGGGACCCGCACGTGGTCCCCTTCCTGGATGTTCTGCGTGAAGTACGGACGGACGAGGACGCGGTCTTTTCGGGATCCAGGTGATGGCGTAGTTGATAGAGTCTGCCCTAGGAGGGGTGCTCGAGCTGAGGTCGAGCAGGATCGCATGGAGTCGAGGACGTCGTACTAGCAAAAAGTGTCGGACAAGGGTATGGCCTTTTGGTCGGCGTGACCCTTTGTAAGACCGTTTGGATTGGGCCTTCAACACTGCTTTTGGGCCAGCCCGGCCCAGTCCAGAATAAATATTATACAACTCTCTCACTTTAAAATAAACTTATGAAAATTTATAAATAGTAAATAAATTTAATATTATAACTAATTTTTTAAAAAAAAAAATTGTAATTTTTTTATATGTAGACAAAATTATGATAACCATTGACCACTAAAAACTCAGACATTCAAAGTATTAAAATTTAAACTCAATGAAAACAATTTATTAATATCATTTTTTACCAATTGAATTAAAATTTATAAATAGTTTTGTAATTTATTCTAGTAGATCTTATTTTTAGGGACAAAAGTAATATTATGTTTCTTTGTTTTATTCTTAAAAAGAAAATATTTTCATAAATAATTTTTATGAAAATATTTATTAAAATACAACTTTCTTAAAAAAATTATATTTAAAAGTAATTTTGACATTCTATAATATAAACATATATTATTAAAGATTAAAATATTATTGAAATTGTAGTTTTTTCAAATATTATATTTAAAAAAACGTTTTTATAAAAAATTATTTGAAATAATTTTACAATTAAAATACTTTTTAAATTTTGATATCTAAATTTTTTTCAATAAAATGATAAAATATTTAAATTAATATTTTAAAAATAATCATTTAAAATAAATTTTCACTTAAAGTAATTTTTTTTTTGAAATAGTTTTACAATTAAGTGATAAACAGTCTACAACGCAAAATTATTTTTATTTTAAAGTAGTTTTTTTAAATTATTTAAAAAAAAGATAATTCTTTAAGAATAAATTTTTTATTTAATAAACAGTACAACACAATATATATATATATATATATATATATATATATATATATATATATATATATATATATATATATATATATATATATATATATATATATATATATATATATATATATATATATATGATCTGACCTGATCAGAAGGTTTGGACCGTCACGGCTTACTCCGAGCTGAAGGCTTTTTGAACGAGGAGGGGGGGTACCTGCAAGGCACTCCGATGCTAAAGTCAGTGGGAGTACGAGCAGATAATAGAGTTGAGGTTAGAATGATCAATACCTGACCCTCTGGAAACAGAGGGTATTTATAGCCCCCAGCGCTGGGCCAAGGTTCCTTCGTTGGGCCGGGCGGATTTGGCCCAATGGAGGAACTGCCAGGTTCTACGTGGGTAGTGGGGACCAGCACGTGGTCCCCTTCCTGGATGTGCTGCGTAAAGTGCGGGCGGACGGAGACGCGGTCTTTCCGGAGTATCGTTGGGGCAACGGTGGACTGAGTCTGCCCTAGCCGGGTAGCTCGAGTCCATGTCGAGCTGCGCAGCACGGTGCCGAGCTCGACGCCAAGACCTCGAGCTGGACAGCGAGTGTCGAGCTGGACGCCAGGACATAGAGCCGGGTGGCAGGTTGTCGAGCATGACTTCATCGCGTGGGGCTGGACATCGAGATGTCGAGGTGGACATCAGGGTGTCGGGCATGGACGTGACCCCCTTTGCCCAGTGTGGTCCTTAGTGAGTCCCTTTGGACTGGGCCTTAGTAATGCTTTTGGGCCTGTCGGGCCCAGTCCAGAACAGGAGCCCCCCAAGTCGTGGTTCCTTTGCGAGGAGCCATGACTTGAAACCAAGTTGTTCCGTCGCTGAGGTCTCGTGCCCGGGATGGAGGTGTGGGCCCTCGAGGGGCTTCCTCGCGTCGTGCTCGGGGACGTCCTCGGTGGTGGATGCGTGGAGGATCCGTACCGGGCGCGTTGGTCGAGCACACGAGGCATCTTTCGGGAGCTGTGCCGCCACCCTAGGGGGGTAGGGCCATCATTACGTTGGGAGCAGCGCGTCGAGGAGGTGGAGTCTGTGGTTGAACGAGGTGACGTTTGGTATTCCACGTCATCACTATAAATAGGATCCTTGGGCCCCATAATACGTTTTCCGTTCTCCGTGCTCTCTCCGTTGCCGCTCTCAACACTTTCTCCAGTCGCGACTTCCCGTCTCAGATTCTTCATTTCTCAGCCAAATCCCAAGCTTTGATCCAAGTAAGTGACCTACTTTCTTTATTTTTCCGTTTTAGAATGCATGATTCCTGGAAATTGTAGATGTTTTAGGACCGTTAGCGTTGGGTTAGCCTGGTAAACTCGTGTTTTGCCCGACAGATTCATGTCTAGGGCCGGCAAACGCATACTTGTGGCCGACACATTCATAGTTTTAGGTGAAAAACTTCAGAGCTGCCCGGGGTCTTCATGATCCTGGGCGCCTGATTCATGACGGTGCCCGATATGTTTATGGTCGTGGCCGTGGGCTTCATAATGCGGCTCGCCGTGTTCATACCTCGGGTCGACATGCTTGAAGAATGGCCGCGCAGTTGGTTTGAGGAAGAACACTGGGTTCAGGAGAGTCGGGGAGGCATCCACTTGTGAAAATGGACTTGTGTAGTAGTGTATGGATGACATGATTATGTCGAGCATAGGACTTCATGCTCAATCTGATTGGTTTCCCGTGCTCTGCAGGTAACCATGGCGGATGAGCCGAGCTCCTCCGGTCGTCGTGATAGCGAAGAACAGAGTGCCGACGAGTCGGCCACCCTTATAGATACCGTGACCGACCCATCGCTGGAATGGGTGGGTGCCGAGCCTCGGGGGACGGCGTCGATATACAGTCGGGATGACCGACATCCATTCACCGCTATTGAAGAGGGGCAGGACCAGCCCGACTTCCAGCAGAATTTCGTGGTCATGCTTCCGTCGACCAATGCAAGAATTTGTTCAATGTACCCGGACTACAGCTTTGCGATGTACGAGATCGCGTTTAAAGACTTAGGGCTGCGGCTGCCGTTCACAGATTTTCAGACCGGGGTCTTTACGCATTTGGAGCTGGCCCCGTCCCAGCTACACCCAAACTCTCTCGCCTTCATCCGGGCGTTTGAGCTGACGTGTCGCTACTTAAGGATAGGGGCGACCATCCCTCTTTTCTTTCGGGTATTTCACCTGCAGCGTCAGTCCCGAGGAGGGAAGCACAGCTGGGTGTCCCTGAAGCAGTCGAGGAGACTGTTTAGGATGTATATGGACTCCGTGAGGGGGTTCAAGGACAAGTGGTATGTGGTACGCCCTATTACCGACTCTGCTGTAGATTCCCTCTTCGAAGAGGAAGGGCCGGTCAGCGATGATGACGGGGAAGCAATGTTGGCCGACGACGGGAGCCCCGTGTTAGGTCGTAGGGCTAAGTTCCCGGTGTACTGGATGTCCCGACACTACGAGCATGGAACAGGTTATTTCCATACCGCAGTCGGGGATATGTGCACGGAAGACCAGCGGGCGTACGAGGCTCTTTGCCGGTTTGTCGACAGTTTTCATCCCGCCCAGTGGGTTACGCGGGAAGGGAATGATATCCTCGACAAGGACGGTTACCCGACATTCGAGTCTCGCCCGATCGACACCAAGGCGCTGGTGGAATGTTCGACATATAGGCAGGCAGCCCGCCTGTTAGGTTGTTTGCTTGAAATTCTTTATGCGTCGTTTATTTACGCGGTTTGCTCGATACTGACTTTTCCTTTACTTCGTGCAGGTACGATGGCCAGCCGACATGAAAGGCTCCTGAAATTATCAACCGGCCAGAGGCGAGGCAAAAGGGTCGTGCAGGCCCCGCAGACGACGAGAATGGGACCACCACCAAGTCTGAACGCTCCTCAGCCGGTGAGGGTGGATTCGACGTCGAGCTCGGGAGCAGCGTCAGATCCAGAGGTCGAGGAGATTGACCCCAGGGCCGTTTTGACGCAGAGGAAGAGGACCCGCGTGGAAGGCGGTTCGACTGTCGGGGAAGATGCCGGCGCTGTTCAATCTTTTGCCTTCCCCCCTTGCTTCGAAGAGGCGGGCTTTTTCGAGCGGTTCCCTCCGATAGTGGTCGCTCATGAAGCTGAGGCCATCAAGAGGATGACTAAAGAGGAGAGGAAGTCGTATCTGGCCGCCAGCGTGGACGGGCTGGTTAAAATGGCCGAAATGGCTCTGGTGTTATCTGAGGATGCAGGGGATGCTGCTCGTGTTGAAGAGCTCGAGCAGGAGAAGGCGGCCTTGACTGCGAGCTCGCGGAAGTTGAAGGTCGCTCTGGAACGCTCCGAGGGGATGTTCCGAGAGCAGACCGCGATACTTGATGCCGAGAGGGAGATGCTGACCTTGGAAAAGGAGAAGTCGGGGAGGTTGACTGAGGAAGGGGAATTGCTCCGGACCGACAGGGATCGCTTGGCTGCTGAAGTCGAACGCCTGGGTAAACAGGTTGGGGAACTGAATGCTGTCCATCAACCTGCCGAAGATGAGCCCGAGGACCTAGTGATTTTGAAGAGTCGGGCTGAGCTTATCGCCCATATCCGGCTCCTCGAGGCGGACTGCGTCGGTGCTCTGGAAGACGGGTTCAATTCTGCAGTCGACCAGCTCTCGTTGCTAAACCCTGGCCTGGTCACCGAGGGTATCGGTCATACACACCGGGTTGTAGGTGGCGCGATCATTCCTCCGCCCGACTCTCCCAGCGTCGACAATGATGATAATGTGGAAGTTTGATATTTGATAGCGGGCCTGCGTGCCCTTGATATTTGAATTTGTATTCTTTGGGCCTGCGTGCCCGTTCATTGTATGTTTTGAACACCGCCGGCCTTCTTGGTCGGTTTAATATTGCTTTGTTGCCTTCGGGCGTTTATACCTTGTTATTTATTTTGGATTTTCTGCCCTTGTATGAACTCACATGCTTGTATGAATTTAGCTCAAGTCCCGGGCCCGAGGAGTGCCCGTAGGTGGCTTTGATTTGGCGAGCGAATATGCTCGTCTCCATTTGTGTGCAATCTCGGCCCTATTTCGGTTGGCCGGGGTTGCTTAAGTGTTTCGCTCGAGGGGAGAGATTTTCTTTTGACCCTTGTAGATGTCCCGTTATTCTTGATAGAATGTCGGGCATTACGGAGCGAGGTTGCTCAGTCGGGCGTGGAGCCCGTAGGGACGATTCGCCCTTGGCGTGAACTGCCCATCGCGAGCTGGGTGTTCTGCCTTATGGGTACGACGACGGAGGGGCTCGGTACAGCTGTCCACGTCGGGCACTATCGATCGTCAACGTCTACCGCGCAATGCCGTGCCATTTTGGTCGTGTGTCGGGCCTGTACCTTAGCCTTAAACGAAATTGGACGTTTTTCCTCGTTGCCCGAGCGTGGTTGCTTTTGGTCGAGGGTCCTAGGTGTTGACAGTTTCTAACTGTAGTACTGCTTCAACTTAGCAGCATTCCAGGGTCTTGGTAATGGCTCTCCGTCTAACTGCTCGAGGTAGTACGCCCCGGTACCCGTGGTGCCGTGGACGCGGTAAGGTCCTTCCCAGTTCGCGGCCAACTTCCCTTCGCGGGAGTCTTTCTGGTTTCTGCGTAGTACCAGGCTGCCTATTTCGAACTCGCGCTTGATGACCTTGTCGTTGTGGCGTAGAGCCACTCGTTGTTTTAGGGTTGCTTCGCGCAGGGCAGCCCCCGATCGGATTTCCTCGACTAGGTCGAGTTCATCCCTTAGTGCTTCGTCATTCATTTCTTCGTCGAGGGGTTCCTCTGTTCGTCGGGATGGTTCCATGATTTCGACTGGGATGACAGCTTCGGTGCCGTACGTTAGTCGGAATGGTGTTTCACCCGTCGTTGAGTGGGGTGTGGTGCGGTATGCCCACAGGACGCTGTGGAGCTCCTCGACCCATCCTCTTTTGGCTTCGCCGAGTCGACGTTTGAGCCCTCGGAGGATGACTCTGTTCGCGGCTTCGGCTTGCCCGTTGGTCTGAGGGTGCTCGACCGATGTGAAGTGATGTTTGGTCCCCAGTTTGGTGACGAAGTCTCGGAATCCGTGGTCGGTGAACTGGGTACCGTTGTCGGTCACCAGTGCCTGCGGAATTCCGAACCTGGCGAGCACGTTTCTTTTGTAGAAACGGAGGATGTTATGTGAGGTGATTTTCGCGAGGGCCTCGGCCTCGATCCATTTTGTGAAGTAATCCACAACGACGATTAGAAATTTGTTCTGATAGGTCCCTTGCACGAAGGGCCCGAGGATGTCCATGCCCCACCAGGCGAACGGCCATGGGGACGACAATGTGTTCAGCTCGTGTGGGGGAGCGAGGTGCATATCCCCGTGCTTCTGGCACTTGTCACATTTTTTCACGTGTTCCTTGGCGTCCTGTTGCATCGTCGGCCAGTAGTATCCTGCTCGAAGGGCTTTCCTTGCCAAGGATTTACCGCCCATGTGCTGGGCGTTGATACCTTCGTGTATCTCCCGCAGTACGTCGGGGATGGCGGACTCGTCAATGCATTTCAGGAGGGGAATGGAGAATCCCCTTCTGTACAGTTTCTGCTCGAGAACAACATAGGAACACGCTCGCCGCTTTATTGTGGCTGCGTCGGCCTGGTTCGTCGGGAGTTCTCCCTTTGTAAGGAAATTATAGACCGGGGTCATCCAAGACGTGGCGTCCCCGATGGCGTGGACCTCGACCGTAGTCGAGGGTGGTTCGATGCTCGGCCGTGCCAGAGATTCCTGGATGACGGATTTATTCCCACCTTTCTTTCGTGTGCTCGCGAGTTTGGACAATATGTCCGCCCTCGTGTTTTGCTCGCGGGGAACATGAGAGATTTCTGCTCGTACGAACTTTGCCATGTGTTTTTTGACTAAGTTCAAGTACTCAATGAGGTTGTCATTCTTGGCCTGGTAGCTTCCTTGTACTTGGGAAGCGACGAGCTGGGAGTCGGTGTAAATTTGAACTTCGCGGGCTCCTAGGTCCTCGGCTAATCTCAGTCCCGCGAGCAGGGCTTCGTATTCTGCCTGGTTATTTGATGTCGGGAAGGAGAGAACCAAGGAGTGCTCGATTACCACCCCTTCTTCGTTTTCCAGGAGGATCCCTGCGCCGCTTCCGGACGAGCTGGAGGCTCCGTCGACGAAGATGGTCCACTTGTGTTCCTTTCCCGGGGGAATGTCGTTAGAGGTCATCTCGGCGACGAAGTCGGCCAAGGCTTGTGCTTTCAGGGCTTTCCTGCTCTCGTACTGAATGTCGAATTCAGAGAGTTCCAGGGACCACTTAAGCATTCTGCCCGCCATATCTGGCCGACCCAGGAGTTGTCTCACCGGTTGATCGGTTCGCACGATGATGGTGTGTGCTAGAAAGTAGTGTCTGAGCCTCCTCGCAGCATTGACGAGGGCCAGTGCAACCTTTTCTATCTGTTGATACCTGCTCTCGGGGCCTTGTAAGGCTTTGCTCGTGAAGTAGACAGGTTTCTGCCCGTCGGGAGTCTCGCGGGCAAGAGTTGCACTGATGGCTTCGTTTGAAACTGCCAAGTATAGGTAAAGTGGCTCGTTGTCATCTGGTCGAGACAGCACGGGCGGTTGAGACAGGCTCTGCTTCAGATGGCGAAGTGCGTGTTCGCATTCCTCGGTCCATTCGAAGGCTGCTTCCTTTCGAAGGAGTTTGAAAAAGGGAAGGGCGTGCTGAGCGGACTTCGCGACGAAGCGTGAAAGTGATGTCAACATGCCGTTCATTATCTGTATCGACTTCTTCGACGTTGGAGTCGGGAGGTCGGCGAATGCTCGGCACTTGTCGGGGTTGGCTTCAATGCCTCGTTCTGTTAGATAGAATCCGAGGAACTTTCCTGCCTTAACCCCAAATGTGCACTTCTCGGGGTTGAACCTCATCTTGCACTGTCTTGCTTGGGCGAAGACTGTTTTGAGGTGAGCTGCGTGATCGGTATCTGCTCGAGATTTGACGATCATGTCGTCCATATATACCTCGAGCATGTCGCCGATTTGTTTGTTGAACACTTTGTTCATCATGCGTTGGTAAGTCGCACCGGCGTTCTTCAGTCCGAAGGGCATTACGTTGTAGTAATAGTTGCCCGAGCTGGTCATGAACGCCGTGCAGCGTTTGTCGCCCAGGGCCATTGGGATTTGATTGTATCCCGAGTAGGCGTCCATGAACGACAAAGTCTTGTATCCGGCCGAATTGTCGACCAGCATGTCGATGTTAGGTAGAGGAAAAGCATCCTTCGGGCAAGCCCGGTTGAGGTCGGTATAGTCAACACACATTCTCCATTTTCCATTATTCTTTTTGACAAGTACAACATTTGACAGCCAGGTGGAATACCGGGCTTCAGAAATAAAATTTGCCTCTAAGAGGTCTTTTACAGCTTTTTCAGCAGCCTCCGTTTTTTCTGGAGACTGCCTACGCCTACGTTGTACTACGGCCTTGGCGGCTGGATCAATGGCGAGGTGATGACAGGCGACCTCAGGGTCGAGTCCGGGCATCTCTGCAGCGCTCCAGGCGAAGAGATCAGCATTCTCGCGCAGACAGGCCTTGATTTGCTTTCTGGCCAAGTCGGGGAGGTCCTTGCCAATCTTCACTCCCTTGGTCGGGTCTGCTCCGAGGGGAACGAGTTCGAAATCGCCGTCCGGAATAGGTCGGAGGGGGATTTGCTCGCTGCTGGCCGGCTCGTCTTGGTCGAAGCGGGTGTCGAGGGCTATGGAGTCGACCTTTGGTGGAGCCTTCTGAACTTCTACCTCGGGAGATGCTCTGTCGGGCTCTTGCTTTGTCTTCTTGATGGGCCTTGTGCTGGGACCCACGTCGACAGTATCCCGTCCCCTTGAAGCGGCGTTGAAGCACCTGCGGGCAGCAGCGAGGTCGCCCTGGATGGTGGCTACCCTTGCCCGTTTGGTGTAGAACTTCATTTTTAGATGGACAGTTGAGGGAACCGCTGTCAGCTCCGCCAATGTCGGCCTCCCCAAGATGCAATTGTATAGGGATGGGCAGTCAATGACGAGGAAGTGGACCTTCACCTGTCTTGTAGCAGTTCCTTCCCCGAACGTCACGAGGAGCTCGACATATCCCCAAGGTTTGGAAGTCGAGCCGTTGAAGCCTTGGAGGTCCGAACCTATATACGGAGACAGATGTGAGTCGTCCAGTTGTAAGGTCCGGAACAGCTGGGTGTACATCACGTCGACGGAACTCCCTTCGTCGACCAGGATGCGATGTACGTCAAAATTGGCCATCTTTGCCCTTATCAGCAAGGGGATGACTGCGTTCGGTGCTCCGCCGGGGAGCTCTTCCAAGTAGAAGGTGATAGGCTCTGATCTGCCCCTCACCATTTCGAAAGTCACAGTTTGTGGAGGAGCTTTGTCGACCAGTTCGTCCAACTTCCTCTTGGCCGAGTTGATGGTGAGGTCGTTGAACCCGCCCCCGTTGATGACCATGGCGGAGGGGAAGTATTCCCACCTGCTGTGTGTCGTCAGGGGCTCCTGCAGAAGCTCGGGAAGTTCGAAATCCTCGGGCCTGGTTACCGAGAAGGCGGTCTGGATTGGCACCAACTCGTCAGATGGTCGGGCATCTTCTTCAGGCTCCTTTGCCTCGCGGGCGTCACGGCGGGGAGCATCGTTTCGCCTGTACTGTGCCAGCCTCCCTCCTTTGATGAGGGTTTCAATGGCGTCCTTCAGTTGGACGCAGTCCTCTGTCAAGTGACCATGACTCCTATGGTACTGACAGTATTTGTTTTTGTCTACTCCTGGCTTGGCAGGAGCTGGTCGGGGACGCTTGACGCCACCGTCTTTAAAATCTGTGCTTGCACACTCCGCCAGAATACGCTCGCGGGAATCCGTGAGCGGAGTGTACTCAGTAAACCGGCCCGAGGGGCCCCTTTGTTCCCGGACCTCCCGGGGTCTGTCTTCCTTCCTCTTCTCTCCGGTGCGTCGGGGAGGAGGGTCTTGTCTCGAGCTGCTGCCATGATTGCGAGCCCTGGAGTCTCGTGCCCTGTTGGCAGCTTCTCTCTCCTCGTAGTCCATATATGCTCGGGCTTTGTCGAGGAGAGCATCAAAAGTTGCAGGTGGCTCGATGCCCACAGCTTTCCTGAATTCTGTGCCGGGGAGGAGGCCCCTCTCCAGCAAGTACCTCTTCATATGGTCCGCGCAGGGGACCTGTATTGCTTCCCGATTGAAGCGGTTGATGAATTCCCTCAAGGTCTCATCATGTCTTTGGATGATGGCCTCGAGGGCTGCCTCGGTCTTTGGGTGGCGACGAGAAGCTGTGAAGGAACTGATGAACTGGTTCTTCAAGTTCTGCCACGAGGTGATGGAGCCCGGGGCAAGTCCTTTGTACCAGTCCATGGCCGCCTTCCTGAGAGTTGTTGGGAAGAGACGGCACTTGATGGGCCCCCCGACATTGTGATAGTGGAGCATGGCTTCGAACCCGTCAATGTGGTCGACTGGGTCCGCCACTCCATCATACTCCTTTAGGTGTGAGGGCTTCTCCATGCCCGGGGGAATAGGTGCGTCCATGATGGCCTGCGACAGGGGACCGCGGGGGTCGTCCTCGTCGCTCCTTTCTGGAGAAAGAGAAGGGGTCCTGTAGTGATGTCTGGCACGCTGGTCGTGCTGAGATTCCCTCGAGCGTGATGCTCGGTGGTTGAAGGTCACACGCCCGTCTCTGTTGTGCCTCCTGTCGTGCCTTGATGGGTCGCGACTGGGCTCTTCGGCAGGGATGACGGGCTGTCTTTCATACTGGGGCCGCCTCTGCCTTGGTGGGGGAGAGGGGCTCCTAGAGTTCTCCCTGTAATGTCTCCGCGGGGGAGTAGGGTGTCGAACTTCTTCGACCCGAGGAGGTGGAGATGGTGGCCTTTGATGTCTCCTCGGGGGGCGTCGATCATTTTCAAGTGCCCTTAGCCTTTCTCCTTGGGCGAATAGGAGGTAATTTGTTTGGTTAATGGCCGCGAACAGTGCCTGAGTCGTGGCATCTGCCCCGGCAGGAACTGGGACTTCATGGAACCGGGCAGCTCTGCGGTAGGCGAGGGCTTCCGGGTCGTCTTCGAGTCTTGGAGGAGTTGTCGAGGAGGACGCAGTGTTCCCGTCCCTGCGGGTGGAAGGTCCAGGGGCGGTTGTCACGGGGACGGCATTGTGGTCGGCATCACTGGGATTGTCCAGGTGCCCATTCTTGTCCGCGGGACCGTTGTTGGTGTCGAGGACGCGGGTGTGTTGTTCTTCACGAGTTGGATCAGCCATGACAGTGAATGGATTGAGCTTTGGTCTTTGAAACTGTTCGTTAGACGGGGAAGCTGTTTCCCACAGACGGCGCCACTGATCTGACCTGATCAGAAGGTTTGGACCGTCACGGCTTACTCCGAGCTGAAGGCTTTTTGAACGAGGAGGGGGGGTACCTGCAAGGCACTCCGATGCTAAAGTCAGTGGGAGTACGAGCAGATAATAGAGTTGAGGTTAGAATGATCAATACCTGACCCTCTGGAAACAGAGGGTATTTATAGCCCCCAGCGCTGGGCCAAGGTTCCTTCGTTGGGCCGGGCGGATTTGGCCCAATGGAGGAACTGCCAGGTTCTACGTGGATAGTGGGGACCAGCACGTGGTCCCCTTCCTGGATGTGCTGCGTAAAGTGCGGGCGGACGGAGACGCGGTCTTTCCGGAGTATCGTTGGGGCAACGGTGGACTGAGTCTGCCCTAGCCGGGTAGCTCGAGTCCATGTCGAGCTGCGCAGCACGGTGCCGAGCTCGACGCCAAGACCTCGAGCTGGACATCGAGTGTCGAGCTGGACGCCAGGACATAGAGCCGGGTGGCAGGTTGTCGAGCATGACTTCATCGCGTGGGGCTGGACATCGAGATGTCGAGGTGGACATCAGGGTGTCGGGCATGGACGTGACCCCCTTTGCCCAGTGTGGTCCTTAGTGAGTCCCTTTGGACTGGGCCTTAGTAATGCTTTTGGGCCTGTCGGGCCCAGTCCAGAACAATATATATATATATATATATATATATATATATATATATATATATATATATATATATATATATATATATATATATATATATATATATATATATATATATATATATATATATATATATATATATATATATATATATATATATATATAATATATTTTAAATTTATTGGCTTTAACTTAAATCTACTTTTGAGCTTCTTGAAAACTTCAACAACAATACAAAAATAAAATTAGAGACAAAACAAAAATATTGAAAAATTAAACAAAATAAAATAAATGTTCTAACCTTTACATTTTGAGGTCGGAAGTTTGATAAAAATTATAAGGAGAGTATGAAAAACGAGAAAGTATAAAAATTATACATTCTGATTTTGGAAAGAAAGTATATCAGATTTCAAATATTTAATTAATTTATCATCGTAAAAATCAAGATGCAAATTTTCTGACCGTTGAATAGTGAGGTGAAATTTACAACACAAGAAAAAAACAGTTAGCGTATCAATGTTATTTTAATTTTCAATAAATTTTTAGATAGTGTCGTGATTTCTATAACACTATTAAATTTTTAAAATATCTAAACTTTTCACCTAAAATAAACATGTGATATTTACGTCACTGTCAAATTTTTAAAAATATCTCATTTGATACTGCGTGAAAAGTTAAAAATTATTATTTTTTAAATATTTGTGTCGTGATTAAGACAAATCAACCTCTAATTTTTACATTGTAATGAAGTTAAAACAAACTGTTGTCTTCCAGATAATCCAAAATACCATATTTAACTAAATCTTCTCACAGGTCTGGAATTGAGATGTTGCTTATGGAATCTAAATTAATTTTACTTTTGGAGGTTAAGTGAAGTGTATATATGAATATTATAAACTTTAAGGAATAAAATAAAGTTGAGATTCAAAGTAACAAGGCAACACGTCTTACATCAACTTAAAAGTATTCAAATTAAATTTAAAAGTTTGAAACTTGATATTAAAATTAGCCAAAACTACACTTGAAATCTTTTCATTTGATTTAAAGTTTTTAAAATGTTCTTTATTTTTTTTAGCTTAAAACGATAACATCAAATATGTGAGACCACTATTTTTCTATATTGTACCGTCAAATTTAATGAAGTTGTGTTGACATTTTATCCAATGTTTTAAGATTAGATTGAATCAGTTAATTGAATCGGTTCAATTTTAAACTGTTATTTAAATCAATTTGATTTGAACCAAGAAACTGTAAAATTATAAAGTTGAAGTAAAATTGCTTCAATTACGAAAAATTAAAATAATTATAAAAATTGGATCCATTTTTAGTGAATTAAACAATTCAAAAAATTAAAGATAATTTTTTTTCTGTTTTATTATTATTATTTTTTTTAAATTTAGAAAATTAATTATAACAAATATTTAAAATTGTATAAATGAAAAAATAAAGAATAAATTTGAAGATATGAGACCATATAAATGCAAATAAGAATAAAATAAATAATATAATATTTGCGGATATGTGATAACTGATATTAATTTTAGAAGAGATGTGGAAAATTATGCTAATAAAGAATTTGTGATTTTGAGTTAATCAATTAGAACAAATATATAAATATTAATCCTTATTAAGTAATTTTTTGATTTGTTATTGCGTCTTATATTACATTCTTCTTCTTTTGTAGGCTTGTTTATTAATATCGTATTTATTTGAAAATTTTATTTTACAAATTATGATATAAATTAATTTTATCAAAATTTTTAATAATATATTTATTTATTTTCTTATTTTAAATTTAATATATGATTTAACTACTGTTTAATTGATTATATCAATTAAATCTTAATCAACATATTTTAACCGTTTTTTCATATTGATTTTCCCTTATTTAGTTCTCTAAACTTTTGAATGTATAAAATATATTTGAATAATTTTTATCTTTAAGTTAGTTTTTGAGATCGAGATTCAAATTTATTTAATCAATTTCAAAATATTTATATAAATTTGGGTGATGTAGTAAATTAATTTATTAAATGTTTGTGTAATTGTTTTACATAAATAATGAATGACCGCTATTTTTTAAAATAAATTTATTTATGTTAAGATGGTCCTTTATGTTTAAACTCCACAATGTCAAATCAATTTTTTTTATTTATTTATGTATTATCAAAAGTCTTAATTAACTAGTATTTAATAAAAAGTAAAACCATGTTTACTTTAACTGACTTTTTTTCATAAATATATTAAAATTATTTACTTTAAGTGTATTATTTTAAGTTCATTTTATAAAAAAAAACACTTAAAATAAATGTAACTTAATTATTATTTATTCGATTGACAACATAGGATCAAAATCACGTCATAATAACTACTACATTGTTTAATTCATTAAAATTAACACGATATAATTTTAATTTTATATTGTTAATGAAAATATAATTTTAGTTCTAAATATTGATATAATCTTTATATTGAAATCGGTAAGTGGACATCAGAATAAAAGTTTTGCTACCAGTGTAAACATTGTTAAATATAAAGCATCTGTTTGAAAAGTTAAATAAAGTAAAACAAACTTCACATAGTTTTTCCTCAAAAAATTAATATGTTCATAAGCAAACACCATTTTTTTAATAAATAAATAAATATTCACAATATAAATTTGACTAAAACCAGAAAAAATAATTTTGTTTAGGAGGAAAAACAAATCAAGATGCTGGCGGGATATTACTCCCTTCGTATACAAATTGCTTTGGACAAAGTTATAGGATAAGGAAGGTTTAAAAGATAAAAGAGCAAGAGAATAAAAAAAAGGAACAAGCTGAAACTATTTTTGATGAATTCAAAGGTAGCAATTTCTTTTTTTTATACTTTTTAAAATTTCATATTGTATGAAAAAAAATATAGGTTTAGCAGTGTATAAATTTTAAGATTTTAGATGAGGATTTAATTTCTCTTGTTTTTAACTTAACTAGTTAAAAATTTCTGCATTTTCACTAACAACTTTATTTATATTTTGAATAATTGGATTGAAAATGTTAAGGAGTTTATTAGGGAGCATTGATACATCTTTGTGAGAGATATATCAATTGTTCACCTAAAATTTTAAGGCGATAGGTGAGTGAGTTTTCCTACTTATAAATGTTCAAGTCACCACACTTTTATTTAATATGAGACTATTTCTCCACTTACCCACACTTATATTATTATTCTAATATAAAATATAATTTTTATATACTTACCACTATAAAATTATACTAAAAATATAAAAGTAATGAGCCATTAAAACAAGTAAGGTGTGTTTGAATTGACGATAAATATAATTGATTCTGACATAATTGAGTTTGACAGAATTGATTCTAACAGAAATAAATTTAGCAAAATTGATTTATGTTTGAATATATTTATATAAAGTGAGTTGAATAATAAATTTTAGTGTAAAAATTATCCAGAATCAATTCTGAAATCAGAAACTACAAATTTTATCTTATAATAAAATCAATTCTTAAGACATAATCAATTCTACTTTAAAAGAACTAAACATCTATAGATTATTCCAAAATCAATTCTACACCTATAAAATTGATTTAGACCATCCCAAAAACCAATATAAACCTGCACTAAAATGAAATAACGCGTTTCATTGGCCACATGTAACTAAAACAAGTACTAGTAAAATTTAGTATAACATTTGTTCCATAGAATACGAAAAAGATTGTGTGCTCGTTTAATTTGTGAAAACACTTTCTGCTTGTATTACAAGTTTTCCTAATTTAATCACAAAAGTGTCGCCTTAGGATATGATCGTACCTGACTAGAATGGACTTCACAGTTAATTCGAGCAGAAGTTGAGAGTGAAGTGGGGGGGTGGGGGGGGGGGGGGGGGGGGGGTACCTGCAAGACACTCCGATGCCAAAGTGAGTTTCGGAATGAGCAAACAAATATGCGAGTTAGAAAGTGTTAAATACCTGACCCTCTTAGAAGAGAGGGTATTTATAGCCCCCAGCGCTGGGCCAAGGTCCCCATTATAGGGCCACGTTGAGGCCCAATAACAGAAACTGTCAGGGCTTACGTGTGTATGGAGTCAAGCAAATGAACTCCCCCCTGGTTAACTGCTCCGCGAGAATAAGAGTTAGACCCGTGATTCCCAGAGGGCAGTTAAGATGACTAACATGAGGACGTAGGCCACGTTCCCCAACGAATATGTGGGGAGTTGTCCAACGGTCCCTAACTTGGGTTGTCTATTTTTTGGGCCTTATGAAAAGGTGTTGGTTTGGGCTTCCTATCCGAGGAGCAAGTGTAGGCCCAGTCCAGATCAGGAGCCCCCTAAGTTATTGCCCTTGAGCGAAAGGGTGATGACTTAAGTTCAACTCTCATGGTCGGAGACTTGATCGAGAAGGACGGTAAAAGTCCTCTGAAAGGAACGAGTTGTTGCCCGCATGGAGGACAACCTGTTCAAGTGTGTCGGGGATATTATGGGTGAACGAGCAATGAGACCGAAGGGGCCAGTCGCTTGATCGAGAGGATTGTATTAGTTACAGGGAGCCTCCACGAGATCTCTTTCGATGCGCCCGTCTTCAGGGAGTTGCCGAGGTGTCGAGCATTATTTCGTCCTTGAGGTAGTTGAATAAATGTGCCCGTATACGCGTCGTAGTGTCGAGCATTCCCTCGCGTGAGGTATCTGTCTTGTGCTTGTATGGGGATTACGCGTTGGAGTCAGGGATATGCTTGTTGATCTAGAAGGGACACGTGGTTGGCTGTTGAGCGATGTGGCTAATGCTTTGGGGTGCCACCCCTTCAAGGGGAAACCCAAAAGGCCCACCTATAAAAGGGGGCCCCTGGGTCTCATTTGTCATCTTCTCAAGTTCTCCTTCAACTTCTCTTGCTCGTGAGTGAAGCTATCCTCCCGACTTTCCCAGATTTTTTCTTCAGGAATTCTTCATCCAAGTAAGTTATATCCGCTTAGCAACATGTTTCTTCAGCGTTTTTGGATTAAACATCTAAAATGTGCCTTGACTGGATAAATATTTATGAGTTCTATGATGAACACTCATGAATGTTCATTTAAGTTCATGAGTTCTGCGACGAACACTCATGAATGTTCATTGATATTCATTCGGTATGACGTCGGGGGAGATCCCCTCGAATAGTGGCCTTGATACAAGGGGCGCTCTCCCCAGATAATGGGGGTTGACTCGAATTTCTTGCTCGTTGAGTGAATATCCCCCACGACAATGTAATCTCCCAACGAAAACTTAGTCCGCTTTACCGTATAGTCGAGGGCTTGGGCCGAGTTCGTCGCCCTTTCACTTGATCTGTAGTGGAAGGGTGGATTTGATAATGTCGAATTCACTATTTTCCTCTACTTTTCAGGTATAATGAAGAATTCAGTCGGGGATGACGTTCTGGCCGCCAACTATGAAGACGAGCCGCGCGGTGATGAGGACCCTCTGGCCTGGGTTGCTCCTAAGCCTCAAAATAAACAGTCGTGCTTTTCTCAGGACGCAACGGACGCGTTCAATTGTCCAGAGGCACGGGCGGAAGGGGCCCTTGCCAATTGGATGCTTCAAAGTCCCCACTGCAACCGGAGAATATGCTCGACGTACCCGGGCAAACATTTCCCTATGTATGAATTTCCATTTAAAGAGGAGGGGATGCGTTTGACCTTCAATGATTTCCAAGTCGGGGTTTTTCAATGGCTTCAATTGGCGCCCTCTCAACTTCACCCGAACGCATTGATGTTTATGTGAGCATTCGGGCTTGTATGCCAGTATGTGCAGATAGGGGCCACACTGCCCCTCTTTTTCCGTATCTTTCATCTCCAAAGACAATCCTCCATAGGGGGGAAGGCGTGGGTATCGTTCAAGCAGTTCGGGAAGCTCTTTAGGCCTTACCTGGAGTCTATCTGAAACTTCAAAGAGAGGTATTTCGTTGTAAAGCCTCTGACGGACGCGGCCATAGATTCTCTGTATACTCATGTGGAAGAGGTGGAGGATGGGCGGCCAGTTATCTGGCTCGTGGCCAGATTTCCGCTCGAGTGGAAATGGAAGCACTTCGAGCAAAGGCCTGAATATTACGCTGTGAAGCCCGAGGACCTAGACGCCCAGGACCAACTTTCATATGAGAAGCTGTCGACCTATGTTAAGAGCTTCTCCCCCGCGAAGTGCATGGATGTGAATAACAACCTCTTGTTCGACAACGAGGGAGAGTACCTTTTGGTTAATAGGTTGGTCAACACAAAGGCCCTGCTCGAATGCTCCTCAAACGGGGAAGCCATGAGGCTTTTAGGTATGGGATATAGCCCTGACAGTTAATTTTGCTTGTCTTTACGCGGGAACGTGCTCGCGTTATTTTTCGTACTCTAACCCGACTAACGGTTCTTTTTGATTGCAGGCCGAATGGCTTCACTTTCTGAACGGTTGTTGAAGTTGAGGCCCAAGAATGCATATACCTCCGGGCCAAAGAACAGAATCACCCAGCTCCAGGAGCAGGCCAAATCTGCGGGTCGTGCTGGTGGTGCCCCCTCTTCATCAAAAAATTTGGTTTCCTCAGGCGAGCCCATCCAGATTCCTGTCAGCGAGCCCGTGACAAAGAGAAAACGTGTGGGGAGCATCGGAGGCGTAGTGCCCGAGGGTGACAAAGTTCTCGCGGGGGTCTTTGTGTTACCTCCTTGCTATCTAAACTGCGATCTATTCCATGGGGATAGCTCCTTCGACGTGCACGAGGAGGAGAGGGAGGCGATCTTGTCCGAGGATAAGAAAGTTCGTCGAAAGAATTTAGCGGAGGATGTGGCCGTTGTGATGAGAGTGCTTGAGACAGCCCTTTCGCTGAATGATGAGGTCGCGAGCTCTCAGGCCTCTCTCGATGCAGCCTATTCCAAGATTCAAAAGCTGAAGGCCAAGAGTGAGAAGTTAAAGTGTGACATCCTTAACCATGAGTCAAGGTTCGAGGCCCAAGTTCGACTTCTCAAGGATCTAAATGAGTTAAGGCCTCAACAAGAGGCCACTACTAAAGAGAACGAGTACCTGGTCGCTCGCACGAAGGAGTTGGAAGGGATCACTGCCCCGACTGAGGATGAAACCGATGCAGAGAAGGGCATGGCATCCAGGGCAGAGTTGATCGCTCGCATCCGAGTGCTTGAACAAGATGTTATTGACACCCTCAGCTATGGTTTCAACATGTCCGTTGAGCAACTGAAGATCCTGAACCCGGGAGTTGAGATGGTGGTTGAAGGAGCGGGTCCGTTCAACCAAGTTATTGATGGGAAGATCTTTTATCCCCCCGATAATAGTGACGGGGAAGACGAAGTTTGATTATTTTTTAGGGCCTGCGTGCCCGATCCCATTTATTTCATTTTTGTGGCCGTCGTGCCTAATTTGTAATTATTTTGAACAACATCGACCTTTGTGGTCGGCATTTTATAGTTGCATTGCTTTGATTTGATGCCTACGTTTTTGTTGATGTTAGCTTATTATTATTTTGTTCGTCGTTGTTTTCAACTTATTTATTTTGTGAATACTTCGTACATTCCGTGTGGAGACCGGTGTTCGACCTTTGTTGTGGCCGACAAAAGTTTTGCATGAAAGTTCGTGTTCTTCACGTGGAGATGTATGCCCGACCCTGATATTTTTTCGGCACATGTTGAGATGTGTCTAGGGCATGGAATCGAGATCTGGGGAACTAGCGTATGACCTTGGTCGGGATCCTACGTTTGTGGCGTGAATTATCCATCGTGAGCTGGGTGTTCTGCCATGTTGGGGTACTTCGACAGCAGAGCTCGATTGAGGTGTCCCTATTGGGATAAGATACTGCTCGTCAAAATGAATAACCTCCCATCTTTTGTTGGTTTGGAGGCTGCGTCCGTACCTAGACGCTCCTACATGGTCGAGCTCATCCCTTCGTCAGTTGGACATGACAAGTCGACAACTAACGCCCCCCGCGGGTGAGGGACTTAGCTATAATATTTATTTATTTTCACAGCATTCCAGGGTCGAGGTAATGGTTCTCCATTTAGTTGTTAGAGTTAATATGCTCCAGTGCCCGTAGCTCCTTGGATGCGGTACGACCCCTCCCAATTTGCGGCCAGCTTCCCCTTGCGGGAATCCTTCTGGTTTCTTTGCAAGACTAGGCTACCAACCTGAAATTCGCGCTTTATGACTTTGTTGTCATGGAGTAGGGCTACCTGCTGTTTTATCGTGGCCTCGTGAAGAGCCGCTCCTAATCGTATTTCTTCGACTAGGTCAAGCTCATCTCTGAGGGCCTCGTCGTTCATCTCTTTGTCGAGGGGCATTTAAGTTCGCCTAGATGGCTCCATGGTTTCTACCGGGATTACGGCCTCAGTGTCGTAGGTCAGTCGGAACGGCGTCTCGCCAGTTGTCGAATGGGGCATTATTCGGTAAGCCCATAAAACGCTCTGTAGTTCTTCGACCCATCCCCTTTTGGCTCCGCCTAGTCTGCATTTGAGTCCTCGCAAGATGACCCTATTTGCGGCTTCGGCTTGCCCGTTGGTCTGGGGGTGCTCGACCGAGGTAAAATGCTGCTTGGTGACGAGTTTGGCAACGAAGCTTTGGAAACCTTAGTCGGTGAACTGCGTGCCATTGTCCATGACGAGTGCTTGTGGTATCCTAAACCGAGCGAGCATGTTTCATTTGTAAAAACGGAGAATATTGTGCGAGGTGATTTTCGCCAGGGCTTCAGCCTCTATCCATTTGGTGAAATAGTCTACGGCCGCGATGAGGAATTTGTTTTGGTATGTCCCTTGCACGAGCGGTCCAAGGATGTCCATTCTCCACCAGGAAAATGTCCACGGGGACGATAGTGTATTTAGCTTGTGTGCGGGAGCAAGGTGCATGTCCGCGTGTCTTTGGCACTTATTGCACCTCTTGACATGCTCTTTGGCGTCTTTTTGCATGGTCGGCCAATAGTACTCTGCTCGTAGCGCCTTTCACACTAGGGACCTTCCGCCCATGTGTTGGGCGTTGATTCCTTCATGGATTTCCCGTAGTATCTCGAGGACCACGAATTCTTCAATACACTTCAAGAGTGGGATGGAGAATCCACAATGATACAGTTTGTGCTCTGTGATACGGTGGGAGAACTGACTTGGGATTTTGCGTTTTATGTTTGCAAATGTTTCAGTTTAGCAAGAGTCGCCACCGACTTTTTATTTTATCCTAAGGAAAGGTCAAAAAGCACAGGAAAGACCTTTGAGATGTTTTCTTGGGTTCGAGGAGTAGATTATAGAAATGGAAGGTATTAGCACCCTTTCTATCTATGGTTATCCATGGGCTCTTAGTTACTTGCTCAGATCACTTGCTTTGCTTTTCAATTGTTTGAAATGGTGCTTTGTGTGTGGTTTTAAAAGATGTTTTGAAAAGAGGCCATCGTTGTGGCAACCTTTGTAATGATTCTTGCTTGAATGTATACAAAGGTGTTTTTATCTTTTGAAAAGTTTCCAATGTTTGAAAGCAGGGTTTTGAAATTGTGTGGTGAAGTGTGTTTTGAAAATAGCAAGGATGTTTTTGCAAGCTTGATCATGTAACTAGGAGCTATCTACCCTATTTTACTCAAAGATCTTTCTTATGTTTTTAACCCTTTTAACAGTGTTGTTTCACCATTGTATTTAGTGAACAACCTTGTGTTAGGATGTTAAACGGGACAGGCGCGGGTCATCGTATAGACCATGATAACAATGGTGTCAATTATTTTTGGCAATTTTCTTAAGGGACTTGATCATTTTGTTTAGGTAACTCAGATAGCGTCATCGAGGGACTATGATCTTTTGTTTTGTTTTTGTTTTGCCAAAGTACTTGACATGCAACCATGGCCCATTTTTGAAGGCAACAAGTGGATTGTAACGCTAGGGGTGTAAGTGTGCATTGTGTTTGTTTTTCATGCATATTTATCTTGAATTAGGTCAAACTAGTTGTTGATTTTATTTGCATACAAACCCTAGGTCTAAACATGACATAATTGAAATCTTTTAAATGTGCGAGAATTTAAATGCTACACTATTACAACATGATATAGGGAGGGGGATACAAATTTGAATTGGGGGTATTTGACAAGAAATTAAATTCTAAGTTATTACAACCAAATCGAATGTATAGGCAATATTTAAATGTACAATAATTGAAATAAATAAATAACAGTCAAATAAAATGTATTATGCAAAAAAAAGTTTTTTTTATGTATGTAAAATGTATATTTTTTAATGTGAAATGTAAATAAATAAAAAAAGTCAATTTTTTTTTGTTATTTAGGACAAAACCCTAATTTTTAAATAAACAATATTATTTATTAATTATATACAATAATATATTAATTTATGCATAAAATGAAAGTATATTATGGAAAAAGATATTTTTAGTGTAAAATATTAATTAAAGTAAAAATGTAATATTTTTTATATTTTGACCTAATTATTTAATAAAATAAAGTATATAAGTATATATATATATATATATATATATATATATATATATATATATATATATATATATATATATATATATATATATATATATATATATATATATATATATATATATATATATATATATATATATATATATATATATATATATATATATATATATATATATATATATATATATATATATATATATATATATATATATATATATATATATATATATTAAATATTTTAAATATATAAAAAATAAAAATTAACTATTTACAAAAAAAATGGGTATTTTCAAGGAAATGTTCTCAAATATAAATAGAAATAATAAATGAAAATAAGTGTATTTTTTATATTATTTTTGAGTTTTATTAAAAAAAGAAAATAGTTTATTTACATATTTATACTTAGTAAAATAAAAATAAATATCAAATAAACATGAAAAATATAGAAAATAAGTTTTTGGCATTTTTTATATTTTGATAAAAAATAATAAAGTCAGAATAAAAAATAAAAACATTAAAATGACAAATATTCAAACAAATGGGCCAGGGGGGTGTAAACTGAATAAAGGGGTGTCAAAAGCAAAAGGACCCAGGCCCAACCCATAATCACTTCTTCTTCTTCCTTGGAACAAAACCTGCGCGCGCTGTGTACCAAACTGTAACTCCTGATTCTTTGATCTTTTGACAAAACTCATAACATGAACATTGTAGAGAATTAAACAACAAATTCAACCATATAAAAAACTTGGATTAACTCTCAAATACCAGAGAGAATTTCTCTGGCCCTAATTTCTAACCTAGTTTTTTCAGAAAGTTCATGAGTAAAATTCTCTTAGCACGATTAATGTAAATGAAAACTAAGCATATGTATGGCTTCAGAGCTATGAGTACAACATATTTCATTCACAAACCTAAGCCTAACCATTCCTAAATAGGGAGATAGAAGTCCATGAAATACCTGTTTCAGTTGACTTCGAGCTGGACAATGCAGCAACCTTCAATGGTGTTTGAGCTTCTTTTGAGCTTGCCTGAGGTCCAAGGAAGCTTTTCCAATGCTTGGCTTGTTTTGAAACAACTTGAATCGTGCTGTAGAACTCAATCTGAAGAGCTTTGAAATGAAAATGGAAAAGTGTGTTAGAGGTGTTACAGCTTGCAATGGGGGCCTGGGATAGTTCAGGTGAGTTGATTGGAAGGTGTTTGAACTATCTTTGGACAAAACGCACGATGAAATTTGGTTGTGGCTTTCAAAATGCAGAACTTGCCCTGTTTTGCAGAAAAATAGTGATTCTTAGTATGAGGAGGTTTTAGTGATGAAAGGGTCGTGTTTCAAGCTTGTTGGGAGGTATGGAACTTGTCTACAATGTTTGTCTCAGCTTCTCTTAACAGATGTGTGAGATTGTATATGTTTTGCCACTTTTCTTCTTTTTCAAGCAAGCATGTGGAAGTGATGTTATAGCTTGGTACAAGCCCTCCTATCATGCTGCATTTTTTGCTCTTAGTTCTTGGAATTGATAGCCTCAATCTTGCTTCAGAGATATGGCCCCATACCTCAAGGATTTTGGTTTGACATAAAGTGCACTTTTACAAAAATGACATTTTACCTTTTTCCAAATAAGGGTTAATCTTGTATGTAATGTCCAAATGGCCAAGATAACACCTTAATTAAATGGTTATGCATTAAATTATGAAGTGAAAGTTGGTTTTGAGGCCTGCAAGCTAGCACCAAACATGTTGATTTGAAAATGCAAGTTTGTATGAACATGTATTGGTCATGGACAAAAGTGAGTTTTTGCCAACTTTAAGCATTCGATTCTCTCTAACCACAGGGGTGTTTGAGAAGTTCTTGGACAATTTGGAAAGCTTGGAACATGTAATACAATCCATATTTGAAATGCAACTTGAAACTCCAAGTGGAACTATGTGAAAAATGGCCAAGAAGATGGGTCAAAATCCTGCCTAAACTAGGGCAAAATTTCCCTAAGTTAAAAGTTTTAGGTACCCTTGTTCCAAAAATCATAACTTGAGATACAAGCTTCTTTTGAGAAAACTTTGTGAATCATAGTTGTATACTTTGTGATGGACTACAACTTTCATGTTGCAAGTTTTCCTTGAATCCATTTTCATATTGGTGAAAAAATGGGACAAAGTTAGGAAAAAATAAGAAAATTTCATAACTTAGAAAATTTCTAAGTTACGAAATTTTTCCATTTTAAACCCTAATTTGCATTTTTGGGTTTCTTGATGAAAAAGTTTCATAATTTGACATGTCTTGATAAAAAATAACTCTTGGCACTTGATTTTGACCAAAAAGTCAAAGTTTGACTTTTCAATGTACAGTCAAATTTTAATCAGTTGACTGAAAAATTCATCTGTCAATCTAATGCATTTGAGATCTTCTGAACTTATTGAATGGGTCAAGACAATGTCATTGAGTCCTTGTGTCCATGGTTGAGCTTGATTTGCCGTTGGTTAGGTCAAACAGTCAAAAATTGCCTTTGTGCAGTCAAAACCCTAAAAATGACCATTTTGCCCTTTTGGTGATCTAATCAAATTTCTTGTTGAATTGTGATCCAAACTTGATCAAATGACATATATGAGTTTATTATATTGATGTAGGTCAAAATTCAGGAGGTTTAACTGTCAATTGGCCACAATTGACTTTTTCCCCAATACAGTTGATTTCTAGGTCAATTGTCCAATTGACTGGGCAAAAATTTGAATTAAGGCTTGAAACTTGGTATGGACAAACTTGTGGGTCCAACATGGAGTATTAAAGTCATTTTGGGCATTGTAGGTCAAAATATCCCTGTGCAAACTCAAACCCTAATTTAGGTCAACAGTGCGAGGAAGTGTCTTGAGCAGAGCAAACCCTAGCTTGATCTTCAGTTCCAAGAGTCTTGTGATGAGAAAATGTTGATGAAATGGGAGGGAAAATTTTGGGGTACAACATGCTCGAGCACGACATAAGAGCATGCTCGTCGTTTGGTCGCGACTGCCTGCCTTTGGTCTGGAGGAAGTTCCCCTTTCGTTAGAAAATTGAATATCGGGGTCATCCAGTATGAATCGTCTCTGATGGCATTCACTTCGAGTAGATCTGTGGACCTTTCAATGCACGGGCGGGATAGGGACTCTTATATGACTGATTTGTTTTCTCCCTTCTTCTTTGTACTCGCGAGCTTTGAAAGTATGTCGGCCCTTGCATTTTGTTTGCGTGGTACATGTGTAATTTCTGCTCGGTCAAACCTTTTCATATGTTCTTTGACCAAGTTTAAATATTCAATGAGGTTGTTTTTCTTAGCCTCGTATTCCCCTTGAACTTGAGATGCGATGAGTTTGGAATCAGTGAAAATTTGTATCTCATGAGCGTACAAATCCTCAGCCAGTCTTAGACCTACGAGCAGAGCCTCGTATTCTGCCTGATTATTTGAGGTCGGAAAGGATAGAGTGAGTGAGTGTTCGATAACGATGCCTTACTCGTTTTCGAGGAGCATTCCTGCTCCACTCCCAGTTGGGTTGGACGCTCTGTCCATAAAGACGGTCCACTTGTGCTCCTTCCCTGTGGGGGGTTGTGAGCGGTCACCTCAGCGAAGAAGTCGGCCAGAGCTTGGGCCTTTAGAGCCTTCCTGCTTTCGTACTGGATGTCGAATTCCGAAATCTCCAAGGAGCACTTTAGCATTCTACCTGCCATGTCTAGTTGTCCTAAGAGTTGTCTCACGGGTTGGTCTGTTTGTACGATGATTGCGTGTGTAAGGAAATAGTGTTTGAGCCTCCTCGCCGTGTTGACGAGGGCCCAAGCCACCTTCTCGATCTGTTGGTATCTGACCTCGAGTCCCTGAAGTGCTTTTCTCGTGAAAGACACGGGTTTTTGACCGTCAGGAGTCTCACGAATGAGGGCCGCACTGACGGCTTCATCAGAGACAGCCAGATATAAGAATAACGTCATCTTGTCTAGTGGTCGTGATAGTACGGGAGGATGTGAAAGGCTCTGCTTAAGATGGAGGAGGGCTCGTTCGCATTCCTCGGTCCACTCGAAAGCTGCCTCCTTGCATAGGAGTTTGAAAAATGGCAGGGCGTGTTGAGCAGGTTTCACGACGAAACGGGAGAGCGAGGTGAGCATACCATTCAGGACTTGTATGGATTTTTTTGAATTAGGTGTGGGGAGGTCGGAAAATTCCTGGAACTTGTCGGGGTTGGCTTTGATTCCTCGTTCTGTTAGGTAAAACCCGAGGAACTTGCTCGCCTTGACCCCGAATGTGCATTTCTCGGGGTTGAACCTCATTCTACATTGCCTTGCTTGGGGAAAGACTTTTCTGAGATGGGCAACATGGTCGGTGTCTACTCGAGATTTGATGATCATGTTGTCCATGTATACCTCGAGCATATCTCCGATCTCGTTACGGAAGAATTTGTTCATCATCCGCTGGTATGTTGCTCCTGCATTTTTCAGACTGAAGGGACTTACGTTGTAGTAATAATTGCTCGAGCTGGTCATGAAGGAAGTGCAGTATTTGTCGCTCATTGCCATTGGGATATGGTTATAGCCTGAATAGGCGTCCATGAGAGATAAAATTTTATAGCTGACCGAATTATCGACCAGTTTATCAATATTAGACAAAGGAAATGCATCTTTGGGGTATGCCCGATTAAGATCAGTATAGTCAACACACATACGCCATTTTCCATTATTTTTTTAACGAGTACAACATTTGATTTCCAGGTTGAATACTGGGCTTCAGAAATAAAATTTTCCTCTAGGAGGTCTTTTACAGTTTTTTCAGCAGCCTCCATTTTCTCGGCGGACTGCCCACACCTATGTTGGAATACTGCCCTAGCGACTGGATCAATGGAGAATTGATGACAGGCGACCTCAAGGTCGAGACCGAGCATCTCCACAACGCTCTACGCGAACAGATCTGCATTCTCCCTCAAGCAAGCCTTGATCTGCTTCCTCGCCAAGTCGGGGAGTTCAGTGCTGATCTTCACCCCTTTGTTCGGGTCTTCACCGAGAGGGATGAGCTCTAAGTCCCCATCCAGTATTGGTCGGAGGAGCCCCTGCTCGTCGTTGGTAGATTCATCTTGCTCGAAGCGGGTGTCCAATGAGATTGAGTTGACCTTTGAAGGATCCATCTGTACTTCTGCCTTGATGGACTGTGGCTCTGACTGCTGTGGCTCTGGTCACGCTGTTGCAGCTCTCTTAGCAGGCCGTGCCCCGGTGTCGACTATGCTTTGTCCCTTGGCCTCCGCATTGAAGCATCTCCGGGAAGCTGCTAGGTCGCCTTGGATGGTGGCGACGCGTGCCCTCTTTGTGTAGAACTTCATCTTCAGATGGATGGTGGAGGGCAACGCGGTCAGCTTTACTAGTGTCGGCCTCCCAAGGATGCAGTTGCATAGGGAGGGGCAATCGATGACCAGGAAATGCACCTTGACTTGCTTGGTCGCAGTATCTTCGTCGAAGGTGACCATGAGCTCCATGTACCCCCATGTCTTGGAGGTCGAGCCATTAAAGCCCTAGAGGTCGGACCCCACGTATGATAAAAGGTGGGAGTCGTCGAGCTGCAGGGTTCTGAAAAGCTGGTTGTACATCACGTCAACGAAACTTCCCTCGTCGACCAGGACGCAATGAACATCAAAGTTAGCCATTCTCGCCCTGATCAAGAGAGGGATGACTGAATTGGGGGGCTCTTCGGGAAATTCCTTGAGGTAAAAAGTGATTGGCTCCGATCTGCCCTTAATCCTCTCGAAGGTCACCGCTTGTGGGGGGGGGGGGGGGCATCGACCAGCTCGTCCAACTTCCTCTTTGCTGAAATCTCTCGTAGAAATCAACCCCCTTCCTAAAATAATTCTCTAAACCCTAGAGAATAACCAGTGGCGACGAGTATCGACATTTTTGAGATTCCAATATATGTTGAATAAAGTTCTGTTATCGTAAGCTAAATAGTGACATTGACTATACCTCCAGATGTGGTGGCCTCATCGCCACAAGTGTCAAGCATATCACCCTTTTCTAGGGAGATACAAAATCGAGGAGACCAAAGGCCTCTTTACCTAAATTTTACGTTGCCTCAGAAGAAGTGGCTTTATGGCATACCAAGTGCAACAATGGCAGTCATATACCCTAGTGCGTCAATATACTTAAAAATTTGTCTCCTCTCCACTATCACTTGAGCTTTCATTACTTGAGACATCACTATCGATATTCCAAGCAACATAGGCTTTTCTAGATTTCCTAGAATTTTTTTGTTGCCGCTTTCCTTTCTTATTAACAAGAGATGGACAATTCAGTCTAAAATAACTCAACTTTCCACATTCATAGAACAAACCTATTGTCTTATCCTTTTTCTTGTCTTCATATTTGGAGGATGTATATTGTCTTCTAAATTTTAAAATATTTTTGTCGGAGTGTTTGACACCATTATTCAGAATGTATCAATTGTATCTCCTCACAAACAGTCCAATTTTTTCATCATCCAAATCTTATTCATCACAAGAATCATTATCATTAGTGTGCTCATCCTTTGAGGATCTTGAACTTGAAGCCCTAATAGTTTTAGACTTCATTTATTCCTCCTTATCGGTGTCTTTCACCCTTTTCTTCTTTTTCTTCATGTTTATCCAAGCAAGTGAGATTTTGCTCGTGTTCTTTCTACTTTCCAAACAAAGTGGTAAGATTAAGTGTTGCAAGATTATTGGCTTCCTTGATTTTCGTGACCTTTGGTTGTCAATTCCTAGTAAGACATCTCAAAACCTTGTTAGTAGCAATAGTATTGGAAATAGGATCACCTAGCAATTTTAAGTGATTTGTAAGATGCGAGAACCGCTTTTGCATTTGAGCAATGGTTTCACCATGCTTCACGCGGAAGATTTCAAACTCTTGATTAAGTGTATTAATTTTAGTTTGTTTGACCTTATTAGTTCCCTCATAGATAACTTGTAGAGTGTCCCACATAGCCTTAGTGGTCGTACAATGGGAAATGTGATAAGACTCATCAACACCAAGAACGAATATGATAATGTTTTTTGCTTTCCAATCATGTGCCCACTTCTTATTATCTTCCCCATTCCATAGTGCTTCCAGCTTAGGTCTTTCAACACTATCAACATGATGTGTTATTAGTGTAGGACCATTTTGAATGGCTTCCCACACACCTTTGTTATATGAGCTAACATGAATTTTCATACAAGATTTCCAATAAATATAGTTTTCTCCATAAAAATTGAGACTCTCTTATAATCCCCTTTAGGTTGGTACTTCATTTTCTAATAAATTTCGAAGCACGGATAACCAGAGCTCTTGATGTCACTTATTACACGATGGTGCCTTATCTAGAAGAGGTGAATAGATCACCAAGCCAAAATTCCAAATAAAATTTGGTTTTTAAAAATAGTTGAAAAAAGTGCACGCGGAAGGTTTTAATATAGATAAAAAACGTCATTTATACGAACCTAGTTATTGGAACTCGGATATACAAAAGAAAGTGCCTTATGGAATGAACAACATAATAATTAAATTTATAAACTTGAATCAAGTAACACACTATTATTCGTTTATAGCAAGTTACTAGCAATATTATTTCTAACGGTATCTAGCAAAAATAATGAACTATGCAATTTGTCAAACACTTGGTGTGCAATCGAATTTTCAAAATTTTCCTTTAATTTGTGTTGATATGAAAAACACTTATAATCAAAAGTTATTATAAGCTAATAAACAACCAATTCAAAAGAAAAATAGCCACTGAAAAATTCTTACGAGTCAGTCGTTTAATCAATATTATTTGACAAATTATTTAATTGAAAAATAAAGCAAGTAAAGAGATAAGAAAGAGAGACACGAGAATTTATTTATGAAGTTCATCAATCATCTTCTCTATGGCTACGTATAACACCCCTATTTTTATTTACTAGTTATTTTATTAGTTATTTATTTTATTAATTATTATTTAATATAGTAATTAATTAATTATGTGATTTTGTGAATATATGTGTTATATGTGTATTGGATTATTGAATGTGAGAATAACATTATTAATTAGTTGGGCCTTGGTATGATGGGTTAGTGTGAGTGGGTGAGATAAACTCATTAGTGAAATAAGAGTTAGTAAGATTTTTGTAAAATAAAGAGAGAGAATTGTCAAAACAAGAGAAGAAAAGAAAGAGGAAAAAAGGAAAAAAGGGAGAAAAGAGAAGAGAAGAAGATAGAACCCTAGAAAGGATCTACATCCAAGGTAAGGGTGGATAATTTGAATTATTATGGGAGTATGTGATGTATGTAATGGGTAGTAAGCATGATTAGGGACTTTGTTCTTCAATTTCTAGATTTTGACATGTTAGGGCTTGAATGTGAAATTATGAAATTGATGTTTAAATCATGTTTTGATGTTTGTAGTTGATTCTATATATTGAATATATGTTATAATGTATTTAATTACATGAAAAAGACTGATTGGAGTGGGTTTTATGACCTCAATTCGTGGAGGACTGAATGCTGTTCGAAATAGATTTTTCTAGTTTTTCGTGAGGCCGCTTAGCACGGTGGAGGCCGCTTAGCGCGGTATGGGATGACAAGTTTTATATTATGTTTAATTGAATTGGATCCTATATGCTTATGATTTATAAAGGATTTATATGAATTTTAATAATTTATTCGATGTGTATTGGATAGGTTTTGAATGACTTTTTGATGAAAACATAATACTTGAATTTATGTACATGTATGTTGTGAATTGATGTTAGATGTGAATAAAATGTGTTGGCATTGTTTTCTATGTGTTATTATGATGTGTTGAAGTGATGAATGTTATGAGAATACATTGTATGTGATTGATGACTTGCGATATGTATTGTGCAATGGAGAAGATAATTTAAATGTGATGAATTATGTGATGTATGCTTATATGATTAAGATTGAGTGATGGTCTTAATTGCACATGATTGTTGAGATTTCACATGAATCATTTATTGTCAAGAGACAATGTTTTCTAGTTTCCTGGAGACTAGTGACTTGTCCCAAACCCGAGGGATGGGTTTGAAAGCTTGAGGGATGGGCTTTTTAGTGGTTAACTGTCCGAGGGATGGACACAGCTTAAACGTAAAACCCGTTAAGGATAATAATTGGTATCACATGCATATTGCACTGAGTTGTATTTGAGTCACATGTGTCGATGTGAAATATTTTATTTGTGTGAAATATTGAATTTGTGTGAAATATGTGATATTGATATGAGTGTTACATTTGTGGTATTTGTGATTGATTACATTTAAATCATGAATCGTTAAGCAATGTTGTATATGTGAATATGTGAATATGTGAATTATGGTGGAATATGTTAAATACATGATTATGTTAAGTATGATGAATTCAATTGATGTATGTATGTTATGCATTACTTACATAAGGGTTTTACTATCTTGTTCTCCAAGGGCACATGGTAAGATATAATTAATGATAGTTGATTTTTGAAATATGAAATAATTAATTATAGTAATTAAAACATTAAAATCAATGCTTGTTAAAAATAACTAGGACTAAATTACCTTGTGATACATATATATTTTTTATATTCTAAATTAAATGATAATGTTAACAATCATATCCTATGGTTACGTTAGGCCAACTTTTATTTTATTTTTTCTTTTCATTTTTAAATTAGCTTAAAATTAATTTGCTTTAAATTACAATAATAAATATATTGTTGCAAATGAGATTTATGCTGAAATTTTTTTAATACAAAATTAAAATGCTTTAAAAATACATTAATATAGCAAAATAAATTACAGTTCTAAATATATCATTCAAATACAACTTTTTTAAAGAAATTATCCAAAATAAAAAGAAAAAGATTAATAGTTGGTCTTCTTCATACATAAATCACCAACTTTCTTCCTGTTATAAAAATATAAACAAAATATATTTTTAATTAACAAATTAAAAATATAAAAATAAATAATATTAAAAAATATGTATGTACCTAAATTTTTGGTAGAAGAATTGGATTCAAATTTGTATCTTGACAAGTTTTCCTCTTCTTGTTTTTAGTGTAAGCAGAAAATTGAATATTTTTCTTTAGAGGACATGTTGCAATATTATGTCATACACCTCTACATAATTCACAAGTATTCATGGTATGTGAAAGCTCTTTTTCACCTTTAAGACGTCTTTGTTTAGGACGAACTTTTGTTTTGAAAATTGGAGGACATTGAACAACATCATCCTCATGAGCTTCATTGTTGTAACATATTATTTGATTATCAAACACAATATTGATTGGTTGAGGATTTACTAGACCATCCTCATGTGATACTTGAAATCACCATCGTGATGGCAAGTAATTAGAAGGGATTTCATGACAATCTTTATGAAGAAAATTATTGAGGATATTTCGACATAATATCCCCTAAAACACGAATGCTAAAGTTCAGAAACTCTCCCAAACACTCTATCACTGAAAATCTTCCATAACTTGTAGTTTTGCACCTTACATAGCAATCTCAAAAACCACTCGTGCGTTTTGAGTTTTAACCACCTAAACACTAAATATACATCATACCTAAGTGTTCCAGACCCCTGTTCCCTCACTGTAACTCCTTCCCCTCCATCTGCCATTTTTACATTTCAAGCTTGCAGGTTGACTTGAGTAGGGAGATTCAGGGACTTTCAAGACAAGGTAAGGATTGGAATACACTCAGGGAGGTCCAGGCAAGCTAAACAGATCCTCATGCATTCTCAAAACTTGCTCAAACTCCATTCACGATCTCAACTGAAAGAGGTAAAAACTCAAACTTCTATCTCTTCATACAAGCATCCTTTGGTCTTGATTTGTGAAAACAAAATGTAGATATCCTTGCACTAAAGCCAATTATGTTCAAAGATTTCATTTATATTCATTGTGTATAGAGAATTTTGGATTTGAAATTTCTGTAAAAATTAGGTTTCAAATTAGGGCCAGTAAAATTAGCTTTGATCTTTGACTTTTAGTTTACATGAATTATATGGTTGAAATCGTGGGAAGAAATACTATCACTTTCATGTTTGGACTTTCCATTTTCATGGAGAAATGAGAGAGATACAGGTGGTCCGGTCATGGGTCAAGGTTGAAGATGAAGTTGCCTTCAGGGGGCGTTTTCTAATATATATTTATCTTTGTGTTTCTATAAACGGATGTACAGCCACCCCAGTGGTAAGGTAGCGCGCAAAAATGCCATAGGTCATGGATTCGAGCCTTGGCGTCTGCCTTTTGCAATTTTCCATATTTTTTCCATTTTTTTGTTGTTTTTTTTGCAGCGTGGGCTTCAGACTTTGGGCCCTATGTTTTTTTGCTAACCTCCTGCCTCCCGTTTGCTTGCAGCACCCCTGGCCCATTATCATTTATTTATTTATTTTGTTTTCATTTTATTTTCCTAATAATATTTTCTTAATAATATAAAATAATAAAAAATATACAAAAATGATAAATATTATATTTTGTTTTATTTTATTTTTTTTCCTCATAAAAATATTTTTTTTATTTAAGTTATATACTATATTTTTAATAAACTTGTAAATTAAATTATAATTAGTTTGATATACATATTTTTTTATATATATTTATTAAACCTATTATTTCAATACAAAAAGACCAAAATACCTCATAAATACCATATATTATTTTTCAAGATAAAAATGTAAAAATATTTACTTTTTCTTAAAGAAATTTACTTTCTTTTAATTAAGTAGAATTAGGTTATTAGTAAAAATCTTCTCTAAAAAATAATTTTCTTTTCTAATTAATTTAAGATAATCTTGATTGATTTATTAGGTTTAGGTTAAAAATTTTTCACATAAAAAACCAAACAAAAATCTTCTTTTGCATTTACATATATTTGCATATTTAATTTATCTTGTATATTATTTATTTCAATATTTGTACAAATTCAATTTGGTTGTAATAGATTAATTAGGTTTATATTATTGCAATCCCCATTCATAAATTGTATACCCCCCCCCCCCCCTCCCACAAAGTGTTGTAATAGCGTAGTAATCTTTAAATTTCGCAATTTATCGCTTTTATATAACATGTTAGTAATTAGGGTTTGTATGGCAAGATAAAACCAATCAAATAGAAAACCCTAATTCAAGACAAAATCAAGCATGAAAATGACACACTTGCACACAAGCACCCCTAGGGTTACTCCATTTGGTTGCCTTATACAAAATGGCCATATTACGCATGTAAGGTATCTTAGCAAAACAAACAAATACAAGATCATAGTCCCTCGATGACGCTATTCAAAGTTGCCTTACAAAAATGATCTTAGTCCCTCAAAAAATACTAAGATACTTTGTAACATTGCTAATCATGGTTTTACGATGACCCATGCATGTCCGGTTTACATCTAAAGATAGGGTTGCTTACCAAATCAATGGTAAGACAACAATGTCAAAGAAAAAGAAAATGAACAAGAAAGACATTTTGAGTAGGTAGTTTGCTCTTAATTACTTGCTCCATTTCAAACAAATATCCTTGCTATTTTCAAAACAAATACACACATTTCCAAACATCTTACAAACATTGAAAACATTTTCAAAAAGACAAACATCTTTGTATACATTCTTACAAACGAGAATCATTACAAAGATTGCCTAAACAATAGCCTCTTTTACAAAATACTTTCAAAACCACACCAAGCACAATTTCAAACAACAAAAAGCAAGTGATCTAGCAAGTAACTAAGAGCCCATGGAAAACCATGGATGAAAAGGGTGCTAATACATTCCCTTTTCATAATCTACCCCCCGAACTCAAGAAACAATCTCAAAGGTCTTTCCTGTGCTTTTTCACCTTTCGTTTTTGATAAAAGAAAAGTCGATGGCGACTCTTGCTAACCGCAACATTTGCAATCAAACGCAAAACCTTCAAGTCAGTTCTCCCACCGTATCACAGAACTGGCGACTCTGCTGGGGAAAATTTTAAAAGTGGGGTTACCTTAGGGATAAATCACATTTACTTGCTTACATTGTTTGACTTGTATGCTTTACATTATGGTTCTTTGTTTGGGTTTGGATCCTCTACCCGGATTTGGGATACATTATAGGTAAGTAGCAATACATTGTGGAAACTATGCAGGGTATACCGACATGGTCTAAGCAATAGCTACGTTAGTGCGACATATTTGTGGGTACCGGCAGCCTTTGAGTTAATCAAAGAGAATACGGGGCCGCTGAGTGATGTCATGAAGCACTAATGAACTTCTAGAACCTTTACTTGACCAACTTGGCCTTTAGGATGTAGTGAGATGACCATCTTTGGTACAATACGAAGTTGGTAGATACTTGATACTACACTCATTGAGGTTTGGTTTCTTGGAATATTTCGGTCGCCATTAAAGAGGCTAGAGCTGAAACAATGACCAAGGAAACAATCCAGTGATATTGAGCTCCTTAGAACTCGGTTACTATTACTAGGACAGGTTTAAGCCAACTAAACTTCAAGAGGGTACTTACCTATAAAACTCCATGCAAGCCTAAACTAAAGACTTGTTTGCTTTGCTTGTATATGCATACTTGTACATAACATCATGGACATCATGAACATCATATACATCCACTAACAATTTCAAGGATTTTGGGATTCATCTTTGTTCTTGTTTTGTAGGAAATGGATTCACTTCGTAGGAAAACTATTCAAGTCAAACTTGTGAGAATTCCTCCACAGCTTAAGGAGCTAGCTTCAAAGATTCCTGAGAACTCTCCATTCACCGAGAGGCATGGTCGTCTACTCAACTTGGTCACCTCCAACACAGATGAGGATATGATGAAGGTGCTCTTTTAGTTCTTTGATCCTTTGCACCATTGCTTCATATTTCTCGACTATCAACTTGTGCCTACTTTGGAAGAATTCTCCTAACTCTTGAGGATTCTCATTCTCAATCAACTACCTTTCAACGGTACGGAAAGAGATCCAAATCCAGAAGAGATTGCTCAAGCTCTACATTTGCACTCATCTGATGTCACAACCCATTGGGAAACAAGGAGTGGTATCAAAGGCTTCTTAGCAAAGTTCCTGTTTGAGAAAGCCCAAAGCTGTTGGAATTCCTTGAATTTGCAAGCCTTGGCTCTTCTCCTCTATGGGGTGGTTTTGTTTCCAAATCCCGACCAACTCATAGATGTGTACGCCGTCAAAATCTTCATATCACGCAACCCAGTGCCTACATTGCTAGGGGATATCCTGCACTCTTTTCACACTCGCACAATGAGGAAAATAGGTGTCCTTATGTGTTGAAATCATCTCTTGGCAAGATGGTTTATTTCTCATCTTCCCCGATCAATCATAAGGAATGAGCAAGGTTCAAGGTGGTCACAAAGGTTGATGGCGCTTAAACATTCAGACATTCATTGGTGCTCCCTATCCAAAGAGAATGTTATCATTGTCAACCGTTATGGGGAATTTCCTAATGTCCCTTTACTTGGAATTAGGGGAGGTATCACCTACAACCACTGTTTAGCTTTAAGACAATTTGGTTACGCCCAAAGGGATGGCCCGCACGAGATGCTGATTTAAGATTTGGTATTTGACTACGACAACGACGATCAAGGTCTTCGCCAGAGATTCATCCGAGCTTGGAGGATGTTAAACAAGGTGGATAGCAAGACTTTGGGGCATAAGAATTCCATCCCTCTTGAGCCTTACCTCAAATGGGTATGAACTCATACTCAGAGTCTTATGATGCCTTACCCCTCCTTCTCCCGGTAATCATTGAGCCTGTCAAGGAGGGAGATGTTCCATACACTATCCTACATCCTGACATGCCCACATATCTTGAAGATATACAAAGGGATTGGATACAACTCAAAGGAGAGCGAGATACTTTCGAAGCCCAATTCTACGCAAGCGAGAAGAAGGTTTTGGAACTCACTAGGCTACTTCATGAGGAGCGGACTCTGAATGCCTACATTGCACCAAAGAGGATACATACTACTTTTTCATTTTAAAGTTTTGTATTATTTTGTCCAAGGGGCATTGATGTACTCAAGATTTATTTTATTAATATAATGTGTGTTTCCTTTTTTGTCTAAAACAAACTTGAATCTTTGAAATCCTTGAAAACATTGCATATGCATATATCATTCATCATAACATAAACATGTCTTTTGCAACAAGTCTCCTCATCTCTCTACTGTTTATTTCAGTAAGATGGATCTCGAGCAAATAGTGAAGGATCTCCAAGCTCAGAATACGCAGTTTCAACGATTGCTCATGACCCTAGCCAAGGGGCAAGAAGAATTGAAGACTCTGTTGGATGAAGAGAGGAAAAAGAAAACAAAGAAGTTAACCAAAGTCTTAAACATGGGGGGAAGGTTTCATGTGCAGACAAGAAGGACTTTGAACATTGCAACAACATCCGGTGAAGGAGAAGGGAAAGGCAAGGAAACAGATGTCCCGTCAGAATCAGAAGAAGAGGAAGAGGAAGAAGAAGACTACTCTGAGGAACAGTATCCTCCAGCTGATGACAAGTACATACATCTTGAAGAGAAGTTGCGCATGATGGAAATACAAAAGGTGTCAGGCTTAGACTTTGAGGAATTAGGACTAGTGTCAGGGATTGTGATTCCTCCGAAATTCAAAGTGCCTATGTTTTCCAAATATGATGGAGTGTCATGCCCTAAAATGCATCTCCGGTCATATGTGAGAAAAATCCAACCCCATACCGCTGATAAGGACTTATGGGTGCACTTTTTCCAAGACAGTTTGTCTGGAACACAACTCGACTGTTTTTACCAACTAGAAAGATCCACCGTCCATAATTGGAAAGATCTTGCCGCAACTTTCTACAAGCAATATCAATACAATGCTGATTTGGCGCTACCCGTACTCAACTCCAGAGTATGGCCATGGCTTCCAATGAAGGTTTCAAGGACTACGCACAAAAATGGAGAGATTTGGCTGTAAGAGTTCAACCCCCTCCGTCTGAGAGAGAATTGGTAGACATGTTCCTAAGCACCTTATCTGGTCCCTTCTTCAACCATTTAATCGGAAGTTCATCTGCGGGCTTTACTGAACTAATATTGACCGAAGAGAGGGTGGAAGCTGGCATAAAAAGTGGAAAGATTCAGAAGGATTCATCTTCTTCTACAGCTATAAGGAAGCCTTTCATCAGGAAGAAAGAGGTAGCAGCTGTATATTCGCAAAGGAACTAAGATAGAACCGAACGCGGCCAATGGCGAGGGCTGTTATGATTTCAAAGCCTACGTCTGATCAACAAAGAAGTAATCAACCAAGGGTGGAAAGGCCAATCAGGAAATTCACCAGAATTAACATGAATCTATCTCAAGTATTGCCGCATCTTCTGAGATCCAATTTGGTAAGCTTGGAAGAAGCTCCGAAAAACCCCAATACAACATCCCCTCATTATCACCCCAATTCCCGTTGCGCATATCACTCTGAAAGTTCTGGTCACGATACTAATAACTGTTGGGCCTTGAAGAACAAAATACAAGACCTCATTGAAGCAAAAGAAATTAAGTTTGATGCACCCGAAAAGCCAAATGTCATTTCTGCTCCTATGCCCAGACATGGTCACAATGCCAATGCCATTGAAGAAGATTTGTTTGTTGCCTCAATTTATGAACTCATGACCCCACTTCCGACCATTAAGATAAACTTTTTGAAAGCCGGTGTGTTCCCGGGGTGTAATGAAGTTTTCCATCTCTGCTTATCCTCACCATTTGGCTGTCCTTTATTGAAGACAGGCATTCAGTGCCTGATAGATAACAAAGAGATTTTGGTCGAAAAAACTCCTGTTTCACCTATTCTTGTTGAAGATGTTTCTATCATTACCATTTCCATCAATTCTTCCAGGGTCTCCACCAAAAGACCCGTTAGAATTACATCGGTTCCGAAAGTAGCTCCTTTAATAATCACAATGCCTGGGCCAGTCCCATATGAATCAGACAAGACCGTGCCGTGGAATTACGGAGGGGACATTTACTACCATGGCATCAAACAAGATTGGCCGGCTTCCAAAGAGATAAACTCTGAAGAAGAAGATTCTGACATCAGTAATATTGCCGGAACTAGCAAAATTACCCGAAGCGGTATGATCTTTTCTCCAGAAATTTCTCCCCCAAAAGTAGTTTCTGGACCCGTGATCATCCCTGTGGCTGCTCCAAAGGTTACCTCCGTACCCATAATCATCTCTGCAAGTGCTCCCATTGACAAAGTTGTTACAACCCCTGATATCATTCCTACCAACACTCCTGCTGCTGAAACTCGAGGAAAAAGTGCTTTGGTCGAGCCCGTCCGAACGAAGGCCCAGCCATTGACTATCCCCGAGACTTCCAAGAAAGAAATGGAGGAGATCCTAAAAATTATAAAGAGGAGCGACTACGATGTAGTTGAACAATTGGGGAAAACTCCCTCTAAAATCTCCATGCTGGCATTGTTACTGTATTCCGAGGCGCATGCAAAAGCCTTGGTGAAGTTCTTAAAGACACCCCATGTACCTCAAGAGACGTCTACTGATCAATTCCAAGACTGCGTGGCTAGCTTGACAGCGGATAATGGCCTAGGTTTCTCGGATGTTGATCTGACACCGAGGGGAAGAAAGCACAATGAGGCATTGCACGTCTCAGTAGAGTGTAGGGGCACAACCCTGGCCCATGTCTTGGTGGACACTGGCTCATCTTTGAATGTATTACCAAAAAAAGCTCTTGACAGACTTGACTGCGAGGGACTGGCGTTAAAGCCAAGTGTGATACGGTGGGAGAACTGACTTGGGATTTTGCGTTTGTGTTCACAAATGTTTCGGTTTAGCAAGAGTCGCCACCGACTTTTTATTTTATCCTAAGGAAAGGTCAAAAAGCACAGGAAAGACCTTTGAGATGTTTTCTTGGGTTCGGGGAGTAGATTATAGAAAGGGAAGGTATTAGCACCCTTTCTATCCATGGTTATCCATGGACTCTTAGTTACTTGCTTAGATCACTTGCTTTGCTTTTCAATTGTTTGAAATGGTGCTTTTCAATTGTTTGAAATGGTGCTTTTCAATTGTTTGAAATGGTGCTTTGTGTGTGATTTTGAAAGATGTTTTGAAAAGAGGCCATCGTTATGGCAACCTTTGTAATGATTCTTGTTTGAATGTATACAAAGGTGTTTTTGTCTTTTGAAAAGTTTTCAATGTTTGAAAGTAGGGTTTTGAAATTGTGTTGTGAAGTGTGTTTTGAAAAATGGCAAGGATGTTTTTGCAAGCTTGATCAAGTAACTAAGAGCTATCTACCCTATTTTACTCAAAGATTTTTCTTATGTTTTTAACCCTTTTAACAGTGTTGTTTCACCATTGTATTTGGTGAACAACCTTGTGTTAGGATGTTAAACGGGACAGGCGCGGGTCATCGTATAGACCATGATAGCAATTGTATCAAGCATCTTTGGCAATTTTCTTGAGGGACTTGATCATTTTTGTTTTAGGCAACCAAGATAGCGTCATCGAGGGACTATGATCTTTTGTTTTGTTTTTGTTTTGCCAAAGTGCCCAACATGCATACCATGGCCTATTTTTGAAGGCAACAAGTGGATTGTAACCCTAGGGGTGCAAGTGTGCATTGTGTTTGATTTTCATGCATGTTTATCTTGGATTAGGTCAAGCTAGTTGTTGATTTTATTTGGCATACAAACCCTAAGTCTAATCATGGCATAATTGAAAGCATAAAAAGGTGCGAGAATTTAAATTCTACACTATTACAACATGATATAGGGAGGGGGTACAAATTTGAATTGGGGGTATTTGACAAGTGTTGTACCCCAAAATTTGCCCTCCCATATTCTTCAAGAAATTGCCAAGTCAAGCTTCAAAATTCCCCAAGGGTTGCACAGTGCAAGGGTCTCCTAAGCAGTCAAAATTAGGGTTTTGGTTCTGATCAAGAAAATGAAGCTTCCAAGGATCCAATCAAGTCTCACATGCCTACAAATATGGTCAAGTATCCTCACATCAAGTTTCAAGACTTTCAGCACAAAATTGCACAGTCAAAAACCCTAATTGCACTACAGTCAACTGTAGGGGCAAAATGGTCATTTG
Organism: Vicia faba; assembly: GCA_948472305.1. NCBI lineage: Eukaryota > Viridiplantae > Streptophyta > Magnoliopsida > Fabales > Fabaceae > Vicia > Vicia faba. Next base: position 1,107,410,991 of record OX451741.1, read on the forward strand.
ACAGTCAAAAGTTCAAATTTTTGGTCAACATCTCATTTTGAAGCCACAAACATCATTTGATCAATGCTTGATCATGATTCTCAAAGCTTGGCTCAAAAATCATCAAGATGCAAAAGTTTCCTTATTTGGACAGTTGAAAAAGTCAACTGTAAATTGACCAGGGCATAACTTTCACATGGATTATCAGAAAAATTCCATCCAAAGCTCATTTTGAAGAGAAAGACATTTCCTACAACTCCTCTTCACACTTCAAGTCCAAGAAATGCTCTCACAAAAAGTTATCAATTTCAACATTATAGGTCATTTTCAAAAGTCAACAAAAAGAGACTTTAAGTCAAAGGCCATAACTTGATATTGGTAAATCAAAATGACATGGGACCAAATACATTGGTTAGAGGACTCAAAGACCTTTCCAAAATGTCCAAGAACATGAGCAAAGCTTAAAAATTGAGCAAGTTATGCCTTGTAGAAGTTGGGAAATTTTTGGATATTTTGAAAAGTCAACATTGATTCAAATGACCTAAAATTGCTAATGGGCCTATTTTTCTTCCACAATTCATCATCCAAAGCATGCACACGACCATTTGGCCCAAAGGGAAGTTTTTATTATTTTTTATTTATTTATTTGAATTTTTTATTACAAATAAAATATGAGAAAATACTAAACTAATGAAATCAAATCTCTTTGTGCAGAAAATACTCTCATTGGACATTCAAGATTCGTGCATAATCATTTTTGGAAAGTTTTGGCATGATTTGATATCAAATTGCATGAAAAAGATTGGAAAAACTAATGCTTGAAAATCAAATATTGCATAATCAATTCTTGGATTCTTTTGATCAGATTTTTGACCTAATTCATTCATACATATACAAAGAAGCAAAACCTAATGCCATTGACCAAAAAAAAGCTGCGCAGAAAACACCATATGAACATTTGAAATTCTTCTTGAAAACTCAATTCTGAAAACCTAGTTCCAAGGCGATTCAAGATCAAATAGTGATTCCATTAGCTTCCTTGAGGATCATAGAACATGTTCCAATCAAAATCAATCATCCCAACACCCAGAATTGGTATACAGAAGTCAAGCTTTTCTCACTTTTTTTCATAATCGTGTTTTGAGATTTAAACATTTTCATTGCATAATTTTAATGGATTCTTACTAAATGATGCATTCTGAAGCTAACCATCTACTTTAATTGTATTTTTACGTATTATACACGATTTCGCCATTGTTGCTTTTTAGGGTTCTTAAGGTTTCAAATTAGGGGTTTTAAGATATGGAAAAATTGGAGCTTGAAACCTAGGCCATTCAATTCAGTGCACTTGGACGAAGAGAATGAGGCCATCGCGCTCAATTTATGGAGCCCCAGGGGCTATTCGCTATTTTCTCTAATGATGCCTATGGGAACGTTTAACAAACCGTGGCCTATGTTCTTTATATTTCAGAAAAAAAATAAACAAAGAGGACGATGACTCGGTGGCAGGCAATGGTTGGTTGATTCAAACTTCGCGCGAAAAGCGCCCCACTAACGTTGTTTTATTTTATATTTTTCTTAGGTATATTATAATCAGAACGCGTAACATGGCTCAGTGGCAGGCATAAGCATTGGCAAACTACAGAACCTGGGTTCGATCCCAGGTCCCCACCCCTTTCCAATAATTTTTTTTCCAATTGTTATCCTGTACAGGTTCAGTCCAAAGGAGTACCATACACGCTTCCATCCAACGCGCCATTTGGTCAATTTCGTTCATCCAAGGGCTCAGATCTAAAGAACATGGTGGACCTGAGTCAACACCCCATACGCTGGCCAATGAAAGTCAATCAGGCCATGAATAAATGGGCCTCAAATTGCCGGGCTATACCTCCACTTTGGGGACAGCAACCCCCCTAGGTTTGCAAATGTTTTTATTATTCTTTATTTCATTATATTTTTATTTTCTTTTAATTATTGTTTTGTTTAATTAATTTAATATTTTCATAAAATATAAAAACACATAAAAAATCAGAAAAGAGAAAAAATAATAAATATTTTTATTTTAGTATCTTTATAAATAAATTGCATTAATTCATTTAGTTTTAATTTAGGGTTTAATTGTAATATTTTCATAATAAAAATTTAAAATTAATAGAATTAGGGTTTATGATAATTTTTATTCCTTTTTATTTTTCTTTCATAATAATTAAAATATTAAATATTTATTTTTGTAATTAAATTGCATGTAAATTAATTAGGGTTAATTTTAGGTTAAAATTTAATTTTTCATAATAAAATAAAAATTGTAGAATTAGGGTTAGCATGTTATTTTAATTAATTCTTTTTTCATTAAAATCATAAAATACCAAAAATACCAAAAAAAATTTCTCTTTCTTTTTTTTAATTAATTAATCTCATCGTTTAATTTAATTTTGCAAAAAAGGGTCCAACGCCCTCGTTTTAACTCTTATTTAATTCGCATATTTATTTTTATTTTTTATAATACTTATGTATCTCTCCCAAAGCCGTGTAATTAACTTCTCGCACTTTACTTTTCATTATTCCTTTATTTTTCTGTCAAATCGGGTTCAAGAAAATTTGGCGATGTGGACCCGCGCCTTTGTAATAGTTTAGGAACTTTAATTTTCGCACTTTTTAACTATTAATAATGACATGCAAGAATGAATGATAAAATAAAAACAAACGCATAGATCACTTTGACAAAAGACAAAAATAAATGAAAACGACACACAAATCACACACCACCCCTAGGGTACGCCTCACTGTTGCCTTGCCTCGAAAGGTGATCGTCGAGTAGAGGATGTCTTAGTAAGTCCTCATGATCCGGGACCTGGCATGAGGGTAGCTTCTAAGGTGTCTTCCCATTGCTCTGGTGATCACCATGTCCCGAACCTCGAATTGACCCGAACACCTCCAACGGTGGTGCTACCTACCCCTCAATGGTGGGATGGAACTACTTTAAAGGACATTTACACAGACGAATTCCTTAGGGTAGGTAGACAACTCTAGATACTTGCTCTAATTTCAAAACAAATTCAAAAAATACTTTTCACACCGACACTTTTCAAAAGCTTTCGAAAGCAATTTTTCAAACACTCTTGAGGACCGATACAAGAGTCGAACTGAAATTTTCAAAGAAACTTTTTAAAACCCACAGTTGAAAAGCAAACAAACCATTTTTGAAAACACAAGTGAGCAAGTATCTAAGAGCCCATGGATAACCATGGATAGAAAGGGTGCTAACACCTTCCCTTTCTATAATCTACCTCCCGAACCGAGAGCAATCTCTATAAGGAATTTTTCTGTGCTTTTGTCCTTTCCATTTGGAGAAAATAAAAGACGGTGGCGACTCTTGCTTCCGCGACATTTCGCGAACCAACGTTAAACAGTCAGTTCCAGATCCACCGATCACAGAACTGGCGACTCTGCTGGGGACTTAACTTAAAGTGAGGTGTACCTTAGGGCTAGTTCATAACTGTGTTTTCAATTGTATTGATTTGCTTGCTTTAAATTGTGGGACTGTCTTGGGAGTTCTATAGATCCTAACCCGGATCTGGGGGATACCTTCTTAGAAAGTAGCAACAAGGCTGTGAGGGAACTGTGTGGGGTATACCGACATGGTTGAAACAGTCTGCTACGTTGATGTGGCACTTTGGTGTGTACCGGTAACCCTTGAGTTCAGTCAAGGAGAGTACGGGGCCTCCGCGTGGTGTCGTGAAGCATCAACAGACCTTAGGAACCTTAATTGAACTATCTTGGCCTCTTTAGGGTAGTGAGATAACTGACTTTGGTGCAGTCCGAGGTTGGTTGATACTCGATACTACACTCAATTGAGGGTTGCTTTCCTGGAATATTTCGGTCGCCAGTTCAGTGGCTAAATCGAAACGATGAACAATGAAAGCAATCCCGTGATATTGGGACCCTTAGAACCCGGTTACTTCTAATAGGACAGGTTGAGCCCACCAACTTCAAGAGGGTAATACCCAGACCCCATGCTGGCCTAAACTCTAAGGGCTTCTCTTGTGTGACTTGTGTGCCTTCGTACTTGACTATTTGCATGCTTGTTGTCTGACACTTGAGCTTCTTGCAGGTTTTGTTTGTAGTCCTTAATTAGGACTCATAACAAGGTTTAACGAGTTTCTTGCAGGGTTTGTTTTAGTCCTTAATTGGGACTCATGACAGGTTTTACTTGGGTTTCTTGCAGGTTTTGGTTTGCGGTCCTTAATTAGGACTCATAACAGGGTTACCTACATTACCCCATGCATAGCATAACATCATACCATTGCATACATCCTAACCTATTTCAAGGATCTCAAGGGCTTGTAATGCAGGTCAGGGTGAATCAGCCATCCCAACAAGGGGCAAAGAGGATTTATTTTCCTCTAGACAAAGTTGTCAGAGGCTATGACCCACTTGATATGGTGAGCTTTGACTCCTGAAGAAGGTTCCCCTAGCCAAGGTTGTTTGGAAAGCAAAATAAGGTTGATGACTTGAGTCAGGGGCTATGACCCACTTGATATGGTGAGCCTTTGACCCTTGGAAGAAAGACTCTCAACAAATATGAAGTTCTCTCAATCAAGCTACCGGATCCAAATGCTAACAAATTTTCTTGTTTACCCCGCGAGGTCCTTGAAAACATTACATGCATGTCATACTCATCATTGCATAACAGGTATCCTTGTTGCAGGTCACTTACCTTTCTCGCTGTTTATTTCAGCAATGGATTCACAATAAGATAACCAGGACCTTCACGCTCAAGAGACTCAGTTCAGGGAAATCTTCCTAGGCCTATCCAAGGGGCAGGAAGAGTTGAGGACACTCCTCATGGGAAATCTGATCAGAAAGAGTCCCGAAGATGACAAGGACGAACAGCTGAAACGTCTACAAGCTGAGGTAGACACATTGAAAACCCAGATGCTGGGGCAAAGGGCCCTCATTCAAGGTTTAGCTCAGGAGCAAGGAGAGCTGAGAGCCATGATCAGCCAACTTCCTCAAGGCATGAAGCAACCAGCCCAAATCAGGGACCAAGTCATAGAACAGCTTCCAAGAAGGCAGAGGTCGGGTCCAATGAATAGACCTCTCCGGGTTGCTACTACTTCTCAGGTCCAACAACGACCGCGCCAAGAACAGCGGGTTGATCATAACAGGTCGGACGAGCCTAAGAGACAATTCACCTACATCAACATGTCATGGTCACGAGCTTTGCAGCACATGTTAAGGATGAACCTGATTGCGGTGATCAACCCTCCTGCAAATCCAAAGACTTCCTCTCCAAATTACAACCCAGAAGCAAGGTGCGCTTACCATTCTGGTAGCCCGGGGCACGATACTGAGGACTGTTGGGCACTGAAGTACAAGATTCAGAATATGATCGATGCTAAAGAGATCGAGTTCTAGCCCGCCGAGACTCCCAATGTGATCATTGCTCCCTTGTCAAAACATGGCTAGGATTGAGAAATTTTTGTTCATTAGAATCTTTCAAGTTGTAATTTTCTTTTGATTGTTCAAGCATTCCATTCATATCAAACGTTGTTATTTCATTAATGCATCGCATATGTCTGTTCTGAAACAATATATTCGTATTCACTAAATGCAAATTATTTTCATATTTTTTTTCTGATGATCAACTTTTAAATAATAATGCTAAGCCTCTTGAGGGAGGATGACGAAAACGATACCATGATCCTTACAGTATGCTTTTAAACAGACCCTGCTGATGAGGTACAAGCATTGTTTCAATCCCTAAACACTAGAGTTATAAGGAAGATAATCCCTCGTCAACCCCTCTGAGCCAAAGAAGTAGGAGTTTTTCTTTTCGAAAATTAAAACCCTTTATCATAACCTGGGGCAGGGTAGTCTCTCAGTTGATCCAAGTGCATAACGAATGGCACCAAAGAGGTCCTTACAAAACAAAGAAAGACAGTGATGGTTCCGAATAATCAATAAAAGAAGGGCAGTCATTATCTCAAAAAATAAAAAACCATTAAGTCAAAACCCATGAAAGAGACTTACAAAACTGGGGCATCCCGCTGACTGTAATTCCAAAAAAAAAGAAGGAAACAGTTCAGGCAAAAAAAGAAAGGGATAACAAAAATCAAAAAAAGAGGTCCTACAAACCCTCAGCAAAAAAGGAGATGACTTCCTATTCAAATAAACGTTCAATATCCGAATCATCACCGGAAAATCAGAGCAAAGACTCAAACAAGGTCTAACGTATGATCAACTGAGTTTAGGTTTGGAGAACATCACGAAGAGTGGATGGGTACAAATAATTTGAGCCTTTATCCTTTGTTTCTTAAACCGTGAACCAGGCCACGTTATAACCCTTAAAAGTCCTAGCTGAAGCATGGGTTAGTTCGAAAGCATACTGTGACGAAAGGTATCCTGACTCCTTAAGGCTTACTATAAAGAAGGAGTTGACATCACGTTTTACAAACATTCACTTGTTTTATGAAAAAGGATGCATTTTCAAAATCTTCAAGACAGACATAGGCTTTTCATTTTTAATATAACTCTGTTTGCATATGACTTTTTGTTTAAACAACAGGAAAATTCGCACGACGAATGCCTAATGAACAGAAGTACTTCCAATCAAGGGGCATGGCATGAGCATGGCCCATCATCTGGGGCAACCCAATCAAGATTCGGAGAATCTCTCAAAGGCCAAATAGCCTGGGGCAAATCCCCGCCTGAGTCACTTGGGGCATTCCAACAACGAATCTTGCCTGATCAAACATCTTCTGGTGGCGTGGCAAAATACTTCCAACAGGGGCAACTCCCCACATTCTAAGAGCATGGACATAGTCGAAAGGAATACTACGCAAAATCAAAGACCCGCTAGGTTGACATACCTAGGCAAAAATTAGGGCTTCCCGGCGAACCAAAAGGGTTCGGGCAAAAATAAGGGCTGAAATGAAAAAATCTGTACACCCGGCAAGTCGAAAACCTGCAAAGGCGGCTTGGGCAAAAATGGGTATCCCGGTGGACCGAAAACCCGAAAGGGCGGTCCAGGCAAAAGTTAGGGATCAAAGCGTACGACTATGTCCTACCATCTCACCACCTGCATACCAGAAGTAGGTCTGTCCATCAGCAAGCTATCAACACCTCCCAGGTCTTCCTCTCCCACTTCAGAAACAGGGGCAATAAAGAGTTGTCTAAGCAATCTATTTGTTCTGTCCTCCAAGGTACCAAGGTAGGTTCAGCTAAAGAACATAACCAGATATCCTAATTCCCCAGAGAGTAAGCAGTCAGTACACTCTCTCCAAATTATATTATCAGGCCTTAAGGAAATTGGGTACCCTCCAGCAGATCTCAACATTCCCCAGCAATATACATATATTCTTAACAAGCATCCCCGACAGTCTTGGTCTAAAGATTGTTCCCCGGCGGCATATCAACATTCAAAGGAATCACTTCCCCCCCGCAGTTCAAAAACTTCCCCAAGAGAGTCCAATCCAGTTTCCCAGGAAAATTGGAATTCATCTCCCCAAGCGGTAAGCCCATCCCCAGTAGATTCTTGAAGCTCATCCTCGCAGAGCACGAACGCGCCGCCCAAGCTTTATTCAAAGAGTTATTTCCTTACCAGGATATAACTGAGTTATCCTCAGCCGAAAGCCACAGAAAGATCGTCGTCGACACAATCTTCTTATCCCCAGCGAAGTCTCTTAACACTTCCAATACAACAATAGTATCCCCAGCAAGTTATCATCAACAACTCAGCAAAGTATCTCTCTCCCCACAGAGTATTGCTTCCCAGCAAGATCGTTAGAGTACTTTTCCCCCCGCAGAATCTTCCATTCGCCAAGTTTATTCCTCAACGGAGTTATCTTCTCCTACCGGTATCCTTGCAATTATCATCCCCAGCAGAAGCAAAATCTATTCTCCAACATCAGCCCAGGATATGACTTCCCGGCACCCGTCAAGGATTTACTTTCCTAGACGAAAACATACATTCCTAAACATCACATACATCATTATAGCATGCATAGACGCATCATACAAATCTCATTTATGTTGAGAACATCATCGCTTGATCCATATCATGCATTGCATATGACTGACCTCTATCTTTCAGGAAAGATTCAGTAAAATTCTCAATCATATTTCAAGACCTAGATCGGTTCAGTTAATCGACTCCAAAGATTTCTTATCCAGTCCAAGGCCTTCCCTAGGCCATTCAATTTAGTGCACTTGGACGGAGAGAATGAGGCCATCGCGCTCAATTTATGGAGCCCCAGGGGCTATTCGCTATTTTCTCTAATGATGCCTATGGGAACGTTTAACAAACCGTGGCCTATGTTCTTTATATTTCAGAAAAAAAATAAACAAAGAGGACGATGACTCGGTGGCAGGCAATGGTTGGTTGATTCAAACTTCGTGCGAAAAGCGCCCCACTAACATTGTTTTATTTTATATTTTTTCTTAGGTATATTATAATCAGAACGCGTAACATGGCTCAGTGGCAGGCATAAGCATTGGCAAACTACAGGACCTGGGTTCGATCCCAGGTCCCCACCCCTTTCCAATAATTTTTTTTCCAATTGTTATCCTGTACAGGTTCAGTCCAAAGGAGTACCATACACGCTTCCATCCAACGCGCCACTTGGTCAATTTCGTTCATCCAAGGGCTCAGATCTAAAGAACATGGTGGACCTGAGTCAACACCCCATACGCTGGCCAATGAAAGTCAATCAGGCCATGAATAAATGGGCCTCAAATTGCCGGGCTATACCTCCACTTTGGGGACAGCAACCCCCTAGGTTTGCAAATGTTTTTATTATTCTTTATTTCATCATATTTTTATTTTCTTTTAATTATTGTTTTGTTTAATTAATTTAATATTTTCATAAAATATAAAAACACATAAAAAATCAGAAAAGAGAAAAAATAATAAATATTTTTATTTTAGTATCTTTATAAATAAATTGCATTAATTCATTTAGTTTTAATTTAGGGTTTAATTGTAATATTTTCATAATAAAAATTTAAAATTGATAGAATTAGGGTTTATGATAATTTTTATTCCTTTTTATTTTTCTTTCATAATAATTAAAATATTAAATATTTATTTTTGTAATTAAATTGCATGTAAATTAATTAGGGTTAATTTTAGGTTAAAATTTAATGTTTTCATAATAAAATAAAAATTGTAGAATTAGGGTTAGCATGTTATTTTAATTAATTCTTTTTTCATTAAAATCATAAAATACCAAAAATACCAAAAACAATTTCTCTTTCTTTTTTTTAATTAATTAATCTCATCGTTTAATTTAATTTTGCAAAAAAGGGTCTAACGCCCTCGTTTTAACTCTTATTTAATTCGCATATTTATTTTTATTTTTTATAATACTTATGTATCTCTCCCAAAGCCGTGTAATTAACTTCTCGCACTTTACTTTTCACTATTCCTTTATTTTTCTGTCAAATCGGGTTCAAGAAAATTTGGCGATGTGGACCCGCGCCTTTGTAATAGTTTAGGAACTTTAATTTTCGCACTTTTTAACTATTAATAATGACATGCAAGAATGAATGATAAAATAAAAACAAACGCATAGATCACTTTGACAAAAGACAAAAATAAATGAAAACGACACACAAATCACACACCACCCCTAGGGTACGCCTCACTGTTGCCTTGCCTCGAAAGGTGATCGTCGAGTAGAGGATGTCTTAGTAAGTCCTCATGATCCGGGAACCTGGCATGAGGGTAGCTTCTAAGGTGTCTTCCCATTGCTCTGGTGATCACCATGTCCCGAACCTCGAATTGACCCGAACACCTCCAACGGTGGTGCTACCTACCCCTCAATGGTGGGATGGCACTACTTTAAAGGACATTTACACAGACGAATTCCTTAGGGTAGGTAGACAACTCTAGATACTTGCTCTAATTTCAAAACAAATTCAAAAAATACTTTTCACACCGACACTCACTTTTTAAAAGCTTTCGAAAGCAATTTTTCAAACACTCTTGAGGACCGATACAAGAGTCGAACTGAAATTTTCAAAGAAACTTTTTAAAACCCACAGTTGAAAAGCAAACAAACCATTTTTGAAAACACAAGTGAGCAAGTATCTAAGAGCCCATGGATAACCATGGATAGAAAGGGTGCTAACACCTTCCCTTTCTATAATCTACCTCCCGAACCGAGAGCAATCTCTATAAGGAATTTTTCTGTGCTTTTGTCCTTTCCATTTGGAGAAAATAAAAGACGGTGGCGACTCTTGCTTCCGCGATATTTCGCGAACCAGCGTTAAACAGTCAGTTCCAGATCCACCGATCACAACAAGAAATTAAATTCTAAATTATTACAACCAAATCGAATGTATAAGACAATATTTAAATATGCAATAATTAAATAAAATACAACAAATAAATATTAGATAAAATGTATTATGCAAAAAGTTTTTATGTATGTAAAAAGTATTTTTTAATGTGAAATGTAAATGATAATAAAAGGGTCAATTTTAATTATTTTGTTATTTAGGGCAAAAACCCTAATTTTTAAATAAATAGTATTATTTATTACTTATATGCTATAATATATTGATTTATACAAAAAATAAAAGTATATTGTAAAAATGATATTTTTAGTATAAAATATTAATAAAAATGAAAATGTAATATTTTTGTATTTTTGTCCTAATCATTTAATAAAATAAAGTATATAAGTATATATATATATATATATATATATATATATATATATATATATATATATATATATATATATATATATATATATATATATATATATATATATATATATATATATATATATATATATATATATATATATATATATATATATATATATATATATATATATATATATATATATATATATATATATATATATATATATATATATATATATATATATATATATATATATATATATATACTTATATACTTTATTTTATTAAACATATTAAATATATAAAAATTAAAATTAATTATTTACAAAAAAATGTGTATATTCAAGAAATTTTTTTTAAATATAAATAAAATAATAAATGAAAATGAACATATTTTTTACCTTATTCTTTAAGTTTTAATAAAAGAAAATAAATTATTTACATATTTATACTAGTAGAATAAAAATAAATATCAAATAAATATGAAAAAATATAAAAATAATTTTTTGGCATTTTTTATATTTGAACAAAAAATAATAAAGTCAGAATAAAAAATAAAAATATCAAAATGACAAGTATACAAATAAATGGGCCAGGGGGGTGTAAATTGAAAAATGGGGTGTTAGAAGCAAAAATGACCAGGCCCAGCCCAATCAGACTTCATCTTCTTCCTTGGTTCACAAAAACGCGCGTTCTGTACATCAACTGCTATCTCCTGATTCTTTGATTTTTTGACAAAACTCATAACATGAAACTTGTAGAGCATCAAACAACGAATCTAACCATATAAAAAACTTAAGCTAACTCTCAAAGACCAGAGAGAATTTCTCTGGCCCTAATTTTTAACCTAGTTTTTTCAGAAAGTTCATGGATGAAATTCTCCTAGCACGATTAATATAAATGAAAACTAAGCATATGTATGGCTTCAGGGCTATGAATACAACATCTTTCATTCACAAACCTAGGTCTAACTATTCCTAAATAGAGAGATAGAAGTTCATGAAATACCTGTTTCTGTTGACTTCGAGCTGGACAATACAATAACTTCTAAGGGTGCTTGAGCTTCTTTTGAGCTTGCCCTAGGTCCACTGAAGCTTTTTCAATGCTTGGCTTGTTTTGAAGTAGCCTGAATCGTGCTACAGAACTCAACCTGCAAAGCTTTGAAACAAAAATGGCAATGTGTGTTAAGGGTGTTACAGCTAGCAATGGATAATCTGAATAGCTTAGTTATGTTAGTCGGAAGGTGTTTGAGGTATCTCTAGGCAAAATGCACTATGGAATTTGAAGATGGCTTGCAAAATGCAGAACTGACCCTGTTTTGCAAGAAAATGGGGAATTTGTGCACTAGGAGTTTTGAGAGGCAAATGGGTCGTGTTTCTGGATTTTTAGGAAGTATCAAACTTGTTTGCAATGTTTGTGTAAGTTGGTTTTAACAGATGTGAGAGATGGCTTGTGGTTTGCCACTTTTCTTCTTCTTGAAGCAAGAATGTCTATCTGTTCAATGCAGGCCTGTACAAGTCCTATATCATGCTGCACATTTTGCTCTTGGTTACTGGAATTGGCAGATTTGATCTTGCCTTAGAGATCTGGCCCCATGCCTCAAGGATCTTATTTTGACATAAAGTGAAGTTTAAGCAAAAATGGCATTGTTACTTTTTCCATTTAAGGCTTAATCTAGTGTATAATGCCCTAATGACCAAGACAATACCTTAGCTCAATGGATATGCATTAAATTATGGAGTACAAACTGGTTTTGAGGCCTGTAATTGTGAACCAAGCTAGCTAGATCAGATTTGCAATTTGGTATGAACATGTATTGGCCATGAATCAAAGTGAGTTTTTGCCAACTTCAAGCATTCGATTCTCTCTAACCACAAGGGTGTTTGAGGAGTTCTTGGACAATTTGGAAAGCTTGGAACATGTAATATAATCCATATTTGAAATGCAACTTGAAACTCCAAGTGGAACTATGTTAAAAATGGCCAAGAAGATGAGTCAAAATCCTGCCTAAATTAGGGCAAAATTTCTCTAAGTTAAAAGTTTTAGATACCCTTGTTCCAAAAATCATAACTTGAGATACAGGCCTCTTTTTAGAAAACTTTGTGAATCAAAGTTGTAGACTTTGTGATGGAATACAACTTTCATGTTGCAAGTTTTGTTTGAATCCATTTGCATCTTGGTGAAAAAATGGGACAAAGTTAGGAAAAAATAAGAAAATTTCATAACTTAGAAAATTTCTAAGTTATGAAATTTTTCCATTTTAAACCCTAATTTGCATTTTTGGGTTTCTTGATGAACAAGTTTCATAATTTGACATGTCTTGGTGAAAAATGACTCTTGGCACTTGATTTTGACCAAAAAGTCAAAGTTTGACTTTTCAGTGTACAGTCAAATTTTGATCACTTGACTGAAAAATTCATCTGTCAATCCCATGCATTTGAGATCTTTTGAACTTGTTGAATGGGTCAAGACAATTTCATTGAGTCCTTGAGTCCATGTGTGAGCTTGATTTGCCATTGGCTAGGTCAAACAGTCAAAAATTTCCTTTGTGCAGTCAAAACCCTAAAAATGACCATTTTGCCCTTTTGATGATCTCATCAAATTTCTTGTGGAATTGTGATCCAAACTTGATCAAATGGTTCATATGAGTTCATAATGTTGATGTGGGTCAAAATTCATGAGGTTTGACTGTCAATTGGCCACAATTGACTTTTTCCCCAATACAGCTGATTTCTAGGTCAACTGTCCAATTGACTAGGCAAAAATTTGAATCAAGGCTTGAAACTTGGTATGGACAAACTTGTGAGTCCAATATGAAGTATGAAAGTCATTTTTGGCATTGTAGGTCAAAACATCCCTGTGCAAACTCAAACCCTAATTTAGGTCAACAGTGCAAAGAGGTGTCTTGAGCAGAGCAAACCCTAGCTTGATCTTGAATTCCAAGAGTCTTGTGATGAGAAATGTTGTTGAAATGAGAGAGCAAATTTTGGGGTACAACAGTTGCCCCTATTCAATCTTCTTGGACCTGAAGAGTTAGATTGGCAAGTTTTCCTTTCGCGACTCGAAGGTAAAAGAGGATTGGACACTAGAGTGCCTGTAAATTTGCACTCGTCAAAACATAGATGAGGGAATGGGCTTAAAGATGCCATTTGGAGATGGTAGAATCTTGCTGGAGATGGGCTTAAAGATGCCATCCAAGAATGTTTGTTGAATTGCAATGTGGTAGGTCAGAAGAATGAGCATTAAAATAGTATCCGTGTCTGGAATGCATTTGAACTGTATCTGGAGACTGAGTCTATATGAGCAAAGGAATGGCGTCCGTGTTTGGAGCATATCTGAGCTGTAACTGTATTTGAACTTTGAATGAATATCAGAATAACTGCCGTGTCTGGAGTGTATCTGTATTGTATCTGAATTTGAGATCTGTATGAGTAGCAGAATGACTTCCGTGTCTTGGAGTATATCTGAGAATGTAACTGGGATCTGAATAAGTGACAGAATGTCTTCCGTGGCGATTTCACTGGGGAGAATCAAGCTGCTGGTGTAAGGGTCAGAATGGCATCCGTGTCTGGAGCATATCTGAACCTGAAGTTGATATGAGAGATAGAATGGCTGCCGTGTTTGGAGTGTATGTAGTCTGTATAGGATTGCTGAAGTCTGAATGAGTAGTAGAATGACCGTCGTGTCTGGGGTGTATCTGCACTGTATCTGTTTTGAAATTCTGAATGAGTAATAGAATGACCGCCGTGTCTGGGGTGTATCCATACTGTATCTGAATAATTGTTAACGATAGCCTTTTAATCTTATCCTGAAAAGGGTAAAATGTTAGCTAAAACACAAAGTTATGTTGCATGATATGTATGATGCAATGAACTGTATTTCATTAATGTTTATGATATATGAATGTAATGGCTGTGCATGTAAGTTGAGTAGCTGTCTTGCTGAGGAAAATAAATCCTTGATAACTGGAGATAATGGAATCTCCGGCTGCTGACGGGGAAAGTAAATCCTTGACCGATGCTGGGGGATTCCAAAAATCTTTGATTATTGAAGATGAGAAATCCTTACCGACTGCTTGGGGATTAAAGATCTCTGATTGTTTGAGAAGGAGAAATCCTGGGACCACTGCCGGAGATTGAAAATCCTTGGCGATTTGTGGGGATTAACAAGGCCTTTGACAACTTCTACAGGGAATGGGAATCCTTCATGACTTTCCTGGGAAATAGGGAAAACTCTGAAAATCTCCACTGGGGAGTTAAAACCTAGGAGGCTTCTGCTTGGAGAAATGAGACCGAGAATCTTCGATCTTGCTGGGAGATAACTCTGTGGAGGAAATTGGGGGAAGTTGAACAGTTCCCACCGAGGGTTGGTGGTTGGAAATTTGACTTCGTTGGGGAAGAAGGTTTAGACTATTCTGGCTCCGCTGGGGATAGGGAGTTTGAATTCTGATGGGAACCTTGAAACTTAACTCAGTTGGGGAATCAAGTTTAGAATGTACTGGCTCCGCTGAGGATCTTGAAGCTTAACTCCGCTGGGGAAATATACTCCAAATTTTAGCTTTGTTGATGATCTGAATGATGTATCGTAGGGGATTTCTTCTGAAATGGCACAAAGATATCTTCCTACACCTTCGACCTATCAATAATTATCCTTTTTCAATTTCGTTTTATTTGTAAGCAGTGATTATATTCAAATGCATATGCCTATTTAACAAAACATTGGACGTTTTCAAATAAAACATAAGTGTAAAAAGAAAAGAAAGGCAAGCAAATTTCTGCACTTTGAAGTATCTTTGTATTTAACTTTCGTGAGTATCTTTGTACAAAGGAGACAGACATCCTAGTAAGAGAATGTTGTCGTAAAAATTGAAAAATTTTATACAAAAGAAAGATGGCTATGTGTAACAATTCCATGGGATTCCCATTCTACTATAGCCTTCACAACTCTGAATATCTTGTCCATTTGCTGCTTCGTCCGCTGATGACTGGATTGATCAGAAGCTTGGAGCTTATTGGTGAAGAGATTATTCTTAAAGTGATCCGACGAGACATAGTCATACGCTTTAATTCCCTAACTTTTTCTTGGACCGCCCTTTCGGGTTTTCAGTCCACCGGGAAACCCCTTTTTTCCCAAGCCGCCCTTTCGGGTTTTCAACTTGCCGAGTGTACAGATTTTTTTTGTTTTATCCCTAATTTTTTCCTGAACTGCCCTTTCGGGTTTTCGATTCACCGGGATGCCCATTTTTGCCCAAGTCGCCCTTTCGGGTTTTCAACTTGTCGGGTTAGTTTATGCGTAGTATCTTTTGACTATGTCTGCATTCGCAGGGTGCGGAAAATCGTCACCGTCCATGGTGGTCAGAATCATTGCCCCACCAGAAAAGATACTCTTGATCACAAATGGTCCTTCGTAAGTAGGAGTCCACTTGCCCCTGGGATCACTTTGCGGTAAGATGATCCGCTTGATTACAAGATCTCCGACTTGATATACTTGGCGTCTGACTTTCTTGTTGAAAGCCTTGATCTTCCGTTTTTGATACATCTGACCATGACAAACAGCAGTAAGTCGCTTCTCGTCGATCAAATTAAGTTGATCAAGCCGGGTCTGAATCCAATCGTCTTCACTCAAACCAGTGTCCTTCATAATTCTCAAGGAAGGAATCTGAACTTCCATAGGTAAAACAGCCTCCATGCCATATACCAAAGAAAAGGGGGTTGCCCCTGTTGAAGTACGTGCCGGGGTACGGTATCCATGCAGAGCAAACGGTAACATCTCATGCTAGTCCTTGTAGGTGACTGTCATCTTTTGAATGATCTTCTTGATATTTTTGTTCGCGGCTTCAACAACACCGTTCATCTTCGGCCGATAGGGAGATGAATTGTGATGATAAATCTTGAACTGTTCGCATAGAGCGGTGATCATAGTGTTGTTCAAATTTGTACCGTTGTCCGTGATGATCCTGTCGGGGATACCATACCGGCATATGAGGTTCTGCTTGATAAAGCGGGCAACCACATTTTTTGTAACTGAGGCAAAGGAAGCTGCTTCGACCCACTTGGTAAAATAGTCAATAACGACCAAGATGAAGCGATGTCCATTGGATGCCATGGGCTTGATCTCTCCAATCATGTAAATGCCCCACATTGCGAATGGCCAAGGAGATGTCAGAACATTGAGAGGAACAGGAGGAATATGTACCTTGTCGGCGTAGACTTGGCACTTGTGGCAAGTACGGGAATGTTGGTGACAATCAACTTCCATGGTAGACCAATAGTAGCCTGCCCTTAGAATATTCTTAGCCATCGTATGTCCGCTCAAGTGGGTGCCAAATGTGCCACTGTGTATCTCAATCATGATCAACTCTGCTTCAGCTTTGTCCATACAACGAAGTAAAACACAATCATGGATGCGCTTATAAAGGATGCCATTGCTTAGGAAGAACTTGGCAGCAAATCTCCTTAAGAACTTTTTGTCATTGACGGAAGCTCCTTCAGGGTATTCTCTAGTCTGGAGATACCTTTTAATTTCATGAAACCAGGGTTGTTCCACTACTTCTTCGGTATTAATCTCATGACAGTGTGCTGGTTCTTCCATTCGCTCGATGGTAATTTGGGGAGCCTCGTTATCCCAGTTGAGTTTAAACATGGAATACATTGTAGCCAGGGCATCTGCAAGTTGATTTTCTTCTCGCGGGAAATGCTCGAAGGTAATCTGCTCGAAATGAGGCAACAATGTTAAGACATGTTCTTTGTATGGGACAAGATTAGGATGTTTGGTGTCCCACTCTCCTTTGACTTGACTGATAACCAAAGCCGAGTCCCCAAATACGACCAAAGATTTGATTCCCAAGTCTATAGCAGCCTTGAGACCAAAGATGCAAGCTTCATATTCAGCCATGTTGTTGGTACAACTGAAACAAAGTCAGGCAGTGAAGGGTGTATGGCAACCTTCTGAAGAAATAAGTACCGCACCGATACCATTGCCAAGTGCATTTGAAGCACCATCAAAGTACAGGGTCCATCAGGATCCTTGTTTAGGTCCGTCATACGGTCCGTTACCTTCGATGTTATCCAAAGTCATGATGTCCTCGTCAGGGAAGTCGAATCTCATAGGTTGGTAATCTTCGACGGCTTGATGAGCTAGATGGTCGACTAGTACACTCCCCTTTATAGCTTTTTGGGTAGTATACTGGATATCATACTCAATCAAGATCATTTGCCATCTAGCAATTCTTCCAGATAAAGCAGGCTTCTCGAATATACTTGATCGGATCCATTTTGGAAATCAACAAAGTGGTGTGAGTCAACATATACTGCCTTAGCCGGCGAGCAGCCCATACCAAAGCGCAACAAGTTTTCTCGAGCAGTGAGTAGCGAGTCTCACAGTCGGTAAACCTTTTGCTAAGGTAATAAATGGCATGCTCTTTTCAGCCAGACTCGTTATGTTAGCCCAACACACACCCCATTGAGTTATCCAAAACAGTCAAATACATGATTAACGGCCTTCCTTCGACGGGTGGTATCAAAATAGGAGGTTCTAGTAAATACTCCTTGATTTTATCAAAAGAAACTTGACAATCATTGTTCCATTCAACTACCTGATCTTTCTTCAACAGTTTGAAAATTGGCTCACAGGTAGATGTCAGGTGAGAGATGAACCTCACAATATAGTTCAAGCGTCCCAAGAATCCTCTAACCTCCTTTTCAGTATGGGGGGCAGGCATTTCTTGTATAGCCTTCACTTTAGCTGGATCAACCTCAATGCCTTTGTTGCTGACAATAAATCCCAAAAGTTTACCAAACCTAACTCCAAAAGTGCACTTGCTTGGGTTCAGTCTGAGCTTATACTCCTTCAATCTGACAAACAGCTTTTGCAGATGATCAAGGTGTTCTTCTTCTGTCTATGATCGAGCTATCATGTCGTCTACGTAAACTTTGATCTCATGATGTATCATATCATGAAACAAAGCTACCATGGCGCGTTGATAAGTTGCCCCTGCATTCTTCAATCCGAATGGCATCACTTTGTAGCAGAAGGTACCTGTAGCAATAAAAAATGTAGCGGGGTAAATCGGAGATCGAATTATTGATTAATTCGTCTCACAAAAGCAAGAGTCGCCACCGCGCTTTATTATTTCCAAGGGGAAAAGGGGAAAGAGCGAAATAAAACCCTAAATATGCAATGTAAAATAATACTTTTTTAAAAGTAATGAAATACAAGGTGTTTTTGAAAAGAGATCTATGATTTGGGGGTTGGTTATACAATGGGAAGGTACTAGCACCCAATGTATCTATAGTACTCTATAGGAACCTTTTGAAATATCTGTTTTATTAAAATTGATCGTTTTGATTAAAAATAAATTGTTTTGGCCGAAAAGGGGTACAGACGGGTTTTTGACTATGCGACGACCTAATGTCGAAGTTTTTGCTTAAAAGGGTATAAGTTTTGAAAATATTGGGTATTTGAATAAAAATTATCCTAAGTTTGATGAAATGCTAATGTTCGCGCGATTGGATTTGAGGACATGAAGTCAACAAATTTATCGTTTTTTCCCTTAGATTTTAAACGTAAACAGAATAAACAAGTAAATATGAAATAATTAAACAGGAAAATTAGGCGGATAATGATTAAATAACAACAGTTAAATAAATGACTAAATGGTGTAAATATGCATTTTTTTAGATTTTTGTTTTAACATTAATAACGCAAGAGAATTGATTAAGAGAAATAGAGTGTTTTAATCTTAAATTCTATCTTTTTGTATTTGTATTAATATTAACTAAAACGAAAGAAATAATTTAAAGAAAATAACATGTTTTTTTTCATTTTTAAGTCATTTTTATTTTATATGTTTTTTAATATTCAAATAAAAGTATTATTATTTTTTAGGAGTTATTAAATAATTAAACTAAATTAAAACTTTAAATGATTATTAGTTTAAATCTAGTGAAAATAATATTAAAATTTCTAAATTAATTCTAAAGTTTAAATTAATAAAAGTGATCAAACTAATTAAAATTGTTTAATTAAATGAATCTCTCTTTTTATTATACCTTTACTAATTAACTAAAGTGATAATAATTCTAAAAAAGGGGATTAAAAGAAAGCAAAAATAGAAAAAAAGGGAAGGATAGGTAATTATGGGCCAAGGGTTTTAAGGTGACCCAAACAAAGAAGCAGAAGTGGGGGTGCCAAAGGGAATTCGTTTGGGCCTAGGCGTTGGGGTTCAGTCCAATTATTCCATAATTTTGTCTTTAGGGTTAAACGTGTTTTGGCATTTGGAAAAAAGGATTAGGGTTCTGGTTACAGAACGGCGCTCATTTGTACCGTCTTCTTCGCGCGTGGTCCTCTTCGTTCGCTTCTGAACTGTGGGCTTCTGACTTCGCCTTTCGTCCCAACGGCCACCAGCACTCTCCATTTTCCTCTTCCCTCCAGCAAAGGCTACGGCGATGGATTCACGGTATAAATCATTGTCTTATTCGTTTAGTGCTTTGATTACTGCATGTTACAATTTGAGTTCATTTTCGCTCTCGATTTCTCGTTTGTTAATGGTGGTTTGAGGTTTTGAAAAAAAAAAGAAAGAAGGAAAGGGTTACCTTTGGAGACGGAGGAGGGAGATTGGACGGGGCTAGGAGGCCAAGGCGCGAGGAAACGGCGGAGGCGCTAGCTACGTGACCCTGGTACTTCGTTCTTACTTCTTTATTGCCTTGATGTATGCTTTTTATTCTTCTCGCTACTGTTGCTTTTTGTTAGCCTATGATAATATTTTGAGGCCTTATTGTATGCTTGGGTTTGGAAATTGGTTTAGGCCATGGTTTTGACAGTTTTGTGGTTCTTGCTATATATTGGTTTTGAAATGGTGATGGTGTTTGTTGGACAGTAGGTGATGGTTATGGTAATGGCTATGGTTTTACTGGTTTTTTTGGTTTTGAAATGGTTCTACTGGTTTTTGGCCATGTGATTTTGGTTTTATGCAGGTTTGACAGTAGGCTATGGTTTTTTATGGTGGTATTGGTTTGATGGCTCATGCAGGTTAAGCATTTGGTTTGGAATGGTTTAGGACATGTTGTTTGATTTTGGTTGTTCTGGTTGATGCAATAGCAGGTTTTGGTAATGCAGATAGCAGGTTTTAGTAATGCAGTAGCAGGTTTTGGTTGTGTATGGTTTAGGTTTATGCAGATAGCACGTTTGGTTGTTAGGCCATATGATTTTGATATGGTTATGTGTTTCTGGTTTTTTTGTGGTGGAGGTCTTTTAGCAGGTTGTGAACTGGCTTTTTTTGAAGTGGTTTATGCAGTAGGCTATATTGTTTTTTTGAATGCCCAGGAAAGTTTTTTCTCTTTTTGCTTTTGAAGGGATTTGTGTTGTGTTATACAATTTGCTTGGCATCTTTGTGTACGTTACAGGCTTAGGTTATGTTACAGGTTGGAGATTTGAATATTTTACAATATTCTTGGCCTTCTGCATATTACTGTTACATCAGTTTTGTTGGTATTCTATTCTTGTGCTTCTTTTTTTACTGAGTTACTGCTGTAGCTTTGTTTTGTAATTCCTTCTGCCTAAACCAAAACCTACAAAACCAAATTTCTTTCTCTCTTCTCTCTCCTAAGTACATTGATGCATAAAAATGATGTGTACTTACTGTTCTGAAAAAGTAAACATGCTGGAAAAATGATGAAAATGGGAAATGTATTGCTTGCATATTTGTTTAAACTGCACACTTGCTACTTGTATACTGCATGGGAGCCTAAGTTTTGACTTCTTCCTATATGGGCATGTTATGTTTACGTTGGCTCTTGTTGGAATATTGCATATGCTGTTTTGAAATATGATGTGGACTTTTTGTATGCTGTGTATATTTTTGAAATATGCATTTGGCCCCTTTTTTAAAATGCAATTGATTTTAATTATGCAGTTTTGAAAAATAAAAATGAATTTGTGCATGTTTTTAAATTGTGCATTCATTTATGAAAATAAAAATTCCCCCCTTTTTTGTGAACCGGGAGAAATCCCGTGATTTGCAAAAAAGGTAAACTGATTCCAGCCGTTTGCTTTTAATGATGAACACTAATAAATAATTTTCTACTTTTGATTATTTATTCAATTCTGACTTTTCTTTTTTAATTGTTTTTGCAGGTAAAATCAAATGAGCAGACAAAAACATTGGATAGAAGATTTAGAATTAGAATCTTAGAAATATAGTTCTATTTTACTTTAAACTTTCATGTAATTTGTTATTATAAATATTTTGTAAATAATACAATATTTAAATAACAATTGTAATAAAATAGAATAAAGTAAAATAAAATTCTATTATTTCCCAGTCAATTCTTTTTCTTTCCAATTATTTATTTATCGTTTATAATTCTTTAAATTGTATAATAATTGAAAATCAATTTCAATCACTTAAATTCAGAATAATAAACGAATAAATAAACATCATTGATCAACTAATAATTTCAATTATTTAATTCGTTATTCATAATTTTCTAAATTATAATAATTAAAAATAGAATTTCAATTATTTAACTTAGAATGATAAATAATTAAATAATCATTATTGACCAATTAATGAACTTCTTTTCAAATATTTATTATATTATTCATAAATCTTTAAATCATGTAATAACTGAAAATAAATTCCAATTATTTAAATTTAAGATAATAAATAATAAATAAACACTGCCTGAACGATTAATATGCCTCTTTTCAAATATTTATTTTATTATTTATAGATCTTTGAATTATATAATAATTGAAAATAAATTCCAATTATTTAAATTTAAGATGATAAATAATCAATAAACATCATTTAAGTCTTGATCAGTTAATAAATTTAGCGTCCAAAAAATAAACAGCTCTCGACCTGAAAAAGTTATGAATTTTTAAAAATCAAAAGATCAAAACGCTTGCAATGTAATGATGCAGATGGGAGATGGTATCTTAGGTCAAAATTTGGGGTACAACAACTGCCCCTATTTAAGTTTCTTCTATCCGGAGATATGAAGATTGAAATCTTCGTTTCGACGAGATTGAAGGTACTTAAATACATAATTACGCAAATTTTGTCCTAAGATGCCGCCCTTATGTTTGATATGAATGCAATGATTGAATTCACAGAGAAAGATATTGTATGAAACAAGACAATGTTGGAGGAATCGAACACCAACAAAGCAACGAGACATGGATTGTACATTACTGGGGAAACAAGCTATCGACTTCAAACGACAGACTCTTGACAGCGAATAAAATTGAGGGAATACGATCTCTGACCCTAACAAAGAAGGCATCTTGCATAGGCCATAAATAGATTGTTGACCCAAAATAGTGAGTTTGCAACTCAAGGTTAAAGATAGACGAAAAGCAATCAATCTTGCTGATGATGGATTACCGACTTCTGAAGGTAATGATTCATGACAAGCTTCCCTGCGAGATTTCCGGAGATATACTCATTAATGCTGAGATAATAATATTGTAGATACGCAAGTTGTTCAAATAAAGAAACTGCCACTTGCTGTCGTTCAAAGAAAATACCGATAACATACAAGCTGCTCAAATAAAGAGGCTGCCACTTGCTGTCGTCTTCCAATAATGACAACGCACAAGTTGCTCGTGAAGAGTTGCCGCTTGTCGTTTTCCAACGATGATAATATACGTACAAGTTGCTCGTGAAGAGCTGCCGCTTGTCGTTTTCCGAAGAGTAACTCAAAAAGAAGTTGCGATGACAACTGGCAGAGAATAAAAATCTTCGTCAAAGAGAATCATGAATCAGTCCATTCCCAAGGATATCACATATAAATGTGAAAAATAAATGAACCAACTGTCTAGGTCGCGATTTCACTGGGAAAAATCATGAGATAGCCTATGCAAGAGACAACAACTTCATCCAGGAATAACTAAAGAGAAAAACAGTCAAACAAGACTCCACCCAATGAGAAAGCAACTCGATTGGGGAATTCATCCTATCCAGAAATGGACAAGGTGAGCTAAATCAAAAATCATCCATGAGGATTAGCTCAGTTGGCGAATTTAGAAAGGAAGCACATTTTCTGCCTAAGCTAAACTTCTACTTGGAAAGAAACATGCACGTTATTTGAATAAACAAAGTACAACCCAAAAGTCAACGGCAAATGTAAATATGCGTGCATGATATAAGTGTAAATGAATAAATGAATGTTATGCTGACAAAACGAACAGATGGAATATCCTGGAGACGATAAGATGTCATGACAAGATAGATACTTGGCCAATCTTAAAAAGACGGAAGATGACTGGAACTGGAAACACAAAGCAACGTCGGAGCGTAACACGCCACAAAGCTCAAGTCTTCTGAGGAGAAAAGCACTCAAAACCAATCTTACAAAACCAAAAGACCATTGGCAAGAAACAAAACGCACCATACCTCCGAAATCTCCCAAATAAAGCTAACTGAAACAAATCTTAACTGGTACACTTGGGGAGTCACCAAACTTAGTACCACCCGAAACACGAGCTTACACAAATAACACCTCATGATGATTTCAAAAGAAAACAAGCTCATCATGCAAGGATAAAATACTGTACTGTTTTGCATTTCATGGCCTGACCATCCTCGGAACAACTGTTAATATTCCTTCCATTATTCACGACACATATTTTTTTAAAATAAGAATACTTTAAGTAAATTGGTTTCAAGTATTTCCACAAAAATTAAAATTTTGCCCACAAAAGGTAAATGCTCAAACTTTATTAATAATGCGGTAGTTCGCTAACAATACGACTCCAACGGTTTACAAAAGTCTGGAAAATAGTTCATGAAATAAAAAGGTTACACAAAAACAATGATCGCTATTCTCCCTAACAACTTCGAATTCCAAAATGTGCTCAAATGCCAAGACTGGTCTGACCAAAAGCCTGCCTAAGCGAAATACTTCTTGACTGCATCGGCGTTCATGGGACGCGGGAGTTCTTCACCGTCCATATTGGTGAGAATCAAGGCACCTCCAGAGAAAACTTTCTTAACGACATACGGTCCTTCATAATTCGGAGCCCACTTGCCCCTAGAATCAGGTTGGAAAGATAATATCTTCTTGAGCACAAGGTCACCTTCTCTGAACTCGCGTGGTCGAACCTTCTTATCAAAAGCCTTCTTCATTCTCTGCTGATACAATTGACCGTGACACAAAGCTGTCAATCTCTTCTCTTCGATTAAATTCAACTGATCATATCTACTTTGACACCATTCAGCCTCAGAAAGCTTAGCTTCCATCAACACTCTCAGAGACGGAATCTCAACCTCCACGGGGAGTACAGCTTCCATACCATAAACTAGGGAAAATGGGGTTGCACCTGTTGAAGTCCGAACTGAAGTACGATATCCGTGTAAAGCAAACGGAAGCATTTCATGCCAATCTTTATAAGTTACTACCATCTTCTGGATAATCTTTTTGATATTCTTGTTAGCAGCTTCAACAACCCCATTCATCTTCGGCCTGTAAGGAGAAGAATTATGATGTTCGATCTTGAACTCTTCACAAAGCTCTCTCATCATCTTGTTATTCAAATTCGAACCATTATCAGTGATAATCTTGCTCGGGATACCATACCGACAAATGATCTGATTCTTGATAAATCTGACTACCACCTATCTGGTTACATTAGCATAAGATGCTGCTTCCACCCACTTAGTAAAATAATCGATCGCTACCAATATGAAACGATGACCATTTGAAGCTTTGGGTTCAATCATTCCAATCATATCAATGCCCCACATAGAGAAAGGCCAAGGTGAAGAGATAACATTGAGGAGGGTCGGCGGCACATGCATCTTGTCCGCATAAATCTGGCATTTATGACACTTCTTCACATATTTGCAGCAATCAGATTCCATGGTCATCCAATAGTAACCAGCTCTCAACATCTTTCTAGCCATCGCATGTCCATTGGCATGAGTGCCAAAGGACCCTTCGTGTATTTCTTGCATCAGCATGTCTGCTTCACGTCCGTCTACACATATGAGCAAGACCATGTCATAATTCCTCTTATACAAAACTTCTTCATTGAGAAAGAAACTGCTTGCTAATCTTCTCAACGTCTTCCTATCTTTATTGGATGCCCCAGGCGGGTACTCTTGAGTTTGAAGAACACGTTTAATGTCGTAGAACCACGGTTTGTCGTCGGTAACTTCTTCTACTGAGAACATATGAGCAGGTCTGTCAAGGCACATAACTCTGATTGTAGGCACATCGTTCCAATCATTCACTTGAAACATTGAAGACAAAGTAGCCAAAGCATCAGCCATTTGGTTTTCATCTCTAGGGATATGATGTAATTCCACTTTGTTGAAGAAAGTTAACAATCTTCTAGCATAGTCTCTGTAAGGGATCAAACCAGGATGACGAGTCTCCCATTCTCCTTTGATTTGATTAATCACCAATGCTGAATCTCCGTAAATATCAAGAATCTTAATCCTTAGATCCACTGCTTCTTCGAGACCCATAATACATGCCTCATATTCAGCCATGTTGTTCGTGCAGTCAAACTTCAATCTCGCCGTGAACGGGATATGAGTGCATCGGGGAGTGACGATGATTGCCCCAATTCCATTCCCATAAGAGTTCACAGCCCCATCAAATATCAAACCCCAACGGGATTCAGGATCAGGTCCTTCTTCAGGTAACGGCTCTTCACAATCTTTAGCTTTCAAGTACATAACATCTTCATCTGGGAAATAAAACTTGATGGATTGATAATCGTCAATTGGTTGGTGAGCCAAATGATCGGCTAAAATACTCCCTTTGATTGCTTTCTGAGTGTGGTACTCAATGTCATATTCGGATAACAACATCTGCCAACGGGCTATCCTTCCAGATAAGGCGGGCCTCTCAAAGATATACTTGATCGGATCCATTTTGGAGATCAACCAAGTGGTGTGGTTAATCATATACTGGCGCAGACGGCGAGTAGCCCAAGCTAAAGCACAACAGGTTTTCTCAAGCAATGAGTATCGAGACTCACAGTCTGTGAATTTCTTACTCAGATAATATACGGCATGTTCCTTTCTTCCAGTCTCGTCTTGTTGACCAAGCACACATCCCATGGAATCTTCCAATATAGTCAGGTACATAATCAAAGGTCTTCCTTCCACCGGAGGAATCAAAATGGGAGGTTCAAGCAAATATTCGTTGATGCTATCAAAAGCTCTCTGACAATCTTCTGTCCACACACATCCTTGGTTCTTTCGGAGAAGCTTGAAAATCGGCCCACAGGTAGCAGTCATATGAGATATAAACCTAGAAATGTAGTTCAGTCTCCCAAGGAATCCTCTTACTTGTTTTTCCGTCTTGGGTGCGGGCATTTCTCGAATAGCTTTGACTTTATCAGGATCTACCTCAATACCTTTCTGACTGACAATGAAACCCAGAAGTCTTCCAGAACGAACACCAAAAGTGCACTTGTTGGGATTCAGACAGAGTTTGTACTTCCTCAAACGCTGGAATAACTTCAACAAATGCTCCAAGTGATCCTCCTCGGTTTGTGATTTGGCAATCATGTCATCCACATACACTTCGATCTCCTTATGCATCATGTCATGGAATAAAGCAGTCATGGCTCTTTGGTATGTTGCGCCAGCATTCCTCAAACCAAACGGCATAACCCGATAACAGAAAGTTCCCCAAGGTGTAATGAAAGCGGTCTTCTCCATGTATTATGGTTCCATCTTGATTTGATTGTAACCAGAGAAACCGTCCATGAAAGAAAAGACTTTGAACTTGGAGGTACTGTCGACCAATACGTCAATGTGAGGTAATGGGAAGTCGTCCTTCGGACTAGCTCTATTCAGATCTCTGTAGTCTACACACATCCGAACTTTGCCATCTTTCTTTGCAACAGGCACTATGTTGGCTAACCACTGAGGATAGACCGATGTCACAAGGAAACCTGCATTAATTTGCTTCTGAACCTCCTCTTTGATCTTGTTAGCCATGTCGGGACGAGTCCTTCTCAGCTTCTGTTTGATCGGCGGACATTCAGGTCTCAACGGTAGACGATGCTCCACAATATCGTTGTCCAAACCCGGCATATCCTGGTAGGACCAAGCAAACACATCAACATACTCTTTGAGAAGCTCCAACATCTTCTCTTTAACTTCCGGGATAAGCAGTGCTCCGACTTTAACTTCCTTTCTATCTTCTTCATCACCCAAGTTGACCAACTCTAAAGGTTCTTCAAACGGTTGAATGACCTTCTCATCATGCTCAAGCAAACATGAAATCTCAACAGGAACCTCTTCATCATCCTCTTCTTCGGCTCTGAACACAGGGAATTCAAAGTTGGGAGAGGGCATAGGATCATTGTTTTCGATGGTTAAGTCATGGACTAATCTGCACATATGATTATGCTTTATTTTAGAAATCGATTTGTGCAAATAAAACAAAAGGTTATTATATTTTCCTATTACTACCAATTAATTTTCATTACTATTTCCCAGAAAAAGTGAAAAATAAAACAGTAGTGGACAAAATAACATTTTTATTCATTAAAGGGAAATACTTGAAACAAGGAGCCCAGACATATCTCTTTTGCCTTGGGCAGAGCAAAAGGAATTATTTTTCATAGCCCGACACAAAATACTCTTCGCCTTGGGAAGAGCGAATTTTTTTCCAAAGAAAAACAAATCAAAACATTACTCGGAAATGTGCATAACAACATGAACATCAACAGCTATCCAGTTTTGGCAAGCCAATCCAGGCGTCACAAAATCGGGCAAATCTTCCTCGGAATCGTCATCTATGATAGCATCAACCTCAGGATGTATAAACCATGCACTTCGGAAAACCTCTTGGATCGGACGAACAACCACCTCCTTTCTGACTCTTGCAGACACTGGATGAAAACCCAGACCTTCCCCGGACTTGTTCTCGGGCAACGTCAACACCTGGCCCCATCCTTCGGCCGAACCACTTTCCACCACTCGCCGCGCATCCTCAAAAGAAGAGATGGATGCCCCTGGCTTCTTCACTGCATTCTTAGCAACAGAAAGACCTTGGAACTGGGTTCCAACATCCTCGTCAGCATCAATAAAAGAGAATGATGATAAATGGCTTACCACCATAGCCTGCTCTCCCCCAATCATTACTAGCTTCCCATGCCTCACAAACTTCAGTCTCTGATGCAGCGTAGAGGTGACTGCCCCTGCATCATGGATCCAGGGACGACCCAATAAGCAACTGTAGGCAGCACGAATATCCATCACTTGGAAAGTGATTTGAAAAGTGTGGGGACCAATTACTATAGGCAGATCCACTTCACTAATGACTGTCTTCCTAGAACCATCGAACGCTTTAACAATTACTCCACTAGGTCTCATAGGAGCACCTGGATATGAAAGCCGAGATAATGTAGTCTTGGGCATCACATTCAACGACGAACCTGTATCCACCAACACACTTGATAAGGTATCATTTCCGCAACTTACTGAGATATGCAAAGCCATATTGTGGTTCCTCCCCTCCTCCGGGAGTTCTTCATCACTGAACCCAAGATTGTTACACGAAGTAATATTTCCCACAATCCCATCAAACTGGTCAACCGTCACATCATGATCCACGAACGCCTGGTCCAAGACCTTCATCAAAGCTTCTCTATGGGCACCAGAATCTCTCAGTAAAGCAAGCAAAGAAATCTTGGAAGGAGTTTGTAATAGTTGGTCCACAATCTTATATTCACTTCTTTTGATAAGCTTCAGAATCTCATCATCCTCAGGGTGAGGGATAGGTTCACTGGATCGGCCTATCTCAACCCTTGGTTCAACATTTCTCACTGGAATTTCCGCCGGTATGGGTCTCCTGACTTGAACTTCTGGTCTCTTCAAAGGTACTGCTGCAAAAACACGTCCACTTCTCGTAACTCTACTCACATCAGCAATGTTAACAAAAGACGGTCTTGTCGGTATAGGGACTTCTACCCCATTCTCAATCATTGTGGCATTATACTTATACGGTACAGCTTGGTCCGAGTTGTAAGGCACAGGACCAGGTGGGTAAATAATCAAAGGATCAACAGGTGCAGTCTGACTGTCGTAAGCGATCTCTACTGATTCAGGCAAATTGAATTGTGGTATGATAACATTCACTTCATCCTCCGGATTTCTGTCATACGTAATAGTGATAACTCTCTGGTCTAGCAACTTCTGAATATCCTCCTTCACAATAGGACAATCAACCTCTCTTGAACAAAACACACAAACATTATAATCATGTTGGTGCCTAACAAAGGCAAGTCTTCTCAAACTCTGATGTAACCTGATCAACGACTCTCTTATGTGTTCAACTTGAAAAACTCGAAACTTTCCCGGATAACCTTCCACCATATTCACTGAAGCTGCCCCATGTAGAGGCAAAGGATTATCTCTAACATTTGGATTAACATCCTTGAAAGACAAGATACCATTCTTAATCAACCTCTGTACGTCCGCCTTCAGAGCAAAGCAATTCTCAAGGTTGTGCCCCGGCGACCCTTGATGATATTCACAAAACTGATCCGCCTTGTACCACGGAGAAGTACTATTCGGTGCGACAGGAGGAGGCTTTGTCGTTATGAGATTCTTTCTGATAAGAGCAGGGAACAATTCTGTATAAGTCATAGGAATGGCA
This sequence comes from Vicia faba, assembly GCA_948472305.1. Taxonomy (NCBI): domain Eukaryota; kingdom Viridiplantae; phylum Streptophyta; class Magnoliopsida; order Fabales; family Fabaceae; genus Vicia; species Vicia faba. The sequence continues at coordinate 1,107,441,257 of OX451741.1, forward strand.
TCAAACTGCGGTTTTCTTGGTGAACGGTTCTGATTGTTGAATGGATAAGCCTGTTGTCGAGGCTGCTGCTGAAATGGCCGTTGTTGAGTTGGTGGAGTTTGATGAGCTGGGGTCATCAAAGCTGGGCGGACAACCGGGGTGACTGCCGCAACGTGAGAGTAACCTCTCCTAGGTCTACCTGGGAACAATGCGCTGACATCCTGCTCTTTTCTTTTCGGGAAAACACTTCCAAACTTCTTAGTACTGCTAGACGAACTTCCTTCTTTAACCAAACGCCCTTCACGAATCCCTTCCTCTAACCGCATGCCCATGCTTACCATTTCGGTGAAGTCACTAGGTGCGCTGGCTATCATTCTTTCATAGTAAAAGGAACCTAAAGTCTTCAAAAATATCTTAGTCATCTCTTTCTCCTCAAGAGGTGGATAGATTTGAGCAACAATTTTACGCCACCTCTGGGCGTACTCCTTAAAAGATTCTCGGTCTCTCAGCGACATCGCCCGGAGTTGATCCCTGTCCGGTGCCATGTCAACGTTATACTTGTACTGGTGGACAAAAGCTTCGCTAAGATCGTTGAAGTTGCGGATCCGAATACTGTCTAAACCCATATACCACTTTAGAGCAGTACCCGTCAAACTATCTTGAAAATAATGAATCAACAAGTCATGATCATCGGAATACGTAGACATCTTTCTCACGTACATTGTCAAATGACTTCTAGGACACGAATCACCCTTATATCTCTCAAAGTCCGGCACTTTGAATTTTGCTGGAATCTTGACATTCGGAACTAAACAAAGGTCATGCGTGTTCTTCCCAAACAAATCTTTCCCCTTTAACGCTCTAAGCTCCTTCTGCATTTCTTGGAACTGATCCTGAAATTCTTCCATTCTATCAAAAAGACCCATACTTTCAACGGGCTCGGCAGGATAAGTAGGTTCATTCAAGTATGGCACGGAATGGACCACAGGAGCGACAGTTGTCATAATCGGTTGCAGAAAAGGTGTTACAGACGGAATTACTGGCGGCATGGCAGTTATCTCTGGCTGAGGAAGAGACAAAGCAGGTTGAAATAAAGGTTGTACGGCAGGCTGATACCCCTCTGGCACAAACTTGTAAGGCATTCCCCACGGAAAACCTTTCGGCATCTGATGTTGAAGCGGAGAGTTGATTTGAGTCATGGATGTAGGAACGGTGACAATCTCGGAAACCACTGGAGTTGAAGTCTGAATCTCGGCAGCTGTAGTCGATGGCTGATTCTGAACAGCCACCAAACTTTCCACTAACGCAATTAACTTTTCCATCTCGACACAAAGTGTAGCAACTTCCCCATGAAGCTCATGGTTTTCCTATTCCAGATCTTCCATTTTCCTCTGACGATTGGCTCGAGTGTCGTATCGGTGAGACAGCTTGACAACCTTTTGAGTGGAAAAAGAACAAGGATAAGACTCTAGAAAACATGTGAAGTGGAATGTGGAATGATGCATGATGTGCGATGCAAATGATGATTCATTTTAATAGTTTTTCAAGGAACTTTGGTGGTTTTGCACATATCAATGGTAAAGGAATTTGGAACAACAAAAACTCAATCCATTAATTGAAAACAGTAAATTACAACTTACAACTTGGAATATCAAAGCAATAAATTACAACTTTGGGATAACACCCCAATAATAAAAGCAGTAAATTACAACTTCGAAACATGGAATCCATAATAAAGCGATAAATTACAATTTTAAAACATGAAGTCCAAAATAAAGCAATAAATTACAACTTTGGAGCATGAAGCCCATAATAAAGCAATAAATTATAACTTTGGAGCATGAAGCCCATAATAAAGCAATAAATTATAACTTTGGAGCATGAAGCTCTTTTACATAGTTTTACAAAATGACATCAATAAAATAAAACTAAAAGCTAAAGATCACTCAGAATCATCAGATGAGGGACCAAACACCAACTGTAACCGGAGCTTCTTGATCTTCTCTTCATAAAAGTCTTCCATCTCTTTCTTCTCAGCTACCAGTCGATCAATGATTCCCCCCTGTGGGTTAGGAACGAGAGCCACGCTTACCGAACCTTCCTCCTTTCTCTTCCTCTCACTAGCATACTTCTTCAGCAAGTCATCCTTTTGACGAAGCTTCTCATCGTGATCAATGAACCAGCCGTCTTGAATAAACAACAACTCCTCCTTTTCCTTTAACTGTCGAGTCAGGACTCGATTCTCATATTCAGACATATGGTACTTTTCTTTCCAAGCATCCCTCTCGGACTTCATCCTAGCCAGATTTCCTTGGTATTCTTCTATATTCGCGATAGGGATAACAACAGATGATGGTGCAACGGTGGGGAATAAAGGTTTCTCAAGTTTATAGGGCATTTTGAGAGCACAAGCCCTAGCACGGACCCACTGTAGGTAAGGCTCCAAAGAAACGGCACCTCTATGTCCTAACATATCTCTCCCTTTCCTATGGATGTGGCGCCAAGCTCCTTCGATCTCCCTCTTAGCTGCCTGATGATCTTGTCCTTCCTGTAGAAAGAAGCCACTCACATGGATGTTGTTTGGCTTATCTCTCATCGGGTACCCAAACTGACGGCGCGCGAGAACAGGGTTATAGTTGATTCCACCTCTCGTACCGAGAAGAGGCACGTTAGGAAAAGCACCACAGCTATCGATGATCTTCACGTTGTAGTAAACTCGATTATACCAGTCAATGTCGAAATGAGTGAGAGCCATGATCTTTGGCGCCCAACGCGGTTCCTTCTCGAGATCCCAGAAAACATCAGACCCAGGTAGATGCGAAACATACCACTGATACAACAATGGTGCACAACAAATAATCATCCCTCCTTGATAAGAGTTTCGAAGATGGATGGAGTAGTAGGTATCTCCTAGCAGCGTAGGGACCGGATTTCCAATCAAGAAAATTCTGATGGCGTTGATATCCACAAACTTATCAACGTTAGGGAACAAGAATAGACCATAAGCGAGTAAAGCAAACACGTCTTCAAAGGCAACAATATCTTTTATCTCAGCGAAATGACGAGCTTTCCTCAACAAAAACTGCGCAGACAAGCCTCAGATTCCCCCTTTTGTAGTCATGTTCTCCTCTATCTCTGACTTCTTCAAGTGGGTGATGGTCGCTATCTCGTGAGATTTGGGCTCCTCTTCTAATCCAGAAAAAGGAACACAATCGATGATCGGCAAACCAAGTATGTAGGAATACTCTTCTAAGGTGGGCATCAACTGGTAATCCGGAAAGGTGAAACATCGGTACAAGGGATCGTAGAATTGAACCAACGTGTTAAGAATGCCTTCCTTCATCTGGCGCTTCATGAGAGGTATAATGGACCCATACTTCTTCTGAAAATCCGTCGAGTTCTCGATCTTCTGAATCAAACTCTTCAGTTCTTCAATCTCGGGCTCCTTAAAACTAAAGCTTCGAGTGTTTCTCCTTCCAAATTCCATGATAACCTAAGATGTCTGCCAAAATCATTCCGAAGTTCCTTGAAAAACAAGTTTTTTTTTACAACGATGTTGATGAATGCATGAATGAATGATAATGCAATAGTCACACACAAGTTCACAAACATGGGGTTCAAAGGTTCAACGTTCAGCATGGATTCGAGGGTAAAGCCCACCCAAAGGTATGTACTAATGGTTCAATCACACCTGTAAGCCAGTGTTCTAAGAGTTCCCAGAGTCTACATTCCTCCGTCGGATATTACCAACGTCTTGATTACTCAATAATTAGCAATATTCTCAAGAGAAATTCGTCCGAGCGTAGCGTCGCGTAACAACTACTTCCGAATTACTCCGTTATAGTCTCCGCGCTACACCTAAAAAGGCCAAGATGGGTTAGGGTTCTACGGTCCTCAACTTCTCAGGCTCCTAGGTCGAAAATAATAATGTCTTCCCGATTACTCGGTAAACAAATATTAAGTTCAAGAGGGCCTTCCATTGAGTGGGGGATCTCATGCCTCCTTCTTCGGGATTACTCCCTCAAAGTTAACATAACTATACCGCCCGTCCTATTCCTTAAGTGTTCCTTAATCCGGGTATAGGATTCGTCCTTTGCAAAAAACCCAAACACCCCAATTTAAACACATAATCAAACAAATCAAATAATAGTAAACAGATAAAACAAATTAGGCTTAACCCACTCAGGGATGGACCAGCAAGAGGTCAATCTGTCCCCATCAGAGTCTCCAATTCTGTAGCGATAAAAAATGTAGCGGGGTAAATCGGAGATCGAATTATTGATTAATTCGTCTCACAAAAGCAAGAGTCGCCACCGCGCTTTATTATTTCCAAGGGGAAAAGGGGAAAGAGCGAAATAAAACCCTAAATATGCAATGTAAAATAATACTTTTTTAAAAGTAATAAAATACAAGGCGTTTTTGAAAAGAGATCTATGATTCGGGGGTTGGTTATACAATGGGAAGGTACTAGCACCCAATGTATCTATAGTACTCTATAGGAACCTTTTGAAATATCTGTTTTATTAAAATTGATCGTTTTGATTAAAAATAAATTGTTTTGGCCGAAAAGGGGTACGGACGGGTTTTTGACGATGCGACGACCTAATGTCGAAGTTTTTGCTTAAAAGGGTATAAGTTTTGAAAAGATTGGGTATTTGAAGAAAAATTATCCTAAGTTTGATGAAATGCGAATGTTCGCGCGATTGGATTTGAGGACATGAAGTCAACAAATTTATCGTTTTTTCCCTTGGATTTTAAACGTAAACAGAATAAACAAGTAAATATGAAATAATTAAACAGGAAAATTAGGCGGATAATGATTAAATAACAACAGTTAAATAAATGACTAAATGGTGTAAATATGCATTTTTTTATATTTTTGTTTTAACATTAATAACGCAAGAGAATTGATTAAGAGAAATAGAGTGTTTTAATCTTAAATTCTATCTTTTTGTATTTGTATTAATATTAATTAAAACGAAAGAAATAATTTAAAGAAAATAACATGTTTTTTTTTCATTTTTAAGTCATTTTTATTTTATATGTTTTTTAATATTCAAATAAAAGTATTATTATTTTTTAGGAGTTATTAAATAATTAAACTAAATTAAAACTTTAAATGATTATTAGTTTAAATCTAGTGAAAATAATATTAAAATTTCTAAATTAATTCTAAAGTTTAAATTAATAAAAGTGATCAAACTAATTAAAATTGTTTAATTAAATGAATCTCTCTTTTTATTATACCTTTACTAATTAACTAAAGTGATAATAATTCTAAAAAAGGGATTAAAAGAAAGCAAAAATAGAAAAAAAGGGAAGGATAGGTAATTATGGGCCAAGGGTTTTAAGGTGACCCAAACAAAGAAGCAGAAGTGGGGGTGCCAAAGGGAATTCGTTTGGGCCTAGGCGTTGGGGTTCAGTCCAATTATTCCATAATTTTGTCTTTAGGGTTAAACGTGTTTTGGCATTTGGAAAAAAGGATTAGGGTTCTAGTTACAGAACGACGCTCATTTGTACCATCTTCTTCGCGCGTGGTCCTCTTCGTTCGCTTCTGAACTGTGGGCTTCTGACTTCGCCTTTCGTCCCAACGGCCACCAGCACTCTCCATTTTCCTCTTCACTCCAGCAAAGGCTACGGCGATGGATTCACGGTATAAATCATTGTCTTATTCGTTTAGTGCTTTGATTACTGCATGTTACAATTTGAGTTCATTTTCGCTCTCGATTTCTCGTTTGTTAATGGTGGTTTGAGGTTTTGAAAAAAAAAGAAAGAAGGAAAGGGTTACCTTTGGAGACGAAGGAGGGAGATTGGACGGGGCTAGGAGGCCAAGGCGCGAGGAAACGGCGGAGGCGCTAGCTACGTGACCCTGGTACTTCGTTCTTACTTCTTTATTGCCTTGATGTATGCTTTTTATTCTTCTCGCTACTGTTGCTTTTTGTTAGCCTATGATAATATTTTGAGGCCTTACTGTATGCTTGGGTTTGGAAATTGGTTTAGGCCATGGTTTTGACAGTTTTGTGGTTCTTGCTATATATTGGTTTTGAAATGGTGATGGTGTTTGTTGGACAGTAGGTGATGGTTATGGTAATGGCTATGGTTTTACTGGTTTTTTTGGTTTTGAAATGGTTCTACTGGTTTTTGGCCATGTGATTTTGGTTTTATGCAGGTTTGACAGTAGGCTATGGTTTTTTATGGTGGTATTGGTTTGATGGCTCATGCAGGTTAAGCATTTGGTTTGGAATGGTTTAGGACATGTTGTTTGATTTTGGTTGTTCTGGTTGATGCAATAGCAGGTTTTGGTAATGCAGATAGCAGGTTTTAGTAATGCACTAGCAGGTTTTGGTTGTGTATGGTTTAGGTTTATGCAGATAGCACGTTTGGTTGTTAGGCCATATGATTTTGATATGGTTATGTGTTTCTGGTTTTTTTGTGGTGGAGGTCTTTTAGCAGGTTGTGAACTGGCTTTTTTTGAAGTGGTTTATGCAGTAGGCTATATTGTTTTTTTGAATGCCCAGGAAAGTTTTTTCTCTTTTTGCTTTTGAAGGGATTTGTGTTGTGTTATACAATTTGCTTGGCATCTTTGTGTACGTTACAGGCTTAGGTTATGTTACAGGTTGGAGATTTGAATATTTTACAATATTCTTGGCCTTCTGCATATTACTGTTACATCAGTTTTGTTGGTATTCTATTCTTGTGCTTCTTTTTTTACTGAGTTATTGCTGTAGCTTTGTTTTGTAATTCCTTCTGCCTAAACCAAAACCTGCAAAACCAAATTTCTTTCTCTCTTCTCTCTCCTAAGTACATTGATGCATAAAAATGATGTGTACTTACTGTTCTGAAAAAGTAAACATGCTGGAAAAATGATGAAAATGGGAAATGTATTGCTTGCATATTTGTTTAAACTGCACACTTGCTACTTGTATACTGCATGGGAGCCTAAGTTTTGACTTCTTCCTATATGGGCATGTTATGTTTACGTTGGCTCTTGTTGGAATATTGCATATGCTGTTTTGAAATATGATGTGGACTTTTTGTATGCTGTGTATATTTTTGAAATATGCATTTGGCCCCTTTTTTAAAATGCAATTGATTTTAATTATGCAGTTTTGAAAAATAAAAATGAATTTGTGCATGTTTTTAAATTGTGCATTCATTTATGAAAATAAAAATTCCCCCTTTTTTTGTGAACCGGAAGAAATCCCGTGATTTGCAAAAAAGGTAAACTGATTCCAGCCGTTTGCTTTTAATGATGAACACTAATAAATAATTTTCTACTTTTGATTATTTATTCAATTCTGACTTTTCTTTTTAATTGTTTTTGCAGGTAAAATCAAATGAGCAGACAAAAGCATTGGATAGAAGATTTAGAATTAGAATCTTAGAAATATAGTTCTATTTTACTTTAAACTTTTATGTAATTTGTTATTATAAATATTTTGTAAATAATACAATATTTAAATAACAATTGTAATAAAATAGAATAAAGTAAAATAAAATTCTATTATTTCCCAGTCAATTCTTTTTCTTTCCAATTATTTATTTATCGTTTATAATTCTTTAAATTGTATAATAATTGAAAATCAATTTCAATCACTTAAATTCAGAATAATAAACGAATAAATAAACATCATTGATCAACTAATAATTTCAATTATTTAATTCATTATTCATAATTTTCTAAATTATAATAATTAAAAATAGAATTTCAATTATTTAACTTAGAATGATAAATAATTAAATAATCATTATTGACCAATTAATGAACTTCTTTTCAAATATTTATTATATTATTCATAAATCTTTAAATCATGTAATAACTGAAAATAAATTCCAATTATTTAAATTTAAGATAATAAATAATAAATAAACACTGCCTGAACGATTAATATGCCTCTTTTCAAATATTTATTTTATTATTTATAGATCTTTGAATTATATAATAATTGAAAATAAATTCCAATTATTTAAATTTAAGATGATAAATAATCAATAAACATCATTTAAGTCTTGATCAGTTAATAAATTTAGCGTCCAAAAAATAAACAGCTCTCGACCTGAAAAAGTTATGAATTTTTAAAAATCAAAAGATCAAAACGCTTGCAATGTAATGATGCAGATGTGAGATGGTATCTTAGGTCAAAATTTGGGGTACAACAGTACCCCATTGCGTGACAAAAGTAGTTTTCTCCATGTCCTCGGGGGCCATTTTGATCTGGTTATATCCTGAGAATCCATCCATGAACGAAAATACCTTGTGCTAAGTTGTGTTGTCAACCAAGATGTCCATATGCGGCAGTGGAAAATCGTCTTTAGGGCTAGCCCTGTTTAAATCCCGATAGTCCACACACATTCTGACTTTGCCGTCCTTCTTAGGCACGGGCACGATGTTAGCAACCCATTGTGGATAGGAGGTAACAGCCAGAAAGCCAGCGTTGAATTGCTTCATTACTTTAGCCTTGATCTTCTCAGACATGTCAGGCCTCATTCGGCGAACCTTTTGCTTGATCGGTGGACAGTCTTCTCTTGTAGGGAGACGGTGAACCACAATATCTGTGTCTAACCCTGGCATGTCTTCATAAGACCAGACGAAGATTTCAACATATTCTTTCAACAATTGCACTAAGCGCTCCTTGACATTTGGTTCCAGGTTGGCACCCACTTTTACTTCCTTCCTGTCTTCCTCTGTCCCCAAGTCGATGGTTTCTCACAACTCTTCATGAGGCAGAATGGCCCTCTCTTCTTGTTGTAAAAGTCTGGCTAACTCTCCTAGCACTTCACAATCTTCGTCAACTTCGTACTCAACATGATTGACCAAATCTTCAGAGTTATCGAAGGATAAAGCAGAATAGTCACCCATGGAATCCGGAGTGGATGGGTACCTGCATTTGGGAGTGTGGGTGTGTGTAAGGGATAGCCATCCTTAAACAAACAAAAATGCAAAAGGAAATAAAATGAACACAACAGTTTATAGATGAAAAACGTCCAATGATTCACTAAAATATGGCATATGATTATGAAGAAAATCAAGCCCTTACAAATGTACCTACATGCCCCGGGCAAGGAATGAGGTGAAAATAGTGTGCGAATTGTTTTAGTTATTACAGACCATAAAAATGGGAAATTGTTCAAAGGTAAAATTACTGGTTGATAAAGGTGATGGGAACAAAATCCTTTGCCTCCCAGTTGCTCAAACCCCCTTTGACGGTCAGAAAGATCCAATCTTCAAAGTGGATCTCTTCATCTTCATCTTCTACAACATTAATTCCATGGTGTAAGATCTTGACGGGTGGTCCTCCAACCTTGGAGCGACGCATAGCCTTTTGTTCTGCAGCAGTAAACCCTAACCCAAACTTGTCTGTGTTATGGGGAAAGTCAGGCAATTGTCCCCATACTGTACTCTTCCCTTCTTTGATCACCGCCTCTGCATCCTTGAGAGATGCCATCCTAGATACATGCTTGGGAATGATAGGCACCTCAACCATTATCTTCGCCACTGCTACCTCAGGAGACACTTCCTCAAAATTCTTGAAAGGCGTTTCAATGAACTCGCCATCCAACTCCACAAAGCGGAAGGAATTGAGATGACTTATCATGTATTCTTCCTCGCCGTGCACTGTTATAATCTTACCCTTAACAGGATATTTCAGCATTTGGTGCAAAGAGGAGGTAACTGCCCCGACATAATGGATCCACGGTCTCCCTAGCAAACACGAATATGATGGACGGATGTCCATCATGTAGAAGGTGGAGTTGAAAACTTCTATGCCTACTTTGATAGGTATATCAACCTCTCCATGAACCATTCTTTTGGAACCATCAAAAGCCCTAACAACGATGTTACTAGGTTTGAGAGTTAGCCCTTCGCAGTCCAAACGGTCTAAGGCTTTCTTCGGCAGCACATTCAAGGAAGAACCAGTATCAACTAAGACATGGGCGAGGGTGGTTCCCCTGCATTCAACTGAGACATGTAGTGCATCGTTGTGTTTTCTTCCTTTGGGAGTTAAGTCAGCATCGTAAAAGCCAAGGCCATTATCAGCAGTAAGACTGGCCACACATTCTTGGAACTGGTCAGCCGAAGTCTCTTGGGGTACGTGTGCCGCCTTCAAGAATTTGATTAGGGCCTTAGCATGGGCCTCAGAACAGAGCAGAAGAGCCAACATTGAAATTTTAGAAGGGGTCTGCCCTAACTGTTCCATAATGTCGTAGTCACTTTTTCTGATTATTTTCAAGATTTCATCCATTTCTTTCTGAGTGGTTTCGGGGATAACCACAACATGAGCCTTCGTCCTGACAGGCACTTCCGGTATCCCCTTACCCTTGTCGGTTGTATCAGCAGATGGTCTTACTTCAGGAGTACCCAATTCTTCAATCACTGGGCCTTGCACATATGGTCAAATAGGTACAGAAGCTTTCAAGGGTCCGAAAACTGCTCGAGGGGGAGCAATCTCCAGAGAAAAGATCCGGCCGCTGTGGGTTATCTTGCTTGTACCCGTAATGTTCCCTATATCAGGTCTTTCTTCTTCAGAAATCTCTTGGACTGTTTCGATTTGTTTGATACCATGGTAGAAGATTTCTCCCCCATAGTTCCATGGTATCGTTTTGCTGGATTGGTACGGGACAGGTTCCGGCATGGTGATCTTCAATGGTACACATTCAGAGTTGGGTGTAATCCTGACAGGCCTTTTGCAAGCCTTGGTAGGATTGTCGGAAATGGTTATAATTTCAATATCGTTGGTTGAAGTAGCAAAAGTATAAGGAGTAACAGGATTGAAGGTATCAACATGGGTTTTCTGGAAAAGTATCTCTTGGGTATCCATCAGGCGTTGGACACCTGACTTCAACATTGGGCAATCACTTTGTATGTTCAAACAAAAATAACAGTCTTTACCACAACCAGGAAAGATCCCGGCTCTCAACAAATTTTCTTTAATCACAAGTAACGGCGTCAGCAGGTCAATAACATCAGTAACATGAGTGTCCTCCATAACATCATGAATATTGTGGTCGTGCTTGGGCATCAGAGCAGATATAACATTGGACTTCTCAGGAGCATCAAATTCTACTTCCTTAGCATCAATCAGATCCTGGATTTTGTTCTTAAGCGCCTAACAATTATTGGTATCGTGCCCAGCACTGTCGGAATGGTAAATACACTTGGCATTGGAGTGGTAGTATGGAGAGGAGGTGTTGGGGTTCTTTGGCGCTTCCTTCAAGCTGGTCAGATTCAGCTTCAACAAATGAGGAAGTACCTGAGCGGGCGTCATGTTGATGCGGGTGAACTGCCGTTGTGGCCTTTCCACCCGTTGTTGATTAGGTCTCGACTGATTGTTACGAGATTGATCATTTGAAGAGTTTTGAATCATCACAGCCCCTACAGTCGGCCGATGCTCAGTTCTTCCCTGTCCCTTTTGAGAATACACAGCAAATGCTTCCTTCTTGGCTGGGAAGGGTTTCTTAACAGCCGTGGATCGGAAGCCTCCTTTTGAATCTTTCCACTCTTGATACCAGCCTCAACCCTTTCGTCGGTCAAAATCAGTTCAGTAAATCCCGCAGAAGAACTCCCGATTAGATGGTTGAAGAAAGGGCCAGACAGGGTCCCCAGAAACATGTCAACTAACTCCCTATCTGATAGCGGTGGCTGCACCCGTCCAGCCAGATCACGCCACTTCTGGGCATACTCTTTAAACCCTTCATTGGAAGCCATCCCCATACTTTGTAACTGAGTACGAGTGGGCGCCAAATCAACATTGTATTGATACTGACGATAAAAAGCAGCTGCCAAGTCTTCCCAATTGTGAACCTCTGATCTTTCGAGTTGATAAAACCAGTCTAACTGCGTGCCAGACAAGCTGTCTTGGAAAAAGTGTACCCAAAGGTCTTTATCGGATGAGTGGGGTTGGATTTTTTTGACATACGACCTCAGGTGCATCTTTGGGCATGACAGACCGTCATACTTGGCAAATGTTGGCACCTTGAACTTGGGAGGGATAACAATCCCAGCTACCAACCCTAGTTATTCAAAATCCAATCCGGGCACCCTCTGCAACTCCATAGCTGCCAATCTATCTTCAAGGTTCTTATATTTATCATCCGCTGGTGGATACTATTGTTCGGAGTAGTCTTCGTCTTCTTCCTCTTCCTCCTCTTCAACCTCGGATTCAGAAGGCACAACAGTCCCTTTCCCTTTACCGGCCCCTTCGTCATATGTTGAGGGGAACTCAAGAACCTTCCTAGAATTGCTCTCAAACCTTCTTCCAAAAGTGGCCACCCCAGGTCTCTTTTTCTTTTTCTCTTTATTCTTCTCCAACAAAACTTTGAGGTCCTCTTGACCCTTTGCCAAGGTCATGAGGAGTTGCTGGAACTGTGAATTTTGTGTCTGCAGATCCTTTACCATCTGCTCCAAATCCATCTTGCTGAAATAAACAACAGAAAGATAAGGAAACCTGGCGCGAAGACCTGTTTATGCATATGATGAATGGTATGTTATTCATGTAATGCATTCAAGGGTTCAGAAATTCAAATTTGTTGCAAACAAGAAGAATGCACGTCATATTAAGAAGAAATTTGTTAGTACATAAGTGCCCCATGAGCGAAATATTACAAAATTCTTAATGTAAAAAGACATTGCGCATCCTCTTTGGCGCGATGTAAGTGTTGAGAGTTTCCTCCTCGTGGAGTCGACGGGTAAGCTTCAAAACCTTCTTCTTACTGGCATAGAAGCTAGCTTCAAAAGTATCCCGTTCTTCCTTGAGTTGGATCCAACTCTTTTGCATTTCTTCCCATGATGTTGGCATGTCAGGATGGTGTATGGAACCTCTCCTTCCATAACAGGCTCTTTGATCCAGGGGAGAATGTGAGGGTATGGCATCATAAGATTCTGGGAGTGGGTTCATACCCACTTGAGGTAAGGCTCAAGGGGATGGAATTCTTGTGCCCCAGTGTCTTACTATCAACTTTGTTGGGCATCCTCCAAGCTCTGATGAACCTTTGTCGAAGTCCTTGCGCATCGTTATCGAAGTCAAAAACTAGGTCAGGAATCAGCACGTCATGAAGGCCATCCCTCCGAGCATATCTAAATTGTCTCAAAGCTAGACAAGGGTTGTAGGTAATTCCCCCCTAATTCCAAGTAGTGGGACATTAGGGAATTCCCCACAACGATCAATGATGATGACATTTTCTCTGGACCGAGAACACCAATGTACATCAGAATGTGTGAGGGTCATCAATCGTTGTGACCACCTTAAACCCTGCTCATTCTTCAGAACTGATTGTGGAAGGTGAGAAATAAACCACCTTGATAGGAGAGGAGTACAACACATGAGAACACCTCTTTTCCTCATTGTTCGTGTGTAAAATGAGTGTAGGATGTCCCCAAGCAATGTGGGTATAGGATTCCTGGATATGAAAATCTTGACAACATTCACATCTATAAGCTGATCAGGGTTTGGGAATAAGACCAACCCATAGATGAAGAGTGCCACAATCTCTTCAAAGGCTTGTAGATAAAGAGAATTCCAGCAGTCTTGTGCCTTCTCGAACAGAAACATTGCCAAGAAACCCTTGACACCACTTCTAGTTTCCCAATTCCCCTTGATGTCAGATGGTTGCAAGTGTAATGCTTGAGCAACATCTTCAGGCTTTGGTTCTTTTTCCGTACCGTTGTAGGGTAGTTGATTAAGAATAGGAATTCTCAAGAGTTGAGAAAATTACTCCAAAGTAGGCACCAAATGGTAATCAGGGAATGTGAAACAGTGGTGTAGGGGGTCAAAGAACTGGAAAAGAACTTTCACCATATCTTCTTCTATGTTGGTGTTGACCAAGTTGAGGAGTCTACCATGTCTTTCACTGAAGAGAGAATTCTCTGGAATCCTGGAAGTAAGCTCCTTGAGTTGAGGAGAGATTCTCACAAGGTTGACTTGAATTGTTTTCCTGCGAAGAGATTCCATGACCTACAAAACAAGAACAAAGATGAAGATCCAAACCCTTGAAATGGTTAGTGGATGCATATGATGTTTTATGATGTTCATGATGTATGCACAAACACATGTACAAGCAAGTCACACAAAACCCTAGTTTTAGGCTTGCATGAGGTTTCATAGGTAAGTACCCTCTTGAGTTTAGTTGGCTCAAACCTGTCCTATAAATAGTAACCGGGTTCTAAGGAGCTCAATATCACTGGATTGTTTTCTATGTTCATTGTTTTGGTTTAGCCACTAAACTAGCGACCAAAATATTCCAAGAAAACAACCCTCAATGAGTGTAGTATCGAGTATCTACCAACTTCGGACTGCACCAAAGCCGGTCATCTCACTACCCCTAAAATTGCCAAGATGGTCAAGTAAGGTTCTAAGAGTTCATTAGTGCTTCATGACATCACTCAGCGGCCCCGTATTCTCTTTGATTGACTCAAAGGCTACCAGTACTCACAAATATGTCGCACTAATATAACTATTGCTTCAACCATGTCGGTATACCCCGCACAGTTTCCACAACGTATTGCTATTTACCTATGAATGTTTCCCAAATCTGGGTAGAGGATTTCAAGCCCAAACAAGAGAACCAAATGTAAAGCAATCAAAGCAAACAATATAATCATGCAAAGGGTGATCTAAAGCCCTAAGGTTACTCCACTTTTAAAGTCTAAACATAGTCCCCAACAAAGTCGCCAGTTCTGTGATACAGTGGGAGAACTGACTTGGGATTTTACGTTTGTGTTTGCAAATGTTTCGGTTTAGCAAGAGTCGCCACCGAATTTTTATTTTATCCTAAGGAAAGGTCAAAAAGAACAGGAAAGACCTTTGAGATGTTTTCTTGGGTTCGGGGAGTAGATTATAGAAAGGGAAGGTATTAGCACCCTTTCTATCCATGGTTATCCATGGGCTCTTAGTTACTTGCTTAGATCACTTGCTTTGCTTTTCAATTGTTTGAAATGGTGCTTTTCAATTGTTTGAAATGGTGCTTTGTGTGTGATTTTGAAAGATGTTTTGAAAAGAGGCCATCGTTGTGGCAACCTTTGTAATGATTCTTGTTTGAATGTATACAAAGGTGTTTTTGTCTTTTGAAAAGTTTTCAATGTTTGAAATTAGGGTTTTGCAATTGTGTTGTGAAGTGTGTTTTGAAAAATGGCAAGGATGTTTTTGCAAGCTTGATCAAGTAACTAAGAGCTATCTACCCTATTTTACTCAAAGATTTTTCTTATGTTTTTAACCCTTTTAACAGTGTTGTTTCACCATTGTATTTGGTGAACAACCTTGTGTTAGGATGTTAAACGGGACATGCGCGGGTCATCGTATAGACCATGATAGCAATTGTGTCAAGCATCTTTGGCAATTTTCTTGAGGGACTTGATCATTTTTGTTTTAGGCAACCAAGATAGCGTCATCGAGGGACTATGATCTTTTGTTTTGTTTTTGTTTTGCCAAAGTGCCCAACATGCATACCATTGCCCATTTTTGAAGGCAACAAGTGGATTGTAACCCTAGGGGTGCAAGTGTGCATTGTGTTTGATTTTCATGCATGTTTATCTTGGATTAGGTCAAGCTAGTTGTTGATTTTATTTGGCATACAAACCCTAAGTCTAATCATGGCATAATTGAAAGCATAAAAAGGTGCGAGAATTTAAATTCTACACAATTACAACATGATATAGGGAGGGGGTACAAATTTGAATTGGGGGTATTTGACAAGAAATTAAATTCTAAATTATTACAACCAAATCGAATGTATAAGACAATATTTAAATATGCAATAATTAAAAACAAAATACAACAAATAAATATTAGATAAAATGTATTATGCAAAAAGTTTTTATGTATGTAAAAAGTATTTTTTAATGTGAAATGTAAATAATAATAAAAGGGTCAATTTTAATTATTTTGTTATTTAGGGCAAAAAACCTAATTTTTAAATAAATAGTATTATTTATTACTTATATGCAATAATATATTGATTTATACAAAAAATAAAAGTATATTGTATTAGGATGTTAAACGGGACAGGCGCGGGTCATCGTATAGACCATGATAGCAATTGTGTCAAGCATCTTTGGCAATTTTCTTGAGGGACTTGATCATTTTTGTTTTAGGCAACCAAGATAGCATCATCGAGGGACTGTGATCTTTTGTTTTGTTTTTGTTTTGCCAAAGTGCCCAACATGCATACCATTGCCCATTTTTGAAGGCAACAAGTGGATTGTAACCCTAGGGGTGCAAGTGTGCATTGTGTTTGATTTTCATGCATGTTTATCTTGGATTAGGTCAAGCTAGTTGTTGATTTTATTTGGCATACAAACCCTAAGTCTAATCATGGCATAATTGAAAGCATAAAAAAGTGCGAGAATTTAAATTCTACACAATTACAACATGATATAGGGAGGGGGTACAAATTTGAATTGGGGGTATTTGACAAGAAATTAAATTCTAAATTATTACAACCAAATCGAATGTATAAGACAATATTTAAATATGCAATAATTAAACAAAATACAACAAATAAATATTAGATAAAATGTATTATGCAAAAAGTTTTTATGTATGTAAAAAGTATTTTTTAATGTGAAATGTAAATAATAATAAAAGGGTCAATTTTAATTATTTTGTTATTTAGGGCAAAAAACCTAATTTTTAAATAAATAGTATTATTTATTACTTATATGCAATAATATATTGATTTATACAAAAAATAAAAGTATATTGTAAAAATGATATTTTTAGTATAAAATATTAATAAAAATGAAAATGTAATATTTTTGTATTTTTGTCCTAATCATTTAATAAAATAAAGTATATAAGTATATATATATATATATATATATATATATATATATATATATATATATATATATATATATATATATATATATATATATATATATATATATATATATATATATATATATATATATATATATATATATATATATATATATATATATATATATATATATATATATATATATATATATATATATATATATATATATATATATATATATATATATATTATTATTATTATTATTAAACATATTAAATATATAAAAATTTTAATTAATTATTTACAAAAAAATGTGTATATTCAAGAATTTTTTTTTTAAAATATAAATAAAATAATAAATGAAAATGAACATATTTTTTACATTATTCTTTAAGTTTTAATAAAAGAAAATAAATTATTTACATATGTATACTAGTAGAATAAAAATATATATCAAATAAATATGAAAAAATATAAAAATAATTTTTTGGCATTTTTTATATTTGAACAAAAAATAATAAAGTCAGAATAAAAAATAAAAATATCAAAATGACAAGTATACAAATAAATGGGCCAGGGGGGTGTAAACTGAAAAATGGGGTGTTAGAAGCGAAAATGACCAGGCCCAGCCCAATCAGACTTCATCTTCTTCCTTGGTTCACAAAAATGCGCGTTCTGTACATCAACTGCTATCTCCTGATTTTTTGATTTTTTGACAAAACTCATAACATGAAACTTGTAGAGCATCAAACAACGAATCTAACCATATAAAAAACTTAAGCTAATTCTCAAAGACCAGAGAGAATTTCTCTGGCCCTAATTTATAACCTAGTTTTTTCAGAAAGTTCAGGGCTATGAATACAACATCTTTCATTCACAAACCTAGGTCTAACTATTCCTAAATAGAGAGATAGAAGTTCATGAAATACCTGTTTCTCTTGACTTCGAGCTGGACAATACAACAACTTCCAAGGGTGCTTGAGCTTCTTTTGAGCTTGCCCTAGGTCCACTGAAGCTTTTCCAATGCTTGGCTTGTTTTGAAGTAGCCTCAATCGTGCTACAGAACTCAACCTGCAAAGCTTTGAAACAAAAATGGAAATGTGTGTTAAGGGTGTTACAGCTAGCAATGGATGATCTGGATAGCTTATGTATGTTGGTTGGAAGGTGTTTGAGGCATCTCTAGGCAAAACGCACGATGGAATTTGAAGATGGCTTACAAAATGCAGAACTGGCCCTATTTTGCAAGAAAATGGGGAATTTGTGCACTAGGAGTTTTGAGAGGCAAAGGGGTCGTGTTTCTGGCTTGTTAGGAGGTATCAAACTTATTTGCAATGTTTGTGTAAGTTGGTTTTAACAGATGTGAGAGATGGCTTGTGGTTTGCCACTTTTCTTCTTCTTGAAGCAGGAGTGTCTATCTGTTCAATGCAGGCCTGTACAAGTCCTATATCATGCTGCACATTTTGCTCTTGGTTACTAGAATTGGTAGATTTGATCTTGCCTCAGAGATCTGGCCCCATGCCTCAAGGATCTTGTTTTGACATAAAGTGAAGTTTAAGCAAAAATGACATTGTTACTTTTTCCATTTAAGGCTTAATCTAGTGTATAATGCCCTATTGACCAATACAATACCTTAGCTCAATGGATATGCATTAAATTATGGAGTACAAACTGGTTTTGAGGCCTGTAATTGTGAACCAAGCTAGCTAGATCAGATTTGCAATTTGGTATGAACATGTATTGGCCATGGATCAAAGTGAGTTTTTGCCAACTTCAAGCATTCGATTCTCTCTAACCACAAGGGTGTTTGAGGAGTTCTTGGACAATTTGGAAAGCTTGGAACATGTACTATAATCCATATTTGAAATGCAACTTGAAACTCCAAGTGGAACTATGTGAAAGATGGCCAAGAAGATGGGTCAAAATCCTGCCTAAATTAGGGCAAAATTTCTCTAAGTTAAAAGTTTTAGATACCCTTGTTCCAAAAATCATAACTTGAGATACAAGCCTCTTTTGAGAAAACTTTGTGAATCAAAATTGTCTAATTTGTGATGGACTACAACTTTAATGTTGCAAGTTTTGTTTGAATCCATTTTCATCTTGGTGAAAAAATGGGACAAAGTTAGGAAAAAATAAGAAAATTTCATAACTTAGAAAATTTCTAAGTTATGAAATTTTTCCATTTTAAACCCTAATTTTCATTTTTGGGTTTCTTGATGAACAAGTTTCATAATTTGACATGTCTTGGTGAAAAATGACTCTTGGCACTTGATTTTGACCAAAAAGTCAAAGTTTGACTTTTCAGTGTACAGTCAAATTTTGATCAGTTGACTGAAAAATTCATCTGTCAATCCTATGCATTTGAGATCTTTTGAACTTGTTGAATGGGTCAAGACAATGTCCTTGAGTCCTTGAGTCCATGTGTGAGCTTGATTTTCCATTGGCTAGGTCAAACAGTCAAAAATTTCCTTTGTGCAGTCAAAACCCTAAAAATGACCATTTTGCCATTTTGATGATCTGATCAAATTTCTTGTGGAATTGTGATCCAAACTTGATCAAATGGTTCATATGAGTTCATAATGTTGATGTGGGTCAAAATTCATGAGGTTTGACTGTCAATTGGCCACAGTTGACTTTTTCCCCAATACAGTTGATTTCTAGGTCAACTGTCCAATTGATTGGGCAAAAATTTGAAATCAAGGCTTGAAACTTGGTATGGACAAACTTGTGAGTCCAATATGAAGTATGAAAGTCATTTTGGGCATTGTAGGTCTAAAAATCCCTGTGCAAACTCAAACCTTAATTTAGGTCAACCGTGCTTGGAGGTGTCTTGAGTAGAGCAAACCCTAGCTTGATCTTGAATTCTAAGAGTCTTGTGATGAGAAATGTTGATGAAATGAGAGGGAAAATTTGGGGTACAACACCAAACAATATAGTAGTAAGGGCATTGGATGGCTCGAAGAGGATGGTGCACGGGGAAGTGGATATCCCCATAAAGGTTGGAACCCAAACTTTCAATTCAACCTTTTATGTAATGGACATCCGCCCTTCGTACTCTTGCTTGCTAGGTAGGCCATGGATCCACAATGCTGGCGCTGTTACCTCTACATTACACCAGATGCTGAAGTATCCGGTTCAAGGGAATATTATCACTGTCCATGGAGAGGAAGAATACATGATCAACCATCTCAATTCCTTCAGATATATGGAATTGGACGGCGAATTCATTGAAACTCCATTTGAACACTTCGAAGAGGTCCCCCAAGAGGTGGCAGTGACCAAGACTGCATCTCAGGTTCCCAAGGTTACAAGGCCTCCACTCCGGATGTCATCTTTAAAGGACGCCAAAGAAGTGGTAGAGGAAGGTGGATGCACTATCTGGGGGGAAACTTCCAGATATCCCGTATAAGTCTGATAAGTTTGGCCTAGGTTTCACTTCAAGTGCTCAAAAGGATGTACGCCGTGCCTGTGCTGGAGGGCCACCCTTGAAGATTAGCAACCGTGTGGTCAACGCAGTAGAAGATGGTGAAGATGATCGCGACCTAGAGGATTGGATCTTTCCGACTGTCAATGGAGGGCTCAGCAATTGGGAGGCTAGAGACTTTGTCCTGATCACTTTTATCCCACAGTAATTTATCTTTACATTTTGTTGGATCTGTAATATTCAAAAACAATGCGCACTCTTAAAACCTTGTGTCTTACCCGAGGCACAATGGTCCATTTGTAAGGGTTATTATTTCATCTTCATATGACATCAATGAATCATGGACGTTTTCTCATACAAACTTTTGTGCTCATTGTTTTTCTTTTACATTTTATTTTCTTTCAAAGATAGCTATACCCTTACATACACCCACACTCACAATGCAAGTATCCATCCATTCTGGATCCCATGGGTAACGATACTGCTATGGCCTTTTGTGACTCTGAGAATCTAATCTACCAAGCCGAAGACGAAGGTGAGGAAGATTATGAAGTACCATGGGAACTTGCCAGACTGCTACAACAAGAAGAAAGAGCCATTCAGCCTCACGAGGAATCCTTGGATACAATCAACCTGGGTACCGAAGAGGATAAAAAAGAGGTCAAAGTGGGTGCCAATCTGGAACCCAGTGTCAAGGAGCGTCTGATTCAGTTGTTGCACGATTATGTTGAAGTCTTCGCCTGGTCATATGAAGACATGCCGGGACTTGACATGGATATTGTGGTACATCGTCTTCCTACAAGAGAAGATTATCCGCCAGTAAAGCAAAAGGTTCGCTGCATGAGGCCTGATATGTCAGAAAAGATTAAAGCAGAGGTCATGAAACAATTCAACGCTGGATTCTTGGCTGTTGTTTCCTACCCTCAATGGGTTGCCAACATTGTTCCCGTACCTAAAAAAGACGACAAAGTATGAATGTGTGTGGACTATAGAGATTTGAATAGGGCGAGCCCTAAGGATGATTTTCCACTCCCCCACATTGATATCCTAGTTAACAATACGGCACAACACAAAGTGTTTTCCTTCATGGACGGATTCTCAGGTTACAACCAAATCAAAATGGCACCTGAGGACATGGAGAAAACAACATTTATCACACAGTGGGGCACATTCTGCTACAAGGTGATACCATTCGGACTGAAGAATGCTGGGGTAAACTATAAACGCGCCATGGTAGCTTTATTTCATGACATGATACATCATGAAATAGAGGTCTACGTAGAAAATATGATAGCCAGATCGCAAACAGAAGAAGAACATATTGATCACTTACAAAAGCTGTTTGAAAGACTGAACAAGTACAAGCTGAGGTTGAATCCAAACAAGTGGACATTTGGGGTACGGTCCAGTAAACTCCCAGGCTTTGTCGTTAGTAACAAAGGTATTGAGGTCGATCCTGCCAAAGTTAAAGCAATACAAGAGATGCCTTCTCCTCGTACTGAGAAGGAAGTCAGAGGATTCTTGGGACGTTTGAAATATATTGCCAGATTCATTTCTCACCTGACTGCTACTTGTGAGCCAATCTTTAAACTATTGAAGAAAGATCAAGTAGTCAAATGGAATGATGAGTGCCAAGTTGCTTTTGACAAGATCAAAGAATACTTATAAGAGCCTCCTGTGTTGATGCCACTAGTCGAGGGAAGACCATTGATCATGTATCTGACTGTTTTAGAAAACTCAACGGGGTGTGTACTGGGGAAGCATGACGAGTCTGGTCGAAAAGAGCACGCTATTTATTACCTGTGCAAAAAGTTTACCGACTGTGAAACCAAATATTCACTGCTCGAGAAAACTTGCTACGCTCTGGAATGGGATGCTCACCTGCTAAGACAGTATATGCTGACTCATACTACCTTGTTGATATCTAAAATGGATTTGATAAAATACATCTTTGAGAAGCCTGCTCTTTCTGGGAGAATAGCAAGATGGCAGATGATCCTGATAGAGTACGACATACAGTATACTACCCAGAAAGCTATAAAGGGCAGTGTACTAGCTGATCACCTTGCTCACCAAGCTGTAGACGACTATCAGTCCATGAAGTTTGAATTCCCGGACGAAGACATCATGACATTAGACAACTGTGAAGAAATCAGGCCATATAACGGACCTGAACAAGGATCCTGATGGACCCTGTTCTTTGATGGAGCCTCCAATGCACTCTTCAGTGGTATCAGTGTTGTACTCATATCTCCGGAAGGGTGTCATACTCCCTTGAAATTCTGGCAGCAGATACTCAATGTCACAGTGAATGTTATGACACCGTATCTGACTTTCTATAAGACAGTAAATAAAAACAGTAAAGAACACAGTCAATTGTTTACCCAGTTCAGTGTGAAACAACACCTACTCTGGGGGCTACCAAGCCAGGGAGGAAATCCACTATAAGAGATATTAATTCAGGAATAAACCAACCAGTTTATCTCCTTCACTTAAGACCTACCCAATGAAACTTCAATCTAAGTTCAACTTAAACCTGAGTTCCTACTCACTCCCCCTCAATCACAGTAGTGATACGTAAAACAATTGACTAATGAATTAATGAAGACACTCTTCAGAACATACACTTGATTATGCTTCACAGCTTTTTAATCAAGTTACACAAACACTCGTGCTTCACAGCTTTGAGTGATACATAAACCTAACTTGACTTTGCTTCAAAGCTTTAGTCAAGAGACACAAAACACTCTTGCTTCAAAGCTTTGAGTGATACAAAAACCCTTACAATCAAAACCTATTCCAAGTCACTTATCACAATGATACTTGCTTGGATTACAGCAGTTAAAACTATACAGCTCCTAATTGATCTTCAGTCAAAAGAGTTACTCTGCAGCACACATTCCTGTTGAATATATATGCAGTTGTTTCTTCAGTTAGGGTTTCCACAAAAAGCTAGGGTTAATTAGGTTTAACCTTAAGACTTGGTCACAAGACTTTATCAACCAGGTTAGGGTTGAGCTAGGTTAACCCAAAGTCCACGTGAGATTCTGTTCTGGAAGGAATGAGCCAACTTCCTGAAAAATCTCAGAATTAACCAAACTGCATATCTGTTAGATCAGTACAGGATGTATTAACATTTGTTATGACATCATAATTCCTGTTTACTGATTTTGGTAGAAGGCAATAAATGTGATCATTGCAAAATGCTCAGATACACACTCATAAACAGTAGCTACTGTATGCCATACTTTTTCTGCATAAAGTACCTAATAAACCAGAATGTTATGACATTAGTCATGACATTTACACACCTGGTTTTACCAAAAATACATGCCAATAACTAAACACTTACAAACTCCCCCTTTGGCAGATTTTTGGCTAAAACCCCTAAGCAATCAGAGAATAGAGAGCAGCAGAATGAATATGACTGCAGAAAAAAAATGATGTCTACCAAGTAATTAACACAAAATATCTCCCCCTCTTTAGCCACAAATGGGCCAAAGATACATGTACTTATATGTTATACAGTCATCCAAAATAAGTAATAAAAACAACAAATAAAATCTGAAAACACTTGCATCAACAGGAACCAGCATCAGGCTTGTCAACTCCACTAAACTTTAAGCACTGTCATCTTCAGAGGAGCTACTTTCTTCAGCATTGAGCTGATCTTCAGCAGCACCCTCTTCCCTTATGTTTCCTTCAGTCTCCTCCTGTTCCAACTAGAGAGAGAACTTTGATTGAGAGAATGGGATTTGTTGCAGAGTTGAGAGAGGAAGGAGGCAAATGAGTGTCTATTCAGCTTCTTAATAATTATGAAAGAAATGGGAAAACATATGATTAACCCACTCAAAATATACTTAACAAAAATAACTCCTTCAACCCTTGTTTTAAGCAAAATTAATTGCTACAATTCCTCCTGTTGGCAAATACCCAACTTGCCCCTCAAGTTTTCAAATTGATTTGCATCAAGTGCCTTGGTAAAAATGTCAGCCAGCTGTAGCTCAGTGGCAACATGTTCCAGTTTAATCGTCTTCTCTTCTACAAGGTCTCGGATAAAGTGATGTCTTATGTCAATATGCTTGGTCCTGCTATGCTGAATAGGATTCTTGGAAATGTTGATTGTACTCAGATTGTCGCAGTACAATGTCATAACATCTTGTGTGACATTATACTCAGTAAGCATCTGTTTCATCCAGATCATTTGAGAACAGCTACTACCAGCTGCAATGTATTCAGCTTCAGCAGTAGAGAGAGACACACAGTTCTGTTTCTTGCTGAACCAGGAGACCGGATTATTTCCTAAGAAGAAACA
The DNA here is from genome assembly GCA_948472305.1 of Vicia faba. Taxonomy (NCBI): domain Eukaryota; kingdom Viridiplantae; phylum Streptophyta; class Magnoliopsida; order Fabales; family Fabaceae; genus Vicia; species Vicia faba. The sequence continues at coordinate 1,107,465,727 of OX451741.1, forward strand.
TCCTCCAGAGGTGCTTTTTCTATCATCAGCACTTCCAGCCCAATCAACATCACAATAACCAGTCAGAGTTGGTTCACAACCATGAGAGTACAGAAAGCCATAGTTGTAAGTTCCACTTACATACTTCAAAATTCTCTTTACTTGGTTGATATGACTGACTTTAGGATCAGCTTGGTATCTTGCACAAACTCCAACTGCAAAAGCAATGTCAGGTCTGCTGGCTGTTAAGTACAGCAAACTTCCTATCATGCTTCTGTACAGACTTTGGTCCACCTTAACCCCACTTGAATCTTTGGATAGCTTTAAATGAGTAGGTGCAGGGGTCCTTTTGTGACTGGCATTCTCCATACCAAAATTCTTGACAATGTTCTTTGCATACTTGCTTTGAGATAGAAAGATTGAGTCCTCCATCTGTGAGACTTGCAGTCCAAGAAAATAAGTCAGTTCTCCCATGAGACTCATTTCGAATTCAGCCTTCATTTGGTCAGCAAAATGTTTAACCATTTGTTCTGACATTCCCCCAAACACTATGTCATCAACATATATTTGAGCTACCATTAACTTCCCTCCTTCATTTTTGACAAAGAGGGTTTTATCCAAGCCTCCTTTTCTGTATCCTTTGTCTGAGAGAAATTTTGTTAACCTGTCATACCATGCTCTAGGAGCTTGTTTCAGGCCATATAGAGCTTTCCTCAATTTGTAGACATGATCAGGGTGGTTTGGATCCACAAAACCTTTAGGCTGTTCCACATAAACTTCTTCATTTAAGTACCCATTTAGGAAGGCACTTTTTACATCCATCTGAAACAGCTTGAACTTCAGGAGACAAGCAATTCCCAATAGGAGTCTGATAGATTCCAGTCTGGCTACAGGGGCAAAGGTCTCATCAAAATCAACCCCTTCAACTTGAGTGTATCCTTGGGCAACAAGTCTTGCCTTGTTCCTAGTGACAACTCCTTCAGCATCTGATTTGTTCTTGTATATCCATTTTGTGCCAATGATGTTTGTTCCCTATGGTCTAGGAACTAACTCCCAAACTTCATGTTGCTTAAATTGGTTCAATTCATCTTGCATTGCACCAATCCAGTATTCATCAGTTAAGGCCTCCTTAACATTTCTTGGGTTCAATTTTAGACACAAAGCAAGAGTTTGAGATGATTTCTCTAGATCTTGTAATGACTCCACTATTTGGATCCCCTATAATGAGTTCTTTAGGATGATCTTTCTGAATTCTGATGGAAGGGATTTTGCTAGCTTCCTTGGATTCAGAGTCTGCTGTAGTGGTGTTAGGAAGGTCATTCTGTTGAGTTGGAGTCTCAAAGAATGTCTCAACATTACAAGGGACATCTGTTTCTTCATGATAATCATCAACTATGACATTTATTGATTCCATCATGACTTTGGTCCTGGAATTGAATACCCTATAAGCTCTGCTGTTAGAGGAGTATCCTAGAAATATACCTTCATCACTTTTAGGGTCCAGCTTTCTCCTTTGTTCACGATCTGCCAGAATATAGCATTTGCTGCCAAATACATGGAAGTACTTCACAGTTGGATTTCTTCCTTTCCAGAGTTCATAAATGGTGGATGAGGTTCCCTTTCTCAAAGTGACTCTGTTATGGACATAACAGGCTGTATTCATAGCTTCAGCCCAAAAATGAATAGGAAGTCTTTTGGCATGTATCATAGCTCTGGCAGATTCCTGTATGGTCCTATTTTTCCTTTCTACAACTCCATTTTGTTGAGGAGTTATAGGAGAAGAGAATTCATGACTAATTCCTTCCGAGGAACAAAACTCATTAAACTTACTGTTTTCAAATTCCTTGCCATGATCACTTCTGATTCTGACAATACACCCTTCTTTTTCTCTTTGAATTCTTTTGCACAGTTCTTTAAAAACTTCAAACACATCAGATTTTTCCTTAATGAAGTTAATCCAGGTGAATCTGGAATAGTCATCCACAACAACATAGGCATATCTCTTTCCACCAAGACTTTCCACCTGCATTGGTCCCATCAGATCCATATGTAGAAGTTCCAGAACCTTAGAGGTGGTCAGATGTCTTGACTTTGGATGTGACATCCTAGTCTGCTTACCAGCCTGACATTCACCACAAACTCTCCCTTCATCAATTTGCAGTCTTGGAATCCCTCTGACTGCCTCCATGGAGATAATCCTTTTCATTCCTCTTAGATGAAGATGGCCAAGTTTTTGGTGCCACAGTTTCACCTCTTTTTCTTCTTTGGCAATAGAACACACAGTGGAGTAATTAGTGTTCTTAGGCTCCCACAAGTAATCGTTGTCTTTAGATCTGACTCCTTTCATTACAACTTCTTGTTTATCATTAATTACAAGACATTAAGATTTTGAGAAGTTGACCTTGAATCCTAGATCACATAATTGACTGATACTAATGAGATTAGCAGTCAGGCCTTTTACCAATAGTACTTCATTCAGATTTGGAACTCCAGGGCAGTCCAAATTACCAACTCCTTTGATTTCACCTCTAGCACCATCTCCAAAGGTTACATAACTAGTGGTGTAAGGTTTAACATTATTTAGAAGGTTCTTGATTCCAGTCATGTGCTTAGAACACCCACTGTCAAAGTACCAGTCTTCCTTTGCAGAGACTCTCAGGGAAGTGTAGGCTATCAGGGCAGTAGCCTTTTTCTTCCATTGAGGAGTATGTGGTACCCTGTTAGACTTGGTTTTGACACCTGGGTTTTGATTGGGGTATCCATACAATCTGAAGCAGAAAGGCTTTATGTGACCAAACCTCCCACAATGATGACATCTCCATCTTTGGTACTTTTTCTTCATATTTCTCTGTTCCCGATGTTGAGTGTTATGTTGTGACATCTGCTTTGACCTTTGTTTACCAGACCTGATCTTCTTATCTACACCAGATTTCTTTGCTGCCACAAATCCTAGACCAGACTAGTTTCCCAAATTTTGTCCAACCTGAAGGATTTCTTCCAATTTGTCAGTTCCATTCGACAGCATCTTGACAGATTTGGTCATCTGGTTCAGTTTTGAGTTCAGCATTTGAACTTCCCCTTCTATATGACTTATAGTTTCAAGGTCTGCCCTTTTTTCAGCCTCCAGCTTTATGATGAGTTTTGTTTGTTTCTCATTTTGCACACAGACTTCAGCACTTCGGATACACAATTTCTTGTAAGTATCAACCAGTTCTTCAAAAGTTACTTCCTCATCACTAGTGTCACTTTCAGAGGTATAAACACCAGTTAGTGCAGTAACTAGTTTGGCAGATTCTTCTTCAGAAGTAATTTCTGAATCACAGTCAGAACAGGTAGCAGTCATTCCTTTCTTTTGTTTCTTAAGAAAGGTAGGACATTCATCTCGAATATGCCCATATCCTTCACAACCATGGCATTGAATTCCCCTGCCTTGATTTCCCTTCTCTTCAGACCTTGGTCTTCTGCTGGAGTCATAAGATCTGTTAATGTCAGAGGGGATGTTCTCAACATTTGACCTTGACTTTGGATCCATTCTCTTGATGAGTTTGTTGAATTGTCTTCCAAGCATGGCTATAGCTTCTGAAATATTTTCTTCCTCATCCTCCTTGTTTTTATCTTCAGAGTTGGATACAAGTGCTATGCTCTTGTTTTTCTTGTCAACATTGTCACTGATCCCCATCTCAAAAGTCTGAAGAGACCCAATGAGTTCATCCACCTTTAACTTGCTGATGTCCTGGGCTTCCTCTATAGCAGTTACCTTCATTGCAAATCTTTTAGGCAGGGATCTGAGAATCTTTCTCACCAGTTTTTCTTCAGACATCTTTTCACCCAATGCTCCTGAGGTGTTGGCAATCTCCAATATGTTCATGTGAAACTCATGAATGGTTTCATCTTCCTTCATCCTTAGGTTCTCAAACTTGGTAGTCAGCATCTGAAGCCTTGACATTTTTACTTTGGATGTGCCCTCATGGGTAGTTTTGAGAGTGTCCCATACTTTCTTGGCCAGTTCACATTGATGTACTAGTATGAATATGTTTCTATCAATTCCATTGAACAAGGCATTTAAAGCTTTGGAATTACCCAGGGCTAACTCATCTTCTTCTTTGCTCCATTCTTCCTCAGGCTTCAGACTGACTGTCCCATCTTTCTCAGTTATGGTGGGATGGTTCCATCCTTTGTCAGCAGCTCTCCAAGCCTTTTTGTCCAGTAATTTTAAGAAGGCAATCATACGAGGTTTCCAGTAATCATAATTTGTTCCATCCAGAATGGGTGGTCTGTTTCCAAAAACTCCTTCTTTGTCCATAGTGCTAGAAAGTGATATCCCTAGATCTCACCCAGTAATACAGGCAGGGTGCCTGCTCTGATGCCAATTGAAATTCTGGAAGCAGATACTCAATGTCACAGTGAATGTTATGACACCGTATCTGACTTTCTATAAGACAGTAAATAAAAACAGTAAAGAACACAGTCAATTGTTTACCCAGTTCAGTGTGAAACAACACCTACTCTGGGGGCTACCAAGCCAGGGAGGAAATCCACTATAAGAGATATTAATTCAGGAATAAACCAACCAGTTTATCTCCTTCACTTAAGACCTACCCAATGCAACTTCAATCTAAGTTCAACTTAAACCTGAGTTCCTACTCACTCCCCCTCAATCACAGCAGTGATACTTAAAACAATTGACTAATGAATTAATGAAGACACTCTTCAGAACATACACTTGATTATGCTTCACAGCTTTTTAATCAAGTTACACAAACACTCGTGCTTCACAGCTTTGAGTGATACATAAACCTAACTTGACTTTGCTTCAAAGCTTTAGTCAAGAGACACAAAACACTCTTGCTTCAAAGCTTTGAGTGATACAAAAACCCTTACAATCAAAACCTATTCCAAGTCACTTATCACAATGATACTTGCTTGGATTACAGCAGTTAAAACTATACAACTTCTAATTGATCTTCAGTCAAAAGAGTTACTCTGCAGCCATCATTCCTGTTGAATATATATGCAGCTGTTTCTTCAGTTAGGGTTTCCACAAAAAGCTAGGGTTAATTAGGTTTAACCTTAAGACTTGGTCACAAGACTTTATCAACCAGGTTAGGGTTGAGCTAGGTTAACCCAAAGTCCACGTGAGATTCTGTTCTGGAAGGAATGAGCCAACTTCCTGAAAAATCTCAGAATTAACCAAACTGCATATCTGTTAGATCAGTACAGGATGTCTTAACATTTGTTATGACATCAGAATTCCTGTTTACTGATTTTGGTAGAAGGCAATAAATGTGATCATTGCAAAATGCTCAGATACACACTCATAAACAGTAGCTACTGTATGCCATACTTTTTCTGCATAAAGTACCTAATAAACCAGAATGTTATGACATTAGTCATGACATTTACACACCTGGTTTTACCAAAAATACATGCCAATAACTAAACACTTACAAACCCTTTACTGCCAGACTTTTCTTCAATTGTACAAACAACACGGCAGAATACGAAGCGTGCATCTTTGTACCCTAACCTTATCCCTTACAAAGAACATGTTTTGACATTGCTACCACATTTTGAGAAGATTACCTTTAAGCATTTCCCGCGAGAAGAAAATCAGCTAGCAGATGCTCTAGCCACAATGTCATCTATGTTTAAACTTAACCGGGATAACGAGGCTCCCCAGATCACCATTGAACGAATGGATGAACCAGCACACTGTCACGAGATTAATATTGAAGAAGTAGTGGACCAGCCTTGGTTCCACGAAGTCAAGAAGTATCTCGAGGCTCAAGAATACCCAGAAGGATCTTCAATCAATGATAAGAAGTTCTTAAGGAGATTCTCTGCTAAGTTCTTCCTTAGTAATGACATCTTGTATAAACGCAATCACGACTCTGTGTTACTTCGGTGCATAGATAAGGTTGAAGCTGAAAGGATCATGGCTGAATTGCATGAAGGTACTTTTGGCACCCATTCCAGTGGGCATACGATGGCAAAAAAATTCTACGGGCAGGCTATTATTGGTCTACCATGGAAGCAGATTGCTATCAACACTCTCGAACCTGTCATAAATGCCAGATTTATGCTGACAAGGTGCATGTACCTCCGGTTCCTCTGAATGTCTTGACAACTCCTTGGCCCTTTGCTATTTGAGGGATTGATAAGATTGGGGAAATCAAGCCTACAACCTCCAATGGAAACCTCTTCATCCTAGTGGCCATTGACTATTTTACAAAATGGGTGGAGGCAGCTTCTTTCGCTTCCGTTACCAAGAATGTTGTTTCCCGTTTCATCAAGCAAAATATCATTTGTCGGTACGGTATCCCGTAAAGGATCATCACCGACAATGGTACAAATCTCAACAACACTATGATTACCGCATTGTGCGAGCAATTCAAGATTCAACATCACAATTCTTCTCCCTATCAGCCAAAGATGAATGGTGCTGTCGAAGCTGCAAATAAAAACATTAAAAAGATCATACAAAATATGACAGTCACATACAAAGACTGGCATGAGATGTTACCATTCTCTCTCCACGGGTATCGTACCACGGCTCGCACATCAACCGGGGCAAAACCTTATTCTTTGGTGTACGACATGGAAGTTGTTTTGCCTATCGAGGTTCAGATCCCCTCTCTGAGGATTATGAAGGATGCATGATTGAACGAAGACGATTGGATCCAGACTTGACTTGATCAACTAAACTTGATTGATGAGAAGAGACTTGCTGCTGTTTTCCATGGTCAAATGTATCAAAAACGGATGATCAAGGCTTTCAAGAAGAAAGTCAGACGCCAAGTGTATCAAGTGGGGGATATAGTGATCAAACGCATCATCCTGCCACAAAGTGATCCCAGGGGAAAATGGACTCCTACCTATGAAGGACCATTTATAATCAAAAACATTTTTTCTGGTGGGGCAATGATCTTGACCACCATGGATAGTGACGACCTGCCACATCCTGTGAACGCAGACATAGTCAAAAGATACTACGCATAGGAGACCCGCTAGGTTGACATACCTAGGAAAAAGAAAGGCATCTCAGCAAACCAAAAAGGTTCGGGCAAAATTTAGGGATAAAATAAAAAAAATCTGTACACCCGGCAAGTTGAAAACCTGAAAGAGCGACTTGGGCAAAAAAGGGTTTCCCGGTGGATTGAAAACCTGAAAGGGCGGTCCAGGAAAAGTTAGGGAATTAAGGCGTACGACTATGTCCTGTCGGATCACTCTACAAACAACCTTTGACTTCCACTGACAAACTCAGAGGTTCTGATCAATTCAGTCATCTTCAGACAAGGAAACAAATAGACAAGATGCTCAGAGATACGAAGGCTATAGCAGAATGGAAACCCCATGGGATTATTACACATAGCTATTTTTCTTTGTATCAAATTTTTCTTTTATGACAGCATTCTCTTACTAGAATGTTTGTCCCCTTTGTACAAAATATTTACTCAAAGTTAATACAAAGATATCCCTTTGAAAGTGCAAAACTATTTGTCTTTTTCTTTACGCTTGTGTTTTGTTTGCAAAAATGTCCAATGATTTATTTTTGAACAAATGCATTTGAACATAATTACTGTTTACAAATAAACAAAGTGGGAAAGAATAATTACTGATAGGTTGAAAGGATAGGAAAATATATCTAGGCTATTCCATAAACAATCCCCTGCAGTACGTCATTTAAATCCCCAGCGGAACAAAGTTTCAAATTATTGATCCCCAGTAGAAGTTGTCAAAATTTCTCAAGGCTCCCCAACAGGTTTTACAAGCAGTACATAGCATTACCCTCACAACAAAATTTATTTCTCTCGGCAGAAATCCATCAATACTTCGACTTCAAGACATGAAGACTCACGTATCCTCAGCAGCATTCAGGGATTTATTTTCCTCAATCCAACAACATTACAGTAAATTAGCTCACATACGCATACATTACATCTATATACCATAAACATTGATAAAGCAAATACATTACATCATACACTTCATGCAACATGACTTTTCATTTTAGCTAACATTTTACCCTTTTCAGGATAAGATTAACAGCTACCATTAACAATGTTCAAGACTTTCAGATACAATTCAGATACGCTCCAGACACGGACGCTATTATGATACTCATTCAGATGTAACTTTCAGATACAGTTCAGATACGCTCCAGACACGGACGTCATTCTGATACTCATTCAGATGCAACTTTCAGATACAATTCAGATACAATCCAGACACGGATGTCATTATGATACTCATTCAGATGCAACTTTCAGATACATTTCAGATACACTCTAGACACAGATGCATTCTGATACTCATTCAGATGCAACTTTCAGATACAGTTCAGATACGCTCTAGACACGGATGACATTTTGATACTCATCCAGATTCAACTTTCAGATACAGTTCAGATATGCTCCAGACATGGATGCCATTCTGATACTCAGTCAAAATCATCTCCCAGATACAGTTCAGGTACGCTCCATACGCGGACACCATTCTGATACTCATTCTTTCAGTTTACAAATTACAATTCAACAGTCATTCTTGTATGGCATCTACAAGCCCATCTCCAACAAGATTCCATCACCTCTCCAAATGGTATCTTTAAGCCCATTCCCTCAACCTCGCATCATCGAGTGCAAATTTCTGGGCACTCTAGTGTCCAATCATCTTCCACCTTCGAGTCGCGAATGGCAAAACTCGCCAATCTAACTCTTCAGGTTTAAGAAGATTGAACATGGGCAGCTCTTGTACCAAAAAATTTGCCCTCTCACTTATCAAGATTTTCCACAGAAAGGTCTCTTTGAATCAAGAATGGATTAGGGTTTGATCAGCTTAAGACATCTCCTCATGCACTATTGACCAAAATTAGGGTTTGAGTTTGCACAAGGATTTTTGGACTATCAATGCTTCATTTGACCTTCAAGGATCATTATGGACCCCCAAGATTATTCATGTCAAGTTTCAAGCCTTGAATCAAACTTTTGATCACACTTTTCATCAAGAAAGCAAGGGTTTAAGTTTTGGTTTTGAAAAGTTGAAATTTTTAACTTAGAAAATTTTCTAAGTATAGAAAATTTCTTGTTTTTTTCTCAACTTTAAGCCAATTTTTCACCATGATACAAGATGATTCAAAGGAAACCCCCAACATGAAAGTTGTAGATATCCATGAAATATACAACTTTTATTCACATAATTTCTCCTAAAAGTGCTTGGATCTCAAGATATAAATTTGTGAATACATACTCATGAACTAAAACAACTTAGTAAAATTTTGCCCTAGTTAGGCAGGTTTTTGATCTAACTTCATGCCAATTTTTCACATAGTTCCAAGGGGAATATTTGAAAGAAATTCAAATATGAGTTGTAGAGAATAATTCAAGCTTTCCAAAATGTCCAAGAACTCCTTGAGATCATTCTTGAGTAGGGAGAATCGAAGAAATGAAGTTGGCAATTTCTCACTTTGATTTCAAGCCATTTCATAATGAACCAAAATTCAAATTCAAGTCTAGGCTGCATAATCTTTGTTTGCAGGCCTCAAACTTGTTTCTCACTCCATAATTAAATGTTTACACAGATGATAGAGATTTAATCCAAGCATTAGAGCCTTTGTCCAAGCTACAATTCCATTTATGGCACAAAGTTGCCATTTCCATTTTGATAAAGCACAACTTTTGCAATTGTCAACTCCTTGAGCTTTGCACTAGTTCTTTCTGCACACACAAATACTATAAACCAAAAACAATGTGTCTAAGACCTTTACCAACTCAGATCAGGCTTGTACAAACACTTAGGGACTTGTCTCCTCACTTTGCTTCAAAAGCAAGTTATAGAGCCAAAAGGCTATAACTTAGAAATCTTGAGAAAGCTTGATCCCTAATCCTTTCCATACATATACACAAATGTATTGCAACCTCAAACATGAATGCTAAAGCTCATAAACTCTCCCAAACACTCTATCACTAAAAATCTGCCATAACTTGCAGTTTTGCACCTTACAAAGCAATCTCAAAAACCACTCGTGCGTTTTGAGTTTTAACCACCTAAACACTAAATATACATCATACCTAAATGTTCCAGACCCCTGTTCCCTCACTGTAACTCCTCCTCCTCCATCTTCCATTTTTAAATTTCAAGCTTGCAGGTTGACTTGAGTAGGGAGATTCAGGGACTTTCAAGACAAGGTAAGGATTGGAATACACTCAGGGAGGTCCAGGCAAGCTAAACAGATCCTCAGGCCTTCTCAAAACTTGCTCAAACTCCATTCACGATCTCAACTGAAAGAGGTAAAAACTCAAACTTCTATCTCTTTATACAAACATCCCTTGGTCTTGATTTGTGAAAACAAAATATAGATATTCTTGCACTAAAGCCAACCATGTTCATATATTTCATTTATATTCATTGTGTATAGAGAATTTTGGATTTGAAATTTCTGTAAAAATTAGGTTTCAAATTAGGGCCAGTAAAATTGCTTTGATCTTTGACTTTTAGTTTACATGAATTATATGGTTGAAATCGTGGGAAGCAATACTATAACTTTCATGTTTGGATTTTCCATTTTCATGGAGAAATGAGAGAGATACAGGTGGTCCGGCCATGGCTCAAGGTTGAAGAGGAAGTTGCCTTCAGGGGGCGTTTTCTAATATATATTTATCTTTGTGTTTCTATAAACGGATGTACAGCCACCCCAGTGGTAAGGCAGCGCGCAAAAATGCCATAGGTCATGGGTTCGAGCCTTGGCGCCTGCCTTTTGCAATTTTCCATACTTTTTCCATTTTTTGTTGTTTTTTTGCAGCGTGGGCTTCAGACTTTGGGTCCTATGTTTTTTTTTGCTAACCTCCTGCCCTCCCATTTGCTTGCAGCACCCCTGACCCATTATCTTTTATTTATTTATTTATTTTGTTTTCATTTTATTTTCCTAATAATATTTTCTTAATAATAAAAAATCATAAAAAATATACAAAAATGATAAATATTATATTTTGTTTTATTTTTTTTCCTCATAAAAATATATATATTTTTAATTTAAGTTATATACTATCTTTTTAATAAACTTGTAAATTAAATTATAATTAGTTTGATATACATATTTTTTTTATATATTTATTAAATCTATTATTTTAACACAAAAATACAAAAATACCTCATAAATACCATATATTGTTTTTCAAGATAAAAATGTAAAAATATTTACTTTTTCTTAAAGAAATTTACTTTCTTTTAATTAAGTAGAATTAGGGTATTAGTAAAAATCTTCTCTAAAAATTAATTTTCTTTCCTAATTAATTTAAGATAATCTTGATTGATTTATTAGGTTTAGGTTAAAACTTTTTCACATAAAAAACCAAACAAAAATCTTCTTTTGCATTTACATATCTTTGCATATTTAATTTATCTTATATATTATTTATTCCAATATTTGTACAAATTCAATTTGGTTGTAATAGATTAATTAGGTTTATATTATTGCAATCCCCATTCATAAATTGTATAACCCCTCCCACGAAGTGTTGTAATAGCGTAGTAATCGTTAAATTTCGCAATTTATCGCTTTTATATAACATGTTAGTAATTAGGGTTTGTATGGAAAGATAAAACCAATCAAATAGAAAACCCCAATTCAAGACAAAATCAAGCATGAAAATGACACACTTGCACACAAGCACCCCTAGGGTTACTCCATTTGGTTGCCTTATACAAAATGGCCATATTACGCATGTAAGGTATCTTAGCAAAACAAACAAATACAAGATCATAGTCCCTCGATGACGCTAATCAAAGTTGCCTTAAAAAAATGATCTTAGTCCCTCAAAAAATGCTAAGATACTTTGCAACATTTCTAATCATGGTTATACGATGACTCATGCCTGTCCCGTTTAAATCAAAAGATAGGATTGCTTACTAAATCAATGGTAAGACAACAATGTCAAAGAAAAATAAAATGAACAAGAAAGACATTTTGAGTAGGTAGTTTGCTCTTAATTACTTGCTCCATTTCAAACAAATATCCTTGCTATTTTCAAAACAAACACACACATTTCCAAACATCTTACAAACATTGAAAACATTTTCAAAAAGACAAACATCTTTGTATACATTCTTACGAACGAGAATCATTATAAAGATTGCCTAAACAATAGCCTCTTTTACAAAATACTTTCAAAACCACACCAAGCACAATTTCAAACAACAAAAAGCAAGTGATCTAGCAAGTAACTAAGAGCCCATGGAAAACCATGGATGAAAAGGGTGATAATACCGTCCCTTTTCATAATCTATCCCCCGAACTCAAGAAACAATCTCAAAGGTCTTTCCTGTGCTTTTTCACCTTTCCTTTTGGATAAAGCAAAAGTCGGTGGCGACTCTTGCTAACCGCAACATTTGAAATCAAACGCAAAACCTTCAAGTCAGTTCTCCCACCGTATCACACTCGGCAATATTATTACTTAGGATTTCTGCAAGCTTCGAGTTTTGGTTTGAGAATTTGCATTTATTTTGCACGAGAAGATTTTATCTCCTCAGCGGGAATATAGTGGCATTTCCCCAGGAAGTCATATTTCTTTCCCTAGGAAGCCATATTGTTCTCCCCAGAAAGTCATTTTTACAATCCTTCCTATAACAATGAGTATAAAGTCTCTTTATTTGAGCAACTTGTACTTCCCTGTAAGAGTCGACGTAACTTTTTTTCTATCTTCTCTATGAGTGGATAGTTTGCAGTCCATTGTCAAATTACTCCAGTGGATGGCAAGACTCTCAATATCACAGAGACAGTTCATTGTGAAATCTTTGCAAGTGGTAGTCTCTTTATTTGATACAGCTTATATATTACCCTTTCCAAGCAGAATTCTTTGGTTAAAGAAGAAGTTGAGACCCGTTCTAGGTGAAATGCCAGAATTTTGGGAAAACATGTTATCTTTTTGCTACCCTCAGTGAACGTTGGTAGTTCATCATCAGTGAACGTCGATGCTATGATATATTTTCTCTCTACCTTTAGTGAAAGTTAGTAGGCCACCTTCAGTGAAAGTTGGTGCTTGTTATCTTTTTGCTACCCTCAGTTAACGTTGGTAGTTCATCGTCAGTGAATGGCGATGCTATAATATTTTCTCTCTACCTTCAGTGAAAGTTGGTAGGTCACCTTCAGTGAAAGTTGGTTCTTGTTATCTTTTTGCTACCCTTAGTGAACGTTGGTAGTTCATCGTTAGTGAACGACGATGCTATGATATTTTATCTCTACCTTCAGTGAAATTTGGTAGGTCACCTTCAGTGAAAGTTGGTAGGTCACCTTCAGTGAAAGTTGGTGCTTGTTATATTTTTGCTACCCTCAATGAATGTTGGTAAGTCATCGTCAGTGAATGGCGATGCTATGATATTTTCTCTCTACCTTCAGTGAAAGTTGGTAGGTCACCTTCAGTGAAAGTTGGTGCTTGTTATCTTTTTGCTACCCTCAGTGAACGTTGGTAGTTCATCGTCAGTGAACGGTGATGCTATGATATATATTCTCTCTACCTTCAGTGAAAGCTGGTAGGTCACCTTCAGTGAAATTTGGTGCTTGTTATCTTTTTGCTACCCTCAGTGAACGTTGGTAGTTCATCGTCAATGAACAATGATGCTATGATATATTCTCTTTCTACCTTCAGTGAAAGTTGGTAGGTCTTCGATAGTGAACACTGATGATTATTATCTTTTTGCTACCTTCAGTGAACGTTGGTAGTTCATCGTCAGTGAATGATGATGCTATGATATTTCTTTTCCTTCTACCTTCAGTAAAAGTTGGTAGTTCATCATCAGTGAACGTCGATGATTCTTTCTCTCTACCTTCAGTGAACGTTGGTAGTCTCACCTTCAGTAAAAGTTGGTGTATCCTTTGACTTTTTATCATCCTCTATGAGTCAGGTCTTTTGATCCACCAGTAATTTATTTTCCTGGCCGGGTTTCTCTTTTGTTTCTTTATTTCCTTTGTTACATCCCCAATAGTGTTTTGCGTCTCTTTTATTTTGTTCATATGCATTCACGCTCATAAGCATTGCATGGCATCTTAGGGCCAAAAATAGGGTTTATTTTATATTTAAGTATCTTCGATCGTGTCGACACAAAGATTTTTAACCTTCGTATCTTCGGATAGAAGAAACTTAAATAAGGGTAGCTGTTGTACCCCAATTTTTGCCCCTAAGATCCCTTCATCATACCATGTTGATTCAATCACAACAAGATCACATTAGGGCTTTTGGTTCCCCCCTATCTGTAGCTTTGCTCTTTGAGGAATCACCAAGCACCTTGATTTGTTTTCTTTTGTGATCGTGAATATTGTGTCTTGATTTTTATTTTAGTTAATAAATTGAAATGTTGGTTTGTCTCACTTGTTAATAATGTAGGTAAAGGAAATGAGGCTTAGCAAGTTGCTCCATGGGTTTATGAGTTTATTTCCATGCCCTAGTCAATAAAGCTTGATAAGTCCAAACTTCACCATTGAAGTTGTTTTGGAAGGGATGGAATGGAAAAGTTATTTTGGTTCACTACATTTCAAAGTTATCAAAATTGACTCAAAAGTGCAAGGGATTGATTGAAGAAGTTATCATGGTTGGACAAGGTCTTGTTCCCATTGATCACAAGTGCATATTTCTCTCAATTCTCAAGATATGGAAGTAGTTTTGGTGGCTATGAGTTCTAATTTTCATCCTCAATAACTTCTATTTACAAAGCAAGAGTGTTGGTACAATAAGGTGGTTCAAATTTGTCAAGGTTCCTCAAAGCATTTTCTTGATCTATGAGCTAGGGTTTTGAACTTCAAAGAAGTATATCTTACTCATCTTTTGGTATTTTTGAGTGATTCCAAAGACACCATCCTCTTAACAGGGTTATTAACAAATTACTTCAAAAGTTTTAAGGAGTTTTCATGTGGAAGAAACTTGATGATGAAGAAAGATTACAAGTCCTCTAGATGAACCCCCAATTTCTCATGTGTGACTTCAAATGATCATAACTTGGTCATTTTTTATCACCTTGGACCCACTCTTTTTCCATAATGATCTTGCATATGTGAAATTTATTCCTTCTTTTATATGAAAAGTGAGAAAATGGATGGAAGATGACCTAAGGATACAAAATATTATAGGTCATTTCATGATTTTTTGCCAACTTCAACAATTCAAAACTCTGTCAATTTTTGGAGATTTTGAATGGTTCAAGTTTCAAAGTGTCATTTAAGAGGTCTATTTCATGCCATCTTTTTTGGTCAAGAGAAAATTCCAAGTGGAAGGCCATGTTTGGATGTAAAACATTATAGGTCACTTTTGAAGAAAAATTTGAAATATTTTTAAGTATGGAAAGTCAACCCTTTTTCTATAACTTTGACTCAATGCAAATTTCAGCTCAAGCATCAATTTGATTTCATTCTTTTTCCATTGCAAAGCTTGTAACATCATCTTTCTAAAGCATCAAGAATCATGCCTTAAGACCCCTTGAGCTGAGAATGCCATTGGTTTGAACTTGGTAACTTGAAACTGAAGTTTCTTCAAAGGTCAGAATTTGAAATCATTGATTTAGCTTCTAAACACTTTGTTTCTGCGTGTTTTTTCCTCTAAACATGTTTAGTGAACTTCCAGAAGTGATTAGCACAACAAAACGCGTGTTTTGGATGAGTTTTGATCAAAGTAGAAGTCACACTTTTCTTGTTTGCAACTTCACACGATTTCCCTCCAAACTTCATCATTTCAAACGCTTGGACATTCCATTTGATTCCCTATAAATAGAGGGTCATACCTCATTCATTTTCTCAAGCTTGGATATCCAGAATCACCCTGCCAAACTTGTTCAATAACTCAAATTTCTGCAACTTTGAAATCTATTTTCAAGCCTTTTTCAATCCAATTTTCTATCAATTTACCTTCCTTGATCTTCCCTGAAGCTAACCATATAATTACATTCAAGAATTGTGCCCTATGTTGCTCCATAGAAGTCCAGTTTTAGAACTCTGCAACTCAACTTCAATAGGTAGATTTCTCCATCAATTCTTCAAAACTTTGATATCATTGTGATGCTCTCATTTCAATGGTTCTAGTCGAAACACTTACTTTTATCTAGAAACATGTTTTGACCATGAAATTTCAAATCCCTTTTCAAAACTTTCCTTCCAAATTGCTTGAGCTACATTTTATATAAATTTGTCGCGAAGGTGTGGTTGTCTTCGTCTTGAAGAGACGAAGCGAATGGCATAGGTCTGAGTTTCTGATTTTACAGTTTGAGAGACCTGCAATTCACGTTGGCTGAAGGTTGAAGATGACCAACGTGTCATCTTCCAACCAATGAAGGCGCGTCATCTGTTTTTTTATAATTTGATTTAATTAATGATTCTATGCTTTATTGACTAATGACCATGATATGCACAACACGCCAGATCCCTTGGATTTGATTACTAACGCGTTTTCACTCTCATCCAATGGTCCACATATTTTTGACTTTATTTTTCTTTTCTTATTTTTATATTTAATTGTTTTAAATTTCAAAAAATCATAGGAAATTCATTTTTAGTCCAAAAAATCTGAAAAAATTATGAAAAATATTTTTGATTTTCCTCTTTCTGATTTTTATTTTTTCACAATTTTATTTTGTGTTTTGATATTTTTTTATAAATTTTCACTTTATTTGATTTGTTTTAAATGTTTAAAAATACTTTTATGCATTTTTTAATTCTGAAAAAATTATTAAATGATCCAATGATATTGCGACAAATATTGGTGACCTCATTCATTATTTATTTCTTACTTTGGTATTTTTTTTAATCATTTTTTATCATTTTACTCATTTCTTTTAATTTTAAAAATAGTTTCTGACTTAAAAAAATTACCAAAAATTTTATAAAAATATTTTAGTTCATTTCTGATTTTTCTATGGTCTTACTTTTTATTTCTTGATTAATTAGAACATAGTTGATATTTTTCTCTTTTATTTCTATTTTAAAAAACATTTTAAAACTTTTTTAATGTATTATTAAATGCAATATTATTTTGTGACTATTTTCTGGCTGATCTTGGGTTAAATTTTTGATTATGAACTTTGTTAACATAATTGGATCCATGGTGTTGAGTTTAACTCCATAAAAATGGATGAATTATTTTAATAATAGTTTAATTAAAATTTACTTCAAATGTGGTTTGTTTGTTTCATCCCCTCCCTCTTCATCTTATTCCCCTTTCTCATTATATTACATGTTATGGGATAATGATCTCTATATCATTTATCCAAACATGAAATACATAGATTGCTATTGACCGGCCTCAAAATAGGTGCGACTTCTATATAAGTACACTTACGATTGCTTAACATAACGCTAAATTTTGTCCCGATTCAAATAAATGATCATTCGTAGCCCAAACCTATGTTTGCAAGCCCAAGTATATTAATATGATCTCTTTGATCCAATAACCTTGAGATTCATTATGTGGAGGCTTTGGTTCTACCAATCCTCTAATGAATCTGCAACATTTTTGGTCAACGCGGATCACTTAAACATCGTTGATCATTAAATGGTACTTTTGAGGATTCCAAATGGATGATATACTTGAAAAAAAGAAAATGCAACTTGTCGTGTGGAGGCTTTGGTTCTACCAATCCTCTAATGAGTTCAAAATGCAAGTTTCAAGATGGTCATCCAACTAACCACTAACTATTAAATAGTTTTTACTTTATGCCCTTTTATTTTTTTATGCTTTATGTATCATTTACTTTAAGCATTACATTTCATGTCATTTTATTTTGCTCACTTGAGTTTTTTCTTTTCTCTTCTAAGACACCTAATAATCAACATGAACCATAAAAAACCCTTTAATGATACTTGGACTATTTGGTTACTATCCTTGGCATTGTGGAGCATTAGACTTCTTGGACTTTGGATTAGAAACCCTAGCCTATGTTGGAGACCTTGTGACCTTAATTTATATTTTGTCTGGAGTTCTTGAGGTTTACCTCAAGATATTGGGTTATTTGTTTGTTTTGTGTGCAGGTTATTGTGATTACATTCCTTGTTTGTAATCTGGAATTCTCCTGTATACAACCGTTACTCTGCCCAATTTTTGTGAAGACTTAATACACTTGAAGTTTGGTTCTCACAAGAGGTCTAGTATCTTTTCTTGCTTAGTTTCAATCCAAAGAATGGGAATTCTATCTTGGCTCATAATGTCAAGTATTAGCTTCTTGTTGGTTAGATGGTTCTTATCCCTAGATTTTACCTCATGCTTTAGGATAGTCTCTTCTTCTCCTCCCATCTTCTTTAATTTCAAAAAATCTTCTCCCTCCTTTTGAAAAACCTTCTTATTTATAAACTTGAACCACTTTCATAATAAACTTGGACTTAGGTCCATGCATTTTCAAAACCTTTTTCATAAATAAACTTCAATCAACTTAATGATACCTTGACATTTTTTTTGTGAAAAGACTAAAAGTCAATCAATCTCATTTCAAGCCATTTTGCCACTTTGGCTTTTAAAACCTTTCTCAAAAGATTAGACTCTTGTCAATCATTGTAGTAATGCAAACAACTATACTTCTACAATATGTAGTAAAGAGAGATATTTTCCACTTGGGTGTTGAGTGAGACATTGTTGATTTTAAAATCCAAGTCATATCCTCCACTTTGAGATGATGCAAATTATCCTTTCTCATGATTGTGGGTAGTAAGTATGTTTTTTTCACACGGACAACGACGATGATGTCTTATCTCATAAAATTAAATAACAAACTTGTATCCTAAAATTTTTAAAAGAGGAACTACGTTTACCCTGATCCCCTATTGCATGAAAGGTGGTACGTAGGCACTAAAAGTTCGCAACCGTGGCGGGTACAAAAACTATAAAAATATATTTCTTTTCTCACCTGCACCATCCATTTTTATACAACTTTTTATAGCCAAAACATACAGATTTTACAAAGAGGTTCCTGTGGAGTACCGTAGATGTTTAGGGTGCTAATACCTTCCCTTTGCATCACCAATCCCCTTACCTTGAATCTTTCCCTATCTTTTTGGGTTACTCGTTCTTTTCCCATTCCTTTGGAAACAATAAAGTGTGATGGTGATTTTTATTTTGATCTGTATAAGTCTAGTCAATCCAATGGCTTAGTCTTAAACATTTATACCTCTACAAATGGCATCTATAATACCATCTCCACCGACTCTCTGTTATCTTCTCCAAATGGCATATGTAAGCCCATTCCCGATATCATCAACCAACAACGTTGCTTCATGCGAGTGCAAATTTCTGGGCACTCTAGTGTTCAATCATCTTCCATCTTCAGATTATGAAAGGCAGACAATCCAATCTAAATCCTCAAGTTTAAGAAGATTGAACAGGGGAAGCTGTTGTACCCTAAAATTTTCCCTCCCATTTTTACTCAAGACATGCTCATTGAGGTCTTCAATTACTCAAGGTTGACCAAGAATTGATCAGACAAATTCTTCTCCTAAGCAATGAAACTTCAACTAGGGTTTCACTTTTCACAAATAATTTTGGGTTGCAAAGACCTCAAGTGATTTCCATGGTCCCTAATATGTCTCCAAGAACGCCCATGACAAGTTTCATGCCTTGCACTACAAGTTTGCTCAGTCTATTGCTCAAGTGTTTGAAAATCAACTATACTAGGTCAAAAGTCAATTGTGGATAATATACAGTCAAACTTCAAGATTTATGGTCAACATAAAAATTTTGAAACGGTATTTATCATTTTATCAAGGGTTGATCATGATTCCTCAAGGAAAGTCCTCAGATCATCAAAAGTCAAGAATTGCCAAATTAGGGTTTCCTTAGGAGAAGTCAACCAAACTTTGACCTGGCATAACTTTTACATGCTTCATCAACTTTTCCCTAACCAAAGCCTATTTTGAAGAAGATTAAATTCCCTACATCTTTATTTTTATTCTCAAGTCCAAAAGATGCTTCATTTGGAAGATATGATCTCATATATTATAGGTCATTTTTAGAAAGTCAACAAAAGACACTTTTTTGTCAAGGCAACTTACATCAAGATAAAGTCTTCAAATGAAAAATTTATTAAAAGAGAAAGTGTAGAGAACATCTCGGGCTTTCCAAAAAGTCCAAGTTCATTTTTAAAATATAAAAATTGAGCAAGTTATGGTTTGCACAAGTTGCGCAAATTTGTGAAAAATGCATGAAGTCAACTTAGAGCAAAATTGCATTTTTAGGTTAATTGACCTAACTTTTAGGGTTCAAACATGTTTATGACATACCCAAGGACCTCTAAACCTAACAATTCACTATTTGTATTTTTATTTCTATTTATTTAAATTTTTATTCATTTAAATATGAATTAAATCAAATAAATTAAATAAAAATACAAAGAATAATGGGCCATGACACTTGGAATTGATTTGATCTATTAGAAGGTCCATAATTTCGTGCAAGATACATCCAAAGGGACCAGGTTCATGCAAGTGACCAAAGAGGCAAAAATATCACAAATATGGACATTTTCAATGTGTTTTATCCTTGTCTCCGAGGCCATGAATGCATTGATTCTTTACCATATTTTTTCACTCCTATCTTCCCTCTATAAATACATAATGTTACAAGCCAAAGGGACACGTAATTCTTCTTCAAAAAGCACTACAAAAGTCTTCTCAAAATTCTAAAAAAAAATCAAAAAGTTGCAAAATCTGTAACTTCAATTCCAGGCGCTATCAACCCAAACCAAAATCATTAACCCTCTCCTGAGTTTCCCAGGAGTCCTCCAGAGCCCAGGTTCAAGCCTTACACGTCCCAGATCCTCCTCATAACCATCCTACGTTTTTTGGTAAAATTTTGAATCTCAAATCCTCTAAATTATGTAATTTAAATTAGTTTTATGTATGCTTTTATATTACTATTGATGTTTTGAGTAGATCTAATGTGTTACATGCGAGCTTAGATACCTGAATCCTAGAACACCATTCTTAGGGTACTCCTCTGCCAGGTCATGGGTTCGACCCATGCAGGAAACACATTTTTATTTTTTCTAACTTTTGTTTTGCAGATCCCACAGGCGCCTGTGCCCTCTTGTCATTGGGCCAAGGGTTTCCTTTTATTCTCACCCCATAAATATTTTTGCAGTGCCTGAACCCTCTTACTGATAGGCCTGATACTTCTTTGAAGCGCACCCCCCGTTTCATTTTGTTTGCAGGCCCATTTTAATTTTCTTTATTTTGTTTTAATTAACATTTCTGTTTTAATCTATTTTATTTCATTACAACATTAAAATAAAAAAATCATAAAAATATTATGTTAGTCTTTTTTAATTAAATTAACTTGGTAAAATAATTAAATAATAACATTAACCTTTTATTTAATTTAAAATAAATAGACCTAGGATTTAATTCATTTAATTTCTTGTATTCATAACAAAAATACAAAAAACATAGAATTAAATTTTTTTTAATTTCAATTTTATTTAATAATTAAAATTTTTTCCTTTAGAACTAGATTATTTAATTAATTATCAATTAAATATTTTCTTACATAAAAAAAAAACAAAAAGATTTCCCTTCACTTAAGTTTTAAACGTCTTTTCCATTTCGCGCGCGTTTGATATTTCTACTTTATTTTTATATTAATGTACTTGTTTATGGGATGTAATAGAATTAAACTAGGAATTTACATTTACTGCTTTTATTTCCCCCATTTTTTGGACTTGTAATAATCCCCATCCCCAAAGCCTTGTAATAGTTTAGGATTTACACTTTCACACTTTTAATTACTGCAAACTATTAATTGTTTAGATGCATGACTAATAGGATTGTATGGCAAGAATAAAACAAAATGCTAGAAAACCTAACGCAAGAAAAAAATAACTGAATACAACACAATTGCACATATACACCTCTAGGTTATCCCACTTTGGTTGCCTTCAGAAAAAACAGTCACATCTCTCGAAACATGAGATTTTAGTGGCTACCCTCCGGTTTAAAGATCATAAGTTCCTCGATGACCCTCTCGACGTCGCCTCGGTATGATCTTAAAAAACCCTAGGGTAGTTACTAAAGTTTCTTGCCAAGTTGCCTTTGTGACTGTATAAACGTCCCTTCAAATGTCCCTCAAACATCCAACAACTAGGTCTACCTACTCACTAAGAGTAGGATTGCATTGTCTAAAGGAAAAGAGGAAAAGAACAACCTTTCGAGTAAAGTAGATAGCTGCTAGATGCTTGCTCAAACAATTTTTACACTTACAAAAAACTGCTTTCAAAAACATTTTCAAACACTTTGTATATGTTCTCTACCATTCCGAGAAACATTACAAAGTTTGCCTCACTAAGGCGATTTCAAAAATACTTTTCAAAACATACAAAGCACAAGGTATTTCAAAATGAGCTAGCATCTAAGAGCCCATAGAAAAATACGGTTGGAAAGGGTGCTAACACCTTCCCTTTCCATAATCTACCCCCCTTACTCAGAAAACATCTCGAAAGGTCTTTTACTGTTCTTTTCACCCTTTCCTTTGTTGGATAAAAGAAAAGTCGGTGACGACTCTTGCTTACCGCAACATTTGCGAATACAAATGCAAAACCAGTATAACAGTCAGTTCTCGCATTGTATTACAGCGTGGTATTCCGTCTAGTATTGTGTCAGATAGGGATACAAGATTTACTTCGAGATTTGGGAAGGTTTGCAAACTACTTTGGGTACGAAGTTGCAATTGAGTTCTGCTTATCATCTGCAAATATATGGTAGAATGAGAGGAAGATTCAGTGGCTTGAGGATCTTTTGAGAGCTTGTGTATTGGAACAAGGAGGTACTTGGGATAGTTACTTTCCTTTGATTGAGTTTACTTTTAACAATAGTTTTCATTCGAGTATTGGGATGGCACTGTTTGAGGCTTTGTATGGTAGAAGGTGTAGGACGCCTTTGTGTTAGTATGAATCGGAAGAGGGTGTTCTGGTTGGACCAGAGATAGTTCAGCAGGCTATAGATAAGATTAAGATAATCTAGGAGAATATGAAGGCTTCTTAGAGTCGTTAGAAGAGTTATCGAGATAATAGGAGGAAATCACTTGAGTTTGAGAAAGGAGATCTTGCATTTCTTCGAGTTACTACAGTAACGGGTGTTGGTCGAGCATTGAAGTCGCGTAAGTTGACGCCTCTTTTTATTGGTCCTTAACAGATTTTAGATAAAGTGTGTGTGTTGTACCCAAAAATTTTCTCTCTCATTTCTCAAGAATTTCCTCCCAAAATCTCTCTGATATCAAGTTTGCAGCGCTGATACATTAATTTATGTTTGGAATTGGCACAAGGACAAAATGGTCAATTGCATACTGAAAAGTCAAACTTTGACTTTTGGATCAAAATCAAGTTTCAAGAATCATATTTCATCAAGACATGTTGGAATATGAAGATTGTTCATCAAGAAATCAAGAAAGTCAAAATTCATTTTGAAAAGTCAATCTTTTCAAGACTTAGAAATTTTTCGAAGTGTCTTTTATACATGATAATTTCATTACTTCATGCCATTCTTTCACCAAGATGCAAGATGATTCAAGGAAAACTTCAAACTTGAAAGTTATAGATCTCAATGAGATCTAAAATAATGTAGAGCAGGACTTTTCCTAGAAGTGCTTGGATTTTGAGTTATAAATTCATGAAGTCATGACATTTTCATTTAACACTTAGAGAAATTTTCAACAGATTTTGGTCAGGATTTTATCCTAACTTCTTGGCATTTTTTCACATAGTTCCAAGATGATTTTGTAAAAATGGACAGCATGAAAGTTATAGAGGATGTTTCAATCTTTCCGAAACATCCAACAACATGAATTTATCATACTTGAGCTAGGATATTCAAGGGCATGAAGTTGAGCATCCATTCTTGAATTACAAGCCATTTTTGTTGAAGAACACATAATCCAATTGGCATGATGTGCTGCATAATCTTACTTTGCAGGCATTGTGACTTGCAAATATCTATATAATTTAATGTTTACACAAGATCTTGAGCTATTACCCAAGTGTTTAAACCATTGTCCAAAAGATCTTTCCATTTATGGCATAAAGGCACCATTACTATTCTTGAAAAGCAAGCTTTTTGTACAAAGTTTGTCTTGAGCCCATACCTTGCTTGTTTCTGATTATACTCCACCATAAATCATGGGAAGTAGCTCCTCTATACCAGCAACTTTGGTACTTCATCTTGGGACTATGGAGTACTTGACATAGTTTGATCTTTGTAATCCAACCAAACCATAACATGCTGTCCTGCAAACCTAATCAGCTCATATGCACAAACCTCTTGCCTATAAATAGAAGAATCATTTGCAAGAGAGAGAGGTTAGAAAAAATAGAGAGAAAATCCATAAGTTTTATTGGTAAACCCTCAAAATCTCATATTCACAAAAGCCATAACAGTCTACAAAACTTCCACTCTTGAGTTTTAAAGTCCAAAACTTTGAACCTCTCATACCTTGCAAATTCTGTCCAACCATCTAAACACTCCACATACATCATATAGAAGTTGTTCAAACACAAGAAAAACTTCTGTAACATCACTATCATCACTTCCCAAGCTCAACAACGGCCCATACAACAACTCAAACTCAAAGCACAAATTTCAGTTTCAAGGTAAGTTTTCTTGACTTTGAACTCTTCATACAAGCATCATTAATGGTTCATTTGTGAAGATAAAATGTAGATATAATTGCCTTGAAGCTAACCATATGCTTGCTTTTCATTTTCACTAACCACGTGTCGAGAATTGACTTTTACATGTAGCAAAATAGTGATAAAAACAAAAAAAAACAGCAGTTATGCATCGACACGAAATGCTATGAGTCGACACATATTATGTTCAAAACAGGTTATGAGCCGATGCAAACCATTATGCGTCGATATGAAATGTTGCATGAGTCGATAAGAAATGCGAATATGTCGACTCATACTGAGTTAATTTTCATTTTCCAGTAGCAAGGAAGTTTTCGTATCAATACATAATGGCATGCGTCAATACATAAATTGTTTTCGTATCAATACATAATGTCATACGTCAATACATAATTTGTTTTCGTATCAATACATGATGACATGCGTCAATACATAAATTGTTTTTGTATCAATACATAATGACACGCGTCAATACATAAAATTTTCGTATCAATACATAAGTGTATGTGTTAATACATAAAAATAAATTCAAAACAATTTTCTTATTTATTTATTTATTTATTTATTTATTTTTGTATATTATTTATTCATTCAATATCGTTGTAATAGTAAATTAGGATTTATTTTCTTTCATCCCCCCATTTGTAAATTTGTATCCCCATCCCCCAAATGATGTAATAGCGTAGGATTTTAATTTCTGCAACTTATCGTTTTAACATAATTGTTAGTAATTAGGGTGTGTATGGAAAGATAAAATCAACAAGTAGAAAACCCTAATACAAGACAAAACAAGCATGAAAATCAATACACGTGCACACAAGCACCCCTAGGGTAAAATCTACTTGGTTGCCTTATACATGACCATATTATGCATGTGACGTATCTTAGCAAAAACAAGCAAAAATACAAGATCATAGTCCCTCGATGACGCTATCTAAGTTGCCTTTCAAAATGATCTAGTCCCTAAAGAAAAATGCTAAGATACCTTGCAACATATCTAATCATGGTTATACGATGACCCACGTCCGTCCCGTTTACATCCAAAGATAGGGTTACTTACCAAATCAATGGTAAGATAACAATGTCAAAGGAAAAAGGAAATGAACATGAAAGACTTTTGAGTAGGTAGATTGTTCCTAGTTACTTTCTCCATTTTAAAACAAAAACATCCTTGCTATTTTCAAAACAAACACCAACACTTTCAAAAACATCTTTCAAACTTGAAAACATTTTCAAAAGATTAAACACTTTGTATACATTCTTACAAACGAGAATTATTACAAAGCTTACCCAAACGATGGCGCCGTTTCAAAAATACTTTTAAGAACCACACAAAGCACATTTTCAAACAAAAGCAAGTGATCTAGGAAGTAACTAAGAGCCCATGGAAAACCATGGATGAAAAGGGTGTTAATACCTTCCCTTTTCTTAATTTACCCCCCCCCCCCCCCGAACTCAAGAAAAAATCTCAAAGGTCTTTCCTGTGCCATTTCACCTTTCCTTTTGGATAAAAGAAAAGTCGGTGGCGACTCTTGCTAACCGCAACATTTGTGATTGTGATACGGTGGGAAAACTTACTTGAGGTTTTGCGTTTGTGTTCGCAAATGTTTCGGTTTAGCAAGAGTCGCCACCGACTTTTTATTTTATCCAAAGGAAAGGTCAAAAAGCACAGGAAAGACCTTTGAGATGTTTTCTTGGCTTCGGGGGGTAGATTATGAAAAGGGAAGGTGCAAGCACCAATTTTCATCCATGGTTATCCATGGGATCTTAGTTACTTGTTTAGATCACTTGCTTTTGCTTTTCAATTGTTTGAAATGGTGCTTTGTGTGTGGTTTTGAAAATGTTTTGAAAAGAGGCCTTGTCTAGGCAACCTTTGTAATGATTCTTGTTTGAATATATACAAAGGTGTTTGTCTTTTTAAAAGATGTTTCAATGTTTTGAAAGTTTGTTTTGGGAAATTGTTTTGAAATTGTGTTGTGATGTTTGAAAATAGCAAGGATGTTTGCAAATTTGATCAAGTAACTAGGAGTTGTCTACCATAACTCAAATATCTTTCCTACATATTTTTAACCCTTTCACATTGTTATTTTACCATTGTATTTGGTAAACAACCTTGTGTTTGGATGTTAAACGGGACAGGCGCGGGTCATCGTATGACCATGATAGCAATTGTGCTAAGTATCTTTAGCAAATTTTTGAGGGACTAGATCATTTTGTATAGGCAACCAAGATATCGTCATCGAGGGACTATGATCTTTTTGTTTTGTTTTTTTGTTTTGCCAAGATACTCAACATGCATACCATGGCCATTTTAAAGGCAACAAGTGGATGAAACCCTAGGGGTGCATGTGTGCATTGTGTTGTCAATTTACATGCTTTTATGTCTTGTATTAGGTCTAACTATTTGTTTTGATTTTGGATATTGCATACAAACCCTAATCTCTATCATGGCATATTTGAAAGCAATAAATGCGTAAAAGTAATCTAAGCTATTACAACATTGATATGGGGAGGGGGATATAATTTTGAATAGGGGATTATTTGCAAGAAATTAAAACTCTAAGATTATTACAACCAAATTGAATTCTTTGTTCAAATAATAAATAAGCAAATATTTAAATGGAAAATTAAATAAATATGCAATATATTATAAATATGCAAAAAATGTTTTTCGTATTATTTTTATGTATGTAAAAATAAAATATTTAATGTATCAAAAGTAAGAAAAAATACTATTTTTATTAAGGGTGAAAACCCTAATATGTATTATTTATTTATATACAATAAAATAAAAATATATACAAATGTCAAGAAAATAAAAATATGTTAGAAAAATATTATCTAAGTATATAAATAATAAAAATAAAAATATAATATTTTTTGTGGGATTTACAAGTTTTTTTACTAAGAAAATAATGTATATATTATTTAATAATTATTTCCATGTCCAAAAAATAATAAAAAATAATAAAATAACATGTGAAAATTTATGAAAATGTTTTTGGTATTTTTAATGTTTAGGAAAAATAAAATAAGGTCAGAAATGAAAAAGAAATAGAAAAATATGCAAAAAATAAACAAATGGGCTGAGGGGTGTAAATAGCAAGTCAGGGGGTGTCAAAAGTGGAAACAAAATAGGCCCAACCCATGCTCAGCTTCGTCTTCAACCTTGTGACAAAAACGCGCGCCTGGTATGTTCAAATATGGAAATCCTGTATACGTGCTCTAAAGCAAAAACTCACAACACAAAAGTTATAACATTTTTCAACACGATTCCAACCATGTAAAGAACTTAATCTAACTCTAAAAGACCAGAGAGAATTTCTCTGGCCCTAATTTCTAACCTAACTTTTTCAGGAAGTTCATCAATCAAATTCTCCCAACTCAGTTAACTTAAATAAAATCTATGCATATGTACAACTTAAGGGAAATGAGTACTACATTTTTTATTCATAAACCTAAGCCTAATGATTCCTAAATAGGGAGATAGAAAGTTGGAAAATACCTGCTTTAGTTGAACTCGAGTATGGAAATGTGGAGGTTTTCAATGAGGCCTGAGATGCTTGGGAGCTTGCTTGAACTTCCTTTGACCTTCCCCAATGTTTAGTTTGCTTTGAGTTTGCTTGAATAAGCCTGTAGAAGTCAACCTGCACAAGCTGAATTCAAAAATGGTGAAGCTTGAAAACAAGGTTACAGTCACTGGCTAATGGTTGGGATAGCTTAGGTGGGTTGTATGGAATGTATTGGAAGAGGTTTGGGGAAAAACGCACGAGTAGTTTTTGCTTTGGGGGTGAAACTGCAGAAGCTGCCCTGTTTTGCAAGAAGATGGTGTTTTGGTGTTTTAGGAGGCTTCAGAAGTGGATAGCTCGTGCTTCTGACTTAAGGAAATATGCAAAACTTGTTTGGAATGGTTACAAGAGTTGGTTTTATCAGATACTCAAGTTCTCTCCTTTTTGCAAGTTGACTTGGCTTTTAAGAAAAATGTGAAAAGACAATGCAAAGGGCTGTGCCATCTAGCTTAGGGTCTGCCCAGAGGTTGTAACAATTGCCTGATACTAGTGAACTTTGTTTGCTTCAAAAGATTGGGTCCTTGGCTCAAGAGGAACAACTTGACATAAAGCCAACTTTACCAAAATGGCAATGCTACCTTTTTGCCATTTTTAGATTAATTCAATGTGTAAACCTCTATTGATCAGAACAATGCTTTAATCCATTGGTTTGCATTCAATTTTTGAGTGTGGAAGGGTTTAGATACCTGTAAGCAAGTAAAAACAAGGCTGGATAGAAATTGCAATTTGTAGCATAGTGAAAAATGCCATGGATCAAAGTGACATTTTTCCAAATTCAAACCTTCGATTCTCCCTAACCATAAATGATTTTGGAGAGTTCTATGACATTTTGGAAAGCTTGCAACATGCTCTACAATCCATCTTTGAAATGAAATTTGAGATTCCAATTGGAACTAGGTGAAAAATTGCCATGAAGATAGGTCAAAATCCTGCCTAAACTAGGGCAAAATTTCACTAAGTTAAAAGTTTCATGGACCCTTATTCCAAAAATCATAACTTGAGATCCAAGCATCTTTTGAGAAACCTTTGTGAATCAAATTTGTAGATTTTGTGGAGGACTACAACTTTCATGTTGGAAGTTTTGTTTGAATCCAATTGCATCATGGTGAAAAAGTTTGGCAAATTTGGGAAAAAATAAGAAAATTTTATAACTTAGAAAAATTCTAAGTTATGAAATTTTTCAATCTTAAACCCTAATTTGCAAAATTAAGTTTCTTGATGAAAACGTTTCATGTTTTAACACATCTTGATGAAAAATGACCCTTGGCACTTGATTTTGACCAAAAAGTCCAAGTTTGACTTTTCAGTGTACAGTTGATTTTTGATCAGTAGATTGGAAAATTCATCTGTCAATCCAATGCATTTGAGATCTTTTGAACCTTGTGAATAGGTCAAGATGATGCCATTGAGTCCTTGAATCCATGCTTGAACCCAATTTTCCCTTGGCTAGGTGAAAAATCAGAAATTGCCCTTTTGTAGGCAAAACCCTAAAAATGACCATTTTGCCCTTTTGGTGATCTGATCAAATTTCTTGAGGAGTTGTGGTCCAAACTTGATCAAATGGTTCATATGAGTCTATAGTGTTGATGTGGATCAAAATTTATGAGGTTTGAATGTAAATTGCACAATTGACTTTTTCCCCAATACAGCTGATTTTTAGGTCAACTGTCCAATTGACTGGGCAAAAATTTGATTCAAGGCTTGAAACTTGGTATGAGCAATCTTATAAGTCCAACATGAAGTATGAAAGTTACATGGGGAATTAGGAGTCCAAAATTCCTTGTGCAAACTCAAACCCTAATTTAGGTCATCAATGCAAGGAGATGTCTTGAGCAGAGCAAAACCCTAATTTTGTCTGGAATTCAAAGAGTCTTGTGAGGGGAAATCTTGATAAAATGAGAGGGAAAATTTTGGGGTACAACAGCTGCCCCTGTTCAATCTTCTTGAACCTGAAGAGTTAGATTGGCGAGTTTTCCTTTCGTGACTCGAAGGTAAAAGAGGATTGGACATTAAAGTGCCCGTAAATTTGCACTTGTCAGAGTATAGTTGAGGGAATGGGCTTAAAGATGCCATTTGGAAGATGTAACAGAATCTTGTCGAAGATGGGCTTAAAGATGCCATCCAAGAAAATTAATCTCATAAGAGATTCCTTTGCGGGAGCCCGTATACCTGTTGTTGAGGAGGACTACACTGGGGAATGCTAGTCTCTGTCGTGGTAGAAATAGAACTTTAGTCGTCCGTTATTTTACTGGGGAGTCATCTCTTGGTTGAAGAGGTGAAAATGAACTACTATCTGGTTAAAATCCAGGCTTCAGGATACCTTACTTCCTATCTGGTCAACATCCAGGCTTCAGAAGGAAATCAAATGGTTATTCGGTCGCCTCTGGGTTTTCCTTTGATTTTGGGGCCTACTAATATCCGTTGGATCTGAGCTTCAAAGTAATTGGCCGAGTAAACTGTTATTTGGTCAAAATCCAAGCTTCACAGTGTACCTTACTGTTATCTGGTCAAAATCCAGGCTTCACAGTCTTGTATTTCCATCTGGTCAAAATCTAGGCCTCACGATACCTTACTTCCTATTTGGTCAACATCCAGGCTTCAGAAGGAAATCAAATGGTTATCCGGTCACCTCCGGGTTTCCCTTTGATTTTGGGGCCTACTAATATCCCGTTGGATCCGGGCTTCAAAGTAATTGGCCGAGTAAACTGTTATTTGGTCAAAATCCAAGCTTCACAGTATACCTTATTGTTATCTGGTCAAAATCCAGGCTTCACAGTCTTGTATTGCTATCTGGTCAAAATCCAGGCTTCATAAAAACTCGCAGGGGATTTAACTATTTTCTGGTCGATCTCCGGGCTTCAGTATAATCAAGATATTATCTGGTCGAATCCAGGTTTCATAACTGGAACAGGAATCTGCACATTGATTTGAATAAGCAAATAGGAAAGCATCCGTGTCTGGAGCATCTCTAAGCCGTTTTCTGAGCTTTGAATATCTGTTTCAGATAGCTGTTAGATTTATCCTGTAAAGGGTAAAAAGTTAGCTGAAACACAAAGTTATGTTGCATGAAATGTATGATGCAATAAGATATGTTTTATGATATGTGAATGTAATGTATGCGCATATAAGCTGATTCACTGTCTTGCTGAGGAAAATAGTTTCTTGACCGCTGAAGACAAAAAAAATCTTTGAGTGCTGCCGGGGAAAATAAATCCATGACCGCTGTTGGAGATTCAAGATCTTTGATTGTTGAGGATGAGACATCCTTGGACCCCTGCTGGGGAATAAGGGAAACTCTGGATATCTCTACCGGGAATCAAACAAAGGAAAACCTTGATCTGTTGGAGAATAAGGAAGACTCTGATGGCTTCTGCGGAGAAATGAGAATCTTCAATCTGCTAGGGGAATTAAAAAAAATCTGATGAATTTATGTTGGGTAGTAATGAAGGCTCTGGCAATTTCAATGGGGAATTAAGAATGAGAATCTTCATTCTGTTGGGGAGTAAAAACTCTGTGGGGAGTAGCTATACTGCTGGAGAGTAAGCTATCCTGTTGGAGAGTAAGTTCCAGACCCTAGGGGAAAAGCTTACTGCTGGGGATAACAAGAGTTTGGGTTGTGTGCCAATCTACTGGGGAATTATCCTATCTTGGGGATAAGACAAAAGTTAACTGTTATCTGGTTGATTTTCAGACTTCAAGACAACTTGCTGGAGAAACTGAATGGTTTCCGCTGTAGATTGATAATCTCAGCTCCGCTGGGGATCTTAATGACATGCTGATTTGATCGTGTATGGAAATTTGACTCCGTTGAGCAAGAAGGTTTTAAAATAACTCTCTGGGGAAATTGGAGGAAACTGGATGGTCTCCACTGGTGTTTAAAGGTTGAAGGTTTGACTCCGTTGGGGAAGAAAGTTTCATCTTCACTGAGGGTTTGTAGTTCAAAGTTTTGCTCCGCTGGGGATTGGGTGTTTGAAAACTCAACTCTGATGGGGATTTTGAAACTTAACTCCGCTGGAGATATGTATTTCAAGGTTTTAGCTCCGTTGAGGACTTGGATGATGTACTGCAGGGGATTTCTCTTGGAATAGCCTAAAGACGTTTCCCTATACTTTCAACCTGTCAGTAATTATTCGTTCACATTTCGTTTATTTGTAAACAGTGATTATATTCAAATGCATATGCTCATTTAATAAATCATTGGACGTTTTCAAATAAAATACATGTGTAAAAAAAAAAGAAAAGGCAAGTAATTTTCTGCACTTTGAAGTATCTTTGTATTAACTTTGTGTAAGTATTTTGTACAAAGGAAATAGACATCCTAGTAAGAGAATGTTGTCATAAAAAAAAGAGAAAAATTTATACAAAGAAAGGTGGCTATGTGTGAAAATTCCATGGGGTTCCCATTCTGCTATAGTCTTTGTAACTCTGAATATCTTGTCCATTCGTTGCTTCGTCCGACGATGATTGAGTTGATCAGAAGCCTGGAGTTTGTCTGTGAAGAGATTGTCCTTAAAGTGATCCGACGAGACATAGTCATACGCTTTAATTCCCTAACTTTTGCCTGGACCGCCCTTTCGGGTTTTCAGTCCACCGGGAAACCCTTTTTTGCCCAAGTCGCCCTTTCGGGTTTTCAACTTGCCGGGTGTACAGATTTTTTTATTTATCCCTAATTTTTTCCTGAACCACCCTTTCGGGTTTTCGATTCACCGGGATGCCCATTTTTTCCCAAGTTTCCCTTTCGGGTTTTCAACTTGTCGGGTCGTTTATGCGTAGTATCTTTTGACTATGTCTGCATTCGCAGGGTTCGGCAGGTCGTCACCGTCAATGGTGGTTAGAATCATAGCCCCACCAGAAAAGATATTTTTGATCACAAATAGTCCTTTGTAGGTAGGAGTCCACTTGCCCCTGGGATCACTTTGCAGCAAGATGATCCGCTTGATTACAAGATCTCCAACTTGATATACCTGGCGTCTGACTTTCTTGTTGAAAGCCTTGATCATCCTTTTTTGATACGTCTGACCATGGTAAACAGCAGTAAGTCGCTACTCGTCAATCAAGTCAAGTTCATCAAGCCGGGTCTGAATTCAATCGTCTTCACTCAAACCAGCATCCTTCATGTTTCTCACGGAGGGAATCTGAACCTCGATAGGTAAAACAGCTTCCATGCCGTATACCAAAGAAAAGGGTGTTGCCCCAAATGATGTACGAGCCGTGGTACGGTACCCGTGCAGAGCAAACGGTAACATCTCATGCCAGTCCTTGTAAGTGACTGTCATCTTTTGAATGATCTTCTTGATATTTTTGTTCGCAGCTTCGATAACACCGTTCATCTTCAGCCGATAGGGAGATGAATTGTGATGTTGAATCTTGAACTGCTCGCACAAGGCGGTGATCATAGTATTCTTCAGGTTTGTACCGTTGTCCGTGATGATCCGGTCGGGGATACCATACCGGCATATGAGGTTCTACTTGATGAAGCGGGCAACCACATTCTTTGTAACGGAGGAGAAGGAAGCTGCTTCGACCCACTTGGTAAAGTAATCAATGGCCACCAGGATGAATCGGTGTCCATTGGATGTTGTAGGCTTGATCTCTCCGATCATGTGGATTCCCCACATTACGAATGGCCAAGGAGCTGTTAGGACATTGAGAGGAACTGGAGGTATGTGTACCTTGTCAGCATAGATTTGGCATTTGTGACAAGTACAGGAATGTTGATGACAATCAGCTTCCATGGTAGACCAGTAGTAGCCTGCCCTTAGAATCTTCTTAGCCATCGTATGTCCGCTCAAGTGGGTGCCAAATGTACCATTATGTAGTTCAGCCATGATCTGCTCAGCTTCAACCTTGTCCACACAACGAAGCAGAACGCAATCATGATTGCGCTTATATAGGATACCATTGCTCAGGAAGAACTTGGCAGAAAATCTCCTCAAGAACTTTTTGTCGTTGACTGAAGCTCCTTCAGGGTATTCTCGAGTCTCGAGATACCTTTTGACTTCGTGAAACCAGGGTCGGTCCACTACTTCTTCGGTATTAATCTCGTGACAATGTGCAGGTTCGTCCATCCGCTCAATGGTAATTTGGGGAGCGTCATTATCCCAGTTAAGTTTAAACATGGATGACATTGTGGCTAGAGCATCTGCTAGCTGATTTTCTTCCAGCGGGAAGTGCTCGAAGGTAATCTGCTCGAAATGAGGTAACAATGTCAGGACATGTTCTTTGTATGGGATGAGATTAGGATGTTTAGTGTCCCACTCTCCTTTGATTTGACCGATAACCAAAGATGAGTCCCCAAACACAACCAAATATTTGCTTCCCAAGTCGATTGCAGCCTTGAGACCAAAGATGCAAGCTTCATACTCGGCCATGTTGTTGGTGCAGCTGAAGCATAGTCTAGCAGTGAAAGGTGTATGGCAACCTTCTGGAGAGATAAGTACCGCGCTGATACCGTTGCCAAGTGCATTTGAAGCACCATCAAAGTATAGGGTCCATCGGGATCCTTGTTCAAGTCTGTCATACGGTCAATTACCTTCAATGTTGTCTAATATCATAATGTCTTCGTCGGGGAAGTCAAACTTCATGGATTGGTAACCTTCGACAACTTGATGAGCTAGATGGTCAGCTAGTACACTCCCCTTTATAGCTTTTTGGGTCGTGTACTGGATATCATACTCAGTCAGGATCATTTTTCATCCATCTATTCTTCCAGATAAAGCAGGCTTTTCGAAGATGTACTTGATCAGATCCAATTTAGAAATCAGCAGAGTGGTATGTGTCAACATATACTGCCTTAGACGGCGAGCAACCCATACCAAAGCGCAGCAAGTTTTATCGAGCAGTGAGTAGCGAGTCTCACAGTCGGTAAACTTTTTGCTAAGGTAATAAATGGCGTGCTCTTTTTGGCAAGACTCATCATGTTGGCCAAGTACGCACCCCATTAAATTATCCAAAACAATCAGATACATGATTAGCGGTCTTCCTTCGACGGGAGGCATCAAGATAGGAGGTTCTAGAAAATACTCCTTGATTTTATCGAAAGCAACTTGACAGTCATCGTTCCATTTAACCACCTGATCTTTCTTCAACAGCTTGAAGATTGGCTCACAGGTAGATGTTAGGGGAGAAATGAACCTTGCAATGTAGTTTAGGCGTCCCAAGAAACCTCTGACCTCCTTCTCAGTGCGGGGGGCGAGCATTTATTGTATAGCTTTGACTTTGGCAGGATCAACCTTAATGCCTTTGTTACTGACGATGAAACCCAAAAGTTTACCGGACCTGACTTCGAAAGTGCACTTGTTACGGTTCAGTCTGAGCTTGTACTCCTTCAACCTGACAAACAGCTTTTGCAGATGGTCGAGGTGTTCTTCTTCTGTTTGTGAACGGGCTATCATGTCGTCTACATAGACTTCAATCTCATGATGTATCATGTCATGAAATGAAGCTACCATGGCGCGCTGATATGTTGCTCCGACATTCTTCAGTCTGAATGGCATCACTTTATAGCAGAAGGTACCCCACTGCGTAACAAAAGTAGTTTTCTCCATGTATTTGGGGGGCATTTTGATCTGGTTATACCCTTAAAATCCATCCATGAAAGAAAATACCTTGTGCTGAGCTGTATTGTCAACCAAGATGTCAATGTGCGGTAGTGGAAAGTCATCTTTAGGGCTAGCCCTGTTTAGGTGTCTGTAATCCACGCACATTCTCACTTTGCCGTCTTTCTTAGGCACATGCACAATGTTAGCAACCCATTGCGGATAAGAAGTAACAACAAGGAAACCAGCGTTGAACTGCTTCATCACTTCAACTTTGATCTTTTCAGACATATCGGGCCTTATTCGGCGGACTTTCTGTTTGATTGGTGGATAGTCTTCTCTAGTAGGGAGACGGTGAACCACAATATCTGTATCGAGTCCCGACATGTCTTCATAGGACCAGGAGAAGATCTTAACATATTCATTCAACAGTTGAACTAAGCGCTCTTTGACATTTGGCTTTAGGTTGGCACCCACTTTAACCTCTTTTTTGTCTTCATCAGAACCCAAGTTGATTGTTTCTAGCAGCTCCTCATGGGGCAAAATAGCCCTTTCTTCCTGTTGTAGAAGTCTAGCAACCTCTCCCGACACTTCAAATTCTTCATCACCTTCGTACTCGGCATGATTGACCAGATCTTCAGAGTCACTGAAGGCCATAGCAGAATTGTTACCCATGGAATCCGGAATGGAAGCGTACCTGCATTTTATGAGTGTGGGTGTGTGTAAGGGATAAACACCTTTAAACAAATAAATTGTAAAAAGAAAGAAAATGAGCACAAAAGTTTATATATGAAAACGTCCATGATTCATTAAAAATGGCATATGAAGATGAAAAATCAAACCCTTACAAATGGACCTATGTGCCTCGGGTAAGGCACAAAGGCAAAAAGAGTGTACGAATTGTTTAATAATTATTACAGACCAACAAAAATGTTCGAAAGATAAATTACTGATTTATGAAAGTATGGGAACAAAATCCTTTGCCTCCCAGTTGTTCAGTCCTCCTTCAGCAGTCGGGAAAATCCAGTCTTCAAAGTTGCTCTCATCTTCACCATCCTCCAAAGCATGAACTCCATGATGAGTGATCTTTAATGGTGGCCCTCCAGCCCGGGAGCGGCGCACAACCTTTTGAGCAGAAACAATGAAACCCAAGCCGAACTTATCTGTCTTGAAAGGAAAATCTGGTAGCTGACCCCATACTGTGCTTCCTCCTTCCTCGATCACAGCCTTTGCATCTTTAAGGGATGACATTCGAGACACAGGTTTGGTAACTGCAGGTACCGAAGTCAATGTCTTGGCTGCCGCAACTTCAGGAGAAACCTCTTCAAAGTGTTGGAAAGGGGTTTCTATGAATTCTCCATCTAACTCCACATAGCGGAAAGAATTAAGATGGCTTATCATATAGTCCTCCTCGCCATGAACTGTTATAATTTTCCCCTGGACTGGGTATTTGAGCATTTGGTGCAGAGAAGAAGTGACGGCCCCAACATTGTGGATCCAGGGTCTTCCCAACAAGCATTAGGAGGGACGAATGTCCATCACATAAAACATGGAGTTGAAAGTTTCCGTTCCCACTTTAATTGGGATGTCCACCTCCCTGTGGACCATTCTTTTAGAACCGTCAAAGGCTCTGACAATGATATTGCTGGGCTTTAAGGTCAAGCTTTCACAGTCCAATATGTCCAATGCTTTCTTCGGCAAGAAATTTAAAGACGAACCGGTATCAACCAGAACGTGAGCTAAAGTAGTCCCTCTGCATTCCATCGAGACATGCAGCGCGTCATTATGCTTTCTCCCCTTAGGTGTTAAATCGGCACCAGAGAAACCAAGACCGTTGTCGGCAGTTAGGCTGGCTACACACTCCTGGAACTGGTCCGTGGAGGTTTCTTGAGGCACGTGGGCCGTCTTCAAGAATTTGATCAAGGCTTTGGCATGAGCTTCGGAACAAAGCAATAAGGCCAACATATATATTTTTGAAGGGGTTTGCCCCAGTTGTTCTACGACATCATAGTCGCTTTTCTTAATTATTTTTAAAATCTCCTTCATTTCCTTTTGAGTGGTCTCGGGGATGACCAAAGGCTGAGCCCTCGTCCTGACGGGTGCTTCTTGGATCCCCTTACCTTTATCAGCAGCAACAACAGAGGGTACAACCACGGGAGTAACAATTTCTTCAATAACTGGAGTTCGCACAGATATGTTGACCGGCATAGGA
This sequence comes from Vicia faba, assembly GCA_948472305.1. Lineage (NCBI taxonomy): Eukaryota > Viridiplantae > Streptophyta > Magnoliopsida > Fabales > Fabaceae > Vicia > Vicia faba. Next base: position 1,107,503,658 of record OX451741.1, read on the forward strand.
GTAACCTTAGGAGCATTTGAGGGTACGAAGATTTCCCTTTGAGGAGCAATCTCCGGAGAAAAATTATTCCGCTGCGGGTGATTTTACTCGTCCCAGCAATATTTCCTATGTCAGGAGTCTCTTCATCAGAAATTTCTTCAACTAATTCAATCTGCTTAACACCGTGGTAGAAGATTTCTCCTCCATAATTCCACGGTATTGATTTGTTGGACTTGTATGGGATAAGCCCCGGTATAGTAATCTTCAGAGGTATAATCTTTGGATCAGATGTAATCTTAACAGGTCTTTTGGAGACCTTGGAAAAATTGGCGGAAATGGTAATTGTAGCAACATCTTCGACAGGAATCAGAGTAACAGGAGTTTTCTCAAAGAGGATTTCTTGATTATCCATTAGGCGTTGGATGCCTAACTTCAACAACGGACATTCGGATTGTAAGGACGAACAGAGGTAACAATCTTTTCCACAGCCTGGGAAAATCCTAGCTTTCAACAGATTCATCTTGATTATTGGCAACGGAGTCATTAAGTCATCTATAGTAACAATATAAAGATCTTCTTCAACATCATGGACATTATGACCATGTTTTAGCATTGGAGCAGAGATCACGTTAGGCTTTTCAGGGGCGTCGAATTCCACCTCCTTGGCATCTATCAAGTCCTGGATATTATTTTTGAGGGCCCAACAATTGTTGGTGTCGTGCCCCAGGCTGTCTGAATGATAAGCACATTTAGCGTTGGCATGGTAAAAAGGAGAAGTTGTATTCGGATTTTGTGGTGCCTCTCTCAAGGTTGTAAGGTTTTACTTCAAGAGATGGGGGAGAACCTGGGCAAGCGTCATGTTTATTTTGGTGAATTGCCTAGCAGGCCTTCCCACCCTTTGTTGGTTGGTTCTGGGTTGATCGTTTCTGGGCTGATCAGCTGCAGTCTTTTGAATCATTACAGCTCTCACCGCTGGCCGGCGCTCAGTTCTTCCTCGACCTCTTTGGGAGTAAACAACTGACACCTATTTCTTTGCTGGAAAAGGCTTTTTAACGGAAGCGGAAGCAGATGTATCTTTTTGAATTTCACCGCTCTTGATGCCAACTTCGACTCTTTCACCAGTCAGAATTAACTCGGTGAACCCCGCAGACGAACTTCCTATCAGGTAATTAAAGAATGGACCTGACAGCGTCCCTAAAAACATATCAACAAGCTCTCTTTCAGACAATGGTGGCTGCACCCTTCCATCCAAGTCCCTCCATTTCTGGGCATACTCTTTAAAGCCTTCATTGGAGACCATACCCATACTCTGTAATTGAGTACGAGTAGGTGCTAAATCCGCATTATATTGATATTGTCTGTAGAAGGCAGCAGCCAAATCCTCCCAATTGTGCCCATCAGACCTCTCAAGCTGGTAGAACGAATCCAATTGCGTCCCGGATAAACTATCCTGAAAAAAGTGGACCCACAGATCCTTGTCAGAAGAATGAGGTTGAATTTTTCTGACGTAAGACCGTAGGTGCATCTTTGGGCAAGACAACCCATCGTACTTAGCAAACAGTGGAACTTTAAACTTGGGGGGAATGACAATCCCAGAAACCAACCCTAACTCTTCGAAATCCAGCCCAGGCATCCTCTGTACCTCCATGGCTTCCAGACGTTCTTCCAGATTCTTGTATTTGTCATCTGCAGGAGGGTACTGCTGTTCTGAATAGTCTTCATCCTCTTCTTCTTCTTCTTCTTCAGCCTCAGACTCAGACGGTACTGCAGCTCCCTTTCCTTTACCTACCCCTTCATCAGATGTTGAGGGGAAGTCCAGGACCCTTCTAGTTTGGCCTTTAAATCTTCTACCCGGAGTAGCCACACCAACTCTTTTCTTTTTCTTTTTCTCCTTTTCCTTCTTTAACAGTGCTTTAAGATCCTGTTGACCTTTTTCCAAGGTCATGAGGAGTTGTTGGAACTGTGAATTCTGCGCTTATAATTCTTTGACCGTCTGCTCTATATCCATCTTGCTGAAATAAACAACAGAGAGATAAGGAAACTTGGTGTGAAGACCTGTTTATGCATATGATGAATGATATGTATTCATGTAATGCATTCAAGGATTCAGAAATTCAAATTCGTTGTAAACAAAAAGAACACATGTCATATTAATAAGATAGAATTTGTTAGTACATAAATGCCCCATGGGAAAAATAAATACAAAATTCTAATGTAAAAAGACGTTGCGCATCCTCTTCGGTGAAATGTAGGTGTTGAGAGTCTGCTCTTCATGGAGTCGACGAGTAAGTTCCAAAACCTTCTTCTCATTGGCGTAGAAGCTGGCTTCAAAAGTGTTCCGTTCTTCCTTGAGCTGTATCCAACTCTTTTGCAAATATTCCAATGATGTTAGCATGTCAGGATGTTGGCATGTCAGGATGTTGGAGGGTGTATGGAACCTCTCCTTCCATAACAAGCTCTTTGATCACAGGGAGAATGTAGGGGTAAGGCATCATAAGACTATGGGCGCGGGTTCGTACCCACTTGAGGTAAGGCTCAAGGGGGATGGAATTATTGTGTCCCAATGTCTTACTGTCCACTTTGTTAGGCATTATCCAAGCTCGGATAAACCTTTGTCGAAGTCCTTGAACGTCGTTGTCGAATTCAAAAACCAAGCCTGGAATCAACATGTCATGAGGGCCATCCCTTCGGGCATACCAGAACTGTCTCAGAGCTAAACATGGGTTGTAGGTAATGCCTCCCCTAATGCCTAGTAGTGGGACATTAGGGAATTCCCCATAATGATCAATGATGATGACATTTTCTCTGGACCGAGAACACCAATGAACATCAGAATATGTGAGAGTCATCAACCATTGTGACCACCTCAAGCCTTTCTCATTCTTCAAGACTGATTGGGGAAGGTGAGAAATGAACCACCTTGCTAGAAGAGGAGTACATCACATGAGAACACCTCTTTTCCTCATTGTTCGTGTGTGAAATGAATGTAGATGTCCCCAAGCAATGTAGGCACAGGGTTCCGAGATATGAAAATCTTGACAGCATTCACATCTATAAGTTGATCAGGGTTTTGGAACAAGACCAACCCATAGATGAGAAGTGCTACAATCTCCTCAAAAGCTCTCATATCTAGAGAATTCCAGCAGTCTTGTGCCTTCTCAAACAGAAACGTTACCAAGAAACTCTTGACACCACTTCTGGTTTCCCAATGACCTTTGTATCAGATGGTTGCACGTGTAAGGCTTGAGCAACATCTTCAGGCTTTGGCTCTCTTTTCGTACCGTTGTAGGGTAGTTGATGGAGAATAGGAATCCTCAGGAGTTGAGAAAATTCCTCCAAAGTAGGCACTAGTTGGTAATCAGGAAATGTAAAGCAATGGTGTAGGGGGTCAAAGAACTGAAAGAGAACTTTCACCATGTCTTCCTCTATGTTGGAGTTGACCAAGTTGAGAAGTCTACCATGTCTTTCAGTGAAGGGAGAATTCTCTGGAATCTTGGAAGTAAGCTCCTTGAGCTGAGGAGGGATTCTCACAAGGTTGACCTGAATTGTTTTCCTGCGAAGGGATTCCATAACCTACAAAACATGAACAAAGATGAAGATCCAAACCCTTGAAATAGTTAGTGGATGCATATGATGCTTTATGATGTTCATGATGTATGTACAAGTATATGTACAAGCAAATCACACAAGTTCCTAGTTTCAGGCTTGCATGGGGTTTCATAGGTAAGTACCCTCTTGAAGTTAGTTGGCTCAACCTGTTCTATAAATAGTAACCGGGTTCTAAGGAGCTCAATATCACTGGATTATTTTCTGTTTTCATTTTTTCAGTTTAGCCACTTTACTGGCGACCGAAATATTCCAAGAAAACAACCCTCAATGAGTGTAGCATCGAGTGTCTACCAACTTCGGACTGCACCAAAGCCGGTCATCTCACTACCCCTAATAAGGCCAAGATGGTCAAGTAAAGGTTCTAAAAGTCCATTAGTGCTTCATGACATCACTCAGTGGCCCCATATTATCTTTGATTGACTCAAAGGCTACCGGTACCCACAAATATGTCGCACTAATATAGCTATTGCTTCAACCATGTCGGTATACCCCGCACAGTTTCCACGACGTATTGCTATTTACATATGAATGTTTCCCAAATCCTGGTAGAGGATTTCAAACCCAAACAATAGAACCAAATGTAAAGCAATCAAAGCAAACAAAGTAAGCATGTAAAGGTGATCTAAACCCTAAGGTAACCCCACTTTTAGATGAATCCCCAACAGAGTCGCCAGTTCTGTGATACGGTGGGAGAATTGACTTGAGGTTTTACATTTGTGTTCGCAAATGTTTCGGTTTAGCAAGAGTCGCCACTAACTTTTTATTTTATCCAAAGGAAAGGTCAAAAAGCACAGGAAAGACCTTTGAGATGTTTTCTTGGGTTCGGGGGGTAGATTATGAAAAGGGAAGGTGCAAGCACCCTTTTCATCCATGGTTATCCATGGGCTCTTAGTTACTTGTTTAGATCACTTGCTTTTGCTTTTCAATTGTTTGAAATGGTGCTTTGTGTGTGGTTTTGAAAATGTTTTGAAAAGAGGCCTTGTCTAGGCAACCTTTGTAATGATTCGTGTTTGAATATATACAAAGGTGTTTGTCTTTTTAAAAGATGTTTCAATGTTTTGAAAGTTTGTTTTGGGAAATTGTTTTGAAATTGTGTTGTGATGTTTGAAAATAGCAAGGATGTTTGCAAATTTGATCAAGTAACTAGGAGTTGTCTACCCTAACTCAAAGATCTTTCCTACATATTTTTAACCCTTTCACATTGTTATTTTACCATTGTATTTGGTAAACAACCTTGTGTTTGGATGTTAAACGGGACTGGCGCGGGTCATCGTATGACCATGATAGCAATTGTGCTAAGTATCTTTAGCAAATTTTTGAGGGACTAGATCATTTTGTATAGGCAACCAAGATAGCATCATCGAGGGACTATGATATTTTTGTTTTATTTTTTTGTTTTTCCAAGATACTCAACATGCATACCATGGCCATTTTAAAGGCAACAAGTGGATGAAACCCTAAGGGTGCATGTGTGCATTTTGCTGTCAATTTACATGTTTTTATGTCTTGTATTAGGTCTAGCTATTTGTTTTGATTTTGGATATTGCATACAAACCCTAATCTCTATCATGGCATATTTGAAAGCAATAAATGCGTAAAAGTAATCTAAGCTATTACAATATTGATATGGGGAGGGGGATACAATTTTGAATAGGGGATTATTTGCAAGAAATTAAAACCCTAAGATTATTACAACCAAATTGAATTCTATGTTCAAATAATAAATAAGCAAATATTTAAATGGACAGATAAATAAATATGCAATATATTATAAATATGCAATAAATGTTTTTTGTATGTAAAAATAAAATATTTAATGTTTCAAAAGTAAGAAAAAATATTATTTTTATTAAGGATGAAAACCCTAATTTGTTTTAAGAAAGTATATATATATTATGTATTATTTATTTATATAAAATAAAATAAAAATATATACAAATGTCAAGAAAATCAAAATATGTTAGAAAAATATTATCTAAGTATATAAATAATAAAAATAAAAATATAATATTTTTTATGGTATTTACAAGTTTTTTTACTAAGAAAATAATGTATATATTATTTAATAATTATTTCCATGTCCAAAAAATAATAAAAAATAATAAAATAAAATGTGAAAATTTATGAAAATGTTTTTGGTATTTTTAATGTTTAGGAAAAATAAAATAAGGTCAGAAATGAAAAAGAAATAGAAAAATATGCAAAAAATAAACAAATGGGCTGAGGGGTGTAAATAGAAAGTCAGGGGGTGTCAAAAGTGGAAACAAAACAGGCCCAGCCCATGCTCAGCTTCGTCTTCAACCTTGTGACAAAAACGCGCGCCTGGTATGTTCAAATCTGGAAATCTTGTATACGTGCTCTAAAGCAAAAACTCACAACACAAAAGTTATAGCATTTTTCAACACAATTCCAACCATGTAAAGAACTTAATCTAACTCTCAAAGACCAGAGAGAATTTCTCTGGCCCTAATTTCTAACCTAACTTTTTTAGGAAGTTCATCAATCAAATTCTCCCAACTCAGTTAACTTAAATAAAATCTATGCATATGTACAACTTAAGGGCAACGAGTACTACATTTTTTATTTATAAACCTAAGCCTAATGATTCCTAAATAGAGAGATAGAAAGTTGGAAAATACCTGCTTTAGTTGAACTCGAGTATGGCAATGTGGAGGTTTTCAATGAGGCCTGAGATGCTTGGGAGCTTGCTTGAACTTCCTTTGACCTTCCCCAATGTTTAGTTTGCTTTGAGTTTGCTTGAATAAGCCTGTAGAAGTCAACCTGCACAAGCTGAATTCAAAAATGGTGAAGCTTGAAAACAATGTTACAGTCACTGGATAATGGTTGGGATAGCTTAGGTGGGTTGTATGGAATGTATTGGAAGAGGTTTGGGGCAAAACGCACGAGTAGTTTTTGCTTTGGGGGTGAGACTGCAGAAGCTGCCCTGTTTTGCAAGAAGATGGTGTTTTGGTGTTTTAGGAGGCTTAAGAAGTGGATAGCTCGTGCTTCTGACTTAAGGCAATCTGCAAAACTTGTTTGGAATGGTTACAAGAGTTGGTTTTATCAGATACTCAAGTTCTCTCCTTTTTGCAAGTTGACTTGGCTTTTAAGAAAAGTGTGAAAAGACAATGCAAAGGGCTGTGCCATCTAGCTTAGGGTCTGCCAAGAGTTGGTAACAATTGCCTGATACTAGTGAACTTTGTTTGCTGCAAAATATTGGGTCCTTGGCTCAAGAGGAACAACTTGACATAAAGCCAACTTTACCAAAATGGCAATGCTATTTTTTTGTCATTTTTAGATGAATTCAATGTGTAAACCTCTATTGATCAGAACAATGCTTTAATCCATTGAGTTTTAATTTAATTTTTGAGTATGGAAGGGTTTAGATACCTGTAAGCAAGTACAAACAAGGCTGGATAGAAATTGCAATTTGTAGCATAATGAAAAATGCCATGGATCAAAGTGACATTTTGCCAAATTCAAACCTTCGATTCTCCCTAACCACAAATGATTTTGGAGAGTTCTGTGACATTTTGGAAAGCTTGCAACATGCTATACAATCCATCTTTGAAATGCATTTTGAGATTCCAATTGGAACTAGGTGAAACATTGCCATGAAGATAGGTCAAAATCCTGCCTAAACTAGGGCAAAATTTCACTAAGTTAAAAGTTTCATGGACCCTTATTCCAAAAATCATAACTTGAGATCCAAGCATCTTTTGAGAAACCTTTGTGAATCAAATTTGTAGATTTTGTGGAGGACTACAACTTTCATGTTGGAAGTTTTGTTTGAATCCAATTGCATCATGGTGAAAAAGTTTGGCAAATTTGGGAAAAAATAAGAAAATTTTATAACTTAGAAAAATTCTAAGTTATGAAATTTTTCAATCTTAAACCCTAATTTGCAAAATTAAGTTTCTTGATGAAAACGTTTCATGTTTTAACACATCTTGATGAAAAATGACCCTTGGCACTTGATTTTGACCAAAAAGTCCAAGTTTGACTTTTCAGTGTATAGTTGATTTTTGATCAGTAGATTGGAAAATTCATCTGTCAATCCAATGCATTTGAGATCTTTTGAACCTTGTGAATAGGTCAAGATGATGCCATTGAGTCCTTGAATCCATGCTTGAACCCAATTTTCCCTTGGCTAGGTGAAAAATCAGAAATTGCCCTTTTGTAGGCAAAACCCTAAAAATGACCATTTTGCCCTTTTGGTGATCTGATCAAATTTCTTGAGGAGTTGTGGTCCAAACTTGATCAAATGGTTCATATGAGTCTATAATGTTGATGTGGATCAAAATTTATGAGGTTTGACTGTAAATTGGCCACAATTGACTTTTTCCCCAATACAGCTGATTTTTAGGTCAACTATCCAATTGATTGGGCAAAAATTTGATTCAAGGCTTGAAATTTGGTATGAGCAATCTTATAAGTCCAACATGAAGTATGAAAGTCACATGGGGCATTAGGAGTCCAAAATTCCTTGTGCAAACTCAAACCCTAATTTAGGTCATCAATGCAAGGAGATGTCTTGAGAAGAGCAAAACCCTAATTCTGTCTGGAATTCAAAGAGTCTTGTGAGGGGAAATCTTGATAAAATGAGAGGGAAAATTTTGGGGTACAACAGCTGCCCCTGTTCAATCTTCTTGAACCTTAAGAGTTAGATTGGCGAGTTTGCCTTTCGTGACTCGAAGGTAAAAGAGGATTGGACATTAAAGTGCCCGTAAATTTGCACTTGTCAGAGTATAGTTGAGGGAATGGGCTTAAAGATGCCATTTGGAAGATGTAACAGAATCTTGTCGGAGATGGGCTTAAAGATGCCATCCAATAAAATTGATCGCATAAGAGATTCCTTTGCGGGAGCCCGTATACCTGATGTTTAGGAGGACTACACCGGCGAATGATGGTCTCTGTCGTGGTAGAAATAGAACTTTAGTCGTCCGTTATTCTACTGGGGAGTCATCTCTTGGTTGAAGAGGTGAAAATGAACTGCTATCTGGTCAAAATCCAGGCATCACGATACCTTACTTCCTATCTGGTCAACATCCAGGCTTCAGACGGAAATCAAATGGTTATCCGGTCACCTCTGGGTTTCCCTTTGATTTTGGGGCCTACTAATATCCGGTTGGATCCGAGCTTCAAAGTAATTGGTCGAGTAAACTGTTATTTGGTCAAAATCCAAGCTTCACAGTGTACCTTACTGTTATCTGGTCAAAATCCAGGCTTCACAGTCTTGTATTGCCATTTGGTCAAAATCCAGGCCTCACGATACCTTACTTCCTATCTGGTCAACATCCAGGCTTCAAAAGGAAATCAAATGGTTATCCGGTCGCCTCCGGGTTTCCTTTTGATTTTGGGGCCTACTAATATCCGGTTGGATCCGGGCTTCAAAGTAATTGGCCGAGTAAACTGTTATTTAGTCAAAATCCAAGCTTCACAGTGTACCTTACTGTTATCTGGTCAAAATCCAGGCTTCACAATCTTGTATTGCTATCTGGTAAAAATCTAGGCTTCACGATACCTTACTTCCTATCTGGTCAACATCCAGGCTTCTGAAGGAAATCAAATGGTTTATCCGGTCGACTCTGGGTTTCCCTTTGATTTTGGGGCCTACTAATATCCGGTTGGATCCGGGCTTCAAAGTAATTGTCCGAGTAAACTGTTATTTGGTCAAAATCCAAGCTTCACAGTATACCTTATTGTTATCTGGTCAAAATCCAGGCTTCACAGTCTTGTATTGCTATCTGGTCAAAATCCAGGCTTCACAAAAACTCGCAGGGGATTCAACTATTTTCCGGTCGATCTTCGGGCTTTAGTATAATCAAGATATTATCTGGTCAAATCCAGGTTTCATAACTGGAACAGGAATCTTCACATTGATTTGAATAAGCAAATATGAAAGCATCCGTGTCTGGAGCATCTCTAAGCCATTTTTTGAGCTTTGAATATCTATTTCAGATAGCTGTTAGATTTATCCTAAAAAAGGGTAAAAAGTTAGCTGAAACACAAAGTTATGTTGCATGAAATGTATGATGCAATAAGATGTGTTTTATGATATGTGAATGTAATGTATGCGCATATAGCTGATTCACTGTCTTGCTAAGGAAAATAGTTTCTTGACCGCTGAAGACAAAAAAAATCATTGACTGCTGCCGGGGAAAATAAATCCATGACTGCTGTTGGAGATTCAAGATCTTTGATTGTTGAGGATGAGACATCCTTGGACCCCTGCTGGGGAATAAGGGAACCTCTGGAGATCTCTACCGGGAATCAAACAAAGGAAAACCTTGATCTGCTGGAGAATAAGGAAGACTCTGATGGCTTCTGCGAAGAAATGAGAATCTTCAATCTGCTAAGGGAATTAAAAAAAATCTGATGAATTTATGTTGGGTAGTAATGAAGGCTCTGGAAATTTCATTGGGGAATTAAGAATGAGAATCTTCATTCTGTTGGGGAGTAAAAACTCTGTGGGGAGTAGCTATACTGCTGGAGAGTAAGCTATCCTGTTGGAGAGTAAGTTCTGGACCCTAGGGGAAAAGCTTACTGCTGGGGATAACAAGAGTTTGGGTTGTGTGCCAATCTACCGGGGAATTATCCTATCTTAGGGATAAGACAAAAGTTAACTGTTATCTGGTTGATTTTCAGACTTAAAGACAACTTGCTGGAGAAACTGAATGGTTTCCGCTGTAGATTGATAATCTCAGCTCCGCTGGGGATCTTAATGACATGCTGATTTGATCATGTATGGAAATTTGACTCCGTTGAGGAAGAAGGTTTTAAAATAACTCTCTGGGGAAATTGGAGGAAACTGGATGGTCTCCACTAGTGTTTAAAGGTTGAAGGTTTGACTCCGTTGGGGAGGAAAGTTTCATCTTCACTGAGGGTTTGTAGTTCAAAGTTTTGCTCCGCTGGGGATTGGGAGTTTGAAAACTCAACTCTGATGGGGATTTTAAAACTTAACTCTGCTGGAGATATGTATTTCAAGGTTTTAGCTCCGCTGAGGATCTGGATGATGTACTGTAGGGGATTTCTCTTGGAATAGCCTAAAGACGTTTCCCTATACTTTCAACCTGTCAGTAATTATTCGTTCACATTTCGTTTATTTGTAAACAGTGATTATATTCAAATGCATATGCTCATTTAATAAATCATTGGACGTTTTTAAATAAAATACAAGTGTAAAAAAAAAGAAAAGGCAAGTAATTTTCTGCACTTTGAAGTATCTTTGTATTAACTTTGTGTAAGTATTTTGTACAAAGGAGACAGACATCCTAGTAAGAGAATGTTGTCATAAAAAAATGAGAAAAATTTATACAAAGAAAGGTGGCTATGTGTGAAAATTCCATGGGGTTCCCATTCTACTATAGTCTTTGTAACTCTGAATATCTTTTCCATTTGTTGCTTCTTCCGACGATGATTGAGTTGATCAGAAGCTTGGAGTTTGTCTGTGAAGAGATTGTCCTTAAAGTGATCTGACGAGACATAGTCATACGCTTTAATTCCCTAACTTTTGCCTGGACCGCCCTTTCGGGTTTTCAGTCCACCGGGAAACCCTTTTTTGCCCAAGTCGCCCTTTCAGGTTTTCAACTTCCCGGGAGTACAGATTTTTTTATTTATCCCTAATTTTTTCCTGAACCGCCCTTTCGGGTTTTCGATTCACCGGGATGCCCATTTTTGCCCAAGTTGCCCTTTCGGGTTTTTAACTTGTTGGGTCGTTTATGCGTAGTATCTTTTGACTATGTCTGCGTTAGTAGGGTGCGGAAGGTCGTCGCCGTCCATGGTTGTTAGAATCATAGCCCCACCAGAAAAGATGTTTTTGATCACAAATGGTCCTTCGTAGGTAGGAGTCCACTTGCCCCTGGGATCACTTTGGGGCAAGATGATCCGCTTGATTACAAGATCTCTGACTTGATATACCTGGCGTCTAACTTTCTTGTTGAAAGCGTTGATCATCCTTTTTTGATACGTCTGACCATGGCAAACAGTAGTAAGTCGCTTCTTGTCAATCAAGTTAAGTTGATCAAGTCGGGTCTGAATCCAATCGTCTTCACTTAAACCAGCATCCTTCATGATTCTCAAGGAGGGAATCTGAACCTCGATAGGTAAAACAGCTTCCATGCCGTATACCAAAGAAAAGGGTGTTTCCCCAGTTGATGTACGCGCCGTGGTACGGTACCCGTGCATAGAAAACGCTAAAATATCATGCCAATCCTTGTAAGTGACTGCCATCTTTTGAATGATCTTCTTGATATTTTTGTTCGCAACTTCGACAACACCGTTCATCTTCGGCCGATAGAGAGATGAATTGTGATGTTGAATCTTGAACTCTCGCACAAGGCAGTGATCATTGTATTGTTCAGGTTTGTACCATTGTCCGTGATGATCCAGTCGGGGGAACCATACCGGCATATGAGGTTTTGCTTGATGAAGCGGGCAACCACATTATTTGTAACGGAGGCGAAGGAAGCTGCTTCGACCCACTTCGTAAAGTAATCATTGGCCACCAGGATGAATCGGTGTACATTGGATGTTGTAGGCTTAATCTCTCCGATCATATCGATTCCTCACATTGAGAATGGCTAAGGAGCTATTAGGACATTGAGAGGAACTTGAGGTATGTGTACCTTGTCAGCATAGATTTGGCATTTGTGACAAGTACGGGAATGTTTATGACAATCAGCTTCCATGGTAGACCAGTAGTAGCCTGCCCTTAGAATCTTCTTAGCCATCGTATGTCCGCTCAAGTGGGTGCCAAATGTACCATTATGTAGTTCAACCATGATCTGCTCAGCTTTAACCTTATCCATACAACGAAGCAGAATGCAATCATGATTGTGCTTGTATAGGATACCATTGCTCAGGAAGAACTTGGCAGAAAATATCCTCAAGAACTTTTTGTCGTTGACTGAAGCTCCTTCAGGGTATTCTCGAGTCTTGAGATACCTTTTGACTTCGTGAAACCAGGGTCGGTCCACTATTTCTTCGGTATTAATCTCGTGACAATGTGCAGGTTCGTCCATCCGCTCAATGGTAATTTGGGGAGCCTCATTATCCCAGTTAAGTTTAAACATGGATGACATTGTGGCTAGAGCATCTGCTAGCTGATTTTCTTCTCGCGGGAAGTGCTCGAAGGTAATCTGCTCGAAATGAGGTAACAATGTCAGGACATGTTCTTTGTATAGGATGAGATTAGGATGTTTAGTGTCCCACTCTCCTTTGATTTTTCTGATAACCAAAGCTGAGTCCCCAAACACAACCAAAGATTTGACTCCCAAGTCGATTGCAGCCTTGAGACCAAAGATGCAAGCTTCATACTCGGCCATGTTGTTGGTGCAGCTGAAGCAGAGTCTAGCAGTGAAAGGTGTATGGCAACCTTCTGGAGAGATAAGTACCGCTCCAATACCGTTGCCAAGTGCATTTGAAGCACCATCAAAGTACAGGGTCCATCAGGATCCTTGTTCAGGTCCATCATACGGTCAGTTACCTTCAATGTTGTCCAATGTCATAATGTCTTCGTCGGGGAAGTCAAACTTCATGGATTGGTAACCTTCGACAGCTTGATGAGCTAGATGGTCAGCTAGTACACTTCCCTTCATAACTTTTTGGGTCGTGTACTGGATATCATACTCAGTCAGGATCATTTGCCATCTAGATATTCTTCCAGATAAAGCAGGCTTTTCGAAGACGTACTTGATCGGATCCATTTTAGAAATCAGCAGAGTGGTATGTGTAAACATTTACTGCCTTAGCCGGCGAGCAGCCCATAACAAAACGCATCAAGTTTTCTCGAGCAGTGAGTAGCGAGTCTCACAGTCAGTAAACTTTTTGCTAAGGTAATAAATGGTGTGCTCTTTTCCGCCAGACTCGTCATGTTGGCCCAGTACGCACCCCATTGAATTATCCAAAATAGTCAGATACATGATTAGCGGTCTTCCTTCGACGGGAGGCATCAAGATAGGAGGTTCTAGCGAATACTCCTTGATTTTATCGAAAGCAACTTGACAGTCATCGTTCCATTTAACCACCTGATCTTTCTTCAACAGCTTGAAGATTGGCTCACAGGTAGATGTTAGGTGAGAAATAAACCTTGCAATGTAGTTTAGGTGTCCCAAGAAACCTCTGACCTCCTTCTCAGTGCGGGGGGCGGGCATTTCTTGTATAACTTTGACTTTGGCAGGATCAACCTCGATGCCTTTGTTACTGACGATGAAACCCAAAAGTTTACTGGACTTAACTCCGAAAGTGCACTTGTTAGGGTTCAGTCTGAGCTTGTACTCATTCAACCTGACAAACATTTTTTGCAGATGGTCGAGGTGTTCTTCTTCTGTTTGTGAACGGGATATCATGTCGTCTACATAGACTTTAATCTCATGATGTTTCATGTCATGAAATAAAGCTACCATGGCGCGCTGATATGTTGCCCCGACATTCTTCAGTCCGAATGGCATCACTTGATAGCAGAAGGTACCCCACTGCGTAACAAAAGTAGTTTTCTCCATGTCTTTGGGGGCCATTTTGATCTGGTTATACCCTGAAAATCCATCCATGAAATAAAATACCTTGTGCTGAGCTATATTGTCAACCAAGATGTCAATGTGCGGTAGTGGAAATTCATCTTTAGGGCTAGCCCTGTTTAGGTCTCTGTAATCCACGCACATTCTCACTTTGCCGTCTTTCTTAGGCACAGGCACAATGTTAGCAACCCATTGCGGATAGGAAGTAACAACAAGGAAACCAGCGTTGAACTGCTTCATCACTTCAACTTTGATCTTTTCATACATATCGGGCCTCATTCGGCGAACTTTCTGTTTGATTGGTGGACAGTCTTCTCTAGTAGGGAGACGGTGAACCATAATATATGTATCGAGTCCCGGCATGTCTTCATAGGACCAGGCGAAGATCTCAACATATTCATTCAACAGCTGAACTAAGCGCTCTTTGACATTTGGCTTTAGGTTGGCACCCACTTTAACCTCTTTTCTGTCTTCATCAGAACCCAAGTTGATTGTTTCTAACAGCTCCTCATGAGGCAAAATAACCCTTTCTTCCTGTTGTAGAAGTCTAGCCAACTCTCCCGGCACTTCAAAGTCTTCATCACCTTTGTACTCGGCATGATTGACCAGATCTTCAGAGTCACTGAAGGCCATAGCAGAATTGTTATCCATGGAATCCGGAATGGAAAGGTACCTGCATTTTATGAGTGTGGGTGTGTGTAAGGGATAGCCACCTTTAAACAAATAAAATGTAAAAAGAAAGAAAATGAGCACAAAAGTTTATATATGAAAACGTCCATGATTCATTAAAAATGGCATATGAAGATGAAAAATCAAACCCTTACAAATAGACCTATGTGCCTCGGGTAAGGCACTAAGGAAAAAAGAGTGTACACATTGTTTAATAATTATTACAGACCAACAGAAATGTTCGAAAGATAAATTACTGATTTATGAAAGTAATGGGAACAAAATCCTTTGCCTCCCAGTTGTTCAGTCCTCCTTCAACAGTCGGGAAAATCCAGTCTTCAAAGTTGCTCTCATCTTCACCATCCTCCAAAGCATGAACTCCATGATGAATCATCTTTAATGGTGGCCCTCCAGCCCTGGAGCGGCGCACAACCTTTTGAGCAAAAACAGTGAAACCCAAGCCAAACTTATTTGTCTTGAAAGGAAAATCTGGTAGCTGACCCCATACTGTGCTTCCTTCTTCCTCGATCACTTCCTTTGCATCTTTAAGGGATGACATCCGAGACACAGGTTTGGTAACTGCAGGTACAAAAGTCAATGTCTTGGCTGCCGCAACTTCAGGAGAAACCTCTTCAAAGTGTTGGAAAGGGGTTTCTATGAATTCGCTATCTAACTCCACATAGCGGAAAGAATTAAGATGGCTTATCATATAGTCCTCCTCGCCATGAACTGTTATAATTTTCCCCTGGACTGGGTATTTGAGCATTTGGTGCAGAGAAGAAGTGACGTCCCCAACATTGTGGATCCAGGGTCTTCCCAACAAGCAAGAGTAGGAGGGATGGATGTCCATCACATAAAACGTGGAGTTGAAAGTTTACGTTCCCACTTTAATTGGGATGTCCACCTCCCTGTGGACCATCCTTTTAGAACCGTCAAAGGCTCTGACAATGATATTGCTGGGCTTTAGGGTCAAGCCTTCACAGTCCAATCTGTCCAATGCGTTCTTCGGCAAGACATTTAAAGATGAACCGGTATCAACCAGAACAAGAGCTAAAGTAGTCCCTCTGCATTCCACTGAGACATGCAGCGCGTCATTATGCTTTCTCCCCTTAGATGTTAAATCGGCATCGGAGAAACCAAGACCGTTGTCGACTGTTAGGCTGGCTACACACTTCTGGAACTGGTCCGTGGAGGTTTCTTGAGGCACGTGGGCCGTCTTCAAGAATTTGATCAAGGCTTTGGCATGAGCTTCGGAACAAAGCAATAAGGCCAGCATATATATTTTTGAAGGGGTTTGCCCCAGTTGTTCTACGACATCATAGTCGCTTTTCTTAATTATTTTTAAAATCTCCTCCATTTCCTTTTGAGTGGTCTCGGGGATGACCAAAGGCTGAGCCCTCGTCCTAACGGGTGCTTCTTGGATCCCCTTACCTTTATCAGCAGCAACAGTAGAGGGTACAACCATGGGAGTAAAAATTTCTTCAATAACTGGAGTTCGCACAGATATGTTGACCGGCACAGGAGTAACCTTAGGAGCATTTGAGGGTCCGAAGATTGCCCTTGGAGGAGCAATCTTCGGAGAGAAAATTCTTTCGCTGCGGGTGATTTTACTCGTCCCAGCAATATTTCCTATGTCAGGAGTCTCTTCATCGGAACTTTCTTCAACTGATTCAATCTGCTTAACACCGTGGTAGAAGATCTCTCCTCCATAATTCCACGGTATTGATTTGTTGGACTTGTATGGGATAGGCCCCGGCATAGTAATCTTCAGAGGTACAATCTTTGGATCAGATGTAATCTTAACAGGTCTTTTGGAGACCTTGGAAAGATTGGCGGAAATGGTAATTATAGCAACATCTTCGACAGGAATCAGAGTAACAGGAGTTTTCTCAAAGAGGATTTCTTGATTATCCATTAGGCGTTGGATGGCTAACTTCAAAAATGGACAGTCGGATTGTAAGGACGAACAGAGGTAACAATCTTTTCCATAGCCTGGGAAAATCCCGACTTTCAACAGATTCATCTTGATTATTGGCAACGAAGTCATTAAGTCATCAATAGTAACAACATAAAGATCTTCTTCAACAACATGGACATTATGACCATGTTTTGGCATTGCAGCAGAGATCACGTTAGGCTTTTCAGGGGCGTCGAATTCCACCTCCTTGGCATCTATCAAGTCCTGGATCTTATTTTTGAGGGCCCAAAAATTGTTGGTGCCGTGCCCCAGGCTGTCTGAATGATAAGCACATTTAGCGTTGGCATGGTAAAAAGGATAAGTTGTATTCAGATTTTGTGGTGCCTCTCTCAAGGTTGTAAGGTTTAACTTCAAGAGATGGGGGAGAACCTGGGCAGGCGTCATGTTTATTTTGGTGAATTGCCTAGCAGGCCTTCCCACCCTTTGTTGGTTGGTTCTGGGTTGATCGTTTCTGGGCTGATCAGCTGCAGTCTTTTGAATCATTACAGCTCTCACCGCTGGCCGGCGCTCAGTTCTTCCTCGACCTCTTTGGGAGTAAACAGCTGACACCTCTTTCTTTGCTGGAAAATGCTTTTTAATGGAAGCGGAAGCAGATGTATCTTTTTGAATTTCACCGCTCTTGATGCCAACTTCGACTCTTTCACCAGTCAGAATTAACTCGGTGAACCCCGCAGACGAACTTCCTATCAGGTAATTAAAGAATGGACCTGACAGCGTCCCTAAAAACATATCAACAAGCTCTCTTTCAGACAATGGTGGCTGCACCCTTCCATCCAAGTCCCTCCATTTCTGGGCATACTCTTTAAAGCCTTCATTGGAGACCATACCCATACTCTAATTGAGTACAAGTAGGTGCTAAATCCGCATTATATTGATATTGTCTGTAGAAGGCAGTAGCCAAATCCTCCCAATTGTGCACATCAGACCTCTCAAGCTGGTAGAACCAATCCAATTGCGTCCCTGATAAACTATCCTGAAAAAAGTGGACCCACATATCCTTGTCAGAAGAATGAGGTTGAATTTTTCTGACGTAAGACCGTAGGTGCATCTTTGGGCAAGACAACTCGTCGTACTTAGCAAACAGTGGAACTTTAAACTTGGGGGGAATGACAATCCCAGAAACCAACCCTAACTCTTCGAAATCCAGCCCAGGCATCCTCTGTACCTCCATGGCTTCCATACGTTCTTCCAGATTCTTGTATTTGTCATCTGCAGGACGGTACTGCTGTTCTGAATAGTATTCATCCTCTTCTTCTTCTTCTTCTTCTTCAGCCTCAAACTGGGACGGTACTGCAGCTCCCTTTCCTTTACCTACCCCTTCATCAGATGTTGAGGGGAATTCCAGGACCCTTCTAGTTTGGCCTTCAAATCTTCTACCCAGAGTAGCCACACCAACTCTTTTCTTTTTCTTTTTCTCCTTTTCCTTCTCTAACAGTGCTTTAAGATCCTCTTGACCCTTTGCCAAGGTCATGAGGAGTTGTTGGAATTGTGAAATAAACAGCAGAGAGATAAGGAAACCTGGTGTGAAGACCTGTTTATGCATATGATGAATGATATGTATTCATGTAATGCATTCAAGGATTCAGAAATTCAAATTCGTTGTAAACAAAAAGAACACACGTCATATTAGTAAGATATAATTTGTTAGTACATAACTGCCCCATGGGCAAAATAAATACAAAATTCTAATGTAAAAAGACGTTGCGCATCCTCTTCAGTGCGATGTAGGTGTTGAGAGTTTTCTCTTCGTGGAGTCGACGAGTAAGTTCCAAAACCTTCTTCACACTGGCATAGAAGCTGGCTTCAAAAGTGTTCCGTTCTTCCTTGAGCTGTATCCAACTCTTTTGCAAATCTTCCAATGATGTTGGCATGTCAGGATGTAGGAGGGTGTATGTGTTGTACCCCAAAATTTTCCCTCCCATATTCCTCAATATTCATCAAGGATTGCTCAAAATTCATCAAGATTCAAAAGTTGCTCAATTAGGGTTTTGCAGGAAAAGTCAACTCAACTTTAACCAAGCATAACTTTCTCATACTTTGTGAGAAATGACCCATCCAAAGCTCATTTTGAAGAGGATGCAATTTCCTACAATCCATCTTCACATCCCAAGATCAAAAAATGCTCTCACAAAAAGTTACAAATTTGGACATTATAGGTCAATTTCAAAAGTCAACAAAAGTACACTTTGAGTCAAAGGCCATAACTTGAGATTGGTAAATCCAAATGACATGGGACCAAAAGCATTGGTTAGAGGACTTGAAGGGCTTTCCAAAATGTCCAAGAACATGGTCATATGATCAAAATTGAGCAAGTTATGCATTGGAGAAGTTGGGCAATTTTCATGAATATTGCAAAAGTCAACTTTGCTCAAAACACCTTCTTTTTGCTAATAGGCCTCAAATCTCTTTTTGAAACTTCACCCATGACCTATGCACGACCCACCAAGTTAAATTGGATTTATTTTCTTAAATTTATTGATTAAATGGATTTTTAATACATATTAATTCATTTAATTAATTTAAATTATAAGAAAATAAAAGATTTGATTCTTAAATCTATTTTTAAACCAAATGTGATCCAAATATGCTGACCAAGCAATGCCAATTCGTGCACAAGCTAAAAGATACAAAAATATCCAATTTTGGCAACTTGTTCAATCATGAAAAATCAAGAATATTTGATTTGTCAATCATCATCAATATTCAATATTCAAGGTTAAAAGACCATTCAAGAGAATATATATATATATATATATATACACAAACCCTAGCAAGAAAAAAAAGAACAAGGATTCGTGCCCTAGCCATAGCTACCAATTTCAAGAAACTTCAAAAAAAATCAAAACTTGTTCTTGCAATCTAGGCCAATTCAAGGTGCCTTGTCCATCCAAACACGTTGTAGGAGGTACAAGGAGTGATTTGCAATCAAATTCAAGCACCAAAGCTCAAGGAATCACGAAACACCATCTCACAGTTTGCACTTCTAATTCAAAATCGTATCTCTTAATTCATATGCATTTGACATGTTTTTGTGATTGATTTGCGTTGCTAGAGGTTATATAAATCTAATGGAATGAATTAATTGAACCATAGTGCCCTAAATCGAGGGATGCCATGATTGAGTTTCTAGGGTTTTCAAGCTTTCAAATAGGGCTTTCCAAACCATGAAGAATTGGAACCAATGGGATACATGGTTGAATTCGTGAGACCAAGACGATTCCAACACATACCTCGCGAAATATTTCTTTTTGCTCTGTATCTATTCGCTATTTTTCGTGCAGGAGATAAAGGAGGTTAAAAACCCCCGCTATCTGATTCTATTTATGTAGGACCAAGGTTGAAGATGATGACGTGTTGTCATCTGGTTCGTGGGTTTGAATTACGCGCTTTTATTTTATTTTTTCAGGCATATTAGTTTGTTTCATATATAATTATTGCTTCTTATTTCTATAACAATTGAAGCAGCTTGGTTGCGTGGTAAACGCGTTGGCCTGTGAGCATTGGGACCTGGGTTCGAATCCCAGGTCCCCCAACATATTTGCTTTTATTTTCTTGCAGTTGATCCAACGCGTCTCAACAAACGTAGTCCACCATGTGATTCAAATCTCAATACGCCAAGTGGCTTCAGGCCAAGATCTAAAGGCCAGATTGGAGCATCCACCATACTCCCTGGTCAACGAGCATGCAGGGAATCACAAGGGTCAAACAGGCTGGGCGCTAATGGGCCTGGGAATTGCAAATTACACCACAAAGTTGGGCCCAACACCCCCCTATGAGTTTATTTCTTTTCCCCTTTTTATTTTTCTTTCATTTAATTATTTTTATAATTATTATTTATATCACTAACAAATTAATATTTTTTCCATAATAAAATCAGAAAACCATAAAAATATTATTTTTCATTAAATTCATCACTTGTTATTTTTTTAAATAAATATTAATCAATTAATTTAGTTTTTTTAATTAGGTACAATTTTAATATTTTTGCCACAAATTAAAATTAATTAGAATATTAGGTTTTTAACAATTTAATCATTTTATTTTTTTTAAACATTCAAAAATCCAAAAAACATCCTTTTTATTTAATTAATTAATTAACTTAGGTTTAATTTCATTTAGATCAAGATAATAAAAAAAATCTCCTTCTTTCATAAAAAAGGGTCAAAATCCTAAAACTCCCCGATTCAATTTTCTCGCGCGTATTATTTTTTGATTCATATTTCAATATTGTATCTACTTCAAGGATGTAATAGTTTTGGACTTAGGACTTTTATTTACCGCTTTTATTATATTTTCGCATTTACTTTTCAAGGGTTTGTTTTTGGTGATGTAAATACCTGACGCCTTGTAATAGTTTAGTTTTATTTTTCGCAACCATTAACTGCTAGATGTATGAATAATAGGCTATGCATGACAAGATCTATCTTAAACATAAAATCAACCGTAGCTCAACATAACATGTACAAAGATAACATAACTGAAAATTGACACATTTGCACATGCCACTCCTAGGGTACGCCTCACTTGGTTGCCTCGAACGTGGTCATTAAGTATAGGGTGTTTTAGAGGTCGTCCTCTTGTCCAAATATCATAAGTTGCCTCGAAACGGTTGCTTCGGATAAAATGATCTAAGACATTAGGGTTACCGCCAAGGCGTCCTAACATTGCTTTAGTGACCACACGTCCCTTAATCGAATTGACCCGAAAACTCCAACGACGGTGCTACCTACTCCTCAATAGTGGGATAGCACTGTCTAAAGGACATTTGCACAGTTTAATTCCCTTTTGAGTAGGTAGAGGTTCTCAGGTACTTGCTCTTTCAAAACAAAACAAATTTTTCGCACTTACACTTTTCAAACAAAGTTTTCAACAACACTTCATACACTCTTGAGGACAAAAACAAGAGTTAAATCGAAGTTTTTCAAACAAAACTCTTTTCAAAACCCACAAACACAAGAAAAGCAAAACTATTTGAAAACACAATGAGCAAGTACCTAAGAGCCCGTGGATAACCACGGATAGAAAGGGTGCTAACACCTTCCCTTTCTATAATCTACCTCCCGAACCCGAGAAACATCTCGAAAAGGAATTTTTCTGTGCTTTTGTCCTTTCCTTGTTGGATAAAATAAAAGACGGTGGCGACTCTTGCTTACCGCGACATTTTGCGAAAACAAACGCAAACGCGAACCAGCATTCCAAAACAGTCAGTTCTCATTCCCACCGATCACAGTATGGAACCTCTCCTTCCATAACAGGCTCTTTGATCACAGGGAGAATGTAGGGGTAAGGCATCATAAGACTCTGGGCGCGGGTTCGTACCCACTTGAGGTAAGGCTCAAGGGGGATGGAATTCTTGTGTCCCAATGTCTTACTGTCCACTTTGTTGGGCATCATCCAAGCTCGGATAAACCTTTGTCAAAGTCCTTGAACGTCGTTGTCGAAGTTAAAAACCAAGCCTGGAATCAACATGTCATGAGGGCCATCCCTTCGGGCATACCCAAACTGTCTCAGAGCTAAACATGGGTTTTAGGTAATGCCTCCCCTAATGCCTAGTAGTGGGACATTAGGGAATTCCCCACAATGATCAATGATGATGACATTTTCTCTGGACTGAGAACACCAATGAACATCAGAATGTGTGAGAGTCATCAACCGTTGTGACCACCTCAAGCCTTGCTCATTCATCAAGACTGACTGGGGAAAGTGAGAAATGAACCACCTTGCTAGAAGAAGAGTACAACACATGAGAACACCTCTTTTACTCATTGTTGGTGTGTGAAATGAGTGTAGGATGTCCCCAAGCAATGTAGGCACAGGGTCTCGAGATATGAAAATCTTGACAGCATTCACATCTATAAGTTGATCAGGGTTTTGGAACAAGACCAACCCATAGATGAGAAGTGCTACAATCTCTTCAAAAGATCTCATATCTAGAGAATTCCAGCAGTCATGTGCCTTCTCAAATAGAAACTTTACCAAGAAACCCTTGACACCACTTCTGGTTTCCCAATGACCTTTGATATCAGATGGTTGCAAGTGTAAGGCTTGAGCAACATCTTCAGGCTTTGGCTCTCTTTCCGTACCGTTGTAGGGTAGTTGATGGAGAATAGGAATCCTCAGGAGTTGAGAAAATTCCTCCAAAGTAGGCACTAGTTGGTAATCAGGAAATGTAAAGCAATGGTGTAGGGGGTCAAAGAACTGGAAGAGAACTTTCACCATGTCTTCCTCTATGTTTGAGTTGACCAAGTTGAGAAGTCTACCATGTCTTTCAGTGAAGGGAGAATTCTCTAGAATCTTGGAAGTAAGCTCCTTGAGCTGAGGAGGGATTCTCACAAGGTTGACATGAATTGTTTTCCTGCGAAGTGATTCCATAACCTACAAAATAGGAACAAAGATGAAGATCCAAACCCTTGAAATAGTTAGTGGATGCATATGATGCTTTATGATGTTCATGATGTATGTACAAGTATATGTACAAGCAAATCACACAAGTTCCTAGTTTCAGTCTTGCATGGGGTTTCATAGGTAAGTACCCTCTTGAAGTTAGTTGGCTTAACCTATCCTATAAATAGTAACCGGGTTCTAAGGAGCTCAATTCACTGGATTATTTTCTGTGTTCATTTTTTCAGTTTAGCCACTTTACTGGTGACCGAAGTATTCCAAGAAAACAACCCTCAATGAGTGTAGCATCGAGTATCTACCAACTTCGGACTGCACCAA
The DNA here is from genome assembly GCA_948472305.1 of Vicia faba. Lineage (NCBI taxonomy): Eukaryota > Viridiplantae > Streptophyta > Magnoliopsida > Fabales > Fabaceae > Vicia > Vicia faba. The sequence continues at coordinate 1,107,527,130 of OX451741.1, forward strand.
AGCCGGTCATCTCACTACCCCTAATAAGGCCAAGATGGTCAAGTAAAGGTTCTAAAAGTTCATTAGTGCTTCATGACATCACTCAGCGGCCCCGTATTCTCTTTGATTGACTCAAAGGTTACCGGTACCCACAAATATGTCGCACTAATATAGCTATTGCTTTAACCATGTCGGTATACCCCGCACAGTTTCCACAACGTATTGCTATTTACCTATGAATGTTTCCCAAATCCGGGTAGAGGATTTCAAACCCAAATAATAGAACCAAATGTAATGCAATCAAAGCAAACAAAGTAAGCATGTAAAGGTGATCTAAACCCTAAGGTAACCCCACTTCTAGATGAATCCCCAGCAGAGTCGCCAGTTCTGTGATACGGTGGAAGAACTGACTTAAGGTTTTGCGTTTGTGTTCGCAAATGTTTCGGTTTAGCAAGAGTCGCCATCGACTTTTTATTTTATCCAAAGGAAAGGTCAAAAAGCACAGGAAAGACCTTTGAGACGTTTTCTTGGGTTCGGGGGGTAGATTATGAAAAGGGAAGGTGCAAGCACCCTTTTCATCCATGGTTGTCCTTGGGCTCTTAGTTACTTGTTTAGATCACTTGCTTTTACTTTTCAATTGTTTGAAATGGTGCTTTATGTGTGGTTTTGAAAATGTTTTGAAAAGAGGCCTTGTCTAGGCAACCTTTGTAATGATTCTTGTTTGAATATATACAAAGGTTTTTGTCTTTTGAAAAGATGTTTCAATGTTTTGAAAGTTTGTTTTGGGAAATTGTTTTGAAATTGTGTTGTGATGTTTGAAAATAGCAAGGATGTTTGCAAATTTGATCAAGTAACTAGGAGTTGACTACCCTAACTCAAAGATCTTTCCTACACATTTTTAACCCTTTCACATTGTTATTTTACCATTGTATTTGGTAAACAACCTTGTGTTTGGATGTTAAACGGGACAGGCGCGGGTCATCGTATGACCATGATAGCAATTGTGCTAAGTATCTTTAGCAAATTTTTGAGGGACTAGATCATTTTGTATAGGCAACCAAGATAGCATCATCGAGGGACTATGATCTTTTTGTTTTTTTTTTGTTTTGCCAAGATACTCAACATGCATACCATGGCCATTTTAAAGGCAATAAGTGGATGAAACCCTAAGGGTGCATGTGTGCATTGTGTTGTCAATTTACATGCTTTTATGTCTTGTATTAGGTCTAGCTATTTGTTTTGATTTTAGATATTGCATACAAACCCTAATCTCTATCATGGCATATTTGAAAGAAATAAATGCGTAAAAGTAATCTAAGCTATTACAACATTGATATGGGGAGGGGGATACAATTTTGAATAGGGGATTATTTGCAAGAAATTAAAACCCTAAGATTATTACAACCAAATTGAATTCTTTGTTCAAATAATAAATAAGCAAATATTTAAATGGACAATTAAATAAATATGCAATATATTATAAATATGCAAAAAATGTTTTTTGTATTATTTTTATGTATGTAAAAATAAAATATTTAATGTTTCAAAAGTAAGAAAAAATATTATTTTTATTAGGGGTGAAAACCCTAATTTGTTTTAAGAAAGTATATATATATATTATGTATTATTTATTTATATACAATAAAATAAAAATATATACAAATGTCAAGAAAATAAAAATATGTTAGAAAAATATTATCTAAGTATATAAATAATAAAAATAAAAATATAATATTTTTTTGTGGTATTTACAAGTTTTTTTACTAAGAAAATAATGTATATATTATTTAATAATTATTTCCATGTTCAAAAAATAATAAAAAATAATAAAATAAAATTTGAAAATTTATGAAAATGGTTTTGGTATTTTTAATGTTTAGGAAAAATAAAATAAGGTCAGAAATGAAAAAGAAATAGAAAAATATGCAAAAAATAAACAAATGGGCTGAGGGGTGTAAATAGCAAGTCAGGGGGTGTCAAAAGTGGAAACAAAACAGGCCCAGCCCATGCTCAGCTTCGTCTTCAACCTTGTGACAAAAACGCGCGCCTGGTATGTTCAAATCTGGAAATCCTGTATACGTGCTCTAAAGCAAAAACTCACAACACAAAAGTTATAGCATTTTTCAACACGATTCCAACAATGTAAAGAACTTAATCTAACTCTCAAAGACCAGAGAGAATTTCTATGGCCCAAATTTCTAGCCTTACTTTTTCAGGAAGTTCATCAATCAAATTCTCCCAACTCAATTAACTTAAATAAAATCTATGCATATGTACAGCTTAAGGGCAATGAGTACTACATTTTTTATTCATAAACCTAAGCCTAATGATTCCTAAATAGAGAGATGGAAAGTTGGAAAATACCTGCTTTAGTTGAACTCGAGTATGGCAATGTGGAGGTTTTCAATGAGGCCTGAGATGCTTGGGAGCTTGCTTGAACTTCCTTTGACCTTCCCCAATGTTTAGTTTGCTTTGAGTTTGCTTGGATAAGCCTGTAGAAGTCAACCTGCACAAGCTGAATTCAAAAATGGTGAAGCTTGAAAAAAAGGTTTCAGACATTGGCTAATGGTTGGAATATCTTAGGTGGGTTGTATGGAATGTAATGGAAGAGGTTTGGGGAAAAACGCACGAGTAGTTTTTGCTTTGGGGGTGAAACTGCAGAAGCTGCCCTGTTTTGCAAGAAGATGGTGTTTTGGTGTTTTAGGAGGCTTCAGAAGTGGATAGCTCGTGCTTCTGACTTAAGGCAATATGTAAAACTTGTTTGGAATGGCTACAAGAGTTGGTTTTATCAGATACTCAAGTTCTCTCCTTTTTGCAAGTTGACTTGGCTTTCAAAAAAAGTGTGAAAAGACAATGCAAAAGGCTGTGCCATCTAGCTTAGGGTCTGCCAAGAGTTGGTAAAAATTTCCTGATACTAGTGAACTTTGTTTGCTGTAAAAGATTGGGTCCTTGGATCAAGAGGAACAACTTGACATAAAGCCAACTTTACCAAAATGGCAATGCTACCTTTTTGCCATTTTTAGATTAATTCAATGTGTAAACCTCTATTGATCAGAACAATGCTTTAATCCATTGAGTTTGCATTCAATTTTTGAGTGTGGAAGGGTTTAGATACCTGTAAGCAAGTAAAAACAAGGCTGGATAGAAATTGCAATTTGTAGCATAGTGAAAAATGCCATGGATCAAAGTGACATTTTTCCAAATTCAAACCTTCGATTCTCCCTAACCACAAACGATTTTGGTGAGTTCTTGGATATTTTGGAAAGCTTGAAACATGCTATACAATCCATATTTGAAATGAATTCTGAGATTCCAATTGGAACTAGGTGAAAAATTTCCATGAAGATAGGTCAAAATCCTGCCTAAACTAGGGCAAAATTTCACTAAGTTAAAAGTTTCATGGACCCTTATTCCAAAAATCATAACTTGAGATCCAAGCATCTTTTGAGAAAACTTTGTGAATAAAAGTTGTATATTTTGTGGAGGACTACAACTTTCATGTTGGAAGATTTGTTTGAATCCAATTGCATCATGGTGAAAAAGTTGGGCAAAGTTGGAAAAAAATTAGAAAATTTTATAACTTAGAAAAATTCTAAGTTATAAAATTTTTCAATCTTAAACCCTAATTTGCAAAGTTAAGTTTCTTGATGAACAAGTTTCATGTTTTGACACGTCTTGATGAAAAATGACCCTTGGCACTTGATTTTGAACAAAAAGTCCAAGTTTGACTTTTCAGTGTACAATTGATTTTTGATCAGTAGATTGGAAAATTCATCTGTCAATCCAATGCATTTGAGATCTTTTGAACCTTGTGAATAGGTCAAGATGATGCCATTGAGTCCTTGAATCCTCGCTTGAACCCAATTTTCCATTGGCTAGGTGAAAAATCAGAAATTTCCCTTTTGCAGTCAAAACCCTAAAAATAACCATTTTGCCCTTTTGGTGATCTGATCAAATTTCTTGAGGAGTTGTGGTCCAAACTTGATCAAATGGTTCATATGAGTCTATAATGTTGATGTGGATCAAAATTTATGAGGTTTGACTGTAAATTGGCCGCAATTGACTTTTTCCCCAATATAGTTGATTTTTAGGTCAATTGTCCAATTGACTCGGCAAAAATTTGATTCAAGGCTTGAAACTTGGTATGAGAAATATTATAAGTCCAACATGAAGTATGAAAGTCACATGGGGAATTAGGAGTCCAAAATTCCTTGTGCAAACTCAAACCCTAATTTAGGTCATCAGTGCAAGGAGATGTCTTGAGCAGAGCAAAACCTTAATTCTGTCTGGAATTCAAAGAGTCTTGTGAGGGGAAATCTTGATAAAATGAGAGGGAAAATTTTGGGGTACAACAGTGATCAAATGAAAAACACCCAAGTCATTTCTCCCACCGTATCACAGAACTGGCGAGTCTGTTGGGGAAAATACAAAAAGTGGGGTTACCTTATAGTTAGATCACATTTATTTGCTTTCATTGTTTGAATTGTATGCTTTACATTTTGGTTCTTTGTTTGGGTTTGAATCCTCTACCCGGATTTGGGATACCTTATAGGTAAGTAGCAATACGTTGTGGAAACATTGCGGGGTATACCGATATGGTCTAAGCAATAGCTATATTAGCGTGACATATTTGTGGGTACCGGTAGCCCTCGAGTAGTCAAGGAGAATACGGGGCCCCTGAGTGATGTCATGAAGCACTAACTGACTTTTAGAACCTTTACTTGACCAACTTGGCCATTAGGACGTAGTTAGATGACCGGCTTTGGTGCAGTCCGAAGTTGGTTGATACTCGATACTACACTCATTGAGATTTGACTCCCGAGCTTTGTTTGGTGGCAAGTCAGTTGTCAACCGGAACGAAGTCTGTGGGAAAGATCAGTGATATTGAGACCCCTTAGAACCCGGTTACTATTACTAGGACAGGTTGAGCCAACTAAACTTTAAGAGGGTACTTACCTACAAACTCCATGTAAGCCTAAACCTAAGGACTTGTCTGCTTTATGTGAATATGATTATTTGTACTTGCTTAATTTGCATACTTGTACATACACATCAAAACATCATACCATAGCATTTTCAATAACTGTTTCAAGGATCTCGAGGGTCTTTGATGAACCAGACGTCTATCAAGGGGCAAGAGGATTTATTTTCCTCTAACCAAAACACCGTCAAAAATCAAGTACAACAAACTTGAGTCAAGGGCTACAACCCACTTGACATGATGAGCTTAATTCTCGTGGAAGGACATCCACCGCTACAAAGTTCTCCAATCAAAACTATAAGTGAGCACTAACATTTACCCCGCGAGATCCTTGAAAACATGCATCCATATATCATGCATCATATCATGACAGGTTTCTCCCATACAAGTCTCCTTATCTTCCTACTGTTTATTTCAGTAGAGATGGCCCTAGAACTGACCATCAAGAGCATCCAAATTCATAACGCCTAACTTCAAGAGATGTTTTTGAACTTATCCAAGGGACAAGAAGAGGTGAAGGTGCTTCTCACCAGGGGCATGATCACGGGAAATCCTGGGGACGACAGAGATGACCAGTTGGAGCGGCTACAAACTGAAATGGAAACAATGAAAGTCCAGATGATGGGACAATTGGTGGGCCAGATGGATCTTATCTAAAACCTGGCTCAAGGATAGGAAGAGCTGAGAGCCCTTGTCAACAGGCTTCATCTGGACAGATGCAACCAAATGGGGCAAACAACCAGAATTGGAGATCGAGTCATTGATCAGCCTCCGGTGAAGAGTGGACCTTTCCAAATTGCTTCCATGTCATAGGCCCAACAACAATCTCACCAACAACAATAAGGGAATCAACGCAAGAAGCTCGCATCTAAGAAGCAATTTACCAGGATTGGCATGTCACTAGCTCAGGTGCTACAACACTTGTTGAAGGCGGAGCTAATTACATTAAATGCGCCTCCCCGGAATCCTAACACTATTGCTCCTAATTACCATCCCAAGGAGAGATGTGCATATCATTCTGATGGTCTTGGGCATGATACGAACAATTGTTGGGCTCTGAAGAACAGGATTCAGGACCTAATTGATGAAGGAGTTTTGGAATTTACACAAGACGATCAACTGGAACTCTTCTGTCACCCCTCAAGGGCATCCACTTGAAGCAACAATCTGGGCAAGGAAATTTTCTGTTTATTTGAATTTTCAATTGTAGTCTCCTTTGTTATTCAAACGATTAACTATTAGTGTCAAACTTTGTTTCATTAATGCATTGCATATGTTTGTCTTGAATTCATCCATTTGTTTTAACTATATTTGAACTATGCTTTATGACATTTAACTCTTGCTAAAATTTACAAGCCTTTAGAGGGAGGATGATGAAAACAATGCCATAATCTCACACAGTATGCTTTTGAACAGACCTTGTTGACGATGTAAAGGCGTTATTTCAAATCCTAAACACTAGAGTTATAAGGAATATAATCCCTAGTCAACCCCTTCGATCCAAAGAAGTACGAGTTTCCTTTTTACACAAATTGAAACCTTTAATCAAAACCTGGGGTAGGGTAGTCTCTCAGTTAATTCAAATGCGCGTTCAAATCGCAAACTTTCATCTCGTAATACAACGAGTGACATCAAAAACAATCCTCTGGAATCAAAAGACAGTGATGGTTCCCTACCAAATAGGCAGTCATTATCTCTCAAGAGAAAAGCCCACTAAGTCAAAACCTACAAAGGAGACTAAAAAAACTAGGGCATTCCGCTGTCCGTAATCTCAAAAAGAGAACACTACAGATCCTCAACAAAGATGAAAAACATTACAAGAATGACTGCCTTCTGACAAACTTAACTTGTCTGAACCATCACCAAAATGTCATTGGAGTTCAAACGCACAATTAACTGAGTTTAGGACTGAAGAACATCACGAAGAGCCGGTGGGTACAAATACACTTTGAGCCTTATCCTTTGTTTCTTAAACCGTGAACCAAACCACGCTGCAACCCTTCAAAAGTCCTAATTGAAGCATAGGTTAGTTCGAAAGCATACTGTTACAAAAGGTATCCTGACTCCTATAAGGCTTTACTATAAATCCTGAGTTGAATTTTCCTGCAAAAATTCTTTTATCTGCTAAAAACGCATTTCCAAAACTTCAAGACAAGCATAAACTTTGCATTATTTAAGTATCACTGTTTGCATAGGGCTAATTGTTTAACAACAGAGAAATTCATACAACGAATATCCAGTGAACAAAAACCCTCTCAATGAGCAAAATTATTTCAAGTGGGAAGATACTTCCAATAATAGATCTCCTATAAGCAAGGGGGCATGATGTGTCACTATCCAACACACCTGGAGCAGTCCAGTCAAGATTCCAAGAAATCTCTCAAATGCTGAATATACCAGGGGCAAGTCTCCATCTGAATCACTTAGGGCATTAAACGCGAATCCCAACAAAGGGTTATGTACAGTCAAACATTTCCTGGCAGTGTCATAAACACCTACTACTAGGGGCAATGACAAATCCCCCCAAAGTGCTTTTCATAGGGTGACCCCCAGCCAGGGTTTCAATCTCTGAAAACTTCTCCCCAACTGAGTCAACCTCAAGAATCCTCGAGGATTTCTGCCAAAAGAAGACTCCTCCCTAACAGACTGACGACATGGTTTATTTCCCCAAAAAACTACAGATTCACCAGCTTGAGTTTGCCTCTCCGACTACTACAAATCAAATAACCACAACTCCTCTTCCCCAATAGACTACTCTACAATCCCCAGCAAGTTACTGTGAAGCCTAGACCCGACCATATATCAGTTCAACTTCGACTCCCCTGTAGAGCAACGAACAACTGAGACTCCTGAACTCTTTTTCCCCAAGCAAGAATCAACACTCTCCACAGAGTTTTGAACATTCCTCAGCAGAGCTCTCCTCAAACAACAAAACAGGATTCCCCAGTGGAAACATCCTGGAACAAGGTCCAAAGAGGAACATACTCTTCGTCCACAGCAGCGGTCCGGGATTTCATTTCCCAAAGTTCCCCAACATTTGTCAAGGATTTATTTTCCAGATAAAGATGCATTTCAATGACATTTCACATTTCATACATCTTACTTACATACACGATAAATGCATACGGCACAATCTCATTTATTTTGAGAACATCGTTGCACCATACATTTCATGCATCATGACATTGCATGCAGCTAACGTTTTTGCCTTTTCAAGAAAAGGTCAATTAACTGATGGCTATCATCAGCAATTTTCAATAGGTCCAAGTTTAGTTTCTAAATTAAGACATAACAACTACCCATGTGACCAGATGTAGCTTTACACGGGCTCATCAAGAAGCAATCTTACATGGATTTCTTCTCATCTTGAAGAAATCTTACATGGATTTCTTCTCATCATGAAGCAATGTTACATGGATTTCTTCTCATCATGAGCAATCTTACATGGATTTCTTCTCATTGTGAAGCAACCTTACATAGATTTTTTCTCATCATGAAGCAATCTTACATGGATTTCTTCCCATCATGAAAAAATATTACATGGATCACTTCTCATCGTGAAGCAACCCTACCCATGTTCCTTCTCATATATTTCCAGATGAAGTTTTACACGGACTCATCATGAAGCAACCCTACCCAGGTTCCTTCTCATACATTTCCAGATGAAGTTTTACACGGACTCATCATGAAGTTGCCCTACACAGGTTCCTTCTCATACATTTCCATATGAAGTTTTACACGGACTCATCATGAAGTTACCCTACATAGGTTCCTTCTCATACATTTCCAGATGAATTTTACACGGACTCATCATGAAGTTATCCTACACAGGTTCCTTCTCATACATTTCCCGATGAAGTTTTACACGGACTCATCATGAAGTTACCCTACACAGGTTCCTTCTCATACATTTCCAGATGAAGTTTTACACGGACTCATCATGAAGTTACCCTACACAGGTTCCTTCTCATACATTTCCAAATGAAGTTTTACACGGACTCATCATGAAGTTACCCTACACAGGTTCCTTCTCATACATTTCCAGATGAAGTTTTACACGGACTCATCATGAAGTTACCCTACACAGGTTCCTTCTCATACATTTCCAGATGAAGTTTTACACAGACTCATCATGAAGTTACCCTACACAGGTTCCTTCTCATACATTTCCAGATGAAGTTTTACACGAACTCATCATGAAGTTACCCTACACAGGTTCCTTCTCATACATTTCCAGATGAAGTTTTACACAGACTCATCATGAAATTACCCTACACGGGTTCCTTCTCATATATTTCCAGATGAAGTTTTACACGGACTCATCATGAAGTTACCCTACACAGGTTCCTTCTCATACATTTCTAGATGAAGTTTTACACTGACTCATCATGAAGTTACCCTACACAAGTTCCTTCTCATACATTTCCAAATGAAGTTTTACACGGACTCATCATGAAGTTACCCTATACAGGTTCCTTCTCATACATTTCCAGATGAATTTTTACACGGACTCATCATGAAGTTACCCTACACAGGTTCCTTCTCATACATTTCCAGACACGGCTTAACACGGGTCCATTCCAGCATATCATTTAGAGTTAAACCAACCAAAGATTTATTCTGACACTCCTCCCAGTTACAGTCAAGCTTACATTGAGTCTAACTTTTGCAAAACAATCACTTTGGATGGCATCTGTAAGCCCATCTCTGACAACTCTCCAAATGGCATCTTTAAGCTTATTCCATACACAGTCAACTAACACATCTTCGAGTGCAAATTTCTGGGCACTCTAGTGTTCAATCATCTTCCACCTTCAAGTCACGAATGGCAAACTCGCCAATCTAACTATTCAGGTTTAAGAAGATTGAACAGGGGCAGCTGTTGTACCCTAAAATTTTCCCTCTCATTTCTCAAGAATTTCCTCCCAAAATCTCTCATGACATCAAGTTTGCAGCGTTGATACATCAATTTATGTTAGGAATTGGCACAAGGACAAAATAGTCAATTGCACACTGAAAAGTCAAACTTTAACTTTTGGATCAAAATCATGTTTCAAGAATCATATTTCATCAAGACATGTTGGAATATGAAGATTGTTCATCAAGAAATCATGAAAGTCAAAATTCATTTTGAAAAGTCAAACTTTTCAAGACTTAGAAATTTTTCTAAGTGTCTTTTATACATGATAATTTCATTACTTCATGCCATTCTTTCACCAAGATGCAAGATGATTCAAGGAAAACTTCCAACTTGAAAGTTATAGATCTCAATGAGATATAAAAAAATGTAGAGCATGACTTTTCCTAGAAGTGCTTGGATTTTGAGTTATAAATTCATGAAGTCGTGACATTTTCATTTAACACTTAGAGAAATTTTCAACAGATTTTGGTCAGGATTTCATCCCAACTTCTTGGCATTTTTTCACATAATTCCAAGATGATTTTCTCAAAATGGATAACATGAAAGTTATAGAGGATGTTTGAATCTTTCCAAAACATCCAACAGCATGAAATTATCATACTTGAGCTAGGAGATTCAAGGGCATGAAGTTGAGCACCCATTCTTGAATTACAAGCCATTTTTGTTGAAGAACACATAATCCAATTGGCATGATGTGCTGCATAATCTTACTTTGCAGGCCTTGTGACTTGCAAATATCTACATAATTTAATGTTTACACAAGATCTTGAGCTATTACCCAAGTGTTTAAACCATTGTCCAAAAGATCTTTCCATTTATGGCATAAAGGCACCATTACTATTCTTGAAAAGCAAGATTTTTGTACAAAGTTTGTCTTGAGCCCATACCTTGCTTGTTGCTGATTATACTCCACCATAAATCATGGGAAGTAGATCCTCTATACCAGCAACTTTGTTACTTCATCTTGGGACTATGGAGTACTTGACATAGTTTGATCTTTGTAATCCAACCAAACCATAACATGCTGTCTTGCAAACCTAATCAGCTCATATGCACAAAACTCTTGCCTATAAATAGAAGAAGCATTTGCAAGAGAGAGAGAGGTTAGAAAAAATAGAGAGAAAAGCTAGAAGTTTTATTGGTAAACCCTCAAAATCTAATATTCACAAAAGCCATAACAGTCCATAAAACTTCCACTCTTGAGTTTTAAAGTCCAAACCTTTGAACCTCTCATACCTTGCAAATTATGTCCAACCATCTAAACACTCCACATACATCATATAGAAGTTTTTCAAACACAAGAAAAACTTCTATAACATCACTATCATCACTTCCCAAGCTCAACAACAGCCCATAAAGCAGCTTAAACTCAAAGCACAAATTTCAGTTTCAAGGTAAGTTTTCTTGACTTTGAACTCTTCATACAAGCATCATTAATGGTTCATTTGTGAAGATAAAATGTAGATATCATAACCTTGAAGCTAACCATATGATTTCTTTTCATTTTCATTAACCATGTGTTGATAATTGACTTTTACATGTAGCAAAACAGTGATAAAAACAAAAAAAAACAGCAGTTATGCATCGACAGGAAATGCTATGAGTCGACACATATTATGTCCAAAATAGGTTATGAGCCGTTGCAAACCATTATGCATCGATACGAAATGTTGCATGAATCGATACGAAATGTTGCATGAATCGATACGAAATGCGAATGCATCGACTCATACTGAGTTAATTTTCATTTTCCAGCAGTAAGGAAGTTTTCGTATCAATACATAATGGCATGCATCAATACATAAATTGTTTTCGTATCAACACATAATGGCATACGTTAATACATAACTTGTTTTCGTATCAATACATGATGGCATGCGTCAATACATAAATTGTTTTCATATCAATACATAATGACACGCGTCAATACATATAATTTTCGTATAAATACATAAGTGTATGTGTTAATACATAAAAAAAATTCAAAACAATTTTCTTATTTATTTATTTATTTTTATATATTATTCATTCATTCAATATGGTTGTAATAGTAAATTAGGATTTATTTGCTTTCATCCCCCCATTTGTAAATTTGTATCCCCATCCCCCAAATGATGTAATAGAGTAGGATTTTAATTTCTGAAACTTATCGTTTTAATATAATTGTTAGTAATTAGGGTGTGTATGGAAAGATAAAATCAACAAGTAGAAAACCCTAATACAAGACAAAACAAGCATGAAAATCAACATACTTGCACACAAGCACCCCTAGGGTAAAATCCACTTGGTTGCCTTATAAATGGCCATATTACGCATGAGAGGTATCTTAGAAAAAACAAGCAAAACTACAAGATCATAGTCCCTCGATGACACTATCTAAGTTTCCTTTCAAAATGATCTTAGTCCCTAAATAAAAATGCTAAGATACCTTGCAACATTGCTAATCATGGTTATACGATGACCCACGCCCGTCCCGTTTGCATCTAAAGAAAGGGTTACTTACCAAATCAATGGTAAGATAACAATGTCAAAGGAAAAAGTAAATGAACATAAAAGAATTTTGAGTAGGTAGATTGTTCCTAGTTACTCGCTCCATTTCAAAACAAAAACATCCTTGCTATTTTCAAAACAAACGCCAACACTTTCAAAAACATCTTTCAAACTTGAAAACATTTTCAAAAGATCAAACACTTTTTATACATTCTTACGAATGATAATCATTACAAAGCTTGCCCAAACGATGGCTCCTTTTCAAAAATACTTTTAGAAACCACACAAAGCATATTTTCAAACAAAAGCAAGTGATCTAGAAAGTAACTAAGAGCCCATGGAAAACCATGGATGAAAAGGGTTCTAATACCTTCCCTTTTTATAATTTACCCCCCCTAACTCAAGAAACAATCTTAAAGGTCTTTCCTGTGCTTTTTCACCTTTCCTTTTGGATAAAAGAAAAGTCGGTGGCGACACTTGCTAACTGCAGCATTTGCAATCAAACGCAAAACACCCAAGTCAGTTCTCCCACCATATCACAGTGTGAAATGGCTTATCAGATTGATTTTCCATCATCTCTTGCTAATCTCCATGGTGTATTTCATGTGTCTCAGTTGAGGTGATACATTACGGATTCGTCTTATATGGTCCAATTAGATGATGTATGGGTAAGAGATAACCTGATTGTGGAGACATCACCTATACAGATAGAGGATCGAGAGTTGAAACAACTTCGTGGTAAAGAGATTGCCTTGGTGAAGGTAGCTCAGGGAGGACCGGCGGGTGGAAATGTGACTTGGGAACTCGAGAGTCAGATGAGGGAGTCTTATCCTGAGTTGTTTGTTTAAGGTAATTTTTTAGGACAAAAATATTTTAAGTGGGAAAGAGTTGTAACACCATAATTTTTAATTACTAGTTATTTTATTAGTTATTTATTTTATTAATTATTATTTAATATAGTAATTAATTGATTGTGTGATAAATATATGTGTTATACGTGTATTGGGTTATTGGGTGTGAGAATAGCATTATTAATTAATTGGGCCTTGGTATGATGGGTTAGTGTGAGTGGGTGAGATAAGCCCATTAGTGAAATAAGAGTTAGTAAGATTTTTGTAAAACAAAGAGAGAGAATTGTCAAAATAAGAGAAGAGAAGAAAGAGGAAAAGAGGAGAAAAGGGAGAAAAGAGAAGAGAAGAAGATATAATCCTAGAAAGGATCTACATCCAATGTAAGGTTGGGTAATTTGCATTATTATGGGAGTATGTGATGTATATAATCGATAGAAAGCATGATTAGGGACTTTGTTCTTTAATTTCTAGATTTTGACATGTTACAGTCATTGTTAGCACGACTTCTTGACCCATATACAACATTAGTCTCTCTTTTGCCAATAAATAGCTTTTTCACATCATTTGATGTAGAGGCAGAGGCCATGGGTATCTTTCAACTTTTAATACCACACTCAACCCTTTAACCAGTGAAGATTAACTTAGTGAACCCAAATGATGAACTTCCAATTAACAAGTTGAAAAATGACCCTGTTAATGTTCCCATAAACATATCTACCAACTCCCTGTCAGTCAATGGTGGCTACACCCTGCCAGCCAGGTTTCTCCATTTCTACACATATTCTTTGAAGCCTTCATTGGAACCCATTGTCATTCCTTGTAACTGCATTATAGTTGGCACCAGATCAGCATTATATTGATATTGACGGTAGAAGGCGGTGGCCAAGTCCTTCCAGGCATGGATGTTGGAACCTTCTAACTGGTAAAACCACTCCAATTGAGTCCCAGACAGACTCTCTTGAAAGAAGTGCACCCATAACTTCTTATTAGTGATATGCGGTTGAATTTTATGGACGTAAGATCTCAAGTGAAGCTTCAAGAATGAAATGCCATCTTACTTGGAAAAAACTGGAATCTTGAATTTATGGGGGATCTCTACCCCAGGAACCAAACCCTAATCACCAAAATCTAGGCCAGGCGCAACTTGAATTTCCATAGCCTTTAATTTGTCCTCTAGTTGCTTATACTTGTCTTCAGCCAGTGGATATTTTTCGTCAAAATAGTCCTCATCCTGAGAGATTGGATTGTTACCACCTGTTGTACCCTAAAATTTTCCCTCCCATATTTCTCAATACATTTCAGGTGAGATCCTCAAATTGATCAAGGAAGTCCAAGGGTTGACCAGACAAGCTCTCTCTTAAGGCAGTCTACCTCAAATTAGGGTTTCATGTTGCATCAAGATACTTGAGTTCAAAGGATCCCAAATGCTCAACATTGTCCTAATATGTTCTCAAGATCATCCATGCCAAGTTTCAAGCCTTGCAAAGGAAGTTTGCTCAGTCAATTGCTCAAAGGCCTGAAAATCGACTGTGCTAGGGCAAAAGTCAATTGTGGCCCACATACAGTCAAACTTCAATATTTTTTGTCAACATCCTCATTTTGAAGTATTATTCATCATTTGATCAAGGTTTTATCATGATTCATCAAGGATTGCTCACAATTCATCAAAACCCAAAAGTTGCTAAATTAGGGTTTTGTAGGAAAAGTCAACTCAACTTTGACCAAACATAACTTTCTCATAATTTATGAGAAATGACCTATCCAAATCTCATTTTGAATATGATGAAATTCTGTACAATCCATCTTCATCTCCCAAGTTCAAAATATGCACTCACAAGATGTTATGAATTTGGACATTATAGGTCATTTTGAAAAGTCAACAAAAACACCTTTTTTGTCAAAGCTTCATACATGAAAATGGAAGACTCAATTGAGATGAAACCAAAAGGATTGCTTATAGTACATCTCAAGCTTTCTAAAAAGTCCAAGAACACCTTCAAAGAGTCAAAATTGAAGAAGTTATGCATTGGTGAAGTTGACCTTTTTTTGCAAAATTGCCAAAAGTCAAAAGTTCCCCATATTGCAATTTTTGTCAAATGGGCCTAACTTTTTGCACTTGTTTTGAGTTGGTAGCATGGTCCACGAGCCCTAGCTCTTTCCACTTGTATTTATCTTATTTTTGCTATTTATTTTGATTTTTTATTTCAATTAAATCAATTTAAATCAAAATAAATCATGAAAATATCCAAACCATTCAAACCTCAAGATTGTGTGCACATTTCAGGTCCCATATACATCTAGCAAGTGAATCAAATCGTGCAAGGCATAGGTGTGCATAAAAAGATTAATTTTGGCCTACTTTTGGAAAGAATTTCATGGAAGTTAAATCAAGATTAAAAATCATAATTGACAAGGATTGAGATCACAATTGCAACCCTAATTCTTCCCTTGGTATATAGTGTACAATTGCAGACCAAAATCACAAGGTTTAGAGGCGTGTAGAGAGAGAACCAAACTTGAAAAAACTCAAAGAAAGTGATAATCTAATTTTGCACTTCCAGGCATTTTCAAGACTCCCAAGCCATCTCTTTCGTTTCCTGGGAACTCAAGGAAGCCATAGTAATCAAAAGCAAGCCTTCTCGCACGCTAGAACTCGTTGTAAGTGGTCCACGGTTTGTCTCTATTTTCATAATCGAATCTTGTTATTCTTGCACATTCATCATGTTTCAATAGCATATTCTGAATCCCTAACATGTTTGCAAGCTCATGGTGATAATTAATTGCATTTTTGTTAGCTATATCAGAATCCACCATTGCTAGGGTTCTTGGTCTCGATTTAGGATCTTTTTATACAGGTGAAATTGGTCCACAAGAAGGGCACCATGATGCTCAGCAGGCCAAGGCGACTTGATTCACAGCCTTAGATTTCATTTATCATGCTTGTGTGTGATTTTGCAATGTGCAGGAGCTCTAGTGACAAACATTTGTCCGTAGGTAAAAGTCTCTGACTTTTACCAATGGTGAGAGGTTGGGGACTGTTGTACCCCAAAATTTGCCCTATCATTTTATCAAGATTTCCCCTCACAAGACTCTTTGGACTCAAGACCAGATTAGGGTTTGCTCAGCTCAAGACCTCATCTTGCACTGATGACCTGAAATTAGGGTTTGAGTTTGCACAGGGATTTTTGGACTTTCAATGCCTAATGTGACTTTCATACTTCATCTTGGACTCCTAAGATTTCTCATACCAAGTTTCAAGCCTTGAATCACATTTTTGCCCATTCAATTGGACAGTTGACCTAAAAATCAGTTGTATTGGGGAAAAAGTCAACCATGGCCAATTTACAGTCAAACCTCATAATTTTTTATCCACATCAAAATTATAGACTCATATGAACCATTTGATCAAGTTTGGACCACAATTCCTCAAGATATTTGATCAGATCATCAAAAGGGTAAAATGGTCAAAATTAGGGTTTTGACTGTAGAAGGGCAATTTCTGATTTTTCACCTAGCCAATGGCAAATTGGGTTCAAGCATAATTTCAAGGACTCAATAGCATCATATTGACCTAATCACAAGGTTCAAAAGATCTCAAATGCATTGGATTGACAGATGAATTTTCCAGCCAACTGATCAAAAATTAATTATACACTGAAAAGTCAAACTTTGACTTTTTGGTCAAAATCAAGTGCCAAGGGTAATTTTTCAACTGAAACTTGTTCACCAAGAAACCTAATTTTGAAAATTAGGGTTTAAGTTTGAAATTTTTCATAACTTAGAAATTTTCTAAGTTATGAAAATTTCTTATTTTTTCCCAACTTTTCCCATTTTTTTCACCATGATGCAATTGGATTCAAACAAAACTTCCAACATGAAAGTTGTAGTCCTCCACAAAATATACAACTTTGATTCACAAAGTTTTCCCAAAATATTCTTGGATCTCAAGTTATGATTTTGTTAATAAGGGTACATAAACTTTTTAACTTAGTGAAATTTTGCCATAGTTTAGGCTGATTTTTGACCTAATTTCATGGCAACTTTTCACCTAGTTCCAAGAGGAATCTCAAAATTTATTTCAAAGATGGATTGTAAATCATGTTACAAGATTTCCAAAATGTCCAAGAAATCTCCAAGATCATTTATGGTTAGGAAGAATCGAAGAAAAGAAAATGGCCATTTCTCACTTTTGTCCATGGCATTTTTCACATTGTTACAAGTTGCAAATTTGTCCTAAGCATGCTTGCACTTGTTTTATAGGTCTTAATCCTTTCCACACTCCTTAATTTAATGCAAATACATTGGAAAATGGTCTTGTTCTGACTTTTGGAGCTTTGCACAATGAATTAATCCATTTATGGCATAAAGGTAACAATACCATTTCCATAAAGCTTGCTTTTTACAACTTTGTATTCCTTGAGCATTGAACCTGATCTTTGGCTACAAACAAGATCCACAAACTTGAGGCAAAGTACACCAACTATGTTCAGACCTCAAGCTAGCCTGTACAAGCTTTGATCATTGTCATCTCAAATTTGCTTCAAAAGCAAGTAAGCTTGCAAAAGTCCACATAACTCTTCCATCTGATAAGAGCAAGCCTTGGACTCATTTCAAACGATCTCAGCATATTGTCTCAGGCCAGAAACACGATTTGCTAAGCTCTCAAACACCCAAAAACACAAAATCACAAGTCCCTGCCCAAACAGGGCATCATCTGCAGAACTATTTCCAAAACCAAATTGGCTCATGCGTTTTGTCTTGAATCACTTCAAACACATTCCCTACAACACACCTGAACTATCCAGACCCCTGTCCAGCAACTGTGAGCTCATTTTCAAGCTTCACCATTTTCAATTTCTGAGTTTGCAGGTTGACTTCTACAAGGAGATTCAATCCATTTTAAAGCAAGCTGAGCATTGGGAAAGCTTGAGGGAACTTCAAGCAAGCTCACAAGAACTTCAGGCCTCACTCAAAGTTGCTACATTACCATATCCAAACTCAAATGAACAAGGTATTTGTCAACTTTCTATCTCTTTATTTAGACATCCTTAGGCTTAGGTTTGTGAAGCAAAAATGTAGTCCTTAAGTTGCTTGAACTGTACATATGCATAGTTTGTATTTATATTAACTGGGCTAGGAGAATTTGGATGTTGAACATGCTGAAAAAACTAGGTCAGAAATTAGGGCCATTAAAATTCTCTTTGGTCTATTAGAGTTAGGTCATGTTTTTTATATGGTTGAAATCGTGATTAAAAATGCTATAAGTTTCATGTTGTAAGTTTTGGATTTCATGCAAGCATGAGCAAGAACATGATTTGCCTAATAGAAGCGCGCGCGTGTTTGATCAAAGGACAGGGATGAAGTGAGATTGGTCTTGGGCTTGGCTTTTCTGACTTTTGGCACCCTCCATTTTGTTATTTGCACCCCCTTGGCCCATTTGCTATGTTTTGTATATTTTCTCATTTCTTTTATATTTTCTGACTTTATTATTTTTTCTTGAACATTAAAAAAACCAAAAATATTTTCTTAATTTTTTGCATTTTTATTTTATTATTTTTATTATTTTTTTGGGCATAAAATTAGTTATTAGGTTAATATACTTTTATTTTCTTAAATAAACTTGTAAATAATACAAAAATATTATATATTTTTATTTTTATTATTTATACACTTAAAAATAATATTTTCATACAATATTTAATTTTTTAACATTTTGTATATATTATTATTATTTTTCTTAAAAAAAAATGAATAAATAAATAATACAAAGCATATTTTCCTTTAAAACAAATTAGGGTTTTCACCCTTTCAAAAAAATAATCATTTTATTTTTTCTTAAGACCTAAATAAGTTCATTTTTACATACATAAAACAATTACAAAACATTTCTTTCATATTTATATTTTATTGTACATTTAAATAATTGTTCATTTATTTATTGCATAAATTCAATTGGGTTGTAATAGTAAATTATGGTTTTATTTTGTGCAAATACCCCCTATTCAAACTTGTACCCCCTTCCCATAATAATGTTGTAATGGTCTAGATTTACTTTACGCATTTATTGCTTTCATATACCATGATAGTAAATTAGGGTTTTGTATGCAAAGACCAAAAATCAAACAAATAGCATGACTAAATACAAGACAAAAATGCCTGAAAAATGACAACACCTTGCACACAAGCACCCCTAGGGTTTCATCCACTTTGTTGCCTTAAAATGGCCATGGTATGCATGCTAGGTATCTTGGAAAAACAAAACAAAACAAAATATCATAGTCCCTCGATGACGCTATCAAAATGTTGCCTAAAAACAAATGATTTTAGTCCCTAATAATTGCTAAGATACTTGGCACCATTGCTATCATGGTCATACGATGACCCACGCCCGTCCCGTTTAACATCCAAAGATAGGGTTGTTTACCAAATACAATGGTAAAACAACAATGTCAAAGGGTTAAAAATGTACAAGAAAGACTTTTGATTAGGTAGATGCTCCTAGTTACTTGATCAATTTGCAAACCATCCTTGCTATTTTCAAACATACACACACACAATTTCAAAACATTTCCAAATAAACCTTCAAACATTGAAACATTTTTCAAAAGACAAACATCTTTGTGTACATTCTTACGAACAAGAATCATTACAAAGATTTCCACAACGATGGCCTCTTTTCAAAATACTTTCAAAACCACACAAAGCAACATTTCAAACAATTGGAAAAGCAAAGCAAGTGATTTAAACAAGTAACTAAGAGCCCATGGAAAACCATGGATGAAAAGGGTGCTAGCACCTTCCCTTTTCATAATCTACCCCCCGAACTCAAGAAAACATCTCAAAGGTCTTTCCTGTGCTTTTTGACCTTTCCTTTGGATAAAATAAAAAGTCGGTGGCGACTCTTGCTAAACCGAAACATTTGCGAACATAAACGCAAAACCTCAAGTCAGTTCTCCCACCGTATCACAGAACTGGCGACTCTACTGGGGAAAAATCTAAAAGTGGGGTTACCTTAGGGTTTAGATCACCTTTACATGCTTATCTTGTTTGACTTGTATGCTTTACACTTTGGTTCTATTGTTTGGGTTTGAATCCTCTACCCGGATTCGGGAAACATTCATAGGTAAATAGCAATATGTTATGGAAACTGTACGGGGTATACCGACATGGTCTAAGCAATATCTATATTAGTGCGACATATTTGTGGGTACCGGTAGCCTTTGAGTCAATCAAAGAGAATATGGGGCCGCTGAGTGATGTCATGAAGCACTAATGGACTTTTAGAACCTTTACTTGACCAACTTGGCCTTTTAGGATGTAGTGAGATGACCGGCTTTGGTGAAGTCCGAAGTTGGTAGATACTCGATACTACACTCATTGAGGATTGTTTTCTTGGAATATTTCGGTCGCCAGTAAAGTGGCTAAACTGAAACAATGAACACAGAAAATAATCCAGTGATATTGAGCTCCTTAGAACCCGGTTACTATTTATAGGAGAGGTTGAGCCAACTAAACTTCAAGAGGGTACTTACCTATGAAACCCCATGCAAGCCTAAACTAGGAACTTGTGTGACTTGCTTGTATGTATATACTTGTGCATAACATCATGAACATCATGAAGCATCATATGCATCCACTAAACATTTCAAGGATTTTGGATTTTCATCTTTGTTCCTGTTTTGTAGGCTATGGAATCACTTCGCAGGAAAACTATTCAGGTCAACCTTGTGAGAATTCCTCCACAACTCAAGGAGCTTGCTTCCAAGATTCCAGAGTATTCTCCATTCACTGAGAGACATGGTCGACTTCTCAACTTGGTCAACTCCAACAGAGAGGAAGACATGGTGAAAGTTCTCTTTCAGTTCTTTGACCCCCTACACCACTGCTTCACATTTCCTGACTACCAGCTAGTGCCTACTTTGGAGGAATTTTCTCAACTTCTGAGGATTCCTATTCTCCATCAACTACCTTTAAACGGTACGGAAAGAGATCCAAAGCCTGAAGATGTTGCTCAAGCCTTGCACTTGCAACCATCAGATGTCACAAGTCATTGGGAAACCAGAAGTGGTGTCAAGGGTTTCTTGGCAAAGTTCTTGTTTGAGAAAGCTCAAGAATGCTGGAATTCTCAAGACCTGAAAGCTTTTAAGGAGATTGTAGCTCTTCTCATCTATGGGTTGGTCTTGTTCCCAAACCCTGACCAGCTTATAGATGTGAATGCTGTCAAAATTTTCATGTCTTGGAATCCTGTACCTACTTTACTTGGGGACATCCTACACTCTTTTCACACTCGAACAATGAGGAAAAGAGGTGTTCTCATGTGTTTCACTCCTCTACAGGCAAAGTGGTTTATTTCTCCCCTTCCTCAATCAGTCTTGAAGAATGAGCTAGGTTTGAGGTGGTCACAACGATTGATGACTCTTACACATTCAGATGTTCATTGGTGTTCTCGATCCAGAGAAAATGTTATCATCATCGACCGTTGTGGGGAATTCCCTAATGTCCCTCTACTTGGCATTAGGGGAGGCATTACCTACAACCCCTTCTTGGCTCTGAGACAGTTTGGGTATGCCCGAAGGGATGGCCCACATGACATGCTGATTCCAGACTTGGTTTTTGACTTCGACAACGACGATCAAGGACTTCGACAAAGGTTTATCTGAGCTTGGAGGATACCCAACAAGGTAGACAGTAAGACCTTGGGACACAAGAATTCCATCCCGCTTGAGCCTTACCTCAAGTGGGTACGAACCCGCGCCCAAAGTCTTATGATGCCTTACCCCTCTATTCCCCCTGTGATTATAGAGCCCGTTAAGGAAGGAGAGGTTCCATACACCCTCCTACATCCTAACATGCCAACATCACTCGAAGATCTGCAAAGGAGTTGGATACAACTCAAGGGAGAACGCGATACTTTTGAAGCCCAATTCTACGCCAGCGAGAAGAAGGTTTTAGAACTCACTCATCAACTCCATGAAGAGCAGACTCTCAACACCTACATTGCACCAAAGAGGATGCGCAACGTCTTTTTACCTTAGAATTTTGTATTATTTTGCCCATGGGGCATTGATTTACTAACAATTCTATCTTATTAATATGACGTGTGTTTCTTTTTTATTTAAAACAAATTTGAATTTTTGAATCCTTGAATGCATTACATGAATACATATCATTCATCATATGCATAAACAGGTCTTCACACCAAGTTTCCTCATCTCTCTGCTGTTTATTTCAGTAAGATGGATATTGAACAAACGGTCAAAGACTTACAAGCTCAGAATTCACAATTCCAACAGCTACTCATAACCTTGGCTAAGGGTCAGGAGGAGCTCAAAACTCTGTTAGAGAAGGAAAAAGAGAAAAACAAGAAGAAGAGAGTTGGTGTGGCTACTTTGGGAAGAAGATTTGAAGGTCAAGCCATAAGGGTCCTAGATTTTCCATCAACCTCTGAGGAAGGAGAGAGAAAGGGTAAGGAGACTGCAGTGCCTTCTGATTCTGAAGCTGAAGAAGAGGAAGATGAGGATTACTCAGAACAACAGTATCCTCCTGCAGATGACAAATACAAAAATCTGGAAGAGCGTCTAGCTGCCATGGAGATACAGAGAGTGCCTGGGCTGGACTTTGAAGAGTTAGGGTTGGTATCTGGAATTGTAATCCTTCCTAAGTTTAAGGTGCCTCTTTTTTCTAAGTACGATGGGTTGTCTTGTACCAAGATGCACCTATGATCTTATGTCAGGAAAATTCAACCACATTCTTCTGACAAAGACCTGTGGGTCCACTTTTTCCAGGACAGTTTGTCGGGGATGCAGTTAGATTGGTTCTACCAGCTAGAGAGGTCTGATGTGCACAATTGGGAGGATTTGGCTGTTGCCTTCTACAAATAGTATCAATATAATACGGACTTAGCACCAACCCGTACTCAATTACAGAGTATGGGCATGGTCTCAAATGAAGGTTTCAAAGAGTATGCCCAGAAATGGAGAGACTTGGCGGGACGAGTACAACCACCTCTATCTGAGAGGGAACTGGTAAACATGTTCTTGGGAAATCTGTCAGGACCTTTATTTAATCACCTGATAGGAAGCTCTTCTGCGGGGTTCACCGAGTTAATTCTAACTGGTGAGAGAGTTGAAGCCGAAATCAAAAGCGGGAAAATTCAAAAAGATGCATCTACTTCCGCTGCCATCAAAAAGACTTTTCTAGCAAAGAAGGAAGTATCAGTTGTCTACTCCTATTGTACCCCAAAATTTTCCCTCCCATATTCTTCAAAGTTTATCAAGAATCATCTTCAAATGGTTCAAGATTTCTCAAGGGTTGCACAGTCTAACCATCTCCTAAGCCAGTCAAAATTAGGGTTTTGGTTCTCTCAAAGAATTTAAGGTTTTCAATGGTCCAAGCAAGTCCCATAGGCCTATATACATCCCCAAGCATCTACATGTCAAGTCTCAAGACTCACAGAGGCAAATTGCACAGTCAAAAGCCCTATTTGGTTCACAGTCAACTATAGGGGTAAAATGGTCATTTTGCAGTAAAAAATCAGAATTTTTGGCCACCATCTTATTTTGAGTCCAAAATCATCATTTGATCAAATCTTGATCATGATTTCAC
The DNA here is from genome assembly GCA_948472305.1 of Vicia faba. Taxonomy (NCBI): domain Eukaryota; kingdom Viridiplantae; phylum Streptophyta; class Magnoliopsida; order Fabales; family Fabaceae; genus Vicia; species Vicia faba. The sequence continues at coordinate 1,107,550,957 of OX451741.1, forward strand.
AAGCATGGCTCAAAATCATCAAAGATGCAAAAGTTTCTATTTTTGGACAGTAGAAAAGTCAACTGTATCTTGACCAAGGCATAACTTTTTCATGGTTCATCAGAAAAATCCCATCCAATGGTCATTTTGAAGGGGATGACATTTCCTACAACTCATCCTTACATTCCAAGTCCAAGAAATGCTCTCACAAAAAGTTATCAATTTCTACATTATAGGTCAATTTCAAAAGTCAACAAAAATGCACTTTAAGTCAAAGACCATAACTTGAGATTGGTAAATCCAAATGACATGGGACGAAAGGCATTGGTTAGAGGACTTCAAGACCTTTCCAAAATGTCCAAGAACATGTTCATATGATCAAAATTGAGCAAGATATGCATTGGAGAAGTTGGGAAATTTTTGTGAATTTGCAAAAGTCAACTTTGCTCAAAACACCTCATTTTTGCTAATGGGCCTCAACTTTCTTCTTGAAACTTTGTCCAAGGCCTATGCACGACCCATTGAGATTAAATTGAATTATTTTCTTATTTTTATTAATTAATTGGATTTTTAATTGATTTTTAATTTATTTAATTAATTTTATTGTAGGAAAATACCAAGATATGATTTCTAAATCTTTTTATGAAGCAAAAGTGGTCAACATGTGCTGGAGATTTCGTGTACACATCAAGGGGACAAAAATCACCCAATTTGGCAAGGTTTCTAAATCAAAAATATGCAAAAAGATATGATTGAAAATCAAAGATACAAAACATAATTCCATGGATCCTTGGTCAAAGACTTAACCTAATTCCATTCTATTACATATGCATAACCTAACCCTAATGCCATTCACGTGAGAAGCTGCTTCAAAAAGCCATAGCCATATTGAATTTTTTCAAGAAAATTGTAAAATCGTTTTCTCACTTCCAGATCAATTCAAAGCTTTTAATTGCTTCTAATACATTGCATAGGTCCCCAGGAACGTGTAGGAATCAAAATCACACGCTAAAGCTCAAAGAATCCAAGGATAATAGTTTCACGGTTTGGAATTTTTTTCATAATCGCACACTTTGATTCATGCATCATTAACGCGTTTTGTTGATTGTTTTGTATTCATAGGGACTGTACGAAGCTTTTGGTACAAGATAATTGAGTTATAGAGCCATGAATCACAAACCACCATGGATGAATTTTAGGGTTTTCAAGCTCTTAAATTGGGGCTTTGTAATATAGGAAAAATCAGGCTTTGAAAGACCCATGGTTGAAACCGTCTGAATGAGACGAACACACTGAGACCCTCGCGAACAATTTATCTTCATCCTACGCCTAATCATTATTTTTCGCCGTCCTGTTTTATGGGGGTTAAAACCCCCCGCTATCTCTTTATCTTTTTGCAGGCAAACGAAAGAGACGATGAGCTGTTGATATGTCACTGGTCCATTCAAACAAAAGGCGCGCGTTTTATTGATACAGCATATGAGTTTATTTTCCATATATTATATTTGTCCATTATCTAAATAGCAAAATGTGCAAATTGGTGTAGTGGAAGGACGTGCTGGCTATTGATCACTGAGACCTGGGTTCGATTCCCAGGTCCCCCAAAATAATTATTCATATTTTTCTTAACGTGATTCTATGCAGGATGCCCAACGTGTTCCACTATGAACCTCATGTCCCAGCCTGCCAAGTGGCCATAAGCATGGATCCAATGATCAAAAGATGAGGAGCACCATGCTCCCAGTCAACAAGCGCTCTAGAGGATCATCAAAGTCAAACGTGTCTGAAAGCTTCATGGGCCAGAAATTGCCAAACTCCCCTCCTAATGGGCCAACACACCCCCCTGGGTTCTTATTTTCTTTTCCTTTTTTCTCTTTTATATTTTCTTTACTAATTACTATTATTACTATTTAATTAATATAATTAATTATTTTTCCATAATAAATCCAGAAAACCTAAAAAAATAATAATATTTTTATTGATCAAATTTAATTAATTATTTTTGTAAATAAATTCTAATTAATTAGTCTAGTTGTTTAATTAGGACAATTTTAATCTTTTTCATAATAAATAAAATTAATATAGAAATTAGGGTTTTTATTAACTTGTGATTTTATTTTATTTTTATTTTCATTAAAACATTAAAAAACATAAAAAAATACTCTTTTTCTTTTTAATTAATTAATTAATTAGTAAATTAGGTTTAATTTGAATTAATTGCAAAAAAGGACAAATTTCAATTCTTTTCTCAAAAAGGGTCAAAACCCTAAGGACGTCCCGATTCAATCTTTCACGCGCATATTTATTTTAATTCATTATATTTATGTATCTGCTCCGAGAATGTAATAGTTAATTAGGGCTTTTACCGCTTTCTTTTATTTTCTCGCAATTTATTTTTTCCAAAGGGTTTGTTTTTGGCGATGTATATACCCGCGCCTTGTAATAGCGTAGATTCATTTTCCGCAATTTATTTTCCGCACTATTAACTGCTAATTATGCATGCAAGACTTGACTGAAAAATAAAATCAATTCGTAGCTCACAATGATGCATGTTCAAAGATAATATGAACTGAAACAACACACATGCACATGCCACTCCTAGGGTACGCCTCACTTGGTTGCCTCGAGGTGGTCATTAAGTATAGGGTGTTTTAGAGGTTGCCCTCCTGTCTAAAGATCCAGTTGCCTCGAAACGGTTGCCTCAGATAAAAAGGATCTAGGACATTAGGGTTACCGCTAAGGTGTCCTACTATTGCTTTGGTGACCACATTGTCCCGATAATCGAATTGACCCGAATAACTCCAACGACGGTGCTACCTACTTCTCAATAGTGGGATAGTACTGTCCAAAGGACTCTTACACAGCTTAATTCCTTAGAGTAGGTAGATTTCTCCTGGGTACTTGCTCTTTCAAAAACAAAAAAAAAACACTTTTCGCACCTACACTTTCAAAAAGTTTTTAAACAAATACTTCATACACTCTTGAGGACTGATACAAGAGTTACCTATAAGTTTTTCAAACTAAACTTTTTCAAAACCCACATACACTTGAAAAGCAAACAATTTTTGAAAACATAGTGAGCAAGTACCTAAGAGCCCATGGATAACCATGGATAGAAAGGGTGCTAACACCTTCCCTTTCTATAAATCTACCTCCCGAACCGAGAAACATCTCGAAAAGGAATTTTGCTGTGCTTTTGTCCTTTCCATGTTGGAGAACATAAAATACGGTGGCGACTCCTGCTTACCACGACATTTCACGAACCAGCATTTCAAAATAGTCAGTTCTATTTCCACCGATCACAACTCCCAAAGAGGTCAAGGAAGAGTTGAGCGCCGGCCAGCGGTGGGGGCCGTAATGATTCAGAAGTCTGCAGCTGATCAGCCCAGAAATAATCAACCCAGAACCAACCAAACAAGGGTGGAAAGGCCTGTACGACAATTCACCCAGATAAACATGACTCCTGCTCAGGTTCTTCCCCATCTCTTGAAGTTAAACCTTGCAATTTTGAAAGAGGCCCCGAAGAATCTGAATACTGCTTCTCCATATTACCATTCGAACGCCAAGTGTGCTTATCATTCAGGGAGTATAGGGCACGACACCAACAATTGTTGGGCCCTGAAGAATAAGATTCAGGATTTGATAGGCGCCAAAGAAGTGGAATTCGATGCCCCTGAAAAGCCGAACGTAATCTCTGCTCCAATGCCAAAGCATGGCCACAATGCCCATGCTGTTGAAGAGGATCTGTTTGTTGCTATTGTTGATGATTTGATAACTCCGCTACCGATAATCAAGTTGAATTTGCTGAAGGCTGGGATTTTCCCAGGTTGTGAAGAAGATTGCTGCCTTTGTTCATCCTTATCAACCGATTGTCCATTGTTGAAGTTAGGCATCCAACGCCTAATGGATAACCAAGAAATCCTTTTTGAAAAGACTCCTGTTATACTGATTCCTGTCAATGATATTTCAATAATTACCATATCCGCCAATCTTTCCAAGGTCTCCAAAAGACCTGTTAAGATTACATCTGATCCGAAGATTGCACCTTTGAAGATAACTATGCTCGGGCCTGTCCCATACAAGTCCAACAAATCAATACCATTGAACTATGGTGGAGAAATCTACTACCACGATATTAAACAAATTGAATCAACTGAAGAGAGTTCTGATGAAGAGACTTCCGACATTGGAAACATTGCTGGAACGAGCAAAATCACCCGCAGCGGAAGAATTTTATCTCCAGAGATTGCGCCTCCAAAGGCAATCTTTGGTCCCTCAACTGCTTCTAAGGTTACTCCTGTACTAGTCAACATATCTGCAAGAACCCAAATTATTGAAGAAGTTGTAACTCCTGTGGTTGTCCCCTCTGCTGTTGCTGATGATAGAGGGAAAGGGATCCAAGAAGAGCCCGTCAGGACGAGGGCTCAGCCATTGGTTATCCCTGAGACCTCTCAAAAAGAAATGGAAGAGATTTTGAAAATAATCAAGAAAAGCGATTATGATATTGTGGAACAACTGGGGCAAACCCCCTAAAAGATCTCTATGTTGGCCCTGCTGCTTTGTTCAGAGGCTCATGCTAAAGCTTTGATAAGATTCTTGAAGACGACCCACGTGCCACAGGAAACCTCTGCGGATCAGTTCTAGGAATGTGTAGCTAGCTTAACAGCTGACAATGGTCTAGGATTCTCCGAGGCCGATTTAACATCTAAAGGGAGAAAACATAATGATGCGCTACATGTCTCGGTGGAATGTAGGGGAACCACCCTAGCTCATGTTTTGGTTGATACTGGATCGTCTTTAAATGTCTTGCCGAAGAAAGCCTTGGATAGACTGGATTGTGAAGGTTTAACTCTGAAGCCCAGCAATATAATTGTCAAAGCCTTTGATGGTTCTAAAAGGATGGTCTAGGGGAGGTGGACATCCCGATTAAAGTGGGAACTGAAACCTTCAACTCCACATTCTATGTAATGGACATCCGTCCTTCCTATTCTTGCTTGTTGGGAAGACCCTGGATTCACAATGCTGGAGCCGTCACTTCCTCTCAGCATCAAATGCTCAAGTACCCTGTCCAGAGGAAAATTATAACTGTTCATGGCAAAGAGGAATACATGATAAGCCATCTAAATTCTTTCCGCTATGTAAAATTGGATGGCGAATTCTTCGAAACCCCTTTCCAGCATTTTGAGGAGGTAGCTCAAGAGATTGAGGAAACCAAGACAGTGGCTTCTGTACCCATGATTACCAGACCTCCGCCTCGGATGTCGTCTCTCAAATATGCAAAGGTTGTGATTGAAGAAGGAGGAAGCATAATCTGGGGGCAACTTCCCGAATTTCCTTTCAAATCAGATAAATTCGACTTGGGGTTCACTGCTTCTGCTCGAAAGGTTGTACGCCGCGCTCGTGCGGGAGGGCCACCGATGAAGATCACCCCTCATGGAGTAAATGCTTTGGAGGATAGTGAAGAGGAGAGCTACTTGGAAGACTGGATTTTCCCTACTGTTGATGGAGGACTGTGCAAATGGGAAGCAAAAGACTTTGTTCCGATTACTTTCATACCGCAGTAATTTATCTTTCAAAAATTTATGTTGGTTTGTAATAATTCTCAAACAATTCGTACACTTTTAACCTTGTGCCTTACCCGAGGCACATAGGTCCATTTGTAAGGGTTTGATTTTTCATCTTCATATGCCATTTTAATGAATCATGGACGTTTTCATATATAAACTTTTGTGTTCATTGTCTTTCTTTTTACATTTTATTTGTTTAAAGGTGGCTACCCCTTACACACACCCACACTTACAAATGCAGGTACCCTTCCATTTCGGATTCCATGGGTAACAATTCTTCTATGGCCTTCAGTGACTCTGAAGATCTGGTCCACCATGCCGATTATGAAGGTGAGGAAGATTGTGAGGTGCCGGGAGAATTGGCTAGGCTGATACAACAGGAAGAAATGGCTATTCTACCTCATGAGGAGCTGTTAGAGACAATCAACTTGGGTACCGAGGAAGACAGAAAAGAAGTCAGAGTGGGTGCCAACCTAGAGCCAAGTGTCAAAGAGCGCTTAATTCAGCTGTTACATGAATATGTTGAGATCTTCACCTGGTCTTACGAAGACATGCCGGGACTCGATACAGATATTGTGGTTCACCGTCTCCCTACAAGAGAAGACTATCCACCAGTTAAACAGAAAGTCTGCCGCATGAGGCCCGACATGTCTGAAAAGATCAAAGCAGAAGTGATGAAGCAGTTCAATGCTGGATTTCTTGCTGTTACTTCCTATCCATAATGGGTTGCTAACATTGTGCCTGTGCCTAAGAAGGACGGCAAAGTGAGAATGTGCGTGGATCACAGAGACTTAAATAGGGCTAGCCCTAAAGATGATTTTCCACTTGCGCACATTGACATCTTGGTTGACAATATAGCTAAACACAAGGTATTTTCTTTTATGGACGGATTTTCAGGTTACAACCAGATCAAAATGGCACCTGAAGACATGCATAAAACTACTTTTGTTACACAGTGGGGTACGTTCTGCTATAAAGTGATGCCATTCGGACTGAAGAATGTCGGGGAAACCTATCTACGCGCCATGGTAGCTTTGTTTCATGACATGATACATCATGACATTGAAGTCTACGTAGACGACATGATAGCCCATTCACAAACTGAAGAAGAACACCTCGACCATTTGCAAAAGCTGTTTGTCAGGTTGAAGGAGTACAAGCTAAGACTGAACCCTAACAAGTGCATTTTCGGAGTCAGGTCCGGTAACCTCTTGGGTTTCATTGTCAGCAACAAAGGCATCGAGGTTGATCCTGCCAAAGTCAAAGATATACAAGAAATGCCTGCTCCTCGCACTGATAAGGAGGTCAGAGGTTTCTTGGGACGCCTAAACTACATTGCTAGGTTCATTTCTCACCTAACATCTACCTGTGAGCCAATTTTCAAGCTGTTGAAGAAAGATCAGGCAGTTAAATGGAATGATGACTGTCAAGTTGATTTTGATAAGATCAAGGAGTATTTGCTGGAACCTCCTATCTTGATGCCACCCGTCGAAGGAAGGCCGTTAATCATGTATCTGACTGTTTTGGATAACTCAATGGGGTGCGTACTGGGCCAACATGATGAGTCTAGCCGAAAAGAGCATGCCATTTATTACCTTAGCAAAAAGTTTACCGACTGTGAGACCCGCTACTCACTGCTCGAGAAAACTTGTTGCGCTTTGGTATGGGCTGCTCATCGGCTAAGGCAGTATATGTTGACTCATACCACTTTACTGATATCTAAGATGGATCCGATCAAGTACATCTTCAAAAAGCCTGCTTTGTCTGGAAGAATAGCTAGATGGAAGATGATCCTCACGGAATACGATATACAGTACACGACCCAAAAAGCTATAAAGGGGAGTGTGCTAGCTGACCATCTGGCTCATCAAGCTGTCGAAGATTACCAATCCATGAAGTTTGACTTCCCTGATAAGGACATTATGACATTGGACAACATTGAAGATTTCAGATCATATGACGGACCTGAACAAGGATCCCGATGGACCCTGTACTTTGATGGTGCCTCTAATGCACTTGGAAACGGTATCTGTGCGGTACTCATCTCTCCAGAAGGTTGCCATACACCTTTCACAACCAGACTTTGCTTTAACTGCACCAACAACATGGCCAAGTATGAAGCTTGCATATTTGGTCTCAAGGCTGCAATAGACCTGGGAATCAAATCTTTGATTGTGTTTGGAGACTCAGCTTTAGTCATCAGTTAGATCAAAGGAGAGTGGGACACTAAACATCCCAATCTCATCCCTTACAAAGAACATGTCTTGACATTGCTACCTCATTTCGAGCAGATTACCTTCGAGCATTTCCCGTGAGAAGAAAATCAGCTAGCAGATGCTCTAGCTACAATGTCGTCCATGTTTAAACTTAACTGGGATAATGAGGCTCCCCAAATCACCATTGAACGGATGGACGAACCTGCCCATTGTCACGAGATTAATACCAAAGAAGTAGTGGACCGACCCTGGTTTCATGAAGTCAAAAGGTATCTCGAGGCTCAGGAATGTCCTGAAGGAGCTTCAGTCAACGACAAAAAGTTCTTGAGGAGATTCTCTGCCAAGTTCTTCCTGAGCAATGGTATTATGTACAAGCGCAATCACGATTGCATTTTGCTCCGTTGTGTGGACAAGGTTGAAGCTGAGCAGATCATGGTTGAACTGCACAATGGTACCTTTGGAACCCACTCTAGCGGGCATACGATGGATAAGAAGATTCTAAGGGCAGGCTACTACTGGTCTACCATGGAAGCTGACTGCCATCAACATTCTAGAACTTGTCACAAATGTCAAATCTACGCGGACAAGGTACATATACCTCCAGTTCCTCTCAATGTCTTAACAGCTCCTTGGCCCTTTGCTATGTAGGGAATCGATATGATTAGGGAAATCAAGCCTACAACATCCAATGGACACCGCTTCATTCTAGTGGCCATTGATTACTTTACCAAGTGGGTCGAAGCAGCTTCCTTCGCATCTGTTACAAAGAATGTTGTTGCCCGCTTCATCAAACAGAACCTAATTTGCTGGTACGACATCCCCGAAAGGATCATCACTGACAATGGTACAAACCTTAACAACACTATGATCACCACCTTGTGCAAGCAGTTCCAGATTCAACATCACAATTCATCTCCCTATCGGCCAAAGATGAACGGTACTGTCGAAGCTGCGAACAAAAATATCAAAAAGATCATACAAAAGATGACAGTCACCTACAAGGACTGACATGAGATGTTACCGTTTGCTCTCCACGGGTACCGTACCACGACACGCACATCAACTGGGGCAACACCCTATTCTTTTGTATACAGCATGGAAGCTGTTTTGCCTATCGAGGTTCAGATTCCCTCCTTGAGAATCATGAAGGATGCTGGTTTGAGTGAAGACGATTGGATTCAGACCCGGCTTGATGAACTTAACTTGATTGACGAAAAGCGACTTACTGCTGTTTGCCACAGTCAGACGTACCAAAAATGGATGATCAAGGATTTCAACAAGAAAGTCAGACGCCAGACATATCAAGTCGGGGATCTTGTAATCAAGCGGATCATCTTGCCGCAAAGTGATCCCAGGGGCAAATGGACTCCTACTTACGAAGGACCATTTGTGATCAAAAACATCTTTTCTGGTAGGGCAATGATTCTAACCACCATGGACGGTGATGACTTGCCGCACCCTGCGAACGCAGACATAGTCAAAAGATACTACGCATAAACGACCCGCTAGGTTGACACACCTAGGCAAAAAAAGGGCATCCCGGTGAATCGAAAACCCGAAAGGGCGGTTCAGGCAAAAGTTAGGGATAGTTTAAAAAAAAATCTGTACACCCGGGAAGTTGAAAACCCGAAAGGGCAACTTGGGAAAAAAAAGGGTTTCCCGATGGATCGAAAACTGGAAAGGGAGGTCCAGGAAAAAGTTAGGGAACCCCATGGAATTTTCACACATAGCCATCTTTCTTTGTATAAATTTTTCTCATTTTTATGACAATGTTCTCTTACTAGGATGTCTGTCTCCTTTGTACAAAATACTTACACAAATTTAATACAAAGATACTTCAAAGTGCAAAAAAATATTTGTCTTTTCCTTTTTACACTTGTGTTTTATTTGAAAACGTCCAATGATTTATTAAATGAGCATATGCATTTAAATATAATCACTGTTTACAAATAAACGAAATGGGAAAGAATAATTACTGACAGGTTGAAGGTATAAGAAAACGTCTTTAGGCTATTCCAGGAGAAATCCCCTGCAGTACATCATCTAGATCCCCAGTGGAGCTAAAACCTTAAAATACATATCCCCAGCGGAGTTATATTTTCAAGTCCTGAATTCCCATCAGAGTTAGGTTTTCAAATCCCAATCCCCAGCGGAGCGAAAACCTTGAACTACAGATCCTCAGCGGAGATGAAACCTTCTTCCCTAACAAAGTCAAATTTTCAACTATCAACCCACAGCGGGAACCATTCAGTTTTCCCCCAAATTCCCCAGCAAGTTGTCTTAAAGTATGAGAATCAACCAGATAACAGTTAACTCTTGTCCTATCCCTAAACTTGGATAATTCCCCAGTAGAATGGCATACAACCCAAACTCCTGAACTTTTTCCAAACAGGAATAAGCTTTTTCCCCCAGAATCCTGAACTTACTCTCCAGCAGGATAGCTACTCCTCAGCAGTATAACTACTCCCCACAGAGTTTTTCACTCCCCAACAGAATGAAGATCCTCATTCTTGATTCCTCGGTAAAGTTGTCAGAGCCTCCTTTACTCTCCAGCATGAAGTTGCCAAAGTTTTCACTCCTCAACAGAGTGAATATTCTCATTCTTAGTTCCCCGTAGAAATCATTAGAGTTTTCCCTATTCCCCAGCCGAGTAAGGATTCCCATTATTTAACCCCCAGTATAAGTCTTCAAAGTTCTCTGGATTTCCCAATCAGATTTCTTAAGAAGTTTGACATTACTCTCACAACAGATTTTGTCAATACTCCAACTTCAAGACATGAAGGATTATCACATCCCCACAGAAGTTGTCAGGGATTTTCCATCTCCAGCAGTTTCCAAAGATTTCTCATCCTTAGCAATCAAAGATTTTGAATCTCCAGCAGTGGTCAAGGATTTATTTTCCCTGGCAGCAATCAAGGATTTCATTATCCCCAGCTCAAGGATTTATTTTCCTCAGCAAATTAGCTTACATGCGCATACATTACACTCATATATCATAAACATTGATAAAACACATTTATTGCATCATACATTACATGCAACATAACTCTGTGTTTCAGCTAACATTTTACCGTTTTCAAGATAAGATTAACAGCTATCTTTAACAAATATTCAAAGATTTCTGATACAGTAAAGATACACTCCATACACGGAAGTCATTTTATTACTCATTCAGAATTCAAAGTCAAGATACAGTACAGATACGCTCCAGACACAGATGCCATTCTGTCACTCAATCTGACTTCAACAATCAAATATAGATTAGATATGCTCCAGATACGGAAGCCATTCTATTTCTCATTCAGATTCAACTATAAATTTCAAGTTCATATACACTCTAGACACAGAAGTCATTCTGTCACTTATTCAGATCCCGGTTACAGTTCAGATACACTTCAGACACGGAAGTCATTCTGCTACTCATACAGATCTCAACTTCAGATACAATCCAGATACGCTCCATACACGGCTGCCATTCTGTCACTTATTCTGACTTTTTCCGCAGCTCAGATACATCCCAGACGCGGAAGTCATTCTGTTATTCATTCAGATTCAAATACAGTTACAGCTCGGATATGCTCCAGACGCGGGCGCAATTCCATTGCTCATACAGACTCAGTCTCCAGATACAGTTCAAATGCGTTCTAGACACGGATACCATTCTGATACTCATTCTTCTGACTTACAACTTGCAGTTCAACAAACATTCTTGGATGGCATGTTTAAGCCCATCTCTGACAAGATTTTGTCACCTCTCCAAATGGCATCTTTAAGCCCATTCCCTCAACTATACTTTAATGAGTGCAAATTTATGGACACTCTAGTGTCCAATCATCTTTTACCTTCGAGTCACGAACGATAAAACTCGCCAATCTAACTCTTCAAGTTCAAGAAGATTGAACAGGGGCAGCTGTTGTACCCCAAAATTTGCCCTCTCATTTTATCAAGATTTCCCCTCACAAGACTCTTTGGACTCAAGACCAGATTAGGGTTTGCTCAGCTCAAGACCTCATCTTGCACTGATGACCTGAAATTAGGGTTTGAGTTTGAAAAGGGATTTTTGGACTTTCAATGCCTAATGTGACTTTCATACTTCATCTTGGACTCCTAAGATTTCTCATACCAAGTTTCAAGCCTTGAATCACATTTTTGCCCAGTCAATTGGACAGTTGACCTAAAAATCAGCTGTATTGGGGAAAAAGTCAACCATGGCCAATTTACAGTCAAACCTCATAATTGTTTATCCATATCAACATTATAGACTCATATGAACCGTTTGATCAAGTTTGGATTACAACTCCTCAAGAAATTTGATCAGATCATCAAAAGGGTAAAATGGTCAAAATTAGGGTTTTGACTGTAGAAGGGCAATTTCTGATTTTTCACCTAGCCAATGGAAAATTGGGTTCAAGCATGATTTCAAGGACAGATGACAAGGTTCAAAAGATCTCAAATGCATTAGATTGACAGATGAATTTTCCAGTCAACTGATCAAAAATCAACTGTACACTGAAAAGTCAAACTTTGACTTTTTGGTCAAAATCAAGTGCCAAGGGTCATTTTTCATCAAGACGTGTCAAAACATGAAACTTGTTCACCAAGAAACCTGATTTTGAAAATTAGGGTTTAAGTTTGAAAATTTTCATAACTTAGAAATTTTCTAATTTATGAAAATTTCTTATTTTTCCCCAACTTTTCCCATTTTTTTCACCATAATGAAATTGGATTCAAACAAAACTTTCAACATGAAAGTTGTAGTCCTCCATAAAATCTACAACTTTTATTCACAAATTTTTCCCAAAAGATTCTTGGATCTCAAGTTATGATTTTGTGAATAAGGATCCATAAACTTTTTAACTTAGTGAAATTTTGCTCTAGTTTAGGCAAATTTTTTACCTAACTTCATGGCAACTTTTCACCTAGTTCCAAGAGGAATCTCAAAATGCATTTCAAATATGGATTGTAGAGCATGTTACAAGCTTTCCAAAATTTCCAAGAACTCTCCAAGATCATTTATGGTTATGGAGAATCGAAGAAAAGAAAATGGCTATTTCTCACTTTTGTCCATGGCATTTTTCACATTGTTACAAGTTGCAAATCTATCCTAAGCATGCTTGTACTTATTTTACAGGTCTTAATCCTTTCCAAACTCCTTAATTTAATGCAAATACATTGGACAATGGTCTTGTTCTGACTTTTGGAGCTTTGCACAATGAAGTAATCCATTTATGGCATAAAGGTAACAATACCATTTCCATAAAGCTTGCTTTTTGCAAATTTGTATTCCTTGAGCATTGAACCTGATCTTTGGCTACAAACAAGATCCACAAACTTGAGGCAAAGTACGCCAACTATGTCCAGACCTCAAGCTAGCCTGTACAGGCTTTGAGCATTGTCATCTCAAATTTGCTTCAAAAGCAAGTAAGCTTGCAAAAGTCCACATAACTCTTCCATCTGATAAGAGCAAGCCTTGGACTCATTTCAAACGATCTCAGCATATTTTCTCAGGCCAGAAACACGATTTTCTAAGCTCTCAAACACCCAAAAACACAAAATCACAGGTCCCTGCCCAAACAGGGCATCATATGCAGAACTATTTCCAAAACCAAATTGGCTCGTGCGTTTTGTCTTGAATCACTTCAAACACATTCCCTACATCACATCAAAACTATCCAGACCCCTGTCCAGCAACTGTGAGCTCATTTTCAAGCTTCACCATTTTCAATTTCTAAGTTTGCAGGTTGACTTCTACAAGGAGATTCAAGTCATTTCAAAGCAAGCTGAGCATTGGGAAAGCTTGAGGGAACTTCAAGCAAGCTCATAAGAACTTCAGGCCTCACTCAAAGTTTCTACATTGCCATATCCAAACTCAACTGAACAAGGTATTTGTCAACTTTCTATCCCCTTATTTAACATCCTTAGGCTTAGGTTTGTGAAGAAAAAATGTAGTCCTTAAGTTGCTTGAACTGTACATATGCATAGTTTGTATTTATATTAACTGAGCTAGGAGAATTTGGATGTTGAACATGTTGGAAAAAATAGGTCAGAAATTAGGGCCATTAAAATTCTCTTTGGTCTTTTAGAGTTAGGTCATGTTTTTTATATGGTTGGAATCGTGATTAAAAATGCTATAAGTTACATGTTGTAAGTTTTGGATTTCATGCAAGCATGAGAAAGAACAGGATTTGCCTAACAGAAGCGCGCGCGTGTTTGTTCAAAGGATAGGGATGAAGTGAGATTGGGCTTGGGCTTGGCTTTTCTGAATTTTGGCACCCTCCATTTTGTTATTTGCATCCCCTTGGCCCATTTGCTATGTTTTGTATATTTTCTCATTTCTTTTATATTTTCTGAATTTATTATTTTTTCTTGAACATTAAAAAAACCAAAAATATTTTCTTAATTTTTTGCATTTTTATTTTATTATTTTTATTATTTTTTTGGGCATAAAATTAGTTATTAGGTTAATATACTTTTATTTTCTTAAATAAACTTGTAAATAATACAAAAATCATTGAAACCTTCAAACATTGAAACATTTTTCATACAATATTATTATTTTTCTTTAAAAAAAATGAATAAATAAATAATACAAAGCATATTTTCCTTTAAAACAAATTAGGGTTTTCACCCTTTCAAAAAAATAATTATTTTATTTTTTCTTAAGACCTAAATAAGTTCATTTTTACATACATAAAACAATTACATAACATTTCTTTCATATTTATATTTTATTGTACATTTAAATAATTGTTCATTTATTTATTGTATAAATTCAATTGGGTTGTAATAGTAAATTAGGGTTTTATTTTGTGCAAATACCCCCTATTCAAACTGGTACCCCCCTTCCCATAATAATGTTATAATAGTCTAGATTTACTTTACGCATTTATTGCTTTCATATACCATGATTGTAAATTAGGGTTTTGTATGCAAAGACCAAAAATCAAACAAATAGCATGACTAAATACAAGACAAAAATGCCTGAAAAATGACAACACCTTGCACACAAGCACTTCTAGGGTTTCATCCACTTTGTTGCCTTAAAATGGCCATGGTATGCATGCTAGGTATCTTGGCAAAACAAAACAAAACAAAAGATCATAGTCCCTCGATGACGCTATCAAAAAGTTGCCTAAAAACAAATGATCTTAGTCCCTAAAACTTGCTAAGATACTTGGCACCATTGCTATCATGGTCATACGATGACCCACGTCTGTCCCGTTTAACATCCAAAGATAGGGTTGTTTACCAAATATAATGGTAAAACAACAATGTCAAAGGGTTTAAAATGTACAAGAAAGACTTTTGATTAGGTAGATGCTCCTAGTTACTTGATCAATTTGCAAACCATCCTTGCTATTTTCAAACATACACACACACAATTTCAAAACATTTCCAAACAAACCTTCAAACATTGAAACATTTTTCAAAAGACAAACATCTTTGTATACATTCTTACGAACAAGAATCATTACAAAGATTGCCACAACGATGTCCTCTTTTCAAAATACTTTCAAAACCACACAAAGCACCATTTCAAACAATTGTAAAAGCAAAGCAAGTGATCTAAACAAGTAACTAAGAGCCCATGGAAAACCATGGATGAAAAGGGTGCTAGGACCTTCCCTTTTCATAATCTACCCCCCGAACTCAAGAAAACATCTCAAAGGTCTTTCCTGTGCTTTTTGACCTTTCCTTTGGATAAAATAAATAGTCGGTGGCGACTCTTGCTAAACCGAAACATTTGCGAACACAAACGCAAAACCTCAAGTCAGTTCTTCCAGCGTATCACAGGGACGATGGCGTGGCACTCTCCCATTTGACCATTTGAATTCTGGCGCACATGTTTTTGTTTGTCTCCCAATAACTTGCATTATTATATATTATCAATTATTGTTATTTTGTATACAACAAAAGCGCGTGGCTCAGTTGGTAATGATGCAGGTGGAAAAGGCCATAGGACCTGGGTTCGAATCCCAGGCCCCCCATGTATTTCATGTTATTTTTCATTACTTGATCATGCATGCATACAAGGCGTGGAGACCACCATGGACCATCATCATCCAACTAATCAGATGTCCACAGGCCAGATCTGAAGGGTATCATTTGATGATCCACCAAAAGCCTTGGTAACGTGCAACCACTGAAGCGTAGAAGTCAATGTGGGTCAGAATTGTTCAAGACAACCCCCCAAATTACTGATAACAGGCCCATTTTCTTTTTCTTTTCTTTCATATTTTCTTTTATTTAATTTATTTAAATTATTTTTACTAACACCAAATTAATTATTTTTTAATAAAAAAAACCATAAAATCAATTTTCATCCAATTAGATTTAGAAATTATTTTTTATACAAAAATTAATTTAATTAGTTAATTTAATTTTAGGGTAGCTTCAATTCTTTTGTAAATAAATTAAAACAAGTTAGAAATTAGGGTTTTGTTTAATTTAAATTATATTTTCTTTTTTCTTAAAAATAAAAAATACAAAAATAGGTCAAGTAATTATTTGATTTTATTTTATTTAATTAGTAATTAGGGTCATATTTAATTTTGAAACCTTATTTTCTTAAAATAATCAAAAACAACCAAAAAATAGTTTTTCTTTTAATTAGGTTAGACGAGGTCAAAACCCTAATTTCCTTGCGTTCTATATTCGTCGCGTGCTTATTTATTTTTTCAATATTGATGTAACTGTTCACAGGATGTAATAGATTAATTAGGGCTTTTTTCCTTTCATTTATCATTTTGACGGGTTTTTGGCTATGTAATTAATCTCACCAGAAGCCTTGTAATAGCGTAGATTTATTTTCCGCATTTTAATTCTTGCAAATATTAACTGTTAGATGTATGATAATAGGGTTGCATGACAATAATGTATGTTAAAATTAAAACAGTTAGCAAACCCTAAATGTGCAAAGATAATAAACTTGAAATTGAATCACTCGCACATGCGCACTCCTAGGGTATACTACCACTTCAGTTGCCTTCAGTAAACGATCATTGAGTATAGGATATTTTAGTGGTCGCCCTCTTGTCTAAACAAAAGATCAAAGTCCCGTTCGGAAAAGTTGCCTCGGAAATGTTGCCTCGAATATGATCTTAAGGACATTAGGGTTACCACTAAGGCATTCTAACATTGCTTTAATGATCGTACGTCCCTTTCGAATTGACCCTTACAACTCCAACGACGGTGCTACCTACTCACTAATAGTAGGATAGTGTTGTCTAAAGGAAACAAGAATAGAAGCATTCTTTTTTCGAGTGGGTAGATGCTAGTAGGTACTTGCTCATGAAAAACTGTTCACACCATACACTTTTCAAACAATGTTTTCAAAACGACTTCATAACACTCTTGAAGACAGGAGAAAGGGTTAAATCAAAGTAAAACAAAACTTTTTCGAATCAAACACACATAAGCAATTTTTAAAATGATGAGCAAGTACCTAAGAGCCCGTGGAAAACCATGGATGGAAAGGGTGCTAATACCTTCCCTTTCTATAATCTACCCCCCGTACTCAGAAAATCTCAAAAAAGGAATTTTTCTATGCTTTTTTCCTTTCCAGTTGGATAAAATAAAAGTCGGTGGCGACTCTTACTTACCGCTACATTTTGCGAACACAAACGCAAAATGCAAACCAGTATTAAACAGTCTGGTTCTACCACCGTATCACAGAACTGACGACTCTACTGGGGAATTAAATAAGTGGGATATACCTTAGGACTAGTTCATCATATTTGCTTCAATTTTTTGATTTGATTGCTTTACTTTTGAGGGCTTTGTATTGGAGTTATTATAGATCCTAACCCGGATCTGGAGAACACGTTTTAGGTAAGTAGCAATAAACTATGAGGGAACTGTACGGTGTGAACCGATAAGGTTGAAGCAGTAGCTACATTGATGTGGCACATTGGTTGGTACCGGTATCCCTTGTGGAGAAACAAGGAGAATACGGGGATGTTATGTGTGTCGTTATGCATCAACTGACCTTAGAACCTATAATTGACCAACTTGGCCATAGGAAGTAGTGAGATAGCCGGTCTTGGTGTAAAGCTGGGAACTGGTTGATACTCAATACTATACTCATTGAGACCATACTCTCGAGATAGTTCCGGCCGCAAGAAAAGATTGTGTGAGATGAAACCATGACCGATGGAGGATGGTCAGTGATATTGAGAACCTCTAGAACCCGGTTACTATTATTAGGACAGGTTGAACCAACTGAACTTCAAGAGGGTAATACCTAGACCCCATGCAAGCCTGAAACTTAAGGGCTCTTGTGTGACTTGTTTTCCTTTACCATGTCTATTATTTGCTATACCTGTTGTGTGTTTTATCATGACATCATGCATCATGACATATCATGCATACTTCATTACTCTAACGATTTCAAAGACTGGGGGGATTTATCTTTGTTCTGTTTTACGGATTATGGCTTCCATGCGCAGAAACACCATCCGAGTCAACTTTGTGAAATACCTGCTCAACTTAGAGAGTTAGTCTCAAAAGTTCCTAATACTTATTCATTCGTTAGAAGACATGGTCATCTCCTTAGCTTGGTCACTTCAAAGTTGGATGAGCAGATGATGAGCGTGTTGTTCCAATTCTTTGATCTGGTGCATCATTGTTTCACCTTCTCGGATTATCATCTAGTTCCCACTTTGGAGGAGTTTTCTGACTTACTAGGCATATCCTCCTCAAGCCGACACCCTTCACAGGTTTGGAAGAGGTTCCTAGACCTGAGGACATTGCTTCAGCCTTACATCTAAAAAGGGCTGATGTAGTATTAAACTGGGAGACACGGAGCGGGGTTAAAGTTTTCTTAGCAAAGTTTCTGATTGATCAAACTCAACTGTTCTGGGATAATTTGGACTTTCAAGCTTTTGAAGACATCTTGGCTCTCCTCATCTACGACTTGGTTCTTTTCCCGAATCCAGATTCCTTCATAAATGTGAATTAAGTTAAGATCTTCCTGTCCCGCAATCCAGTGCCTACTCTTCTGGGTGATATTTTACATGCCCTCTATACTCGTATTGTGTGAAGAAGGGGGACCCTTATGTGTTGCATGCCGCTGTTGGCGAGGTGGTTTATTTCGCACCTCCCCAAGTCTGTATTGAAGAATGAGGAAGGGTTAGGTTGGGCTTACAGGATAATGTCCCTTGCCCATACGGACATTCTTTGGAGTTCTAAGGATATGGAAAGAGTAGCTGTCGTTGACCGATGTGGGGAATACCCTAATGTCTCGTTGCTCGGAATTAGAGGGGGAATAACCTACAGTCCTTGCCTGGACCTACGACAGTTTGGTCGCGCTCGAAGAGATGGTCCTCATGAACTACTTCTTGCAGATATTGTCTTTGACTACAAGGCGAACGTGGATGAGCATCGCCGAAGGTTTATACGGGCCTGGGGCATGGTGAACAGGTCTGACCCTCACGAGCTAGGACCAAAGACTTCTCTCCCTATGCAACCTTATCTCCAGTGGGTCCGAGCTCGGGCTCAGAAGCTTGGGATGCCTTATGAAGCTGTTCTTCCAGTGGTTGTGGAGCATACTAATGAAGAAGGTGTTCCTTATACAGTCCTCTATCCCTATATGCCTACTGATCTTGGGGCATTGAAGAGATCTTGGATCCAGTTGAAGGAAGAAAGGGATACCTACCGGGAGAAGTATCATGAGCAGGAAAGGAAGATCTTGAAGCTCACGAGGCAACTTGAGAATGAGAGAACAATCAATGATTATGTCAGCACGGAGGGGAAACGACCATGGGATTTCTGGTTTTGCTTGTTTCTAGTTTAGATTTATTTTCAGTTTATTTCTTTTGTAACGCCTTAAAAGGCATTGTTAAACATTTTACAAAGTTTAATCTAATAAAGTTTGTTTCATTTCTTGGTTTACAAATTTAAATCTCCCAAAGTCTTTGAAATCATTTCATACGCATTCCATTATCATGCACGTCATTACATGTACCATTACATGTTTCTCATCTTCTTCGCTGTTTATTTCAGCGCAAAATGTCTTCTGAAATACCTATTGATCAGGCTATCAAAGCTCTTCAGGCACATAATGCCCAATTCCAAGAGATGTTCTTGAACTTGGCTAAAGGGCAAGAAGATTTTAAGACTCTCATCCTGAAGGAGAAGAAGACGAAGGTGGTTCTTCTGAATATGGGTCACAAATTTGGGAATAGGTTGCAACAGGAAGCTGATCTGTCTCATTCATCTAAAGGAGGAGAGAATCAAGAGGAAGAAAAGGGTCCTAGTCATGTGGTCTCTGATAATGATACTGATTTTGATGATGAACAGTACCCTCCTGCTGAGGATAGGTACAAACAACTTGAAGACCGTCTGAGTGATATGGAGATTTTGAAGGTCCCTGGTTTGGATTTTGGAGATCGGGGGCTAGCATCGTGGGTGGTGATCCCTCACAAGTTTAAAGCTCTGGTATTTTCTAAGTACGATGGAGTATCTTGTCCAAAGCTCTACCTCCGCTCGTACATCAGAAAGATCCAACCTTAAACTGCTGATAGGAATATATGGGTGCATTTCTTTCAAGATAGTCTGTCAGGGACTCAGCTTGAATGGTTTTATCAATTGGAAGGAGCTAATGTCCGTAACTGGGAGAACCTTGTTGCTGCTTTTTACAAGCAATATCAGTATAACGCCGACCTTGCTCCCACTCGTACTCAGCTTCAGGGAATATCTATGGGCGCAAGTAAAGGTTTTAAGGACTATGCTCAGAAGTGGAGAGATCTGGATCGAAGAGTCCAACCCCCTCTGTCTGATAGGGAGTTGATTGATATGTTTCTGGGGACCTTGTCTGGTCCATTTTTCAATCATCTGATCGGCAGTTCATCATCTGGGTTTACTGAATTGATTATGACTGGGGAGAGAGTAGAAGCTGGTATCAGAAGTGGCAAGATACAGAAGGGTGCTTCATCAAGTGCAGAAAAGAGACCTTTCAATGGCAAGAAAGAAGCTAGTGCAGTTTACAGTTCGAGGAGCCAAAATCGACTTGAACACCGTCAAGCAGTGAATGCGGTGGTAATATTAAGACCTACAGTTGCCCCATAATGCAACAATCAGCAAAGAATGGAGAGGCCACAAAGACAGTACACTCGGCTTAATATGACCTTGTCTCAAATTCTACCGCAATTGTTGAAAACCAACCTGGTAACTCTGAGGGAAGCCCCGAAGAATCCCAGCACCACATCTCCGTTGTATAATCCGAACGCCCGCTGTTCCTATCACTCCGATAGCCCGGGTCATGATACGAACAACTGCTGGACTCTGAAGAATAAGGTTCAAGATTTGATTGAAGCTAAAGAGATTGAGTTTGACGCCTCGGAAAATCACAACGTCATAACTGCTCATATGCCAAAACATGACTCGGGAGTCAATGCAATTGAAGATGATGAAGAAGATTCGGATATTGACAGCTGAATTTACCCGACTACCAACGGTGGCTTGAACAAATGGATGGTGAAGGACTTCGTGCCCGTTTCCTTTATTACACAGTAATAGACTTTTGTTTTGAGATTTGTAACAGACAATTTAAAACATTACGGCCCGGTGCCTTGCCCAAGGCATCTTGGCTTTGTTTGTGAGGGCTTATTATCACCCATTTCCATATATCATCAATAAAGCATTGGATGTTTTCTTACATTACAAATTTTACGCTCCTTGTTTTTCCTTTCTATCTCGCCCCTTTACAAAAAAGCTATTGTCTTACACACACTCACATATCATAATGTAGATCCACATCCACTCTGGATCCCATTGATAACGACTCTGCTACTGCTAGTTATGACTTTGAAAATCCAATCAACCAAGCCAGGGACGAAGGTGAGGATGATTGTGACGTGCCTGGGGAACTTGCTAAACTGTTACTATAGGAAGAGAGGGCCATACAGCCTCATGAAGAGCCAGTGGAATCAGTGAATTTGGATACAGGGGAAGACCTGTCATAAGTGCCAAGTCTATGCTGATAAGGTGCATCTACCTCTAGTTCCTCTGAACATTTTGACAGCTCCTTGGCCTTTTGCAATGTGGGGCATCGACATGATTGGCGAGATCAGACCTACTGCGTCTAACGGGCATCGTTTCATTTTGGTAGCTATTGACTATTTCATGAAATGGGTCGAGGCAGCTTCCTTTGCTACGGTAACCAAGAACGTCGTGGCGCGGTTCATCTGACACAACTTGATCTGTCGATACGGTGTACCAGAGAGGATCATTACGGACAATGGTACAAATCTCAACAATACAATAATCACCGAGCTCTGCAAACAGTTTAAGATACATCATCACAACTCTTCTCCTTACCGGCCGAAGATGAATGGGGTTGTTGAGGCGGCTAATAAGAACATCAAGAAGATTATGCAGAAGATGACGGTGACATACAAAGACTGGCATGAGATGTTACCATTCGCTCTTCATGGGTACCGTACCTCAGCACAGACTTCGACAGGGGCAACACCCTACTCTTTGGTGTATGGAATGGAAGCAGTCTTACCCATTGAAGTCCAGATACCCTCTCTCTGGATTATGAAGGATGCAGGTTTGAGCGAGGACGACTGGGTCCAGACCCGGCTTGATCAGCTGAACTTAATCGATGAAAAGAGACTTACTGCTATTTGTCATGGTCAGACGTATCAAAAGAGGATGATCAAGGCATTTAACAAGAAAGTTAGACGACAAGAATATCAAGTCGAGGATCTGGTAATCAAGCGCATCATACTGCCGCAAGGTGATCCCATGGGCAAATAGACCCCACTTATGAAGGGACATTTGTGGTTAAGAACATTTTCTCAAGAGGAGCTATGATTCTAACCACCATGGATGGTGACGACCTTCCTCACCCAGTCAATACAGACATAGTGAAAAAATACTACGCATAATCAAAGACTCGCTAGGTCGACTGGCCTAGGAAAAAATAAGGGCTTCCCGGCGAACCAAAAGGGTTCGGGCAAAAATAAGGGATGAAAATGAAAAAAAATTGTACACCCGGCAAGTCGAAAACTTGAAAAGGCGGCTTGGGCAAAAAGGGGTAACCCGGTGGACTGAAAACCTGAAAGGGTGGTCCAGGAAAAAATTAGGGATTAAAGCGTAACACTATGTCTCATTGGATCATATTGCAAGTAGACTTCAGTATCGACTATCAAGCTTGGACGGCACCGATCAATCTGATCTACCTTCAACCAAGTAGCAAAGTGATGAGACCCTCGAAGATATAAAGGAAATAGCAGAGTTGGAACCCAGTGGGATTGTTCACATAGCTGTTTTTCTTTGTTTTTTCACAAATTGTATAATTCATCTTTCAGCGGTGTTCTCTTACTAGGACGTCAGCCTCTTGTACAAAAACGCCTATTACAGGCCAACTTCAAAATCAATAAAATTCATTTTCACAAAGAAATTTCAAATTGTTTTTCTTTTTTCTATTTTGTTTTGCAAGAACGTCCAATGGTTCATTTTTTATATATGCATTTGAAAATAATTGTTGCTCATAAATACTTACATACGAAACAAAAGACGATTACTCGTAATACTAGGAACAGGGGGCAAACAAGAAATGTCCAAACCTTACAGTTGCTCTACCCACCAGGTACAGGGATAGACCCGGCTGGAGAATATGACTAAAGGTACATACACTCCCCGCGGAGCAAGAGGTACCAGAATATAGTGATGTTAATTCTCCCCAAGCAGAGTTTATCTTTCACCAACAATGGAAGACCATCCCCAGTGGAGTTTATTTCTTTCTCAAACAGAAAGTTTATCCCCGACATAGTTCATCATCGCCAGCAATGGTAATTCATCCGCAGTCGAGGTTATTTCTCCAAGTCAGCAGATCTTCTAGCAGAATATCTCTCTTCCCCACAGAGTTATTCTTTCACCAGTTTATTCTCCAGCAGAATTATTCTCCTGCCAATTTATTCTCAAATCATCTTCGGTCGTCATCCCCAGCGAGCGAAACTCTTTATATTCTCCAGCAGCAGTTCGAGATTTATTTTCCCCAACTAGAAAACATCATAAAAACATTGCACATCCATACATCATGACATGCATATATGCATCATACAAAACAATCTCATTTATTTTGAGAACATCATTGCTCAATACATTTCATACATCATGACGTTACATACGACTAACCCGTTACCTTTCAGGAAAAGATACAATCAAATTCTCACAAAGTTCAAGCTATGAGGCTCGGATCCGACCGGATAATATCTTGATTACTCCATCATATTGTGAAGCCCGGAGAACGACCGGATAACAGTATCAGAACACCGCGAAGCCTGGAATCGACCAGATAGTGGTATCTCTTAAAAGCAAGCTATGAAGCCTGGATTCGACCGGATAATATTTTAATCCCCAGCAAGTTACTGTGAAGCCTGGATTACGACCAGATAGCACTACGAGACGCCATGAAGCCTGGAATCGACCAGATAGTGGCATATCATAAACACAAGCCGTGAAGCCCGGATTTGACCGGATAACTGATCAGCAAGTTATTGTGAAGCCTGGATTACGACCAGATAACAATGCAAGTTTCTGTAAAGCCTGGATTATGACCAGATAGCAGCCAAGAATACTACGAAGCCTGGAGTCGACTAGATAGTGGTATATCTTTGATGCAAGTTATGAAGCCCGGATTCGACCGGATAATATCTTGATTCCCCTGAACACCATGAAGCCTGGATTCGACCGGATAATGGTATAATACATCGTGAAGCCTGGATTATGACCAGATAGCGGTAAAGAACACTGAAGCATGGGATTACGACCAGATAACAGTAAGGGACACTGTGAAGCTTGGATTTCGACCAAATAGCAGTTTACCCAGCCAATTACTATGAAGCCCGGAGTCGACTGGATATTAGTGGGCCTTAAAATCAAATGGAAGCCCGGATGCGACTGGATAACCACTTGATTTCTTCTGAAGTCTGGATTTCGACCAGATAAGAAGTGAGGTATTGTGAAGCCTGGATTCGACTAGATAGCAGTACAAGACACCATGAAGCCTGGATTTGACCAGATAATGGTATGAAACATCGTGAAGCCTGGATTACGACCAGATAGCGGTACAAGACACTGTGAAGCTTGGATTTCGACTAAATAGCAGTTTTACCTGGACAATTACTAAGAAGCCCAGAGTCGACCGGATATTAGTGTGCCCTAAGTTCAAGTTGAATCCCGGATGCGACCGGATAACAATTTAATTCCTTCTGAAGCCTAGATTACGACCAGATAAGAATTGAGAAATTGTGAAGCCTGGATTATGACCGGATAGCAAGTTTAATCTCATCTCCCCAGTAAGTCATTGTAAAGCCTGGATTACAACCAGATAGCAGTCAATCTTATCACTATGAAGCTTGGATCACGACCAGATAGTAATTCATTTTCACCTCTTCGACCGAGAGAAGATTCCCTAGAAGAATAACAGACGACTGAAGTTCCTAAAATTCAACTTTTACCAAGACAAAGAACAGCATTCCCCAGCGGATTCCTCCTCAACAACAGGTATACAAGCTCTCACAAAGGAATCTCTTATGTGATCGACACTCCTTCAGATGGCATCTCTAAGCCCATCCCCCAGCATCAACCTCCAAATGGCATCTATAAGCCCATTCCCGGCATTACAAGACAAGTACCACTTCATGTGAGTGCAAATTTCTTGGGCACTCTACTGTTCAATCATCTTCCACCTTCGGATCACGAAAGGCAGGCAAGCCAATCTACATCCTCAGGTTTAAGAAGATTGAACAGGGGAAGCTGTTGTACCCCAAAATTTTCCCTTCCATATTTCTCAATACATTTCAGGTGAGATCCTCAAATTGATCAAGGAAGTCCAAGGGTTGACCAGACAAGCTCTCTCTTAAGGCAGTCTACCTCAAATTAGGGTTTCATGTTGCATCAAGATACTTGAGTTCAAAGGATCCAAAGCGCTCACCATTGTCCTAATATGTTCTCAAGATCATCCACGCCAAGTTTCAAGCCTTGCAAAGGAATTTTGCTCAGTCAATTGCTCAAAGGCCTGAAAATCGACTGTGCTAGGGAAAAAGTCAACTGTGGCCCACATACAATCAAACTTCAAGATTTTTTATCAACATCCTCATTTTGAAGTATTATTCATCATTTGATCAAGGGTTGATCATGATTCATCAAGGATTGCTCACAATTCATCAAAACCCAAAAGTTGCTAAATTAGGGTTTTGTAGGAAAAGTCAACTCAACTTTGACCAAGCATAACTTTCTCATACTTTATAAGAAATAACCCATCAAAATCTCATTTTGAATAGGATGAAATCATCTATAATCCATATTCATCTCCCAATTTCAAAATATGCACTCACAAGAAGTTATGAATTTGGACATTATAGGTCATTTTGAAAAGTCAACAAAAACACCTTTTTTTGTCAAAGCTTCATACATGAACATGGAAGACTCAATTGATATGAGACCAAAAGGGTTTATTATAGGAAATCTCAAGCTTTCTAAAAAGTCCAAGAACACCTTCAAAGAGTCAAAATTGAAGAAGTTATGCATTGGAGAAGTTGACCTTTTTTTGCAAAATTGCCAAAAGTCAAAAGTGCCCCAAATTGCAATTTTTGTCAAATGGACCTAACTTTTTGCACTTGTTTTGAGTTGGTAGCATGGTCCACGAGCCATAGATCTTTCCACTTGTCTTTAACTTATTTTTGCTATTTATTTTGATTTTTTATTTCAATTAAATAAATTTAAATCAAAATAAATCATGAAAATATCCAAACCATTCAAACCTCAAGATTTTGTGCACATTTCAGGTCCCATATATAGCTAGCAAGTGAATCAAATCGTGCAAGGCATAGGTGTGCATACAAAGATTGATTTTGGCCTACTTTTGGAAAGAATTTCATGGAAATCAAATCAAGATCAAAAATCTTAATTGACAAGGATTGAGATCACAATTGCAACCCTAATTCGTCCTTTGGTATATAGTGTACAATTGCAGACCAAAATCACAAGGTTTAGAGGCGTGTAGAGAGAGAACCAAACTTGAAAAAACTCAAAGAAAGTGATAATCTGATTTTGCACTTCCAGGCATTTTCAAGACTCCCAAGCCATCTCTTTCGTTTCCTGGGCACTCAAGGAAGCCATAGCAATCAAAAGAAAGCCTTCTCGCGCGCTAGAACTCGCTGTAAGTGGTCCATGGTTTGTATCTATTTTCAGAATCGAATCTTGTTATTCTTGCATATTCATCATGTTTCAATAGCATATTCTGAATCTCTAACATGTTTACAAGCTCAAGGTGATAATTACTTGCATTTTTCTTAGCTATATCAGAATCCACCATTGCTAGGGTTCTTGGTCTCGATTTAGGATCTTTTTATACATGTGAAATTGGTCCACAAGAAGGGCACCATGATGCTCAGCAGGCCAAGGCGACTTGATTCACAGCCTTAGATTTCATTTATCATGCTTGTGTGTGATTTTGCAATATGCAAGAGCTCTAGTGGCAGACATTTTTCCGTAGGTAAAAGTATCTGACTTTTACCAACGGAGAGAGGTTGGGGACGTTGGCGTGGCACTCTCCCATTTGACCATTTGAATTTTGGCGCGCATGTTTTTGTTTGTCTCCCATTAACTTGCATTATTATATATTATCAATTATTGTTATTTTGTATACAACAAAAGCGTCTGGCTCAATTGGTAATGATGCAGGTGGAAAAGGCCATAGGACCTGGGTTCGAATCCCAGGTCCCCCATGTATTTCATGTTATTTTTCATTACTTTATCAGGCATGCATACAAGGCGTGGAGACCACCATGGACCATCATCATCCAACCAACTAGATGTCCACAGGCCAGATCTGAAGGCTATCATGTGATGATCCACCAAAAATCTTGGTCAACATGCAAGCACTGAAGCGTAGAAGTCAATATGGGTCAGAATTGTTTGGGCCCAGAATTGCTCAAGACACCCCCCCAAATTGCTGATAACAGGCCCATTTTCTTTTTCTTTTCTTTCATATTTTCTTTTATTTAATTTATTTAAATTATTTTTACTAACACCAAATTAATACTTTTTTATAAAAAAAAACCATAAAATCAATTTTCATCCAATTAGATTTAGAAATTATTTTTTATACAAAAATTAATTTAATTAGTTTATTTAATTTTAGGGTAGCTTCAATTCTTTTGTAAATAAATTAAAACAAGTTAGAAATTAGGGTTTTGTTTAATTTAAATTCTATTTTCTTTTTCCTTAAAAATAACAAAATACAAAAATAGGTCAAGTAATTATTTTCTTTTATTTAATTTAATTAGTAATTAGGGTCATATTTAATTTTGAAACCTTATTTTCTTTAAATAATCAAAAACAACCAAAAAATAGTTTTTCTTTTAATTAGGTTAGACGGGGTCAAAACCCTAATTTCCTTGCGTTCTATATTCGTCGTGCGCTTATTTATTTTTGCAATATTGATGTAACTGTTCACAGGATGTAATAGATTAATTAGGGCTTTTCCTTTCATTTATCGTTTTGACGGGTTTTTGGCTATGTAATTAATCTCACCCGAAGCCTTGTAATAACGTAGCTTTATTTTCTGCATTTTAATTCTTGCAAATATTAACTGTTAGATGTATGATAATAGGGTTGCATGACAAGAATGTATGTTAAAATTAAAACAGTTAGCAAACCCTAAATGTGCAAAGATAATAAACTTGAAATTGAATCACTCGCACATGCGCACTCCTAGGGTATACTCCCACTTTGGTTGCCTTCGGTAAATGATCATTAAGTATAGGATATTTTAGTGGTCGCCCTCTTGTCTAAACAAAAGATCAAAGTCCCGTTCGAAAAAGTTGCCTTGGAAATGTTGCCTCGAATATGATCTTAAGGACATTAGGGTTACCACTAAGGCATCCTAACATTGATTTAATGATTGTACGTCCCTTTCGAATTGACCCTTACAACTCCAACGACAGTGCTACCTACTCACTAATAGTAGGATAGCGCTATCTAAAGGAAAAAAGAACAGAAGCATCCTGTTTTTGAGTAGGTAGATGCTAGTAGGTACTTGCTCATGACAAACTTTTCACACAATACACTTTTCAAACAAAGTTTTCAAAACGACATCGTAACACTCTTGAAGACAGAAGCAAGGGCTAAATCGAAGTAAAATAAAACTTTTTCAAATCAAACACACAGAAGCAATTTTTAAAATGATGAGCAAGTACCTAAGAGCCCGTGGAAAACCACAGATAGAAAGGGTGCTAATACCTTCCCTTTCTATAATCTACCCCCCGTACTCAGAAAATCTCGAAAAAGGAATTTTTTTGTGCTTTTTTTCTTTCCAGTTGGATAAAATAAAAGTCGGTGGTGACTCTTGCTTACCGCGACATTTTGCGAACAAAAACGCAAAATGCAAACCAGTATTAAACAGTCTAGTTCTGTCACCGTATCACACCACCCCTAGCACGGGTGCTCCTTGCATCTTCATCCTGATTCTCATCCTCCTCAAAGGAGTCTTTTACCACTTGAACTTGTCGAACGGGTCCCTTGAATATATTCCCCATGTTGTTCAAAGCCTTCTTCTTGGTCTTCTTCTTTGTAACCAGAAGTGACATAAGTTCTTACTGCCCTTTGGCCAATTTGAGCAAGGTTTCTTGAAATTGAGAATTTTGTGTCTGCAAGTCCTTCACAGTCTGCTCGAGATCCATCTTATTGAAATAAACAGTAGAAAGATGAGGAAACATGTGTCGGAAAACCTTCTTATGTTATGATGCATGTAATGTGAATGCAAATGTTTTCAAGGAACTTTAAGATTTAACTTTTTTTAAACAAAGAAGGAACAAACATTAATTGCATTAATAAGTTCCAACTGTTACAAAAAATGCCTCTTGGGCTTACAATAAAAGAAAACAAACAAAATGAACTAATACAAAAAGGCTCAGGTCTCCCATAGATGCTTCCTCTTGGGAGCAATGTAGGCATTCAAGTTTTGCTCCTCATGGAGTTGCCTTGTGGGATCCAACACTTTCTTCTCGCTTGAGTAGAATTGGGCTTCAAAGGTGTCTCGCTCCCCCTTGAGTTGAATCCATGACCTTTGCAATTCCTCGAGAGCGGTAGGCATGTTAGGATGAATAATGGTGTAAGGAACATCTCCTTCTGCGACAAGCTCCATGATGATAGGTAAGATGGAAGGATACGACATCATGAGGCTTTGAGCGTGAGCTCACACCCATTTGAGATAAGGCTCCAATGGAATAGAGTTATTATGCCCCAAAGTTTTTCTATCGACTTTGTTCACCATACCCCAAGCTCGTACAAATTTTTGATGATGACCTTGGACATCGTTTTCATAGTCAAATATAACACCTTGAACAAGTGCGTCATGAGGTCCATCCCTCTGAGCATAACCAAACTGTCATAGATCCAAACAAGGATTATAGGTGATACCTCCCCTAATGCCAAAGAGAAGGACATTAGGGAATTCCCCACAACGATCAATTATGGTGATATCCTCCAAAGATCGAGAACACCAATGGATATCCGAATGCGAGAGTGACATCAACCTTTGAGACCAACTCATACCTTGTTTGTTCTTTAAAACTAATCGAGGAAGGTGGGAAATAAACCACCTAGCCAACAAAGGAGTACAACACATAAGAATACATCTTCCTTTCATGGTCTGAATATGAAAAGAATGCAAAATATCTCCAAGTAAGGTAGGCACAGGGTTACGAGATAGAAAAACTTTGACCGTATTCACGTCAATGAGTTGGTCCAGGTTAGGAAATAGTACCATCCCATGGAGTAAAAGAGCCAAAATTTCTTCAAAAGCTTGCAAATCTAAATTATCCCAAAATTGTTGAGCCTTATTGTTGTACCCCAAAATTTGCCCTCGTATTTTTCCCAAGAAATCTCAGCTTCAAGCATTTCTTGACTTTTCAAATTGGCTCAAGAATCGGACAAACGGACTTTTCTTGACAGTCAAGCAAAACTAGGTTTTTTACTGATTTTCAGAGCTCTGAATTGTTTCATACAGTGGGCCTAGGGTTTGGTTGATTTTTGGTTCAATCTTGATCAAGCGAGCGTGATTTGGCATTTAATCGGGAATTAAGTTTTTATGGGCATATTCTCAGAAGAATTTGAATTCCACAGCATTTTGCGGTTTATTTCAAGATTCGGATTAAAATTCGCGTTATCTTGGTTTAATCAGTAAAAGAGACAGTGGTTTGAATTCAGTACGTTTTGATTGGGCCAGTCAGGTACAAGATGCAATATTGGATTCACAGTGTTCATATGTTTGATCAGTCTATCTGGGTTAATTGCTGCTTTGCTTTGGATTTTGGATAAGACAGGTTTATTGGATCAATGTTGTTTTATTTTAGTTATTTATTATTCTAAAAATAAAATGATTGAATTTATTTTTCAATTGTTTTAATTTTAAGAATTTTAAATAAATAAATAAGCAATAAAGAAAATGGAACCAATTGGATAATTTGGGTTTTTATTGATATTTGAATTATTTACAAATTGTTGTTACAAACAATAATTTACATTTAATTTAAATATTACATAGAATTAAAATTATCCTATTTTCTAAACATTCTTCATTCTTCACTCCGCTCCGGTATTCTTTTTTTTCGTCTGCAAAAAAGAAATAAGAAAGTCAGAAAGAATTAAAATTAGCAGAGACAGATAAAAATGCTCATCATTAGGGACCACTGACTGGGATCAGTTGCCCTCTCTGCAAATCACGGGATTTCTCCCGGTTCACAGAGAGGGAAGATTATTTTTATTTCATGAATGCAAATGCAAATGCATAGTTTCTAAAAAAGTTTGCAAGCTGCATAGAATCTCAATGTCCAATTCAAACCATATAGTTCAAATCCAAACTGAAAAAAAAATCAATCCAAACTTTCAATCCAAAAGCAAAAGGCTACTGTCAGAATGCCAAAAGATATCAAAGAAGTCAAAATGGTACAAGTTGCTATCAAAGCACACAAGCTGTCAAAAGGAGATGCAAGATGTATTATGCTATGCAAACATCTCAATTCATCATTTCCCATCCAGGGCCCCTTCAGAAAAGTACAACTTAAATTATATAAAATTTCTTTGCTGTACTGTAAAGAGAAGTAAAGAGAGATAAAGCAAACTCAGTTCAGGTTAGGCATGGACATCAGCACAGCAGGCAAAAGGAAGAGAGAGGAATGTGTACCAATTTCATCAGCTCTGCATAATAACAGTTCACAGCAGACAATAGCAGGAGGAAAAAGATACACAAAATCAGAAAAGAGCCAACTCAGTTCAGTAACATAGGCAGCAGGTTTAGACAGTAGAGGCAGAAAAGATATACAACAAAGAGGATAATTCAGCATTGTTCAAAATTTACACAGCATAGCCAATTACTGAAATGGGAAAATGCCATGAAACCTTGTGAAAATGTCAAGCAGACTTGGGTCAAAGAGAAGACCAAGGCTTTGAAAAAAAGATTGGGCGCCAAGAGAAAAGATAGAAAAGATATAATACAAACTCAGCATAGGCAACCACATCAGAGAAAAACACACAAGAGAACATACAAAAACCGGCTACCAAGTTTAATCCAAAAAAACATATAAACCTGCAAAAACTAAGTTATCTCAAAACCAACTACTGTCATAACAAAGAACCACAACTTGCAACCTACAAAAAACAACCATTAGCCTGCTGAAACCTCCAAGAAACCAGACAACCTGTCAAGGCAAAGCCTAAGCCTGCTTGAATCTACACAAACCTGTAAACCCAAGGCTGACCCAAGTTCTTCTAACCTAAAACCTGAAGTTAAACCACTTTCAAAAAACAGAGAAAAGCATAACCTGTCAACAAATTCAGACACCAGTTCAAAACAATCTAAACCCAAGCCTGCCTACTGCATAAAAATCTGCTTAAGTATCAGAGGCCTTACCATTTCCAAAGCTAAGGCATCAAAACCTGTCAAGCCTCAGCATAAAACCTCATAATCATAAAAATAAACAAACCTGCATACCCTGCGTACAACATAAACAAGCAAGCCGATTTCTCAAACCCACCAAATGCCTTCAGAATCTCTTCATCATTAGGCAATACGAGGCAACTCAGAAAAGCTAATCAAAACAATAAAATTGTTTCAACCATAGCATATTAGGACCAACAAGAACCCTCAGAAGCTCATCATAGGTAAAGTTCAGAAGCGCATTTATCTCAAGGCAAAAAGGAAAACCATCAACCTCAACAATTTTCAAAGAGGCAAAATCATAAGCAACAAGAGAAGAAGAGGGCAAATCATAGGCAAAGGGACATTAGAGAAGAAGAGGTAAAGAAGTGCACATTAGGGTTTCTCAGTGCATATCATCATCAAAACCTTAAGCATAAGCAACAAGAGCGAAGTTACCAGGAAAGCGTCAAACGCGAAGCAAGTTCCATCACCGCCGTTCCGGCCTCCTGAAGCATCGCCCCCTTCGCCTCTCCTCCATCTCCCAGAATCAGGTAGCAATATTCTTCCCTTTCACCTCATAAAACGAAAATATAAATTTCAGTTTAAAACGAATCCGAACCACGCGAATCCAGAAAAGAAAGATGAAGATATAACACCTTAGGACTAACCTTGTTTCAAAGGACGCGAAATGCTTGCCTTGGAGGGAAGAGAGCGCGAGGATGATGCTGGTGGCCGGAGACAACCAAGTGCTCAGGAAATCGAACGGAGAAGACGAAACTCAACGCGCCGTCGTCACCTCACAAACCCTCGTTTTCATTCTGAGAACAATTGCCTAACCCTAATTTCGTTTTGCTTGACCCGGGCCTGACCCGTTCCCAGTTATGCTAAGCCCATTTATCAGCTAACCCTTTTTTATTTTATATTTTTTTGCTTCTTGATAAAAATACTAACTCTCCCCATTTTATAATAAAAAACAATGTTTACTTTTTTATATACTAACTCAATTAATTCATTGTTTCTAAAACATATACAATTTACTTCTTAATTTAATTAAACATACTAACTTAATCTAAATACTTTTTATACACAATTAACTTAAAAACATTTTTTTTGAAATACATTTGTATGTATTATCTTTTCCTTTTATATATATATATACATAATTAAAATTGAAATTCTTTAGTTAATATACATTTTGTACATAATAATTCAATACATTTTTCTAATATTGAAATTTATGAACATTTTAACTAAAATATTTTTTTTTTAATTAAAACTTAACATTTAATCAAAACATCTTCATTTTTTCTTTTGTACTTAATTCAACATATAAATCAAAAATACGGATTAAAACATTTCTCTAGGTCAAACCCTAAAACGACTCAACTTCACATTTCGCACTTGTACATATTTACACTTACACAATACATATGCATTTGCACTTACACAATATATTGCTCTACACACATTTTATCTTATATTTGTACATTCGACATTTATATTTTGATTGTGGCATTCGATTTGGTTGTAAAAACTATAAGTCTCATCCCCTTGTACATTTATACCCCCACTCCTGGATACTATTGTGTAATAGCGTAGATTTACATTCCGCAATTTATAGTTTTCCAATTATACCATGGTTAGACCTAGGGTTTGTATGTACATAAAATCAAAACGCTAGACAACCTAATACAAGACAAATGCATGTAATCGACACACAATCACACTTGCACCCTCTAAGGCAATCCCACATGTTGCCTTCCAAATGGACCATGCTTGCACGTCGAATGTCTTTGGCAAAACGAATTCAAATGATCATAAGTCCCTCGATGACGCTTTCGAAATTCGCCTATCAAAATGATCAAGTCCCTTCAAGCAAATTGCCAAAGACACTTGGCACCATTGCATTCATGGTCTATGCGATGACCCGCGCCTGTCCCGAATAAACTTCCTAAATACAAGATTGCCTACCAATTTCAATGGTAGAACAAAAATTGTTAAAAGGGGTTAAAACACGACAAAAAAATCTTTTGAGAAAGCGTTAGGGTAGATAAACTCTTAAGCACTTGTCAATTTGCAAAGAAAACACTTGCCTAATTTCAAAACCCACTTCACAAACACTTTTCAAAAAGCAAACTTTTCAAACCCTTGAAACATCTTTTTAAAAGATAAAACACCTTTTGTAAAACATTCGAGTAAAGAATTGTTACAAGGTTAGCCTAACACAAGGCATCTTTTCAAAACATTTTCAAAAACAATCCACAAAGCACCATTTCACACGATTGAAAAACCAAGGCAAGGTTGATCTAAGCAAGTACCTAAGAGCCCATGGATAACCATGGATGAAAAGGGTGCTAATACCTTCCCTTTTCATAATCTACCCCCCGAACCCACGAAATATCTCAAAAGGTTTTTGCTGTGCTTTTTAACCTTTCCTTTAGGATAAAATAAAAAGTCGGTGGCGACTCTTGCTAACCGCACAAGTGCGAATACGAACGCAAAACACAAGTCAGTTCTCCCACCGTATCACAGAACTGGCGACTCTGCTGGGGACTACTTTTAAGTGGGGTTACCTTAGGGCTTAGATCACTTTCTTGCATGACTAATTGGTTGGTTTGCTTGCTTTATACCTTGGTTCTATTGTTTGGGTTTATAATCCTCCGCCCGGATTTTGGGGAAACATTCATAGATAGCAATACGTTGTGGAAACTGTGCGGGGTATACCGACACGGTCTAAGCAATAGCTATATTAGTGCGACATATTTGTGGGTACCGGTAACCCTTGAGTTCAATCAAGGAGAGTACGGGGCCGCTGAGCGATGTCACTAAGCACTAATGACCTAGAACCTTACTTGACTATCTTGGCCTTTTATTAGGAGTAGTGAGATGACCGGCTTTGGTGCAGTCCGAAGTTGGTAGATACTCGATACTACACTCATTGAGGGTTGTTTTCTTGGAATATTTTGGTCGCCAGTTAAGTGGCTAAACCAAAACAATGAACAATGAAAGCGATCCAATGATATTGAGCTCCTTAGAACCCGGTTACTATTTATAGGACAGGTTTTTAAGCCAACTACACTCAAGAGGGTACTTACCTATTAAACCCCATGCAAGCCTGAAACTAGGGTTTGGTGTGATTTGCTTGTACCCATGTTTCATGCATACATAAACATCATGAAGCATCATATGCATTTACTAACCATTTCAAGGGTTTGGACCTTCATCATTGTTCTTGTTTTGTAGGTCATGGAAATTCCTCGCAGAAACACCATTCAAGTCAGCCTTGTGAGAATCTCTCCTCAACTCAAGGAGCTCACCTCAAGAATTCCGGAAAATTCATCCTTCAGTAAAAGACATGGTAGACTGCTCAACCTGGTCAACACCAACATCGAAGAAGACATGATGAAAGTGCTATTTCAATTCTTTGACCCCCTTCACCATTGCTTCACTTTCCCGGATTACCAGTTGGTGCCCACTTTGGAGGAGTTTTCTCAACTCCTAAGAATCCCTATCCTTAATCAACTACCCTTCAACGGTACGGAGAAGGAACCAAAGCCTGAAGATGTTGCTCGAGCATTACATCTACAACCGTCTGAAATCAAGGGGCATTGGGAAACCAGAAGCGGTGTCAAAGGATTCTTAGCAAAATTCCTGTTTGAGAAGGCACAAGAGTGTTGGAACTCATTGGACCTGCAAGCATTTGAAGAAATTGTGGCACTCCTTATCTATGGGTTGGTCCTATTCCCAAATCCTGACCAGTTGGTAGATGTCAACGCCGTCAAAATCTTCTTGTCCAGAAATCCAATACCAACATTGCTTGGAGACATCCTTCACTCATTTTACACACGAACAATGAGAAGGAGGGGTGTTCTCATGTGCTGCACTCCTATCCTCGCAAGGTGGTTTATTTCGCACCTTCCACAATCTGTCTTAAAGAATGATCAAGGTATAAGGTGGTCCCAGCGATTGATGACTCTCACTCATGCTGATATACATTGGTGTTCTCGGTCTAGAGAAAATATCATCATCGTCGATCGTTGCGGAGAATTTCCTAATGTCCCCTTACTTGGAATTAGGGGAGGTATCACCTACAACCCTTGCCTAGCTTTGAGGCAATTTGGGTACGCACGGAGGGATGGCCCTCATGACATGCTGATTCCTAGCCTAGTTTTTGACTTCGACGACGATGTGCAAGGACTTCGCCAAAGGTTCATCAGAGCTTGGGGAAAACTCAACAAGATTGATAGCAAGACCCTGGGACACAAGAACTCTATCCCTCTTGAGCCCTACCTCAAGTGGGTACGAGCCCGTGCTCAAAGTCTGATGATGCCTTATCCCCACATACTCCCAGTGACCAAGGAACCCGTCAATGAAGGAGAGGTCCCCTACATCATCCTACATCCAGACATGCCTACATCGTGGGAGGAAATGCAGAGGAGTTGGATTCAGCTCAAGGAGGAACGGAACACTTTTGAAGCTAGCTACTACGCCAGTGAAAAGAAGGTTCTGGAGCTTACCCGCCGACTTCACGAGCAGGAGGCCCTCAATACCTACATCGCACCGAAGAGGATGCGCAATGTCTTTCTGCCTTGAGAGGTTTATGGTGTAACATTTGGCCCATGGGGCATTTATGTATTAACAGATTTCTTCTTAATATGACGTGCGTTCTTCTTTGTCTGAAACGATTTTGAATGTCCTAAATCCTTGAATGCATTGCATACATCAGCATACCATTCATCATGTGCATAAGCAGGTCTCGCTCCAGGTTTCCTTATCTATCTGCTGTTTATTTCAGTAGGATGGATCTCGAGCAAACGGTCA
Organism: Vicia faba; assembly: GCA_948472305.1. Lineage (NCBI taxonomy): Eukaryota > Viridiplantae > Streptophyta > Magnoliopsida > Fabales > Fabaceae > Vicia > Vicia faba. The sequence goes on from OX451741.1 coordinate 1,107,588,477, forward strand.
AAGACCTACAAGCCCAGAATGCACAATTCCAGCAACTCTTGATGACCTTGGTCAAGAGTCAAGAGGATATCAAGGCTCATCTGGAGAGCAAAGACCCAGTGAAGAAGAAAAAGAGGGTCGGAGTGGCTACTTTGGGGAGAAGATTTGACAGAGAAGCTCGGAGGGTGCTCGAATTTCCCCCTACTTCTGATGAGGGGACTAGTAAAAGAGATCGGGTTGCAGTGCCTTCCGAGTCTGATGCAGAAGAGGAAGACGTGGAAGAAGACGAGGATTATTCGGACCAGCAGTATCCTCCCGCTGATGACAAGTACAAGGGTTTAGAGGACAGATTGGCTGCAATGGAATTGCAGAGGGTGCCGGGTCTGGATTTTGAAGACATGGGCTTGGTCGCCGGAATTGTGACTCCTCCAAAGTTCAAAGTGCCGGCGTTTGTAAGGTATGACGGGCTGTCCTGTCCAAAGATGCACCTCAGGTCCTATGTGAGGAAGATTCAGCCCTATACAGCTGATAAAAATCTTTGGATTCATTTCTTTCAAGACAGTCTGTCGGGAGCTCAGTTGGAATGGTTTTATCAGTTAGAAGGAACCAGTGTCAGGAATTGGGAGGATTTGGCCACCGCTTTCTATAAACAATACCAGTATAATTCCGATCTTGCTCCTACCCGTACCCAACTTCAGGGTATGTCGCTAGGAACAAGTGAAGGATTCAAGGAATACGCACAAAAGTGGAGGGATTTGGCTGGCAGGGTGCAGCCTCCTTTAACCGATCGTGAGCTCGTTGATATGTTTCTTGGGACCCTATCTGGGCCATTTTTCAATCATTTAATCGGTAACTCTTCCGCGGGATTTACTGATTTGATCTTAACGGGTGAGAGAATCGAGGCTGGCATCAAGTCGGGAAAAATTCAGAAGGGTGTCGCCGCAAGTATGGAGAAGAAGCCGTTTAAGAAGGAGACAGCTATGGTATATTCTCAAAGGAGAGCAGGGAAGACGGAGCGTCGGCCAACTGTAGGGGCCGTAATGATTCAAAACGCTCCAAGCGAGCAGCCTCGCTACAACCAATCCAGACCGAACCAGCAACGGGTAGAAAGGCCACAACGGCAGTTCACTCGTATCAATATGACCCCAGCGCAGGTACTTCCCCATCTGTTGAAATTGAATCTGGCCTCTATCAAAGAAGCGCCAAAGAATGTCAATACATCTTCTCCACACTACCATGCCAATGCTAAGTGCGCCTATCATTCAGACAGTGTTGGGCATGACACCAACGATTGCTGGGCCCTCAAGCATAAGATCCAGGACTTGATAGACGCCAAGGAGGTAGAGTTCGACGCTCCAGAAAAACCCAATGTGATCTCTGCACCTATGCCGAAGCACGGTCGGAACGTCAATGCCATTGAGGAGGATCGGTATGTTACTGACGTTAGTGATCTAACTACTCCACTGTTAACCGTTAAGCTAAATTTGTTAAGGGCCGGGGTCTTCCCGGGATGTAATGGAGACTGTTACTGTTGTCACTCTCTGCCGTTGGGTTGTCCGCTACTAAAGGAAGGCCTCCAAGGCCTCATAGATAGCCGACAAATTTTGTTCGAGAAAGTTCCTGTTGTTCCAGTTCACGTTGAAAGTATCTCAATCATAACCATCCACGCCAATCTTTCCAAGGCCGTCAAAAATCCAGTTAAGATTACGCCAACTGCAAAGTCCATACCGTTGAAGATAACGAGGCCGGGGCCGGTTCCCTATGTCTCCGAGAAGTCGATACCTTGGAACTATGGTGGTGACATCTACTACCATGGTATCAAGCAAGTTGAAATAATTGAAGAGGATTCAGATGATGATGAAGCCAGCATTAGTAACATTGCGGGCACCAGCAAAATCACCAGAAGTGGGAGGATATTTTCTCCAGAGATTGCTCCTCCAAAAGCAGTCTTTGGACCCTCATCAGTAAAAGAAATCATCCCTGCACCAGCAAGACTCTCTGCCAGAACTCCTTTGATCAAAGAAATTTTCGTTCCTAGTGCTGTCTCTCCTGCCATCGCCGATAAAGGAAAAGGAATACAAGATGAGCCCGTCAGGACGAGGGCTCAGCCCTTGTTGATTCCGGAAGCTTCCAAGAAAGAGATGGACGAAATTTTGAGGATAATCAAGAAAAGTGACTATGATGTGGTGGAACAGTTGGGGCAAACCCCCTCCAAGATCTCCATGTTGGCACTGTTGCTTTGCTCAGAAGCGCACGCTCAAGCTTTGATTAAGTTTCTAAAGGCAGCCCATGTGCCCCAAGAAACCTCTGCAGATCAATTTCAACATTGCGTGGCTAGTCTGACTGCAGACAATGGATTAGGCTTTTCTGATGCCGACCTGACCCCTAAGGGCCGAAATCACAATGATGCGTTGCATATTTCAATCGAGTGTCGCGGAACCACCCTTGCACATGTTTTGGTTGATACCGGTTCATCGCTGAATGTTTTGCCTAAGAAGGCCTTGGACCGGTTAGATTGCGAAGGGTTGGAATTGAAGCCAAGTGATATCATCGTCAGAGCCTTCGATGGGTCGAAAAGAATGGTCCATGGAGAAGTTGAAATTCCTGTCAAGATAGGTACCGAGGTGTTCAAATCCACTTTCTATGTAATGGACATCCGTCCATCATACTCCTGCCTGCTGGGCAGACCTTGGATACACCATGCTGGGGCAGTCACCTCCTCCTTGCACCAAATGCTGAAATATCCTGTAAAAGGCAAAATCATTACTGTCCATGGCGAGGAAGAGTACATGATTAGCCATTTAAATTCCTTCCGGTACGTGGAAGTCGAAGGGGAGTTCATTGAGACACCATTTCACCATTTCGAGGAGGTACTCCCTCAGATAGCAGTGGCAAAGTTGGCAGCTGAGACACCAAGGCAGATGGCCAGGATGGCATCTCTGGAGGATGCAAGGGCTGCAGTTAAAGAAGGAAAGAATTCGGCATGGGGGCAGCTACCCGACTTTCCGCATAAGGTTGATAAGCTTGGTTTAGGCTTCACCACCGCTGGTCAGAAGGCCATACGCCGGTCAAAGATTGAGAGAGCGCCAGTCAAGATTTCTCCTTACCAAGTCAATGCCCTGGAAGATGAAGATGAAGAAGGCAACTTTGAAGAGTGGATTCACCCGACGGTCAGAGGAGGGCTGAACAATTGGGAAGCTAAAGACTTTGTCCCTGTCACTTTTATTCCTCAGTAATTTATCTATCAAACATTTTCTATTTTGGTCTGTAATATTTTTACTTTCAAACAATCAGTACACTATCTTTCCGCCTCCTGCCTTACCCGGGGCATGTAGGTCCACTTGTAAGGGTTTTGACTATTTTTCATATTCATATGCCATGTTTAATGATTCATTGGACGTTTTTCATATGATAAACTGCTTGTGTTCATTTTCTTTCCTTCTGCATTTTTGTTTAAGGATGGCTATCCCTTACACACACCCACACTCACCAATGCAGGTACCCATCCACTCCGGATTCCATGGGTGACTATTCTGCTGTATCTTTCAATAACTCTGAAGACCTGGTCAATCTAGCCGAGTATGAGGACGACGAGGGTTGTGAAGTACCAGGGGAACTAGCCAGGCTCCTGCAACAAGAGGAGAGGGCCATCTTACCGCATAAAGAGCCGTTGGAAACTATCAACTTGGGGACCGAGGAAAATCGGAAGGAGGTACAAATGGGCGCCAATCTGGAACCAGAAGTCAAGAAACGCTTGGTACATTTATTGAATGAGTATGTTGAAATCTTCGCTTGGTCCTATGAAGACATGCCGGGCCTAGACACCGACATCGTGGTTCACCGTCTCCCCACAAGAGAAGACTGTCCACCGATCAAACAAAAAGTTCGCCGAATGAGGCCTGACATGTCCGAAAAAATCAAAGCAGAAGTGATGAAGCAGTTTAATGCTGGCTTTCTGGCTGTCACGTCCTATCCTCAATGGGTCGCTAATATTGTGCCAGTACCTAAGAAGGACGGCAAAGTCAGAATGTGTGTGGACTACAGGGATTTGAATAGGGCCAGCCCTAAGGATGATTTTCCGCTACCTCATATTGACATCCTAATTGACAATACAGCTCAGCATAAGGTGTTTTCTTTCATGGATGGATTCTCAGGCTACAATCAAATCAAAATGGCCCCCGAGGACATGGAGAAAACAACTTTTGTCACGCAATGGGGCACTTTCTGTTACAAAGTGATGCCGTTCGGGCTGAAGAACGCAGGAGCAACTTATCAACGCGCCATGGTAGCTCTATTTCATGACATGATACATCATGAGATTGAAGTTTACGTAGACGATATGATAGCCCGGTCACAAACAGAGGAGGAGCACCTTGAACATCTGGAAAAGCTGTTTGCCAGATTAAAAGAATACAAACTCAGGCTAAATCCAAGTAAATGCACTTTTGGAGTTAGGTCCGGTAAACTCCTGGGATTCATTGTAAGCAACAAAGGCATTGAAGTTGACCCGGCAAAAGTGAAAGCAATACAAGAGATGCCTACCCCTCGTACTGAAAAAGAAGTTAGGGGTTTCTTGGGGCGCATAAACTATATTGCCAGATTCATTTCACATCTGACTTCTACCTGTGAGCCAATTTTCAAACTCTTGAAGAAAGATCAGATAATTGAATGGAACGACGACTGCCAAGCTGCTTTCGATAGAATCAAGGAATATTTGCTAGAACCTCCTATTCTGATGCCACCCGTCGAAGGAAGACCATTGATCATGTATTTGACCGTTTTGGACAATTCAATGGGGTGTGTTTTGGGCCAGCATGACGAGTCTGGTCGAAAAGAGCATGCCATTTATTACCTTAGCAAAAAGTTTACCGACTGTGAGACTCGCTACTCGCTGCTCGAGAAAACTTGCTGCGCTTTGGTATGGGCTGCTCGCCGACTAAGACAGTATATGTTGACTCATACTACCTTGTTGATATCCAAAATGGATCCTATCAAATATATCTTCGAAAAGCCCGCTTTATCAGGAAGGATAGCCAGATGGCAAATGATCTTGACCGAGTATGACATCCAATACACCACCCAAAAGGCTATAAAAGGGAGTGTGCTAGCGGACCATCTGGCTCATCAGGCTATCGAAGACTATCAACCCATGAAATTTGATTTCCCAGACGAGGACATCATGAGTTTGGACAACATTAAAGGTGACGGACCGTATGACGGACCCGAAAAGGGATCCCGATGGACCCTGTACTTTGATGGTGCCTCAAATGCACTTGGAAACGGCATTGGCGCGGTACTTATTTCTCCGGAAGGATGCCACACTCCTTTCACGGCCCGACTTTGTTTCAGCTGCACAAACAATATGGCGGAGTATGAAGCCTGCATCTTTGGTCTCAAGGCTGCCATAGACTTGGGGATCAAATCTCTGATTGTATTCGGGGACTCGGCTTTGGTCATTAGCCAAATCAAAGGAGACTGGGATACCAAGCATCCTAATCTTATTCCATACAAAGAACATGTTCTGACGTTGTTGCCTTATTTCGAGCAAATTACCTTCGAGCACTTTCCGCGAGAAGAGAATCAGCTAGCAGATGCTCTAGCCACAATGTCCTCCATGTTTAAACTCAACTGGGATAACGAGGCTCCCCAAATCACCATCGAGCGAATGGATGAACCGGCGCATTGTCACGAGATTAACACCGAAGAAGTAGTGGAACAACCTTGGTTCCATGAGATCAAAAGGTACCTCGAGACCCAAGATTATCCTGAAGGAGCTTCCGTGAATGACAAGAAGTTCTTAAGGAAATTCGCCGCTAAGTTTTTCCTGAGCAACGGCATCCTCTACAAACGAAGCCATGATTGTGTATTACTCCGATGTGTTGATAAGACTGAAGCAGAGTTGATCATGACTGATATACACAGCGGCCCCTTTGGCACTCACTTGAGCGGGCATACAATGGCCAAGAAGATCCTAAGGGCAGGCTATTATTGGTCTACCATGGAGGCTGATTGCCATCAACATTCCCGTACTTGTCATAAATGTCAAGTCTATGCCGACAAAGTTCATGTCCCTCCGGTTCCTCTCAACGTTCTGACTGCTCCATGGCCCTTTGCAATGTGGGGCATTGATATGATTGGAGAGATCAAACCCACGGCTTCCAACGGACATCGCTTCATCCTGGTTGCCATTGACTATTTCACTAAGTGGGTCGAAGCAGCTTCCTTCGCCTCCGTCACCAAAAACGTGGTTGCCCGCTTTATCAAGCAAAATCTCATATGTCGGTATGGTGTTCCAGACAGAATCATCACAGACAACGGTACCAATTTGAATAATACAATGATCACTGCATTATGCGAACAGTTCAAGATTTATCATCACAATTCATCTCCCTATAGACTGAAGATGAACGGTGCTGTTGAAGCTGCGAACAAAAATATCAAGAAAATCATTCAGAAAATGACAGTCACTTACAAAGACTGGCATGAGATGTTGCCGTTTGCGCTGCATGGATACCGTACGATGATACGTACCTCGACTGGGGCAACCCCGTTTTCTTTGGTTTATGGTATGGAAGCCGTTTTGCCTATGGAAGTTCAGATCCCGTCTCTAAGAATTATGAAAGACGCAGGTTTGAATGAAGATGAGTGGATTCAGACCCGACTTGATCAACTCAATCTGATCGACGAAAAGCGACTTGCCGCTGTATGCCATGGTCAGACGTATCAAAAACGAATGATCAAGGCCTTCAATAAAAAAGTCAGACGTCAGGTATATCAAGTTGGAGATCTAGTAGTCAAGCGGATTATCTTACCGCAAAGTGATCCCAGGGGCAAATGGACTCCTACATACGAAGGACCGTTTGTAATCAAGAGCGTATTTTCTGGTGGTGCGATGATTCTGACCACCATGGACGGCGACGATTTGCCGCACCCTGCGAACGCAGACATAGTCAAAAGATACTACGCATAAAATAACCCGACAAGTCGAAAACCCGAAAGGGCGGCTTGGGCAAAAATGGGCATCCCGGTGAACCGAAAACCCAAAAGGGCGGTTCAGGCAAAAATTAGGGGTAAAAGCAAAAAAATCTGTACACCCGGCAAGTCGAAAACCCGAAAGGGCGGCTTGGGCAAAAAGGGGTTTCCCGGTGGATCGAAAACCCGAAAGGGCGATTCAGGCAAAAGTTAGGGAATTTAAGCGTATGACTATGTCTCGTCAGATCACTTCAAAGACAGTCTCTTCATCAACCGGTCCCAGGTTTCTGATCAATCCAGTCATCGTCAAACGAAGCATTGAATGGACAGATGTTCGGAGCTGTGAAAGCTACAGCAGAGTGGGATCCCATGGAATTATTTCACATAGCCATCTTTGTTTTAAATTTTTCAAATATTTACGACAAGATCCTCTTACTAGGATGATTGTTTCCCTTGTATAAATATACTCAAAGAAAATCAATACAAATACTCTTCCCAAAATTTGTGTCATTTCCCTTTTCCTTTTTCTCTTGCACTATTTGTTTTATTTTGAGAAACGTCCAATGTTTTGTTAAATAGGCATATGCATTTGAAACATGATCACTTCCTAATTGAACCTAAGAAAAGGATTACTGATAGGATGAAAGTACAGACGAGTATTTCGACACCCTTCCAAAGGAAATACCTCGAGATCTGTAATCCACGTCCCTAACAAACCTTGAGGTCTATCTCCAGCAGACCCTCGGAGCTTATCCCCGTGAGATTCCGAAAGATAATCCCCGCAGAGTACGGACGTCCCTTCCAACTTTTATTCAAGGTTATTCTCACAAAGGCGTATAACTGGTTTATCCTCGACTAACCGTCAGGAGAGGTCACACCCGCCAGAATTCTTCCCATCCCCAGCGGAGTTCTTCAGGATTCCCCCAACAATAACTCATCAGTACTATCCCCGGAGAAGTTTATCGCCAGCCAAAGAATCTTCCGGAGATCATTTTTCCTCAGAGTTCAAGATTCGGTATCCCCAGCAGATCAAAAGCTTCAAAAGGTCAATCCCCAGCGAAATCAGACTTTTAAGTCTTCTCCCCACAGGTTTTTTTTAGAAGAAAATCTAGCATTCCCCAGTAGAGTCAGTCTTCAGAGATACATCTCTCCCAGTTGAAGATTCTCAATCTGGCCTCCCCAGCATTAAATCTACTAGTTTAACACTCCCCAGTAGAAGACTCCAGGAATCCCCCAGAAGATTGGTATGCAATCCGAGCTCCAAGCTCCCCAGCAATGACCCGGGATTTATTTTCCCCAGCCGCAGTCAAGATACCTCTATCTCCCGATGTCCCGGATTTATCTATCCTACGCAAGACAGCTCTCCAGCTTACATGCACATCCATTTACATTCATAAAACCATGATATATATTGTATCATGCATCATAGCATTGCATCCAACTAAGTTTTTGCCTTTTTCAGGCAAGATCAGTCGACAGAGTAAAATAATTCAACTTCAGGATTTCTGAAAACAGTTCACGGGTTCTCCAAGTAAACGGATGTTAACCTATCACTTGTTCAGATTCTTCTCAAGACTTCTGAAAACAGTTCATGGATTCTTCCCAAGTAACGGATGTTAATCTATCAGCTTGTTCAGATGCAACCTTCGAATTTAGTTTACAGACGCTTCCCAACAACGGATGCTGCTCTTTTGCTAATTCGACCTCAAGACTTCTGAAAACAGTTCACGGGTTCTCCAAGTAAACGGATGTTAACCTATCACTTGTTCAGATTCTTCTCAAGACTTCTGAAAACAGTTCATGGATTCTTCCCAAGTAACGGATGTTAATCTATCAGCTTGTTCAGATGCAACCTTCGAATTTAGTTTACAGACGCTTCCCAACAACGGATGCTGCTCTTTTGCTAATTCGACCTCAAGACTTCTGAAAACAGTTCACGGGTTCTCCAAGTAAACGGATGTTAACCTATCACTTGTTCAGATTCTTCTCAAGACTTCTGAAAACAGTTCATGGATTCTTCCCAAGTAACGGATGTTAATCTATCAGCTTGTTCAGATGCAACCTTCGAATTTAGTTTACAGACGCTTCCCAACAACGGATGCTGCTCTTTTGCTAATTCGACCTCAAGACTTCTGAAAACAGTTCACGGGTTCTCCAAGTAAACGGATGTTAACCTATCACTTGTTTAGATTCTTCTCAAGACTTCTGAAAACAGTTCATGGATTCTTCCCAAGTAACGGATGTTAATCTATCAGCTTGTTCAGATGCAACCTTCGAATTTAGTTTACGGACACTTCCCAACAACGGATGCTGCTCTATTGCTAAATTCAACTTCAAGACTTCTGAAAACAGTACACGGGTTCTCCAAGTAAACGGATGTTAACCTATCATTTGTTCAGATTCAACCTCAAGACTTCTGAAAACAGTTCATGGATTCTTCCCAAGTAACGGATGTTAATCTATCAACTTATTTAGATACGACTTCCTGAAAACGGCTTGTAGGTTCCCCCAACCACGGATGTCAACCTATTGCCTGTTCAGAACCCCCCAATTCAGAAATGGTCTAAAGCTCGGACACTTTCCTAATGTTCCCTTCCAGATGGCATCTTTAAGCCCATCCCCGGCAAGTTTCTGTCAATCCCCTAGATGGCATCGTTAAGCCCATCTCCAAATGGCATCTCTAAGCCCATTCCCGCATCCAGTACTTTGATAAGTGCAAATTTTCTGGGCACATTAGTGTCCAATCTCCTTTTAACTTCAGGTCGCGAAAGGCAAACTTGCCAATCTAACTCTTCAGGTCAAAGAAGATTGAACAGGGGCAACTGTTGTACCCCAAAATTTGCCCTCGTATTTTTCCCAAGAAATCTCAGCTTCAAGCATTTCTTGACTTTTCAAATTGGCTCAAGAATCGGACAAACGGACTTTTCTTGACAGTCAAGCAAAACTAGGTTTTTTACTGATTTTCAGAGCTCTGAATTGTTTCATACAGTGGGCCTAGGGTTTGGTTGATTTTTGGTTCAATCTTGATCAAGCGAGCGTGATTTGGCATTTAATCGGGAATTAAGTTTTTATGGGCATATTCTCAGAAGAATTTGAATTCCACAGCATTTTGCGGTTTATTTCAAGATTCGGATTAAAATTCGTGTTATCTTGGTTTAATCAGTAAAAGAGACAGTGGTTTGAATTCAGTACGTTTTGATTGGGCCAGTCAGGTACAAGATGCAATATTGGATTCACAGTGTTCATATGTTTGATCAGTCTATCTGGGTTAATTGCTGCTTTGCTTTGGATTTTGGATAAGACAGGTTTATTGGATCAATGTTGTTTTATTTTAGTTATTTATTATTCTAAAAATAAAATGATTGAATTTATTTTTCAATTGTTTTAATTTTAAGAATTTTAAATAAATAAATAAGCAATAAAGAAAATGGAACCAATTGGATAATTTGGGTTTTTATTGATATTTGAATTATTTACAAATTGTTGTTACAAACAATAATTTACATTTAATTTAAATATTACATAGAATTAAAATTATCCTATTTTCTAAACATTCTTCATTCTTCACTCCGCTCCGGTATTCTTTTTTTTCGTCTGCAAAAAAGAAATAAGAAAGTCAGAAAGAATTAAAATTAGCAGAGACAGATAAAAATGCTCATCATTAGGGACCACTGACTGGGATCAGTTGCCCTCTCTGCAAATCACGGGATTTCTCCCGGTTCACAGAGAGGGAAGATTATTTTTATTTCATGAATGCAAATGCAAATGCATAGTTTCTAAAAAAGTTTGCAAGCTGCATAGAATCTCAATGTCCAATTCAAACCATATAGTTCAAATCCAAACTGAAAAAAAAATCAATCCAAACTTTCAATCCAAAAGCAAAAGGCTACTGTCAGAATGCCAAAAGATATCAAAGAAGTCAAAATGGTACAAGTTGCTATCAAAGCACACAAGCTGTCAAAAGGAGATGCAAGATGTATTATGCTATGCAAACATCTCAATTCATCATTTCCCATCCAGGGCCCCTTCAGAAAAGTACAACTTAAATTATATAAAATTTCTTTGCTGTACTGTAAAGAGAAGTAAAGAGAGATAAAGCAAACTCAGTTCAGGTTAGGCATGGACATCAGCACAGCAGGCAAAAGGAAGAGAGAGGAATGTGTACCAATTTCATCAGCTCTGCATAATAACAGTTCACAGCAGACAATAGCAGGAGGAAAAAGATACACAAAATCAGAAAAGAGCCAACTCAGTTCAGTAACATAGGCAGCAGGTTTAGACAGTAGAGGCAGAAAAGATATACAACAAAGAGGATAATTCAGCATTGTTCAAAATTTACACAGCATAGCCAATTACTGAAATGGGAAAATGCCATGAAACCTTGTGAAAATGTCAAGCAGACTTGGGTCAAAGAGAAGACCAAGGCTTTGAAAAAAAGATTGGGCGCCAAGAGAAAAGATAGAAAAGATATAATACAAACTCAGCATAGGCAACCACATCAGAGAAAAACACACAAGAGAACATACAAAAACCGGCTACCAAGTTTAATCCAAAAAAACATATAAACCTGCAAAAACTAAGTTATCTCAAAACCAACTACTGTCATAACAAAGAACCACAACTTGCAACCTACAAAAAACAACCATTAGCCTGCTGAAACCTCCAAGAAACCAGACAACCTGTCAAGGCAAAGCCTAAGCCTGCTTGAATCTACACAAACCTGTAAACCCAAGGCTGACCCAAGTTCTTCTAACCTAAAACCTGAAGTTAAACCACTTTCAAAAAACAGAGAAAAGCATAACCTGTCAACAAATTCAGACACCAGTTCAAAACACTCTAAACCCAAGCCTGCCTACTGCATAAAAATCTGCTTAAGTATCAGAGGCCTTACCATTTCCAAAGCTAAGGCATCAAAACCTGTCAAGCCTCAGCATAAAACCTCATAATCATAAAAATAAACAAACCTGCATACCCTGCGTACAACATAAACAAGCAAGCCGATTTCTCAAACCCACCAAATGCCTTCAGAATCTCTTCATCATTAGGCAATACGAGGCAACTCAGAAAAGCTAATCAAAACAATAAAATTGTTTCAACCATAGCATATTAGGACCAACAAGAACCCTCAGAAGCTCATCATAGGTAAAGTTCAGAAGCGCATTTATCTCAAGGCAAAAAGGAAAACCATCAACCTCAACAATTTTCAAAGAGGCAAAATCATAAGCAACAAGAGAAGAAGAGGGAAAATCATAGGCAAAGGGACATTAGAGAAGAAGAGGTAAAGAAGTGCACATTAGGGTTTCTCAGTGCATATCATCATCAAAACCTTAAGCATAAGCAACAAGAGCGAAGTTACCAGGAAAGCGTCAAACGCGAAGCAAGTTCCATCACCGCCGTTCCGGCCTCCTGAAGCATCGCCCCCTTCGCCTCTCCTCCATCTCCCAGAATCAGGTAGCAATATTCTTCCCTTTCACCTCATAAAACGAAAATATAAATTTCAGTTTAAAACGAATCCGAACCACGCGAATCCAGAAAAGAAAGATGAAGATATAACACCTTAGGACTAACCTTGTTTCAAAGGACGCGAAATGCTTGCCTTGGAGGGAAGAGAGCGCGAGGATGATGCTGGTGGCCGGAGACAACCAAGTGCTCAGGAAATTGAACGGAGAAGACGAAACTCAACGCGCCGTCGTCACCTCACAAACCCTCGTTTTCATTCTGAGAACAATTGCCTAACCCTAATTTCGTTTTGCTTGACCCGGGCCTGACCCGTTCCCAGTTATGCTAAGCCCATTTATCAGCTAACCCTTTTTTATTTTATATTTTTTTGCTTCTTGATAAAAATACTAACTCTCCCCATTTTATAATAAAAAACAATGTTTACTTTTTTATATACTAACTCAATTAATTCATTGTTTCTAAAACATATACAATTTACTTCTTAATTTAATTAAACATACTAACTTAATCTAAATACTTTTTATACACAATTAACTTAAAAACATTTTTTTTGAAATACATTTGTATGTATTATCTTTTCCTTTTTTATATATATATACATAATTAAAATTGAAATTCTTTAGTTAATATACATTTTGTACATAATAATTCAATACATTTTTCTAATATTGAAATTTATGAACATTTTAACTAAAATATTTTTTTTTTAATTAAAACTTAACATTTAATCAAAACATCTTCATTTTTTCTTTTGTACTTAATTCAACATATAAATCAAAAATACGGATTAAAACATTTCTCTAGGTCAAACCCTAAAACGACTCAACTTCACATTTCGCACTTGTACATATTTACACTTACACAATACATATGCATTTGCACTTACACAATATATTGCTCTACACACATTTTATCTTATATTTGTACATTCGACATTTATATTTTGATTGTGGCATTCGATTTGGTTGTAAAAACTATAAGTCTCATCCCCTTGTACATTTATACCCCCACTCCTGGATACTATTGTGTAATAGCGTAGATTTACATTCCGCAATTTATAGTTTTCCAATTATACCATGGTTAGACCTAGGGTTTGTATGTACATAAAATCAAAACGCTAGACAACCTAATACAAGACAAATGCATGTAATCGATACACAATCACACTTGCACCCTCTAAGGCAATCCCACATGTTGCCTTCCAAATGGACCATGCTTGCACGTCGAATGTCTTTGGCAAAACGAATTCAAATGATCATAAGTCCCTCGATGACGCTTTCGAAAGTCGCCTATCAAAATGATCAAGTCCCTTCAAGCAAATTGCCAAAGACACTTGGCACCATTGCATTCATGGTCTATGCGATGACCCGCGCCTGTCCCGAATAAACTTCCTAAATACAAGATTGCCTACCAATTTCAATGGTAGAACAAAAATTGTTAAAAGGGGTTAAAACACGACAAAAAAATCTTTTGAGAAAGCGTTAGGGTAGATAAACTCTTAAGCACTTGTCAATTTGCAAAGAAAACACTTGCCTAATTTCAAAACCCACTTCACAAACACTTTTCAAAAAGCAAACTTTTCAAACCCTTGAAACATCTTTTTAAAAGATAAAACACCTTTTGTAAAACATTCGAGTAAAGAATTGTTACAAGGTTAGCCTAACACAAGGCATCTTTTCAAAACATTTTCAAAAACAATCCACAAAGCACCATTTCACACGATTGAAAAACCAAGGCAAGGTTGATCTAAGCAAGTACCTAAGAGCCCATGGATAACCATGGATGAAAAGGGTGCTAATACCTTCCCTTTTCATAATCTACCCCCCGAACCCACGAAATATCTCAAAAGGTTTTTGCTGTGCTTTTTAACCTTTCCTTTAGGATAAAATAAAAAGTCGGTGGCGACTCTTGCTAACCGCACAAGTGCGAATACGAACGCAAAACACAAGTCAGTTCTCCCACCGTATCACACTTATCAAACAGAAACTTGGCTATAAAACCTTTAACACCACTTCTTGTTTCCTAATTTGCCACAACGTCGGACCATTGCAAATGTAAAGCTAAATCAAACTCCTCAGGTCTTGGGTATTTCTCAATACTGGTGATGGGTAATTGATAAAGAATAAGCACTCCCAATAGTTGAGAAAACTCCTCCATGGTAGGCACTAATTAGTAATCAAGAAATGTAAAGCAATGGTGTTTAAGGTCAAAGAGCTGAAAGAGCACCCCCATCATTTTTTCTTCATAATTTAAGGTAGACAAGTTGATGAGACGACCATACTTCTTGGTGAATGGAGAATCATGGGGAACCATTGACGCTAACTCCTTGAGTTGAGGAGGCACTTTCATAAAGCTGATTCAGATAGTCTTTCTACGAGTGGAATCCATGTCCTACAAAACAGACAAAGATAAATCCCAAGGTCCTTGAAATGGTAAGTGTAAATTCCATGGTATGATGTCATGATGTTATGTACAGATAAACATATACAAACAAAGCAAACAAGTCCTTAGGTTTAGGCTTGCATGAGGTTCATAGGTAAGTACCCTTTTGAAGTTTAGTTGGTCCAACCTGTCCTACAAAGTAATCGGGTTCTAGGGAATCCCAATATCATTGATCTTTCTTCATTGGGCATTATCTCAGCAAAATTAATCTTTTCTTGTGGCCGAAATGTCCCAAAAGTCTGATCCTAATGAGCATAGTATCGAGTATCAACCAATTTTCAACTTTCCACCGAAAAAGGATATCTCACTACTTCCTAATGGCCAAGTTGTTCAATTAAAGGTTCTAAGGTCAGTTAGTGTTTCATGACACCACACAGCGGCCCCGTATTCTCCTTGATTCAAGACAAAGGATAATGGTACCCATAAATGTGTCACACTAACGTAGCTATTGCTTGAACCATATCGGTCTATGCTATATAGTCTCCATAATTTATGCTACTTACCTAATGATGTTCCCAGATCCGGGTAGAGGATCAATTCAAAACTCAAACAAGGACTCAAAAATGTAAAGCAAACAAATCAAACAATGAAAGCATTTAAAGGTGATCTATTCTCTAAGGTAACCCCACTTTTAATTCTTCCCCAGCAGAGTCGCCAGTTCTGTAATATGGTGGGAGAACTTACTTGGGTGTTTTGCGTTTTATCCCAATTGTTGCGGATAGTAAGATTCACCGCCAACTTTTATTTTATCCAACAAAGAAAAGGGTGAAAAGAACAGTAAAGACCTTTTGCGAATTTTCTTGAGTTTGAGGGGTAGGTTATGAAAAGGGAAGGTGTTAGCACCCTTTTCATCTGTAGTTATCTATGGGCTCTTAGTTTCTAGCTCACTTTGAAATTCTTTGTTTGAAATGTGTTTGTGATAGATTTTGAAATTATTTTTTGAAAGTTCCTTTATTTAGGCGAATTTTGTAATGATTCTCGTCTCTATAAGAATGTATACACAGTGTTAACTTTTGAAAATATTTCACTTGAAAGTGTTAGTGTGTTTGAAAGATGTTTTGAAATGGGGTGAGCAAGCAACTATGAAAGTTATACCTACTCATAAAGTATTTGTTCATTTCCTCCTCCTTTAGATATTGCTATCTTACCATTGATTGATAAGAAGCCCTATTAATGGATGTGAAGGGACAGGTGTGGGTCGTCGTACAGTCATAGAAGGAAACATTGTAGGATACCTTAGAAATTTGTTGTAAGGGTCTAAGATCATTTACCGAAGGCAACATTCTAAGGGTCATCGAGGGACTACGATCTTGTATTCGAGGGTCATTGCTAAAATATCCCACGTTTGAGGGACATGACTGTTTTATCTGAGGCAACAAGTGTGGATTAACCCTAGAGGTGCAAGTGTGCAAAGTATATTGATTTCATGCATTTTTGTCTTAAATTAGTGTTGTCTACTTATTGATTTTAAGTCTTGCCATACAAACCCTAATTACTAGCAATAATATTGAAAGCGGTAAATTGCAGTAATTTAAAGTTTTGTGCTATTACAATCATTTAGGTGTGGGGGTACAATTTATAAATGGGGGATGAAAGCAATTAAAACCTAATTAACATTACAACCAAATTGAATAATGAATAACAATATCTAAAATAAAAGATAATTTAAAAAGGAAGGAAAATTATGTATCGACACATGGGCTTATGCATCAATACATATCACTTCTTGCCCTTGGAAATCAAAACCAACTCAGTATGTATTGATATATAATGGTTTGCATCGACTCATTTTTGTTTTGCATCGACACATGCACTTATGCATCAATACATATCATTTCTTGCTCCTGGAAATCAAAACCAACTCAGTATGTATCGATACATAATGGTTTGCATCGACTCATTTATGTTTTGCATCGACACATGCACTTATGCATCAATACATGTCACTTATTTCTCCTAGAAATCAAAACCAACTCAGTATGTATCGATACATAATGGTTTGCATCGACTCATTTATGTTTTTCATCGACTCATTCGTGTTTTGTGTCGACTCATACACACTTTGTCTCTCTGTAATATGTCTTGATAACAGTATGTATTGATACATAATGCATTGTATCGGCTCATCCCCTGTTTTGTAACTAATATGAGTCTACTCAGATGAGATGTGTATCGACTCATACTGCAGTTTTACCTCAAACATTTTTCTGTTGCATATATATAAATCAGTTCTCAACACATGGTTATTGAAAATGAAAAGTAAGCATATGGTTAGCTTTAGGTAAATGATATCTACATTTTATATTCACAAATGAATCACTAATGATTCTTGTATGAAGAGTTCAAAGTCAATAAAACTTACCTTGAAATTGAAATTCGTGTTTTGATTTAGAGTTGTTGTATTGTCTTGGAGAAGTCAAGTTGTAGGTGGTTGTTTTTTGAGTTTGGAAAATGGTGATAAGGATGTTACAGAAGTTGTTCTTGTATTTGAACAACTTCTATATGATGTATAGGAAGTATTTGGATGGTTTGTGTGGGCAAAACTTACAAGGTTTAAGAGGTTCAAATATTAGGACTTCAAAGCTCAAAAATGGAGGTTTTGTGGAAAAATCTGGTTTTTTGAGAGTATAGGAGTTTTGGGTGCCTTTTTATCTTTCTTTTTTCTCTGACCTCCATCTCTTGCAATTTATATCTCTTTTTATAGGCAAAAGGTTTGGGAGAAAGGTTGATCAGATTTTGCAAGATCACAAGTTGTGGCTAGGTTGGATTGTCAATGATGCAAGGTTGAAGATCATAGTTCCAATGCTTTGTACTTTGCTGCATAGAGTTGTTGGACACTTTAAGCATGCTCATCTGATTTTGTGTGTTGAGTGTGTGTAGAAGAAACAAGTTAGAGGCTCAAGAAGAGCTGACTTTGTGATTAAAGCTACTCTGCAAGAATGGCAATGTTAACTTTGTGCCAGAAATTGAAAGATCACTTGGACAATTCTTAAATCAAATGGTCCATAGCTCAAAGGTTTGTGTAAGAATTAAATTATGGTGAGATTGGCAAGTTAGAAGGTCTTCAACCCAAGATTATGCAGCATAACATGCAGATTAGATTATGTGTTCTTCACCAAAATGATTTGTAATTCAAGAATGGATGTCCAACTTCATGCCTTTGAACCTTCTAGCTTAAGTATGACAAATTCATTCTCTTGGATATTTTGGAAAGATGGAAACATTTTCTACAACTTTCTTGTTGACCATTTTGGATAAATCAATTCGGAACCTGATGAAAATTGGCCAAGAAGTTGAGATAAAAACTGACCAAAACCTGTTGAAAATTTATGTAAGTGTTTTATGAAAAAATGTCATGACTTTAGGAATTTATAACTCAAAGTCCAAGAACTTCTAGGACTTGAACAAGAAAGCAAAGTTGTATATCTCATCAAGATCTATAACTTTCATGTTGAAAGTTTTCTTTGAATCATCTTACATCTTGGTGAAAAATTTGCATGAAGTAATGAAATTATCATGTATAAAAACAACTTAGAGAATTTTCTAAGTCTTGAAAAGTTTGACTTTTCACATTGAATTTTGACTTTCTTGATTTCTTGATGATCAAGCTTCATATTTTTTAATATCTTGATGAATTGTGATCTTTGAAATCATATCTTGATCAAAAAGTCAAAGTTTGACTTTTTGTGTATCAGTTGACTTTTCATCAGTTGATCAAATTTCAACTATCAATCAATTGATCTTGAGAAATGTTTTGAGTCATGAAATTAGGTAAGCATGTTGTATTTGAATCCTTGAGATCGTGCTTCAAGCCATTAGATCATGTATTAGGTCAAAAACCCTTGATTAGTCAAATACAGTCAAAACCCTAATTTTGACCATTTTGCCCTTTTGATGATTTGAACATTTTTCTTGGGGAATTATGATCCAAACTTGATCAATTGATACATATAACTTCAAAATGTTGATATTGGTCAAAAATATTAAAGTTTGACTGTAGGCTGACCACAGTTGACTTTTTACCTAATATAATTGATTTTCAGTCATCTGATCAATTGACTGAGCAAAATTGTGATCCAAGACTTGAAACTTGATATGAATATTCTTGGAGGTCTATGATGATCCATGAAAGTCAATTGAAGCATTATAAATCCAATTGTCCTTGTGAAAATCCAAGCCCTAATTTGAGGCATCAGTGTTGAGGAGATGGCTTGACCTAGTTAATACTTGTGCAAGTTTGAACCATTGAAGATCTTTGTGAGAAATATCTTGAGAAAATAGAGGGAAATTTTGGGGTACAACAGCTGCCCATGTTTTATCTTCTTAAACATGAAGAGTTAGATTGGTGGGTCCGTCATTCGTGATTTGAGGGTGGAAGATGATTGAACACTAGAGTGCCTAGAAATTTACACTCCCTGATACACGAAGTAATGTGTTAGTTGATTGCATCGGAAATA
The DNA here is from genome assembly GCA_948472305.1 of Vicia faba. Classification (NCBI taxonomy): domain Eukaryota; kingdom Viridiplantae; phylum Streptophyta; class Magnoliopsida; order Fabales; family Fabaceae; genus Vicia; species Vicia faba. The sequence continues at coordinate 1,107,607,787 of OX451741.1, forward strand.
GGCTTAAAGATGCCATTCAGAGAGGTGATAAAAAGTTGTCGGAGATGGGATTATAGAAGCCATCTAATGTGATTGTTCATAGAGATCGGAAGAAGTATTAGAATAAATCTTTGGTCGATTTATACTGAATCAAGCAGAAGTCTTGAATAATCTTTAATTGGATAATGAATCAATGTAAATATTCGGTGCAATTTAAATGAACCATAGAAATTTTCTATCAGAACGGTATTAGGATAGTTCATTGATCGATTTAAACTGAACCAACAAAGGTCTTGAATAATCTTTAACTGGAGAACGAATCAGTATAAATCTTCGGAGTGATTTAATTGAACCAGAGAAAGTGTCTACCAGAACAGAATCAGGATAAATCATTAATCGATTTAAACTGAACCAGCAGATGTCTTGAATAATCTTTAACTGGGGAACAAATTAGTATAAATCTTCGGAGCGATTTAACTGAACCTGAGAAAGTGTCTACCGGAATGAAATCAAGATAAATCATTAATCGATTTAAACTGAATCACAGAGGTTTTGAATAATCTTTAACTGGATAACAATTCAGTATAAATCTTTGGAGCGATTTAACTAAAACAGAGAAAGTGTCTACCAGAACGGAATCAGGATAAATCATTGATTGATTTAAATTAAACCAGCAGAGGTCTTGAATAATCTTTAACTGGAGAATGAATCAGTATAAATCTTCGGAGCGATTTAACTGAACCAGAGAAAGTGTCTATTGGAATGGAATCAAGATAAATCATTGATCGATTTAAACTGAACCAACAAAGGTCTTGAATAATCTTTAACTAGAGAACGAATCAGTATAAATCTTTGGAGCAATTTAATCGAACCAAAGAAAGTGTCTACCTAAATGGAATCAGGATAAATCATTGATCGATTTAAACTGAACTAGAAGAGGTCTTGAATAATATTTAACTGGAGAATGAATCAGTATAAATCTTCGGAGCGATTTAACTGAACCAGAGAAAGTGTCTACCAGAACGGAATCAGGATAAATCATTGATCAATTTAAACTGAACCAGTAGAGGTCTTGAATAATCTTTAACTGGAGAACGAATCCATATAAATCAGAGAGATTTAACTAAACCAGAGAAAGTGTCTATTGGAACGGAATCAGGATAAATCATTGATCGATTTAAACTGAACTAGCAGAGGTATTGAATAATCTTTAACTGGAGAGTGAATCTGTATAAATCTTCTGAGTGATTTAACTGAACCAGAGAAAGTGTCTACTGGAACAAAATCAGGATAAGTCATTGATCGATTTAAACTGAACCAGTACATGTCTTAAATAATCTTTAACTAGAGAACAAATCCGTATAAATCTTCGGAGCAATTTAACTGAACCAGAGAAAGTGTCTACAAAACAGAATCAGGATAAATCATTGATCGATTTAAACTGAACCAGCAGAGGTCTATTTATCGCTGATGATATTTATCTGATGACTGATATTTCTTGAAAAGTTAAAGAATTAGTTGTGATGCAATGTCATGATGCATGCATTGCGTAATGATGTTCTCAAAATAAATGAGATTATGCTATATGCATTTTGTATGCATATGTCATGATGCATGAATATGAAATGTTATTGAAGTAAATCTTTGTCTGGAAGATAAATCCTTGACAACTGCTGGGGAGATTTGGGAAGCTAAATCCTGAACTACTACTGGAGATGGATAATATATGTATCTTCAACTTTGTTTTAGAGTATTCTGCTGGGGATTTCTGTCTCATTGTTTTTTGAGGAAATTCTGCAGGGAATTTCAATTTCTGCTTGAGGGGTAGAGCTTAAGAACCTTGGTTGTCCATTACTCTACTGGGGAATTATAAATTGACTAGGGAGAGGGTTTTCAGGAGATTATACTTTGTGGGGATAATCTTATTGACATAACTCTGTGGGGATATCCCAAATCCTTAAGGAAATTCTTATTACATACATTTGTTAATAGTTAATCATGTTCATATGCATATGTTCATTCAATTTTAATCATTGGACATTTTTGCACTCAAAACAGAAAAAACAAAAAGTTTTCACTTCGAAGTATATTTGTATTGATGTTTTGCCTATAAATATGCATTTTTGTACAAGGAGACATAAATCCTAGTAAGAGGAAATCGTCGAAAAAATGAAAGGGATACAAAGTGAAAACAAAATAATAGCCATGTGGAAGTAATCTCATTGGGTTCCAACTCCGCCATTGCCCCTATGTCTTCGAACATCATCCCTTGTTGTTGAAAGAAGTTGATTGAATTGATGTTATACCAATGAACTTGGACCTTGATAATAAATCTAGCTGTAGTGATTTCACGGGATATAGTCATACGCTTTGATCCTTAATTTTTGCTTGGACCGCCCTTTCGGGTTTTCAGCCCACCATGATACCCTTTTTTTCCCAAGCCGCCCTCTCGGGTTTTCGACTTGCCGGGTGTACAATCTCTTGTATATATCCCTAACTTTTGCCTAAACCCTTTTGGTTCACCGGGATACCCTTATTTTTTCCTAGGTATGTTAACCTAGCGGGTCATTTTTATGCGTAGTATTTTTTAACTATGTCCCCGTTCACAGGATGTGGGAACTCTTCACCGTCCATAATAGTTAGCATCATGGCACCACCAGATAATACTTTCTTAACAACAAATGGCCTTTCGTAAGTAGGAGTCCATTTTCCTCTGGGATCGCCTTGAGGAAGAATGATGTGCTTTATTACTAAATCGCTAGTCTGATACACTCGAGGTTTGATCTTTTTGTTGAAAGCCTTGATCATACACTTTTAATACATTTGACCATGACAAACAGAAGCCAGTCTCTTCTCGTCAATTAAGTTCAACTAATCCAACCTAGTCTGAATTCATTCATCTTCGCCTAAGTCTGCTTCTTTCATGATCCTTAAGGAAGGAATATGAACTTCCACATGCAGGACAACTTCCATGCCATAGACTAAAGAAAAAGGAGTTTTCCCAGTTGATGTTCGAGCTGAAGTACAACAACCATGAAGAGCAAATGGTAGCATCTCGTGCCAGTCTTTATAGGTTACTACCATCTTTTGAAAATATTTTTATGTTTTTTTGGCGGCTTCTATTGTGCCATTCGTCTTACATTGGTATGGAGAAGAATTGTAATGCTTGATTTTGAACTACATATAAAGTTCAGTGATTATAGCATTGTTGAGATTGGTTCCATTATCAGTGATGATCCTTTCAGGGATTCCATACCGGTAGATGAGGTTATGCTTTATAAACCGGGCTACAACATTCTTAGTGACTGAGGAAAATGAAGCAGCTTTGACCCATTTGGTGAAGTAGTCGATGGCAACAAGGATGAAACGATGTCCATTAGAGGCAGTAGGCTTGATCTCTCTAATCATGTCAATGCCCCACATTGCAAACGGCCACGTAGCGGTCATGACATTCAAAGGAATTGGAAGCACATGAACCTTGTCGTCATAGATTTGACACTTATGGAAAGTCCTCGAGTGATGGTGACAATTAGTTTCTATAGACGACCAATAGTAACCAGGCCTCAGAATCTTCTTGGCCATAGTGTGCCCACTAGAGTGAGTTCCAAAGACATCTTCATGCATGTCTTCCATGATTTTCTTGGTCTCCTTCTTGTCCATATAACAGAGCAGAGTTAAATCATGGTTGTACTTGTATAAGATCCCATTACTTAGGAAGAATTTGGTTGAGAACCTTCACAGAAACTTCTTGTCGTTGATTGAGGCTTCTTCAGGATACTCTTGTGCTTCAAGGTACCTCTTTACTTCATGATACCAAGCCTTCTCTTCATCAATGTCAATCTCATAGCAATGTGTAGGTTCGTCGGATATTTTGATTATAATTCTAGAAGCTTCGTTGTCCCAATTGACTTTGAACATAGATGACTGTTGTACCCCAAAATTTGCCCTCCAATTTCATCAATATTTTCTCACCACATGACCCTTGGAGCTCAAGGTCAAATTGGGTTTGCTCTGCTCAAGACTCCTCCTTGCACTCTTGACCCAAATTAGGGTTTGAGTTTGCACAAAGATGTTTTGACCTAAAATGCCCAAAGTGATTTCCATGCTTCATATTGGACTCACAAGTTTATCCATACCAAGTTTCAAGCCTTGATTCCAATCTTTGCCCAGTCAATTGGACAGTTGACCTAGAAATCAGCTGTATTGGGGAAAACGTCAACTGTGGCCAATTGACAGTCAAACTTCATAATTTTTGACCCACATCAACATAATGAACTCATATGAACCACTTGTTCAAGTTTGGATCACAATTCCACAAGAAATATGATCAAATCACCAAAAGGGCAAAATGGTCATTTTTAGGGTTTTGACTGCACAAAGGTAATTTTTGACTGTTTGACCTAACCAATGGCAAATCAAGCTCACATATGGACTCAAGGACTCAATGGAATGGTCTTGACACATTCAACAAGTTCAAAAGGTCCCAAATGCACAGGATTGACAGATGAATTTTCCAGTCAACTGATCAAAATTTGACTGTATACTGAAAAGTCAAACTTTGACTTTTTGGTCAAAATCAAGTGTCAAGATTCATTTTTCATCAATACATGTAAAATTATGAAACTTGTTCATAAAGAAACCCAAAATTGCAAATTAGGATTTAAAATGAAGAAATTTCATAACTTAGAAATTTTCTAAGTTATAAAATTTCCTTATTTTTTCCTAACTTTGTCCCATTTTTTCATCAAGATACATTTGGATTCAAACAAAACTCAAACATGAAAGTTGTAGTCCATTGAAAAATCTACAACTTTGATTCATAAAGTTTCCTCAAAAGAAGCTTGTAGATCAAGTTATGATTTTTGGAACAAGGGTACAAAACATTCTTAACTTAGAAAATTTTTGACCTATTCTAGGCAGGATTTTTGCCCAACTTCATGGCCACTTTTCACATGGTTCCACTTGGAATTTCAATTTGCATTACAAATATGGATTGTAGTATACATTCCAAGCTTTCCAAATTGTCCAAGAACTTCTCAAACACCCTTGTGGTTAGGGAGAATCGAATTTGCAAAGATGGGCAAAAGTCACTTTGTTCATAGCCAAATACATGTTCATAACATTGCCATTTTCAAGTCAGCATGGTTCAAGCTAGATTACAGGCCTCTAATCCTTCTCACACTCAATAATTAAATGCCAAACCATTGTGCCAAGATGTTATTTTGTTCATTTGGTCATTACATGCAAGATTAATCCATATTTAGAAAAAGCAATTTTGCCATTCTTGTAAAAATGCACTTTATGTCAAATAACAAATCAAAGAGGTACAAGCCAGATCTTTTAGGCACAAGTTTATGGACAAATCCCACTGATCAAGAACAAAGTATGCAGCATGCTTGAGGGACCTGCATTGGCCTATAACCCAACTTGCATTTTCTTTGCTTAGATAAGAAGAAACATTGCAAAAGATATCCAACTGGGATCTCCTGTCAACACAAGCCTAAACAAACTTCCTAAACACTTTCCATACATCAAACCTGACCTAAAACACGAATCCACCACAGCTCAAACCTTCTCATTCATCAAAACACCACTTTTCTGCAAGAAACAGGGCATTCTGCATTTTGACTTGGCCAGCATCATTCACTCGCGCGTTTTTGCCCAAACAAGTTCCAATACACTCCCTACCTTCCATTGAAGCTATCCCAATCCTTAGATACAAGCTGTAACATCCATATCCAAGTTTTCCATTTCCACTTTTCAATTTTGCAGGTTGACTTCCATAGCTCGATACAGTTAGATTCAAAGCAAGCTAAGTGTTGGAGAAGGTTCCTGGGACCTCAAGCAAGCTGTACAAGTCCTCAAACACCATTGAAGTTGGCCATATTACTCTATTCAAGTCAAGCTGAAACAGGTAAAAGGTGAACTTCTATCTCTCTATCCAAGCATATTTAGGCTTAAGTTTGTGAAGAAAGTGTGTTCTACTCATAGCCCTGAAGCTATCCATGTAGTTACTTTTTATTTATATTGCGTGTGCTATGAGAATTTTGGACTTGAACATGGAAGAAAACTTAGGTCAAGAATTGGGGATGGAGAAATTCTCCCTCGTTTCTGAGAGTTAGAACAACTTTTTTATATGTTTGAAATCGTGACTTGATGCTCTACATTATTGATGTTGTAAGTTTTTGCTAAAAGTCAGAGAATCAGAAGTTAGCAGGATGAGCAAGGGACGCACGTTTTTTGTTTCAAACAGAAAGCTGGAGGAAGAAGATGATGTTTTGGGCTGGGCCTGGGCAATCCCTGCTTTTTGCACCTCATTTTTCCACTTACACCCCCTTGGCCCATTGTGTGATTTTTTAATCATTTTTTATTTTTTATTTTTTCTTCTGACTTATTATTTTTTGTCAAAACATAAAAAACATTAAAAATATTTTTTTCACCCATTTTTATATTTATTTGGCATTTGTTTATTTTATTTAAGCATATATATATATATATATATATATATATATATATATATATATATATATATATATATATATATATATATATATATATATATATATATATATATATATATATATATATATATATATATATATATATATATATATATATATATATATATATATATATATATATATATATATATATATAAACAAATATATCTCTTTTTATTCAAAACACAAAAAATAATACAAAAAATATATTTTTTTTAGTTATTATTTTTTATTTACATTTTGGAAACATTTTCTAAAAATATACTTTTTTTGTAAATAATTAATATTTCATTTATATATATATTTAGTATATTTAATATATAATATAAATACTTATACATATGTTAGTAAATATTTAGGACAAAAACATGAAAATAATACTCTTTTATTTTTATTAATATTTGACATCAGAAAATACTTTTTTATAATATACTTTTTATTTTTTGTATATAATTAATACATATTATACATAATTAATAAGTAAATACCATTTATTCAAAAATTAGGGTTTTACCCTAAAACCATAAAAATATCAAAAATTAACCTTTTCATTTTTGTTTATATTTTACATTGAAAAACACTTTTACATACATAAAAAACCATTTTTGTGCATAATACATTTTGCATTTTATATTTGTTTAAATATTGTACAATTTATTATTTGTCTATTCAATATGGATGTAATAGTTTAGATTTAAATTTCTTGCTAAATATCTCCCATTCAAACATTTGTACCCCCATCCCCATAATTATGTTGTAATAATTTAGGACTTTAAACTTCTGTATTTAAAAGCTTTCTAATTATGCCATGATAGACCTAGGGTTTGTATGCAAAACCAACCAACAAATAGCTTGACTAATGCAAAGACAAAAAAAGCATGAAAATGGACAACACCAATCACACTTGCACCCTTAGGGTTACTCCACTTGTTGCCTTCAATAATGGGCCATGTTGCATGTTTAGTGTCTTTGGCAAAACAAAACAAATCAAAATGATCATAGTCCCTCGATGACGCTTTCTCAAGTTGCCTAAAAAATGATCAAGTCCCTTGAAGGAAAAAATTGCCAAAGACACTTGGCACCATTTCATTCATGGTCTAAACGATGACCCGCGCCCGTCCCGTTAACATCCTAACACAAGATTGTCCACCAAATACAATTGTGGAACAATACTGTTAAAAGGGTTAAAACATAGGAAAGATCTTTGAGAAATTTAGGGTAGATAGCTCTTGGTTACACAACACAATTTCAAAACAACTTTCAAAACCTTGAAACATCTTTTCAAAAAGACAAACACCTTTTGTAAAACATTCGAGTAAAGAATTGTTACAAGGGTCGCCTAGACAAGGCATCTGTTTCAAAACAACTTTCAAAACCTTGAAACATCTTTTCAAAAAGACAAACACCTTTTGTAAAACATTCGAGTAAAGAATTGTTACAAGGGTCGCCTAGACAAGGCATCTTTTTCAAAACATTTTCAAAACCACACACACAAAGCACCATTTCAAACAATTGAAAGCACCATTTCAAACAATTGAAAATGCAAGGCAAGTGATCTAAGCAAGTAACTAAGAGCCCATGGATAACCATGGATAGAAAGGGTGCTAATACCTTCCCTTTCTATAATCTACTCCCCGAACCCAAGAAAACATCTCAAAGGTTTTTGCTGTGCTTTTTAACCTTTCCTTAGGATAAAATAAAAAGTCGGTGGCGACTCTTGCTAAACCGAAACATTTGCGAAAACAAATGCAAAACCTCAAGTCAGTTCTCCCACCGTATCACAATGACATAGTTGTTAAACCTTCTGCCAACTGATTTTCTTCTCTTGGAAAGTGTTCAAAGGTGATCTCTTCGAAGTAAGGGATCAAGGTGGACACAAGCTCTTTGTAAAGGATCAGATTTGGATGCTTAGTATCCCACTCTCCTTTTACTTGATTGATTACTAGAGCTGAGTCCCCGTATATGCTTAAAAATTTGATCCTTAGGTCAATGGCAACCTTAAGACCCAAGATGCACGCTTCATACTCGGCCGTGTTGTTTGTACAGTCGAAGCATAGTCTAGAAGTGAAAGGCATATGTCCACCTTCAGGGGAAATAATCACAGCACCAATTCTGTTACCTAAAACATTGGAAGCTCCATCAAAAACCATAGTCCATCGGGATCCTTGTTTAGCTCCTTCGTAGGGTCCAGGCTTTTCACAATCAGTTATTAGCATGATATTGTCGTTCGGGAATTCAAAGTTCATGGATTGGTAGTCATCAACAGCTTTATGGGCCAAATTATCCGCCAATACACTTCCTTTGATTGCTTTTTGTGTAGTGTATTGGATATCATATTCAGTCAAGATCATTTTCCATCTATCTATTCGTCCAGGGAGGGCTGGATTCTCAAAGATGTACTTGATAGGGTCCATCTTAGAAATCAACAAAGTGGTGTAAGTCAACATATACTGTCTTAGCCGGTGAGCAGCCCATGCCAAAGTGCATCAAGTTTTATCGAGCAGTGAATATCTTGTTTCACAGTCGGTAAACTTTTTGCTCAGGTAGTATATTGCATGCTCTTTTCGGCCAGACTCATCATGTTGGCCCAACACACACCCTATTGAGTTCTCTAATACAGTCAAGTACATAATCAGAGGTCTTCCTTCAATTGGAGGCATCAAGATGGGAGGTTCTTATAATTATTCTTTGATCTTGTCAAAGGCTGCTTGGCAGTCGTCGTTCCATCTGATTACTTGATCTTTCTTCAACATTTTGAAGATTGGCTCACAAGTAGCAGTTAGGTGAGATATGAACCGGGAAATATAGTTTAGTCGACCTAAGAAACCCCTGACCTCCTTCTCAGTACAGAGAGCTGGAATTTCTTGTATGACTTTGACTTTTGCAGGGTCAACCTCAATACCTTTTCCACTGACAACAAAACCTAGAAGCTTTCTGGACCTTACCCCAAAGGTGCATTTGTTAGGATTCAGCCTTAGCTTGTACTTCTTCAACCTCTCAAACAACTTGTGAAGATGATCAAAGTCTCGATCCTCAGTTTGCGACCTAGAGATCATATCATCAACGTACACTTCTATCTCATGATGGATCATATCATGAAATAGAGCTATCATAGCTCGTTGATAAGTTGCCCCTACATTCTTCAAACCGAAAGGCATGACCTTATAGAAGAAAGTGTCCCACTGTGTGATAAAGGTGGTCTTCTCGATGTCCTCGGGAGCCATTTTGATTTGGTTGTAGCCGGAGAAACCATCCATGAAGGAGAAGACTTTATGTTGAGTTGCATTGTCGACCAAGACGTCAATATGCGATAGTGGAAAAAATCATCTTTGGGGCTTGCCTTATTCAAATCCCTATAGCATACACATATACAGACTTTCCCATCTTTCTTCGGCACTGGGATCACATTTACAACCCATTGGGGATATGACGTCAATGCTAGAAAACCTGCATTGAATTGCTTCACTACCTCAACTTTTATTTTCTCAGACATGTCTGGCCGCATGCGACGGACCTTTTGCTTGACTGTAGGACAATCTTCCTTCATTGGCAGACGATGAACCACAATGTTAGTATCAAGTCTGGAATATCTTTATATGACCAAGTAAACACCTCAACATAGTCGTGCAACATCTGAACCAATCTGCCCTTGACACTGTCTTCCAAGTTGGCGCCCATCTTGACTTCCCACTTGTCTGCCTCAGTGCCTAGGTTGATCACTTCAATTGGTTCCTCGTGCAGTTGAGTGGCCTTTTCATCTTGCATCAGAAGTCTGGCTAGTTCCCCAGGTATTTAAAAATCTTCTTCGCCTTCGTCTTCGGCTTGATAGATTGGATGTTCAAAGTCATAGATGGCAATAGCAAAGTCGTTGCCAATGAGATCCGGAGTGCATGTGGATTTGTAAATGTACGTGTGTGCATGTAAGTCACATGGATATTTTGAAAATGTAATAAAGTGAAAGAAAGACAATGAGCGCAAAATTTGAATGCAAAAGAGTCCAATGTTTTTTTTCCATTAAATGACCATATGGCATATGAGAATGAACAAACCCTTAACAAATGGACCATGGTGCCCCAAGCATGGCACATGGTTTAAAGTCATTATTTCAATAAAATTACAGACATAGTTCTTAAATTAATAAAACAGTAAATGGTAATTACTCCTTGTTGAAGGAGATTGGAATGAAGTCCTTGGTACACCAGCTGTTGAGCCATTCATCAGCAGCCAGGTAGATTCAATCATCAAAGTCACAGTCATTGTCTGAGTCTTCAAGAGCATTCACTTCATGATTACTGATGCGAAGAGGTTGTTTCCCTGCACGAGCATGTTTGACCTCCTTTTGAGCTTTGGCAGTGAAGCCAAGACCGCATTTGTCTAACTTGAAAGGGATGTCTAGGAGTTGTCCCCAAATGGTACAACCTCCGTCTTCAATCACAGTGTGGGCATTTTTGAGGGAATCTGTCCTAGGCACATCTTTAATACCTTTTGGAACATCAGGAGTAGCCTTGGCAGCAACAACCATGGGAGAGACCACTTCGAAGGCTTGACAAGGAGTTTCTAAGAACTCGTTGTCCATCTCAACATACTTAAATGAATTTAGGTGGCTAACCATAAACTCTTCTTCACCATAGACGATGTGTGATACGGTGGGAGAACTGACTTGAAGGTTTTGCATTTTATCGCAAATGTCGCGGTTAGCAAGAGTCGCCACCGACTTTTCTTTTATCCAAAAGGAAACGTGAAAAAGCACAGGAAAGACCTTTGAGATGTTTTCTTGAGTTCGGGGGGTAGATTATGAAAAGGGAAGGTTCTAGCACCCTTTTCATCCATGGTTTTCCATGGTCTCTTAGTTACTTGCTTAGATCACTTGCTTTGGTTTGTTTGAAATGGTGCTTGATGTGGTTTTGAAAGTATTTTGTAAAAGAGTCCATTCATTTAGGCAATCTTTGTAATGATTCTCGTTCGTAAGAATGTATACAAAGATGTTTGTCTTTTGAAAATGTTTTCAATTGTTTGTAAGATGTTTTTTTTGAAATATGTATGTGTTTGTTTTCAAAATAGCAAGGATTTTGTTTGAAATGGAGCAAGTAACTTAGAAGCTATCTACCTACTCAAATGTCTTTCTTATGCATTTTCTATTCCTTTGACATTGTTGACTTACCATTGATTTGGTAAGAAACCCTATCTTTGGATGTAAACGGGACGGGCATGGGTCATCGTATAGCCATGATAGAAATGTTGCAAAGTATCTTAGCTTTTTTGAGGGACCAAGATCATTTTGTTTAGGCAACTTTTGAATAGCGTCATCGAGGGGACTATGATCTTATATTTGTTTGTTTTGCCAAGATACTTCGCATGCGTAACATGGCTATTTTTTGTATAAGGCAACTAAGTTGAGAAAACCTAAGGATACTTGTGTGTAAGTGTGTTATTTTCATGCGTTTTGTCTTTGATTAAGATTGTCTATTTTGTTGTTTTTATCTTGCCATACACACTTATTTACTAGCAACATATGAAAAGCAAGTAAAAGGCGGAAAGTAAAATCTAAGTTATTACATCACTTTTGGGGGATGGGGGTACAATTTAACAATGGGGATGAATTAGGAACTAAAATATTACAACCACATCGAATGTGAAAACAGTGTAAAATAAAGGGAAACTGCACTTTTGAACTGCTATGTGTCGACCCATGCTGCTATGCATCGACACATAGCTTCTCCTGCTCCTGTAAACAAAATCAGTTCAGTATGGGTCGACACGTAATGGGATGTATCGACTCATGCATCTTCTTGTATTGACGCGAAATGCGTATGTATCGACTCATAGGCTTTTCCACCTTCTGTTTTGCAAAATCTGTTCAGTATGAGTCGACACATAATGGGATGTATCGACTCATACACCTTTTTGCATTAACGTGAAATGCGCATGTGTCGACTCATAGTCTTTTCCAGCTTCTGTTTTGTAACCTGAACTCAGTATGGGTCGATGCATGAGGGTCATGTGTTGACTCATACCCTGTTTTTTCACTAGGATGAGTCGACACGTGAGGATATGTGTCGATACATCCTGCATTTTTCTGCCTTAAACACCATTATTTGCATACATCAGTTAGTTTTTAACATAAGAATGAATAACATGAACAACAAATAAATGATTAACTTCAAAACAGTGATTGCTACATCCTATAATAGACAAGTTGATGTATGGAAAAGGCAAGGTAAAGATGACTTACCTTAAAACTGCACTTTAGGTTTTAAAACCAAATATCCTTCAAGATGTTGTATGAACCTTAAGGATGCTCCAACCAGCTACTAGACTTTCCTTTTTGTTGAAGGTTACTAAACAACCTCTGTGTGGTATGAAATGTTTGTATGGTTGGGCAGAACTTGCAAGGTATGAGAGGTTCAAAGGTTTGGACTTTAAAACCCAAGAGTGGAAGTTTTGTGGACTGTTATGGCTTTTGTGAATGAGATTTTTTGAGGGTTTACCAATATAACTTTTGGCTTTTCTCCTTGTTCTTTTTCTCTATTTTTTCTAACCTCTTTCCAACCTGTTTTTCCAACCTGTTTTTTCAACCCGTTTTTTCAACCTCTTTCTCTTGCAACTGGCCTCTCTATTTATAAAAAAGGTTTGAGATTTGAAAACTCATATTTTTTAATCACATGTTATGGCTAGGTTAGATTGTACATGAAGCAAGCTTGAAGATTGTAGTTCCAATGCTTTGTACTTTGTTGTATAGAGATATTGGACACTTTAAGCACGCCCTTCTGATTTGTGTGTGATTAGAACAACAAGTTAGAGGCTCAAGAAATTGATTTTATGATTAAAGTGAACTTTACAAGAATGGAAATGGTGCCTTTGTGCCAAAAATAGAAAGATCACTTGAATAATGCTTAAACCCAATGGACCATATCTCAAAAGTTTGTGTAAGCATTAAATTATGGTAAGAGTTGCAATTCACAAGGCCTGCAAATTGAAGATTATGCAGCATGGGTTAAGATTCTTGTTCCTTGTTCATCACAAATCTGCCTTGTAAATCAAGAATGAATATCCAAATTCAGATCCTTGTATCTCCTAACTCAAATAAGATAAATTCATGCCCTTGGATGTTTTGGAAAGCTTGAAACACCCTCTATAACTTTCATGTTGGCCACTTTTGTTAAATCAAACTGGAACTTGATGAAAAATGGGCAAGAAGTTTGGTCCAAAACCTGCCTAAATTAAGGCAAAATTTCACTAAGTTAAGAAGTTCATGGCCATGTATTCACAAATTTATAACTTGAGATTCAAGCATCTTTAGGGAAAAGTTTGTGAAGCAAAGTTATATATTTCATGTAAATCTACAACTTTCATGTTGAAAGTTTCCCTTGAATCATCTTGCATCAAGGTGAAAAGTTAGCATGAAGAAATGAGATTATCATGTATAAAAAACACTTAGAAAAATTTCTAAGTCTTGAAGGGTTTGAACTTTCACATTGACTTTTGACTTTCTTGATTTCTTGATGATCAAGTTTCATATTTTTGAATGTCTTGATGAAATTTGATCCTTGGAATGTAATGTTGACAAAAAAGTCAAAGTTTGACTTTCTAGTATGCTATTGACCATTTTGCCCTTTTGCCAATTCCAAGCCTAAATTGATGTATCAGTGCTGCAAACTTGATGTCATAGAAGATCTTGTGAGAAAATCCTTGAGAAATGAGAGGGAAAATTTTGGGGTGCAACAACTGCCCCTGTTCAATCTTCTTAAACCTGAAGAGTTAGATTGGCGAGTTTTGCCATTCGTGACTCGAAGGTGAGAGAATGATTGGACACTAGAGTGCCTATAAATTTGCACTTGACAAAGTATAGTTGAGGGAATGGGCTTAAAGATTCCATTTGGATAGAATCTTGTTGGAGATGGGCTTGTAGATGCCATTCAGGAATGGTTGTTGAATTGTAAATTGTAAGTCAAAATAATAAGTATCAGAATGGTGTCTGTATCTGGAACGTATCTGAGATGTATCTGGAGACTGAACCTGTACGAGCAACATAATAGCATCCGTGTCTAGAGCGTATCTGAGCTGTATCTGAACTTGAAATCTAGATAAGTGTCAGAATGGCATCCGTGTCTGGAGCGTATCTGAACTGTATCTAAAAGCTGAATCTGAATGAGTAATAGAATGGCTTTCGTGTCTGAAGCATATCTGAACTGTATCTGAAAGTTGAATCTGAATGAGTAATAGAATGACTTTCGTGTCTGAAGCGTATCTGTACTATATCTGAAAGCTGAATCTGAATGAGTATCAGGGTGGCGTCCATATCTGGTGCGTATCTGAATTGTATCTGAAAATTGAATTAGAATGAGTTGGTCGAGTAGATATTTGTCTTGTCTGGTTTCAGGTATTAATCTTTGACCTGAGAAAGAAAGATAGTTTTTTTGGATTGCTACAGGTATTAATCTTCAATCTCTTCACGTAGATATTTTTCCTGGCTTGTTACAGGTGTTAATCTGGAACTTGAAAAGGTTGGTCGACGAGATAGTTGTCCTGTCTGGTTTCAGGTATTAATCTCTGACCTGAGAAAGAAAGATAGTTTTCCTGGCTTGCTACAGGTATTAATCTTCAATCTCTTCATGTATATAGTTTTCCTGGCTTGTTACAGGTATTAACCTACAATCAGTCGTCCACGGATAGCTTTCCTGGCTTGCTACAGGTATTAATCTGGAACTTGAAAAGGTTGGTCGACGAGATAGTTGTCCTGTCTGGTTTCAGGTATTAATCTCTGACCTGAGAAAGAAAGATAGTTTTCATGGCTTGCTACAGGTATTAATCTTCAATCTCTTCATGTAGATAGTTTTCCTAGCTTGTTACAGGTATTAACCTACAATCAGTCGTCCACAGATAGTTTTCCTGGCTTGCTACAGGTATTAATCTGGAACTTGAAAAGTTTGTTCGACGAGATAGTTGTCCTGTCTGGTTTCAGGTATTAATCTCTGAACTGAGAAAGAAAGATAATTTTCCTGGCTTGCTACAGGTATTAATCTTCAATCTCTCGTCACAGATATTTTTCCTGGCTTGTTACAGGTATTAATCTGGAACTTGAAAAGGCTGATGGTAGCCATCTGTTGATTGACCTTTTCCTGAAAAGGTAAAACATTAGCATGTATGCAATGTCATGATGATGTCATGATGTTCTCAAAAATAAATGAGATTGTGTCATATGCATTTTATCATGTATGTAAATAGGAGGTATGAAATGTGAAATGTTTATGAATGTATTTTCATCTGGGAAAATAAATCCTTGACAAATATCGGGGAGTTTGTTAAATCCTGGACTGCTGTTGAGGAGTATGTGTGTCTTCAAACCTTGCTTAGAATGTTTCCACCAGGGATTCCTGTTTTGTTGTTTGAGGAGAACTCCGCTGGTAAATATTGAAAACTCTGTGGGGAGTATGTTTACTCCTGCTTGGGGAAAGAATTTAGGAGTCTTAGTCGTCCGTTGCTCTACTGGGAGTCGAAGTTTAACTGATATCTGGTCGGGTCTAGGTTTCGCAGTAACTTGTTGGGGATTGTATAGTAGTCTACTGGGGAAGAGGAGTTATGGTCCTTTGATTTGTAGTAGTAGGAAAGGCTACCTCAAGCCGGGGAATCCTGTCGTTTGTTGGGGAAATAAATCATGCTTAGTCTATTAGAAAGGCGGCGACTTTACTGGAGAAAAATGCTCGAGGATTCTTGAGGTCGACTTAGCTGGGAAGAGGTTATCAGAGATTGAAACTCTGGCTGGGAGTCATCCTTATGAGAAGGATTTTGGGGAGATTTGTCACTGCCTCTAGTAGCGAGTGTTTGTGGCTTTTCCAGGAAATGTTTGACTATACGTAACACTTTGCCGAGATTGGCGTTCAATGCCCCAAGTGACGGAGATGGAGACCTGCCCCTGGTTACTCTGCACTTCTTTGAGAGATTTCCTGGAATTTTGACTAGACTGCCCCAGGTGTGCCGGATAGTGGCATGTCATGCCCCTTGTTGATAGGAGATTCATCAATGGAAGTGTCGTCCTTTTTGAAGTGATTTTGTTCACTGAGAGGGCTTTCGTTCATCGGATATTCGTTGTGTGAATTTCTCCGCTGTCAAACAAATAGCCAAATGCAAACAGTGATATTCAAGTAATGTAAAGTTTATGCTTGTCTTGAAGTTTTGAAAAATGCATTTTTAGCAGGTAAAGAAGTTTGTAATTCAACTCTGGATTTTGAGTAAAGCCTTACAGGAGTCAGGATACATTTTGTAACAGTATGCTTTCGAACTAACCCATGCTTCAATTAGGACTTTTGAAGGGTTGCAACGTGGCTTGGTTCATGGTTTAAGAAACAAAGGATAAAGGCTCAAAATATATTTGTACCCACCCGCTCTTCGTGACGTTCTTCGGTCCTAAACTCAGTTAATTGTGCGTTTTGAACTCCAATTGAGTCTGGAATGACATTTTAATGATGGTTCAAACAAGTTAAGTTTGTTGGAAGGCAGTCATTTTTGCAACTTTTTTTTTATGTTGTCGAGGATTTGTAATGACCTCTTTTTATTTATTATCCCTGATTTTTTCCTGACTGTTCTTGTTTTGAGATTACGGTCAGCGGGATGCCCCTGTTTTTTCTTAAGCCTCCCTTGTAGGTTTTGACTTAGTGGGCTTTTCTTTTCTTGAGAGATAATGACTGCCTAGGGAACCATCACCGTCTTTTGATTCCAGAGAATGTTTTTGATGTCATTCGTTGTATTACGAAATGAGAGTTTGCGGCTAAACTCGCGTTTGAATTAACTGAGAGACTATCCTGCCCCAAGGTTTTGATTAAAGGTTTTAATTTGTATACAAAAAACTTCTACTTCTTTGGCTCGAAGGGGTTGACTAGGGATTATCTTCCTTATAAATCCAGTGTTTAGGATTTGAAAGAATGCCTGTACATCGTCAGCAAGGTCTGTTCAAAAGCATATTGTATGAGATTATGGCATTGTTTTCGTCATCCTCCCTCTAAAGGATTGTAACTTTTAGCAAGAGTTAAATATCATAAGAAGAATAAAAAGCATATTTTAAATATAGTGAAAATGAAAGGATGAATTCAAGACAAACATATGCAATGCATTAATGAAATAGAGTTTGACATTAATAGATAATTGTTTGAATAATAAAAGAGATTACAACTTGAAAATTCAAATGAACAAAAGCTTTCAATGATTCATCATAGGAGTAGTGATTATGTTTGGAGTCTCTGGAGGGTCAAACTCGATCTCCTTGGCATCAATCATGTCTTGGACCTTGTTCTTCAGAGCCCAACAGTTGCTTGTGTCATGCCCTGGGCCACCAAAATGATAAGCACATCTTGCATTCGGGTTGTAATTAGGAGAAGAAGCCTTAGGGTTCGGATGAGGAGCCTTTAACATAATAAGCTCTGCCTTCAACATGTGTTATGGCGCTTGATCCAGCGACATGTTGATCTTAGTGTATTGTCTTTTAGGTGCGACCTCCTTACGCTGATGCCCCTGCCTTTGTTGAGCAGGCGTAGGATTAGAGATCAAGATTTCTCCTATGTGTTGGTCATGACGACTCTTTTGACCATACACAGCATTGGACTCTTTCTTCCCATTATAGGGATTTTTTTGAGCATCAGAAGGTGTAGCTTCTTGAATCTTCCCACTTTTAATGCCAGCTTCGACCCTTTCTCCGGTCAGTATTAGCTCGGTGAACTCGGTTGAAGAGCTTCCAATCAAGTGTTTGAAGAAAGGCCCTGTCAAAGTTCCCATGAAGATGTCAATCAGCTCCCTGTCAGTTAAAGGGGGTTGCACCCTACCAGCCAGATCTCTCCACTTTTGGGCGTATCCTTTGAAGCTCTCGTTGGAACCCATGGTCATGTTCTGCAATTGCACACGAGTTGGTGCAAGATCAGCATTGTACTGATACTGCTTGTAGAAAGCAGCAGCTAAATCCTCCCAGGTGTGGATGCGAGAACTCTCCAATTGATAAAACCATTCGAGTTGAGTCCCTACTAGGCTCTCTCGGAATAAATGGATTCAAAGCTTTGGATCAGTTGTGTATGGTTGAATTTTGCGGACATAAGACTTTAAGTACATCTTAGGGTAAGAGACTCCATCGTACAGGGCAAAGGTAGGGACTTTGAACTTTGGTGGGATGACCACTCCAGAAACCAAACCCATGTCTGCTAAATCCAAACCGGGTATCTGTTGAATCTCCATTGCATTAAGGAGATCCTACAGATGTTTGTACTTTTCATCAGTGGGAGGATATTGTTCCTCGGAGTAGTCAGCTTCAGCTTCATCAATCTCCAGACTGTTGTCTTCTTCATGACTATCCCCTATGTTGGATGGAGTTGAAAGATCTAGAGCATTCTTGACTGGTCCTCTAGGTCTTCTTCTCAAGTTCAGGACACCTACTGACTTCCTGGACTTCTTCTTCTTGTCTTTGAGGAGGAGAGCTTTCGGGTCCTCTTGCCCCTTAGCCATAGCCAGAAAAACATTTGTTGGAATTGAGCGTTTTGAGCTTGGAGATCTTTCACTGTTTGTTCCATATCCATCTAACTGAAATAAACAGTAGGAAGATAAGGAGACCTGTATGGGAGAAACCTGTCATGATATGATGCATGATATGTGGATGCATGTTTTCAAGGATCTCGCGGGGTAAACACAAGAAAAAGTTAGATATTGATCTTTTATCAACATCTTTGATTGGAGAACTTTGTATCGGTGGATGTCCTTCCACGAGAATCAAGCTCATCAGGTCAAGTGGGTTATAGCCCTTGACTCAAGTTTATTGTAATTTATCTTTGACAGTGTTTGGTTAGAGGAAAATAAATCCTCTTGCCCCTTGATAGACGTCTAGTTCAACGTGACCCTACATGAAAGACCCTTGAGATCCTTGAAATGGTTATTGAAAATGCTATGGTATGATGTTATGATGTTATGATGTTATGTACAGATATGCGAGGTAAACAAGCTTGTACAAATAATCATGTTCACACAAAGCAAACAAGTCCTTAGTTTTAGGCTTGCGTGGAGTTTGTAGGTAAGTACCCTCTTGAAGTTTAGTTGGCTCAACCTGTCCTAGTAATAGTAACCGGGTTCTAAGGAGCTCAATATCACCAGATTGTTTCCTTGGTCATTGTTTCAGCTCAAGCCTCTTTAATGGCAACCAAAATATCCCAAGAAACCAAACCTCAATGAGTGTAGTATCGAGTATCTACCAACTTCGGACTGCACCAAAGCCGGTCATCTCACTACATCCTAAAGGCCAAGTTGGTCAAGTAAAGGTTCTAGAAGTTCATTAGTGCTTCATGACATCACTCAGCAGCCCCGTATTCTCTTTGATTAACTCAAAGGCTACCGGTACCCACAAATATGTCACACTAACATAGCTAATGCTTAGACCATGTCGGTATACCCCGTACAGTTTCCACAACGTATTGCTATTTACCTATAATGTTTCCCAAATCCGGGTGGAGGATTCAAACCCAAACAAAGAACCAAAATGTAAAGAAAACAAGTCAAACAATGTAAGAAAATAAATGTGATCTAAACCCTAAGGTAACCCCACATTTATAACTGTTCCCCAGCAGAGTCGCCTGTTCTGTGATACGGTGGGAGAACTGACTTGAAGGTTTTGCGTTTTATCGCAAATTTTGCGGTTAGCAAGAGTCGCCACCGACTTTTCTTTTATCCAAAAGGAAAGGTGAAAAAGTATAGGAAAGACCTTTGAGAGGTTTTCTTGAGTTCGGGGGGTAGATTATGAAAAGGGAAGGTGCTAGCACCCTTTTTATCTATGGTTTTTCATGGGCTCTTAGTTACTTGCTTAGATCACTTTCTTTGGTTTGTTTGAAATGGTGCTTGATGTGGTTTTGAAAGTATTTTGTAAAATAGGCCATTCATTTAGGAAATCTTTGTAATGATTCTCGTTTGTAAGAATGTATACAAAGATGTTTGTCTTTTGAAAATGTTTTCAATTGTTTGTAAGATGTTTTTTTTGAAATGTGTATGTGTTTGTTTTGAAAATAGCAAGGATTTTGTTTGAAATGGAGCAAGTAACTTAGAAGCTATCTACCTACTCAAATGTATTTCTTATGCATTTTCTATTCCTTTGACATTGTTGACTTACCATTGATTTGGTAAACAACCCTATCTTTGGATGGAAATGGGACGGGCGTGGGTCATCGTATAGCCATGATAGCAATGTTGCAAATTATCTTAGCTTTTTTAGGGACCAAGATCATTTTGTTTATGCAACTTTTGAATAGCGTCATCGAGGGGACTATGATCTTATATTTGTTTGTTTTGCCAAGATACTTCGCATGCGTAACATGGCTATTTTTTGTATAAGGCAACCAAGTGGAGAAACATTAAGGATGCTTGTGTGCAAGTGTGTTATTTGCATGCGTTTTGTCTTTGATTAGGATTGTCTATTTTGTTGTTTTTATCTTGCCATACACACTTATTTACTAACAACATATGAAAAGCAAGTAAAAGGCGGAAAGTAAAATCTAAGCTATTACATCACTTTAGGGGGATGGGGGTACAATTTAACAATGGGGATGAAGTAGGAACTAAAATATTACAACCACATCGAATGATAATGAAAAGAATGTGAAAACAGTGTAAAATAAAGGGAAAATGCACTTTTGAACTGCTATGTGTCGACCCATGCTGCTATGCATCGACACATAGCTTCCCCTGCTCCTGTAAAACAAAATCAGTTCAGTATGGGTCGTCACGTAATGGGATGTGTCCACTCATGCATCTTCTTGTATCGACGCGAAACGCATATGTATCGACTCATAGGCTTTTCCAGCTTCTATTTTGTGAAATCTGTTCAGTATGAGTGGACACATAATGGGATGTATCAACTCATACACCTTTTTGCATCGATGCGAAATGCGCATGTGTCTACTCATAGTCTTTTCCAGCTTCTGTTTTGTGACCTGAACTCAGTATGGGTCGATGCATGAGGGTCATGTGTCGACTCATACCCTGTTTTTTCACTAGGATAAGTCGACACATGAGGATATGTGTCGATACAACCTGCATTTTTCGGCCTTAAACACCATTCTTTGCATACATCAGTTAGTTTTTAACATATGAATGAATAACATGAACAACAAATAAATAATTAACTTTAAAATAGTGATTTCTACATCCTATAATAGAAAAGTTGATGTATGGAAAAGGCAAGGTAAAGATGACTTACCTTAAAATTGCACTTTAGGTTTTAAAACCAAATATCCTTCAAGATGTTGTATGAACCTTAAGGATGCTCCAACCAGCTACTAGACTTTCCTTTTTGTTGAAGGTTACTAAACAACCTCTGTGTGGTATGAAATGTTTGTATGGTTGGGCAGAACTTGCAAGGTATGAGAGGTTCAAAGGTTTGGACTTTAAAACCCAAGAGTGGAAGTTTTGTGGACTGTTATGGCTTTTGTGAATATGATATTTTTTTAGGGTTTACCAATATAACTTCTGGATTTTCTCCTTGTTCTTTTTCTCTATTTTTTCTAACCTCTTTCCAACCTGTTTTTCCAACCTGTTTTTCCAACCTGTTTTTTTAACCCGTTTTTTCAACCTCTTTCTCTTGCAACTGGCCTCTCTATTTATAGAGAAGGTTTGAGATTTGAAAACTCAGATTTTTTAATCACATGTTATGGCTAGGTTAGATTGTACATGAAACAAGCTTGAAGATTGTAGTTCCAATGCTTTTTACTTTGTTGCATAGAGATGTTGGACACATTAAGCATGCCCTTCTGATTTGTGTGTGATTAGAACAACAAGTTAGAGACTCAAGAAATTGACTTTATGATTAAAGTGAACTTTACAAGAATGACAATGGTGCCTTTGTGCCAAAAATAGAAATATCACTTGAATAATGCTTAAACCCAATGGACCATAGCTCAAAAGTTTGTGTAAGCATTAAATTATGGTAAGAGTTGCAAGTCACAAGGCCTGCAAATTGGAGATTATGCAGCATGGGTTAAGATTCTTGTTCCTTGTTCATCACAAACTGGAACTTGATGAAAAATGGGCAAGAAGTTGGGTCCAAAACCTGCCTAAATTAAGGCAAAATTTCACTAAGTTAAGAAGTTCATGGCCATGTATTCATAAATTTATAACTTGAGATTCAAGCATCTTTAGAGAAAATTTTGTGAAGGAAAGTTGTAGATTTCATGGAAATCTACAACTTTCATGTTGAAAGTTTCCCTTGAATCATCTTTCATCAAGGTGAAAAGTTGGCATGAAGAAATGAGATTATCATGTATAAAAAACACATAGAAAAATTTCTAAGTCTTGAAGGGTTTGAACTTTCACATTGACTTTTGACTTTCTTGATTTCTTGATGATCAAGTTTCATATTTTTGAATGTCTTGATGAAATTTGATCCTTGGAATGTAATGTTGACCAAAAAGTCAAAGTTTGACTTTCTAGTATGCAATTGACCATTTTGCCCTTTTGCCAATTCCAAGCCTAAACTGATGTATCAGTGCTGCATACTTGATGTCATGGAAAATCTTGTGAGAAAATCCTTGAGAAATGAGAGGGCAAATTTTGGGGTACAACACGGTGATAATCTTTCCTTTGACCGAATATTTCAACTTTTGATGAAGTGTAGAAGTCACCGCTCCTGCCTCATGTATCCAGGGGCGTCCAAGTAGGAAAGAGTATGCAGGACGGATATCCATCACATAGAAAGTTGAATTGAAAATTTTAAATTCAACTTTTATGGGGAGATCAACTTCCCCATGGACCATCCTTTTTGATCCTTCGAAAGCCCTTACTACAATGTCACTTGGCTTCAGCACCAAACCTTCGCAATCCAATCGATCTAGGGCACCTTTGGGCAAGACATTCAGAGAGGACCCAGTTTCTACTAATACATGGGCTAGTGTGGTTCCTTTGCATTCAATGGAGACATGCAAAGCTTTATTATGATTTCTTCCCGTAGGAGTTAAATCAGCAAACGAGAATCCTAACCCATTATCGACAGTCAAACTCGCTACACAATTTTCAAACTGATCGGCTGTAGTCTCTTGAGGAACATGAGCTTTCTTCAAGAATTTTATCAATGCTTGAGCATGAGCATCAGAGAAAAGTGATAAAGATAGCATAGAAATCTTCGAGGGGTTTTCCCCAACTGCTCTACTATCTTATAATCACTTTTCCTTATAATCTTCAAAATCTCCTTCATTTCTTGAGTAGAGGGTTCCTCAGTAATAATGTCTTTGGCAGGCGCCTCCATCCTGGCAGGTTCAATCATCTTTTCTTTGCCCCTAACATCAGTACTAGATTTGTCAACAGGAATGTGAACAGGTGTAGTTGTGGTGGTTAGAGGTGAAATATCAGGAGAGAAAATTCTCCTCGTTCTAGTCACCTTGCTAGACCTAGAAATGTTGGTAATATCAGCAGTCTTGTCTTCATCAATCTAGGAATCTTGTCTAATACCATGGTAGCATACTTCAGCACCATAATTCTAAGGTACCGCCTTATCGGAAGAATTAGGGACTGGCCCTGGTGTGGTAATTATCAATGGAGCTATCTTCGGTTCATTGGAAATCCTAATAGGACCTTTTGAAGTGATCCTAATAGGTTTGTTGGAGATAGTGATGATGGATATGTCTTCAACTTCTTGAGGCACAACTCTAGTCAAACTTTTTACGAGTGAAGTTATTTCGAATAGGATTTCATGGTTGTCCATTAGTTGTTGGACACCTCTTTTCAACCATTCACAACCATTGATTTGCACAACACAACAACAACAATCTTCAAGGCAACCAGGGAAAACCCCAGCTTTCAACAAATTGTTTTTGACAAACTTTAGTGGAGTGGTTAAGTCATTAATAGAGGAAACAAAAGCAATATTTTCAATAGTGTTGACACTTTTTCCATGATTTGGCATGGGTGCAGTGATTACATTTGGAGTTGATGGAAGATCGAATTCAATAGTCTTGTTGTCAATAAGGTCTTAGATTCTATTCTTGAGAGACCAGCAATCATTTTTGTCGTGTCCGGGGCTATTCGAATGGTAGGCACATTTGGAGTTGGGGTTGTATTTTGGAGAAGAAGTGTTAGGGTTGGAAGGAGGATCTCACAAGGTCACCAAGTCAGCTTTCAAAAGGTGTTGCAGAGCTTGAGATAGTTGCATATTGATTTTGGTAAATTGTCTTCTTTGAACATCTGGTCTTTGTTGATTATTTTGTTGACGAGGTCGTTGAGTTAGAGTTGGATTAGAAATTAATACAACCCCTATATAATGATGAAGATCATTCCTAGCACGACTTCTTGACCCATATACAACATCAGTCTCTCTTTTTCCAATAAATGACTTTTCCACAACATTTGATGTAGAGGCGGAGGCCATGGGTATCTTTCCACTTTTAATACCGCTCTCAACCCTTTCACCAGTCAAGATTAATTCAGTGAACCCAGATGATGAACTTCCAATTAACAAGTTGAAAAATGGTCCAGTTAATGTTCCCATAAACATATCTACCAACTCCCTGTCAGTCAATGGTGGTCGCACCTTGCCAGCCAGGTCTCTCCATTTTTGCGCATATTCTTTGAAGCCTTCATTGGAACCCATGGTCATTCCTTGTAACTGCACTCTAGTGGGCGCCAGATCAGAATTATACTGATATTGACGGTAGAAGGCGGTGGCCAAGTCCTCCTAGGTATGGATGTTGGAACCTTCTAACTGGTAAAACCACTCCAATTGAATCTCAAACAGACTCTCTTGAAAGAAGTGCACCCACAACTTCTTATCAGTGGTATGCAATTGAAT
Organism: Vicia faba; assembly: GCA_948472305.1. Taxonomy (NCBI): domain Eukaryota; kingdom Viridiplantae; phylum Streptophyta; class Magnoliopsida; order Fabales; family Fabaceae; genus Vicia; species Vicia faba. The sequence goes on from OX451741.1 coordinate 1,107,633,059, forward strand.
TTTACGGACGTAAGATCTCAATTGAAGCTTTGGGCACGAAATGCCATCGTACTTGGCAAAAACTGGAATCTTGAATTTGTGGGGGATCGCTACCCAAGGAACCAAACCCAAATCACCAAAATCTAGGCCAGGCACAACTTGAATTTCCATAGCCTTCAATTTGTCCTCCAGTTGCTTATACTTGTCTTCAGTAGGTGGATATTGTTTGTCAAAATAGTCCTCATCCTCAGAGATTGGATTGTTACCACCCCTCGCATGGGTGCTCCTTGCATCTTCATCCTGATTCTCATCCTCCTCCTTGGAGGAGTCTTCTACCACTTGAACTTATCAAACGGGGCCCTTTAATCTCTTCCCCATGTTGATCAAAGCCTTCTTCTTGGTCTTCTTCTTTGTAACCATAAGTGACATCAGTTCTTGCTGCCCTTTGGCCCAGTTGAGCAAGGCTTCTTGAAATTGAGAATTGTGTCTCTGCAAGTCCTTCACAGTCTGCTCGAGATCCATCTTACTGAAATAAATAGTAGAAAGATGAGGAAACCTTTTTCGGAAAACCTGCTTATGTTATGATGCATGTAATGTGAATGCAAATGTTTTCAAGGACCTTTAAGATTTAACTTTGTTTAAACAATGAAGGAACAAACATTAATTGCATTAATAAGTTCCAACGGTTATAAAAAATGCCTCTTGGGCTTACAATAAAAGAAAACAAACAAAATGAACTAATACAAAAAAGCTTAGGTCTCCCATGGATGCTTCCTCTTTAGAGCACTGTAGGCATTCAAGTTTCGCTCCTCATGAAGTTGCCTTGTGAGCTCCAACAATTTCATCTCGCTTGAGTTGAATTAGGATTCAAAGGTGTCTTGATCCCCCTTGAGTTTAATCTATGACCTTTGCAATTCCTCGAGAGAGGTAGGCATGTCGAGATGAAAAATGGTGTAAGGAACGTCTCCTTCGGCGACAGACTCTATGATGATAGGTAAGATGGAAGGATACGGCATCATGAGGCTTTGATCACGAGCTCGCACCCATTTGAGATAAGGCTCCAATGGAATAGAGTTCTTATGCCCCAAAGTTTTTCTATCAACTTTGTTCACCATATCCTAAGCTCATATAAATCTTTGACGATGACCTTGTGCATCGTTCTCATAGACAAATACAACACCTTGAACAAGTGTGTCATGAGGGCCATCACTTTGAGCATAACCAAATTGTCATAGAGAAAAACAAGGATTATAGGTGATACCTCCCCTAATGCCAAAGATATGGACATTAGGAAATTCCCCATAACGTTCAATGATGGTGACATCCTCCAAAGACCGAGAACACCAACGGATATCCGAATGCGAGAGTGACGTCAACCGTCGAGACCAGCTCATATCTTGTTCGTTCTTCAAAACTAATCGAGGAAGGTGCGAATATGAAAAACCCCCTTCTCTTCATGGTGCGAATATGAAAAGAATGCAAAATATCTCCAAGTAAGGTAGGCACCGGGTTACGAGATAGAAAAACTTTGACCGCATGCACGTCTATGAGTTGGTCTCGGTTAGAAAATAGTACCATCCCATAGAGTAGAAGAGCAAAAATTTCTTCAAAAGCTTGCAAATCCAAAGCATCCCAAAATTGTTGAGCCTTCTCAAACTGAAACTTGGCTAGAAAACCTTTAACACCACCTCTTGTTTCCCAATTTGCCACAACGTCGGCCCATTGCAAATGTAAAGCTAAAGCAATCTCGTCAGGTCTTGGGTCTTTCTCAATACCGGTGAAGGGTAATTGGTCAAGAATAGGCACTCCCAAGAGTTGAGAAAACTCCTCCATGGTAGACACTAATTGGTAATCAGGAAATGTAAAGCAATGGTGTTTAGGGTTAAAGAACTGAAAGAGTACCCTCATCATTTTTTCTTTAAAATTTTAGGTAGCCAAGTTGATGAGACAACCATACTTCTTGGTGAATGGAGAATCATGGGGAACCCTTGACGCTAACTCCTTGAGTTGAGGAGGCACTTTCACAAAGCCGATTCAGATAGTCTTTCTACGAGTGGAATCCATGTCCTACAAAACAGACAAAGATAAATCCCAAGGTCCTTGAAATGGTTAGTGCAAATGCCATGGTATGATGTCATGATGTTATGTACAGATAAAATATACAAACAAAGCAAACAAGTCCTTAGGTTTAGGCTTTCATGAGGTTCATAGGTAAGTACCCTTTTAAAGTTTAGTTGGTTCAACCTGTCCTACAAAGTAATCGGGTTCTGGGGAATCTCAATATCATTGATCTTTATTCATTGGGCATTGTCTCAGCACAATCAATCTTTTCTTACAACCGAAATATCCCAAAAGTATGATCTCAATGAGCATAGTATCGAGTATACACCAATTTTCAGCTTTCCACTGAAACCGGTTATCTCACTACTTCCTAATGGCCAAGTTATTCAATCAAAGGTTCTAAGGTCAGTTAGTGTTTCATGACACAACACAGCGGCCCCATATTCTCCTTGATTCAACACAAAGGATACTGGTACCCACAAATGTGTCACACTAACATAGCTATTGCTTGAACCATATCGGTCTACATCGTACAGTCTCCATAATTTTTGCTACTTACCTAATGATGTTACAAGATCCGGGTAGAGGATCAATACAAAAACCAAACAAGGACCCAAAAATATAAAGAAAACAAATAAAACAATGAAAGCATTTAAAGGTGATCTAGTCTCTAAGGTAACGCCACTTTTAATTCTTCCCCAGCAGAGTCGACAGTTCTGTAATACGGTGGGAGAACTGACTTGGGTGTTTTAAGTTTTATCGTAATTGTTGCAGATAACAAGAGTAGCCACTGACTTTTCTTTTATCCACTAAAGGAAAGGGTGAAAAGAACAGGAAAGACCTTTTGAGAATTTTCTTGAGTTTGGGGGGTAGGTTATGAAAAGGGAAGGTGTTAGCACCCTTTTCACCCGTAGCTATCTACGGGCTCTTAGTTGCTAGCTCACTTTGAAATGTTTTGTTTAAAATATGTTTGTGAGATTTTGAAAGTATTATTTTAAAGTTCCTTTGTTTAGGAGAACTTTGTAATGATTCTCGTCTCTATAAGAATGTATACAAAGTGTTGACTTTTGAAAATATTTCACTTGAAAGTGTTGGGTGTTTGAAAGATGTTTTGAAATGTGGTGAGCAAGCAACTATGAACTTTCTACCTACTCAAAAAGTCTTTGTTCATTTCCTCCTCCTTTAGATATTTCTATCTTACCTTTGATTGATAAGAAGTCCTATTATTGGATGTGAAGGGACAGACGTGATTTGTCGTACAGTCATAGAAGGCAACATTGTAGGATACCTTAGCAATTTGTTGTAAGGGTCTAAGATAGTTTACCGAAGGCAACATTTGAAGGGTCATCGAGGGTCATTGATAAAATATTCCACGTTCGAGGGACATGAATGTTTTATCTGAGGCAACAGGTGTGGATTAACCTTAGAGGTGAAAGTGTGCAAAGTGTATTGATTTCATGCATTTTTATCTTGAATTAGGGTTGTCTACTTGTTTATTTTAAGTTTTTCCATATAAACCCTAATTACTATCAATAATATTGAAAGCGGTAAATTGGGGTAATTTAAAGTTCTACGCTATTATAATAATTTGGGGGTGGGGTACAATTTACAAATAGGAGATGAAAGCAATTAAAACCTAATTACTATTACAACCAAGTTGAATAATGAATAACAATATCTATAAATATAAAGATAATGTAAAAAGAAAGGAAAATTGTTTAAAAAAAACTTTATGCATCGACACATGCACTTATGCATCAATACATATCACTTCTTGCCCATGGAAATCAAAACCAACTCAGTATGTATTGATACATAATGGTTTGCATCGACTTATTTCTGTTTTGCATCGACACATGCACTTATGCATAAATACATATCACTTTTTTGCTCCTGGAAATCAAAACCAACTCAGTATGTATTGATATATAATGGTTTGCATCGACTAATACACTTATGCATCAATACATATCACTTTTTTCTCCTAGAAATCAAAACCAGCTCAGTATGTATCGATACATAATGGTTTGCATCGACTCATTTATGTTTTGCATCGACTCATTCGTGTTTTGCATCGACTCATACACACTTTGTCTCTCTGTAATATGTCTTGATAACAATATGTATTGATACATAATGCATTGTATCAGCTCATCCCCTGTTTTGTAACTAATATGAGTCGACTCATATGAGATATGTATCGACTCATACTGCAGTTTTACCTCTAACATTTTTCTGTTGCATATATAAATCAGTTCTCAACACATGATTAATGAAAATGAAAAGTAAGCATATGATTAGCTTCAGGGAAATGATACTTACATTTTATCTTCACAAATGAATCACTAATGATACATGTATGAATAGTTCAAAGTCAAGAAAACTTACCTTGAAACTGAAATTCGTGTTTTGATTTAGAGTTGTTGTATTGTCTTAGAGAAGTCAAGTTGCAGGTGGCTGTTTTTTGAGTTTGGAAAATGGTGATAGTGATGTTACAGAAGTTATTCTTGTGTTTGAACAACTTCTATATGATGTATATGAAGTATTTGGATGGTTTGTGTGGGAAAAACTTGCAAGGTTTAAGAGGTTCAAATATTATGACTTCAAAGCTCAAAAATAGAGGTTTTGTGGACAAATCTGGTTTTTGAGAGTATAGGAGTTTTTAGTGCTTGTTTCTCTTCCTTTTTTCTCTGACCTCCATCTCTTGCAATTGATCTCTCTATTTATTGGTAAAAGTTTTGGGACAAAGGTTGATCAGATTTTGCAAGATCACATGTTGTGGCTAGGTTGGATTGTCAATGAAGCAAACTTGAAAATCATAGTTCCAATGCTTTATACTTTGCTGCATAGAATTGTTGGACACTTTAAGCACGCTTGTCTGATTTTGTATGTTAAGTGTGTGTAGAAGGAACAAGTTAGAGGCTCAAGAAGAGCTGACTTTATGATAAAAGCTACTTTGCAAGAATGAAATGTTAACTTTGTGCCAAAAATGGAAAGATCACTTGGACAATGCTTAAATCAAATGGTCCATAGCTTAAAAGTTTGTGTAAGAATTAAATTATGGTGAGATTGGATAGTTATAAGGACTACAACATAATATTATGCAGCATAACATGCATATTGGATTATGTGTTATTCACCAAAATGATTTGTAATTCAAGAATGGATGTCCAACTTCATGCCTTTGAATCTCCTAGCTTAAGTATGATAAATTCATGCTCTTGGATGTTTTGGAAATCTGGAAACATTGTATACAACTTTCATATTTACCATTTTGGATAAATCAATTTGGAACCTGATAAAAATTGGCCAAGAAGTTGAGATGAAAACTGACCAAAACCTGTTGAAAAATCTCTAAGTGTTTTATGAATAAATGTTATGACTTTAGGAATTTATAACTAAAAATCCAAGCACTTCTAGGACTTTATCAACAAAGAAAAATTGTAAATCTCATCAAGATCTACAACTTTCATGTTGAAAGTTTTCGTTGAATCATATTACATCTTGGTGAAAATTTGGCTAGAAGTAATGAAATTATCATTAATAAAAAAAAACATAGAAAAATTTCTAAGTCTTGAAAAGTTTGACTTTTAACTTTCTTGATTTATTGATGATCAAGCTTCATGTTTTTGAATATCTTGATGAATTGTAATCTTTGAAATCAAATCTTGATCAAAAAGTCAAAGTTTGACTTTTTATGCATCAGTTAACTTTTCTTCAGTTGATCAAATTTCAACTATCAATCAATTGATCTTGAGAAACGTTTTGAGCCATGAAATTAGGTTAGAATATTGTATTTGAATCCTTGAGATTATTCTTCAAGCAATTAGATCTTGTATTAGGTCAAAAATCCTTGATCAGTCAAATACAGACAAAACCTTAATTTTGACCATTTTGCCCTTTTGATGATTTGAACATTTTTCTTGGGGAATTATGATCCAAACTTGATCAATTGATACATATAACTTCAAAATGTTGATATTGGTCAAAAATATTGAAGTTTAACTGTAGGTTGACCATAATTGACTTTTTATCCAATATAGTTGATTTTCAGTCATCTGATCAATTGATTGAGCAAAATTGTGATTCAAGATTTGAAACTTGATATGAATATTCTTAGAGGTCTATAATGATCCATGAAAGTCATTTGAAGCATTAGAAATCCATTTGTCCTTATGAAAATCCAAACTCTAATTTGAGGCATCAATGTTGAGGAGATGGCTTGACCTAGTCAATACATGTGCAAGTTTGAACCATTGAACATCTTTGTGAGAAATATCTTGAGAAAAGAGAGGGAAAATTTTGGGGTACAACACACCATTAACAAACATGTCAGAAAATAACAAGGAAAAACGATATAAAAAATGCATGAAAACCAATATGATGGTCAACCAATGAAGATCAACAAGTAAGCATGCATCGAATGGTAATTACTACACTAAAATTCTGCACTAAGAAAGGTAAAAAACTGCATAAAAACCGCGTTTTGGAAAATATGCGTCCGGAAATATATGGTCGGAATGGAATGAGATTTTCACGGTAAATTATAAACATGCTCAGGAATCCAAATCCGCAATCGGTTTAGTCAAAAAAGAAACGGAAGCAAGACTTCCATAAATGGTCCATTCAAAAAGCGGTAAAAAAAGTTGCTCAGAATCGAACGAAACCCGCATAAAAGCTTGCAAATGGGCCATTGGATTCAAAAATGAACTCGGTTTGAATTAATTCCGCCAGGAAGTGGGACTTTTAAGCCAATTTCGCCGGCTAAACAATAACTTTTCAGTAAAAAAATTTGTCCGAAACTGGATGAAAAGTATACCAACGGTTCCGGAGTCATTAACAAAGTTAAGTTACATTATTAAAAAGTGTTAAAACTCATCACAGTTAGGAAGTTAGAGCAAAAATACATTTATGTCATAAAATTGCAATTTTCCAAGAATTGTGACATTGTTTATTAAACTCAAGTTTTGAAGTGTGAGATATGGTTTATGAAACATCTTGAGTCAATTAGAGATTATCAAAACTCATGGAAATGACAAGAGTTAGCAACTTTGATGTTAACCAAAAAAAATCTCATGTTATGTCAAAATACGAAAATGTCATGAATATGCACATCAAATGTTAGTAGCATTAAGAGAAAAATACCCTATGTTAGTGAACAATGTTATGTTAGTAGGGAACTATGTATACCAACACAATTCAACATAATTACATGTTATTAAAAGTTAATGTTAATGAGAGTTAGTAACTAAAAGTATGCATTGAGGCCTTAATTAAAGCAACTCTAAATATTAATTTTCAATTCATAAAACTAATTGAACAACAACACTTTTTTCGATCAAATTTGTGAAATCAAGAATTCGACATAGTCTCATGAATCATTAACCAATGTCAAGTTTCTCTAACATTTTGCTATCAATTATTAAACTAGAGTAAAAAATTAGAATTAAACTACTCCATGTGTTAGTTTATGTGAATTCTTAATCTATGTCAATTCTTGAATCAAAATTAACACTAGGCATTAACACAAACACCTAGTGTGCACCTAATTTTTACATTGCAAATCAACAACACAACTCCCTAATTCTATGTCTAATTCAACAATTCTAACCAAAACCTAACCTCCAATCACAATTCAATTCACCAATTCAATTTCAAAATTCAATAACTAAATACAATCAAGTTTCAATTATCAGAAAATAATGGAGTTTATATTGAGTTTACCTCTTAAAGAGAAGAGAAGTTTATAGAAGAGAAGAATTTGGAATCAGATGCGAAGTGGAGAGGGAGTAGAGCGCGAGATTCAAGGAGGGAGAGGGAAGTGACTTTCCAACTTTGTGATTCTTGATCTTGAAAATTGATGAAGATTATTGAGAATTATTGATGATTTTGATGAAGATCTTGGAAGAGAGGTGTTTGATCCTTGAGAGAATGAGAGAGAATTGTAGAGTGTTTTTTTGAGATTGATGAGTTTTTTTTCCAGAGAAATTGGTGTGAATGAGAATATATAGTGTGAGCTTATGTAAGTGAATTTGGTTAATGAGCCTCAAATAATCATAAACACTAATGCAGATTTCTTTTATTCACTTGAGTCTGACATGTTCAGGTCAAATTCGCAGGGGCCTCAGTATAATTTTTGAGGTAGAAATATAAAACCAAAATATATATAATGTTAAGAGTGACCTTGTGTCCGAAGATGGGCTCAATCGGATAAATGGTGATTTAATTATGAATTTTTGAATTTTTGCCTCAGACAACTTTAATTTTCGGTTCAGGTTTTTTAGTGCATCATGGGCGAAACAGACGAAAAATGGGAGCCTTCTAGATACCGTAAACGCGTGGAATGTGAAACTAAAACGAAGCTAACAAAAATTTTGAACCGACGCTGCCAAAACCAACATGATACGGCAAAAATTGATCGAGATATGATTTTTTTAACATCACCAAAAATAATATTTGTCACTATTTTTATACTGAATTTCTTAGAAATCCGTAACTTGCGACACCTTCCCTAAGGAATTAGCTCTCGGCCATAAAAGGTGAAATGTAGTTGACATCGAGAAAACATTTTGGCCACCAGAACAGATGTCAAACAACGAACGATGAATTTATTAGCGTTCAAAAAATGCATCTTCAGCACACTTTTTCACTATTTTCCTCTGTGCATCTTCTGAAGATTCGCCCGTTCGGGGACTTTCCTTGAGAAATTAGATATTGGTCCGAACATAAGAGTTGGAGAGGACATCAAGACAGACTTTCTGATATAAAATACACTCCGAGATGATAAACCAGATCGGACTTAGGAATTTTTTAATATTCGCAAGACTGTGAAACGACAATTAATTCAAGTTACCACCTTCAAGAAAATAAATTTCTTGGATGCTTTCTTCACAGAATTAGTCCTTGACCTAAACATAAAGGTTAGTAATAAAATCGAGAAGCCTCATTACTTGAGGAATCTTCTGAATCTTATGAATCAAATCCAAGTTATAAATTCCCAAATGCCGGAAGAACAAGTAACCAAAAATTAAATCCAACACCACTTCAGAGAAATCGAATTATTCGGAGAAGTTCTGCTCACAATTAATTTCCGGCATGAATACATGGTGAAGAGAATACCAAGACAATTCAGATGCTTGAAGAATCAACTCGAGATGATACTCTAGTTGCAAATTGTGAATTCTCACATCCCAACCAGTAAAATGATGTTTTTGATTCACATTGTTTCAAATTTGCTGAAACACCTGATTTCTTTGCAATAAGCCTCAAAAACCAGTCCTCTGATCCCATAGTAACCAATACATGCAATGTCAAACGACCTATTAGATAATATGCGTATGAAAAATGCAAGATGCATAAGCCAAATAGTCCTTAAAAAGGGGTAGGACAAATTTGGGGTATTACAGCTACCCCTATTTAATCATCTTAAACCTGAAAGTATGATTGACGCATGCCTTTCGGAAGTTCGAGGTAGAAGATGATTAAATACCAATGAAAAAAATTTGTTCTGAGAGAAAGTGTGAGTGTTTATTTATTTTTGTGATATCAGCTGGGGAAAGAATTTTTAATTTTCTGGCGAGAAGACAGAGATTGGACTTGTAACATAGAAACAGAGCTAATACAAGACGAATATTTGACTTGTAGCATGGTGTGATGCCAATACAAGACAAGGATAGACTTGTAACGTGGCGTGATTCCAATACAAGACAAAGGTTGGTATGAAAAGACGACATATAAGATCTACGGGCGACCTACGATCCTAAGGTGAAACATAAGAGCGATATGTCATAGAACTAGGCCTATGGGCGACCTCAAGATTCTACGAAGATACCTATAGGTGATCTGCTGAAGAACTAGGCCTAAGGGCGACCTCAGGTTCTAAGATGAAACCTTATCTACTGGAGAACTAGGCCTATGGGCAACCTCAGAATTCCAAGATAAGACATCAAGGTGATCTGTCGGAGAACTAGGCCTATGGGCGACCTCAGGATTCTACGAAGATACCTATGGGTGACCTACTGAAGAACTAGGCCTAAGGGCGACCTCAGAATTCTAAAACAAGATCTATAGGGAGAACCTAGCCTACGGGCGATCTCAGGTTCTAAGATGAAAACATTGGTTACGACATGACGAGTGAAGATACAAGGGATGAATGATTGTACTGATCTTATTGGGATCTAAAGGGAAAATAGACATAGACGTGTATTTGTAGAATCTAACACGAACGAGTGTTTAGAAAACTGACATAGACGAGTATTTGGGAAACTAATAGAAACAAGTGTTTGGGAACCTGACGGAGACGAGTGTTTAGGAAACTAACACGGATGAGTGTTTGGAAAACTGACACGGACGAGTGTTTAGGAAACTAAGATAGATGAATGTTTGGAGAACTGACACGGACAAGAACTGGAATTTGAATTAATTTCCATATGAGAAATGACTACCAAATGAGAACTGGATTTATAATTGATTATCAGACGAGAACTGACTACCAGACGAGAATTGGATTTAGAATTGATTGTCAGACATGAATTGGGTTTAGAATCAATCGTCAGACGAGAACTGACTACCAGATGGGAACTGGGTTTTGAATCGATCGTCAGACGGGAACTGACTACCAGACGATAACTGGGTTTAGAATCGATCGTCAGACGCGAACTGACTGCCAGACGAGAACTGGAATTTTAATTGATTGTCAGATGGGGACTGACCTACCAAACGAGAACTGAATACCAGATGGGAACTTGGTTTAGAATTGATTGTTAGACGGGAACTAACTACCAGATAGGAACTGGGTTTAGAATTGATTGTCAGACGGGAACTGACTACCAGACGGGAACTGGATTTAGAATTGATTTTCAGACGAGAACTGACTACCAGACGAGAATTGGGTTTAGAAATGATCTTCAGACGGGAGCTGGATACCATACGGAAATTGGGCTTAAAATTAAACGTTAGACGGGAGCTGACTACCAGACGAGAACTGGGTTTAGAATTAATCATCAGACGGGAACTAGATTTAGAATTAATCGTCAGACGAGAACTGACAACCAGACAAGAACTGGATTTAGAATTGATTGTCATATGAGAATTGACTACCAGACAAGGGCTAGGTTTAGAATCGATCGTCAGACGGAAACTGACTACCATACGGGAACTGGGTTTAGAATTAATCGTCAGACGGGAACTGACTACCAGACGAGAACTAGATTTAGAATCGATCATCAAACGGGAACTGGCTACCAGACAGGAACTGGGTTTAGAATTGATCTTCAAACGGGAACTGACTACCAGACGAGAATTGGAATCGTATGACAAGGTGTATTAATTTTTCTGGGAATTCAAGGGTACAAGGTACCGACACTGTTAGCTGGGCATTGTGAAGGTGAAGGTCATCAGCTGGAGATTTGGGAGTGATATCCTCTTATGGGGATGTATTGTTATCTTTAAATGATTCAGGTCTTTCGTGTAAGGTACCCGATCTGGCTTATGCTTCATATGCATGTTTGAATTTCTTTTTCCGCAAATATCCATTCTGATGGATCGGCTACACGCTTTTGAAGATGCAATGTTATGTAGTGATAACTATATGCAATGCGAAGAAATACACTTCATGGGGATAAGCGAAGGCTTATTGGGAACTGTTGCTCATCACCAGAGATGCTAATACATATCGGTGCTGGAAACCTGCAGTATCAAAGATTGTTGGGGATATTGATAAGAACTTGCACTGGGGAGCTCATTATACCTTAAATTATTGATGACTCCGCTGAAGATTGAATTGCTGATGAAGCGAGTATGCAGGTACGCCACTGAATTCTGAATTCTATTGTTGGGGAAGAGATAATCTGAGCCGACTTCCCTACATCCTAAATCGTCTGGAGGATGGTAGAACTGAATATGTCGAGTAACAGATACTGGACACCATGTGGATCTCTTCAAATACATGCTCCAAGTTTATGCCACACTGGGGAATTACCTCTTGGATCACTTGGGGATAAAAAGATGGGCATGAACACTTGTGAATGCCCCGGTTTACTCCATTGGAGAAAGTCTATAGGATAAATTTGCGAATGCCCTGGTTTAACTCTACGAATGCCCCGGCTTAGCTCTCGGGGGTCGTGCACTTGCATGCGCCAAGTCAAACGATGACTCCGGACTTTCTGAATTCACTTGGGGAATCAAGTTTGAAATTGTCTATAGCAAATGAAGGCGGATTCGTGCGCTGACCAGGTCGGGGTTATCGTTATGATGATTTTAGCCTGATTGTTATTATCTTGTACAACATAACTAGCTTGAGCAGCTTTGCGAGTACGGATAGGGAATTCCCTTGTCTGGAGGATCTTTGAGAAGATTTATGCTGAATAGAAGACCAGAATATTCGTGGCATAATACGATATGATGTGGACTTCCCCGACGTCTTAAGTTACAGAAAAAATTTCTCTTGATTAGCTTTCTTGGAGAGATTTGTCGGATCTCGACGTAACTTCCCTTGGTTGAATGAATTTCGAGTAGATTTCTCGACGTGATTGCCCCAGGTTGATGGAAACTTGAAGAGGTTTATCGATGTGATGGATTTTGATCGATGGAAATTTGAGATTTATCGATGTCATAGCCTCTGACTTAGTATAGCTTGAAGAGATTTATCGACGTGATAGCTTCTGATTTGATAACTTTGAGGGAATGCCCCAAATTTGGCTGAATTCGGAGAGGTTGAAACTCGACTTGATTGTCCCAGATTGGCGGAATCTGTTAACTTCTTCCTTAAAGGGTACTCAGATTGTAAAGCACCAAGATGTTTTCTCTTAACAGAATCTTTGGGCAACGTGCCCCTGAATAAGTCATTTCTCTTGTGACAACTGACTTTTGCTTCAACAGAGTATTCAAGCCTCTCTTCTCTGACAAGATTGGGCTCTTTATTGATGTTCATTGTGTAAACTTACTTGATGTTAATCAGTTGTTTTGTATGCAAAAGAATGTTTATTATGAGAATGATAATTCTAATACAACACGTATGTAAGTCTTGAAGTTTGAAAAGACTTTGAATGAATGGTATCATAACTCTGTTGTGAACGAATCACTAGCTAGAGAGCAATATTTGCAAATTATTTTTCATGAAAGATAATGCAAGTATATGATGCCAACACAGATATTTAAACACACCTCTTAGGAGTTAGTTAAACGATGTCTCATTGTGGAACGCTTTTGAATTAACCCACACTTCAGTTAGGACTTTTAAAGGTTGTAACGTGGCCTAATTCACGGTTTTTAGAACTAAAAGGATTTAAGGCTCAAATTTTTTTGGTGCCCATCCATTCTCCGTGATGTTCTCCAGTCCTAAGTTCAATTAACCAAATACAAGAATTCATCTCTCAAAAGAGGAGTTTGCGATGGTTGAGGAACTACAGGGGTTTCTTGGACACGACAATCACTAACTTTTGATTTTGGTGTCTGATCACACGACCTTGTTCTTTCAATGATGATTTTTATTGGTAAACCTTTTTCGCTTTTCGCTCTTTTCAATTTCTTTCTTGCTTTCTCTAACTTTTTCCTGGACAAATTCTTTTGAATTTCGATTTGGAAGTCCAACGGGATGTCCTAACTTTTTCCTAAGAGACTTGTTTTCAATTTTCGACTTAGCGGGGTTTTTTGCTTCTTTATTATTCATGCTTTCCCTTTTGAACAAGTCGTTAATCTTTACGTCATTTTCGATTTGTTGGAAGTGATCGTGATTGTCTGAGTCTTTAGTAGATGAGGGATAGCCATTGTCGTTTCGTCATCTGATCTCGACTTCTTGACATGCGAGAGATACCCATTAGGATATCTTTAATTGACGTGCACTCCTGATAAGCGAGGGTTAGCCATTGCAGTTTTGACTTTCCTCAACCTTTTGAAGGATAACCAATGTAGTATCCTTAGATGCGCACTCTTGATGATTTCTGAACGCATGATCGAATTAACTGAACACTACCCGCCCTAGGGTTAAAATGTTTCCTTAACAGAAAAGAAACTCTTACTTCGAAGGCTCAGAGGGGTTAACGAGGGTCTATCTTCCTTATATCTCTGGTGTTTAGAAAATGAAACAAGGTTTGTACATCTTCAGCAGGGTCTTACTCAAAAGCATACCAAACAGTGATTTTTGCTTTTTTAGATTATCGTCATCTTCCATCCAATCTTTTCCCAAGCATAAGACCTGGGAACTTGGCATCAATATGCAAGTAAAACATTTAAAGAGTGATAATGAGTGGATGAATAACAACGAGAGGAACTCTTAAAGACAAGCATACTTATTGCATTAATATTTTCATTCAAAAATAGGCAGGTTTCTACATGCAAGCATTATTTAAACAATCAAGCAAAAATACAAATGAAAATGCAGTAAAGAAACCAAGGATTGCCATCGTTGAGGAGACTTGAATCCGTATGGATTTCTTAATTCTGACGACTTTCTGCAGTCTTGATGCTTAAATGGGCAAGAAAATTCCCCTTCTAATCTGATGTAAACACAACAGTCTCTGAATTGATCCTGTCTTGGACCTTGTCTCTGGATGACATACCATCTTTAATCAAATGGCCAGGTGCCCCAGAATAATATGCATAGAATATTTTTTCAGGAGAACGAATGAATTCTTTACCAAGCAAATTGGTATGAACTGCATCACAAAGCATCTTACACCATAAAGAAACAATTTGTCTTCTATCACAACAGAAGAGACATCCATCTGGTGAGAAAGAGTCTGGAAGTTGTCCAAATAGGAATTGGACTTTTGGAAGAGACGCCAAACAGGTTCTAGGCTTTATACTTCAACCCCTTTTACAGTCTTCATCATCAAAACCGGGTGCCCCAGAATAGGGGATACATCTAGCATGTGCATCACAATCAGAAGAGAGACTTGCGGGAGAAGGACCCAAAGAGAAGAGATTTTACAATTGAATTTCCACCAGGACAGGAAATAACTAGATGTAATACATTGGGATCGCATCAACATGCTCATCAGGATTCCTATGCCTTTGGTTAAAATCTTTTCCCCATGAATTCACTTGGGGAAAAATATTGGCTGATGTCAGATAGATCAGGGAACACAAAGTTGTTGAGAGTTCCCCTGATTGAATAGTCGGATGCCCCGGTGTGGTGACCATATCTGACATTAGTATCATGGTCTGGAAGGGAATTTGTAGATAGTACCGAAGTACTGGGTCTAACCCAATAGTAAATGGGAACCATCTGCTGATAAGATGCTCCAAGCACTCAAGATTGTGAAGAATTCCATGGTTGAAAGTAATCCCCCAAAAGATGAG
This sequence comes from Vicia faba, assembly GCA_948472305.1. Classification (NCBI taxonomy): domain Eukaryota; kingdom Viridiplantae; phylum Streptophyta; class Magnoliopsida; order Fabales; family Fabaceae; genus Vicia; species Vicia faba. The sequence goes on from OX451741.1 coordinate 1,107,648,398, forward strand.
GAGAAGAGAGAACCTTGGTTGCGGCAGTAGGTGTAGGATTGTTGACATCATCATCAGAGCTTCCATGACCTGGCTCATCTGAGTCTTTAATCGATTATCTTCCTTCTCGAAGAATTTTCGACCACGGGCCAAAGCTTGCATGTATACCACAATCAACCCCCTGAGAGTTATCCCATACTGATCTCTGAACATGTGTAGAAAGAAATTAAGTCTAGACCTTTGAAGAGAGCACCAGGTCTGAATAAGAATCCTCAATCTTCGAGTACCTATTACTGATGCATGAATATGCGTGGGGTGCATGAATGGATGCCATGCCGTGTTCTGTCATTTCCATGGAATTTACATGCTTTGATTTTTATTTTACGCAATTAAGGGATGGAAAAGTTCAACACAAGGCTTACAAATATGATTCCCTGGAAATAACATAACATGTATGTTAAACATGAGGTTAACCATGTTATGTATATAAATACATGGGATCAAAGTTCCATCATTTCTGAATATGATTGCTACACTATTTCTGAACCATATGAATATCACCAAATCAAAGGTTAGGCATAGATTCCACACATATAAGAACCAAATACCATGTAGATCATCAATTATATGGGATCAAGGTTTCTGGAATATCGAATACTGTTGAGCCCTTTCTGAACATGTTGGGAATACCAAGGTCGAAGGCTCGAATGAACCTCCAAATAAACAAGTCAGGAGCTCAGAAAATAAATCTGAGAACCATATGGTCACCAACAAAATATAGTCACCAACTGAACAAGTCATCAACAATACATGTGAAGAAATATTCCCGCCCCACTCACGGGTAAAGACTAGGTCAAGATAAGGTCGGGTAACTTAGAAGAATCGAGGGTACTCCTGAAAAACTATCACCGTATCACCAAAGTGAAACTGATAGCCCCTCATTTATACCTCATGTGAGCATGGACGACATGAAGGAAATAGTGAAACCTAAGTCAACTAGACATTCATGTTCCACTTTATTCATAGGGTTCCTATGGTTGTCACTTGGCCTAGGTATTGGGCCTTTTACCTCATAGTAACACCCACCCGACAAGAAGCAGATCCAGTATAGCAGTAGTATATGGAAAACAGTAAAATGCAATGCATACATATGCTCAGGTATGTACAAAATTAATAAGCCTTAAAGCATATAAATAAACACCAAAAGAGAAGAAAACAAGAGCTAGGAGCGACTCCGGGATGGAACAATAATTGGTCGACCTATTCCCAGTGAAGTCGCCAACTGAAATAACCGGCTGAAAATCATCAGACAATGAAGTCACCATCGTACGTATTTTATCCCACATGAAGGGAAAGGAGAACATCGAGAAAACCTGAGAAGGGAGAAGTCATGGTCTTGTGACTGAGAGATCGGGTAAAGGAGCCTGTTATGTGAGGGGAAGGTATTAGCACCCCACACGCCAGTAGTACTCTATGATATTCACTCTTGTTATCTATCTTATGGGTGTGTTTAATCTATGCTTACTGTTTACTAACGGGGAATAATGCATTCAAAAGAAAGGAGAAAATAATGTAGAGAAAATAAAGTTGTGCTCGCTTAGGCCCTACCCCAATGCATACGTATCCTTTTTGAGGAATCAGAGTTACCATAGTTCGACCCATATGTTTTGTTTGTTTTATGTTTTTTATGAACAATGCTAATTCCGCCTTCTTCCGCAGCTCGACCTTTGGAGACTCACGCGTTGGAACCAAAGTAAATTAACATGTCCTTACCTGAAAATGGTTTTGAGTTACGCCCTCAATGCAAGATATCACATTTGATTGGTTTTTGTTTTGTTACCTTGAAAAGGGGTTTAAGTGTGATTAGCATGTTTTATGATTTGCTAAGAAGAGGGAAGTTTAAGTTTTAAATGCAAGGATGCAAAAGAAAGAAAAGAGTCTACGGGAGACTAGCCTATTTTCTATCCTAATGGTTATCATCAATAATGGTTCTATGGTTTAGATTAACAAAAAGGAAATGTCTACCTAATGTTAGAATGCATGGTTGACAAACCTAATGTCTAACTTGGTTGAAGAACCAAGTGAACCTAAGGGAACATGGCAACGAAAGCAAGTAAACAAACAAGCAAACAAGTGCTTTGGCAAAAGCACGCATGCATGGCATGAGTGATGACCACCGCTTACTCAAGCATAACCAAGATATAGAAGATCAGGGTAGAAACAAACAAGATGGGGGCAGTACTTTAGCCAACGTGGGAAATGAATCAACCGAGGAAAACAAGCTAGTGGGGGATAAAATGTTTATACCATAGCATGAATTGCTAGGCAAGAAGAGGAGGGGAAATAAAGTGATATCCAAAGCGACTAACACCTAACCAAGATATCAAGAATCAAAGTACAATATAGAAGATGGTTTGAATAATCACGGAGCTTCAACATCGAGTAATGAGAACTCCTGACAAAGCGTGGGTGTGATCGGTGGATCTGGAACTGACTGTTTAACGCTGGTTCGCGAAATTTCGCGGAAGCAAGAGTCGCCACCGTCTTTTATTTTCTCCAAATGGAAAGGACAAAAGCACAGAAAAATTCCTTAAAGAGATTGCTCTCGGTTCGGGAGGTAGATTATAGAAAGGGAAGGTGTTAGCACCCTTTCTATCCATGGTTATCCATGGGCTCTTAGATACTTGCTCACTTGTGTTTTCAAAAATGGTTTGTTTGCTTTTCAATTGTGGGTTTTAAAAAGTTTCTTTGAAAATTTCAGTTCGACTCTTGTATCGGTCCTCAAGAGTGTTTGAAAAATTGCTTTCGAAAGCTTTTTGAAAAGGTGTCGGTGTGAAAAGTATTTTTGATTTGTTTGAGATTAGAGCAAGTATCTAGAGTCGTCTACCTACCCTAAGGAATTCGTCTGTGTAAATGTCCTTTAAAGTAGTGCCATCCCACCATTGAGAGGTAGGTAGCACCACCGTTGGAGGTGTTCGGGTCAATTCGAGGTTCGGGACATGGTGATCACCAGAGCAATGGGAAGACACCTTAGAAGCTACCCTCATGCCAGGTTCCCGGATCATGAGGACTTACTAAGACATCCTCTACTCGACGATCACCTTTCGAGGCAAGGCAACAGTGAGGCGTACCCTAGGGGTGATGTGTGATTCGTGTGTCAAGTTCAGATATTTTTGTCTTGTCATGTTATGGGTGATCTACGCGTTTGTTTTTATTTTGTCATTCATTCTTGCATGCCATTATTAACAGTTAAAAAGATGCGGAAATTAAAAGTTCTAAAATATTACAAAGGCGCGGGTCCATATCGCCAAATTTAATCCAGGACCCGATTTGACAGAAAATAAAGAAGTAAAGTGCGAAAGATAAATATTTACACGGCTTTGGGAGAATTACATTAATATTTAAGAGACAAGAAATAAATGCGCGAATTGGAATTAAAATTGGAAGCGAGGGCGTTGAACCCTTTTTAATGAAATTAAATTAAATTATTAAATTAATTAAATTAAAATGAAAAAAGAAATTATTTTGAGAGATTTTTTGGATTTTTATGGTTTTTTATGTGAATTAAATGAAATTAACTAATTAACCCTAATTCTACAACTTTTATTTATTAAGAAAAACATGTTAAAATTTGAACCTAAAATTAAATTAATTAATTAATGGCAATTTGATTTATAAAAATAATTAATTAATTATTAGTGAAAAGAAAAGAAAAAGGATAAAAATTGATTGAAACCCCTAATTCTACAAATTTTAAGTTTATTAAAAAAATGTTTGAATTAAACCTAGTTTCACAAAGCTAAATTAATTAATGATATTTACTTAAAAAATATTAAAATAAAATATATTTTTAATTTTGTCTTTTCTGATTTTTTGTATTATTTTTATAGTTTATGAAAATAAATTTAAATTAAAGAATTAAAAAAAAGAATAATTGAAACAAATAAAAATAAAAAAAATAACAAAATTGAATTGCAAAACCTTAGGGGGTTCTGTCCCCAATTGGAGGTGTATTCCTAGCATTTTAGGCCCATCTTTGCAAGGCCTTGTCTGACTTTTTGGCTAGCATGTAGCTCCATTGACTAACGCCCAGGGTGTTCTCCCAATCAGTGCCTTTGGATTGATCTTGCTATACGCGTGGCAAACCTGGAGGATGGATGTATGGTGGTCGCTTGCATAGAAACTGCATAGAAGCATTAATAGAAAAATATTATTGAAAGGGAGGGGGACCTGGGGTTCGAACCCAGGTCCTAGAGATTACCAATGCCAAGCCTGACCAATGGAGCCATTCACGCGTTTTGTTTATTATCTGGCCAATGAACAATATAATATAAACAAAAGTTAGTGGGAAATTCAGCGCAAAAATTTAAATGAGCCACTTGCTATCCCACACGTCATCGTCTTCTCCATGGCTTGCATTTTCCTGAAACATGAAAAAGAATTAGCGGGGGTTTTAAACCCCCTAAAACATGCAGTTTCCAATAATAGCGAATAGGCCATGGTATTATATAAATTAGGCGCGAGCATTGCATTAGAATCGTTCAAGCTTTCTGAATTCAACCATGGTATTGATGTGCTCTAATTTTGCAGTATTCAGAAACGCCCAATTTCAAGTTTGAAGAACCCTAATAATCGTCCATGGTATTTTCGCGTATGAGTGATGAAAGCTTAATTAAACAATGCAGTTAGCTTTAGAATCAATCAAGGAACATAAATCAAACATTAAAAATTACTAAAAACGCATGAATCATGATGCAAGCATATGAAAAATGTTCTGTACAGGACACGATTGTTCTCACGTTTCTTGGTGTTATGATGGATGGTTTTTATTTGAAAACCTTCCTTGAAGCCTCAGGAAGGTAATGGAATGGTTATTTTTGCTTGAATCGCACTGTAACCTAGTTTTCAGTATTTGAGTTTTTTCCAAAAAAATGCAAAAGTGGTGATGATGTTCTTGCGCAGCTCCCAGGTTATGGACACTAGGGTTTTCATGTATATATGTACTGGAATGATTAGGGTTAGAAATTGGATCAAAAAATCAATGAATTGATGAAGAGAATATTTGATTTCCATGCCATAATTTTCCAATCTTTTTCATGCATATTTTGGTTCCAATCATGTCCAATCACATGGATTCTTTCTAAATCAGATCATGCACGAAATCTTGAGACTATTTCATGCACAAAAAGATTTGAAAACTTAGGTTTAGTATTTTCCACATATTTATTTTAATTAAATGAATTATTAGCATTTAAAAATTCAAATAAATAAATAAAAATGATGAAAAACTTCCCTTTGGGCCAAATGGTCGTGCACATGCTTGGGATGATGATTCTTGGAAGAAAATGTGGCCCATTAGCAATTTTAGGATATTTGAAGCAATGTTGACTTTTCAAAATATCCAAAACTTTCCCAACTTCCACAAGGCATAACTTGCTCAAATTTTAAGCTTTGATCATGTTCTTGGACATTTTGGAAAGGTCTTTGAGTCCTCTAACCAATGTCTTTGGTCCCATGTCATTTTGATTTACCAATCTCAAGTTATGGCCTTTGACTTAAAGTCCCTTTTTGTTGACTTTTGAAAATGACCTATAATGTTGAAATTGATAACTTTTTGTGAGAGCATTTCTTGGACTTGAAGTGTGAAGAGGAGTTGTAGGAAATGTCTTTCTCTTCAAAATGAGCTTTGGATGGAATTTTACTGATAATCCATGTGGAAGTCATGCCTTGGTCAAGTTACAGTTGACTTTTTCAACTGTCCAAATATGGAAACTTTTGCATCTTGAGACTTTTTGAGCCAAGCTTTGAGAATCATGATCAAGCATTGATCAAATGATGTTTATGGCTTCAAAATGAGATGTTGACCAAAAATTTGGACTTTTGACTGTCAAATGACCATTTTGCCCCTACAGTTGACTGTAGTGCAATTAGGGTTTTTGACTGTGCAATTTTGTGCTGTAAGTCTTGAAACTTGGTATGAGGATGCTTGACCATGTTTATAGGCATGTGGGACTTGATTGGACCCTTGGAAACTTCATTTTCTTTGTCAGAACCAAAACCCTAGTTTTTGACTGTTAGGAGGCCCTTGCACTGTGCAACCTTTGGGGAGATTTTGAAGCTTGCTCTTTGCAATTCTTGGAGAATATGGGAGGGAAAATTTTTGGGTACAACAGTGGGGGTTGATTGTGAACCCTTCTCCACTTGACAGACTCGACACACATGATCTTGAGAACATGTTCGGAGCTCGGAACTTTCAAAAAGTGAGCATATGAACGACACGGCAAAAACTGGTGGGGGTTGATTTCTAACCCTTACCACTTGCCTTCCCATGAGGAATTAGGAATGGTTTCCATAAAAGGACCTAAAACCATCATCCCGCTATACAAGCGCAAATGTAAACACACATGCAGAATACATATAACACGAGTATGGTTTTAAACAAACACAAATAGCATACAGAAAGTTATGCCTTCTAGAGGTCTTTAAACAGATACTTCAAGTGCACGCTCTTTATTTCCTGCTTCCTACTTCTCATGCTCTCTAGAAAGTAATAAAGAACGCGGTAAAGTGCAAGAAGCATAAAGGATAGAGGCGAAGGCTACCAAAAGCAAGCGAGTTTCGAAAGCAACACAAGCAATGGAGAAGCAAGAAGTACGCGTCGAGCAAGCTTCACCAAGAAACAAACAAAGTTAGAAATAAATCCAACTAAGGTGAATGTGTATCATGGAAGCACCACACGTGACAATGCTCTTGCAAGGCATCATAAAATATTATACACATCCGGACAGCATATAACACAATATAAGTAATAAGCGTTTCTCATGGAATAAGAAACGAAATTGTGTCGCATCAGAAGCGAGCATAAGCTAGTGTTTCCCAATCACATAATCACCATTTTGGTATATGATTGGAAATGCCACAACGTACCTTGCACCATTAACAAACATGTCATAAAATAACAAGGCAAAACGGTATGAAAAGTGCATGAAAACCAATCTGATGGTCAACCAATGAAGCGCAACAAGTAAATATACATCGAATGATAATTATTGCACTAAAATTCTGCATTAAGAAGGGTCAAAAGACTGCACTAAAACCGTGTTAGAAAAAATTCAGCATTACGATGTAAAATGTGTTTTGGAAAATAGGCGTTCAGAAAAATATGCTCGGAGCTGAATGATATTTTCACGGTAAATTATAAAAATGCTCAGGAACCCAAATCCGCAATCGATTCAGTCTAAATAGAAGCGGAAGCAAGACTTCCATGAATGGTCTGTTCGAAACGCGGTAAAAAAAGTTGCTCAGAATCGAACGAAACCCGTGTGAAAGCTTGCAAACAGGCCATTGGATTAAAAAATAAACTCAGTTTGAATTAATTCCGCCAGGAAATGGGACTTTTAAGCTAATTTTGTCGGATGGACAGTAACTTTTTGGTAAAAATATTTGTCCTAAACTGGTTGAAAAGTATACCAGCGGCTCCGGAATCATCAACAAAGTCAAGTTACATTATTAAAAAGTGTTAAAACTCATCACAATTAGGAAGTTAGAGAAAAAATGCATTTATGTTATAAAATTGTAATTTTCCAAGAATTGTGACATTTCTCATTAAACTCAAAATTTAAAGTGTGAAATATGGTTTATGAAACATCTTGAGTCCATTAGATATTATCACAACTCATGGAAATGACAAGAGTTAACAACTTTGATGTTAACCAAAAAAAAATCTCATGTTATGTCAAAGCACGAAAATGTCATGAATATGACACATCAAATGTTAGTAGCATTAAGAGAAAACTACTCTATGTTAGTGAGCAATGTTATGTTAGTAGGGAACTATGTAAACTAACACAAATCAACACGATTACATGTTATCAAAAGTTAATGTTAATGTATAAACTTGAATGCTAATGAGAGTTAGTAACCAAAAGTATGCATTGAGGCCTTAATTAAAGTAACTCTAAGCATTGATTTTCAATTCATGAGACTAATTGAAAAATAACACTTTTTTTGATCAAATTTATGAAATCAAGAACTCGACATAGTCTCATGAATCATTAAAAAATGTCAAGTTTCTCTAACATTTTGCTATCAATTATCAAATTATAGTAAAAAAATTAGAATTAAACTACTCTATGTGTTAGTTTATGTGAATTCTTAATCTACATCAATTCTTAAATCAAAATTAACTCTAGGCATTAACACAAACACCTAGTATGCACCTAATTTTTATATTGCAAATCAACAACACAACTCCCTAATTTTTTGTCCAATTCAACAATTCTAACCAAAACCTAACCTCCAATCACAATTCAATTTCAAAATTTAATAACCAAATGCAATCAAGTTTCAATTATGAGAAAATAATGGAGTTTATATTGAGTTAACTCTTGAAGAGAAGAGGAGTTTGTAGAAGAGGAGGATTCAGAATCAGATGCGCAGTGGACAGGGAGTAGAGCGCGAGATTCAAGGAGGAAGAGGGAAGTTACTTTCCAACTTTGTGATTCTTGATCTTGAGAGTTGATGAAGATTATTGAGAATTGTTAATGATTTTGATGAATATCTTGGAAGAAAAGTGAGAGGGAATTGTTTGATCCTTGAGAGAATGAGAGAGAGAATTGTAGAGTGTTTTTTTGAGATTTATGAGTTTTTTTTAGAGAAATTGGTGTAAATGAGAATATATAGTGTGAGCTTATGTGAATGGATTTGGTTAATGGACCCCAAATAATCACAAACACTAATGCACATTTTTTAATCCACTTGAGTCTGACACGTTCAGGTCAAATTCGCAGGGGCCTCAGTACAACTTTTGAGGTCGAAATATTAAAGCAAAACGTAGCTAATGTTAAGAATGATCTCGTGTCTGAAGATGAGCTCAATTAGATAAACGGTGATTTAGTTATGAATATTTAAAGTTTTGCCTTAGACAACTTTAATTTCCAGTTCAGGATTTTTAGTGTGTCACGGGAGAAACGGACGAAAAACGGGAGCCTTTTGGATACCGTACACGTGTGGAGTATGAAGCCGAAATGAAGCTAACAAAATTTTTTAACCGATGTTGCCGGAACCAATGCGACACGTTAAAAATTAATTGAGATATGAATTTTGGAACATCGCTAAAAATAATATTTATCAATATTTTTATACTGAAAAGTTCCTCGAAATCCGTAACTTGCAACACCTTCCCTAAGGAATCAGCTCTCGGCCATAAAAGATGAAATGTAGATGACATCGAGACAAAAGTTTAGCCACCTAAACAGACATCAAAAACTGAACAATGAATTTATTATGAATTTATTAGCGTTCATAAATTGCACCTTCAGCATACTTTTTCACTATATTTTCCCTTGTGCATCTTCTGAAGATTCGCCTGTTCGAGGACTTTCCTTGAGGAATTGGATTTTAGTTCAAACATAAGAGTTGGAGAGGACATCAAGATAGACTTTTAGATATAAAACCCACCCTGAGACGATAAACCAGATCGGGCTTAGGAATTTTTGAATATCCGCAAGACGGTGAAACGACAATTAATTCAAGTTACCACCTTCAAGAAAATAAATTTCTTGGATGCTTTCTTAAGAATTAGTCCTTGACTTGAACATGAGGGTTAGTAATAAAATTGAGGAGTCTCGGTACTTGAGGAATCTTCTGAATATGCTGAATCAAATCCAAGTTATAAATTCCCAAATGCTAGGAGAACAAGTAACCAGAAATTAAATCCAACACCGCTCCAGAGAAATCGAATTATTCAGAGACGTTCTTCTCACAATTAATTTATGGCATGAACACATGGCGAAGAGAATACCAAGATAATTAAGATGCTTGAAGAATTAGCTTAATATGATACTCCAATTGCAAATTGTGAATTCTCAAGTCCGAACCAGTAAAATGCTGTTTCTGATTCACATTGTTTCAAATTTGCTGAAACGCCTGATTTCTTTGCAATAAGCCTAAAAAACAAGTCCTACAATCCCATAGTCACCGATACATGCAATGCCAAATGACCTATTGGAGAATATGCATATGAAAAATGCAAGATGCATAAGCCAGATAGTCCTTAAAAAGGGGTAGGACAAATTTGGGGTATTATAGTTATCAATAGATTACACGATTTTCTGAGTTGGTTAACAATAGTAGGATCTATGATGAGGATAGTAGAGATAGTGTTATTCACTATAAGGATTTGAATTACAAGAAAGGAAAAGGGAAATTCATAGGAAAGTCGTATGTGACTCCTGCTGGTAAGGGGAAACAGAAAGTTGGTTATGACAAGAAGCTGAGTGGGGGAGGAGCTTCTACTTCCGATTAGGTGCTACACGTGTGGTGTCAAAGGACATCGTGCTCCTGAGTGCACAAGTCCTGAGGTGAAGTGTGTTGGTGTAAGCCCTAGAGGCTAATACTTTTGGTACTTGTATCGAATTATTTATTAATAATAAAAGGCATTTCTTTATTATGTTTGCTTTCCAAAATAATAAAGTCCCTAGAATGGTTTATTTGTTTAATGAAATGTTAAGTGTGACTTAATCATGAGATCCCATTAAACATAAGACACTATTCTTAAAGTATCCGTAGTCAAGCTTTAATGTGAAGTGGGATAACATTAAAGCATTACGATTATTATGAAGATAGATTGATGATCACATCTCATGGATCATAGATAAGGAGTTATCAAGTCTTGACAAAGGTATGAATATTAGGAGTAATATTTATACTGGATTGACCCGCTATGAGAATACTACATAGAATGTTATGCAAAGTGTCATAAGTTATTCTCATGATGATAATGGTGTATACCACCCTTCGACCTGAAACCACTATGGACCCTAGATGTAGAGTCAAGTACTTTATTGCTGATCAAACGTCATCCGTAACTGGATGACTATAAAGACGGTTGATGGGTACTTCACAAAGCATGCTAAGGGACATGAGTGACCTAGATGGAATTTTCTCATCCTGCATAACAAGATAAATGTCTAAGGGCCCAATATTGAACTGGACAAGGGTGACACAGTGTATGCCTTGTGTTCAATATAGACATGAGGGCAAAAGGGTAATTGTACAACACAAATATTATCACGGAAAAGGTTTGGTCAGATCACATGACATTTTCGTGACTTGGGTAACAGTGATGTGTTGCTAGATACCGCTCACTGTTTATTATATTAAATGTGTGATTTAATATAATTGCCAACGTCGCGAAAACCTACAGGGTCACACACATAAGGACAGGTTGATGAGAGATAGAACAAATAAGGAACACCGTAAGGTACGGTGCACTGAAGTGTAATACGGAAAGTGGTAAGGTACCACGTGGATAAGTGATATATGGTACATCATAAGATATGATGTCCATAAGCTTAATTGGGCTTTTAGCTTATAGCCTTAATTGGGCTTTTAGCTTGTAGCCCACACGAGTGATTCTATAAATAGATCCCTTGTGATGAAGCAATTTCACTTGATGCAATTTCGTTTTTGATTCTCTCTCTCACTCAAGGTTTCCGTTCATGATCAGCTAGCACTGTGACTGGAAGCGATATGTTCGTGTGGACTGAGTAGAGGCGTTGTTCTTCATCAACGCTCGTGATCACAACATCAAAGGTCTGAATCACCACAAGAGGTAAATATTTCTATCACTGACCATGTTCATTCGTAAGGATCGCTAAAGGAAAATTTTAAATTTCGCTGTGCTTTTGATCGCAATTTTCCATCAGTGGTATCAGAGCCACTTACGAAACCATGGATCTGATAGTTGTTTATGTTCTATATTTTCTATTTTGATTTGATTAAAACCATAATGAATTGAATAATAAACGAGTAATTAAATTTGGCATCTGTTGTGTACGATTTGGATGATTGATGTTGACTATGCTTCGGAATTCGACATTAGTATGGTGAAGCAGCGATACATCGATCGTCCATAGGTTACACAAATAAGATCGATCACTTTTATATATGATATAAGTAAATCTGATGCAACGATGGTATATGGGATATACTGTTTCTGTTTCGTTCATTCAAACACTTGATGATTGTTATTCCTTTGACCGATCACTGTTCATATGCTTCGGAATCCGACATTAGTAAGGTGAAGCAATGGCATGTGATTAATCATACTGAATTATCAATCGAAATGTGTTTGACAGCATGAAACTGTTGCATTAGGGTTCATGACGGCACAAGGGTTGTGTTGTTGCAGAGTTATGCGATTAGGGTTGTGAATGCACAAGAGTTGTGCGAAAATGACGCCGATTTCAAATGAATTGTTCATTAAAATTTTGCGTCGGGGCGCTGCCCCCTTGACCCCTGTCCGCTGAACGGTCAGCGGAACCACCGTTCGCTGACCGGGCAGCGGAACCACCGTTCGCTGACCGGGCAGCGGAACCCCCAGCTAACTCTGCGTAGTGTGATCAATCGTCGAAATTTAATTTACCTTTTTTAATTAACAAAATTTAAACTAATAATAAAAGTGTGTTTATTATTATTGTCTTGTGGTGATCAGTTATGGCCTTAGTTTTTTCCTTTATTTTGTTTTGGGATTGTAAAATACGGCCTGCGTGTCGTGCCTCTCTCCAAAATTCTTGATGTAACTTCTTTTCTCATCTCACTCCCTCGTATGTAAAACGAGTTTCTTTTATGTAATGTAATGTTATGAAGAAAGAGAAGAATACAATATCAAAGGAGGGTAACCTTGGAGATATTGCTTAGAGAAGTTTAGATCGTTATTAGGTTATCTTAGGTTCTCTCATTGACTTGGGAGAACAATTGCGCTAGGGGCCATAACTGTATCCTTTTATGTATATTGATGCATGTGTTTGTATGTTGATGCATGAGAGAGACGAATTTCATGTTAAGCCGGTGAGATCAAACTAATAACAAAATCCCTCAAGTTAAATATTAAGTTCATGCTTTCCAAGTTTTAGCACTCATCAAGACTAGTATCGAACAATGTAGGTTTCGCCTACGCGAGGTGCATGTTCTATATTAGTAAGGTGCGATGGGATAATTGTAATATCCAACTGCTAAGACAATGGGTCAAACTTAACTAAACACATTATAATAAGATCATACATGTTTAGAAGCAAGAGTTGGGAATGATTCATATGATGAATTATAATAAGGAGTTATTCACCCAACTAAAAATATTCGAGAGTTGTATGAGATACAATTGGAAGGAGTTCCTACCTAAATAACCTAGTTTTGTGTAATCAGCCTAACGCTGACTTAGAACGAAGTGAAATGTGGATCTCGACCCACTAGAAAGTCTTCCAACGGGATTTTCCGAATCAAATGATGAGGGTCATTTGGTTTGAGTAAAATAGTGGGAGCATATTTGATTAAAGGCCTAATTAAATATGTTGTTTTAATGATACTTATATTTTCATTTTTTTTGTAGATTACAATGACAACAAACAACCATATTTTGCGATCAATCCTAGATAAGGAAAAATTGTCTGGGACAAATTTCCTAGATTGGCACCGAAATCTGAGGATTGTCCTCAAGCACGATAAGAAGCTGTATGTCTTGGAGACACCTGTTCCTGAAGAGGAACCGCCTAGTTCGGCACCTAAGGCAGAAAGAGATGCTTATAAGAAGCATTTTGATGATGCTAACGAAGCCGCTTGTCTCATGCTAGCTACTATGAACTCAGAGTTGCAAAAGCAACATGAGAACATGTCAGCGTTCGATATGATCGGACATCTGAAAATGCTCTATCAAGAGCAGGCAAGAAATGAGAGGTTTCATGTTTCAAAGGCCCTTTTTAACAACAAGTTATCTGAGGGAAACCCTGTAGGTCCCCATGTACTCAAAATGATTGGGTATGTGGAGAACCTTGAAAGGTTAGGGTTTCCGCTTGGAAAGGAACTTGCAACTGATTTTATCTTGCAATCGTTTCCAGATAGCTTTAATCAGTTTGTCATGAATTTCAACATGAATGACATGGATAAGAGTCTTCCAGAATTGCTAAGCATGTTGAAAACTGCTGAGCAGAATATGAAGACAAAAGGGAAGTCCATTCTGATGGTCAGTAATGGAAAGAAGCTGAACAAGAGGCCTACCAAGCAGGTTGGTAAAGGGAAAGGCAAGGAAGTTGCCAAGCCTAAACCTACTGTTCCTGCTTTGAAGCCTAGTGGAGGCATAGAAAAGGAGGGCACTTGCTTCCATTGCGGTAAGACCGGACATTGGAAGAGAAACTGCCCAAAGTACCTGAAAGATATGAACAATGGAGTAGGGACTTCAAATTCAGGTATTTTTGTTATTGAAATTAATTTATCTACTTCTGCATCATGGGTATTAGATACTGGATGCGGTTCTCACATTTGTACTAATGTGCAGGGGCTAAAAAGGAGTACAGATTTGGCAAAAGGTGAAGTTGACCTACGAGTTGGAAATGGAGCAAAGGTTGCTGCTTTAGCCATAGGAACTTATGTTTTGACTTTGCCTAGTGGTTTAATAATTCAGTTAGAGAACTGTTATTATGTACCTGCAATTAGTAGGAATATTATTTCCATTTCTTGTTTGGACAAGTTTGGTTTTTCATTTATAATAAAGAACAATTGTTGCTCTATTTATTTGAATGATATATTCTATGCTTCTGCACAAATGAACAATGGACTATATGTCCTTGATCTTGAAATGCCAATTTATAACATTAATACTAAACGGATTAAACCTAATGAGTTAAATCCAAGCTACCTTTGGCACTGTCGCTTAGGCCACATAAATGAGAAACGCATTTCCAAACTCCATAAAGATGGACTCTTGGACTCTTTTGATTATGAATCGTATGAGACATGCAGATCTTGTTTAATTGGAAAGATGACAAAGTCCCCATTCACAGGAAAAGGTGAAAGGGCTAATGATCTTTTGGCCCTCATACATACTGATGTATGTGGACCACTGAACATACCAGCCAGAGGAGGTTTTCAATACTTCATCACATTTACTGATGATTTCAGTAGATATGGTTATGTGTATTTAATGAAACACAAATCTGAAACCTTTGAAAAATTCAAGGAATTCAAGAATGAAGTACAAAACCAACTAGGTAAGAATATTAAAGTTCTTCGATCAGATCTAGGCGGTGAATATTTAAGCCTAGAGTTTGATGACCATCTAAAGGAATGTGGGATTTTATCCCAACTTACTCCTCCCGGAACACCACAATGGAATGGTGTATCTGAGAGAAGAAATCGAACCTTGTTAGACATGGTCTGATCCATGATGAGTCACGCCGATCTTCTGAACTCCTTTTAGGGACATGCATTATTAACTGCAGCTTACACACTTAAACAGGTTCCATCCAAAAAGGTTGAGAAGACACCATATGAGATATGGAGTGGTAAGAAACCACATATGTCTTACATGAAGATTTTGGGTTGCAAAGTTTATGTGAAACGACAAATTTCAACTAAGCTTGAGCCAAAATCTGACAAATGCTTATTTGTGGGGTATCCTAAAGAAACAAGAGGGTATTACTTCTACAATCCTTCTGAGGGCATAGTGTTTGTCGCTCGAACTGGAGTTTTTCTGGAAAAGGATTTTATTTCCAAAAGAATCAGTGGGAGCAAAATAGAGCTTGAAGAAATTCAAGAACCACAAAGCATTGATACACCTATGGAGGAATTCGAGCAGGAAACACAAGTAGTTGTGGAAGAGCAACCTGCTCAAGTAGAACAAGACCAGCGTAGGTCAAGCAGGATACGTCAACAACCTGAGAGATATGGATATCTCATAAGTGATCAGGGTGATGTATTACTCATGGATCAAGATGAGCCTGTGACCTACCAAGAGGCCATAACTGGTCCTGAGTCCGAGAAGTGGCTAGAAGCCATGAAATCTGAAATGGATTCCATGTACACAAACCAGGTTTGGACCTTGGTAGAGCCTCCTATAGGAGTTAACCCTATAGGATGCAAGTGGGTCTTCAAAAAGAAGACTGACATGGATGGTAAGGTACATACCTATAAGGCAAGACTGGTTGCAAAAGGCTATAAACAAATTCATGGGGTTGACTATGATGAAACCTTTTCACCAGTTGCAATGCTTAAATTTGTTCGGATTTTACTTGCTATCGCTGCATATCATGATTATGAAATATGGAAGATGGATGTCAAAACTGCTTTCCTTAATGGGAATCTTCTTGAGGATGTGTACATGACACAACCTGAAGTATTTGACACACCATAAGAAGCCCAAAAGATATGTAAGTTACAGCGATCAATTTATGGATTGAAGCAAGCTTCCAGAAGCTGGAATCTTCGTTTTGATGAAACAGTAAAACAATATGGATTCATCAAGAATGAAGATGAGCCTTGTGTCTACAAGAAGGTTAGTGGGAGCATGATCGTATTCCTGGTATTATATGTAGATGACATATTACTCATTGGAAACGATGTCCCTACCTTGAAACAAGTGAAGACTTGGTTAGGGAAATGCTTTTCAATGAAGGACCTAGGTGAAGCATCCTATATATTAGGAATCAGGATCTATAGAGATAGGTCACAAAAACTGCTTGGCCTAAGTCAGAGTACATACATAGAAAAGGTGTTGAGACGCTTTAATATGCATGATTCCAAGAAAGGATTCATACCTATGCAACATGGCATGTGTCTGTCAAAAACACAATCCCCTTCAAGTAAGGAAGAAAGGGATCGCATGGATAAGATTCCATATGCATCTGCAATAGGATCCATCATGTATGCCATGCTATGTACTCGACCAAATGTCTCGTATTCTTTAAGTGCAACGAGTAGGTACCAGTCTAATCCCGGTGATGCTCATTTGGTAGCTGTCAAGAATATCCTTAAGTACTTGAGAAGGACTAAGGACTCATTCTTGATATATGGAGGTCAGGAAGAGCTTGCTGTAATTGGATACACCGATGCTAGCTTCCAGACAGATAAGGATGACTTTAGATCGCAATCTGGTTATGTGTTTTGTTTAAATGGTGGCGCTGTGAGCTAGAAAAGTTCAAAGCAAGATACAGTTTCTGATTCTACAACCGAGGCTGAGTATATTGATGCCTCAACTGCAGCAAAGGAAGCTGTTTGGATCAAGAAGTTCATTAGTGAACTTGGCATAGTCCATAGCATTGTGGATCCCATTGATCTCTATTGTGATAACAATGGTGCTATCGCACAAGCTAAGGAGCCTAGATCTCACCAACGATCCAAACACATACTTAGGCGTTATCATCTCATTCGAGAGATAATCGATCGGGGAGATGTGAAAATATGCAGAGTACCTACACTTGACAATGTTGCTGACCCATTAACAAAGCCTCTTGCGCAGCTGAAGCATGATGGACATACTAGATCTATGGGTATTAGGGGTATGCCTGATTGGCTCTAGTGCTAGTGGGAGATTGTTGGTGTAAGCCCTAGAGGCCAATACTTTTGGTACTTGTATCGAATTATTTATTAATAATAAAAGGCATTTCTTTATTATGTTTGCTTTCCAAAATAATAAAGTCCCTAGAATGGTTTATTTGTTTAATGAAATGTTAAGTGTGACTTAATCATGAGATCCCATTAAACATAAGACACTATTCTTAAAGTATCCGTAGTCAAGCTTTAATGTGAAGTGGGATAACATTAAAGCATTAAGATTATTATGAAGATAGATTGATGATCACATCTCATGGATCATAGATAAGGAGTTATCAAGTCTTGACATAGGTATGAATATTAGGAGTAATATTTATACTGGATTGACCCGCTATGAGAATACTACATAGAATGTTATGAAAAGTGTCATAAGTTATTCTCATGATGATAATGGTGTATACCACCCTTCGACCTGAAACCACTATGGACCCTAGATGTAGAGTCAAGTACTTTATTGCTGATCAAACGTCATCCGTAACTGGATGACTATAAAGACGGTTGATGGGTACTTCACAAAGCATGCTAAGGGACATGAGTGACCTAGATGGAATTTTCTCATCCTGCATAACAAGATAAATGTCTAAGGGCCCAATATTGAACTGGACAAGGGTGACACAGTGTATGCCTTGTGTTCAATATAGACATGAGGGCAAAAGGGTAATTGTACAACACAAATATTATCACGGAAAAGGTTTGGTCAGATCACATGACATTTTCGTGACTTGGGTAACAGTGTTGTGTTGCTAGATACCGCTCACTGTTTATTATATTAAATGTGTGATTTAATATAATTGCCAACGTCGCGAAAACCTACAGGGTCACACACATAAGGACAGGTTGATGAGAGATAGAATAAATAAGGAACACCGTAAGGTACGGTGCACTTAAGTGTAATACGGAAAGTGGTAAGGTACCATGTGGATAAGTGATATATGGTACATCATAAGGTATGATGTCCATAAGCTTAATTGGGCTTTTAGCTTATATCCTTAATTGGGCTTTTAGCTTGTAGCCCACACGAGTGATTCTATAAATAGATCCCTTGTGATGAAGCAATTTCACTTGATTCAATTTCGTTTTTGATTCTCTCTCTCACTCAAGGTTTCCGTTCGTGATTAGCTAGCACTGTGACCAGAAGCGATCTGTTCGTGTGGACTGAGTAGAGGCGTTGTTCTTCATCAACGCTCGTGATCACAACATCAAAGGTCTGAATCGCCACAAGAGGTAAATATTTCTATCAATGACCATGTTCATTCGTAAGGATCGCTAAAGGAAAATTTTAAATTCCGCTGCGCTTTTGATCACAATTTTCCTTCAAAGTGTTTCAAGTGTGGCAAGCTAGGTCACAAATCTCATGGTTGCAGGGGAGGTGCGAGTGTGACTTGCTACAACTGTGGTGAGCAAGGGCATATTAGTACCAAGTGTGACAAGCCGAAGAAGGAACAAGCTAAAGGGAAAGTGTT
Source organism: Vicia faba (assembly GCA_948472305.1). NCBI lineage: Eukaryota > Viridiplantae > Streptophyta > Magnoliopsida > Fabales > Fabaceae > Vicia > Vicia faba. The sequence continues at coordinate 1,107,667,225 of OX451741.1, forward strand.
TGCTCTATCTGGTTTTGAGACTACTACTGAGGATAGACTAATCTGAGGTACATGATTTATTAATGGTACACCTTTGATTGCTATTATTAATACTAGCGCGACATATTCTTTCATTTCTTTGGATTGTGTTAAGAGATTGAATCTTGAGTTATCTGATATGAATGGAAGTATGGTTATTGAAACTCCTACTATGGGTTCAGTGACTACTTATTGCACACAAGACCTTTAAATTTAATTCGTCGTTCTAGTGCTACTTCCTTGGGTACCAAACTCCGAAGGCATTTCACTAGGCTGTAATCCTGTCTTGAAAGTCTTGAACAAAAACCCCCAAATCTACCAAAGATCTTAGAGGATAAACCCGGGGTTTTTCCGGATGAAACCCCCTGCAAATCTCAAACCAATATTCTTGGCTACACAAGAACCTAATTGGATGTTATCAAACCTCGCCTAATGGACCCTGACAAAAGATGATTATGTGTGATTTATCATTGTGTATGCATAGGTTGGAGGTTGAAGGTGAGGAGAAAATTTACTATGTGTTTATAGTTTCATCAAGTTGGAATGATACATGAATGATGTATTTATAGTTGTGGAAATTTATATGCAAATAGGTCATTTTCGGAAAAGAATTGAAAAATTGACCCAATCAAATAGTATGTGTCCACCTGAAACATGTATGTGCTGACACATAAGTCAAAAGCTAACAGTAGGTGCTAGCCTGAAAAGGCAGATGTGTCGGCATATCCAAGTGAGTGGCTAAAGGCTTTAATATTGCAATACTTATGCTGACCTGGAATTCATATGTGTTGACACATAAATTTGAAAAACTGAAAGTTACAGTATGTGCCAGCCCGTATGAGTGCATGTGTCGGTCTAAGTCAACCAGAAGCTATAAGATTCATTATTGAGTTATATGTGTTGATGTGAAACACGTATGTGCCGACACATGCAAGAAAAATTTATGCAGAAAATTGTTTTTCAAGACTTTGGTCAATTTCAAAATGATGTTTAAGGATTCCTAAGACCTCTAATGCAAGGGAGTTCCGTAAGACATAAAGATATAGTCCAATATATAGAAATGATAAGTTTTCCTAGTTTTGACATCGTGTAAAACATTTAATGGTGAAGTTGCACTCACAATGGTGGTTCTCAGAAGTCAGAAGCCTCAAACTCATATGAGAAGAAACATCATAAGGGAAAGGAGAAGCTTGACAATAGAAAGGTTCAACGTTGCAACTGTAATGGGTTTAGTCATTTTGCTAAGGAATGTTGGTAAAAAAAGGAAAGGAAATCATAAGAAGCAAACATAGCCAGAGGAGATTCTAATGATGAACCTATGATATTGATGGCTTTTGAACTTGCTGGTGGATATTTGGTAGACTGGTCGTATATGGACACTGGCTGCTCAAATCACCTAACTGGAAACAAATAATGACTAATTAATTTTGACTCTAGAAATAGGACAAAGATCATATGTGTTGATGATAAATACCTTAATGTTGAAGGTATGGGAAATGTCAAAGTCAGAGTGAAGAATGCAAGAACTATTTTTGATCAAAGATGTTTGGTATATTGCTGGTAAAAAGAGAAATTTGGTCAATGTAGGTCAGCTCATTGAGAAAGGTTTCTCAATAACTATGAAGAACAATCTCTTTAAGTTGTATGATTATAATCATAAGAAAATTATACAATCTAAGCATGGAAGCAATAGAACATTCAAGGTGAATGTAGAGACAACTAAAACTAAATTCCTTAGTGCAAAAGCATGGAAGCTAATTCTTCAAGGTGAACATTTAAACAATTAATAAGTGTATTGTTGATTTGAGTTTGTATTAATCAATTACTCAATTTTATCTCATAGATTTATCTTTCATAATTTGTATATCCGAGTTTCCAATAAGTTGTTTTTTAGACGACTTATCAAGTTAATTGCTTACGCATCAAAAAGTTTTGAAAATGATTAAATTCGAGATTTGTGTCTAGAATAAATCTTTGCACCTCTATTCACCCCCCTCTAGATACACATCCTCGTCTAACACTCTCCTTGTTGATCCACTAACTTTAGGAGAGCTCCTTGGTGATCTTGGACTTGTCAAAGTAAGGGATTACCTTTGTGTTTTTTTCTTCTATTGGGCATACCAATTTTCTTTGATAAGGCAATCACACTTGATATTATTGCCTTTGATGTAGGGGAGCTACCCTTAGTAGTGGTATATGAGGTGTTATGTAGGCCTATAGTTATCATGGTGAAGGAATTCCTTCTCTCTCTAATAGGACTTGTATCTCTTGAGCTCCTCCATAGGTTTTTTGAGTTCATTTGCGAGTATTAGAAAACTTTCTAAGTCATGATGGTTGGATAATGGTGAAGGTGAAAATGATATGAACTTTATGATATGCAAATGTATGCACATGTATGCGAATGTATGAAAATGCATGGGCATGCAAATTTTTTTTTCATTTTTAGGGTATGCTAAAATGGAAATGCAATGCAATGCCGAGTTAGAATAATGGTAAACCTAAGGTCAAAACCCTCATGGGTGACAATTAAAAGAAAATACCTACGGGTTATGGATTGTGACCTACAAAAGAAACCCTACAGGCTAGGGATTATGACATACAACTGGAAACCCTACAGACTAGGGATTATGATAAACAAAAGGGAACTCTTACGGATTTAGGATAGTGAATACCCTATACGGTTTTAGGGATAGATAGACAAGAGGAAACCCTTACAGGTTTATGGATTGTAAAATAATGTCCCTCGTGGAAAGGCTTCCTATGAAGGATGGGATAACAAAGATTTTCCTAGTAAGTAGGTTCATAAGTTCGTTCTATGGATATTCTACCCTTCTCCATAAGAGTGATTTCCTTAAGGTATCATGGATGAAACAAAAGGAAAAAGGCATAAGGGCCTCCCTTAAGTGGAACCTCTTTGTAGAGCAAAACATTCGTCTTGTAGGTCGTACAAGGTCTCACCATGAGATTTTATTTTTAGGTTATTCATAGAGACATTGGCCAAATCCAAAGTCCTATCTTCAAAAGAGGCTAGCCCTCTAAATATATTCCTCAGAATTCAACCCACTCTAAGCGAAGTTGTCGCAAAAACTCATAGGGATGTTTAAACCCCTTGGCCAATCGATAATCCTTCATTTAAGGTTTTATATTTTTTGTAATAAAATTCCACCAACAATATGTGAAAATAATATGATAATAAATGAAGAACGAATAAAAAAATATGGAAATAATAATATACCATAAATAGAAGAAAAAAACCAAAAAACCACAACCTAAACGAAGGGTAAACTCTAACTTAAGGGTTGTGTCCCCAGCAGAGTCGCCAGCTGTCGTAACCGGTAAAAAATACGAGAGTCGTCACCACTACTTTTTGTTCTAAGGACGAATAACCCTATTTTTTTAGAGATTACTAGGTTTGAGAGTTGATTAGATAAATGGAATGTGTTAAGCACCATTTACCTTCCTTGTACTCAAGGGGATCCTTTTTAGCTTTAGGATTTATGGGGATATTTCTATTTAATTAAATTGCTAAGTAAAAAAACAAAGGAAAAAAATAGTTTTAAGTTAGCGGACTCGCCTTAGTTTTTAAATTGCGTGCCCACGTATCCTCATCCAAGAAATCAGAGTCCATTTCGTAGTTCAAAGTGTTTGGTTGGTGTTTTTTATAGGATTGTGTAGAATTGCTTTCAAATGATCTTTGAACTTTGTCTGGGTTTGAAAATTGAGTGATCGTAGACGCAATTTGAAAGCAATTTAACGATCTTTTTTTTGAGAATATCTTGAATTTTTGTTATGTTAGTAATAATAATTTGTAATTGGTCAACTATTTTAATGTTTGATTTAATTGATAAAGAATTGATCTTTATTGATATTAAATCGCAAAAAAAAATGATTTTTATAACGAGTTGATCCTCGTTAAAATTAAATTGCGATAGGCGAAAAAATTGACTTGATTTGTTTGTGAATTTTAGAGGTTTTGATTTGAATAATTAATTGATAAGACGTTAAATCAACATACTAATTATTCGAGGATGTGAAACCATTTTATTTACGAAAATATTAAAATTAATTTTGATTTAAAAAAAAAACTTAATTATGTTAGATTGTATAAATTAATTAAGAACTAAAGAAATAACAACATATATTTTTCTTTGCATTTTTGTGTTCTTTAACCAAAACAAACTAATTAATTAAAACTAAATTAAATAGATAAAATCATTTTGTTCTTTTGATATTATTGTAATAATATAAAAAAACTAAACAAAATAAATGAAAATGATGGCATGCTGTTAAGGTGGGGAGGTGATCTAGAATGCTACCAATATGATGATGACATTGTCTTTTGAAACTAATCAATCATGCTTCAACACATGGTGATATTAATTATACAAAAACACAATAATAAAAAACAGAATAAGCAATCAAGTGATAAAATGACAACAACTAAAAATGAATCACAGTAATCCACTTCCTTCAATATCTACCATCTTCATAAACCACATAAACTCTACTTTCTTTATGAACAAAAATAAATGCATACCACTTTCTTTTCAATTTCTCTTATACCAAACAAAGCAACACAAAAATATAATATATAGAATAAATTACAAAGAAAAGATGGAATAGAGCATGACGGATACCAGTGACGGGATGCGATTTGGAGCATGACGGGTACCTATTATTTCAAAATATATATTTATTTATATGCATACAAGTTTGTTTATTATTTCCAAAAAATATATTTAATACATGATAAACTTCCAATATCAATTATTTCAAATACACTTTAAATAGCTATTAAATGATAGTTATTTAAATATCTACGAATATATAATAAATAATTTATTAAATATAAAATAAATTATTTAAATATTTATTATTTATCATTTAAATAATAAATATCATTTAATTGATAAAAAATAAATATTTAAATAACTATCATTTAATATTAAAACATGATACTGTTATATATATTTATTAGTAAAAACGTGAATGTGATAAAGCTATCCATAATGAAGCTTACTGATACATATACCATCTAAAAACGTGATAAAATAATAATATATAGGGTTAATTGTTATTTTACAAAAATACCAATGTAGATTTAAATTAAATAAATATTTATTAATAAATAGCTATTAAATGATAATTATTTAAATATCAATGAATGAATATATAATAAATAATTTATTAAATATAAGTTAAATATTTAAATAATAAATTATTATTATTATTATTTAATTGTGATATAATGAAATAAAAATATAAGAGTATGTGAAAGATATAATTGAATTAAAAGTGTAATTGAAATGATTGATATCGAAATATATATATATATATATATATATATATATATATATATATATATATATATATATATATATATATATATATATATATATATATATATATATATATATATATATATATATATATATATATATATATATATATATATATATATATATATATATATATATATATATATATATATATTTTGGAAATAATGTACAAATTTGCATGTAAAGCCAAATGGTAAGTCACTTTCTTGGTGAGTGAAATGTTATGGGTTTAACACTTCATAGGACCAAAGTTATCAATTTTTGCCTTTTCATTAAGATTTAAATACAATAAAGATTTACAAATATGTCAACGTGGATTTAAAGTAAAAAATACCAATGTCAATTATTATTAAAAAATAAAATAAAATGAAAAAAAGTCAACTAAGCAGTTCCATGTCATTAAAAATTAAAAAAAAAATATTTGTCAAATTTTATCAGGACCGAATCTAATTTTTTTTTACAAGGGTATTTCCAAATTCACTTAACTCTTTTAGGTTTAGGTTTTTTTTTTTTTTGGGATTTTGCTTATAATAGTGATTAAGTGTGTATTAGATAGAGCATCTACGCAATAGTTTCCTCCTCTCTAAATATGAGAGATCAAAAAAATTCACGGATATAAGCTTGACTAAAAAATTGCTCCATCTGCTTCTAAAGTTAGCTAGAATGGTGTTAGGAGAATTAAAAGCAAGGGTAACTAGTATAGAGTCACATTCAATCCACATTTGATGCCAATTATTGTTATAGTCAATCTTCACTGCCAAGATGACTCCTATGGCCTTCACAAACATGAAGTTAAATGTACTCAAGTTAACCGCAAAATAAACCTTACACTCTCTAAAATTATTCCTAAAAAGACCACCGCATGCAGAGGGACATGGACTTCTTAAGACTGAACTATCAGTATTACATTTTATCCAACCATCTATATAGAGCTACCAGATAACCTCTGAGATTTTAAAAGCCTCAGAGTGATGAGTTATAACCCCAGAGGCCTTAAGGATCATAAAATTTTGTACGAAGGAGCTTGTTACCTCTTTAGTGAGATTGTCCAATAGTTGAACATTAGCCACAATAGAGGATAAGACATTATGAGTTCGAGGCTTATTATTTAGGGGTGGCAAAACGTGCAGTCCGCCCTGTCTTAAGCCTGTCAAAAAAGGGGCGGGGTAAGTAAGCCTGCCAAGTAAAATTAGGTTTAAAAATCTAGCCCGCCTCCGTCAAGGTGACGGGTTAGTTTATTTATATTTTTATAATAGATTAATAGTGTTTTTTTACTTCAATTAGTTTTTTCACTTAATTTTTAGAATAATTTTTTATAAAGCATTTTTTTAACAAATTTTACTTTAAAAAATATTGAATATATTAACAAATAATAAATGTATAAAATAAAATCATCGAGAGTTGGAATAACTATAATTAACTAAAATGACAATTATAAGTCTAAAACAATCAAGAAAATTCACCTAAAATAGATCCATCAACAAGAGCTCCAAAATTATTGTTCAAGTATTAACCTTTAACCAACCAAAATAAATATTGAGTGCTTAATAACTAGGATTAACCATCAAATAACCAAAATAAGTATTTTTAAGAAACAAAAAAAATAAATCATAATAAGTATTAAGTACAACACCAAAGTTTAGTGATTCAAATTGCATAACATTGTCTAATAAAACAAGAGTGAAATATTTTAAAATCTAAACCCTAATCATCAAGGTCAACAATATTAGATGCAATCTAAATCCTAAAATTTAAATTCTAATATTTTAAAAATAAAAAGATTTAGCGGTCTAGGCGGGCTAACCCGCCTCGTTATGTCTTTAGCTTGTAGGGTTTTTCATTTTGGCAGGGTGGGTTGAGCGGGTAGGCAGGTCCAAAATCCATACCCGCGGGTGAGAAGGTCGACCTAGCAGACCACGACCCATTTTGACACCCCTTATTATTTCTCTAAAATTATGATTGACATACATTTTGGTAAAACCAACTTGGCAGCAACATGTCGAACAAGATGTCCCAACTTGCAATTTTTAACATGTCAAATAAGATATCCCAATCAGGAGGATACGACATCGCGTCTGCCGCAACTAACAATTATGTTTCAGCTGATATGTTAGTTGTTGAATATTCAAGAGATATTTAGTTAGCTTATGTGGCATCCAAGATTGACAAATTAGATATTCTATGTTGGTTTTTGAAGAAATATAAAGTTTTTAAATATGGAGACATTTTAGAAAACTAATGATTGGAGACTTATTTTCTTGGAGAAGAATTTCCATACTTAGTGCAGCCTCACTGCTACGTTTTTGAAGTCCAACCCAGTCCAGAATAATATTATAAATAGATTGGTGTATACCTAGTTTTAGGTGGAACTTACGTGTGTATTTTGTTTGGATTTTAGAATCCTTATTATTGGATTGTAAGTTCTGTTAGATGTTCAGAAGCTTTTAAGCATTGAACATTTTTGTGTCAGATGCTTATAAGTTGTTAAACATTGAGTATTTGTGTGTCAGTTCTCATGAGCTTTTAAGCTTTTAAGCATTGAGGATTGAGGATTGTGTGTCTTGGAAAGTGACTTCCTAATTTTTTCTCTCTATTATGTTTAGAGTTGCTCCAATTGGTGAGTGTGATTGAAGAGGATTTGAGGAGGACCTCATACAAAGTTGTGTCTTAGGTAGAAGTTAAGCAAATGGTTGTGATTAAGTGCGTAGATTGTAAACGAGTGTGTTTGTTGTGTGGTCTACAAATTGATACTATCTAGATAATTTCGTCCCTGGCTTGGTAGCCCCCAGAGCAAGAGAGTTGCTCTGAACTGGGTAAACATATATGTGTGTTATTTACCTTCAGCACTATTTATTTTGTTTATACATCTTGTTGTTGCATGTTGAAGTCGGATCCGGTGTTTCGACATCTCTTAAGACATCTGAAATATGACAACCAAAATTTCAATTGGTATCAGAGCAGGCGTCCTGCTCAGACTCTGGGTGATATTTAGGGAAGTTACTTTTTGGTGCAACGGACGGGGATGGAGGAATTGTGGTTAAAATACCTATTATATGATCGTGAATTTCAGAGTTTATTGGGTGTATTAACTGCAAGTGCATAGTCTAATCGCGTAGTTTTAAAAAATATCGAACCTATAAGGACTGATAATCGAATTACTGCTATCTAAAGTTGCCGTGTAAATCTAAGGCTAATAATTAATCTTAGATTTTGGGTTAGACGAAAATAAGCTTAGACTTAAATGAATATTTGATAACATGACACCGGTACGTAATACGTCTGACTTCGAGGATTCAGTAAGTCATTGACATAGCTTTGAGTATTCAAAACATTGTTTTAGTAGAAACTATCAGTTTAAAAACCTTTATCTCACACTCTCATGATTATTGATTCAGACTATATTATTAAACTTAAATGCTTGCTCTCGCTATCTCATTTAAAATTTAAAAATAATTTTTGAAAATAACTAGAATTTAGTCAATTCTAAACCACTCTCGTTGTATTTAAAACTCATGTTTGATTACCACTATCCAGTTAAAATCTCAAACTCTCGTTATATTGATTTTAGTCTTCGTTTGTCTTTTACTCTCGTAACAAAATAGTTTTTACATTAAATGTTGGAAACCAAACCATAAAAGTATTTTATAAAATGTTTATGCCAATTTATTACCAAACCCCTTCGGTTTATAACCTTACATATCGGTATCAGGGAAATTAGTCAGACATATTAATTATTACGAACATAAAATAATAGAAAGCATGTAGTGATTCAATCATGACTGATAAATAAAGAGACATTAATATAATTGAATTAAAAACCTGGAATTAAATAATGGAAAATGGAATTTCTGCAACACTTCTAGTACTGAAAACAATCCTCCACAGGTCGGCAGGATTTGCTTCGCGGAAAATAAATTCGAAAATAGAAATAAAAAAATATAACTAAGTAAAATTCAGGAGACTATGAAAAGAAACTAATGATGCAATAACTTTCTAGTGTAGAAAATTATTGTTGTTTAGGTGAATGTCTTATTTGCTTAAAGTTTCTAAACAAAACTTCTGAACTCTTGAAAAATTGGAATAATGGGCGAGATGGCTTCTGTTCTAAACTGTAATCCTTTTATAGCGCTCTCCTATAACACATTCATTGAGAGAATTTAGGAGTCACGACTTTATAGCCCAGTCTCAGAAGATTCCTTGCATGGAGAAAAAACAGGAGGAAATGCAGGAGTCGTGGTTGGTACGTTCATAACATGGAGAAAACTTTGTATTTAACACTGAAAAGAGCTTGTGACGAGTGGCATGCATTGTGTGTCGTGGGGTACACATATTTTTAACATGTTCCGATCTTCATACCATGTGTCTCGAGGGGCACACATATATAGCTTGTGCCGAGCGTTAGGGAGGTGTGATGACCGTCACAACCTTCTGATATGAATTTTTCTGCTACTTTCTGTAACTTTGTGATTTTCAATCCATTTCTTCTCCTTTTCTCAAGTAGGCCTTGTAGGAAATAATTACCCGAAACAAACTCGAAATACCAATGTAATACAACATAATCAAGACAAAACGGTAACTTTATTTATGAAAATCGAGTCGAATATGCTATGTATTTTCGCGTTATCAAACTCCCATATACTTGAACCTTTGCTTGTACTGAAGCAAATAATCAATATGGTAATCTTTTAAGCACATGTTAAATGCAATTACATGACACAAATCAATTTGTACGTGGCTGCGTTGCATTTTCGTTAGAACAATATAAGCTCAATATCAACACCAAAGATATAGTAATGGCACTAAACAACCCCACCTTATGCAGACTAGTCCCAGTCATGCTATTATAGCTTAACCTAATTCTTTTTGCTTTGTTTCACCCATTTTTTTCGAGCGTAATCACATTAAGCCCTTTATCTTATTGCACGCACATAGTAGAGTATTCAGTTAGTTATGATCATTTTAAGCACGGGGTTCTGGTACATAAATTTGGTAACCCCTTTATTAATTTGATTGCAAGATGCGGAGGATTGAACTGTAGTCTGCCCTACCAAGTTCAGCGCCAGAAACCTACGAACCAACTTACATCGGATTGTTATAACATATTTTGTAGGTTCCGCAACTGTTGGATTAGGTAATCGGGCGAGGTTCACCTAACTTAATTAGCACATTCTCTGTTTTCAATTCATCATTATAAGATGTTTTTGGAAAATGTTTTAAGACCGTTCACTTATATTCATCGGCTCTCTATGTAGTTTGTTTTTAAGACGGTGCTGACTGCTTATATAAACTACTCGGGGTTACCTTAAAGATTGAGGTTTCAAAATAATAGGTACTTAAATTGGTCTCGCGTAAGAGAGGGTTTTAGAGTGTTAAAACGATATCGATTTTGTTTAAATTTTACTCAAAATTTCTAACATATCTTAAGAGTGAGCAACCTATATACTTTTCGAATGTGTCAAGTAAATTTTTTTGTTATGGCTCAAGAAAGTGAGAAAGTCAAATAATGAACGAAAATTTGCATATAAAGACTTGATAGTACATAAATTTTTATTTAAGGGAAATATGCAATCATGTAAATCTACTTAGAAAATGGTAAATGAAAGCGGTAAAGCTTCCTCCCCCATCCTTAGACTGAGCATTGTCCCCAATGCAATGATGCAATGTGAGAAAGGAAAGAAGAAACTAAGATGATGACTACTCGTTACGTCGGCCACGTGCTCCGCGACATTTTTGTGCTCGTGCTCGTCCCCGTGCATCATATCTACCTTGGAAAGGCTCTACACCAAATCCATGTTGTCTAGCATGAGTAACAAAATCATGCAGTCCGTCAACCCGATAAGTCAATGCTCCCATCTCTTCGGTAAGCTCTAACATACTACGATCGTTCCAGTAGGCGTAGTTGTGTTAGTCTCGCTGAAGTTATCGAACCTCTTGTATCATCTTATTATGTTGCGCTTCTATTCTTTGACAATGTTGAGCTTCAACTTCATTATGTCGTAGCATTTCAACATAAATGTCATCAAGAGTAGCTGGCTGCCCCTGGTTTCTTCATCTTCGAGGTTGGTGCCTGGATGATGAACCTGTAAGATTCTCGGTAGGAATTTGTATAGCATGTGGGTGAGTGTCAGGTTGTTGAGCTTCTTGCTCTAGAATGTTTTCCATTTCATCGGGCTCAGCATTGCTTGGACCACCTTGATTATCCTAGACGTTTTCACCAGAAGCAGGAGCACTTAGATAATAACACCACTTCTCCATATTTGTTAGATTGGTAATCGAGGGATTAGGAAAAATAATACTCAAAACCACTTTGTTCCGCACCATAAGATTATATCTTCCATCCTCTCTAGCCTTGATTAGGTGACCAACACGACAATTGTCAACATTGATAAATAAAGCTGGCAATGAAGGAAGTTCTCTAGTCTATCCCCCAAGTTCAAAGAAAGCACTATAGAGGTGACTAATCATCCAATACAGAAAGGGGGTAGGACCCCTTGCACAGACAGCTTGGATATGTGCCAAAAGGAATGCACTAGCATTAATCTTCCAATTAGGCGTGAAGATGCAGTGCAGGAAGAACAATTCCTTGGAGTTAGATTTGTTGTTGTTTGCCCTCCCGAAAATGGTGTTAGAAAGGATGTGGTGAAAATAGAGGACGGATAGAAAATGGTGATAGAATGGAGGTGTTTCGGGATCTGTTTCGGGATCAGATAGAAAAGCATCATTATGATCATAAATTTGTGGTGTCTCGGGAGAAGTTGGAGGTGAAGTTTGGTGTACTTCCAAATCATATAGCCAATTTTTTCGGTTATGAATACTAGTTCTTAGATTTGGCAAGGTGAAGATTTGTGTTGTACCCAAAAATTTTCCCTCTCTATTCTTAAAACATTTCTCATAAAGGATCTCAAATGCTCAAGGATTCTCAAGGGTTTGATCATACAAGCCCACCTCCTAAGCATTGATCCTCCATGTGATACGGTGGGAGAACTGACTTGAGGTTTTGTGTTTTATCGCAAATGTCGCGGTTAGCAAGAGTCGCCACCGACTTTTCTTTTATCCAAAAGGAAAGGTAAAAAAGCACATGAAAGATATTTAAGATGTTTTCTTGAGTTCGGGGGGTAGATTATGAAAAGGGAAGGTGCTAGCACCCTTTTCATCCATGGTTTTCTATGGGCTCTTAGTTACTTGCTTAGATCACTTGCTTTGGTTTGTTTGAAATGGTGTTTGGTGTGGTTTTTGAAAGTATTTTGTAAAAGAGGCCATTCGTTTAGGTAATCTTTGTAATGATTCTCGTTCGTAAGAATGTATACAAAGATGTTTGTCTTTTGAAAATGTTTTCAATGATCATAAGATGTTTTGAAATGTGTGTTTGTTTATTTTGAAAATAGCAAGGATTTTGTTTGAAATGGAGCAAGTAACTAGAAGCTATCTGTTGTACCCCAAAATTTGCCCTCCCATATTCTTCAAGAAATTGCCAAGTCATGCTTCAAAATTCCCCAAGGGTTGCACAGTGCAAGGGCCTCCTAAACAGTCAAAATTAGGGTTTTGGTTCTGATCAAGGAAATGAAGTTTCCAAGGGTCCAATCAAGTCCCACATGCCTATAAATATGGTCAAGCATCCTCATACCAAGTTTCAATACTTTCAGCACAAAATTGCACAGTCAAAAACCCTAAATTGCACTACAGTCAACTGTAGGGGCAAAATGGTCATTTGACAGTCAAAAGTTCAAATTTTTGGTCAACATCTCATTTTGAAGCCACAAACATCATTTGATCAATGCTTGATCATGATTCTCAAAGCTTGGCTCAAAAATCATCAAGATGCAAAAGTTTCCTTATTTGGACAGTTGAAAAAGTCAACTGTAAATTGACCAGGGCATAACTTTCACATGGATTATCAGAAAAATTCCATCCAAAGCTCATTTTGAAGATAAATACATTTCCTACAACTCCTCTTCATACTTCAAGTCCAAGAAATTCTCTCATAAAAAGTTATCAATTTCAACATTATAGGTCATTTTCAAAAGTCAACAAAAAGGGACTTTAAGTCAAAGGCCATAACTTGAGATTGGTAAATCAAAATGACATGGGACCAAAGACATTGGTTATAGGACTCAAAGACCTTTCCAAAATGTCCAATAACATGAGCAAAGCTTAAAAATTGAGCAAGTTATGCCTTGTGGAAGTTGGGAAATTTTTGGACATTTTGAAAAGTCAACATTGATTCAAATGACCTAAAATTGCTAATGGGCCTATTTTTCTTCCACAATTCATTATCCAAGGCATGTGCACGACCACTTGTCCCAAAGGGAAGTTTTTCTTCATTTTTTATTTATTTATTTGAATTTTTATTAATAATAATTCATTTAAATCAATTAAATACATGAAAAATAATTAACCTAAGTTTTTCAATCTTTTTTGTGCACATAATATCTTCAAAAATTCGTGCATGATCAGATATGGAAGAATTGGAATTGATTGGATATGATTGATACAAAAATAGCATGGAAGATATTGGAAAAAGATCTTGAAAAATCAAATCTCAAAAACCATGAATGCAAAGGATTTGGATTGTTTTCTTTGACCTAATTTACTCCATACATAAGCCTGATCACAACCCTCATGCTCATGTACTAGAAGCTGCGCAGAAAACACCATTGGCAAACTTGAAAATTATCAAAAAAATCTCAAAACTGAAAACAGGGTTAGAGGTCGATTCAGAGCACAAGACCAATTGCAAAAGCTTCCTCGTGTCTCACTGAAGCTAACTGGATAACTTTCCAACCTTTACACGCCCAGAATTGGTACAAGGGGTTCAAACTGTTTCAAATGATATGCATAATCGTGTTTCCATATTTAGGCATTTTCATTGCGTTTTTTTGATGCATTCATACTAATTGACATATTCTGAAGCTAACCATCTACCTTGATTGAGTTTTTGCATGCTATATACGATTTCACCATTGTTGTCTCTTAGGGTTTGTGAAGCTTGAAATTGGGCGTTTCGTGATATGGAAAAATTAAAACACCTGAATACCACCATTCAATTCAGTGCGTTCAGACGATCATAAGGCCACCCTCGCGCTCAATTTATGAGCATCACTGGGCTATTCGTTATTTTCCAAAAGCATGCCTAAGGGAACACTTGAAAAACCGTGGCCAATGTTTTATATTTTCAGGAAAAAAAATCAATGAAGAAGATGATGTGGTGGCCAGCAATGATTGGTCCTTTTGAATTTGCGCGCCAGACCACCACTAACTCCAGTTTTTATTATATAATTTGTTTTCCTTTTATATTAACGAATATGCATGCAGCTCAGTTGGTTGAGAAGAACGCTCCTAAGCCTCAGGACCTGGGTTCGAGCCCCAGGTCCCCACCCCTTTCCAATATTGTTTTTTCAAGCATTATCCTATGCAGATTCAATATCAAAGCACACCGTGCACCCACAAAATCAAACGTCCACGCGTCCCAGAGCATCAAATCAAAGGCCATGAATTGGAGAGTATAGTGGACCCTAGTCAACGCGTGCACACGCGTCCTGAAAAGTCCAACGGGCCAAGGGTAAATGGGCCAGATTTCTAAAAGAAAACCTCCACTTTGGGGACTGCAACCCCCCTAGGTTTGCTAAACTTTTTTACTTTCTTTGTTTTTTTATTATTTCTATTTTCTTTTAAATCATTGTTTTCTTAATTAATTCATTATTTTCATAAATATAAAAAACACCATAAAAAATCAGAAAAAGAGAAAAAATGTAATAAATATTTTATTTTAGTATTTTTATAAATAAATTACATTAATTAAATTTAGTTATTAAATTAGGTTTAATAGTAATGTTTTCATAATTAATTTAAAATTTGTAGAACTAGGGTTTAAGATAATTTTTATTCTTTTTTTATTTTTCTTTCATAATAATTAAAATATTAAATATTTATTTTTGTAATTAAGTTGCATGTAAATTAATTAGGGTTAATTTTAGGTTAAATTTAATCTTCTTTTTTTAATAAATTAAAAACAACTAGAATTAGGGTTAGCATTTATTTTAATTAATTCTTTTTCATTAAAATCATTAATACTAAAAATACCAAAAAAGCAATTCCTTTTCTTTTTTTAATTAATTAATTTCATAATTTAATTTAATTTTGCAAAAAGGGTCCAACGCCCTCGTTTAATTCTTATTTAATTCGCGTGCTTATTTCTTTTTCGCTTAATATTTCTGTATCTCTCCCAAGGCCTTGTAATTAATCTGTCGCACTTTTAATTCTTTATTTTCTTTACTTTCTTTATTTTTCTGTCAAGTCGGGTTCTGGAAATTTTGGCGATATGGACCCGCGCCTTTTGTAATAGCTTAGAATTTTACTTTTCTCGCAAATTTTTTAACTGTTAATCGATGCATGAAAGAATGAATGAACAAAAATAAAAAAACAAACGCTAGATCACCAATGACATGAACAAGACAAAATAAATGAACATGACACACAAATCACACACCACCCCTAGGGTACGCCTCACTGTTGCCTTGCCTCGAAAGGTGATCGTCGAGTAGAGGATGTCTTAGTAAGTCCTCATGATCCGGGAACCTGGCATGAGGGTAGCTTCTAAGGTGTCTTCCCATTGCTCTGGTGATCACCATGTCCCGAACCTCGAATTGACCCGAACACCTCCAACGGTGGTGCTGCCTACCTCTCAATGGTGGGATGGCACCACTTTAAAGGACATTTACACAGACGAATTCCTTAGGGTAGGTAGGTTCTCGTAGATACTTGCTCTAATTTCAAAACAAATTCAAAATTACTTTTCACACCGACACATTTTCAAAAAGCTTTCGAAAGCAATTTTTCAAACACTCTTGAGGACCGATACAAGAGTCGAACTGAAATTTTCAAAGAAACTTTTTAAAAACCCACAGTTAAAAAGCAAACAAACCTTTTGAAAACACAAATGAGAAAGTATCTAAGAGCCCATGGATAACCATGGATAGAAAGGGTGCTAACACCTTCCCTTTCTATAACCTACCTCCCGAACCGAGAGCAATCTCTATAAGGAATTTTTCTGTGCTTTTGTCCTTTCCATTTGGAGAAAATAAAAGACGGTGGCGACTCTTGCTTCCGCGACATTTCGCGAACCAGCGTTAAACAGTCAGTTCCAGATCCACCGATCACAGAACTGGCGACTCTGCTGGGGACTTAACTTAAAGTGAGGTGTACCTTAGGGCTAGTTCATAACTGTGTTTTCAATTGTTTTCCTTGTGTGCTTTAAATTGTGGGTTGCTTGGGAGTTCTATAGATCCTAACCCGGATCTGGGGGATACCTTCTTAGAAAGTAGCAACAAGGCTGTGAGGGAAATGTGCGGGGTATACCGACATGGTTGAAGCAGTCTGCTACGTTGATGTGGCACTTTGGTGTGTACCGGTAACCCTTGAGTTCAGTCAAGGAGAGTACGGGGCCTCCGCGTGGTGTCATAAAGCATCAACAGACCTTAGGAACCTTAATTGAACCATCTTGGCCTCTTTAGGGTAGTGAGATAACTGACTTTGGTGTAGTCCGAGGTTGGTTGATACTCGATACTACACTCAATTGAGGGTTGCTTTCCTGGAATATTTCGGTCGCCAGTTCAGTGGCTAAATCGAAACGATGAACAATGAAAGCAATCCCGTGATATTGGGACCCTTAGAACCCGGTTACTTTGATAGGACAGGTTGAACCCACCAACTTCAAGAGGGTACTACCCAGACCCCATGCTGGCCTTAAACCCTAAGGGCTTGTCTTGTGTGCCTTGTGTGCCTTACATGTTTGTCTTTGTAAATATCTGTGGTGTGTTTAATCATAGCATCATGACATCATCCAGCATCATATGCATTGACTAACCATTTCAGGGGTTCGAATTTTCATCTTTGTTCTTGTTTTGTAGGACATGGAAACTGTTCGTAGAAATACAATTCAAATCAGTCTTGTAAGGATCCCTCCTCAGCTTAAGGAGCTTATATCCAGGATTCCCGAGAACTCTTCATTCAGTGAAAGACATGGAAGTCTCACCAGCTTGGTCAATACCAACATTGAGGAAGATATGATAAAGGTCCTGTTCCAGTTCTTTGACCCTCTGCATCACTGTTTTACCTTCTTGGATTATCAGCTGGTACCTACATTGGAGGAGTTCTCCCGGCTCCTGAAGATCCCTATCCTTGATCAGCTACCCTTCAACGGTACGGAAAAGGAACCTAAGCTTGAAGAGATTGCTAAAGCCTTGCACCTACAGTCATCTGACCTCAAGGGACATTGGGAAGTTAGAAGTGGTATCAAAGGGTTCTTAGCCAGGTTTCTGTTTGAAAAGGCCCATGAATGTTGGAACTCCCTTGATTTGCAAGCTTTTGAAGAGGTTGTGGCCCTCCTTGTCTATGGTTTGGTGTTGTTCCCTAACCCAGATCAGCTTATTAATGTCAGTGCTGTCCAGATCTTTATGTCCAGGAATCCTATACCTACGTTGCTGGGGGACATCCTTCACTCATGTTACACTCGAACCATGAGAAAAAGAGGTGTCCTTATGTGTTGCACTCCTCTCCTGGGAAGGTGGTTTATTTCGCACCTTCCACAATCAGTCTTGAAGAATGAGCGGGGTTTGAGATGGTCACAACGGTTGATGACTCTTACACATGCAGATATACATTGGTGCCCTAGGTCTAGAGAAGATGTCACTATCATTGATCGTTGCGGGGAGTACCCTAATGTTCCTTTACTTGGAATCAGAGGAGGTATTACTTACAGCCCATGCCTGGCTTGGAGACAGTTTGGTTATGCTCGGAGGGATGGTCCTCATGACATGTTAATTCCTGACATAGTTTTTGACTTCGACAACGATACTCAAGGACTTCGCCAGAGATTTATCAGAGCCTGGAAGATGCGAAGTAGGATAGACAGCAAGACACTGGGGCACAGGAATTCCATCCCGTTGGAACCTTATCTCAAGTGGGTACGAGCCCGCTCCCAGAAGTTAGTGATGCCTTATCCTCATATGCTCCCTGTGATCAAAGAGCCAGTCTTGGAAGGAGAAGTGTCCTACACTATTCAGCACCCTGATATGCCCACATCCTGGGAAGAGATGCAGAAGAGCTGGATCCAGCTTAAGGAAGAACGGAATTCTCTTGAGACCAGTCTACATGCCAGTGAAAAGAAGGTCTTGGAGCTCACCTGCCTGTTGCATGAGGAGAGGAACCTCAACACTTACATAGCTCCAAAGAGGATGCACAGTGTATTTTGGGATTGATTTACTTTTATATTATTTTTCCCATGAGGCTTTGATGTACTAAACAGTTATTTCCTTAATGATAACGTGTGTTCCTTTTTGTCTACAACAAATTTGAACTTTCGGACCCTTGAATGCATTGCATAAACACATATCATTCATCATGTGCATAGCAGGTTTTTCCTCTTTTCAGGTTGCTTACAGTTCTTCGTTGTTTATTTCAGCATCATGAATCCTGACTCGTCATCAACTGAGACATCCATCAAAGCTCTTCAGGCGCAAAATGCGCAATTTCAGGAATTAATCAAGGGTTTGGCTCAAGGCCAGGAAGAGCTGAAGGCTCTGCTCCTGAAGAAGGAGAAGAAGAAGAAGAGAAGAACTGTTCTGTTTAGCTCGGGCCGAAGGTTTGGTAACACTTTGCAGAATGAAGAGGCTGGTTCTTCCATTGGCAAGAGTACTCCTCAGACAGAAAAGGGTCCTAGTCCGGTAGTCTCCGACAACGAGACTGATTTTGATGAAGAGCAATACCCTCCGGCAGAAGACCGTTACAAGCAACTGGAGGATAGGTTGAATGCTATGGAAATACAACAGGTACCTGGGCTGGACTTCGGAGATCTGGGTTTGTCTACTGGTGTGATCATTCCTCGGAAGTTCAAAGCACCATCTTTCACTAAATATGACGGGGCGTATTGTCCCAAGCTACATCTCAGGTCCTATGTTCGGAAAATTCAACCGTACTCCGCGGATAAGAATTTGTGGATCCACTTCTTCCAGGAGAGTCTTTCAGGGACTCATCTCGAATGGTTCTATCAGCTGGATGGGACAAAGGTTCGTAACTGGGAGGAGTTGGCTACTGCTTTCTACAAGCAGTATCAATATAATGCCGACCTTGCCCCTACACGTACCCAACTCCAGGGTATGTCGTTAGGTTCAAGTGAAGGTTTTAAGGAGTACGCTCAGAAGTGGAGAGACCTGGCCGGCAGGGTGCAGCCACCGTTGACTGATCGGGAATTGGTAGACATGTTCTTGGGGACCCTATCTGGGCCATTTTTCAACCATCTTATTGGGAATTCGTCTACAGGGTTCACGGATCTGATTCTGACTGGAGAGAGAATTGAGGCTGGGTTGAAGTCTGGTAAGATTCCGAAGGGTGCATCGTCTAGTTCTGAGAAGAAACCCTTCAAAAAGGAGGCTAGTGCTGTATATGGCTCCAAGAGATCAGAGAGATCTGAGCGCCGCCAATCTGTCAGTGCGGTAATGATTGCTAAGCCTGCTGCCGCTCCTCGGCCAACCAATCCTCAAAGGGCTGAAAGACCACGGAGAGAGTTCACCCGTTTGAGCATGACCTTATCGCAGATCCTACCACAGTTGCTATCCACCAATTTAGTGACTGTCAGAGAGGCTCCGAAGTTCCCCAATACTACATCTCCTAAGTACAACCCAAATGCTCGTTGTGCTTACCATTCTGATAGCCCGGGGTATTCCACTGATGACTGTTGGGCATTAAGGAGTAAACTGCAGGACCTTATTGACGCCAAGGAGGTACAGTTTGAGGCATCTGAGAAGCCTAATGTAGTGACAGCTCCCCTGCCTGCTCATGGAGTGAATGCTATTGGGGACGAAGACGAAGTGGATGAAGCTGAGTTCAACAGCTGGATTTACCCTGCAACCGATAGTGGACCTAGAAATTGGAGTGCGAAAGACAATCTACCTGTTTCTCTTGTTACTGAGTAATGAATTCCTATGTTTTTAGCATTTGTAATAAACAATAAATTAAACTCTATGGCCCGGTGTCTTACCCGAGGCACCGAGGTTCTATTTGTGAGGGCATATAAATTGTCATTTCATATATCATGAATGAAAATCTTGGACGTTTTCCCGCATTGCAAATCTTATGCTCCTTTTCTGTCTTTCTTTCCTTTACATATATTTCAAAACAGCTGTATTTACACACACACTCACTCATACAGGTTTCAATCCACTCTGGATCTCACTGATAACGATTCTGCTACCGCCCGTTATGACTTCGAAAATCCGATCAACTTAGCCGAAGACGAAGGTGAAGATGATTGCGAAGTGCCTGGCGAGCTTGCAAGACTGTTGCTTCAGGAAGAAAGGGCAATTCAACCCCATGAAGAGCCAGTGGAAACAATAAACCTGGGTACTGAAGAAGACAGGAAAGAGGTAAAGATTGGTGCCAACCTAGAGCTCAGCGTGAAGCAACGGTTAACCAAGATGTTACATGATTATATGGAGATCTTTGCCTGGTCCTACAAAGACATGCCCGGGTTGGATACCGATATTGTGGTCCATCACTTGCCAACTAAGGAAGACTGCCCTCCGGTTAAGCAAAAGGTCTGCCGTATGTGTCCAGAGATGTCTGAGAAGATCAAAGCCGAGGTTATGAAGCAGTTTGATGCCGGGTTCCTTGCAGTGACTTCTTACCCTCAGTGGGTTGCTAATGTGGTGCCGGTACCTAAGAAGGACGGTAAGGTCAGAATGTGTGTCGACTACAGGGATCTGAACAGGGCCAGCCCCAAGGATGACTTCCCCTTACCTCACATTGATGTCCTTGTTGATAATACAGCTCAGCACAAGGTATTCTCTTTCATGGATGGTTTTTCAGGTTACAATCAAATCAAGATGGCGCCTGAAGACATGGAAAAGACTACATTTGTTACTCAGTGGGGCACCTTCTGCTACAAGGTCATGCCATTCGGGTTGAAGAACGCTGGGGCAACCTACCAACGTGCCATGGTTGCTTTATTTCATGACATGATCCATCATGAGATAGAAGTGTATGTTGACGACATGATCGCAAGGTCCCAAACTGAGGAAGAGCACCTAGATCATCTGCAGAAGTTGTTTGACCGTTTGAAACTGTACAAGCTGAGATTGAACCCGAACAAGTGCACCTTCGGGGTAAGATCTGGGAAATTGCTAGGCTTCGTGGTAAGTGATAAGGGTATACAAGTGGACCCTGCTAAGGTCAAAGCTATTCAAGAGATGCCAGTTCCCAAGACAGAGAAGGAAGTCAGAGGCTTTTTAGGACGCCTGAATTACATTGCTCACTTCATCTCACACCTAACTGCTACCTGTGAGCCAATCTTCAAGCTGCTGAAGAAAGATCAGGTAGTACGTTGGAATGATGAATGTCAGGCTGCTTTTGACAGAATCAAAGAGTATCTCCTAGAACCACCCATCCTTATGCCACCGGTTGAAGGGAGACCTCTGATACTATACCTGACAGTACTTGACAACTCAATGGGGTGTGTACTGGGGCAGCATGACGAGTCTGGCCGAAAAGAGCACGCCATTTATTACCTTAGCAAAAATTTTACCGACTGTGAGACCCGATACTCACTGCTTGAGAAAACTTGCTGCGCTTTGGTATGGGCTGCTCGCCGGCTGAGACAGTATATGCTGACTCACACTACCTTGTTGATCTCAAAGATGGATCCTTTAAAGTACATATTCGAAAAGCCTGCTCTGTCTGGGAGAATAGCAAGATGGCAAATGATCTTGACGGAATACGACATTCAGTACACGACCCAGAAAGCCATCAAGGGAAGTGTATTGGCAGACCACTTGGCACATCAGGCCGTAGATGACTATCAGTCAATGAACTTCGAGTTTCCAGATGAAAGCATAATGATAGTAACTGATTGTGAAGTACCTGGACCGGATGAAGGACCTGAGGAAGGATCCCGATGGTCTATGCACTTTGACGGAGCCTCCAACGCTTTGGGAAACGGTATCGGCGCCATAATCATATCACCTCAAGGCACTCATACTCCGCTCACTGCCCGGCTATGTTTCAACTGTACCAACAACATGGCAGAGTATGAGGCGTGCATCATGGGTCTTCAAGCTGCGATCGACCTAAGAATCAAGTTTCTGAGTGTCTTCAGAGATTCCGCTCTTGTGATCAATCAGATCAAAGGAGAGTGGGATACGAAACATCCAAACCTGATTCCTTACAGAGAATGTGTGTTAACCTTGATCCCCCACTTCACAGAGATAACCTTTGAACACTTTCCAAGAGAAGAGAATCAGCTGGCGGACGCGTTAGCTACAATGGCTTCTATGTTCAAAGTTAAATGGGATAATGAGGCTCCCCGGATCATCATCTGGAAACTGGACGAACAGGCATACTGTTGCGATCTCGAGACTGAATTGGTAACGGAGAAGCCTTGGTACCACGAGGTGAAGAGATATTTGGAAGCTCAGGAATACCCTGAAGGTGCCTCTGTCAACGATAAGAAGTTTCTGAGAAGGTTCGCAGCGAAGTTCTTCCTTAGCAACGGCATCTTGTATAAGCGAAACCATGATTCAACCTTACTGCGTTGTGTGGATAAGACTGAAGCAGAAAGGATCATGGAAGAGCTACATGAAGGGACCTTTGGTACAAATTCCAGTGGACACACTATGGCGAAGAAGATCCTTCGGGCAGGATATTACTGGTCCACAATGGAAGCTGACTGCTACCAACATTCTAGGACATGCCATAAGTGCCAGATTTATGCAGACAAGGTGCATGTTCCTCCAGTTCCCCTGAATGTTCTGACTGCGCCTTGGCCGTTTGCAATGTGGGGTATAGACATGATCGGTGAGATTAAACCTACGGCATCCAATGGGCATCGCTTCATCCTAGTGGCGATTGATTATTTTACAAAGTGGGTCGAAGCAGCGTCCTATGCTACGGTAACCAAGACTGTTGTGGCACGGTTCATTCGGCATAATCTGATCTGTCGGTACGGCGTCCCAGAGAGGATCATTACAGACAACGGTACCAATCTGAACAATAAGATGATCACTGAGCTCTGCGAGCAGTTCAAAATACAGCACCATAATTCTTCTCCTTACAGACCGAAGATGAATGGGGCTGTCGAAGCAGCAAATAAGAACATCAAGAAAATCGTGCAGAAGATGACATTGACTTATAAAGATTGGAACGAGATGTTACCGTTCGCTCTACATGGGTACCGTACCTCAGCTAGGACGTCAACCGGGGCAACTCCTTTCTCTCTGGTTTATGGTATGGAGGCAGTCTTACCGATCGAAGTGCAAATACCCTCTCTCCGGATAATGAAGGATGCAAATCTGAACGAGGATGATTGGATCCAGACACGACTTGATCAGCTCAACCTGATTGATGAAAAGAGACTTGCTGCTATCTGTCATGGTCAGACGTATCAGAAACGGATGATCAGGGCATTTAACAAAAAGGTCAGACCACAGGAATATCAAGTTGGGGATCTGGTAATCAAGCGAATCATCCTTCCTCAGAGTGATCCAAGGGGCAAATGGACCCCTACGTACGAAGGGCCATTTATGGTTAAACATGTGTTCTTAGGAGGAGCCATGATTCTAACCAACATGGATGGTGACGACCTTCCTCACCCCGCTAATGCAGACATAGTAAAAAGATACTACGCATGAAAAAAGACCCGCTAGGCTGACATGCCTAGGAAAAAATTAGGGCTTCCCGTCGAACCAAAAGGGTTCGGGCAAAATGAAGGGATGAAAATGAAAAAAACTGTACACCCGGCAAGTCGAAAACCTGAAAAGGAGGCTTGGGCAAAAATGGGTATCCCGGTGGACTGAATACCCGAAAGGGCGGTCCAGGCAAAAGTTAGGGATAAAAGCGTAATACTATGTCTCATTGATCACTTTTCATCCAGAATCCGGTATCTACATCAAGTTCAGACGGCATCTATCAGTCAGCTTCACCTTCGTTTAGGTCATCAAGTGATGAGACGCTCGGAGTTATAAAGGCAATAGCAGAGTTGAAACCCAGTGGGATCATTCATTTCACACAGCTGTTTTATTTTCTTTTGTACAAAATTTGTATAAACTCTTTTGTTCGGCGGCGTTCTCTTACTAGGACGTCAGCCTCTTGTACACAAAACGCCTATTTTCAGGCCATTCAAAAATCAATACAAATATATCTTTCAGTTAAAAGTGCCAAACTGTTTTTCTTTTTCTGTTTTGTTTTGCGAAGAACGTCCAAGGTTCAATTTGTGATATATGCATTGACAATAATTTGCTAACTCATAAATATTTGCATACGAAACAAAGGGTTAATTACAGGTAACATTAGAAACAGGGGCAATAAAGAGTTGTCTAAGCAATCTAATTGTTCCATCCTCCAAGGTACCAAGTTAGGTTCAACTAAAGAACATAACCGACATATCTTAATTCCCCAGAGAGTGAGCCAACAAATCAACATACTCTTTTCCAGCAAAGTTACAGTCAGTCTTAAGGAAGTTGAGTATCCTCCAGCAGATCTCAACATTCCCCAGCAGCATATATGCATATGTTCTTAACAAGCATCCCCGGCAGTCTTGGTCTAAAGATTGTTCCCCGGCGGCATACCAATATTCAAAGGAATCACTTCCCCCGCAGCTCAAACTTCCCCAAGAGAGTCCAATCTAGTTCCCAAGGAAAGTTGGAATCCATC
This sequence comes from Vicia faba, assembly GCA_948472305.1. Taxonomy (NCBI): domain Eukaryota; kingdom Viridiplantae; phylum Streptophyta; class Magnoliopsida; order Fabales; family Fabaceae; genus Vicia; species Vicia faba. The sequence goes on from OX451741.1 coordinate 1,107,692,280, forward strand.
TTATCCCCAAGCGGTAAGCTTATCCCCAGTAGATTCTGGAAGCTTATCCTCGCAAAGCACGAACGCGTCTCCCGGCCTTATTTAAAGAGTTATTTCCTTAACAGGATATAACTGGGTTATCCTCAGCCAAAAGCCACGAAAAGATCGTCCCCGACAAAGTCTCCTTATCCCCAGCGAAGTCTATTAACACTTCCAAAAGAACAGTGGTATCCCCAGTGAAGTTACCATCAACATTTCAGCAAAGTATCTATCTCCCCACAGAGTACTGCTCCCCAACAAGATCGTTAGAGTACTTTTCTCCCCGCAGAGTAATCCATTCGCCAAGTTTATTCCCCAACGGAGTTATCTTCTCCTACCGGTATTCTTGCAATTATCATCCCCGGCGGAGGCAAATCTATTCTGCAACATCAGCCCAGGAAGTGACTTCCCGGCACCCGTCAAGGATTTACTTTCCTAGACGAAAAACATACATTCGTAAACATCACATACATCATTATAGCATGCATATACGCATCATATCTTACAAATCTCACTTATGTTGAGAACATCATTGCTTGGTCCATATCATGCATTGCATATGACTGACCTTTACCTTTCAGGAAAGATTCAGTTGAATTCTCAATCATATTTCAATACCTAGACCGGTTCAGTTAATCGACTCCGAAGATTTCTTATCCAGTCCAAGGCCTTCTCTAGTCCAGCTAAATCGACCCCAAACAGATTTTTCTGATGAAGACTCAGTAGAAGTTATCAAAGGTTTTTCTCAAACGTCCGCTTTTGAGATTATAATTTCCTATCGTTCTCTTCCCAATGTTGCGAAGATGATAATTCCATTCCAGGTTTTTCTCAAACGTCCGCTTTTGAGATTATAATTCCCTATGGTTCTCTCCCCGAGATGATAATTCCATTTCAGGTTTTTCTCAAACGTCCGCTTTTGAGATTATAATTTCCTATGGTTCTCTCCCCGAGATGATAATTCCATTTCAGGTTTTTCTCAAACGTCCGCTTTTGAGATTATAATTTCCTATTGGTTCTCTCCCCAATCCTGCGGAGACGATAATTCCATTTCAGGTTTTTCTCAAACGTCCGCTTTTGAGATTATAATTTCCTATGGTTCTCTCCTCAATGTTGCGGAGATGATAATTCCAGTTCAGGTTTTTCTCAAACGTCCGCTTTTGAGATTATAATTTCCTATGGTTCTCTCCCCGATCCCGCGGAGACGATAATTCCATTCCAGGTTTTTCTCAAACGTCCGCTTTTGAGATTATAATTGCCTATGGTTCTCTCCCCGATCCTGCGGAGATGGTAATTCCCACCAAGATTCTCTCAACAACTGCTGTTGAAGCAGAAGTTATCCAAGGTTCTCTCACCGTTCCTGTTGAGGTGGTAACAATCCCTGGTTCATTCATCATCTTTTGAAGCTCCAGATCCAGCTTCTGTAATCAGTCAGGACACATCTATACAAAGCATCTGAAGACCAGCTCCTGCAACATGTCAGGTACTCATTTTTCTTTTGCAGGTACGCAAGTTCTCGCTAAGGAATCTCTTATGCGATCGACATCCAGATGGCATCTATAAGCCCATCATCCTATCCAGCAATCTCTAAATGGCATCTATAAGCCCATTTCCATCACACTGCTACTATGTGAGCGCAAATTTCTGGGCACTCTAGTGTTCAATCATCTTCTACCTTCGGATCACGAAAGGCACGTCAGCCAATCTACATCCTCAGATCTAAGAAGATTGAACAGGGGCAACTGTTGTACCCCAAAATTTGCCCTCCCATATTCTTCAAGAAATTGCCAAGTCATGCTTCAAAATTCCCCAAGGGTTGCACAGTGCAAGGGCCTCCTAAACAGTCAAGATTAGGGTTTTGGTTCTGATCAAGGAAATGAAGTTTCCAAGGGTCCAATCAATTCCCACATGCCTATAAATATGGTCAAGCATCCTCATACCAAGTTTCAAGACTTTCAGCACAAAATTGCACAGTCAAAAACCCTAAATTGCACTACAGTCAACTGTAGGGGCAAAATGGTCATTTGACAGTCAAAAGTTCAAATTTTTGGTCAACATCTCATTTTGAAGCCACAAACATCATTTGATCAATGCTTGATCATGATTCTCAAAGCTTGGCTCAAAAATCATCAAGATGCAAAAGTTTCCTTATTTGGACAGTTGAAAAAGTCAACTGTAAATTGACCAGGGCATAACTTTCACATGGATTATCAGAAAAATTCCATCCAAAGCTCATTTTGAAGAGAAAGACATTTCCTACAACTCCTCTTCATACTTCAAGTCCAAGAAATGCTCTCATAAAAAGTTATCAATTTCAACATTATAGGTCATTTTCAAAAGTCAACAAAAAGGGACTTTAAGTCAAAGGCCATAACTTGAGATTGGTAAATCCAAATGACATGGAACCAAAGACATTGGTTAGAGGACTCAAATACCTTTCCAAAATGTCCAAGAACATGAGCAAAGCTTAAAAATTGAGCAAGTTATGCCTTGTGGAAGTTGGGAAATGTTTGGACATTTTGAAAAGTCAACATTGATTCAAATGACCTAAAATTGCTAATGGGCCTATTTTTCTTCCACAATTCATTATCCAAGGCATGTGAACGACCACTTGGCCCAAAGGGAAGTTTTTCTTCATTTTTATTTATTTATTTGAATTTTTATTAATAATAATTCATTTAAATCAATTAAATACATGAAAAATAATTAACCTAAGTTTTTCAATCTTTTTTGTGCACATAATATCTTCAAAAATTCGTGCATGATCAGATATGGAAGAATTGGAATTGATTGGATATGATTGATACAAAAATAGCATGGAAAATATTGGAAAAAGATCTTGAAAAATCAAATCTCAAAAACCATGAATGCAAAGGATTTGGATTGTTTTCTTTGACCTAATTTACTCCATACATAAGCCTGATCACAACCCTCATGCTCATGTACTAGAAGCTGCGCAGAAAACACCATTGGCAAACTTGAAAATTATCAAAAAAATCTCAAAACTGAAAACAGGGTTAGAGGTCGATTCAGAGCACAAGACCAATTGCAAAAGCTTCCTCGTGTCTCACTGAAGCTAACTGGATAACTTTCCAACCTTTACACGCCCAGAATTGGTACAAGGGGTTCAAACTGTTTCAAATAATATGCATAATCGTGTTTCCATATTTAGGCATTTTCATTGCGTTTTTTTGATGCATTCATACTAATTGACATATTCTGAAGCTAACCATCTACCTTGATTGAGTTTTTGCATGCTATATACGATTTCACCATTGTTGTCTCTTAGGGTTTGTGAAGCTTGAAATTGGGCGTTTCGTGATATGGAAAAATTAAAACACCTGAATACCACCATTCAATTCAGTGCGTTCAGACAATCATAAGGCCACCCTCGCGCTCAATTTATGAGCATCACTGGGCTATTCGTTATTTTCCAAAAGCATGCCTAAGGGAACACTTGAAAAACCGTGGCCAATGTTTTATATTTTCAGGAAAAAAAATTAATGAAGAAGATGATGTGGTGGCCAGCAATGATTGATCCTTTTGAATTTGCGTGCCAGACCACCACTAACTCCAGTTTTTATTATATAATTTATTTTCCTTTTATATTAACGAATATGCATGCAGCTCAGTTGGTTGAGAAGAACGCTCCTAAGCCTCAGGACCTGGGTTCGAGCCCCAGGTCCCCACCCCTTTCCAATATTGTTTTTTCAAGCATTATCCTATGCAGATTCAATATCAAAGCACACCGTGCACCCACAAAATCAAACGTCCACGCGTCCCAGAGCATCAAATCAAAGGCCATGAATTGGAGAGTATAGTGGACCCTAGTCAACGCGTGCACACGCGTCCTGAAAAGTCCAACGGGCCAAGGGTAAATGGGCCAGATTTCTAAAAGAAAACCTCCACTTTGGGGACTGCAACCCCCCTAGGTTTGCTAAACTTTTTTACTTTCTTTGTTTTTTTATTATTTCTATTTTCTTTTAAATCATTGTTTTCTTAATTAATTCATTATTTTCATAAATATAAAAAACACCATAAAAAATCAGAAAAAGAGAAAAAATGTAATAAATATTTTTTTTTAGTATTTTTATAAATAAATTACATTAATTAAATTTAGTTATTAAATTAGGTTTAATAGTAATGTTTTCATAATTAATTTAAAATTTGTAGAACTAGGGTTTAAGATAATTTTTATTCTTTTTTTATTTTTCTTTCATAATAATTAAAATATTAAATATTTATTTTTGTAATTAAGTTGCATGTAAATTAATTAGGGTTAATTTTAGGTTAAATTTAATCTTCTTTTTTTAATAAATTAAAAACAACTAGAATTAGGGTTAGCATTTATTTTAATTAATTCTTTTTCATTAAAATCATTAATACTAAAAAATACCAAAAAAGAAATTCCTTTTCTTTTTTTAATTAATTAATTTCATAATTTAATTTAATTTTGCAAAAAGGGTCCAACGCCCTCGTTTAATTCTTATTTAATTCGCGTGCTTATTTCTTTTTCGCTTAATATTTCTGTATCTCTCCCAAGGCCTTGTAATTAATCTGTCACACTTTTAATTCTTTATTTTCTTTACTTTCTTTATTTTTCTGTCAAATCGGGTTCTGGAAATTTTTGCGATATGGACCCGCGCCTTTTGTAATAGCTTAGAATTTTACTTTTCTCGCAAATTTTTTAACTGTTAATCGATGCATGAAAGAATGAATGAACAAAAATAAAAAAACAAACGCTAGATCACCAATGACATGAACAAGACAAAATAAATGAACATGACACACAAATCACACACCACCCCTAGGGTACGCCTCACTGTTGCCTTGCCTCGAAAGGTGATCGTCGAGTAGAGGATGTCTTAGTAAGTCCTCATGATCCGGGAACCTGGCATGAGGGTAGCTTCTAAGGTGTCTTCCCATTGCTCTGGTGATCACCATGTCCCGAACCTCGAATTGACCCGAACACCTCCAACGGTGGTGCTGCCTACCTCTCAATGGTGGGATGGCACCACTTTAAAGGAAATTTACACAGACGAATTCCTTAGGATAGGTAGGTTCTCGTAGATACTTGCTCTAATTTCAAAACAAATTCAAAATTACTTTTCACACCGACACATTTTCAAAAAGCTTTCGAAAGCAATTTTTCAAACACTCTTGAGGACCGATACAAGAGTCGAACTGAAATTTTCAAAGAAACTTTTTAAAAACCCACAGTTGAAAAGCAAACAAACCTTTTGAAAACACAAATGAGCAAGTATCTAAGAGCCCATGGAGTACCATGGATAGAAAGGGTGCTAACACCTTCCCTTTCTATAACCTACCTCCCGAACCGAGAGCAATCTCTATAAGGAATTTTTCTGTGCTTTTGTCCTTTCCATTTGGAGAAAATAAAAGACGGTGGCGACTCTTGCTTCCGCGACATTTCGCGAACCAGCGTTAAAAAGTCAGTTCCAGATCCACCGATCACACTATCTACCTACTCAAATGTCTTTCCTATGTATTTTCTATTCCTTTGACATTGTTGTCTTACCATTGATTTGGTAAGAAAACCTATCTTTGGATGTAAATGGGACGGGCGTGGGTCATCGTATAACCATGATTAGTAATGTTTGCAAAGTATCTTAGCATTTTTGAGGGACCAAGATCATTTTGTAAGACAACTTTTGAATAGCGTTATCGAGGGACTATGATCTTATATTTGTTTTGTTTTGCCAAGATACTTCGCATGCGTAACATGACCATTTTATTTTAGGCAACCAAGTGGGAGAAACCCTAAGGGTGCTTGTGTGCAAATGCATCATTTTCATGCTTTTGATTTTGTCTTGCATTTAGGGTTTTCTATTTATTTTGTTTTGTTCTTGTCATACAAACCCTAATTACTACTCATGGCATATGAAAGCGATAAATTGTGTAATGTAAATATTTCTAAGCTATTACGACAATTTTATGGGAGGGTGGAATACAAGTTTGAATGGGGATTTGCACAGATATAAATCTAAATACATTATTACAACCAAATCGAATTTGTGCGAATTAAGATAAATATAATACAATATTTAAAATGTGATGCAATGTACATGTGAGAAAAGATGTTTTGTGTCTTGTTTTTATGTAAAAAGAATATTTAATCTAACCCTAAAAAATATAAGGAAAAAGATTTAATTTTTTGAAAGGGGTTTAACCCTAATTTTATTTAAGAGAAAATAAAGTTTCTATATTATTATTTTTGTATATTTTCTTGTGTAAAATAATAAATAATATTATAATAAAATATAAAGTTTTGTATGTATGCAAAAAATAGGGATTTATAAATATGAAATGCAAAATAAAAATACTAAGTATATTTAATTATATTTACAAATTTATTAAGAAAAATAAATTATATCCTATTAAAATAAACTATATTTTTATGTGAGAAATACTAAAAAAATAAAATAAAAGTGTAATATTATTAATTTATATTTTTGGGATTTTTTATATTTTAAAGAAAAATATTTAAAAATATTAAATGTGAAAACAAAACAAAAATAAAATAAAATATGAAAAGAGTTAGCAGGGGGTGATGCAGTAAATCAATGGTAATATGCTAGCAAAAAAAATACTGGCCCAATAACCAAGCCCAATCTGCAAAAAAGAGGTCAAAAACTGAAAAGGAAAAATTGTAAAAATGCAAAAGTAGCGCGCAGGTTTGAACCCAGGACATGGGTCTCACCAGCGCGCTGCTTTACCACTGGGGTGGCTATACACCCATTGTCTTTACTGAAACAAAAAAAACATATTATAAAACGCGCCCTTGCCCTGTTTCATCTTCTTCCTCAAGCCTTGGTCGGATCCCCTGTAACTTCCTCATGCCTCCATAAAAATGAAAACTTATAACATGAAAAATGTAGCATTTGAACTCACGAATCCAACCATGTAAGTTATGTAATCTAACTATCAAAGATCAAATAGAATTTTAAAAGCCCCAAATTCTAACCTAATATTTTCAGAGATTTCAACTTCCAAATTCTCTTAGCACAAGTAAAATCAATGCAAGATAATGATATGTATAGCTTCGTTATGATGAGAACTACATTTTTTATTCACAGATCGTTGCCTAAGGTTGCCTGTACAAGGAGATAGAGTTTGAAAATTTACCTCCTTCAGCTGGAATTGTGTATGGAAATGTAGTGACTTTAATGGAGGCCTGATGCTTGCTTGAGCTTCCTTGAGCTTCCCTGAATCTATTCCAACCTTTGCCTTGCTCTGAAAGTGGCTAGAACTCCCTGACCAAGTCCAACTGCAAGCTTTAAAGTCAACAATGGAAGATGGTAGAAAAGAGGATACAGAACATGGATGATGGTTTGGATGGGTTTGATATCAAGTATGTAAGGTATTGGAATGATCTAAACACAAAACGCACGAGCCAAATGAAAGCTGGATGTGTTTGTGCAGAAACTGTATGCTTTGGACAGTTTTTGGTGTTTTTAAGCTTGAGAGAGTTTTTGGTCTTGGATTGGTCCCCTATGTGTTGTATATTGTTTGCATATTAGTATAGAAATGGTTTTGTATCACCCCTCTATCAGTTGTGCAAGCCCTAGCCTTTTTGCCACTTTTCTTGTACTTGAAGCAAAGTGATAAGGCAAAGCTCTCATGCCTGTACCAGCTTGCTTAGGGTTGGTATTTCTTCCCTACAAGTTTCCTTTGGTCTGTGGTACTTGCATGTATCAAGGGGACAGGTCCAAGGCTCAAGATTACAAAGTTTGCAAAAGTAGTTCTTTATGAAAATGGCAATGGAACCTTTTTGCCATAAGTGGAATTACAAGTTGGATAAAGGTTCAAAAGCATGGATAGAGGATTTGTCAACTGAGCAAGCATTTAATTAAGGAGTGTGTAGCAATTTTAGGACCTGTACATCATGAAATAGCCAGCATAGGTTTGATTTGCAGCTTGGTTCTTCATGAAATAGCTTGAACAAAAAGTGAGAAAATGCCAATTTCCTCTCTTCGATTCTCCCTACTCAAAAATGATCTTGGAGAGTTCTTAGACATTTTGGAAAGCTTGCAATGTTCTCTATAATCAATCTTTGAAATGAATTTTGAGATACCTCTTGGAACTAGATGAAAGCTTGCCATGAAGTTGGGTCCAAAACCTGCCTAAATTAGGGCAAAAATTTCACTAAGTTAAGAAGTTCATGACCATGTATTCACAAATTTATAACTTGAGATCCAAGCATCTTCAGGGAAACGTTTGTGAAGCAAAGTTGTAGATTTCATGGAGGTCTACAACTTTCATGTTGGGAACTTTTTTTGAATAAATACGCATCATGGTGAAAAAGCTATGAAAAGTTGAGAAAAAATAAGAAAAATTTTATACTTAGAAAATTTCTAAGTTATGAAAATTTTCAAATTGAAACCCTAATTTTCAAACTTGGTTTTCTTGGTGAACAAGTTTCACATTTTGACATGTCTTGATGAATTATGACTCTTGATACTTGATTTTGACCAAAAAGTCAAAGTTTGACATTTCAGTATACAGTTGACTTTTGATCAGTTGACTGCAAATTTCATCTGTCAATCCAATGAATTTGAAATGTTATGAACCATGTAATTAAGTCAAGATGATGCCATTGAATCCTTGAAATCATTCTTGAACTCAATTGGTCATTGGCTAGGTTAAAAATCAGAAATTTCCCTTCCTCAGTCAAAACCCTAATTTCGACCATTTTGCCCTTTTGATGATTTGATCAAATTTCTTGAGGAGTTGTAATCTAAACTTGATCAAATGGTACATATGAGTCTAAAATGTTGATGTGGATCAAAAATCATGAATTTTGACTGTGAATTGGCCATGGTTGAATATTTCCCCAATACAGTTGATTTTTAGGTCAACTGTCCAATTGACTGATCAAAAATGTGGTTCAAGGCTTGAAACTTATCATGAGAAATCTTAGGGGTCCAAAATGATGTATGAAAGTCACATGAAGCATTGATGGTCCAAAAATCCTTGTGCAAACTCAAACCCTAATTTTAGGTTATCAGTGCAAGATGAGATGTCTTGAGCTGACCAAACCTTAATCTTGTCTTGAGTTAAAGAAGTCTTGTGAGAAAAGTCTTGATAAATGAGAGGGAAAATTTTTGGGTACAACAGCTGCCCCTGTTCAATCTTCTTGAACCTGAAGAGTTAGATTGGCGAGTTTTACCGTTCGTGACTCGAAGGTAAAAGATGATTGGACACTAGAGTGCCTATGAATTTGCACTCGACAAAGTGTAGTTGAGGGAATGAGCTTAAAGATGCCATTTGGAGAGGTGATAAAATCTTGTTAGAGATGGGATTTTAGATGCCATCCGAGAATGTTTGTTATAAGTCAAAAGAATAAGTATCAGAATGGTGTCCGTATCTGGAACGTATCTGAGTTGTATCTGGAGACTGAATATGTATGAGCAACATAATAGCATCCGTGTTTGTAGCGTATTCGTATTGTATCCGAAGTCTGAATGAATATCGGAATGGCATCCACGTCTGGAGCGTATCCGAACTGTATCTGAACTTGAATCTGAATGAGTAACAGAATGGCTTCCGTGTCTGGAGCGTATCTGAACTTTGAAATCTGAATGAGTAACAAAATGGCTTCCATGTCTGGAGCGTATACGTACTGTATCTGGGCTTGGAATCTGAATGAGTATCAGAATGGCATCCAGGTTTAGAGCGTATCCAAACTGTATCTGATTGTACCTTGTTTAACAGTAGCTGTTAATCTTATCCTGAAAAGGGTAAAATATTAGCTGAAACACAAAATTATGTTGCATGAAATGTATGATGCAATATATGTGTTTTATCAATGTTTATGATATGTGGATGTAATGTATACGCATGTAAGCTGATTTGTTGTATTGCTGAGGAAAATAAATCCTTGACTGCTGCTGAGGATATGTTGAATTCTTCATGTCTTGAAGCTGGAGTAATTGACAAAAATTCTATTGTGAGCAATGCCATATACTGCTTGAGTAATCTTCTTGGGGAATCCCGAGAATTTTGATGACTTCTACTGGGGATTTAATGATGGGAATCTTCGTTCTGTTGGGGAGCATTGAAAACTCTGTGGGGAAATGCTTATTCCTGTTTGGGAAAAAGTTCAGGAGTTTCGGTCGTCTGTCACCCTACCGGGGAGTTATCCCTGGTTAGGGAGAAATAGAAATTAGTTGTTGTCCGGTTGGTTTTCAGGCTTCAAGACAACTTGCTGGGGAACCTGGAGAAACTGGATGGTTTCGACTAGGGATTAATAGTTTGAAGTTGCAGCTCCGCTGGGGATCTTAATGACATACTGTAGGGATTGCTCATGGAATAGCCTAAAGACGTTTTCCTATTCTTTCAACCTGTCAGTAATTGTTCTTTTTCATTTTGTTTATTTGTAAACAGTAATTATGTTTAAATGCATATGTTCATTAATGAATCATTGGACGTTTTTGCAAATAAAACACAAGTGTAAAGGAAAAGGACAAATAGTTTTCTATATTTTAAAGAGATATCTTTGTATTCACTTTGAATAAGTATTTTGTACAAAAGAGACAGACATCCTAGTAAGAGGATGGTGTCATGAAAATAAGAAAAATTTATACAAAGAAAGATAGATATGTGTGATAATCGCATGGGGTTCCCATTCTGCTATAGCCTTCGTATCTCCGAATATCTTGTCTATTTGTTGCTTCGTCCGAAGATGATTGAATTGATCAGAACTCCGAGTTTGCCAGTGAAGAGATTGAATTTGTCCTCAAAGTGATCCGACGAGACATAGTCATACGCTTTAATTCCCTAACTTTTTCCTGGACAGCCCTTTCGGGGTTTCAGTCCACCGGGAAACCCTTTTTTGCCCAAGTCGCCCTTTCGGGTTTTCAACTTGTCGGGTGTACAAATTTTTTTTATTTTATCCCTAATTTTTCCCAAACCTTTTGGTTCACCGGGATGCCCTTGTTTTGCCTAGGTGTGTCAACCTAGCGGGTCTCTTATGCGTAGTATCTTTTGACTATGTCTACGTTCGCAGGGTGTGGCAGGTCTTCGTCGTCCATGGTAGTTAAGATCATTGCCCCACCGGAAAAGATGTTCTTGATTACAAATGGTCCTTCATAGGGGGGAGTCCATTTGCCCCTGGGATCACCTTGTGGCAAGATGATACGCTTGATCACCAGATCTCCAACTTGATATACTTGGCATCTGACTTTCTTGTTGAAAGCCTTGATCATCCGTTTTTGATACATCTGACCATGGCAAACAATAGCAAGCCTCTTTTCATCAATTAAGTTTAGTTGATTAAGCCGGGTCTGGATCCAATCATCCTCAGTCAAACCTGCATCTTTCATAATTCTCAAAGAGGGGATTTGAACCTCAATAGGCAAGACAACCTCCATGCCATAAACCAAAGAATAGGGTGTTTCCCCAGTTGATGTGCGAGACATGGTGCGGTACCCATGGAGAGCGAACGGTAGCATTTCATGCCAGTCCTTGTAGGTGAATGTCATTTTTTGTATGATCTTTTTAATATTTTTATTAGTAGCTTCGACTACACCATTCATCTTTGGCCGATAGGGGGATAAATTGTGATGTTGAATCTTGAACTGCTCTCACAAGGCGGTGATCATAGTATTGTTAAGGTTCGTACCATTATCAATGATGATCCTTTCTGGGATACCGTACCGGCAGATAAGATTCTGCTTGATGAAGCGGGCAACAACATTCTTAGTAACGGATTCGAAGGAAGCTGCTTCGACCCATTTTGTGAAATAGTCAATGGCCACTAGAATGAAGCGGTGTCCATTGAAGGCTGTAGGCTTGATCTCCCCAATCATATCGATTCCCCACATAGCGAAGGGCCAAGGAGTTGTTAAGACATTTAGAGGAACCAGAGGCACATGCACCTTGTCTGCATAGATTTGACACTTATGACAGGTCCAGGAGTATTGATAGCAGTTTGCTTTCATGGTAGACCAAAAATAGCCTGCCCGTAGGATTTTCTTTGCCATCGTATGCCCACTAGAATGAGTGCCAAAGGTACCTTCATGTAATTCAGCCATAATCTTTTCAGCTTCAATCTTATCCACACAACGGAGCAGAATAGAATCATGATTACGTTTGTACATGATGCCATTACTTAGGAAGAACTTAGCGGAGAATCTCCTTAGGAACTTTTTATCATTGATTGAAGCTCCTTCTGGTTATTCTTGAGCCTCGAGATACCTTTTGACTTCATGAAACCAAGGCTGGTCCACTACTTCTTCAGTATTAATCTTGTGACAGTATGCTGGTTCGCCCATTCGTTCAATGGTGATCTGGGGAGCCTAGTTATCCCAATTAAGTTTAAACATAGATGACATTGTGGCTAGAGCATCTGCTAGCTGATTTTCTTCTCACGGGAAATGCTTAAAGGTAATCTGCTCGAAATGTGGTAGCATTGTCAAGACATGTTCTTTGCAAGGGATAAGATTTGGGTGCTTAGTGTCCCATTCTCCTTTGATCTGACTGATGACCAAAGCTGAATCTCCAAACACATCTAAATATTTGATTCCCAAGTCTATGGCAGCCTTAAGACCAAATATGCATGCTTCGTATTCTGCTATGTTGTCCGTACAGTTGAAGCAAAGTCTGGCAGTAAAGGGAGTGTGACACCCTTCCAGAGATATGAGTACAACACCGATACCATTACCAAATGCATTGGAGGCCCCATCAAAGAACAGGGTCCATCGGGATCCTTGTCCAGGTCCTTCATATGGTATGATTTCTTCATAATTGTCTAATGTCATGATGTCTTCGTCTGGGAATTCAAACTTCATGGACTGATAATCTTCTACAGCTTGATGAGCAAGATGATCAGCTAGCACACTGCCCTTTATAGCTTTTGGGTAGTGTACTGTATGTCATACTCTGTTAGGATCATCTGCCATCTAGCTATCCTCCCAGACAGAGCAGGCTTCTCAAAGATGTATTTTATCAGATCCATCTTAGATATCAGCAAAGTGGTATGAGTCAACATATATTGTCTTAACCGGCGAGCAGCCCATACCAGAGCGCAACAAGTTTTCTCGAGCAGTGAATATCTGGTTTCACATTCGGTAAACTTTTTGCTCAGGTAGTAAATAGCGTGCTCTTTTCGGCCAGACTCATCATGCTGCCCCAATACACACCCCATTGAGTTCTCTAAAACGGTCAGATACATGATCAGTGGTCTTCCCTCGACTGGTGGCATCAAGACAGGAGGCTCTTGTAAATATTCTTTGATTTTTTCAAAAGCAATCTGGCATTCATCATTCCATCTGACTACTTGATCTTTCTTCAACAGTTTTAAGATTGGTTCACAAGTAGATGTTAGGTGAGAAATGAATCTGGCAATATAGTTCAGGCGTCCCAAGAATCCTCTGACTTCCTTCTCAGTACGAGGAGCAGGCATTTCTTGTATTGCTCTAACCTTGGCAGGATCAACCTCGATGCCTTTGTTGCTGACAATGAAACCTAAGAGTTTACCGGACCGGACTCCGAATGTGCACTTGTTCGGGTTCAACCTTAGTTTTTACTCCTTCAATCTTACAAACAACTTTTGCAAGTGATCAAGGTGCTCCTCTTCAGTTTGTGATCGGACTATCATGTCATCTATATAGACCTCTATCTCATGATGTATCATATCATGAAACAAAGCTACCATGGCGCGTTGATAGGTTGCCCCGACATTCTTCAGTCCGAATGACATCACTTTGTAGCAGAACGTACCCCACTGTGTGACACACGTAGTTTTCTCCATGTCCTCAGGTGCCATTTTGATCTGGTTATAGTCTGAGAATCCGTCCATGAAAGAAAATACTTTGTGTTGGGCCGTATTGTCAACCAGGATGTCGATGTGGGGAAGTGGAAAATCATCTTTAGGGATGGCCCTGTTTAAATCTCTATAATCCACGCACATCCGTACTTTACCGTCCTTTTTAGGCACGGGAACAATGTTGGCAACCCATTGAGGATAGGAAGTAACATCCAGAAATCCAGCATTGAACTGTTTCATAACTTTTGCTTTGATCTTCTCTGACATGTCAGGTCTCCTGCGGCGGACTTTTTGTTTCACTGGTGGACAATCTTCTCTTGTGGGCAGACGATGTACCACGATGTCTGTATCAAGTCCCGTCATGTCTTTGTATGACCAGGCAAAGATCTCAACATAATCATGCAATAGCTGAATTAGGCACTCCTTGACACTCGGCTCTAGATTGGCACCCACTTTTATTTCCTTTTTATCTTCCTCGTTACCGAAGTTGATTGTATCCAACAGCTCCTCATGAGGCTGAATAACTCTTTCCTCTTGTTGTAGTAGTCTGGCCAATTCCCCTGGAACTTCATAATCTTCCTCACCTTCATATTCGGCTTGATATATTGGATCTTCAGAGTCACTAAAGGCCATAGCAGTATTGTTACCCATGGGATCCGGAATGGAGGGGTACCTGCATTTGTGAGTGTGGGTGTGTGTAAGGGTATAGCCATCTTTAAACAGTAAAAATGTAAAAGAAAGACAATGAGCACAAAAGATTTGTATGTGTAAAAACGTCCATGATTCATTGAATGTCATATGAAGATGAAATAAAAACCCTTACAAATGGACCATTGTGCCTCGGGTAAGACACAAGGTTTTTAAAGTGTGAATTGTTCGTGAATATTACAAGTCCAACAGAAATGTAAAAGATAAATTACTGAGAGATGAAAGTTATTGGGACAAAGTCTCTAGCTTCCCAGTTGCGAAGTCCTCCGTTGACAGTAGGAAATATCCAATCTTCCAAGCTGCCATCCTCTTCAACATCTTCCACAGTGTTGACCTCTTGGTTACTAATCTTCAAAGGTGGCCCTCCAGCACGGGCACGACGCACAGCCTTCTGAGCAGTTGAAGTAAACCCCAAGCCAAACTTGTCTTATTTATACGGGAAGTCTGGAAGCTTCCCCCAGATGGTGCATCCACCCTCTTGTATTACTGCTTTTGCATCCTTTAGTGATGACATCTGAAGCGGAGGTCTTGTGATCTTGGGAATCGAGGATACTGCCTTGGTTGCCACTACTTCTTGAGAGACCTCCTTGAAATGTTGAAACGGAGTTTCAATGAACTCTCCATCCAACTCCACATATCAGAAAGAATTCAGATGACTAATCATGTACTCTTCTTCCCCGTGGACAGTTATGATCTTTCCTTGGACTGGGTATTTCAGCATCTGATGTAGTGTGGAGGTGACAACACCGATATTATGGATCCAGGGGCGTCCTAACAGATAGGAATAAGAAGGACAAATGTCCATCACATAGAAGGTTGAATTGAAAGTCTGCGTTCTCACCTTTATTGGGATGTCAACCTCCCCATGGACCATCCTCTTCGAGCCATCAAATGCTCTCACAATTATGTTATTGGGTTTCAACTTCAGCCCTTCACAATCCAATCTGTCAAGAGCTTTCTTCGGTAAGACGTTCAAGGATGAACCAGTGTCTACCAAGACATGGGCTAGGTTTGTTCCTCTACACTCCACAGAGACATGTAATGCCTCGTTGTGCTTTCTCCCTTTGGGTGTTAAATCAGCATCAGAGAAGCCCAGGCCATTATCAGCTGTCAAACTAGCCACACAATCTTGGAATTGGTTAGCAGACGTCTCTTGTGGCACATGAGCTGTCTTCAAAAATTTTACCAGAGCTTTCGCATGTGCCTCAGAGCACAGCAGCAATGCTAGCATGGAGATCTTTGAGGGGGTTTTCCCCAACTGTTCAACCACATCATAATCACTCTTTTTTATTATCCTTAGGATTTCTTATATTTCCTTCTTGGATGTTTTGGGGATAGCTAGTGATTGAGCCTTCGTCCGGACATGCTCTTCTTGAATGCTTTTTCCTCTATTCTCAGCAGTAGAAGTATTGGTAGGGACATGAATTGTGTCGTCTTTGTCGGTAGGTATGCTTGCAGGTATAATCATTGGTGCAGACGTAATCTTCGGAACGGCCATGGGTCCAAAAACTGCCTTTGGAGGGGCAATCTCTAGAGAGAAGATTCTACCACTACGGGTAATCTTGCTAGTTCCAACAATATTGCTAATGTCGGAGTTTTCTTCTTTGGAGCTCTCTTCTTCGGCAGTCAGTTCATCTTGTTTGATACCATGGTAGTAGATTTCTCCACCATAATTCCATGGTATTGTTTTATCTGACTCATACGGGACCGGCCCGGGCATTGTGATCTTAAGTGGAGTAGGTTTTGGAGCAGGTGTAATCCTAAAGGGTCTTTTAGGGGCCCTAGAAGGATTGGCGGAGATGGTTATGATTGAAATGTCTTTAACAGAAATGGGTAAAATGGGAGCATTCACAAACAGAATTTCTTGGTGATCAATCATGCGTTGGATACCTGTCTTCAACAGAGGGCAATCAGCGGGTGAGAATAAGTAATGCTGGCAGTCTTCCTTACAACCTGGGAATACACCAGCTTTTAACAAATTCATCTTAATGATCGGGAGCGGAGTCAAAAGTTCATCCACTGTGGCAACAAATAAATCTTCCTCGACAACATTGGCATTGTGACTATGCCTAGGCATCGGAGCGGAAATGACATTCGGTTTCTCAGGTGCATCAAATTCAACTTCCTTTGCATCTATAAGGTCTTGAATTTTGTTCTTCAAAGCCCAACAGTTGTTAGTGTCGTGCCCTGGACTTTCAGAATGGTATGTACATCTGGCATTTGGGTGATAATGAGGGGACGCAGTATTAGGATTCTTTGGGGAATCTTTTAAAGTTGCCAGATTCAATTTCAAAGATGTGGTAGAACTTGGGCTAGAGTCATGTTAATCCTGGTGAATTGCCGGACTGGCCTTTCAACCCTTGGTTAGTTATTTCTTGGCTGATCAGATGCAGGCTTTGGAATCATAACGGCCCCCACCACTGGTCGACGTTCAGTTCTTCCTTGATTCCTTTGTGAATAAATAGCAGATACTTCCTTCTTCCCCGTGAAGGGTTTTTTCACAGCTGTAGAGGCAGACAAATCTTTCTGAATCTTCCCACTTCTTATACCAGCCTCCACCCTCTCTCCGGTTAATATCAATTCAGTAAACCCTGCAGAGGAACTCCTAATCAGATGATTGAAGAAAGGGCCCGATAGAGTTCCCAAGAACATGTCCACCAACTCCCTTTCAGACAGAGGGGGTTACACTCTTCCAGCTAGATCTCTCCACTTTTGCACGTAATCTTTGAAGCCCTCATTTGAAACCATAGCCATACTCTGAAGTTGAGTACGGGTAGGCGCCAAATCGGCATTGTATTGGTATTTTTTATAGAAAGCCGCAACAAGTTCTTCCCAATTGTGGATGTCGGCCCTTTCTAACTGGTAAAACCAATCAAGTTGCGTTCCAGGTAAACTATCTTGGAAGAAATGGACCCACAAGTCTTTGTCAGCAGAGTGCGGTTGAATCTTCCTGACATATGATCGGAGATGCATTTTAGGACACGACACTCCATCATATTTTGCAAATAATGGCACTTTAAACTTTGGTGGGATCACAATTCCTGACACTAACCCCAATTCTTCAAAATCTAGACCCGGTACTCTCTGTATTTCCATAACGGTTAAACGCTCTTCCAGGTGTCTGTACTTATCATCAGCCGGAGGGTACTGTTCTTCAGAGTAGTCTTCCTCTTCCTCCTCTTCTTCAGAGTCTGACGGAACTGCCATTTCTTTTCCTTTTCTTTCCCCTTCATCAGATGTTGCTGGAAAATCTAAGGTTCTTCTAGCTTGTCCTTGAAACCTTCTTCCCATGATTACCACACCAGATGGTTTCTTCTCTTTCTTCTTTTTCTCTTTCTCTTTTTCTAGCAGAGTCTTCAGCTCCTCTTGCCCCTTGGCTAAGGTCATGAGTAACTGCTGAAATTGTGTGTTTTGAGATTGGAGGTCTTTGACCGTCTGTTCGAGATCCATCTTACTGAAATAAACAATAGAGAGATGAGGAAACTTGTTGCAAAGACCTGTTTATGTTTATGATGAATGATATGTATACATGCAATGCTTTCAAGGATTTAAAAATTCAAATTTGTTTTAAACAAAAAGAAAACACACGTTATATTAATAAGATAGAATTTGAGTACATCAATGCCCCTTGGGAAAAATAATACAAAATTCTAAGATAAAAAGACATTGTGCATCCTCTTTGGTGCAATGTAGATATTTAGAGTCTGCTCCTCATGAAGTAGCCGAGTGAGTTCTAAAACCTTCTTCTCGCTTGCGTAGAATTGGGCTTCGAAAGTATCATGCTATCCTTTGAGTTGTATCCAATCCCCTTGTAGATCCTCGAGTGATGTGGGTATGTCAGGATGTAGGATAGTGTATGGAACTTCTCCCTCCTTAACAGGCTCAATAATCACTGGGAGAATGGAAGGATAAGGCATCATAAGACTTTAAGCGCGAGTTCGTACCCACTGGAGGTAAGGCTCAAGAGGGATGGAATTCTTGTGTCCCAAAGTCTTGCTATCCACCTTGTTTCGCATCCTCCAAGCTCGGATGAATCTCTGGCGAAGTCCTTGATCGTCGTTGTCGTAGTCGAAAACCAAGCCTTGAATCAGTATATCATGTGGGCCATCCCTTCGGGCATAACCAAACTATCTTAGATCTAAGCACAGGTTGTAGGTGATACCTCCCCCAATGCCAAGTAGAGGGACATTAGGGAATTCCCCACAACAGTCAACAATGATAACATTCTCTTTGGATCGAGAGCACCAATGAATATCTGAATGTTTAAGTGTCATTAACCTTTGTGACCACCTCAAACCTTGCTCATTCTTTAAGACTGATTAGGGAAGATGAGAAATAAACCATCTCGCCAGGAGAGGAGTGCAACACATAAGAACACATCTTTTCCTCATTGTACGAGTGTGAAAAGAGTGTAAGATATCCCCAAGCAATGTAGGCACCGGATTGCGTGACATGAAGATCTTGAAGGTGCTCACATCTATGAGTTGGTCAGGATTGGGGAACAGGACCATCCCATAGATGAGAAGAGCTATAATCTCCTCAAAAGCTTGCAAGTCTAGGGAATTCCAACAACTTTGGGCTTTCTCAAACAGAAACTTTGCCAAGAAGCCTTTGACACCACTTCTAGTTTCCCAATGAGTTGTGACATCAGATGAGTGCAAGTGCAGAGCTTGAGAAATCTCATCTGGCTTTGGATCTCTTTCTGTACCGTTGAAAGGTAGTTGACTGAGAATGGGAATCCTCAAGAGTTGAGAGAATTCTTCCAAAGTAGGCACAAGTTGATAGTCAGGAAATGTGAAGAAATGATGCAAAGGGTCAAAGAACTGGAAGAGAACTTTCATCATATCCTCCTCTGTGTTGGAGGTGACCAAGTTGAGTAGACGACCATGCCTCTCGGTGAATGGAGAGTTCTCAGGGATCCTTGAAGCTAGCTCCTTGAGTTCTGGAGGAATTCTTACAAGGTTGATTTGGATAGTCTTCCTGCGAAGTGAATCCATATCCTACAAAACAAGAACAAACATGAATCTCCAAAATACTTGAAACGGTTAGTGAATGCATATGATGTTCATGATGTCCATGATGTTATGTACAAGTATGGATATACAAGAAAATCAAACAAGTTCTTAGTTTAGGCTTGCATGGGGTTTTATAGGTAAGTACCCTCTTGAAGTTTAGTTGGCTCAACCTGTCCTAACAATAGTAATCGGGTTCTAAGGAGCTCAATATCACTGGATTGTTTCCTTGGTCATTGTTTCAGCTCATGCCTCTTTAATGGTGACCGAAATATCCCAAGAAACCAACCCTTAATGAGTGTAGTATCGAGTATCTACCAACTTCGAACTGCACCAAAGCCGGTCATCTCACTACATCCTAAAGGCCAAGTTGGTCAAGTAAAGGGTTCTAGAAGTTCATTAGTGCTTCATGACATCACTCAGCGGCCCCGTATTCTCTTTGATTGACTCAAATGCTACCAGTACCCATAAATATGTCACACTAACATAGCTATTGCTTAGACCATGTCGGTATACCCCGCATAGTTTCCACAACGTATTGATATTTACCTATAAGGTTTCCCAAATCCAGGTGGAGGATTCAAACCCAAACAAAGAACCATAATGTAAAGCAAACAAATCAAACAAGGTAAGCAAATAAATGTGATCTAAACCCTAAGGTAACACCACTTTTATTAAGATCCCCAACAGAGTCTCCAGTTCTGTGATACGGTGGGAGAACTGACTTGAGGTTTTACATTTTATTGCAAATGTCGCGGTTAGCAAGAGTCGCCACCGACTTTTCTTTTATCCAAAAGGAAAGGTAAAAAAGCACAGGAAAGACCTTTGAGATGTTTTCTTGAGTTCGGGGGGTAGATTATGAAAAGGGAAGGTGCTAGCACCCTTTTCATCCATGGTTTTCCATGGGCTCTTAGTTACTTGCTTAGATCACTTGCTTTGGTTTGTTTGAAATGGTGTTTGGTGTGGTTTTTGAAAGTATTTTGTAAAAGAGGCCATTCGATTAGGCAATCTTTGTAATGATTCTCGTTCGTAACAATGTATACAAAGATGTTTGTCTTTTGAAAATGTTTTCAATGATCATAAGATGTTTTGAAATGTGTGTTTGTTTATTTTGAAAATAGCAAGGATTTTGTTTGAAACGGAGCAAGTAACTAGAAGCTATCTACCTACTCAAATGTCTTTCCTGTGTATTTTCTATTCCTTTGACATTGTTGTCTTACCATTGATTTGGTAAGAAAGCCTATCTTTGGATGTAAACGGGACGGGCGTGGGTCATCGTATAACCATGATTAGTAATGTTTGCAAAGTATCTTTGCATTTTTGAGGGACCAAGATCATTTTGTAAGGCAACTTTTGAATAGCGTCATCGAGGGTCTATGATCTTATATTTGTTTTGTTTTGCCAAGATACTTCGCATGCGTAACATGGCCATTTTATTTTAGGCAACCAAGTGGGAGAAATCCTAAGGGTGCTTGTGTGCAAATGCATCATTTTCATGCTTTTGATTTTGTCTTGCATTTAGGGTTTTCTATTTATTTTGTTTTGTTTTTGTCATACAAACCCTAATTACTACTCATGGCATATGAAAGCGATAAATTGCGTAATGTAAATATTTCTAAGCTATTACAACAATTTTATGGGAGGGGGTAATACAAGTTGGAATGGGGATTTGCACAGATATAAATCTAAATACATTATTACAACCAAATCGAATTTGTGCGAATTAAGATAAATATAATACAATATTTAAAATGTGATGCAATGTACATGTGAGAAAAGATGTTTTGTGTCTTGTTTTTATGTAAAAAGAATATTTAATCTAACCCTAAAAAATATAAGGAAAAATATTTAATTTTTTGAAAGGGGTTTAACCCTAATTTTATTTAAGAGAAAATAAAGTTTCTATATTATTATTTTTGTTTATTTTCTTGTGTAAAATAATAAATAATATTATAATAAAATATAAAGTTTTGTATGTATGCAAAAAATAGGGATTTATAAATATGAAATGCAAAATAAAAATACTAAGTATATTTAATTATATTTACAAATTTATTAAGAAAAATAAATTATATCCTATTAAAATAAACTATATTTTTATGTGAGAAATATTAAAAAAATAAAATAAAAGTGTAATATTATTAATTTATATTTTTGGGATTTTTTATGTTTTAAAGAAAAATATTTAAAAATATTAAATGTGAAAACAAAACAAAAATAAAATAAAATATGAAAAGAGTTAGTAGGGGGTGATGTAGTAAATCAATGGTAATATGCTAGCAAAAAAAATACTGGCCCAATAACCAAGCCCAATCTGCAAAAAAGAGGTCAAAAACTGAAAAGGAAAAATTGTAAAAATGCAAAAGTAGCGCGCAGGTTCGAACCCAGGACATGGGTCTCACCAGCGCGCTGCTTTACCATTGGGATGGCTATACATCCATTGCCTTTACTGAAACAAAAACAACATATTATAAAACGCGCCCTTGCCCTGTTTCATCTTCTTCCTCAAGCCTTGGCCGGATCCCCTGTAACTTCCTCATGCCTCCATAAAAATGAAAATTTATAACATGAAAAATGTAGCATTTGAACTCACGAATCCAACCATATAAGTTATGTAATCTAACTATCAAAGATCAAAGAGAATTTTAAAAGCCCCAAATTCTAACCTAATATTTTAAGAGATTTCAACTTCCAAATTCTCTTAGCACAAGTAAAATCAATGCAAGATAATGATATGTATAGCTTCGTTATGATGAGAACTACATTTTTTATTCACAGATCATGGCCTAAGGTTGCCTGTACAAGGAGATAGAGTTTGAAAATTTACCTCCTTCAGCTGGAATTGTGTATGGAAATGTAGTGACTTTAATGGAGGCCTGATGCTTGCTTGAGCTTCCTTGAGCTTCCCTGAATCTATTCCAACCTTTGCCTTGCTCTGAAAGTGGCTAGAACTCCCTGACCAAGTCCAACTGCAAGCTTCAAAGTCAACAATGGAAGATGTTGGAAAAGAGGATACATAACAGGGATGATGGTTTGGATGGGTTTTATATCAAGTATGTAAGGTATTGGAATGATCTAAACACAAAACGCACGAGCCAAATGAAAGCTGGATGTGTTTATGCAGAAACTGTATGCTTTGGACAGTTTTTGGTGTTTTTCATCTTGAGAGAGTTTTTGGTCTTGGCTTGGTCCCCTATGTGTTGTATATTGTTTTCATATTAGTATAGAAATGGTTTTGTGTCAACCCTCTATCAGCTGTGCAAGCCCTAGCCTTTTTGCCACTTTTCTTGTACTTGAAGCAAAGTGATAAGACAAAGATCTCATGCATGTACCAGTTTGCTTAGGGTTGGTATTTATTCCCTACAAGTTGCCTTTGGTCTGTGGTACTTGCATGTATCAAGGGGACAGGTCCAAGGCTCAAGATTACAAAGTTTGCAAAAGTGGTTCTTTATGAAAATGGCAATGGAACCTTTTTGCCATAAGTGGAATTACAAGTTGGATAAAGGTTCAAAATCATGGATAGAGGCTTTGTTAACTGAGTAAGAATTTAATTAAGGAGTGTGTAGAAAGTTTAGGACCTGTACATCATGAAATATCCAGCATAGGTTTGATTTGCAACTTGGTTCTTCATGAAATGGCTTGAACAAAAAGTGAGAAAATGCCAATTTCCTCTCTTCGATTCTCCTTACTCAAAAATGATCTTGGAGAGTTCTTGGACATTTTGGAAATCTTGCAATGTGTTATATAATCCATCTTTGAAATTCATTTTGAGATACCTCTTGGAACTAGATGAAAACTTGCCATGAAGTTGGGTCCAAAACCTGCCTAAATTAGGGCAAAAATTTCACTAAGTTAAGAAGTTCATGACCATGTATTCACAAATTTATAACTTGAGATCCAAGCATCTTCATGGAAAAGTTTGTGAAGAAAAGTTGTAGATTTCATGGAGTTCTAAAACTTTCATGTTGGGAACTTTCTTTGAATCAATATCCATCATGGTGAAAAGGCTGTGAAAAGTTGAGAAAAAATAAGAAAATTTTTATACTTAGAAAATTTCTAAGTTATGAAAATTTTCAAATTCAAACCCTAATTTTCAAACTTGGTTTACTTGGTGAACAAGTTTCACATTTTGACATGTATTGATGAATTATGACTCTTGATACTTGATTTTGACCAAAAAGTCAAAGTTTGACTTTTCAGTATACAGTTGACTTTTAATCAGTTGACTGCAAATTTCATCTGTCAATCCAATGAATTTGAAATGTTTTGAACCATGTAATTAAGTCAAGATGATGCCATTGAATCCTTGAAATCATGCTTGAACTCAATTGGTCATTGGCTAGGTTAAAAATCATAAATTTCCCTTCCTCAGTCAAAACCCTAATTTTGACCATTTTGCCCTTTTGATGATTTGCTCAAATTTCTTGAGGAGTTGTAATCCAAACTTGATCAAATGGTATATATGAGTCTAAAATGTTGATGTGGATCAAAAATCATGAAGTTTGACTGTGAATTGGACATGATTGACTTTTCCCCCAATACAACTGATTTTTAGGTCAACTGCCCAATTGACTGATCAAAAATGTGGTTCAAGGCTTGAAACTTATCATGAGCAATCTTAGGGGTCCAAAATGATGTATGAAAGTCACATGAAGCATTGATGGTCTAAAAATCCTTGTGCAAACTCAAACCCTAATTTTAGGTTATC
Source organism: Vicia faba (assembly GCA_948472305.1). Classification (NCBI taxonomy): domain Eukaryota; kingdom Viridiplantae; phylum Streptophyta; class Magnoliopsida; order Fabales; family Fabaceae; genus Vicia; species Vicia faba. The sequence goes on from OX451741.1 coordinate 1,107,716,509, forward strand.
AGTGCAAGATGAGATGTCTTGAGCTGACCAAACCTTAATCTTGTCTTGAGTCAAAGAAGTCTTGTGAGAAAAGTCTTGATAAATGAGAGGGCAAATTTGGGGGTACAACACTCCAAATTAGGGTTTTAATTTTCTTAAGGAAAATTGGACTTTTTATGCCTCAAATGAATTTTATGGTTCATTATAGGTCTATAATATTGCTCATACCAAGTTTAAAGTCTTGCACTACAAATTTGCTCAGTCAATTGCTCAGATGACTGAAAATCAGCTGTATTGGGTATAAAGTCAACTATGGTTAATATACAGTCAAACTTCATGATTTTTGGACAAAATCAACATTTTGAAGTCATATTCATCAATTGATCAAGTGTTGATCATAATTCCTCAAGAAAAACACTCAAATCATTAAAGGGGTAAAATTGTCAAAATTAGGGTTTTGACTAAGAATGACTGATTATTGAATTTTGACCTAGTACATGATCTAATGGGTTGAATCATGATCTCAAGGATTAAAACACAACATATTTACCTAATATCATGGCTCAAATCATTTCTCAAAATCAATGGATTGATAGTTGAATTTTGGATCAACTGATGAAAAGTCAACTGATACACAAAAAGTCAAACTTTAATTTTTTGATCAACATTGAATTTCAAAGATTAAGATTCATCAAGATACTTAAAAATATCAAACTTGATCATCAAGAATTAAGAAAGTCAAGAAAGTCCACAAAAATTTAAAGTTTTCAATACTTAGAAAATTTCTAAGTATTTTTTAACCTTGATAATTTCAATACTTCATGATAATTTTTCACCAAGATGCAAGATGATTCAAGGAAAACTTTCAACATGAAAATTGTAGATCTTGATGAACTCTAAATTTTTTTATTATAGGGTTGATGTCCAAAAAATTCTTATATTTGAAGATATAGGCTCATGAAGTCATGAAAATTTTCATAAAACACTTAGTGAAATTTTGAACTAGTTTAGACATATTTTGACCTAACTTCTTGACCAATTTTCACGAAGTTCCAAGATGATTTAGCCAAAGTGGTAAACATGAAGGTTGTAGACAATGTTTCAAGATTTCCAAAATGTCCAATAACTTGAAGTGATCATGCTTGAGCTAGGAGAATCAAAGAGAATAAGTTGACCTTTCATTCTTGAATTATAGGTCATTTTGATGATGACCACTTGATCAAATCTCAAGCCATGCTGCATAAATCTTGCTTTGCAGGTTTCTAACTTGCAAATCGCTCCATAATTAATTGTTTACACAACCGTTAGAGCTATGATCCAAAAGATTCATCCATTTTTGGCACAAAGTAACATTGCCATTCTTGTAAAGTTGCTTTAATCACAAAGTCAACTTGTCTTAAGCCTCTAACTTATTTATTCTGAACACACTCAACATGCAAGATCAAATAAGCATGTTTAAAGCCTCTAACTACTCTAGATTGCTTTGTACTTGAAACAATCGGCCGGACCGTCATCTGATAATGAAAATTAATAAAGTCGCAACTGAACGTCTTTTATCCCGCTGAAAGGGAAAGGTAAACATCGAGAAAACTTGAGAAGGGAGAAATCACAGTCTTGCGACCGAGAGATCGGGTAAGGGAGTCTGTTACGCGAGGGGAAGGTATTAGCACCCCACACGCTCGTAGTACTCTACGGTATCCATTATTGCTATCTAATCTAATGGGTTTGTAAAATCTATATCTAAGGCTTAAAGCTATACAGGGAATGCATGCAAAGAAAAAGGGAAAGAAAGTGTGGGGAAAAGAAAGGAATATTTACAAAAATATGCTCGATTAGGTCCCACAAAAGCCTCTGCCTACGTATCCCTTTTAAGGAGTCAGAGCAGCCGTAGTTCGGCTCATATATTTTGGTTGGTTTATGTTTTTTAGTTAAGAAAACAAAAGAAATAGTCAAGATGGCGAAACATAAGATAGAACTACAAAAATGTCAACAATTATGATAAAATAGCAAGAGAGATGACAAGACATCGCATGGAAACACAAACTCAGATAAGATGATAAAATATCAGCAAGATAACAAAATATCAGACAATACGATGAAACAAAACACGTAATAATGATATCGAAAATCAAAATAGGATAACAAATATGTGCGATGGCGAAACATCGACTACAAACATATGTGATGGCGAAACATCGGTAAAAAGATAGCAAGATAGCATTGCAGAGATGGAGAAACATCAACAACAAACATATGCGATGGCGAAACACTGGCGAAAATACATAAAGATAACATGAAAAGATGGAGAAACACCAAACAAGTGATAAAACATCACACCTAACAATGATATTGAGAATCAAAGTAGGATAACAAATATGCGTGATGGCGAAACATCGGCAACAAACACATGCGATGGCGAAACATCGACAACAAACATATGCGATGGCGAAACATCGGCTAAAAGATAGAAATGTATCATGGCAAAGATGGCGAAACATAAATTTGACAAGGTTTAAAAATAAATCCAAAAGGCACACAAACAAATAAGATTGGTTTGTATTTTTTTTACCATGAAGAAGGATTTAAGTTTATTAGAGATATTTTATGATTTGCCAAGAAGAAGTTTTAGTTTTAAAATGCAATATGCAAAGAAAGGAAAAATAACTAAGGGAGACTAGCCTAGCACTACCCCTAATGTTATCATACAATGATTGACCCTAAGGTTGAGGATGAAAAGGGGAAGTTTATATTCTATGTTAGAATACATGGATATCTATCCTAATGTCTAGCTCGAAAACTACTTTAATCGAGCAATCCTAAGGGAGCATGGTAAATACCAAACAAGCAAGCAAACACGTGCTTTGGCAAAAGCAAACACATATGAGTAGAGAGCAAGGCACATATGCGGAATTTCCTTAAACATGTTTTTAAATAAACCAGAGGGATTCCTGACAGATATCAACAACAGAAGTCCCTTTCATGCATCTCTATTCCTGTTTGACATGATCTCTAGAAAGCATTAAAATTCAGAGATAAGAATAAGGTCACAATGATACCTAACAGAGTAGGTCTGTTTCCTCTTCGAAGTGCATGAGATAAGACAACTCTACAGAACGACTCCTTGAACCTCCTTCATCAATCATTAATTAGGCATACCCGGGTTGCATCAACGATCAATCACAAGGTCACAACACAAATGTCCACAAGATAGGGAGAGTCCTTGGGGGTATTGGAGTTGAATCGAGTTATGATTAACCAAAGGGGTGTACTTGATTAATCTCGTGAGAGTATGAGCTCCTACACTCAACCATGAGATCCTTTATGCATGGAAACATTTGGTATATGGACCAAAGTGGTTGATTCGAGTTATGGTTAACCAAGGGAAGAAATTGATTAACCTCGTGAGAATGGCCATGCCCAAACTCAACTATGAGACCCTTTATGAAGATGCTTGGTATGTGGACCAAGAGGAGAAAGAGAAGTTGCTTCAATGCATAAGATAAAAATCAAAAGCCCATACAAGGTGGCTTTATGCATGCTCCTATAAAGTGTGACTAGCGTGGCACTAGTATTCTAAATGACCCATTGGATCAATTGATCGAGTAGTTGTCGCTGTAGAATATCCCAAGATCAAACTATGAAATGTGTACAAGTGTGCATTTGTAGGTGGATACCTTTTCATTGATGATGAGCCCAAGAGGAGGCCATGTGTTATAATTTAAACAAAATATGCATGATAGTAATTTAAACATATAAAGAAAATAACAAAGAAAATAAAATTCTAAACTATTACAAACCATATGGGAATGGGGGTACAAGTTTACGAATGGGGGTACAAGTTTACGAATGGGGGTGAGTCGAATCAACTATATGACTAAAAGTCTAAATAAATAATAAATACAACCCAATCGAATTAAAAGTAAAAATAAACAATTAATTAAACTAAAAAAGTATATATTAAAAAAATTAATTAACAAAATAATTAATGATATATATAAAAAAATTTAATAATCTAATTATTTATTTTAAAACAAAATATTTTTTATATTTTATATGTGATAGGAAATAATATAAACAAAACAATACAAAATAAATCAAAAGGGATAGTAAATGGCCCTGGATAAGCAAAAATTGGGGGTGTTGAATAGCAAATTCATCCCAAGCCCAAAATGAGATAAGACCCAGATCTAAGGAAGATGCTTGTGATCCCACGCGTCTCCTTCTGGGAGGTCTATGGTGGATGCAATGTTTCTGAGCTTCAGATCAGATCTGCAAAGATCTGGTGATGAGAAAGCAGCAGGGAGCATGGTAAGCATTGAGGCATCGTGTACATGATCTAGATGAGGTCTGTGTGATCTGGCATGTCACCCCTGGAAAACTTATGGTGGTCATCAGATCTGGAGCATCAGATTGTGAAGGATGGAGATGCAATGATGATCCAACGACATAACGCGAAGGAATATGGTGGGCAACGATGAAGCACCTGCGCAAAATCACATGAAGACCACAAAGGCGGTGACAAGTGTCACTGCCAGATTAGTTGTTAATTAAAATTAATTTAACAAAACTGAAATGTTAATGAGAGTTATTAGAGATAATTTTCAAACGCTTTCTCTCTCTCAACCTCAAATTCTCTCTCCTCTCTCTATATTTTCTTCAAACACAAACATTAAAACAATATATAAAAAAGGAAAGAAATAGGTCTACACGGTTGAGCTGATGAAAATTGACGGTGGTTCGATGAACACACGGCGACACTGATGAAGATCAATGGCTGCACTGCCGTGGATGGCTCCGACCATCAATTTTCTTGCATATTTCGCTTTGTCTCCTTCCTCTGATCTCTAATATTGAGTTTGATTTTGCAGATATAGAACAGTTACGCATAGATCTGAAAGGGGAAAATGAAAACCCTAATTTTTCTAAACAAACTGATATCAACCATTATGCATGAATGATGACAGAGAGTAAAGAAATAGGAAGAAAAACGAAGGAAAGGAGAAGAGATTCGGTCTCGGAGGATTCAAATCTCATCAATCTTCTGAGATTTCTCCGGTAATATCTTTTTGATTCTTGGTTTTTGTTTTGATTCTCTGTGATTTTTGTGGCTTGAGAAATCTCTTCTCCTCTTCGTCTTTCTGTATGATTCTGAAGGGATTTTTGTTAGGAAAATGATGATCAGGTTAGGGTTTTCTGGTTGTTGTTGCTGCGGAGCTTCTGATCTTTTGAACAATGAAATCCCCCCTATTTCAGTGCCAATTGATTATTTATATACTCATATCAATTAGGGTTTTGGATCTGATTTTCTTTGACAGGTTTGCTGATGTTTGTTAACAGACTTTGAATGAGTTTTGTTGTGGGCTTAATCCATCTGATATCTGTGACAATTGAACTTCTGTTTGTTGGGTTGTTTGTTACTGCAACCAGTTCTTTTTCTGATTTCGCTGAGTTGTGATCTTTGATGCTGGACCCTCTGATTTTTGTGATAACAGACTTGCTGACTTCTAAATTAGGCTTTGCAATCTTTGGTCTGTTATTTTTTTGTTTGATAAGTGGTGTTTCTTGTAGTTGTTTAGTGATTGGCTTGCATTTTTGGTAAAACCCAAGTGTGTGTGTGAATGTCATGACTGATGTCATAACATTCTAGTTTAGTATGTACTGATTCATTAGGTACCTTTGCAGAAAAATATTGTCATACAGGTGCTGCTGTTTATAAGTGTGTATCTGAGCATTTTGCAAAAAGATCACATTTACCTAAATCAGTAGACAGGTTTTCAGATGTCATAACAAATGTTAAGACATCCTGTTATGAACTAACAGTTATGCAATTTGGGTAATTCTGAGTTTTTTCAGGATTATGACTCAGCCTTTCCAGAACAGAAAATCTCGTGGACTTGGGGTTAACCTAGCTCAACCCTAACCTGGTTGATAAAGTCATGTGACCTAGTTTTAAGGTCAAATGGAATTAACCCTAGCTTTTTGTGGAAACCCTAACTGAAGATGCAGCTGCTATATATTCAACAGAGCTGCTGTTTTGGAATCGATCCCTTTTTGACAGAAGATCATTTAGAAGCTGTATAGTTTTAACTATTGTAATCCAAGCAATTATCATTGTGATAAGTGACTTGGAATAGGTTTTTAATTGTAAGGGTTGTGTATCACTCAAAGCTTTGAAGCAAGAGTGTTTGTATGTCTCTTGACTAAAGCTTTGAAGCAAAGTCAAGTTAGGTTTGTGTATCACTCAAAGCTGTGAAGCAAGAGTGTTTTTGTTTCTTGATTAAAAAGCTGTGAAGCATAATCAAGTGTATGTGTTGAAGAGTGTCTTCATCAATTCATTAGTCAAATTGTTTTATGTATCATTGTTGTGATTGAGGGGGAGTGAGTAGGAACTCAGGTTTAAGTTGTACTTAGATTGAAGTTGCATTGGGTAGGTCTTAAGTGAAGGAGATAAACTGGTTGGTTTATTCCTGAATTAATATCTCATATAGTGGATTTCCTCCCTGGCTTGGTAGCCCCCAGAGTAGGTGTTGTTGCACACTGAACTGGGTAAACAGTTGACTGTGTTCTTTACTGTTTTTGTATTTACTGTCTTATAGAAAGTCAGATACGGTGTCATAACATTGAACGTGACATTGAGTATCTGCAGCCAGAATTTCAATTGGTATCAGAGCAGGCACCCTGCCTGTATTACTGGGTGAGATATAGGGATATCACTTTCTGGCACTATGGACAAAGAAGGAGTTTTTGGAAATAGACCACCCATTCTGGATGGAACAAATTATGACTACTGGAAACCTCGTATGATTGCCTTCTTAAAATCTCTGGACAAAAAGGCTTGGAGAGCTGCTGACAAAGGATGGATCCATCCCACCATAACTGAGAAAGATGGGACAATCAGTCTGAAGCCTGAGGAAGATTGGAGTAAAGAAGAAGATGAGTTAGCCCTGGGAAATTCCAAAGCTTTAAATGCCTTGTTCAATGGAATTGATAGAAACATATTCAGACTAGTACATCAATATGAACTGGCCAAGGAAGTTTGGGACACTCTCAAAACTACCCATGAGGGCACTTCCAAAGTAAAAATGTCAAGACTTCAGATGTTGACTACCAAGTTTGAGAATCTAAAAATGATGGAAGATGAAACCATTCATGAGTTTCACATGAACATCTTGGAGATTGCCAACACCTCAGGAGCACTGGGAGAAAAGATGTCAGAAGAAAAATTGGTGAGAAAGATTCTCAGATCCTTGCCTAAAAGATTTGCAATGAAGGTAACTGCCATAGAGGAAGCCCAGGACATCAGCAAGTTGAAAGTGGATGAACTTATTGGGTCTCTTCAGACTTTTGAGATGGGGATCACTGAAAATGGTGACAAGAAGAACAAGAACATAGCACTTGTATCCAACACTGATGTTGAAAACAAGGAGGATGAAGAAGAAAATATTTCAGAAGCTATAGCCATGCTTGGAAGACAGTTCAACAAACTCATCAAAAGAATAGATCCAAAGTCAAGGTCTAATGTTCATAACATTCCCTCTGACATTGACAGTTCCAGCAGAAGACCAAGGTCAGAAGAGAAGGGAAATCAAGGCAGAGGAATTCAATGCCATGTCTGTGAAGGATATGGGCATATTCGAGCTGAATGTCCTACCTTTCTTAAGAAACAAAAGAAAGGAATGACTGTTACTTGGTCTGACTGTGATTCAGAAAGTAATTCTAAAGAAGAATCTGCCAAACTAGTTACTGCTCTAACTGGTGTTTGTACCTCTGAAAGTGACACTAGTGATGAAGAAGTGACATTTGAAGAACTGGTTGATACTTACAAGAAACTGTGTATTAGAAGTGCTGAAGTCTGTGTGCAGAATGAGAAACAATCAAAACTCATCATAAAGCTGGAGGCTGAAAAAAGGGCAAACCTTGAAACTATAAGTCATCTAGAAGGAGAAGTTCAATTGCTGAACTCACAACTGAACCAAATGACCAAATCTGTCAAGATGCTGACTAATGGAACAGACAAATTGGAAGAGATTCTTCAAGTTGGACAAAATGTGGGAAACAAATCTGGACTAGGATTTGCGGAAGCTAAGAAATCTGGTGCAGACAAGAAAATCAAGCCTGTTAAGCAAATGTCAAAGCAGATGTCTCAACACAACTCTCAACATCAGAAACAGAGATATATGAAGAAAAAGTACCAAAGATGGAGATGTCATCATTGTGGGAGGTATGGCCACATAAAGCCTTTCTGCTTCAAATTGCATGGATACCCTAATCAAAACTCAGGTGTTAAACCTAAGTCAAAAAGGGTACCACATACTCCTCAATGGAAGAAAAAGGCTACTGCCCTGATAGTCCACACTTCCCTGAGAGTCTCTGCAAGGGAAGGCTGGTACTTTGACAGTGGGTGCTCTAAGCACATGACTGGAATAAAGAACATTCTCAATCATGTTAAACCTCACACTGCTAGTTATGTGACCTTTGGAGATGGTGCTAAAGGTGAAATCAAAGGAGTTGGTAATTTGGACTGCCCTGAAGTTCCAAATCTAAATGAAGTTCTATTGGTAAAAGGCCTGACTGCTAATCTCATTAGTATCAGTCAATTGTGTGATCTAGGATTCAAGGTCATCTTCTCAAAATCTGAATGTCTAATAATTAATGAAAAACTAGAAGTGGTAATGAAAGGAATCAGATCTAAAGATAACTGTTACTTGTGGCAGCCTGAGAACACTAATAACTCCACTATGTGTTCCATTACCAAAGAAGAAAAAGAGATGAAACTGTGGCACCATAAGCTTGGCCATCTTCATCTAAGAAGAATGAAAAGAACTATCTCTATGGAAGCAGTCAGAAGGATTCCAAGACTGCAAATTGATAAAAGGAGGGTTTGTGGTGAACTTCAAATTGAAAGGCTTGGTAAAAAGAGACATGTCTATGATGTGGTGAATAAACTTGAAGAAGGATGTGTTGTCAGAACCAGAAGTAATCATGACAAAGAATTTGGAAACAACAAGTTTAATAAATTCTGTTTTCCAAAAAAAATGAGTCATGAAGTCTCCTCTCCTATAACTCATCATCAAAATGGAGTTGACAAAAAGAAAAATAGGAACATACAGGAATCTGCCAAAGCTATGATTCATGTCAAAAGAATGCCTTCCCAACTCTGTGCTGAAATAGTTGCAGCTGGTAGTAGCTGTTCTCAAAATATCTGGACAAAACAGATGCTCACTGAGTATAATGTCTCACAAGATGTTGTGACATTGTATTGTGACAATATGAATACAATCAATATTTCCAAGAACCCTATTCAGCATAGCAGGATCAAGCACATTGACCTTGTAGAGAAGAAGACAATTAAACTGGAACATGGTGTCATCAAGCTTCAGCTAGTTGATTCTTCTACCAAGGCTCTTGTTGGAAATCAACTTGAAAACTTGAGGGGCAAGATGGGTATTTGCCAACGTGAAAAATTATAGCAATTAATTTTGCTCAAAACAAGGGTTGAAGGAGTTATTTGTGTTGAGTCTATTTTTAGTAGGTTAATCATATGTCTTTCCAACTCTGTCAAAATTATTAAGAAGTTGAATAGACTCTCATTTGCCTCCTACCTCTCTCGTCTTTGCAACCTATTCCTTTCTCTCAATCAAAGTTTTCTCTCAAATTGCTACTGGTGCTCGAAGTCAATCAAAATGTCTCAAACATCATCTTCAACCAAGGCGACCACTTCATCTTCTTCATCTGACCAAGATTCTCGAGCAATCACCAGATGCATAGATTCTGAGGTCCTGGAGATCACCCCTCTCAGAGAAATGGCAACTGACCCCTCCAAAGTCAAAAAGCTGAGAACTAGGCATGCAGGAAGAGCTCAAGCTACTGCTTCTGGTAATCCTTCTCATCCTTCTTCCTCTGTTCCAAATAGGGAAGGATCAGTTCAAGTTCATCAAGCAATTGCTAGGCTTGTGACAAGTATACTAAGCAGAAACCAATCTGTACCGGGGATTTCTGTCCCATTAAATCAATCAGGAAGCCTAAATGTGGATGTCTCTGAGAATGTAGATGTCTCTGAGAATGTTGTGACACAAAATGACAACATTCAGAACCCTTCAGAAAAGACTGCTGATCCACCTATCATTGATGTGGATGAGGAATACATAGACAATAATCTGATTGCCAATGTAAACCCTAGCATGGCTAGGAGAATGATGAAAAGAAAGGGTAATCAGAATGATGCAAAATGTATGTCCAAAGATAAACCTGTTGTTAAGAAATCCAAGGCTGAAGGCAAGGCTGGAGTAGAATCTGTGAAAACTGGTCAGTCCAAAGGGAAGGTGAAAGCCCAGGTGTATACTGGTAGACAACCAATTACAAAGAAGAGAAAAGAACCTGAATCTTCTGATTCTGATGAGGAATCAGAGTTTGAGATTGATGCTGAAGAAATTCCTATCAGAAGGAAACTACCCTCCAGCAAAATTGCTAGAGTTCCTGAAGTCCCAACAGACAACATCTCTTTTCACCATCCTGACAATGCAAACAGATGGAAGTATGTTTGCTTGAAGAGAATAGCTTTAGAAAGAGAACTCAACAATGATGCCATGGAGTGCAAGGACATCATGGACCTGATTAAGAATGTTGGACTGATGAAGACAGTGATAAAATTTACCAAGTGTTATGAAAATCTGGTCAAGGAGTTCATAGTTAACTTGTCTAATGAATGTGCTGATGGAAGGTCAGCTGACTTTGAAAGTGTTTTTGTTAGAGGAAGAAGAGTTAATTTCTCTCCATCAGAAATTAACAAATTTCTTGGAAGATCAAATGAGGATTGTCCTGAACTGGAAGTCACTGACAATGAAGTTTGTCAAACCATCACAGCAAGGCAAGTGAAGTGCTGGCCCTTGAAAGGCAAACTGAATGCCAGCAAACTTAGCATGAAATTTGCCATCCTGCACAAGATTGGTGCAGCCAACTGGGTACCTACAAACCATAAATCAACTATCTCCACAGGATTGGGGAGATTTATTTATGCTGTGGGAACCAAGACTGCTTTTGACTATGGCAGGTATATTTTTGAACAAACTTTAAAACATGCTGGTAGTTATGCTGTCAAAGGCCCAATTGCCTTTCCCTCCCTCCTTTGTGGAATTATCCTTGCACAATACCCTGATATCCTGGTGGCAAGAGATACTTCTTGCAAAAGAGCTCCCGCCCTTGGGTTGCACTACAAACTGTTTCAGGGATCTCATGCTCCTGATATTGTCATAACATCAGCTGAGACATCTTCTGTGAAGACTCAGTCCAAAACATCTGATGTTATAGCTGTATTAAAAGAGACCTGCAAAGAACTGGAAGCTAGGAAAAAGACCCTAGAAAACCTAATTGCCAGGTTAGAAAAGGAGGAAGCTGAAGGAAACAGAAAGGAAGAGGGTGTAGAAGCTGAAGATCATCTCAATACTGAAGAAACCAGCTCCTCTGAGTCTGATGACAGTGCTTAAATGTTGGAGGAGTTACTGGTTGGTGGAGTTTCTGTTTCATGGTGGAGCTTGCAAAGTGTGTTCAATTTCTTTTTGCTAGTTTTGTTGCTTTTACTTTTGGGATGACTGTATAATTTTTAAGAACTTGTATCTTTGGCATTTGTGGCTAAAGAGGGGGAGATATATTTTGGTACTTAATTTGTCATTCTATTTTCTGCAGTCATATTTATTCTGCTGCTATCTATCTCTGATTGCTTAGGGTCTTTAGCCAAAAATCTGCCAAAGGGGGAGTTTGTAGTTGTTTAGTGATTGGCTTGCATTTTTGGTAAAACCCAAGTGTGTGTGTGAATGTCACGACTGATGTCATAACATTCTAGTTTAGTATGTACTGATTCATTAGGTACCTTTGCAGAAAAATATTGTCATACAGGTGCTGCTGTTTATAAGTGTGTATCTGAGCATTTTGCAAAAAGATCACATTTACCTAAATCAGTAGACAGGTTTTCAGATGTCATAACAAATGTTAAGACATCCTGTTCTGAACTAACAGTTATGCAGTTTGGGTAATTCTTAGTTTTTTCAGGATTATGACTCAGTCTTTCCAGAACAGAAAATCTCGTGGACTTGGGGTTAACCTAGCTCAACCCTAACCTGGTTGATAAAGTCTTGTGACCTAGTCTTAAGGTCAAACAGAATTAACCCTAGATTTTTGTGGAAACCCTAACTGAAGATGAAGCTGCTATATATTCAACAGAGCTGCTGTTTTGGAATCAATCCCTTTTTGACAGAAGATCATTTAGAAGTTGTATAGTTTTAACTATTGTAATCTAAGAAATTATCATTGTGATAAGTGACTTGGAATAGGTTTTTAATTGTAAGGGTTGTGTATCACTCAAAGCTTTGAAGCAAGAGTGTTTGTATGTCTCTTGACTAAATCTTTGAAGCAAAGTCAAGTTAGGTTTGTGTATCACTCAAAGCTGTGAAGCAAGAGTGTTTGTGTTGCTTGATTAAAAAGCTGTGAAGCATAATCAAGTGTATGTGTTGAAGAGTGTCTTCATCAATTCATTAGTCAAATTGTTTTATGTATCACTGCTGTGATTGAGGGGGAGTGAGTAGGAACTCAGGTTTAAGTTGTACTTAGATTGAAGTTGCATTGGGTAGGTCTTAAGTGAAGGAGATAAACTGGTTGGTTTATTCTTGAATTAATATCTCTTATAGTGGATTTCCTCCCTGGCTTGGTAGCCCCCAGAGTAGGTGTTGTTGCACACTGAACTGGGTAAACAATTGACTGTGTTCTTTACTGTTTTTGTATTTACTGTCTTATAGAAAGTCAGATACGGTGTCATAACATTGAACGTGACATTGAGTATCTGCAGCCAGAATTTCATTTCTGATAGCAAATTGTTTTGCTGGGCTGGACTGTTGCAATCCTGAGTTTGTTTTCATTTTCTGATATTTGCCTTGTAATGCTGTGATGATGTACTACTGAGCTTTGGTACTTGCTGCATCTGTTATTGGGTTTGAAATGTGATTTACACCTGCTATTTTACAAAATTCCAGACCTGTTTTATTGTGAACCGAACAAAAGCCTTTTTTCTTGGATTTTTGTTTGAGATTTGCAGTAGAATTTTGCCCATGATTAGCACTGAAATTCTGATTTTATGAGGCTTTAATGTATGCTTGAATCATGATCGAAAAACACCCTTAATTCTATGATTCAAAACTCAAAGCCCTAATGATGAAACTCGAATAGAAAATTCCTTGAAAACTTTTTTGCTTGCGTTCATGTACAAGTTTCTTTGATTGTTTGCTAACAATTATTATTCTTATTGTTTGCTAACAATTTTTATTCTTATTGTTTCATGAGAAAATGATGGTCATGGCATGAAGAATGAAGAGGAGGTAACCGTGGCTAGCATGAAGCAATCTCGGAGATCTTTTGGGAAGATGTTATAAAGTGAGAAGCTTTGAAGGAGAAAAAGTCTTGGAGGAAGATTCAAAAGAAAAGCCATGAAAACCTCTATAGGATTAGGCTTACTAGTTTAGGACCTCTTGATTTTGCTTTGTAACCTTAGAACTTGACTTATAAAAAGAAATGAAGAATGATGGATACTTGTTATTATGAATGATGAATGTGATGTACTTTTGTCTTGCAAACTTAGACAATGAATGATTTTTAAGAAGTTTGAAACTTGTAAATTAGCTTGAATGAATATATGGGATGATATTGTTCTTGGATAAAATTTGAAAGAAGACAAATTAAAATGATGCACTTGAGAAAAAATATATGAATGATGAATGGACTTGAAAACCATGAGACTTTGTAGAGTTTGCACTTGAAATTGATAATAGCATGGTTTAACATATTTGGACAATGGATGATGGATTACTTGAAAACTTGAACGAAACTTGGATAATGAATATAACTTGAATGGAATGGTTGAATAAGCTTTATGTCAAAACTATTTTAATTCCAAATTCAAAGAACCTTGAAAGGTAGTTAAAACCATGAATAAAATTTGCAACGTTGCCTTAGAAACTTCAAATTCAATTTGTGTGAAAACCATGCTTTATTGTTAAACTTGAAACCTTAATGAATAAGTTCCAAACAACTTGCATTTTTTACAAGAATTCCACCTCCATTAAAATCTAATCCATACCAACCTTGCATGATGAACAAACACGATGATACATCCACTAATCCTGATCCAAGAAGGAACCAAGTACTTCCCTTGATTGAAGTGGGATCCTCAATGCCTTCAAAAACCCGTGATAAGTATAGAGAAATAAAATGTACTTCAACCTTGGTAATTTGGAGAAGAAAAGCCCTAAGCTCGATGAGAAGAGATCTCTAGGATCAAAACACTAACCTTGTTGATCTTTTGAATCAAAATGTCTAGTGTACTAGGATAAGACTTATGATGCCACTGCTGTAAGAATTTTGTCAAGGGAAAATCATTCATTCCAATAGTCAAATCCCTAGCCATTTCTAAATCTATGATGAAACAGATAGTCAACTTGAGATGTCATGAGGCCTGAGCCAGGTAGCCTGAATGATCAAAATAATAAGGAGATGAAATCTATCTTGGAATGCCTGACAATACAACCAAATTCCATAGCTTGGAGAAAACCATGAAGATCATAAACTTTGATCCTATCTTAAAATGCATGAATGTGTATGATGAAACATAAGCCACAAAAGTAAAATGAAGAGGAAAAATTTTGGGGTGCAACAGCTGCCCCTATTCAATCATCTTAAACCTGATAAGTGAGAAAACGCGACAACTTTTGAACGTACAAGGTGGAAGAGGATTGAATATTAAAAGAACCCAAATTTGTTCACTCTGAATCAAATAGAAGCGCAAAAACATAGGTAACCGTATATTGCAAGGATGACACCAAACATGAGAAAATAGTGATGATAAATTTTGGGAGAACGGGCCAGGGCAAGATTGGAACACATATATTAACTCTTAACTATGAGATAAAAACTCAAACTAGGAAGACTAGATAAGACTAGATTTCAAAAGAAAAGTGCCAGGACAAAACTGGGATGCAAATCACAAAATTGAGACGAAACTCAACCCGAGACGACTAGATGATACTATGCTTCAGAAGGATGCCCCAGGATAAAACTGGAGCATGAATTACAAAAACGAGATAAAACTCAAACCAAACAGAGAATAGGAAAAACTAAACTCTGGAAAAAGTACGCGGGGCAGAGTGGCTAGAGTGCACGATTCTAGGAGCACCTGCTAGTCTCAACCTAAGATAGACAATATGAAGGAACTGAAAGAATCCCAGGAGTGAGGAACAAAATGAGACGAAACTCGACCCAATAACTAGTTAGACGAAACTAGACTAGATGAGTACCAGGACGAAACTGGATTTCACGTACGGGTAACGAGGCGAAACTCGACCCATAGCAAAAGTGATGATTGTGCATGTTTCTCCGAGTACTTGCTCGTCCCAGATCAATGGATAAACAGTAACGAAAACTGACAGAAGAATCTAAAGAACAAAAGAGACTGATTTTAACTAGGGACGCAGTACGAACACTGTAAAGAGACTCAGTAAAAAAACCTATAAAGGGTCCAAGGTATGAAAATGAAACGAGCCAAAACTCGACTCATTATAACTAGTTATACGAAACTAAACTAGATGAGTACCAGGACGAAACTGGATTTCATGCACAAGCGGTGAGATAGAAACTCGACCCAAAGCAAAGTGATGAGAGCGCATGTTCCTCAGAGCACCTGCTGGTCTCAGATCAATGGATAAACAGTAACCAAAACTGATAGAAGCATCCAAGGAACAAAAGAGACGAATTTCAACCAGGGATGCTGTTGTAACCCAAAATTTGCCCTCTCATTTCTCAAGACTTTTCTCACAAGGGGCTCCCAAAAATTGAAGCTTACACAAATATATTTGGACTTTTCAGCATCAAAATTAAAGAGGAAATTGCTAAAAAAATACAAAACAGATGAAAATACTCTTTTTGACAAAATTAAATGAAAAGTAAGTTCTTTTCGATTTTGCATCCTTCTATTGGAAACTTTGGCTTTGGTTGCATCTTTCGTTTGGGCGCTGGACTCCTTTGGGGAAAGTTCATTTCATGCTTCGATTGAGGCATTGGACTCATTTGGGCAAGTTCATTTCCTGATTCGTTGGGCACTAGACTTCGTTTGAACGTTTGTGCAAATCTTTTGTTTGGCCACATATCATCTTTCCTACGTATTAGCCAAGATTTACAAGGAAGAATTTCTTACCATGTTAACATGCACAAGGCCAAAATCACCCTTTTAAGCCACTTGTTACAAGCTTTGACAGGGCAACACTTCCTATCAACTAGCTTCAATTCACAAGGAACAAATCCTCTTGATGATGTCCTTCAATTCAGGAGGCCAAAGCCTCTCTTCTTCTCTCTTTTGATTACACATCTTTCCTCCTGTAGGCATCCTTCGTTTGGGGCATATGGCCTTCCCAATGTTGCAAGTTTTCGGCTGTGCCTTTCATCCTCTGCATGCATTCTTAGTTTGGAGCGTGTGAATCCTTCAACACAAGCTTTTAGTCATGCCTTTCTTTTGGGCGTGTGGCTCCCTTTTTACAAACTTTTGTTTGAGGATGTTTGCATAAGGTCACAAGGCAGGGACCTCCTGCATACAGTCTTTCATTTGGCCATATGGCCCCTGGAAGGCAAATTTGAGTGGGCAATATCTCCCTTGAAAATGGCTTGCTTCAACATACAAATTTTGCACTATGCCATTGTCTCATGCGAAAGAAGTACCATGTGAAGGGGTAAGAAAACACTTAGAGGAGGGGGGGGGGGTCAATAAGTGACTCTTTTTCTTTTCAAAACAAAGCTTAACAATAATGGAAAGACAAGGTTATTTTTATCCTGGTTCGTTTGAACTCAAACTACTCCAGTCCACCCGTCAAGGTGATTTCGCCTTTCTCAACAAGGACTTAATCCACTATAATCAAATGATTACAAACATACAACAACTGTTGTGACTAACAATGCACAAGTAATCTTACAAGTTACTAACACCACTAAGACTTAAATCTAGTCCTAGTCTACTTGAGAAATCTGAGTAAACTTGGCCTCTCAAGGAACAATTACAAGAGTTTAATCTTACAGATAGTGAAATAAATTTTTCTTCTAATCAAGCTATATCACAACTGTGATTTTTCACTTAGAATAAATTTGCACAAAGTGTATGAACAAAGAGTTTGTGAGCCCAGAATTTTTCACGTAGTTTCTTGCTTCTTTTTTTTTTGAAATTGATTGGTTAGTTAGCTTGCAATAAATGTTCTTCTATATATAGTAGGAACAAAAAGACCGTTGCTGCCTTCAGAAAAGTGGAGAGCATTACATGCTTGCGTGTTTCCTTGCACTATTCCATTTTCCAAGAAACTAGCTTAGACACTTGAGTGCTTGCAGCCGTCTTTGCATTAATGAGCAAACGACACTTGTAAGAACATGTTTCCTGAAGCTTGACAAGACAAGTTGGCTTTAACGTTCTTTCAGAACTTGATTCAACATCTTGAATTCAGAACATGCTTTACTCATCTTCTAAGTAGTGCTTTGCTTGCTAAGAACTTTGATCAGCGCTTGCTTTCAAATAACTTCTGAACAACACTTGCTTTCAAGTAATCTTCTGAGCAAGGAATCCTGCTAAGTGTTAGAAGATATATTTAAGTAAATTGTCTTACCAGAGTCAGCAGTTGCGCTTAAAATAAAAATGGTTCTTTCATTAAAGAACTTCTTCATATAATTTTTAGCTCAGCGCATCACAATGCTTCTGTCAGAACATTATCTGAAACATTCAAATACATTCATCAGAGTATAAATTATCTAAAATATAATTTATTGTTATCATAAAAACTCTGAGATAGATCAGAACTAATCTTGTTCTAACAATCTCCCCCTTTTGATGATGACAAAAATTATTCAGATATAGAAATAAAATATGATAAGAGATAAGAATCTCCCCCTGAAATGAATATTTCTATATAAAAAACTTCCTGAGATTATTTATCAGAGTATGAAAGATATCTTCTTGGATTTCTTCAAAACTTATTTTGAAGATAATGTTTAGCTGAAATACTCTTCCAGAGTTTAAGTGATACCTGCAAAAAAATTCTTTTGCACAGAAAGAAATCTTGTATTTTGTTAGAATGTCTGAGACTTAGTCCCATAACTGTTAAACAGAGATTAGTTCAAAATACTCATTTTCTCCCCCTTTTTGGCATAATCAAAAAGTGTATAAAAAATTGAAGAGCTTAAAAGTTTTCATAAAATAGAAAATGATATCCAGAAGTACAAAACAACAAACAAAACACAAGAAACATAAAGACACTGGGATTTCTTAGTAACAAGAGCCATCAGAAGATTCTTGATCTCAGAGGCAGATTCTTCTTGTTTCATCATCCAACTTCTGATTTCTTGATTTGTCTGGTGTTGCTTATCCAAATGCTCATGAATGACTTCATTTTCCCTCTTGAGCTCATTCAGAGTATCCATGATAAGTGAGGTAGGAGCAGAGGATGATGAAGCTTCAGCAGGAACAACCTTTGGAGCAGCAACCATTGAGTCAGAATGCACAAAGGTTAAAAGTAGAGTGCCCAGATCCATCACAAGAGTTGGCACAGGTTCAGGAGCTGCCTTAACAGAAGGTCGATTCAATAGAATAATAGCCAGAGGGTTTGAATTGTCAGAGGCATCTTCAGATTCATCTTCTGATATGTCCATTGTATCAGCTGGTGTATCAGCAATCATTAAAGAAGACTTCTTATTCCAAATGTCAGCAGCTTCTGACTTGAAAGCATGCAAATGTTTGGAAAAGTTGTCCAGCACCTGAAAGTGACATAAGTCTTGTAGCTTCAGTCACTCAGCATCTAGGGTTCTTCTGAAAGTCTCCCACAGAAGATCCGTTGCAGTTGGGTTCACACTTCTGGTGCAATCTTCTTTCAGCAGATTCAACCATGCTTGAACTTCTGTTAAAAAATTCTGAAACAATGTATTCACATCTGGCTGAACAGGTTTTAGGACAACCTTCTTGAAAGTTTTGTTTTTCAAAAATTGTAGAGATTCATAATCCACTACAGCTCTTAAAAAGCTAGTAGGTTCAGGATTTTTGGTTGGTTCAGGAGTGGCTGAATGGTCAGGTTGGTCAACAAAGTTAGGTGGTGCTAATTGTTCATGAGGTTCAGATGATTCAAAAGTTTCAGGTGGTTCAACAAATTGGTGTTCTGGAATATGAGGGGGTGAGAGTATAAATGAGTTTTGTGTTCGATGTTATGGTGAAGTAGGTGGAGTGATGTCAGGTGAAATGATTATTGTATTTTCAGTAGTGGGAATGGGGTTCTGATGTTGTGGTTTGTTCATGGCAAAAATGTTTTCAGATGGTAAGGTGAAAGGTGGGTTTTGTGTTGCCATATGAACGTTGATTCCTGGAATTCTCCAAGAGCCAGCATCATACCATCCAGATGGTCTGGGTGATAGAGGTCTGGGAGGAGGTCTTGAAAAGTGTTCAGCAGTAATGGGTTGAGAAACAGATGGTTCAGAGGGTTCTGAGTGAGAGGGTTCTGATTGGGATGGTTCTGATTAGGTTTCAGAGTGTTCATCAGAGTCAAAGTCACTCAAGTCTGATAAAACTTGATTTCTTTGAGGGTTGTCAGCAAGAGAGTCAGAGGGTAAGGTCAGGTCAATATCAGCATCTATATCTCCTATGGTTTGGGGGGGTTCAGCAGATGTAGATACATTGACAAAATCATAAACAGTGATAGTTTCAGCAGGTTTACCTGACTTCTTTTTCTTCTGAGGTCTGGCAGAAGGTCCTTCAACTGCTTTCCTCTTCAAAGGTTGCTCAAGAACAACATCTGGAGCAGCTTGATTTCTTCCTTGGAGCCAAGCTGGATCAATAGGTGTTCTAGTCTCTTTGCAGATTTCAATGTAGTGCAGGATGATACATGGATGATCTCCTGAGTTGAACATAGGGAAATCAGCAATAGGTATCCTTCTTCTCTTCACATTAGCTGACACATACGGAGTTGGTTCCACCAGCAGCTTGTCAATTATTTTCCTTTTCACTAAATTCTTCCCAGTCATAGTCTTACCACAAGTAGGTTCTAGCTCCCCCAGAAGATTGGCTTCATCTAGGTGAGCAATCAGACCATTCTCAGTCAAAATTTTTGAGATTAATCTACCCATAGGAATCCAATTCCTTTTGGATTTGGGGGTTTTCATCCTTTCAACTTCCCTAGTCTCTTTTACATGGTTTCAGATATGTTCAAACAGCAAATAAGGCAAATTAATTTTTATATTTGTTCCAAGGCAGAACAACAAGTATTGTTGATCAACATTAATGTAATCTGGAGAGCTGGTTTCCTTCCTATGGTGAATACATCCATGGATTATTCTTGCCTAAATCTTGTATTTATCTTTTAAGTCCCTGACTTTAGAAGATCCTTGACCATTTGTGAAAATTTCTGAGTAGACCCTTGACATTTCCATTCTTCCACTTGGCATACCTGTTACTCCAAGTCCTTTAAAACCTAGCAACTTTTTGATTAGGTTTTCAGTAATGGAGATTTCCTTACCCATTACGAAAGAGAGGATAACTTTAGGGGTTGCAATTGCATGTATCCCGAATTCCTTCACCAAGTGTGGAAAAATTGGACCAATGAGACAGTAAAAAAAGTTTTCCCAACCTTGAAACTTAACAACAGGAAACAAATCAAAACCATTTTCTCTTAGATTCTCAAAATCCACCATTAACTCACTTAACAGTTTCAAGCTGTCTACAGGAATGCGAGTTTTTCTCTCAGGCACTATGTATTGCTCAGAGTGGATGTTCTCAGAATGGGTAGAGGAAGACGCCATTGGAGTTTTTAGAGTTGAGAGATGAAGAAAAGGGTTTTAGAGAAAAAGTACATAAACGTTTGAGTTTTGAAAGAGACGGTAAAAAATGAAAAAGTGTTTTTCCAAAAGTATTTATATGAAATAGTTTTAGAAAATAGGTTTAGAAATATAATTAAAAAATAATTTTTAAAGAATTTAAAACGAATCTCATCATTACGTGCATTTAATGATTTTGCTAAAAATTAGGGGAAAATGTGAGATTATAGCTAATCATTAACAGTTACCTAGAACGACGTCAGTAGCTTTTGCATGCGTGACCTTTCAGAAACACACCACGTGTTCATCTCATGAAGGATGCATGTGACAGCTGTTTGTTCTAATGAATTTCAGAACTATACTTGGAAATGAAACGTTAGAACATTTCAGAACTCTTCATATAGCTTCTGATGTAACTTCTCTTCTAACTTATGAAGAGTTGTTAATCAGAACATTCATTTCAGAATATTATGAAGTCAAACACAGAAGATAAATATTATTTTATTCAGGACATAATTCCATACAAATATTTTTCAAAATGAAATTAAATCTATGTTCTAAAAGGGGTTTGGTAAAAATGTCAGCCCATTGATGGTCTGTTTTTACAAAAATTAAATTTAAAATTCCCTTCTGAATATAGTCCCTTATAAAATGATATTTAATTTCAATATATTTGGCTTTAGAATGTAAAATTGGATTTTTAGAAATACAAATAGCAGAAGTATTGTCACAGAAGATAGGAATCTTACTTTCATAAATATTAAAATCTTCTAGCTGACTTTTCATCCAAATCATCTGAGAACTACATCCAGCAGCAGATATATACTCAACTTCTGTGGTTGATAGTGCAATTGTTGCTTGCTTCTTTCTGTACCACGAGATAAGATTGTCACCCAGAAACTGGCAGCTTCCAGAGGTGCTCTTTCTTTCAATTCTATCTCCAGCAAATTCAGCATCACAATAACCTACTAGTCTGTAATCTTGTGATCCTCTGTAACACAAACCCAGATTAGTAGTACCTTTCAGATACCTATGAATTCTCTTAACAGCTGTTAAGTGAGATTCTCTAGGATATGATTGGAATCTAGCATATAAGCACACGCTGAATAGTATATCAGGTCTAGATGCAGTCAGATAGAGAAGGGATCCAATCATACCTCTATAGAGCTTCTGATCTACCTTCATACTTACCTTATCTTTTCCTAGAATGCAGGTTGGATGCATAGGTGTCTTGGCATGTTTGCTTTCTGACATCTGAAATTTCTTCAGAAGTTCTTTAACATACTTCGTCTGATGTATGTAAGTACCTTATGGAGTCTGGTTGATTTGAATTCCCATAAAGAACTTCAATTCTCCCATCATGCTCATTTCAAATTCTGGATGCATGGTCTCAGCAAATTCTTTTCCAAGGGAGATATTAGAGGTTCCAAAAATTATATCATCAACATAAATTTGACAAATTAAAATATCATTTTTAAATGTCTTTCTGAAAAGAGTTGTGTCCACTTTCCCTCTGGTAAAATCTTTTTCTAAAAGAAAATTACTCAGACGATCATACCAAGCTCTGGGAGCTTGTTTTAAGCCGTACAAAGACTTTTTTAATTTAAAAACATGTTATGGATGTTTTGAATCAATAAATCCAGGAGGTTGATGGACATAAACTTCTTCTTCAATATTGCCATTTAAAAATGTACTTTTAACATCCATTTGATATAATGAAATGCTATTTTGTATAGCAAAAGAAACTAATAATCTTATAGACTCTAACCTGGCGACTGGGGCAAAGGTTTCATTATAATCAATTCCTTCTTGTTGACTATAACCATGTGCAACCAGTCGTGCTTTGTTTCTGATCACCTCTCCTTGCTCGTTCAGTTTGTTTCTAAAAACCCATTTGGTTCCTATAACGTTGAATCCTTTGGGTCTTGGAACTAGATCCCATACATCATTTCTGGAGAATTGATTGAGTTCTTCTTGCATTACTAAGATCCAATCATTATCTTCCAGAGCTTCATCAATAGAAGTTGACTCAATTATAGAAACAAACCAAACAAATATTCTTCATTGATTCTGAGAGAGGATCTTGTTCTGATGGGATCTTCTTTTCTCCCAATGATTACGTCTTCTTTGTGAGCTGAAGAGATTCTAGGAAACCTTTTCTGAGTGGGTTGATCAGATATTCTGAGGTTGTCCAGAGCATTGTCAAGAGGATGATCTGCTGAGTTTTCCTTTGCTTCTGAGTCTTCCTTTGCTTCTGAAGTTTCAGAGTTTTAGGGATGATCTTTTGTACCTACAGAAAAGTCAATTTGCTTTGGCTGTTGCTGGCCAAGCTTATCATCAAACCTGACTTTGATTGATTCTTCAACAATTAGAGTTTATGTGTTATATACTCTATAGCCTTTTGAGCGTTCAGAATATCCAAGTAGAAAACACTTTTGTGCTTTAGAATCAAACTTGTTCAGAGTTTCTTTAGTGTTCAGAATAAAACAAGTACATCCAAAAGGATGGAAATAAGAAATGCTGGGCTTTCTGTTTTTCCATAATTCATAGGGAGTCTTTTCAAGAATAGGTCTTATAGAGATTCTATTCTAAATGTAACACGATATGTTCATAACTTCTGCCAAAAAGTGCTTAGCCATATTAGTTTCATTGATCATAGTTCTGGCCATTTCTTGTAAAGTTCTATTCTTTCTTTCTACAACTCCATTTTGGTGTGGAGTTCTAGGACAAGAAAAATTATGAACAATACCATTTTCTTTAAAATATTTTTCAAAATAATGATTTTCAAAATAATGATTTTCAAATTCACCACCATGATCACTTCTGACTTTTATGATTTTAAAATCTTTTTCATTTTGCACTTGGGTGCAGAAGTCAATGAACACAGAATGTGACTCATCCTTGTGTTTTAAAAACTTTACCCATGTCAATCTGTTGAAGTCATCAACAATGACCAATCCATACTTCTTACCTCTGATGGATGCATTTTTAACTGGCCCAAACAGATCAATATGAAGTAACTCTAATGGCTTAGAGGAAGAGACAACATTTTTGGATTTAAAGGAAGGTTTTGAAAATTTTCCTTTTTGACATGCTTCACACAGAGCTTCTGAGTTGTACTACAGATTGGGAAGTCCTCTGACTAAATTTAATTTATTTAGTTGAGAGATTTTTCTTAGACTAACATGTCCCAATCTTCTGTGCCATACCCATTGCTCATCGCTAACAGACAAAAGGCATTTAACGTTCTGAGATTTAAGATCTGATAAATCAATTTTGTATATGTTGTTCGTTCTCTTGTCAGAAAAGAGGATTGATCCATCTTTTTGACTTACAGCTCTACAGGAGCTTTGATTGAAGATAATGTCATAACCATTGTCACTTACTTGACTTATGGACAATAGATTATGAGCTAATCCTTCTACTAATAAAACATTATAGATAGAAGGAAGGTTACCGTTTCCAATGGTTCTAGAACCAATAATCTTCCCTTTTTGATTACCTCCAAACTTCACATCTCCTCCAGCTTTAAGTTCCAAGCTTTGGAACATAGACCTTTTTCCCGTCATGTGTCGTGAGCACCCAGAGTCCAGGTACCAAGATAGGTGTCTCAATTGAGCTGTTAAGGACATCTGCAACAAATATTATTTTATCCTTAGGTACCCATATCTTTTTGGGTCCTTTTGGGTTAGAGTGTTTAAAGTTCTGTTTGAAATTTGGGTTAGCATAAGAGTTTCCAGAATGTGATGTATATTTTATATCATGTGAGTGTCCAAACTTGAATTGTTTATTCAGAGGTTTGTAAGTGAAAGTCATTTTAGCAACATGTTTTGGTATGTATGTCTCCTTCCCTTTGGGAGGTTCATATCCAACCCCTCTTCTATTTTTCCCACTAACTCCATAAATCATTGAATCCATTTTGCTTCTATCTATGCCTTTAGCCAAAAAAGTTTTAAAGCTACAATCATATTCTTTCAGAATATCTTTTGAACTAGACACAGACTCTGAACTAGAATTTTTTTGAACATTTTGAATTTCTTCTTTATGTTTAAAATTATTTTCTAAAAGTTCAGATTTTTCTGTTTCATGTTTCTCAAGATCAGATGCAAGACTCTTCTTGAGTTTCTTGTATTTGATTTTGAGCTGACTATAGTTTTCCAGAAGTTCTGATAAACTATCAGCAAGTTCATCTCTAGAAAATTCAGAAAATACCTCTCTTGGTTCTGAATCACAGTCCGAGTCATCTGCTGTGGTAGCCATCAGAGCTAGGTTGGCATTTTCATCTTCAGAACCAGATTCATCTTCAGAAGAATCTGAGTCATCCCAGGTTGCCATCATCCCTTTCTTCTTACCAAACCTTTTCTTTGGTTTTTCTTTTTGAAGCTTTGGACAATCACTTTTTTAGTGACCAGGTTCTTTGCATTCATAACATATGATCTCTCTTCTGTTTGACTTTTTGTGTCCAGAAGATTCTGGTCTATCTTCTGACTTTTTGAAGTTCCTGAACTTCTTCTGTCTGTGCTTCCACAGATGATTGATCCTTCTGGAGAGCAAGGATAGTTCGTCTTCTTCTGACGCTGATTCTTCAAAGTTTTCCTCTTCAGCCTGAAAAGCGTTAGTATCAAATTTCTTAATTGATTTAAGGGCTAGAGACTTACCTTTCTTCTGAGGCTCGTGCTCATCCAGTTCAATCTCATGACTTCTGAGAGCGCTGATGAGTTCCTCTAGAGACACGTTGTTCAGATCTTTTGAAACTTTGAAAGCAGTGACCATTAGTGCCCATCTTCTGGGTAAGCTTTTGATGATCTTTTTCACATGATCTGCTTTGGTATATCCCTTGTTCAAAACTCTCAGACCATCGATCAGAGTTTGAAACCTAGAGAATATTGCTTCTATAGACTCACTTTCTTCAACTTTGAAGGCTTCATACTTCTGAACTAAATCCAGAGCTTTAGACTCCTTCACTTGAGCATTTCCTTCATGAGTCATTTTAAGAGACTCAAACATATCATGCGTTGTATCTCTATTAGTGTTTTTTCATATTCTACTTTAGAGATAGCATTTAGAAAAATATTTCTAGCTCTATGATGATTTTTAAAATCAGCTTTTTGTTGTCTATCCATATTTTTTCTATCCACTTTGTTTCCTTCTGAGTCTGTAGGATGTGCGTAACCATCCAAGACTATATCCCAAAGATCACAATCATGACCTAGAAAGAAACTTTCTAGTCTATCTTTCCAGTACTCAAAATCTTCTCCATCAAATACAGGAGGTTTGTTGTAACTATTATTGTTTTGTTCAACGGTCATTGTGTTTTCTTCTGGATCTTTTCCTGACATGTTTAAGTGTTGTGCTCAGAGTCAAGCTCTGATATCAATTGAAGGGGTAAGAAAACACTTATAAGGGGGGGGGGGGGGTTGAATAAGTGACTCTTTTTCTTTTCAAAACAAAGCTCAACAATAATGGAAAGACACAGTTATTTTTATCCTGGTTCGTTTGAACTCAAACTACTCCAGTCCACCCGTCAAGGTGGTTTCGCCTTTCTCAACAAGGACTTAATCCACTATAATCAAATGATTACAAACACACAACAACTGTTGTGACTAACACTGCACAAGTAATCTTATAAGTGGCTAACACCACTAAGACTTAAATCTAGTCCTAGTCTACTTGAGAAATCTGACCAAACTTGGTCTCTCAAGGAACAATTACAAGAGTTTAATCTTACAGATAGTGAAATAAAATTTGCTTCTAATCAAGCTATATCACAACTGTGATTTTTCACTTAGAATAAATTTGCACAAAGTGTATGAACAAAGAGTTTGTGAGTCCAGAATTTTTCACGTAGTTTCTTGCTTCTTTTTTTTTGAAATTGATTGGTTAGTTAGCTTGCAATAAATGTCCTTCTATATATAGTAGGAACAAAATACCGTTTCTGACTTCATAAAAGTGGAGAGCATTAAATGCTTGCGTGTTTCCTTGCACTATTCCATTTTCCAAGAAACTAGCTTAGACACTTGAGTGCTTGCAGCCGTCTTTGCATTAATGAGCAAACGACACTTGTAAGAACATGTTTCCTGAAGCTTGAAAAGACAAGTTGGCTTTAACGTTCTTTCAGAACTTGCTTCAACATATTGAATTCAGAACATGCTTTACTCATCTTCTAAGTAGTGCTTTGCTTGCTAAGAACTTTGATCAGCGCTTTCTTTCAAATAACTTCTGAACAACACTTGCTTTCAAGTAATTTTCTGAGCAAGGAATCCTGCTAAATGTTAGAAGATATATTTAAATAAATTGTCTTACCAGAGTCAGCAATTGCACTTAAAACAAAAATGATTCTTTCATTAAAGAACTTCTTCATATAATCTTTAGCTCAGCACATCACAATGCTTCTGTTAGAACATTATCTGAAACATTCAAATACATTCAACAAAGTATAAATTATCTAAAATATAATTTATTGTTATCATCAAAACTTTGAGATAGATCCGAACTAATCTTGTTCTAACACCATGGTGGCACATTCAAAGAACTTGCCAGACATGTCAGAATATCCCAATCGAATGACATATCTTGCTGACCCACCCCAGGAGCACGTATTTGGACCATTCAAAGCAACCCATAAAAGGCCTTGTCGAAAGACACTTATTTGGGGCTTATCCACATGAGCCATTCGAATGAGACTTCAATTTAAAAAAGAAAATGGTTGTTGAAGAGTCTGGTCGAAATACAAGGCTAGGGGGTCAAGACAAAAGGTTGAGATACTAAAGGTACTTGTTGACCAAGTCCCACGCGCTTCCAGGTTCAGGCCTGATACATTGGCCATAAAACTCCAAAACTGCTGCACAGCAGTCCTGCAATACTTCCTTATTCCTTTCACCAAAATGGCATACAAACACTGTCCATCGAAAGCTATAAATACAACATACCTTTTTTGTTTAAATCTTTTGTTTTCCCTCCTAAAACATCAGCCCATGCCATATATAAATAAGAGACTCCACCACACATGTTAGGGGCGCCTGAAGGATTGCAAGAGAACACTTGTGAAAATTCCCAAAATTCTCAAACACTTTCCAACATTTTTTTTAAACACTTCTGAAAAACCCAACCCCCTTTTTTTTATAAAAATAACCTTCATTCACCCTCCAAGTAATCATCTAACTAGCCTTCGACCCACTTCCCCAACTACCATACAGTAGCCCTTTGAGTCATTCCATTACTTGTTATAAAAAGAACCTTCAATCCACTCACACAACCTCCTTCGATTCTGTGACTGCTTGCACAAAGTGGTAACTAGATTAGTCTCAGGAAGGTCCCAACGAACTCCCATTCTCCACCAACGAAGGCACTTGCAGTTTCCTTCGATTTAGGAACTTCAAGAGGTAAGTTCCCTTCAAACTTGAACCTATTCTATTTTAATATCATGTGCACATGCCAATAATGAAAAAAATGTAGATATTTCATATAGGGAGCTTGACCATGTTTTAGCTTTTGATTCTGACTGCCCATACACTGAAAATCTCAACTCTGACTAGTTAGGCTTTGGACTTTGAGACCCATTGATTTTTGTACTAACCAATGGCCTATAGTTACACTTGAATGTTGCATTTTAATAATTTAAGACAGGTTCATTGTACCTTTCGATTGGATAAACGCTAAAGCCTTTAGAATCTCAACCTGAGGGCTTAGCACACTTACAATCGAAGGAGTCAGCAAGGAGCATGTGGCAAGGACAAAACCTTGCTGCCTCCCAGCCTTAAACGAAGGACAGAACCTTGCTGCCTCCAGGCCTTAAACAAAAAACAGAACCTTGCTGACTCCAAGTCTAAATCGAAATAGGTCAAAGAGTGCAGAATTGAAGGATGCTTCTTCCTAAATCGAACGAGCTCATTTTTTCTCCTTTTTATTTTTATTTTTTAATTTTGTCTTTATATTTTCTTGCTATTTAAATATGGTTGTAATAGTGTAGGATTTTTTTTTTCATTTTTATTGCTTTTGTATAAATGTTAGTAATTAGGATGTATGGCAAGATAAAAACAACAAGTAGATAGCCTAAAATTCCAAAGACAAAATGCATGCAATCAAACACACTATTCACACACATGCACCCCCTAGGGTAATTCCACTTATTGACTTAGAAAAATAGTCACGTCCCTCGAATATGGGCGTTTTAGCAAAGGCTCTTGATAAAAGATCGTGGTCCCTCGATGACCCTCAATGTTGCCTCCGGTAAACGATCTAGTCCCTAAACGATATTGCTAAAACGTCTCATAGGTTTCCTTCTATGACTATACAAATGTCCCACACCCGTCCCTTCACATCCAATGATGAGGCTTCTTACCAAATCAATAGTGAGATAGCAATATCTAAAGGAGTAGGAAAAGAACATTAAAGACCTTTTGAGTAGGTAGGATGCTCCTAGTTGCTCGATTGCTCACAACAAAAACACTTTATACACCCACAATTTCACTTTGAAACATTTTTAAAAGACAAAACACTTTGTACGTGTTCTTATAGAGACGAGAACCATTACAAAGACATTTCTTTAAAAATACTTTAAAAAACCACACCAAGAGCACATTTTCAAACAAATACAAGTGATCTAGCAAACAACTAAGAGCCCGTAGATAACTACAGATGAAAAGGGTGCTACCACCTTCCCTTTTCATAACCTACCCTCCAAACTCAAGAGATAATCTCAAAAGGTCTTTCCTATTCTTTTCAACCTTTCCTTATTGGATAAAAGAAAAGTCAGTGGCGACTCTTGCTATCCGCAACAATTGCGATAAAACACAAAACACCCAAGTCAGTTCTCCCACCGTGTTACAGACGCAGTACGAACACTGCAAAGAGACTCGGTAAACGAAAACTGATAAAGGGGTCCAAGGTATGAAAATAAAAAGAGACGAAACTCGACTCATTATAACTAGATGAAACTAAACTAGATGAGTACTAGGATGAAACTGGATTTCATGCACGGGTGAGGAGACGAAACTCTGAGCTCGACCCAAAGCAAGGTGATTAGGGCGTACACCTAAAAACCTGCTGAAAGCGAATATTAGGACAAAAATGGTATCCAAAAGGTACATCAATAGACATTGGAATGAACCGGTGAGGGAAGTGAAGACTAAACCCGAGAATACTGTGCCAGGACAAATTGAACTACAATCAAGAGTAGACAATCAACCAATCAAATGATTAACATCAAAAGGATATTTGTATGGGGTGAAACTGAGATAATGAGGGTGAAGACCTTGCTGGGGATATAATCTGAAGTATTAGCAAATTCACTGGGGGGAAACAGAAACAGTAATGGCTTATATTCTGATGCATGTTTGAATATTTTTTTATATATAGCGCAATGCTCCATATAATGGAAATGCTATACGTTTTGGTAGATGCAATGTAATGATGCATGTTAAATGTTTCACCGGGGAATGGCCATCCGAGAGGCCAACAACCAAGAAGTCAGAATCTTTCAAAACTTGCAAAAATAAATTGCAGAATCCAAAGGAGAAGAGAAGATATAAGGAACCGCTAGAGAGGAAACCTTGAAAAGTTGAAACTTTGTAGGGAGTAACAACTGAGCAACCAGTAGAAACAGGCTACAAACACTGAGAGGAGTTACAAAAATAAATTATGAACTCTGCTGGAGAAGATCAGGGCAAGACTGTAACTTCTCTGGAAAGGACAACGTGCAACCGCGTTGAGAGTGACACCAAGATAACAAATCAGATGTGGGAAATGAAACCTTTATTGAGGAAACAAAACTCTGTTGAGGAAATGGAACTTCACTGAGGAAAATAAACTCTGTTGAAAGGTGTTTTGTTGGGGATTCTGGAACCTCCGATATGCAACTATAAAATAGACCATGAAGATAGTCAAACAGTATAGACTTTACCGAGGAAGTGGAACTTTCAACCAACATCAACTTTACTGAGGATGATAACAGATTCTTTGGATAAAGAAATTCCCCAAGTTACAAATCAGATGGGAAAATGAGAACTTCTGAATGCGAACTTCAATGATAATTCAAATTGGAAGATAAACTCCGCTGGGAATAGTCTCTGTTAAGGAACAAGATAATGCTCATCCAGAATTGGTTGGGAAATGAAAGTATCCAAAAACTTATCCGCCTCAAGAATCCCTCATATGACAATGCTGAGGAGAACTAACTCTACCGAGAATTCCATGTTCTAGAGTTCAAAAGTTAGAGGTAAGACTCTCGCATGGGTGCTGACAAGCTACAACTTACAAAGTGAACGATAGTTCCTCGAGAGGACTTCATGGTATCCTGACCATCATTGATATGCTGCCTCAGAGTAACGAAACTTTGAGAAATCGATCCTCTACTTGACTTCCCCCAACGAAACAAAAAAACCAATAACCACAGGCCGAACCCTGATAAAACTTTCAAAAATAAATTACAAGTTCCGCTAGAGAAGATCAGATCAAAATTGTAACATCTACGAGGAAACGCCAATTGGATACTTGACGTTGCTAGAGAGAACACTGGCAAAGTGGAGCCTGCGGGAAATCAAAATCCACCTGACTTTTTGTCTGATAACTTGTCAATTTATCACTGGGGATAACTTCCTGGGGAGAATACTGCAAAAAATAAATTGCAGTGCAGAAGAAATCTTGACCTATGTTCCACCTCTTAACCTTCTGGGAAAAGATCCAATATCTCCTTCTACGAATAAAGAGAACATTGTTGGGAGTTGGGATCTTTTGATGTAAGTCCTCAGTGAAAGCGATTTCGACTGGGGAAACGTGAAAATTCTTAAACAAAAGAATTCTAACCAGACCAATCCGAGGATACTACCGCTGGGGAGTACCAATCTTCACCTGGGGAAAATGAGGGTATCTTTGAACCATAAGCTTGAGGTTCTGAACTCGCCTGAGGAAATATTTCAGCCATACTCTATTACTAGGGATAAAGAGCCCTTATACTACCAAGGGTATGAAGATCCATGCTGGGGTAAGCGACCTTACAAAAAGAACTCTTGTCGAGAATGAGATATTCTTCGTATGAGAAACTCAACAGAATATGTTACTGCTGGAAATGAGAGAATCTTCGACTCCACTGGTGAATAAGGATGTGCTTTAATTAGAACGAAATCCTGCTATGATGCTCTATCCTGGGGCTAGCAACCATAATAGTATAGTCTTTTGGGGAAGTAACACTTATCAACATCCAGAATTGAGATCTACTGGGAAAAGAGAGAATTTTGTGAATAAGTACTTTCGATGAAATGACTCCATTGGATAAATGAGAGTTCCTAAATAAGAGATTTCTTGATAAGGCCACTTCACAAGAGAAATGAGGATATGTGAATAGGAGATTACCGAAGGAAGCTCCGCTGGGGATATGAGAAATTTTGCATAAGAGATCTCAGCCAATGGTCTTCACTGGAGAGATAAAATAAAACTCAACACAAATTAGCTGGGGGGAAGAAAATTCTTGAGAGCGAGATCTCCAATAAGGCAGCTCCATTGAGTAATGAGAAATCTTGGACAAGAGATCCTCATAAATAGCCTCCTCTGAGGAAGTGATATGATGCTCCCATGAATTCGCTAAGAAACATAACAAACTTAAATAGTCTTTACCGGGGATGATAAAAGATCCTCAACATAACGAACTTCAAACCATGCTTCTGCCATGGGGATTAGAGAATTCTTGAATAAGAAATCTTTATGAAGTGACTTCGCTGGGGAACATGTGAAATTTCCGAAGGAACTCTCGAATTCAACTGGGGATGAGAACACCCCACTTTTACTAGCTAATACTGGGAAGACGAAACTTCAAGCACTGGGAGGATAAGAATATCTTAATCCAAAATTCCAACTAGTCAATCTTTAAAATTCTCCACTTCGGGAGATTCACCGGGGAGTAATAGAAACTTCAGATCTATGTTGAAACCCACAATTAATCTTAAATAGATTTGGTGTTTACGAAGTGACTTCACCGGGGAATAAGAAGATATTCAACCAAATCTTCATTCAGGGGTAAAGACGCTCTGCTCCGAGGAATAAATATTCTCTTATAAATACAAACATGTTAAGTTTTCCGAGAAATGGAAATTCCATATCAAAAGATCACAAATTTCAGTCAAAATACTTTATTCTAGGTGATACTGGGAGACAAAGATTTATGTAATTGGAGAGCGAGACTCTCTTAATCTAGAATTCCAAGTGGTCAATCTTAAAATGCCTCACTATGAGAGTTACGGAGGAGAAGTGGAAACTACAATGCTGCTCGAAGGAAACGACCCAAGTTAGGGACACCTTAATTATCTTGAAAAATGTTACTCTGGTAATGGTGAATTACACAGATAAGCAAAGCAAATGATAAATCATGCGAAACAGATCACTGAATATGCCCCTGACAATGTGACAACTTTACTAGAGAGGGTCCTTGTAGAAACATGGCACCATTTTGACTTGAGACAATCTGCCCCAAATTATTCGAGCTCAGAATAATTCTCTAACATAACAGGTCCATAGAGAGATTCGTCGAATCTCAATGTAACTGCTTCAGGTTGACTAGATTTTGAAGAGATTCTCCTCGAGAGGACTTCCTGAGATTTGTGTTGAGAACAACAATCCTGACTTCAGTCGGAAATAAAGATCTCAACTTCTGATGAAGGAAAAACAATTCATAGACTTTAAATTCTAATAAGTTGAGGATAACAATCTCGATTTCTGGTCATGCTCTTCATCTTCATAAATTGTTTAGCTTGCGACCAGACTTAAACTGATCAACTATGAAATGGGGGAAATGCCCCCGCATAATGCCTTGCCCTAGTCTGTAGGGCTGTTAAAGAACGTGCCTTGAAAGGACTTCCTGAGATCTGTACCATCCAGATAAACTTCCCCAGTGTTTCAAACTTTGAAACATGGCTTCCGACTAATCAAAATTAGAAGTGGCTTCAATAAATCTCGGGCAACGGACTCTGATCACTCGACACTTTGAGAGATTTGTCAAATCTCGACATAACTTCCCCAGATTGATGAAACTTTAAGAGTCAATGGATCTTGACTTGATTGCCCCAAATTAGCAGAATCTTGGAAAACCATTTCCTTATCTCATGCTTACAGAGGAACAAGAAGTTCATGGAGTTTGGGAGATAAAATCTCCTCAGGATAATTGACTTACGTCTTCGATACAAGCTAGTACACAACCATACTTCTCAATTTGGGTTGCTTCGCGCGCAAGCAGATGCTTAAAGAAAATTGCCCTTTGGGACCAACTGGAAACAATTCACCATTGCTCAATCAGAGACTTAGGGGAAAACAAAACTTCCACAAAATCATCAAACAAAAAGTTCTTTATCAACCTCTCATACTGGTTTTCTTCAATTCCAAGGAGTATCTAGAAAGCATGCCCTAGATTAAGGTCATTCTTTTCAATAGATTCTTGAAGCAATTCGTCCCTCGGGATAATCAAACTCTTCATTTGATGCTTATTATGCAAGCTCGCTTGATGTTTAAGCGCTTTTTCATATGCAAAGAATATTTTATCCTATGAATGATAAATCTAATACAAATCATATACTTGTCTTGAAGTTAGAAAACTTTTTATTGAAAAGATGTTGAAACATCAGAATTTTTTTCTATACAAAGAAAGTAAAAAGGGAATGATACCAACTCAAAAAGTTTTTAAGAAGTCTCCTAGGAGTTAGGTTAGTGTATTCTCGTAACAATTTTGCTTTCGAATTAACCCATGCTTCAATTAGGACTTTTAAGGGTTGTAGTGTGGCCTGGTTCACGGTTTTTAGAAAAAAGGATTTAAGGCTCAAAATATTTGGTGCCCACCCATTCTCCATGATGTTCTACAGTCCTACATTCATTTACCTTGATACGAGCACTCATCTCTCAAAAGAATTCATGATGGTTGAGGAACCACAATAATTTCTTGGACACGACAATCACTTAACCTTTAATTTTTGGGTGTTCGATCACATGACTTTTCTTTTGATGAGGATTTTTATTGGATAATCCTTTTCTTCCTTTCAGGATTTTCAAGTTCCTTTTAGCTTTCCCTAACTTTTTCCAGGAACAATTCTTTTGAATTTCAATTTGGAAGTCTTTGCGGGATGCCCTAACTTAATCCTAAGCGACTCGTTTTCAAGTTTCGACTTAGTGGGGCTTTTTGTTTACTTATTATTCATACTTTCCCTTTTGAACAACTCGTGTGACCCTAAGTCTTTGAACTTTTAGAGGAAAAAGTGACTGCCTCATTTCTTGGTCGGTGAGGGATAACCATTATTGTATCGATTCGATCTCGACCTCAGGATTTTTTTTGAGGAAATAACCATTGTGGTTTTGATATTTTCCTGACATCATAATGCGAGGGATAAGGTGTGGTGATCCTCAATTGGGACACTCCTTCTGATATTTGAATGTTCGATCAAATTAACTAAATATCTACCCTGCCCCCGGGTTAAAAATAAGGGTTTTTTCTGAACAGAAAACAAACTCCTACTCCGAAGGCTCAGAGGGGTTAAAGAGGGTCTATCTCCCTTATATCTCCAGTGTTTGGGGATTGAAACAAGGCTTGTACATTGTCAGCAAGGTTTTTACTCGAAAGCATACCATTTCGAATTCTAGGTAAGTTTTCATCATCCTCCTTACAGAGTTATTGCTTTATTAATAAGAGTTGAATATCAAAAACATAGTAAAACAAATAAGAGTGATAACGAGTGGATTAGTTCAAGACAAACATATCAAAGGCGTTATGATTAATCATTCAAAAAGATGAGCAAGTTTTCATATAAGAAAGTACTTAACAAAACAATTAAGATTGTAAATGAGAATGCAAATGAAAATTGAAGTTTCCATATTGAGGATACAAGACTCCGTATGGACTGATTACTTTAAATGATCTTCGGAAACCTTGAGGCTCACTTGGATAAGAGATTCCCTGCTGATATGGACACAACGATTTCAAAATTGATCCAAGCTTGGACTTTATCTCTGGATGAAAAACTATCTTCAACCGAATAGCTGAGTGCCTCGGAATGATGTTCACAAAAGACTCTCTCAAAAGAGAGGGTGAAAGTTGTACCAAATGAAAAGTTCGAAATTGTCTCCCACATTAGAAGTAGGACTTTGGAAAAGACGCCAGAAAGGAGCTAGACTTTACTGAAACCTCTTGCAATCTTCAACATCATGGCCAAATGCTCCATAATGGGAGACTTACCTAGCATTTACATCATGAGAGAGATTAATCAACTGAATAATCTCCAAAGCACGAAGCTTAATCAACCGAATTCCTAACAGACAAGGAAGTGTCTGGATGTAAGGCATTGAGATGGTATCAACATAATTCTCAGTCTTCTTATATCTTTTATTAAGAGATTTTCCATATGCATTCACTTGGGGGAACAAACACTGACTACTAAAGAGAAGAACATATGGCCCAAAGTTGTAGAGAGTGCACCTGATTGAATAATCGGGTTCCCTAGCGTGGTAACCATATCTAATGTTGACAACAGGATTTGGAAGGGAGATTTGTAGAAGGTACTGAAGTGTGGATCCTAATCCGCTGAAGCTCAAACAAGCATGGAAATAAATGAGAATAAAGCACTAAGATGGGATCACAACCGCTCTCCAAACCTATTCTGCCCTTGCTGATAAAACAAACCTCTTGAACTCAACTGGTAAATGGGAACCATCTACTGATAATATGTTCCAAGCACTCAAGATGGTGGATGAGATCCATAAGGTACTCCGTGGTTTGAAAGAAATCCCAAATGATGAGGAAAAGAGAATAACCCATGTTGTAACAGTTGGTGTAGGATTTCCAACACTATCATCAAGACTTCTGTGATCCGGCTCCACTGAGTCTTCAAATGATTATCTTCCTTCTCGAAGAGTTCCCGATGACGGGTGTGATACGGTGGCCAGAACCAGGACTATTTTTTGGGAATGCTGGTTTGCGTTTTGCATTTATGTTTGCAAAATGTCGCGGTAAGCAAGAGTCGCCACCGACTTTTATTTTATCCAACAAGGAAAGGAAAAAGCATAGAAAAATTCCTTTTTCGAGATATTTCTGAGCACGGGGGGTAGAATATAGAAAGGGAAGGTTGTTGTACCCCAAAATTTTCCCTCCCATATTCCTCAAGATTTATCAAGAATGATCTTCAAATTGTTCAAGATTGCTCAAGGGTTGTACAGTCAAATCACTTCCTAAGACAGCTGAAATTAGGGTTTTGGTTCTTTCAAGGAATTTGGGGTTCTCAATGGTTCAATCAAATCTCATAGGCCTATATACATTCTCTAGCACCTACATGCCAAGTTTCAAGACTCACAGTGCCAATTTGCACAGTTAAAAGCCCCATTTGATCCACAGTCAACTGCAAGGGCAAAATGGTCATTTTACAGTCAAAAGTCAGAATTTTTGGTCAACATCTTATTTTGAGTTCACAGTCATCATTTGATCAAGTCTTGATCATGATTCCACAAGAATAGCGCAAAAATCATCAAGATGCAAAAAGTTACTATTTTTGGACAGCAGAAAAGTCAACTGTATCTTGACCAGGGCATAACTCTTTCATGGTTTGTCAGAAAAATTCCATCCAAAGCTCATTTTGAAGAGGATGCAATTTCCTACAATCCATCCTCACACTCCAAGATCAGAAAATGCACACACAAGAAGTTACCAATTTTTACATTATAGGTCAATTTCAAAAGTCAACAAAAGTGCACTTTGAGTCAAAGGCCATAACTTGAGATTGGTAAATCCAAATGACATGGGACCAAAGGAATTGGTTAGAGGACTTCAAGAGCTTTCCAAAATGTCCAAGAAAATAGTCATATGATCAAAATTGAGCAAGTTGTGCACTGGAGAAGTTGGGAAATTTTCATGAATTTGCAAAAGTCAACTTTGCTCAAAACACCTTCTTTTTGCTAATGGGCCTCAAATCTCTTCTTGAAACTTCACCCATGACCTATGCACGACCCATCAAGATTAATTGGATTTATTTTCTTATTTTTATTGATTAATTG
Organism: Vicia faba; assembly: GCA_948472305.1. NCBI lineage: Eukaryota > Viridiplantae > Streptophyta > Magnoliopsida > Fabales > Fabaceae > Vicia > Vicia faba. The sequence continues at coordinate 1,107,754,366 of OX451741.1, forward strand.
GATTTTTAATACATATTAATTCATTTAATTAATTTAAATTATAAGAAAATAGAAGATTTGATTTTTTAAATCAATTTGTGAAGCAAATATGATCAAAACATGCTGGCAAATTCGTGCACAAGTCAAAGATACAAAAAAATCCAAATTTGGCAACATTGTTCAATCATGAAAAATCAAGAATATTTGATTTTCAATCAAAGATTTAAACATCACTGCACATGGATATTGGCCCAGTTTTTAACCTAATTTGATTCTCCTATATGTATGCAAGCAAACCATGACCTAGGACACGATTGAAAGCTGCAGAAACGGCCATAGCAAATTCAAGAATTTTCAAGAAAAGTCAAAACCTGTTCTTGCATTCTAGGTCGATTCAAGGCATTTTGTTCATCCAAACACCTTGCAGGAGGCACTAGGATTGATTTGCAATCAAATTCAAGCATCAAAGCTCAAGGAATCACGATACACAGTCCCACGGTTTTCACTTTTGATTCATAATCGTATCTCTTAATTCATGCTCATTTAACATGTTTTTGTGATGGTTTTGCATTGCTAGAGATCATACAAAGCTGATGGAATGGTTTAATTGAACTATAGTGCCCTGAATTGAAAGATACCATGACTGAATTTCTAGGGTTCTTGAGCTTTTAAATGGGGCTTTTCAATCCAGGAAAAATTGGGACTAATAGGATACATGGCTGAAATCGTGAGGCCAAGACGAACAAAACCCATACCTCGCGAAATATTTATATTCACTGTGTGTCTAATCGCTATTTTTCCTTGCAGGAGGTAGTGGAGGTTAAAAACCCCCGCTATCTGATTCTAGTTATGCAGGACTAATGAAGAAGATGATGAGGTGTTAGCATCTGATTCGTGTGTTTGAAAACGCGCGCGTTATTTTTTTGTTTACAGCATATTGTTTATTTTTTGTATATAATATTCTCTATCCATCCATTTAACAAACGCGCGTTACAGTTCAGTTGGCAAAGGCATTGAAGCATTATCCCTTGGGACCTGGGTTCGAATCCCAGGTCCCCCCAAAACCTTGTTATTTTTATTTCACAGGTATTCATGTGCCCAACACCCCCCTTCAAGTTTACTTCTTTTCTTTTCTTTTTTATTTCCTTCATTTAATTATTTCTTATAATTATTATTTTCACTAACAAATTAATATCTATTTTCATAATAAAAATCATAAAACATAAAAAATATAATATTTTTATTTATTAGATTTAATTAATTATTTTGTAAATAAATAAGTAATTAATTAATTTAGTTTTAATTAATATAGAATTAAGGTTTTTAATAACTTTTGACCATCTTTTATTTTTTTCCTTAAAAACATAAAAAACTCAAAAAATATCTTTCTTTTATTTAATTAATTAATTAGTCTAGGTTTAATTTAATTAAATGCAAAATAATAAAAAATCTCTTTCTTTCTCAAAAAAAGGGTCAAAACCCTAAAAACTCTCCAATCCAATTTTTCTCGCGCGTGTGATTATTCTTGATTCGTATTTTGATCCATATAATTTTATTTGCTCCGAGGATGTAATAGCTTTAATTAGGACCTTTTTTATCGCTTTTATTTAATTTCCTGCAATTTAATTTTCAAGGGTTTGTTTTTGGCGATGTAAATACCCGACGCCTTGTAATAGCTTAGCATTATTTTCCGCAATTATTAATTGCTAGATGTATGCTAACTAGGCTATGCATGACAAGATCTCTCTTAAATTAAAGTCAATCGTAGCTCACCATAACATGTACAAAGATAACATAAACTGAAACCTGACACACTCGCACATGCCACTCCTAGAGTACGCCTCACTTGGTTGCCTCGACGTGGTCATTGAGTATAGGGTGTTTTAGAGGTCGCCCTACTGTCTAAAGATCAAAGTTGCCTCGAAAAGGTTGCCTCGAAAAAATGATCTAGGATATTAGGGTTACCGCTAAGGCGTTCTAACATTGCTTTAGTGACCACACGTCCCTAAATCGAATTGACCCGAAAAACTCCAACGACGGTGCTACCTATTCTTCAATAGTGGGATAAACTGTCTAAAGGACATTTGCACAGTTTAGTTCCTTTTTGAGTAGGTAGAGGTTCTTAAGTACTTGCTCTCTTTTAAAACAAAACAAAAACTTTTCGCACTTACACTTTCTTCAAAAAAACGAAATTATTTTCAAAACCCACAAAACACAAAGAAAAGCAAACTTTTGAAAACACAATGAGCAAGTACCTAAGAGCCCGTGGATAACCACAGATAGAAAGGGTGCTAACACCTTCCCTTTCTATAATCTACCTCTCGAACCCGAGAAATATCTCAAAAAGGAATTTTTCTGTGCTTTTGTCCTTTCCTTGTTGGATAAAATAAAAGACGATGGCGACTCTTGCTTACCGCGACATTTTGCAAAAACAAATGGAAACGCGAACCAGCATTCCAAAACAGTCAGTTCTATTTCCACCGATCACAAAACTGGCGACTCTGCTGGGGAACTTTTTATAAGTTAGGTGTACCTTAGGATTAGATCACTATGTTTTCAATTGTATGCCTTGTATGCTTTAATTTTGTGGGCTTGTATCGGAGTTTTATAGATCCTAACCCGGATCTGGGGTACCTTTTTTTAGGTAAGTAGCAATAAACTGTGAGGGATCTGTCCGGCATAGACCGACACGGATGAAGCAGTAGCTACGTTGGTGTGATACCTTGGTCCGTACCGATATCCCTTGTGTTGGAACGAGGAGAATATGGGTCTTCTGAGGAGTCATTAAGAACCAACTGACCTTAGAACCTTAAATTGACCAACTTGGCCATAGAACGGTAGCAGTATGCTACACTCATTGAGACTAAACTCTCGCGATGGTTCTAGCCGCAAGAAAAGGTTGCCAAACTGGAATTATGACCGATTGAGGGTAGTCAGTGATATTGAGATCCTCTAGAACCTGGTTACTATTTTTAGGACAAGTCTTAACCAACTAAAACTGAAAGAGGGTAGTACCTGAACTTCATGCCAGCCTGAAATCTAAGGGCTCTTTTGTGTGACTTGTGTGCCTTTACCATGTTTGCCTTTTGTGAATACTTGTGGTGTGCCTTTATCATAACATCATAACATCATAACATTGCATGCATCCTGCATAAGGACTAACCCATTTCAAAGACAAGAAGGTTTCATCTTTGCTCTATTTTGTAGGACATCATGATGCCCATGCGTAGGAATACTATCCGGCTCAACTTTGTTCAACCACCTGCTTTGCTTAAAGAATTGGTTGACAGGATTCAAGACACTACTTCCTTCATCAGGAGGCATGGTTCTCTTCTCGGTTTAGTCACCTCAAAGGGACGAACAGTTGATGAGTGTCCTGGTCCAGTTTTATGATCCGTTATACCATTGCTTCACCTTTTAAGACTTCCAGCTGGTCCCTACCCTGGAAGAATTCTCTGAGTTGCTTGGTATCCCTGTTTTGGAACAGACTCCATTTACTGGTTGGGAAAAGACTCTCAAGCCCGAAGAGATTGCTGCAGCCCTTCCCCTGACCAAAGAGGAGGTAATGGATAACTGGGAGACTAAAAGTGGAGTTAAGGGTTTTTTGGCTAAGTTTCTGGTTGGCAAAGCTAATTGTTTCTGGAATGACTTAGACTTCAAAGCGTACGAGGATATTCTGGCTCTCTTAATCTATGGTCTGGTATTGTTTCCAAATCCTGACACCTTTGTTGATGTTAATGCCATAAGGATCTTCATCTCTCGGAACCCTGTACCCACTCTCTTGGGTGATATCCTTTATCAGCTATATACTCGTACTGCCCGAAGACGGGGAACTTTGATGTGTTGTGCTCCTTTATTGGAGAGGTGGTTTATTTCGCACCTCCCCAAGTTTGTACTGAAGAACAAAGAAGGAAGGGGCTGGGCTCATAGGATAATGTCTCTTACTGATAAAGACATTATTTGGACTCTCAGAGGCTTAGATGAGGTGGCCGTCATTGATTGTTGTGGAGAGTATCCTAATGTTCCATTGATCGGAACCCATGGAGGAATCTCTTATAACCCATGTTTAGCTCTCCGCCAGTTTGGAAGAGCCAGAAGAGAAGGGCCTCATGAGATGTTGATACCTCATATCGTCTTTGATTTTCAGGTAGATAGCGACGAGCTGCATCATAGATTCATCAGGGCTTGGGATAGAGTTCACAAATCTGACCCACATGAGTTGGGACCAAAAACCTCTCTGCCAATGGAGTCATATTTCAGATGGGTCCGCATCCGCGCTCAGAAGTTAGGTATGCCGTACGAAGCTGTCAGGCCTATTACTCTTGAAGCTGCTGATAAAGATGGGGTTCCTCCAACCATTCTTCATCCTCATACGCCCCCTGATGTTGGCACACTGAAGAGGTCTTGGGCGCAACTGCAGGAAGAACGGGATTCTTATCGAGAAAGGTTCAACGAACAAGAACAGAAAATCCAGAAGCTGACTAAGCAATTGGAGAACGAGAGGATCCTGAATGATTACATCCACACTGAGAAGAAGAGGCCATGGGAGCATTGATAGATCTTTTGATGATTCCTTTTACGGTTTTATTTACTTTTTAGTGTTTCCCTTCTTGTAACGCCTAAGGGAAATTTGTTGAACAATTTAAATTCCGAAGTTTAATCTAATAAAGTGTGTTTCCTTTTTGTCTACAAAGTTGAATCCCGGTTGTCTTTGAAAACATAAATCATACGCATTTCATTTCATCATATGCATAACAGGTACCCCTTTTACAGGTCAATTATCTTCTTCGCTGTTTATTTCAGCAATCATCATGTCTACTGAACCTTCCATTGAACAAGCTATCAAGGCCCTCCAGGCCCAGAATGCCCAGTTCCAAGAGTTGGTTATGAGCCTAGCCCAGGGTCAACAGGATTTGAAGACTCTGATTCTGAAAGAGAGGAAGAAGAAGAAGAAGAGGACCGTCTGTTCAACACTGGACGCAGATTTGGGAATGGACTGCAGAATGAGGTTGATCTGGCTACCTCATCTGTAGGGAAAGACAACCCACAAGAGAGAAGGGTTCCTAGCCCCGTAGTCTCCGACAACGAGACAGATTATGATGAAGAACAGTATCCTCCTGCTGAGGATAGGTATAAACAGTTGGAGGACCGCTTAAGCGCTATGGAGATACAGAATGTGCCCGGATTGGACTTTGGAGACCTAGGCTTATCCTCTGGGGCGGTGATTCCCCATAAGTTCAAGGCACCTGCTTTTGCCAAATATGACGGAGCCTCCTGCCCAAAGCTGCACCTCTGGTCATATGTAAGGAAGATCCAGCCTTACACCGCTGACAAGAATTTATGGATCCATTTCTTTCAGGACAGTCTTTCAGGGACTCAACTCGAGTGGTTCTATCAGCTGGATGGAGCCAGTATCCGTAACTGGGAGGATTTGGCTACTGCATTCTATAAGAAGTATCAATATAATTCCGACCTCGCTCCTACGCGTACCCAACTCCAGGGTATGTCAATAGGGACGGGTGAAGGATTTAAAGAGTATGCTCAAAAGTGGAGAGACCTTGCTGGAAGGGTGCAGCCACCTTTAACGGATCGTGAATTGGTTGATATGTTCTTGGGGACCCTGTCTGGTCTGTTCTTTAACCATTTGATTGGAAATTCTTCAGCTGGGTTTACAGACCTTATCCTGACTGGTGAGAGGATCAAAGCTGGTATCAAGGCAGGGAAGATACAGAAGGGTGCCTCATCGAGCACCAAGAAGAAGTCGTTCAAGAAAGAATCCAGTGCTGTCTATGGTTCAAGGAGACCAAATAGATCTGAACACCGCCAAGCTGTCAACGTGGTGGTCATTTCAAAACCTATTGGTGCTCCTCGGCATCACAACCAACAAAGGGGTGAGAGACCTAGAAGGCAATTCACTCGACTCAGCATGACCTTGTCCCAGATATTGTCGCAGTTGCTGAAGACCAATTTGGTGACTCTAAGGGAAGCTCCTAAGAATCCGAATACTACATCAGCAAAGTATAACCCCAACGCCCGCTGCGCTTATCATTCCGAGAGCCCAGGGCATAATACGGATGATTGCTGGACTTTGAAGAATAAGATCCAAGACTTGATTGATGCAAAAGAGATTGAGTTTGAGGCGCCCGAAAGGCCTAACGTTGTGACTGCTCCCATGCCCAAACATGGAGTAAATGCTGTAGAGGAAGACGTGTTTATAGCCTCGGTGAATGATATTGTTACCCCGCTGTTGACCGTCAAGAAGAACCTGTTGCTAGCCGGTTTATTTCCGGGATGTAGTGAAGGTTGCCATCTGTGTTCCGTTTCACCTACTGGTTTCCCATCTTTGAAGTCAGGTATCCAAAACCTGATGGATAATAAAGAAATCCTGTTTGAGAAGATTGTTGTTCCTGCCACCCCTACTGAAGAAGTTTCCATTGTTACCATTTTCAACAATTCTCCCAAGGCTCCCTCGAGGAATCCTGTCAAAATTATGCCTGTTCAGAAGATTGCACCCATAATCATCACTGTTCCGGGGCCTATTCTCTACACCTCCGACAAAGCTGTCCCTTGGCACTATGGGGCAGATGTTTATGTGCTCGGAGTTAAGCAAGAGTTTGATACTAATGTCGGCGTCAGCAACATTACCGGGCCTGCTAAAGTCACCCGCAGTGATAGACTTTTCTCACCTGATATTGCGCCATCAACTATCCAGAGACCTATTGTCATCACACCTGCAAGTGTGCCTACTTCCCTTCCTGATCAAGTTCGTATTTCTACCCCTGCTACCGAGTCATCTAATGCTCGGGGCAAAGGTGTTGTACCCCAAAATTTGCCCTCCCATTTCCTCAACATTTTCTCATCACAAGACCTTTGAAGATCAAAATCCAGTTAGGGTTTCCTCTGCTCAAGACTTCTCCTTGCACTGTGGACTCAAATTAGGGTTTGTGTTTGCCTAAGGATGTTTTGACCTGAAATGCCTAAGATGACTTTTATGCTTCATATTGGACTCCCAAGTTTACCTATACCAAATTTCAGGTCTTGATTCCAAGTTTTGCCCAGTCAATTGGACAGTTGACCTAGAAATCAGCTGTATTGGGGAAAAAGTCAACTGTGGCCAATTGACAGTCAAACCTCATGAAATTTGATCCACATCAACATTATGAACTCATATGAACCATTTGATCAAGTTTGGATCACAATTCTCCAAGAAATTTGATCAGATCATCAAAAGGGCAAAATGGTCATTTTTAGGGTTTTGGCTGCACAAAGGCAATTTTTGACTGTTTGACCTGGCCAATGGCAAACCAAGTTCACATATAGACTCAAGGACCCCATGGAATTATCTTGACATGTTCATCAAGCTCAAAAGATCCCAAATACACAAGATTGACAGTTGAATTTCCCAGTCAATTGATCAATTTTGACTGTATACTGAAAAGTCAAACTTTGACTTTTTGGTCAAAATCAAGAGTCAAGATTCATTTTTCATCAAAACATGCCAAATCATGAAACTTGTTCACCAAGAAATCTCAAAATGCAAATTAGGGTTTGAAAATGGAATTTTTCATAACTTAGAATTTTTCTAAGTTATGAAAAACCCTAATTTTTTCCCAACTTTGCCCCATCTTTTCACCATGATCCATTTGGATTCAAACAAAAGTCAAAACATGAAAGTTGTAGCTTGTTGCATAATCTACAACTTTTATTCACAAAGTTTTCTCATTTGAAGCTTGTATCTCAAGTTATAATTTTTTGAATAAGGGCACTAAACCATCTTTTAACTTAGTGAAATTTGACCTATTTTGACAAGATTTTCTACCCTACTTCAAGGCCACTTTTCATACCCTTCCACTTGGAATTTTGATTTGCATTTCAAAGATGGATTGTAGTACACATTCCAAGCTTTCCAAAATGTCCAAAAACTTCTCAAACAACCTCATGGTTAGGGAGAATCGAATTTCACAATATAGCAAAAAACCACTTTGTTCATGACCAAGTTCCATGTTCATACACTATGCATTTTTGAATTCAGCATGCTTAAGCTACATTGCAGGCCTCTAATCCCATTTTCACTCAATAATTCAATGCATATCCTTTGTGTTCTAGCATTATTTTGCTCATTTGGACAATACACACAAAATCAAGCCTAAACTAGAAAAAGCATATTATCCATTCTTGTAAAGTGTTACTTTATGGCAATTTTGCAAATCTATGAGGTACAATGCAGATCTTTGAGGCAAAAAGGCATGGACATATCCCACTGATCAAGACTCAAAATGTGCAGCATAGATTGAGGCATTGTACTGGCCTAGAAACCAAGTTGACATTTGCTTGCTTCACATAGAAGTAACATCCATAACTTATGCCAACTCTGATCTCAGCTTAGGAACAGAAGAGAAAAGTTGTCAAACACATTACACACAACATATCCAAGCTAACACACGAGCTTTTGACCTCCCATACACCCTCCATCTCAGAATCATCCTCAAACTGCACAAACAGGGGTGCCCCTGCAGTTTGAGTGTAAACTCCCAATCCCTTCGAGCATTTTGATCAAGACCTATTCCTCTACCTTCCCTACAACATATGCAAGCTAACCATGGCCTAAAACCTGACCTGTAATCACTCTAACAGTTTCCACCATTTTCATTTTTTCCTTTTGCAGTTGAAGTTCCATAGCTTGATTCAGAAGCTCTCAAGACAAAGTAAGCATTGAAACAGCATCCCTGGACCTCAAGGAAGCTTTTCCAATCATCACATTGCACTGAAAGTTCCTCATTCTCCAGATTGAAGTTCAACTGCACAGGTAAAAGTTTGAATTCGTATCTCTCTTATTAGGCATCTTTAGTCTTAAGTTTGTGAAGAAACAAGGTCCTACTCATAGCCCTGAACATGTACATAGCTTTACTTTTTATTTCTTTTGTCTGAGTAGAAAGAATTTGAGCTCTGAAAATGGTAGAAAAATTAGGTCAGAAAAGAGGGGGAGAGAAATTCTCCCTCATCTTAGAGAGATAGTTCATGTTCTTTATATGGTTAGAACCGTCTCTTCATGCTTAACATCTTTTGTGTTGGAAGTTTGTTCAAAAAATCAAGGAATCAAGAGTTAGAAGAAGCTGAACATGGCGCGCGTTTTTTCAAATATTTTGTGCTGGAGGTTGAAGACAGTGTTGCATTGGGCTGGGCTTTTGTGTTCTTTCTTTTCACACCATCTTTTTTGGCTCACACCCCCCTGAGCCCATTTACTCATTCTTTAACATTTTTGACCTTTTCCTTTTTTGCTGACTTTGTTTATTTTTTTCTCATGCCATTTAAAAATTAAAAATATTTTTTTTTCATCATTTTTTGCATTTATTGCATATTTATTTAATTTATTTCTTTGTTTATACATAAATATATATATGTATTGTTATTAGAATAAATAAAAAATGATATAAATACAACTTTTATTTTTTGTTTACATTTTGAAAATGTTTCACACAAAAAAATACTTTTATTTATTTTATTAAAATATTAAATAAATATTTATTTTTTTTGAATAATACATATTTAGGGTTATATATACATATATATATGTGATTATTAATATATTTAAGACAAAATATAAAAATACTTGATTTTTCACTTTTATTAATATTTGATATAAAAATACCTTTTTTCACAATACACTTCATTTTATTTTATTTTTATAAATAATAAGTAAATAGTTGCATTAAATTAGAAAATAATACTTTTTTTCTTTAAAATTAGGGTTTTTTTTACCCTAAGTTCAAAATACTCAAAAAATAATACATTTCTTATTTTCTTTTTCCTTTTATATAAATAATATTTTCCCATACACATAAAAACTTTCTTTTTGCATTTCACATATTTATTTAATTTACATTTAATTATGTATTATTTAAATTGCAAATATTTAATTGATGTAATAATTTAGATTTAAATTCTTGTCAATATCCCCATTTGAACATTTGTACCCCCCTTCCCATATTTGGTTTTGTAATAGCTTAGTAATTTTAATTTCGCACTTTATCGCTTTCTAATGATAACATGTTAGAATTAGGGTTTGTATGCGAAAAACGATAAAAAATAGTTTGACCTAATACAAGATAAATAAGCATGAAAATGGACACACAAATCACACTTGCACCCCCTAGGGTATTCCACTTGTTGCCTTCAAATAAATGGGCCATGTTGCATGTTAAACTTCTTTGGGCAAAGCAAATAATTTTGAATGATCATAGTCCCTCGATAAAACTTTTCAAAAACAAACAAAAACAAATGGTCAAGTCCCTTAGAGAGATTGCTCAAAGACATTTAACGTTGTTGCAATTATGGTCTAAACGATGACCCGCGCCCGTCCCTTTCACATCCTAACACAAAGGTTGCCCACCAAATACAATGGTGGTGCAAACTTGTCAAAAGGGTTAAAGTATAGCAATAATCTTTTGAGAAATTTAGGAGTAGATAACCTCTTAGTTACTTGAATCAACTTGCAAAACAAAACACTTGCCTAATTTCAAAATCACACATCACTACACTTTCAAAACAACTTTCAAAAACAAATGAAAACTTTTTCAAAAGACATACATCTTTGTATACATCCCCACATGGATCATTACAAAGGCTGCCACCACATTGGCCTCTTTTCAAAAAAACATTTTCAAAACCCACACACTCAAGCACCATTTAAAACAATTGAAAACCAAAGGCAAGTGATCTAAGCAAGTAACTAAGAGCCCATGGATAACCATGGATAGAAAGGGTGCTAATACCTTCCCTTTCTATAATCTACTCTCCGAACCCAAGAAAACATCTCAAAAGGTTTTTGCTGTGCTTTTTAACCTTTCCTTAGGATAAAATAAAAAGTCGGTGGCGACTCTTGCTAACCGCAACATTTGCAAATACAAACGCAAACCTCAAGTCAGTTCTCCCACCGTATCACAGAACTGGCGACTCTGCTGGGGAGTACTTTTAAAAGTGGAGTAACCTTAGGGCTTAGATCACTTTTGTTTTCAATTGCTTGCTTTGTTTGCTTTTATATTTGTGGGCTTTGCATCGGAGTTCATAGATCCTAACCCGGATCTGGGAAATACCCTTTTTAGGTAGCATAATCTGTGAGGGACCTGTCCGGCGTAGACCGACATGGGTGAAGCAGTGGCTACGTTGGTGTGGCATCTTAGTCTGTACCTATATCCCTTGTGTTGTAACGGGGAGAATATAGGTCTTCTAAGGAGTCATTAAACACCAACCAACCTTAGAACCCTAAATTGACCAACTTGGCTATTAGGACAGTAGCAGTATGCTACACTCATTGAGGCTAAACTCTCGAGATGGTTCTGGCCGCGAGAAAAGATTGCGATGCTGGAGTTATGACCGATTGAGGGTAGCCAATGATTTGAGATCCTCTAGAACCCGGTTACTTTTGATAGGACAGGTTTTAACCAACAAAACCAAAAGAGGGTAATACCTGAAACTCATGCTGGCCTGAAACCTAAGGGTATCTTGTGTGACTTGCATGCCTTATCTGTCTATGTGAATATTTGTGGTGTGTTTCATCATAGCATCATTCCATCATACCATTGCATGCATCCTGTGTAAAAGGCTAACCCATTTCAAAGACAAAAAGGTTTCACCTTTGCTCTGTTTTGCAGGACATTATGATGCCCGTGCGTAGAAATACTGTCTGGCTCAACTTTGTTCAACCACCAGTTTTACTCAAGGATTTGGTTGAAAGGATTCCAAACACTACCTCCTTCATCAACAGACATGGTTCCCTCCTTGGCTTGATCACTGCAAAATGGGACCAACAATTGATAAGTGTTCTGACCCAGTTTTATGACCCTCTGCATCACTGTTTCACCTTTCAAGACTTCCAGCTGGTTCCTACCCTGGAAGAATTTTCTTATTTGCTTGGGATTCCTGTCTTGGAACAAACTCCTTTCACTGGTTTGGAAAAGACTCCTAGGCCTGAAGAGATTGCTGCAATTCTCCCCTTGACCAAAGAAGAGGTGTTGTCCAACTGGGAAACTAGAAAAGGGGTCAAGGGCTTTTTGGTCAAATTTCTGGTTGGCAAGGCTAATGATTTCTGGAATGACTTGGACTTCAAGGCATATGAGGATATTCTGGCTCTTTTGATCTATGGTCTGGTATTGTTTCCCAACCCTGACACCTTTATCAGTATCCATGTCATAAGAATCTTCATGTCTCGGAATCCGGTACCCACTCTCTTGAGTGACATTCTACAACAACTCTATGCTCGTACTGCTCGAAAACGGGGGACTCCGTGGTGTTGTGCTCCTTTGCTAGTAAGGTGGTTTATTTCGCACCTTCCTAAGTCCGTGCTGAAGAATGAAGAAGGAAAAGGTTGGGCTCGGAGGTTAATGTCTCTCACAGATAAGGATATCACTTGGACTCTCAGAGGTTTGGATGAGGTAGCTGTTATCGATCGTTGCGGAGAATACCCTAATGTCCCGTTGATTGGTATCCAAGGAGGAATCTCTTACAATCCGTGTTTAGCTCTCCGTCAGTTTGGAAGAGCCAGAGGAGATGGGCCTCATGAAATGCTGGTTCCTCACTTCCATTTTGAGTTTCAGGCAGACAGTGACAAACTACGCCAGGGATTCATTAGAGCTTGGGACAGAATTCACAAAGCTGACCCACATGAGTTAGGACCGAAGACTTCTCTGCCATTGAAGCCCATTGCAAATGGGTCCGCATCCGTGCTCAGGAGTTAGGTATGCCCTACGAAGCTGTTAGACCTCTCATTCTTGAGTCTCCTGTTGAAGATGGGATGCCTCCAACTGTCCTCCCTCCTCAGATACCTACTGATTTTGACACCATGAAGAGATCTTGGGCACAGCTAAAGGAAGAACGGGATTTCTATCGGGAGAAGTTCAACGAGCAGGAAAGGAAGATCCAAAGGCTGACTAAGCAATTGGAGGAAGAACGGGTCCTGAACAACTACATCAGCACTGAAAAGAGGAGGCCATGGGAGCATTGAGGAGCTTTGGATGTTTCCTTTTATAGTTTATTTCCTTTCCAGTATTTTTTCATTCCTGTAATGCCTAAGGGCAAATTGTTGAACAATTGAAAACTTTAATCTAATGAAGTGTGTTTCCCTTTTTGTCTACAAAGTTGAATCTTGTTTGTCTTTGAAAACATAAAACATACCCATTCCATTACACCATATGCATAGCAGGTACCCTATTTCACAGGTTGCTTAATCTCCTTCGCTGTTTATTTTGCACAGTCATCATGAATCCAGAGTCCTCCAGTGAGCAAGCAATTAAGGCCCTTCAGGCCCAAAGTGCACAGTTTCAAGAGATGGTCCTAAGCCTAGCCCAAGGTCAGCAAGAGTTGAAGACTCTACTCCTGAAGAAGAAGAAGAAAAAGAGGACTGCATTGTTCAACACCGGACGCAGATTTGGGAACACACTCCACAATGAAGCTGATCCAACCACTTCTTCTGCTGAGAAAAATAGTCCCCAAGGGGGAGGAGCTCCTAGTCCCGCAGTCTCCGATAACGAGACGTACTATAACGATGAACAATACCCACCTGCTGCTGACAGATACAAACAATTGGAGGACCGCTTGAGCGCTATGGAAATTCAGAACGTGCCGGGACTGGATTTCGGAGATTTGGGATTATCTTCTGGAGTAGTAATTCCACACAAGTTTAAGGCGCCTGCCTTCGCCAAGTATGATGGGGTCTCCTGCCCAAAGCTGCATCTGAGGTCGTACGTAAGGAAAATCCAACCTTACACGGCGGATAAGAACCTCTGGATTCACTTCTTCCAAGATAGCCTCTCGGGGTCACAACTTGAATGGTTCTACCAATTGGACGGAGCTAGCATCCGGCACTGGGAAGATTTGGCAACTGCATTCTACAGACAATACCAATACAATTCTGATCTCGCTCCTACGCGTACCCAACTTCAGGGTATGTCTCTAGGGACGGGTGAAGGGTTCAAAGAGTACGCTCAAAAATGGAGAGATTTGGCTGGCAGGGTGCAGCCTCCATTAACTGATCGAGAGCTGGTTGATATGTTCCTTGGGACGTTGTCTGGTCCGTTTTTCAATCATTTGGTTGGTAACTCCTCCGCTGGATTTACAGATTTGATATTAACAGGAGAAAGAATTGAAGCTGGTATCAGGTCAGGCAAGATACAGAAGGCTGCCTCTACAAGTGCTGAGAAGAGGCCATTTAAGAAAGAAGCAAGCGCCGTCTATGGCCCTAGAAGACAAGTCAAGCCCGAAAGTCGCCAAGCCGTCAACGCTTTGGTCATCTCCAAACCTGTTGCTGCTCCTCAGCAATACAATCAACAAAGAAGTGAAAGGCCCAAGAGGCAGTATACCCGACTGAGTATGACATTATCTCAAATTTTACCCCAACTATTATCCACCAACCTAGTGACCCTCAAAGAAGCTCCTAAGGTCGTCAACACTGCGTCTCCTAAATACAACCCAAATGCCCGGTGTGCTTATCATTCTGATAGTCCCGGGCACACTACTGATGATTGCTGGGCCTTGAGAAACAAAGTGCAAGATCTGATCGACGCAAAGGAAATTCAGTTTGAAGCGCCAGAAAGACCAAATGTTGTAATGGCTCCTATGCCCCAGCATAGGGTAAATGCCGTTGAGGAAGAAATGTATGCTGTTTCGATAGATGAAGTTGTTACCCCTCTGAAGACTGTTAAGAAGAACCTACTGCGGGCCGGTTTATTTCCGGGTTGCGGCGAAGGTTGCCCATTCTGTGCTATTTCCCCATCTGATTGTCCCTTGCTAAGGTTAGGCATCCAAGGCCTAATGGATAGCAAGGAGATTCTATTCAAAAAGACTGCTGTTCATTTGGTTCCGATGAAAGAAGTTTCCGTGATTACCATCTTCAAAAATCCAATCAAGGCTCCCCCGAAGAAGCCTATTCAAATCATGACAATTGCGCCTGTGATCATTACTGTTCCAGGGCCCCTCTCCTACGTGTCTGATAAAGCTGTCCCCTGGCATTATGGGGCAGACGTGTATGTAAATGGAATCAAGCAAGAATTCGACGCTAGTGCCAGTATCTGCGATATCACTGGTCCAGCTAAAGTCACCCGCAGTGGCAGGCTCTTCTCGCCTGACATTGCGCCGCCCGCTATTCGAAAACCCCTCCTCATAAAACCTGCAAGTTTACCTAGTCCTATTGCTGATCAAATTGTGTCCCCTGCTGCCGAGTCATCAAATGCTCGGGGCAAAGGGATTGAAGAAGAGCCTGCCCGGATGGAGGCACCAATACCCGTAAATGTTGAGGCCTCCCGACAAGAAATGGAGGAGATTCTGAAAATAATAAAGAAAAGTGATTTTAATGTTGTCGAACAGTTGGGGCATACACCCTCCAAGATCTCTCTGCTCTCCTTATTGCTATGCTCCGAGGCTCATGCTAAAGCCTTGATCTCATTTCTCAAGACGGCCCATGTGCAGCAAGAGACGTCTGCAGTCCAGTTCACCGACTGCATAGCGAATCTGACAGCGGACAACGGTTTGGGTTTTTCAGATGCTGACCTGACCGCAAAAGGGAGAGACCACAATGATGCCCTGCATGTCTCTATTGAATGCAGGGGCACTACTCTGGCACATGTATTGGTGGACACTGGTTCTTCCTTGAATGTTCTTCCGAAAAAGGCTTTAGACCGTCTGGATTATGAAAGCCTGGAGTTGAAACCCAGCAATATCATCGTCAGGGCCTTTGACGGTTCCAAAAGGATGGTTCATGGAGAGGTTAACATCCCTATCCGTGTGGGCTCTCAAGTGTTTGACTCTACCTTTTACGTGATGGATATACGTCCGTCGTATTCTTGTCTGTTGGGTCGACCTTGGATCCATAAAGCTGGGGCCGTGACCTCCACCTTGCACCAGAAGTTGAAGTATCCCGTCAGGGGGAAGATCGTCACTGTACAAGGAGAAGAGGAGTATATGGTGAGCCATTTGAATTCCTTCAGGTACATCGAGATGGACGGAGAGTTCATTGAAACCCCCTTCCAACATTTCGAGGAGGTGCATCCAATTTCAGCAGCTGCAATGGCCGAAGAGAATGATTCCTTGAAGATGGCTTCCCTAAGGGATGCCCGGGCTGTGGTTCAGAAAGGCAATTGTGCACACTGGGGTCAGCTTCCTGACTTCACTCAGAAGAACGACAAGTTTGGGCTAGGCTTTACTGCAGAGGCTCAGAAGGCGGCGCGCAAAGAGAAGATCGGAAAGGCTCCGGTGTTTATTTCCAGCTCAAGGGTGAATGCTATTGAGGAGGATGTGGAGGAAGCTGAGTTTGACAGTTGGATCTACCCGACTACCAGCAACGGACCAAGCAACTGGACGGCAAAGGATTTTACCCCTATCACATTTGTCACGCAGTAATTGATTTCTTTTGATTTCCAATTTGTAACAAACAATATGTTAAAACTCTGTTGGCTCGGTGTCCTACCCGGGGCATCGTAGCTCCATTTGTGAGGGCTTTTTGTATGACATTTTCATATATCATCAATCAAAACATTGGACGTTTGTTGCATTTCAAATCTTTTTGCTCTTTTCCTTTCTGTGTTATATATATTGCAAAACAACTGTATTTACACACACTCACTTATACAGGTTTCAATCCACTCTGGATCTCACTGGTAACAGCTCTGCTACCGCCAGTTATGACTTCGAAAATCCGATCAACTTGGCTGAAGACGAAGGTGAAGATGATTGCGAAGTGCCTGGTGAACTCGCAAGACTGCTACTACAGGAAGAGAGGGCTATTCAACCACATGAAGAGCCTGTGGAGACAATTAACTTGGGTACTGAGACAGATAGGAAAGAGGTCAAGATTGGTGCCAATCTAGAGCTCAGCGTGAAGCAACGATTGATCCAGATGCTACAGGACTACATGGAGATCTTTGCTTGGTCCTATGAAGATATGCCTGGTTTGGATGCCGACATTGTAGTTCACCATTTGCCAACCAAGGAAGATTGCCCTCCGGTAAAGCAGAAAGTTCGACGGATGCGTCCAGAGATGTCTGAAAAGATCAAGGCCGAGGTTATGAAGCAGTTTGATGCCGGGTTCCTTGCAGTGACTTCTTACCCTCAGTGGGTTGCCAATGTAGTGCCAGTGCCGAAGAAGGACGGGAAAGTCAGAATGTGTGTCGACTATAGGGATCTGAACAGGGCCAGCCCCAAGGATGACTTCCCCCTACCTCACATTGATGTCCTTGTTGACAATACAGCTCAACACAAGGTGTTCTCCTTCATGGATGGTTTTTCAGGGTATAATCAGATCAAGATGGCTCCAGAGGATATGGAGAAGACTACCTTCGTGACTCAGTGGGGTACCTTCTGTTATAAGGTCATGCCATTCGGATTGAAGAATGCTGGGGCAACCTATCAACGTGCCATGGTTGCTTTATTTCATGATATGATCCATCATGAAATTGAGGTATACGTAGATGACATGATTGCAAGGTCTCAAACTGAGGAGGAGCACCTTGACCATCTGAAGAAGTTGTTTGATCGACTCAAATTATACAAGCTGAGATTGAATCCCAACAAATGCACCTTTGGGGTAAGATCTGGAAAATTGTTAGGTTTCATCGTAAGTGATAAAGGTATTCAGGTGGATCCTGCCAAGGTAAAAGCCATACAAGAGATGCCGACTCCAAAAACAGAGAAAGAAGTCAGAGGTTTCCTAGGACGACTGAATTACATTGCCCGATTCATCTCACATCTGACTGCTACTTGTGAGCCAATCTTCAAATTACTGAAGAAAGATCAAGTAGTACGCTGGAATGATGAATGTCAGGCCGCCTTTGAAAGGATAAAGGAATACCTCCAAGAGCCACCCATTCTTATGCCACCGGTGGAAGGAAGACCTCTGATACTTTACTTGACAGTGCTCGATAATTCAATGGGGTGTGTGCTGGGGCAGCATGACGAGTCTGGCCGAAAAGAGCACGCTATTTATTACTTGAGCAAAAAGTTTACCGACTGTGAGTCTCGTTACTCACTGCTTGAGAAAACTTGCTGCGCTCTTGTATGGGCTGCTCGCCGGCTGAGACAGTATATGCTGACTCACACTACCTTATTGATTTCAAAGATGGATCCCATCAAGTACATATTTGAAAAGCCCGCTCTGTCTGGGAGAATAGCGAGATGGCAAATGATCTTAACAGAATATGATATCCAGTATACAACTCAAAAAGCAATTAAGGGAAGTGTACTGGCAGATCATTTGGCACACCAACCTGTGGACGATTACCAATCATTGAACTTTGATTTTCCGGACGAAGACATCATGGTGGTAACTGACTGTGAAATACCTGGACCGGATGAAGGACCTGAGGAAGGATCCCGATGGTCTATGCATTTTGACGGAGCCTCCAATGCTTTGGGTAACGGCGTCGGCGCTGTAATCATATCCCCCAAGGGGACTCATACTCCACTCACCGCCCGATTATGTTTCAGCTGCACCAACAACATGGCAGAATATGAGGCATGTATCATGGGTTTACAAGCTGCAATCGATTTGAGGATCAAGTTTCTAAGTGTCTTCGGAGATTCCGCTCTCGTGATCAATCAGATCAAAGGCGAGTGGGATACGAAACACCCGAATCTCATTCCTTACAAGGAGTATGTGTCGACCTTGCTCCCTCACTTTGAAGAGATAACTTTTGAGCATTTCCCCAGAGAGGAGAATCAGCTAGCGGACGCACTAGCCACGATGTCTTCAATGTTCAAAGTTAAATGGGACAATGAGGCTCCCCGAATCATAATCTGGAAGTTGGATGAACCGGCATACTGCTGCGAGCTCGAGGCTGAAAAGGTGACTGAAAAACCCTGGTATCATGAGGTGAAGAGGTACTTGGAAGCTCAGGAATACCCTGAAGGTGCGTCTGTCAATGATAAGAAGTTCATGAGGAGGTTTGCTGCAAAATTCTTCCTCAGCAACGGCATTCTCTACAAGCGGAATCATGATTCAACTCTGCTGCGTTGTGTGGATAAGGCTGAAGCTGAGAAAATCATGATGGAACTGCATGAAGGTACATTTGGAACCCATTCCAGTGGACACACCATGGCTAAGAAAATCCTTCGGGCAGGATATTTCTGGTCCACAATGGAAGCCGATTGTTACCAGCACTCCCGAACTTGTCATAAATGCCAGATCTATGCTGACAAGGTGCATATCCCTCCGGTTCCTTTGAATGTCCTGACGGCACCTTGGCCTTTCGCAATGTGGGGCATCGATATGATCGGTGAGATCCGACCAACGGCATCCAATGGGCATCGCTTCATCTTGGTGGCGATCGATTACTTCACGAAATGGGTTGAGGCAGCTTCCTATGCCACAGTAACCAAGAGCGTCGTGGCGCGTTTCATCCGGCATAATCTGATCTGTCGGTACGGAGTCCCGGAAAGAATCATTACGGACAACGGTACCAATCTCAATAACAAAATGATCACTGAACTCTGTGAACAATTCAAGATACAGCACCACAATTCTTCTCCCTACCGGCCGAAGATGAATGGGGCTGTAGAGGCAGCCAATAAAAATATCAAGAAAATTGTGCAGAAGATGACAGTGACCTATAAAGATTGGCACGAGATGTTACCGTTCGCTCTTCATGGGTACCGCACCTCAGCAAGGACATCAACCGAGGCAACTCCTTTCTCCTTGGTTTATGGCATGGAGGCAGTCTTGCCGATCGAAATCCAGATACCCTCTCTCCGGATAATGAAGGATGCAGACTTGAATGAAGATGATTGGATCCAGACTCGACTTGATCAATTAAATCTAATTGACGAAAAGAGGCTCACTGCTATCTGTCATGGTCAGACGTATCAAAAACGGATGATCAGGGCATTTAACAAGAAAGTCAGACCGCAAGAGTATCAAGTTGGGGACCTGGTAATCAAACGCATCATCCTTCCTCAAAGTGATCCCCGGGGCAAATGGACCCCTACTTACGAAGGGCCATTTGTGGTTAAGCGTGTGTTCTCAGGAGGAGCCATGATCCTAACCACCATGGACGGTGACGACCTTCCTCACCCCGCCAATGCAGACATAGTGAAAAAATACTATGCATAAATAAAAGACCCGCTAGGTTGACATACCTAGGCAAAAATAAGGGCTTCCCGGCGAACCAAAAGGGTTCGGGCAAAAATAAGGGATGAAATGAATAAAAATCTGTACACCCGGCAAGTCGAAAACCTGAAAGGGCGGCTTGGGCAAAAATGGGTATCCCGGTGGACTGAAAACCCGAAAGGGCGGTCCAGGCAAAAGTTAGGGATAAGAGCGTAACACTATGTCTCATTGGATCACTTCGCATCCGGAATTCGGCATCAACTATCTGGCCCCAAATTTCGGCATTGACCAATCAGCTTCATCTTCAGATTAGGCAGTAAGGCGATGAGACGTTCGAAAACATAAAGGCGATAGCAGAGTTGGAACCCAGTGGGATTGTTCACATAGCTGTTTTGTTTTCTTTTTTTTCAAAATGTAAACTCTATACTATTTGGCGATGTCCTCTTACTAGAATGTCAGTCTCTTGTACAAAAAACGCCTATTCACAGGCAAAAGTTTAAATCAATACAAATTCACTTGTTCATACAAATTACCATTGTTTTCCCCTTTTTCTGTTTTGTCTTGCGAAGAACGTCCAATGTTCATTTTTTGATATATGCATTTGACATTGAATTGCTGATTCATAAATATTCGCATATGAAATAAGAGAATAATTACCGGTGACATCAAAGACAGGGGCAATGTGGGGTTGTCTATTGCAATTTGGTTGTTTTGTCCGCCAAGGCACCAAGGTAGGTTCAACTGAAAAATGTGGCCAAATCATCTTAACTCCCCGCAGAGTAAAACAAGGTTCAGCAATACTTTCCCCAGGCAGAGTTGGTCCCCCGTCGATCCTAAAAAGGCACAACATTCCCCGGCAGGTCTTAAAAGCTCATCCCCAGTAGATTCTGCAAGCTCATCCCCTGCAAAGTACGGACGTCTCGCCCGAGTTTTATTTAAGAGTTATTTCCTCACAAGGACTTATAACTGGGTTATCCTCAGCTAAAAGCCACGGAAGACCGCTCTCGGCAAAGTCCCTTCAAATCCCCAGCGAAGTCTATCTTTGGTATTCCCAAGCAGAGTTTATCTTTAGAGTTCCCCAGCGGAGTTTGTCACCATCATCCTCAGCGGAATCCATCATTAAAATCCTTAGCAGGCCTCTCATCAAAACTTCGGCCAAGTATCTCTTCCACAGAGCAGCTTCCCGGCCGTTCGTCAAGGATTTATTTTCCTAAGATGAAATTACACTCATAAACATTTCACATTTTCATACATCTTGCTTACATACATGGTGAAACGCATACGACATCTCATGTTGAACACCATGACATCATGCATATCATACATCATGACATTGCATACAACTTACGTCTTTGCCTTTTCAGGAAAAAGACAATCTCAAAAGTGACTACCTTCAACTGTCACGATTCCAGATTCGATACCTGTATCTAGCCAGGGCACATCTGAGAGTGATCAGTTTCTAGACTCGATTCTTGTATCTAGCCAGGGCACGTCTGCAGAGTTCAGAGATTCGATTCCTGTATCCAGCCAGGGCACATCTATCAACTACAACAGCTCCAGATTCGATTCCTGTATCCAGCCAGGGCATATCTGTTGACCACATCTCCAGATTCGATTCCTGTATCCAGCCAGGGCATATCTGTTGACCACATTTCCAGACTCGATTCCTGTATCTAGCCAGGGCACGTCTGCAGAGTTCAAAGATTCGACTCCTGTATCCAGCCAGGGCATATCTATTGACGACTATTTCCAGATTCGACTCCTGTATCCAGCCAGGGCACATCTGTGAGCAACCGATTGTAGATTCGATACCTGTATCTAGCCAGGGCGTATCTGCATAAGGAGACTGAAGATCAAACACCTGTAACAAGCCAGGAAAACATCCGTCTTTCTCAAATATGCAAATTCTCGCTAAGGAATCTCTTATGCGATCGACACTTCCAAATGGCATCTATAAGCCCATTCCAGACAAGGTTCTGTCACGTCTCCAGATGGCATCTATAAGCCCATCTCCCTATCCACCATCTCTCCAAATGGCATCTATAAGCCCATTCCCGGCTCCACGTTGTTAAGACTCCAGCATGCGAGTGCAAATTTCCGGGCACTCTAGTGTCCAATCTCCTTTTACCCTCGAGTCACGAAAGGCAAACTTGCCAATCTAACTCTTCAGGTCCAAGAAGATTGAACAGGGGCAACTGTTGTACCCCAAAATTTGCCCTCCCATTTCCTCAACATTTTCTCATCACAAGACCTTTGAAGATCAAAATCCAGTTAGGGTTTCCTCTGCTCAAGACTTCTCCTTGCACTGTGGACTCAAATTAGGGTTTGTGTTTGCCTAAGGATGTTTTGACCTGAAATGCCTAAGATGACTTTTATGCTTCATATTGGACTCCCAAGTTTACCTATACCAAATTTCAGGTCTTGATTCCAAGTTTTGCCCAGTCAATTGGACAGTTGACCTAGAAATCAGCTGTATTGGGGAAAAAGTCAACTGTGGCCAATTGACAGTCAAACCTCATGAAATTTGATCCACATCAACATTATGAACTCATATGAACCATTTGATCAAGTTTGGATCACAATTCCCCAAGAAATTTGATCAGATCATCAAAAGGGCAAAATGGTCATTTTTAGGGTTTTGGCTGCACAAAGGCAATTTTTGACTGTTTGACCTGGCCAATGGCAAACCAAGTTCACATATAGACTCAAGGACCCCATGGAATTATCTTGACATGTTCATCAAGCTCAAAAGATCCCAAATACACAAGATTGACAGTTGAATTTCCCAGTCAATTGATCAATTTTGACTGTATACTGAAAAGTCAAACTTTGACTTTTTGGTCAAAATCAAGAGTCAAGATTCATTTTTCATCAAAACATGCCAAATCATGAAACTTGTTCACCAAGAAATCTCAAAATGCAAATTAGGGTTTGAAAATGGAATTTTTCATAACTTAGAATTTTTCTAAGTTATGAAAAACCCTAATTTTTTCCCAACTTTGCCCCATCTTTTCACCATGATCCATTTGGATTCAAACAAAAGTCAAAACATGAAAGTTGTAGCTTGTTGCATAATCTACAACTTTGATTCACAAAGTTTTCTCATTTGAAGCTTGTATCTCAAGTTATAATTTTTTGAATAAGGGCACTAAACCATCTTTTAACTTAGTGAAATTTGACCTATTTTGACAAGATTTTCTACCCTACTTCAAGGCCACTTTTCATACCCTTCCACTTGGAATTTTGATTTGCATTTCAAAGATGGATTGTAGTACACATTCCAAGCTTTCCAAAATGTCCAAAAACTTCTCAAACAACCTCATGGTTAGGGAGAATCGAATTTCACAATATAGCAAAAAACCACTTTGTTCATGACCAAGTTCCATGTTCATACACTATGCATTTTTGAATTCAGCATGCTTAAGCTACATTGCAGGCCTCTAATCCCATTTTCACTCAATAATTCAATGCATATCCTTTGTGTTCTAGCATTATTTTGCTCATTTGGACAATACACACAAAATCAAGCCTAAACTAGAAAAAGCATATTATCCATTCTTGTAAAGTGTTACTTTATGGCAATTTTGCAAATCTATGAGGTACAATGCAGATCTTTGAGGCAAAAAGGCATGGACATATCCCACTGATCAAGACTCAAAATGTGCAGCATAGATTGAGGCATTGTACTGGCCTAGAAACCAAGTTGACATTTGCTTGCTTCACATAGAAGTAACATCCATAACTTATGCCAACTCTGATCTCAGCTTAGGAACAGAAGAGAAAAGTTGTCAAACACATTACACACAACATATCCAAGCTAACACACGAGCTTTTGACCTCCCATACACCCTCCATCTCAGAATCATCCTCAAACTGCACAAACAGGGGTGCCCCTGCAGTTTGAGTGTAAACTCCCAATCCCTTCGAGCATTTTGATCAAGACCTATTCCTCTACCTTCCCTACAACATATGCAAGCTAACCATGGCCTAAAACCTGACCTGTAATCACTCTAACAGTTTCCACCATTTTCATTTTTTCCTTTTGCAGTTGAAGTTCCATAGCTTGATTCAGAAGCTCTCAAGACAAAGTAAGCATTGAAACAGCATCCCTGGACCTCAAGGAAGCTTTTCCAATCATCACATTGCACTGAAAGTTCCTCATTCTCCAGATTGAAGTTCAACTGCACAGGTAAAAGTTTGAATTCGTATCTCTCTTATTAGGCATCTTTAGTCTTAAGTTTGTGAAGAAACAAGGTCCTACTCATAGCCCTGAACATGTACATAGCTTTACTTTTTATTTCTTTTGTCTGAGTAGAAAGAATTTGAGCTCTGAAAATGGTAGAAAAATTAGGTCAGAAAAGAGGGGGAGAGAAATTCTCCCTCATCTTAGAGAGATAGTTCATGTTCTTTATATGGTTAGAACCGTCTCTTCATGCTTAACATCTTTTGTGTTGGAAGTTTGTTCAAAAAATCAAGGAATCAAGAGTTAGAAGAAGCTGAACATGGCGCGCGTTTTTTCAAATATTTTGTGCTGGAGGTTGAAGACAGTGTTGCATTGGGCTGGGCTTTTGTGTTCTTTCTTTTCACACCATCTTTTTTGGCTCACACCCCCCTGAGCCCATTTACTCATTCTTTAACATTTTTGACCTTTTCCTTTTTTGCTGACTTTGTTTATTTTTTTCTCATGCCATTTAAAAATTAAAAATATTTTTTTTTCATCATTTTTTGCATTTATTGCATATTTATTTAATTTATTTCTTTGTT
This sequence comes from Vicia faba, assembly GCA_948472305.1. Lineage (NCBI taxonomy): Eukaryota > Viridiplantae > Streptophyta > Magnoliopsida > Fabales > Fabaceae > Vicia > Vicia faba. The sequence goes on from OX451741.1 coordinate 1,107,779,198, forward strand.
TATACATAAATATATATATGTATTGTTATTAGAATAAATAAAAAATGATATAAATACAACTTTTATTTTTTGTTTACATTTTGAAAATGTTTCACACAAAAAAATACTTTTATTTATTTTATTAAAATATTAAATAAATATTTATTTTTTTTGAATAATACATATTTAGGGTTATATATACATATATATATGTGATTATTAATATATTAAGACAAAATATAAAAATACTTGATTTTTCACTTTTATTAATATTTGATATAAAAATACCTTTTTTCACAATACACTTCATTTTATTTTATTTTTATAAATAATAAGTAAATAGTTGCATTAAATTAGAAAATAATACTTTTTTTCTTTAAAATTAGGGTTTTTTTTACCCTAAGTTCAAAATACTCAAAAAATAATACATTTCTTATTTTCTTTTTCCTTTTATATAAATAATATTTTCCCATACACATAAAAACTTTCTTTTTGCATTTCACATATTTATTTAATTTACATTTAATTATGTATTATTTAAATTGCAAATATTCAATTGATGTAATAATTTAGATTTAAATTCTTGTCAATATCCCCATTTGAACATTTGTACCCCCCTTCCCATATTTGGTTTTGTAATAGCTTAGTAATTTTAATTTCGCACTTTATCGCTTTCTAATGATAACATGTTAGAATTAGGGTTTGTATGCGAAAAACGATAAAAAATAGTTTGACCTAATACAAGATAAATAAGCATGAAAATGGACACACAAATCACACTTGCACCCCCTAGGGTATTCCACTTGTTGCCTTCAAATAAATGGGCCATGTTGCATGTTAAACTTCTTTGGGCAAAGCAAATAATTTTGAATGATCATAGTCCCTCGATAAAACTTTTCAAAAACAAACAAAAACAAATGGTCAAGTCCCTTAGAGAGATTGCTCAAAGACATTTAACGTTGTTGCAATTATGGTCTAAACGATGACCCGCGCCCGTCCCTTTCACATCCTAACACAAAGGTTGCCCACCAAATACAATGGTGGTGCAAACTTGTCAAAAGGGTTAAAGTATAGAAATAATCTTTTGAGAAATTTAGGAGTAGATAACCTCTTAGTTACTTGAATCAACTTGCAAAACAAAACACTTGCCTAATTTCAAAATCACACATCACTACACTTTCAAAACAACTTTCAAAAACAAATGAAAACTTTTTCAAAAGACATACATCTTTGTATACATCCCCACATGGATCATTACAAAGGCTGCCACCACATTGGCCTCTTTTCAAAAAAACATTTTCAAAACCCACACACTCAAGCACCATTTAAAACAATTGAAAACAAAAGGCAAGTGATCTAAGCAAGTAACTAAGAGCCCATGGATAACCATGGATAGAAAGGGTGCTAATACCTTCCCTTTCTATAATCTACTCTCCGAACCCAAGAAAACATCTCAAAAGGTTTTTGCTGTGCTTTTTAACCTTTCCTTAGGATAAAATAAAAAGTCGGTGGCGACTCTTGCTAACCGCAACATTTGCAAATACAAACGCAAACCTCAAGTCAGTTCTCCCACCGTATCACAAAAGGGATAGCCACTGATATGCCTGCCCAGACGGAGGCACCAAAGACCATCAATGTTGAAGCTTCCAAACAGGAGATGGAAGAGATTCTGAAGATCATCAAGAAGAATGATTATAATATAGTTGAGCAGCTGGGGCAAACGCCCTCCAAGATTTCCATGTTATCACTGTTGTTGTGTTCAGAGGCCCATGCCAAGGCCCTGATTACCTTCCTGAAGATGGCCCACGTGCCACAAGAGACATCAGCTGATCAGTTTACCGATTGTTTGGCCAATCTAACTGCTGATAATGGTTTGGGTTTCTCCGACGCTGATCTGACTGCTAAAGGGAAGAACCATAACGATGCCTTGCATGTCTCCATTGAATGTCGGGGCACTACTCTTGCACATATGTTGGTTGACACTGGTTCCTCACTGAACGTCTTGCCCAAGAAAGCTTTAGACAGGTTGGATTGCGAAGGTTTGGAGCTCAAGCCAAGTAACATTGTTGTCCGGGCCTTTGATGGGTCTAAAAGGATGGTGCATGGTGAGGTTGATATTCCAATCAGAGTTGGTTCTCAGGTCTTCGATTCTACATTCTACATGATGGACATTCGACCATCCTATTCTTGCTTGCTGGGTCATCCATGGATCCATAAAGCTGGAGTTGTGACCTCAACACTCCATCAAAAGCTGAAGTACCCGATCAAAGGGAAGATTGTGACAGTTCAAGGGGAGGAGGAATACATGGTCAGCCACCTCAACTTGTTCCGGTACATAGAGATGGATGTGGAGTTCATTGAGACCCCATTTCAGCACTTCTAAGAGGTTCCTCAGACACTGGCATCAGCTGAGACTGTGACCGAAGATTCTCCTTTGAAGATGGCTTCCTTAAAGGATGCTCGGGCTGTTATTGAGAAGGGTGAGTGCGCAAACTGGGGCCGACTTCCTGATTTCACTCAGAAGACTGACAAGTTTGGTTTGGGTTTCACTGCAGAAGCTCAAAGGGCTGTTCGTAGTGCAAGGATCGGAAGACCTCTTGTGTTCATCAGCAACTCGGGAGTCAATGCCATCGAAGATGACGTGGAGGAATCTGAATTCGACAACTGGATCTACCCTACGACCAACGGTGGACCAAACAACTGGACAACGAAAGACTTCATCCCTATTACTTTTGTCACTCAGTAATGAACTCCTTTGTTTTGAATTTGTAACAGACAATATTGTGAAACTTTATGGCCCGGTGTCTTACCCGGTGCACCGTGGCTTCATTTGTGAGGGCTTTTGTGTGTCATTTTCATATATCATTAATAAAAGCATTGGACATTTTTTGCATTTCAAATCTTGCGCTCCTTGTCTTTCTTTATTATATATTGCAAAATAGCTATTTACACACACTCACATATACAGGTCTCAATCCACTCTGGATCTCACTGGTAACGACTCTGCTACTGCCAGTTATGACTTCAAAAATCCGATCAACTTAGCCGAAGACGAAGGTGAAGATGATTGCGAAGTGCCGGGTGAGCTTGCAAGACTTCTACTCCAGGAAGAGAGGGCCATTCAGCCACATGAAGAGCCAGTGGAAACGGTAAATCTGGGTACTGAGACAGACAAGAAGGAAGTCAAGATCGGTGCAAATCTGGAGCTTAGTGTGAAACAACGGTTGATTCAGATGTTGCATGACTACGTGGAAATCTTTGCCTGGTCTTACGAAGATATGCCTGGGTTGGATACTGACATTGTGGTTCATCACCTGCCTACCAGGGAAGACTGCCCTCCAGTAAAACAGAAGGTCCGCCGTATGCATCCAGAGATGTCCGAGAAAATTAAGGCTGAGGTTATGAAACAATTTGACGCCGGTTTTCTAGCAGTGACTTCTTACCCTCAGTGGGTTGCCAATGTGGTTCCGGTACCGAAGAAAGATGGTAAGGTCCGAATGTGTGTTGATTACAGGGATTTGAACAGGGCGAGCCCTAAGGATGACTTCCCTCTTCCTCACATTGACGTTCTGGTCGACAACACTGCTCAACATAAGGTATTCTCCTTCATGGACGTTTTCTCAGGTTATAATCAAATCAAGATGGCTCCTGAAGACATGGAGAAGACCACTTTTGTTACTCAGTGGGGCACCTTTTGCTACAAGGTCATGCCTTTTGGGTTGAAAAATGCTGGGGCAACGTATCAGCGTGCCATGGTTGCTCTGTTTCATGATCTGATCCATCATGAGATCGAAGTATACGTCGACGATATGATTGCAAGGTCCCAAACTGAGGAGGAACACCTTGACCATCTACAGAAGCTGTTTGACCGGTTGAAGTTGTACAAACTGAGGTTAAACCCGAACAAGTGTACCTTCGGGGTGAGATCTAAAAAACTACTAGGTTTCGTCGTAAGCGACAAAGGTATTCAAGTGGACCCTGCCAAAGTGAAAGCCATACAAGAGATGCCAGCTCCCAAGATAGAGAAAGAAGTCAGAGGCTTTCTAGGACAGCTGAACTACATTGCCCGATTCATCTCACACCTAACTGCTACTTGTGAACCTATCTTCAAGCTACTGAAGAAAGATCAAGTAGTATGTTGGAACGATGAATGTCAGGCCACTTTCGAAAGAATCAAAGAGTATATCCAAGAGCCACCCATTCTTATGCCACCGGTTGAAGGGAGACCTCTAATCTTATACTTGACAGTACTTGACAACTCAATGGGATGTGTGATGGGTCAGCATGACGAGTCTGGCCGAAAAGAGCATGCTATTTATTACCTCAACAAAAAGTTTACCGACTGTGAGACCCGATACTCACTGCTCGAGAAAACTTGCTGCGCTTTGGTATGGGCTGCTCACCGGCTGAGACAGTATATGTTGACTCATACTACTCTGTTGATTTCAAAAATGGATCCAATCAAGTATATCTTTGAAAAGCCTGCCTTGTCCGGAAGAATAGCGAGATGGCAGATGATCTTGACTGAATATGACATCCAGTACACGACTCAAAAAGCAATTAAGGGAAGTGTGTTGGCAGACCATTTGGCACATCAGGCAGTGGATGATTACTAGTCTATAAACTTTGAATTTCCAGACGAGAATATCATGGTAGTGACCGATTGTAAAATACATGGACCGGATGAAGGACCTGAGGAAGGATCCCGATGGTCTATGCACTTTGATAGAGCCTCAAACGCTTTGGGTAACAGTATTGGCGCTGTGATCATATCTCCTAAAGGCTAACATACTCCGCTCACCGCCCGACTATGTTTCACCTGTACCAACAACATGGCGGAGTATGAAGCATGCATCATGGGTCTTCGAGCTGCAATTAACCTAAGGATCAAGTTTCTGAGTGTCTTCGGAGATTCCGCTCTCGTGATCAGTCAGATCAAAGGTGAGTGGGATACGAAACACCCAAATCTTATTCCTTACAAGGAGTATGTGTTGACGTTGCTTCCCCACTTCGAGGAGATAATCTTTGAACATTTCCCAAGAGAGGAGAATCAGTTAGCGGACGCGCTAGCTACAATGTCTTCTATGTTCAAAGTCAAATGGGACAACGAGGCTCCCCGGATCATTATTTGGAAATTGGATGAACCTGCACATTGATGTGATCTTGAGACCGAAGAGGTAACAGAAAAGCCTTGGTATTATGAAGTAAAGAGGTACCTTGAAGCTCAAGAATACCCCGAGGGTGCATCCGTTAATGACAAGAAGTTTCTGAGAAGGTTCGCGACAAAGTTCTTCATCAGCAATGGCATTCTTTACAAACGTAACCATGATTCCACCTTACTGCGTTGTGTGGATAAGACTGAAGCAGAAAGGATCATGGCAGAGCTGCATGAAGGCACCTTCGGAACTCATTCCAGTGGACATACCATGGCAAAGAAAATCCTTCGGGCAGGATATTACTGGTCCACAATGGAAGCCGACTGTTATCAGCATTCTCGGACATGTCACAAGTGCCAGATCTATGCTGATAAGGTGCACATTCCTCCAGTTCCTTTGAACGTCTTGACGACACCTTGGCCTTTTGCAATGTGGGGCATTAATATGATCGGAGAGATCAGACCTACAGCATCCAACAGGCATCGCTTCATCCCGGTAGCAATTGATTACTTTACGAAGTGGGTTGAAGCAGCTTCCTTTGCCACCGTAACCAAGAACGTCGTGGCACGGTTCATTCGACACAACCTGATCTGTCGATACGGCGTACCAGAGAGGATCATTACGGATAATGGTACCAATATTAACAACAAGATGATCACTGAGCTCTGCGAGCAATTCAAGATACAACACCATAACTCTTCTCCCTACCGGCCGAAGATGAATGGGGCTGTAGAAGCAGCTAATAAGAACATTAAGAAGATTGTGCAGAAGATGACAGTGACCTACAAAGATTGGCATGAGATGTTACCATTTGCTCTTCATGGGTACCGTACCTCAGCACGGAAGTCAACGGGGGCAACACCCTACTCCTTGGTATACGGCATGGAGGCAGTCATGCCCATTGAAGTTCAGATACCCTCTCTCCGGATCATGAAGGATGCAGGTCTAAGCGAAGACGACTGGATCCATACCCGGCTTGATCAACTAAACCTAATCGACGAAAAGAGACTCACTGCTATTTGTCATGGTCAGACGTACCAAAAACGGATGATCAAGGCATTTAACAAGAAAGTCAGACGACAAGAGTATCAAGTTGGAGACCTGGTAATCAAGCGCATCATTCTACCTCAAGGTGATCCCAGGGGCAAATGGACCCCTACGTACGAAGGGCCATTTTTGGTTAAGAACATCTTCTCAGGAGGAGCAATGATTCTAACCACCATGGATGGTGACGACCTTCATCACCCCGCCAATGCAGACATAGTAAAAAGATACTACACATGATTAAATACCCGCTAGGTTGACCGGCCTAGGCAAAAATAAGGGCTTCCCGGCGAACCAAAAGGGTTTGGGCAAAAATAAGGGATGAAAATAAAAAATTTGTACACCCGGCAAGTCGAAAACCTGAAAAGGCAGCTTGGGCAAAAATGGGTATCCCGGTGGACTGAAAACCCGAAAGGGCGGTCCAGGCAAAAGTTAGGGATTAAAGCGTAATACTATGTCTCATTGGATCACCCCGCATCCGGACTTCAGTATCAAATATCAGGCTCGGACGGCACCAATCAATCAGATTCATCTCCAACTAAGCAGCAAAGTGATGAGATGCTAGAAGACATAAAGGCGATAGCAGAGTTGGAACCCAGTGGGATTATTCACATAGCGGTTTTGCTTTCTTTTTAAAAATTGTATAAATCCTATTTGTTCGGCGGCGTTCTCTTACTAGGACGTCAGCCTCTTGTACAAAAACGCCTATTTACAGGCAAATTCCAAAATCAATACAAGTTCATTTTTCAGACAAATTGCAAATTGTTTCTTCCTTTATCTGTTTTGTTTTGCAAAGAACGTTCAATGTTCATTTTTGATATATGCATTTGACATTAATTGCTACTCATAAATATTTGCATGCGAAACAAAGGACTAATTATGGGTGATATCAGAAGTAGGGGCAATAAGAATTGTCTGAGAGGTCTAGTTGCTTTGTCCACCAAGGTACCAAGGTAGGTTCAGCCGAAGGATATGACTAAGATACCTTCACTCCCCAGAGTAAGACAGTAATGGAAGCTCTCCCCACTGAGACTTGCAATCATGGACGAATCAGCAATACTCTACCCCAAGCAGAGTTAGTCTACCATCAAGTTGGGTATCCCCAGCAGATCTTAATATTCCCCAGCAGAGTACATAGATATTCCTCAGCAAGAATCCCCGGTAGTCTTAATATTCCTCAACAGAGTATAAGAATGTTCCCCGGCGGAATACAAGATACCCCCAGTGGAGCCATTTCCCAGCGCAGTCTAAATAAGGCTTCCCCGCCAGAGTTGAATCATCTTCCCCAGTAGATTCTGGAAGCTTGTCCCCTGCAGAATACAAATGCATCTCCCCAGCCATATTCAGAGGTTATCCCCACAAGAGTCTAACTGGGTTATCCTCAGCAAATTGCAACGGAAAGATCATCCCCAGCGAAGTTCTTTCTATCCCCAACGGAGTTTATCATAAAAATCCCAAATAGAGCTTATCAACGGAACCCCCAGCGGAGTTTATCATTAAATTCTCAGCAGAACATCTCTTCCCCACAGAGTAATTCCCCGCATAGTAATCTCTTCACCAGTTTATTCCCCAACGGAGTCATCCTCTCTTGCAAGTTTATCATCTTCGTTCATCATCCCCAGTGGAAACGAAGAATCCAATTCCTTTCTCCAGCAGCTATCCGGGATTTATTTTCCCCAGCTAAAACGTCACATTTTCATACATCATGATACATGCATATACGCATCATACTCTACAATCTCATTTATGTTGAGAACATCATTGCTTGATCCATATCATGCATTGCATACGACTGACCTTTACTTTTCAGGAAAGATGCAGTCAAATTCTCAACTATGTCAATGGAGACAAAATCAGTTAAATCGATTCCTAAAGATTTTTCTGAGGCAAAGCCAGTCAATGGAGACAAGATCAGTTAAATCGATTCCTAAAGATTTTTCTGAAGCCAGTCAATGGAGACAAGATCAGTTAAATCGATTCCTAAAGATTTTTCTGAAGCCAGTCAATGGAGACAAAATCAGTTAAATCGATTCCTAAAGATTTTTCTGAGGCAAAGCCAGTCAATGGAGACAAGATCAGTTAAATCGATTCCTAAAGATTTTTCTGAAGCCATTCAATGGAGACAAAACCAGTTAAATTGATTCCTAAAGATTTTTCTGAAACCAGTCAACAGAGACAAAATCAGTTAAATCGATTCCTAAAGATTTTTCTGAAGCCAGTCAATGGAGACAAAACCAGTTAAATCGATTCCTAAAGATTTTTCTGAAACAAGTCCACGGAGACAAAACCAGTTAAATCGATTCCTAAAGATTTTTCTGAAACCCGTCAATAGAGACAACCCGTCAATAGAGACAACCCGTCAATGAACACAACCTGTCAATAGAGACAACTCGTCAATAAAGACAACCCGTCAATGAAGACAACCCGTCAATGAAGACAACCCGTCAACAAAGACAAAACTACCTACCAACAATCTCCAGATGGCATCTATAAGGCCATCCTCCTATCCATCATCTTTCCAAATGGCATCTGTAAGCCCATTCCCGACATTACATTGCTGATACTACACCATGCGAGTGTAAATTTCTGGGCACTTTAGTGTTCAATCATCTTCCACCTTCGGATCACGAAAGGCACGCAAGCCAATCTACACCCTCAGGTTTAAGAAGATTGAACAGGGGCAACTGTTGTACCCCAAAATTTTCCATCCCATATTCCTCAAGATTTGTCAAGAATGATCTTCAAATTGTTCAAGATTGCTCAAGGGTTGTACAGTCAAATCACTTCCTAAGACAGCTGAAATTAGGGTTTTGGTTCTTTCAAGGAATTTGGGGTTCTCAATGGTTCAATCAAATCTCATAGGCCTATATACATTCTCTAGCACCTACATGCCAAGTTTCAAGACTCACAGTGCCAATTTGCACAGTCAAAAGCCCCATTTGATCCACAGTCAACTGCAAGGGCAAAATTGTCATTTTACAGTCAAAAGTCAGAATTTTTGGTCAACATCTTATTTTGAGTTCACAATCATCATTTGATCAAGTCTTGATCATGATTCCACAAGAATAGCTCAAAAATCATCAAGATGCAAAAAGTTACTATTTTTGGACAACAGAAAAGTCAACTGTATCTTGACCAGGGCATAACTCTTTCATGGTTTTTCAGAAAAATTCCATCCAAAGCTCATTTTGAAGAGGATGCAATTTCCTACAATACATATTCACACTCCAAGATCATAAAATGCACTCACAAGAAGTTACCAATTTTTACATTATAGGTCAATTTTAAAAGTCAACAAAAGTGCACTTTGAGTCAAAGGCCATAACTTGAGATTGGGAAATCCAAATTACATGGGACCAAAGGCATTGGTTAGAGGACTTCAAGATCTTTCCAAAATGTCCAAGAAAATGGTCATATGATCAAAATTGAGCAAGTTGTGCACTGGAGAAGTTGGGAAATTTTCATGAATTTGCAAAAGTCAACTTTGCTCAAAACACCTTCTTTTTGCTAATGGGCCTCAAATCTCTTCTTGAAACTTCACCCATGACCTATGAACGACCCATCAAGATTAATTGGATTTATTTTCTTATTTTTATTGATTAATTGGATTTTTAATACATATTAATTCATTTAATTAATTTAAATTATAAGAAAATAGAAGATTTGATTTTTTAAATCAATTTGTGAAGCAAATATGATCAAAACATGCTGGCAAATTCGTGCACAAGTCAAAGATACAAAAAAAATCCAAATTTGGCAACATTGTTCAATCATGAAAAATAAAAAATATTTGATTTTCAATCAAAGATTTAAACATCAATGCACATGGATATTGGCCCAGTTTTTAACCTAATTTGATTCTCCTATATGTATTCAAGCAAACCATGACCTAGGACACGATTGAAAGCTGCAGAAACGGCCATAGCAAATTCAAGAATTTTCAAGAAAAGTCAAAACCTGTTCTTGCATTCTAGGTCAATTCAAGGCATTTTGTTCATCCAAACACCTTGCAGTAGGCACTAGGATTGATTTGCAATCAAATTTAAGCATCAAAGCTCAAGGAATCACGATACACAGTCCCACGGTTTGCACTTTTGATTCATAATCGTATCTCTTAATTCATGCTCATTTAACATGTTTTTGTGATGGTTTTGCATTGCTAGAGATCATACAAAGCTGATGGAATGGTTTAATCGAACTATAGTGCCCTGAATCAAAAGATACCATGACTGAATTTCTAGGGTTCTTGAGCTTTTAAATGGGGCTTTTCAATCCAGGAAAAATTGGGACTAATAGGATACATGGCTGAAATCGTGTGGCCAAGACGAACAAAACCCATACCTCACGAAATATTTATATTCACTGTGTGTCTAATCGCTATTTTTCCTTGCAGGAGGTAGTGGAGGTTAAAAACCCCCGCTATCTGATTCTAGTTATGTAGGACTAACGAAGAAGATGATGAGGTGTTAGCATCTGATTCGTGTGTTTGAAAACGCGTGCGTTATTTTTTTGTTTACAGCATATTGTTTATTTTTTGTATATAATATTCTCTATCCATCCATTTAACAAATGCGCGTTACAGTTCAGTTGGCAAAGGCATTGAAGCATTATCCCTTGGGACCTGGGTTCGAATCCCAGGTCCCCCCCAAAACCTTGTTATTTTTATTTCACAAGTATTCACGTGCAAGTTTCAGATTGAGGTCCACCATACACCTCAAACCTCAGTGCGCCAGATGTCTTCACACTCAGATCCAGTAGCCAAAGCTGAGTCCTCACCATACTCCCTGGTCAGCGCATGTGTAGATAATTCAGAAAGTCAACGAGGCTGGAGTTGTTAGTGGGCTTCAGAATTACTTTTTCACCACAGAATTGGGCCCAACACCCCCCCTTCAAGTTTACTTCTTTTCTTTTCTTTTTTATTTCCTTCATTTAATTATTTCTTATAATTATTATTTTCACTAACAAATTAACATCTATTTTCATAATAAAAATCAGAAAACATAAAAAATATAATATTTTTATTTATTAGATTTAATTAGTTATTTTGTAAATAAATAAGTAATTAATTAATTTAGTTTTAATTAATGTAGAATTAGGGTTTTTAATAACTTTTGACCATCTTTTATTTTTTTCCTTAAAAACATAAAAAACTCAAAAAATATCTTTCTTTTATTTAATTAATTAATTAGTCTAGGTTTAATTTAATTAAATGCAAAATAATAAAAAATCTCTTTCTTTCTCAATAAAAGGGTCAAAACCCTAAAAACTCTCCGATCCAATTTTTCTCGCGCGTGTGATTATTTTTGATTCGTATTTTGATCCATATAATTGTATTTGCTCCGAGGATGTAATAACTTTAATTATGAGCTTTTTTATCGCTTTTATTTAATTTCCCGCAATTTAATTTTCAAGGGTTTGTTTTTGGCGATGTAAATACCCGACGCCTTGTAATAGCTTAGCTTTATTTTCCGCAATTATTAACTGCTAGATGTATGCTAACCAGGCTATGCATGACAAGATCTCTCTTAAATTAAAATCAATCGTAGCTCACCATAACATGTACAAAGATAACATAAACTGAAACCTGACACACTCGCACATGCCACTCCTAGGGTACGCCTCACTTGGTTGCCTCGACGTGGTCATTGAGTATAGGGTGTTTTAGAGGTCGCCCTCCTGTCTAAAGATCAAAGTTGCCTCGAAACGGTTGCCTCGAAAAAATGATCTAGTATATTAGGGTTACCGCTAAGGCGTCCTAACATTGCTTTAGTGACCACACGTCCCTCGAATTGACCCGAAAAACTCCAACGACGGTGCTACCTATTCTTCAATAGTGGGATAGCACTGTCTAAAGGACATTTGCACAGTTTATTTCCTTTTTGAGTAGGTAGAGGTTCTTAAGTACTTGCTTTCTTTTAAAACAAAACAAAAACTTTTCGCACTTACACTTTCTTCAAAAAAACGAAATTCTTTTCAAAACCCACAAAACACAAAGAAAAGCAAACTTTTGAAAACATAATGAGCAAGTACCTAAGAGCCCGTGGATAACCACGGATAGAAAGGGTTCTAACACCTTCCCTTTCTATAATCTACCTCCCGAACCCGAGAAATATCTCAAAAGGAATTTTTCTGTGCTTTTGTCCTTTCCTTGTTGGATAAAATAAAAGACGGTGGCGACTCTTGCTTACCGCGACATTTTGCAAAAACAAATGCAAACGCGAACCAGCATTCCAAAACAGTCAGTTCTATTTCCACCGATCACAAAAGTATTATCACCCTTTATATCCGTAGTTATCTACGGGCTCTTAGGTACTTGCTCATCATTTTCAAAATTGCTTTCTTTGTGTGCTTGTGTGATTTGAAAAGTTTTTGTTTTGACTTCGATTTAACTCTTGCTCCTGTCTTCAAGAGTGTAATGAAGTGTTTTTGAAAACTTTGTTTGTAAAGGAGTGTAAGTGTGACAAAAAGTTTGTTTTGATTGAGCAAGTACTTAAGAACTAATCTACCTACTCGAAAAAAGAATCGTTCTGTGTTCGTTTCCTTTAGACAGCGCTATCCCACTATTAGTGACTAGGTAGCACGATCGTTGGAGTTTTGAGGGTCAATTCAAAAGGGACGTACAACCACTAAAGCAATGTTAGGACGTCTTAGTAATAACCCTAATGTATTAGATCAACTATCCGAAGCAACAATATCTGAGGCAACCATTCCGAGGCAACTTTGATCTTTGGACAAAAGGACGACCACTAAAGCATCCTATACTCAATGACCGTTTACCGAAGGCAACCAAGTGGGAGTGTACCCTAGGAGTGTGCATGTGCGAGTGATTCAATTTAAGATTATTATCTTTGCACATTTTAGGGTTATCTAACCGTTTTAAAGTTTTACATACATTCTTGTCATGCATCCCTATATCATGCATCTAAGAGTTAAATATTTTGCAGAAATTTAAGTGCAGAAATTAAACTAAGCTATTACAAGGCTTCAGATATTTACATAGCCAAAAACAAACCCTTTGAAAATAAAGCGATAAATGAAAAGTAAAAGTCCTTATTAAGCTATTACAAACTTGTGGGAAGTTACATCAATATGGTAAAAATAATAATAACGCGCGCGATGAAATTAAGATCGGGAAGAAATTAGGGTTTTGACCCTTCTAACCTAATTAAAAAAATAAATGTTTTTTTTTTGTTTTTTTTAATTATTTGTAAGAAAAGAATTAGGTCTATTAAATTAAATATAAAAATTAATTAGTGATTAAATTAATTAATAAAAATAATTACATGGCCTATTTTTGGTTTTTTTGTTATTTTTAAGAAAAATAAAATGTAATTAAATTTGGACAAAACCCTAATTTTCTAATTATTTTTAATTATTTACAAAAAGAATCAAAGTTATCTAAAATTAACAACCTAATTAAATAAATAATTTTTTGTGTAAAAAATAAAATCTAAACCTAATTTGGTGAAAAATATTATTGTGATTTTTTTTGATAAAAGAAAATAATTAATTTGGTTAGTAAAATAAAAAAAATAAATTAAGTTAAATAAAATGAATGTAAAAAAAAGAATAGAGAAAGAAGTTTGGGCCTGAGCAATTATGGGGGGTGCAAGAATCAGATTTCTGGGTCTAAAGTAAGGAAGTCCACGTTGACCTCCATGATCTCCTGCTGTGCGTTGACTAAGTCCCATTATGGTCCTCCATGATCTCCTGTTGTGCGTTGACTAAGTCCCATTATGGTCCTCCATGTGCTAGCCTTCAGATCTGACTTGTTGGTAATCTGATGATTAGGAGTTGATGCCCTATGGTAGCCTTCACACCTTGTGGAACATGGGATCTGCGGAAAGAATTTAGAAAAAATGCAAGCGTTGGAGGCAGGGGTCGAACCCCTGACCTCAAGCTCCCCAACGCCTTAACGCTTGCCTGGCTACCATTGAGCCAATTGTTCTATTTGTTATAATAATACAAAATAATAATCAAATATTAAAAAGGCCACAAATATCAATTCAGTGCGCTGAAATTTGAACAGGCCAATGGTTGCTTGCCAGCTAGTCATCTTCCTCCTTGGATCTGTTGGTAAAAGTTCCAAACTTTTACCTACGGATGTTTGTCCGTATCTACAAGTCCTGCAAATCTCAAAACTCAACACAAGCGTGATAAATAAAAACAAAGGCCATGTACAACTTCATCTAGACCTGCTGAGTTCATTGGTGGCCCTTTCATGGCCCAATTTTGCCTGTAAGCAAAACTCCTAAATCGAACCATAAAACCCTAGCTATGGTGAAATCTTATACAAGCCCTGAAAATGCAATCAAATGTTACAAGAAGCTTGCAAACATGATGGTGATCAAGAATATATCATTAATTCATGCTATCAATGTCTAAATCATGCAAACCGAATTCAAGAAATAAGCAAAGTCGTGATGGACTTACAGCGAGATATAGGGCTTGGGAACGCTTGTTCTTGATTGATTTTGCTTGCTAGGGATCCCAGGAAGCGATTGGAATGTTCAAAGGGTCTTGAATTGGCCTCTAAGTAGGAATTTGATTCACCACTTTTTCTTGTTTTTTTCAAGTTTTGTTCTTGATCACACGCCTCTTTCTAACCTAGTTTTGGGTCTGCATATGTTCTATATGTACTATAGAGTGAATTAGGGTTAAAAGAATGTGCTCATTCTTCCTCCATCAATGAATTTGATTTTGATTTGATACACCTTGAATATCTTTCCAAAAATGTCCTAATTCAATCTTTTTGTGCACACCATGCCTTTACACGAATTTGATCTAATGCTAGCTGGACATTAAGACCTGAAACAAGCACAAGATCTTTGAATTTCAATGTTTTGGATTTTATATGATTTGTTTTGATTTAAAATGATTTAATTCAAATAAAAATCAAAATAAATAATATAAATAAGATAATGACAAGTGGAAAAAGGCCAGGGCTCGTGGACCATGTTGCCAACTTAAAACAAGTGAAAAAGACTGGGCCCATTTGGCAAAAATTGAAGTTTTAGGCATAGTTGACTTTTGGCAATTTTGCAAAAAAGGTCAACTTCACCAATGCATAACTTCCTCAATCTTGACTCTTTGAAGGTGTTCTTGGACTTTTTAGAAAGCTTGAGATGTCCTCTAAGCAACCCTTTTAGTATAATCTCAATTTGATATTCCATGCTCATGTATGAAGCTTTAACAAAAAAGGTGTTTTTGTTGACTTTTCAAAATGACCTATAATGTCCAAATTCATAACTTCTTGTGAGTGCATATTTTGAACTTGGGAGCTGAAGATGGATTGTATAGTATGGCATCCTATTAAAAATGAGCTTTGGATGGGTCATTTCTTATAAAGTATGAGAAAGTTATGCTTGGTCAAAGTTGGGTTGACTTTTCCTACAAAACCCTAATTTTGCAACTTTTGATTCTTGATGAATTATGAGCAATCCTTGATGAATCATGATCAAACCTTGATCAAATTATTAAATATACTTCAAAATGAGGATGTTGACCAAAAATCTTGAAGTTTGACTGTATGTGGGCCACAATTAACTTTTGCCCTAGCACAGTCGATTTTCGGGCCTTTGAGCAATTGATTGAGCAAATTTTCTCTGCAAGGCTTGAAACTTGATATGGATGATCTTGAGAACATATTAGGAAAATGGTGAGCATTTGGGATCCCTTGGACTCAAGTATCTTGATGCAACATAAAACCTTAATTTGAGGTAGACTGCCTTAGGATGGATCTTGTCTGGTCAATCCTTGGACTACCTTGAGCAACTTGAGGATCTTTCTTGAAATGTTTTGAGAAATATGGGAGGGAAAATTTTGGGGTACAATAGATGCTCCTGTTCAATCTTCTTAAACCTGAAGATTTAGATTGGCTTGTCTGCCTTTCGTGATCTGAAGGTGGAAGATAATTGAACACTAGAGTGCCCACAAATTTGCACTCGCATGAAGTGGTATTTGTCTTGTGATGTCGGGAATGGGCTTACACATGCCACTTGGAAATTGATGATGGGAGACGGGCTTAAAGATTCCATCCAAAGGAGTGTCGATCGCATAAGAGATTCCTTAGCGAGAGCTTGTATACCTGTTGTTTGAGGAAGATTCCGCTGGGGAATGTTGTTCTTAGTCTTGAGAGAAATAGAATTTTAGGAGCTTCGGTCATCCGTTATTCTACTTGGGAATCATCTATGTTGAATTTTAGGAGCTTCGGTCGTCCGTTATTCTACTAAGGAATCATCTCTGTTAAATTTTAGGAGCTTCGGTCGTCCGTTATTCTACTGAGGAATCATCTTTGTTGAAGAGGTGAGAGTGAACTACTATCTGGTCGTAATCTAGGCTTCATATTGATAAGATCGATTTCTATCTGGTCCTAATCCAGGCTTTACAGTGACTTACTGGGGAGATGAGATCACTCTTGCTATCCGGTCGTAATCCAGTCTTTGCAATTTCTCGATTCTTATCTGGTCGTAATCCAGGCTTCAGAATGAATTCAGTTATTATCCGGTCGCCTCCTGGCTTCAATCTTGAATTTAGGGCATACTAATATCCGGTTGACTCCGGGCTTCTTAGTAATTGTCCAGGTAAACAGCTATTTAGTCAAAATCCAAGCTTCATAGTGTCTTGTACTGCTATCTGGTCGTAATCCAGGCTTCATGATGTATTATGCCATTATCTGGTCGAATCTAGGCTTCATGGTGTTCTGTACTGCTATCTGGTCGTAATCCAGGTTTCACAATACCTTACTTCTTATCTGGTCAAAATCCAGGCTTCAGAAGAAATCAAGTGGTTATCCCGTCGCATCCGGGCTTCCTTTTCACTGTTGGGCCTACTAATATCCGGTCAAATCCGGGCTTCATAGTAATTGGCCGGGTAAACTGCTATTTGGTCGAAATCCAAGCTTCACAGTGTCCCTTACCGCTATCTGGTCGTAATCCAGGCTTCACGATGTATCATACCATTATCTGGTCGAAATCCAAGCTTCATGGTGTTCGGAGGAATCAAGATACTATCCGGTCATAATCCGGGCTTCATAACTTGTATTAAAGATATACCACTATCTGGTCATAATCCAGGATTTGTAGTACTCTTGGTTGCTATCTGGTCGTAATCCAGGCTTCACAACGCCTTCTACCATTATCTGGTCGTAGTCTAGGCTTCATGGTCTTGTATTGCTATCTGGTCGTAATCCAGGCTTCATAATAACTTGCTGAGCTATTATCCGGTCGTAATCCGGGCTTCATGGCTCGCTGGGGATTAAAATATTATCCGGTCGAATTCGGGCTTCATAGCTTGCTTTTAAGAGATACCACTATCTGGTCGTAATCCAGGCTTCGCAATATTCTGATACTGTTATCCGGTCGTTCTCCGGGCTTCACAATATGTTGTAGAAATCAAGATACTATCCGGTCGTACCCGGGCTTCATAGCTTGAGTTTTGTCAGTATTTGATTGTATCTTTCCTGAAAGGTAAAGGTTAGTTGTATGTAATGCATGATATGTGTCAAGCAATGATGTTCTCAAAATAAATGAGACGGTTTTGTATGATGCATATGTATATGTCATGATGTATGGACATGCAATGTTTTTATGATGTTCTCTAACTGGGGAAAATAAATCCCAGACTGTAGCTGGAGAATATGAAGAGTTTCGCTCGTTGGGGATACGACTGAAGATGATTGGGAGAATAATCCTGCTGGAGAATAAACTGGTGGGAGAATGACTCTGTGGGGAAGAGTTGCTCTGCTGAGGATTTGCTGATTTGGAGAAATACCCTCAGTTGTTGACAAATTACCGTTGCTGGCAATGATAAACTCCGTTGGGGATGAATTTCCTGTTTATGGAAGAAATGAACTTCACTGGGGATAATCTTCCAGACTCCACTGGGGATGTTCTTCTAGACTCCACCGGGGATGGTCTTCTAGACTCCACTGGGGGTGGTCTTCTAGACTCCGCTGGGGATAACCTTCCAGACTCCACTGGGGATAACCTTCCAGACTCCTCTGGGGATGGTCTTCCCAACTCCACTAGGGATAACCTTCCAGTGCTGGTGATAGATAAACTCTTCTTGGGGAGAATATTACCGACTCTTTCGCGATTGCGAACCTCAGCTGGGGAGAGTTAACACCACTGTCCCTTTTCTTACTATGCGGGGAGTGAATGTACCTTAGTCATATTCTTCAGCTAGGTTTATTCCTGTACCTGGTGAATAGAGCAACTATAAGGCTTGGACATTTCTTGTTTGCCCCTGTTTCTGATATTACGAGTAATCGTCTTTTGTTTCGCACGTGAATATTCATGAGTAGTAATTAATGTTAAATGCATATATCAAAAATGAACATTGGACGTTCTTGCAAAACAAAACAGAAAAAAGAAAAACAATTTGAAATTTCTTAGTGAAAATGAATTGTATTGACTTTGAAGTTTGGCCTGTAAATAGGCGTTTTTTGTACAAGAGGCTAACGTCCTAGAAAGAGTACGCCACCGAAATGATAGAGTTTATACAATTTGTGAAAAGTAAAGAAAAAACAACTATGTGAACAATCCCACTGAGCTCCAACTCTGCTATTGCCTTTATGTCTTTGAGCATCTCATCACTTTGCTACTTGATTAAAGGTAGATCAGATTGATTAGTGTCGTCCGATCTTTACAGTCGATACCGATGTCTGGTTGCAAGGTGATCCAATGAGACATAGTGTTACGCTTTGATCCCTAATTTTTGCCTGGACCGCCCTTTCGGGTTTTCAGTCCACCGGGATACCCTTTTTTGCCCAAGCTGCCTTTTCAGGTTTTCGACTTGCCGGGTGTACAGTTTTTTTCCCATTTTCATCCCTTACTTTTTCCCGAACCCTTTTGGTTCGCCGAGAAGCCCTTCTTTTTTCCTAGGCCAGTCAACCTAGCGGGTCTTTGATTATGCGTAGTACTTTTTCACTATGTCTGCATTGACGGGGTGAGGAAGGTCATCACCATCCATGGTGGTTAGAATTATAGCTCCTCCCGAGAAAATGTTCTTAACCACAAATGGCCCTTCGTACGTAGGGGTCCATTTGCCCCTGGGATCACCTTGAGGTAGTATGATGCGTTTGATCACCAGATCCCCGACTTGATACTCTTGTCGTCTAACATTCTTGTTAAATGCCTTTATCATCCACTTTTGATACGTCTGACCATGAAAAATAACAATAAGCCTCTTCTCGTTGATTAAATTCAGCTGATCAAGCGGGGTCTGGATCCAATCGTCCTTGCTCAAACCTGCATCCTTCATAATCCGAAGAGAGGGTATCTGGACATCAATGGGCAAGACTGCTTCCATACCATATACCAAGGAATAAGGTGTTGCCCCTGTTGACGTCCGCGCTGAGGTACGGTACCCATGAAGAGCGAATGGTAACATCTCATGCCAGTCTTTGTATGTTACCATCATCTTCTGCACAATCTTCTTGATATTCTTATTAGCCGCTTCAACAGCCCCATTCATCTTCGGCCAGTAGGGAGAAGAGTTATGATGCTGTATCTTGAACTGCTTCCAGAGCTCGGTGATCATTGTATTGTTGAGATTTGTACCATTGTCCGTAATGATCCTCTCTGGTACACCGTATCAACAGATTAGGTTGTGTCGAATAAATCGTGCCACGACATTCTTGGTTAATGAAGCAAAGGAAGCTGCTTCAACCCACTTTGTAAAGTAATCAATAGCCACCAGAATGAAACGATTCCCGTTGGACGCAGTAGGTCTGATTTCACCAATCATGTCGATGCCCCACATTGCAAAAGGCCAAGGAGCTGTCAAGATGTTCAGGGGAACTGGAGGTATATGCACCTTATCAGCATAGACTTGTCACTTATGACAGGTCCGAGAATGCTGATAACAGCCGGCTTCCATAGTAGACCAATAATATCCTGCCCAAAGGATTTTCTTCGCCATGGTGTGTCCAATGGAGTGAGTTCCGAAAGTACCTTCATGTAATTCTGCCATAATCCTTTCTGCCTCGTTCTTATCCACACACCTCAGTAAGGTCGAATCATGATTATGCTTGTAAAGGATACCATTACTGATGAAGAACTTTTTCGCGAACCTCCTCAGAAACTTCTTATCATTAACAGATGCACCCTCGGGGTACTCCTGAGCCTCGAGATACCTCTTTACCTCGTGAAACCAGGGTTTATCTGTTACCTCTTCAGTCTCAATGTCACAACAATGTGCGGGTTCATCCAACCTCTCAATGGTAATCTGGGGAGCCTCATTGTCCCACCTGACCTTGAACATAGAAGACATGGTAGCTAGTGCGTCCGCCAACTGATTCTCCTCTCTGGGGAAATGTTCAAAAATTATCTCCTCAAAGTGTGGAAGCAATGTCAGTACATACTCTTTGTAAGGAATAAGATTTGGGTGTTTTGTATCCCACTCGCCTTTGATCTGACTGATCACGAGAGCGGAATCTCCGAATACACTCAAGAACTTAATCCTTAGGTTAATAGCTGCTCGAAGACCCATGATACACGCTTAATACTCTGCCATATTGTTGGTGCAGTTAAAACATAGTCGGGCGGTGAATGGAGTATGACATCCTTTAGGAGATATGATGATGGTGCCACTGCCATTACCCAACGCGTTTGAAGCTCAGTCAAAATACATAGACCATCGGGATCCTTCCTCAGGTCCTTCATCAGGTCCAGGTATTTCACAATCGGTCACCAACATGATGTTCTCATCCGGAAACTCGAAATTTATAGACTGGTAATCATCCACGGCCTGATGTGTTAAATGATCTGCTAACACACTCCCCTTGATTGCCTTTTGGGTTGTGTATTGGATGTCATACTCAGTCAAGATCATCTGCCATCTTGCTATTCTCCCGGACAAGGCAGGCTTTTCGAACATATACTTGATTGGATCCATCTTTGATATCAATAAGGTGATGTGAGTCAGCATATACTATCTCAGTCGACGAGCAGCCCATGCCAAAGCGCAATAAGTTTTCTCAAGCAACGAGTATCGGATCTCACAGTCGGTAAACTTTTTTCTAAGGTAGTTAATAGCATGCTCTTTTCGGCCAGACTCGTCATGCTTCCCCAGCACGCACCCCATTGAATTGTCGAGTACTGTCAAGTATAAGACCAAAGGTCTCCCTTCAACTGGAGGCATCAGAATAGGTGGCTCTTGGAGATATTATTTGATCCTTTCGAAAGCGGCTTGACACTCATCATTCCATTTTACCACTTGATCTTTCTTCAGCAGCTTGAAGATTGGATCACAAGTAGCAGTCAAATGTGAAATGAATTGGGCAATGTAATTCAACCGTCCCAAAAAACCTTTGACTTCTTTTTCTGTTCGGGGAGCTGGCATCTCCTGTATAGCCTTCACCTTTGCAGGATCCACTTGAATACCTTTATCACTAACGATGAAACCTAGCAGCTTACCAGACCTCACTCTGAAGGTGCACTTATCCGGGTTTAACCTCAGCTTGTACAACTTCAACCTGTCAAATAGCTTCTGAAGATGGTCGAGGTATTCTTCCTCAGTCTGGGACCTTGCAATCATGTCGTCAACGTATACCTCAATCTCATGATGAATCATGTCGTGGAACAAGGCGACCATTGCGTGCTGATACGTTGCCCCAGCATTCTTTAAACCGAAAGGCATGACTTTGTAGCAAAAGGTACCCCATTGCGTAACGAAATTTGTCTTCTCCATATCCTCGGGAGCCATCTTAATCTGATTGTAACCAGAAAAACCATCCATAAAGGAGAAGACCTTATGTTGTGTGGTGTTGTCAACCAGAACGTCGATATGAGGCAGAGGGAAATCATCCTTGGGGCTCGCCCTGTTCAGATCTCGATAGTCTACACACATCCGAACCTTACCATCTTTCTTCGGCACCGGAACCACGTTGACAACCCACTGTGGGTAAGAAGTAACTGCTAGAAAACTGGCATCAAACTGTTTCATAACCTCAGCCTTGATTTTCTCAGACATCTCTGGGCGTATTCCACGAACCTTCTGTTTCACTGGAGGACAATCTTCTTTGGTTGGCAAGCGGTGAACCACAATATCGGTATCCAACCCAGGCATATCTTCATAAGACCAGGCAAAGATCTCAGCATAGTCACGCAGCATCTGTATCAACCGTTGCTTGACACTAGGCTCTAGATTTGCACCGATCTGGACCTCTTTCTTGTCTTCTTCTGTACCCAGATTTACTGATTCCACTGGCTCTTCATGCGGCTGTATGGCCCTCTCTTCCTGAAGTAACAGTCTAGCAAGTTCCCTAGGCACTTCACAATCATCCTCACCTTCTTCCTCGGCTTGGTTGATCGGACTTTCGAAGTCATAACTGGCAGTAGCAGAGTCGTTATCAGTGGGATCTAGAGTGGATGTAGACCTATATTATGATATGTGAGTGTGTGTAAGACAAACAACTGTTTTGATAAAGTTCAAGATAGAAAATAAAAACAAGGAGCGCAACATTTGTAATGCAAGAAAAACGTCCAATGCTTTATTGATGATATATGGAAATGACACATAATAAGCCCTCACAAACAAAGCCACAATGTCTCGGGCAAGGCACCGGGCCGTAAAAGTTTCAAATTGTCTGTTACAAGTCTCAAAACAAAAGTCTATTACTGCGTAATAAAAGAAACGGGCATGAAGTCCTTCACTGTCCAATTGTTCAAGCCACTATCGGTAATCGGGTAAATCCAGCTGTCGAAATATGACTCTTCATCGTCATCTTCGATTGCATTCACTCCCGGATTACTGATGCACAAAGGAGGTCTTCCAATTCGCGCATGTCGAACCGCCCTTTGAGATTCTGTAGTAAAACCCAAACAAAACTTGTCATTCTTGTATGCAAAGTCAGGGAGTTGGCCCCAATTCGCACACCCACCTTTTTCAACAACAGCCCTGGCATCCTTGAGGGAAGCCATCTTCATTGGAGGATCTTCAGCAATAGTTTCAGTCGACGCCAGAGTCTCGGGGACTTCTTCAAAATTCTGACATGGGATTTCAGTGAACTCCCCATCCATCTCCAAGAACCGAAAGGAGTTAAGATGACTTACCATGTACTCTTCCTCCCCCCTGCACCGTAACAATCTTTCCCTTCACTGGATATTTCAACATCTGATGGAGCGTAGAAGTTACTGCCCAACTTTATGAATCCATGGGCGACCCAGCAGACAAGAATAAGATGGTTGAATGTCCATCACATAGAACGTAGACGCAAAATTATGGGAACCAACCTTAACAGGGAAATCCACCTCTCCATGTACCATCCTCTTGGACCCGTCAAAGGCCCTAACCACAATATTACTTGGCTTCAGAACTAACCCTTCACAATCCAACCGATCTAATGCCTTCTTGGGTAAAACATTTAATGAGGACCCAATATCCACCAGCACGTGGGCCAAAGTAGTGCCCCTGCACTCGATCAAGACGTGCAGAGCATCAATGTGATTCCTTCCTTTGGCAGTCAGATCTGCATCGGAGAAACCCAACCGTTGTCAGCGGTCAAACTAGCCACACAATCTTTGAATTGATCAGCTGATGTTTCCTGCGGCACATGCGCAATTTTAAGGAAAGCAATTAAAGCCTTAGCATGGGTTTCTGAGCACAACAATAAAGACAACATAGAGATCTTCGACGGGGTTTTCCCCAGCTGTTCGACTATGTTGTAGTCGCTTTTCTTGATAATCTTCAGAATTTCCTCTATCTCCTGCCTAGATGTTTCAACAATGACTTTTTTAGGAGCCTCCATCCGGGCAGGTCCACCTGTAACTTCTTTGCCCCGAGCGTTAGATGACTCGGCGACAGGGGTGATAATTGGTGTAAGAATCGGAACAGCTGCTGACGTACTGGCAGACGGAATGACAACAGGATTTTGAACAGTTGAAGGATAAATCTCAGGAGAGAATATTCTTCCACTTCGGGTGACCTTGCTAGACCCGACAATATTGCTGACATCAGTATTAGCCTCATCAACCTTCAAGTCTTGTTTAATCCCTTGATAATACACATCGGCCTCATAGTGCCACTGGACAGCCTTATCCGAAGTGTAAGGGATAGGTCCAGGAATAGTAATGATCAACAGAGTAACTCTCGGAACAGATGTAATCCTAACAGGCTTTCTCGAGGAAGCCTTGGAAGGATTGGGGGAAATGGTGATTATAGAAACATCTTCAACAGGAATCAATAGAATCAAAGTTTTCTCGAACAAGATCTCTTTGTTATCCATCAGGCGTTGAACACCTAATTTCAACAAATGACAACCAACAGGTAGGACGAAACATAAGTGGCAACCTTCGCCACAACCCGGAAATAAACCGACCAACAATAGGTTCTTCTTAACAGTCAACAACAGAGTAGAAATGTCTTCTACGGAGGTCACGAATGAATCATCATCCACATCATTTACTCCATGCTTGGGCATAAGAGCAGTCATGACATTAGGCTTTTCTGGTGCGTCAAACTTAATTTCCTTAGCTTCAATCAAATCTTGCACCTTATTCCTCAAGGCCCAGCTGTTGTTGGTATCATGCCCTGGGCTATCAGAGTGATAAGCACAACGGGCGTTTGGACTATACAGCAGAGAGGTGGTACTGGGATTCTTCGGAGCCTCCCTCCGAGTTACCAGGTTTGTCTTCAATAACTGCGGCAGAATTTTAGACAGGGTCATACTGAGCCGAGTATACTGTCTTTGCGGTCTCTCTACTCTTTGCTGATCGTTGTGTTGTGGGGCAACAGTGGGTCTTGATATTACTACCGCATTTACTGCTTGGCGGCGCTCAGGTCGATTTTGGCTCATCGAGCTGTAAACGACACTAGATTCCTTCTTGAAAGGCTTCTTTTCTGTACTCGATGAAGCACCTTTCTGTATTTTTCCACTTCTAATACCAGTTCGACTCTCCCTAGTCATAATCAATTCAGTGAACCCAGACGATGAACTACCGATCAAATAATTGAAATATGGACCCGACAAAGTCCCAAGAAACATATCCACCAACTCCCTATCAGACATAGGGGGTTGTACTCTTCCAGCCAGATCTCTCCACTTCTGAGCGTAGTCCTTAAAACCTTTGCTCGCACCCATAGACATACCCTAAAGTTGAGTACGTGTGGGAGAAAGGTCGGCATTATACTGGTATTGCTTGTAAAAGGCAGCAACAAGGTCCTCCCAGTTGCAGACATTAACTCCTTCCAGTTGATAGAACCATTCAAGTTGAGTCCCTGACAGACCATCTTGAAAGAAATGAACCCAGAGGTTCCTATCAGCAGTATATGGTTGAATCTTTCTGAAGTATGAGCAGAGGTGTAGCTTTGGACAAGATACCCCGTCATATTTAGCAAAGACATGTGCTTTAAACTTGTGTGGTATCACCACCACAGATGCCAGCCCCAAATCTCCAAAATCCAAACCGGGAACCTTCTGAATCTCCATGGCACTCAGACGGTCTTCAAGTTGTTTGTACCTATCCTCAGCAGGAGGATACTGGTCTTCATCAAAATCTGTGTCATTATCAGAAACCACAGGACTAGGCCCCTTCCTTTCATCTTGATTCTCTCCCCCTCCAGATGAATGAGACAGATCAACTTCCTGTCGCAAATTGTTCCCAAATCTGTGACCCATATTCAGAAGAACCACCCTCTTCTTCTTCTTCTTCTTCTTCTTCTTCTTCTTCTTGTCCTTTAAGATGAGAGTCTTCAAAACTTGCTATCCTTTGGCTAAGTTCAAGAACATCTCCTGGAACTGAGCATTCTGAGGTTGAAGATCCTTAATAGCTTGATCAGTAGGTGTTTCAGAAGACATGTTTGCTGAAATAAATAGCGAAGAAGATGAGAAACTTGTAAGGGTACCTGTAATGACTTGCATGGTAATGGAATGCGTATGAAATGATTTCACAGACTTAGGGAGATTCAAATTTGTAAACCAAAATAAAACACACTTTATTAGATTAAAACTTGAAACAATGTTTAACAAATGCCTTTAAGGCGTTACAAAAGAAATGAACTGAAAATAAAATCTAGGATAGAAATAATAAAAGACATCAGAAGTCCCATGGTCGTTTTCCTTTCGTGCTGACATAATCGTTGATTGTCCTCTCATTCTCAAGCTGCCTTGTAAGCTTCGGGATCTTCCGCTCCTGCTCATGATACTTCTCTCTGTAGGTATCCCTTGCTTCCTTTAACTGGATCCAAGATCTCTTCAATGCCCCCAAATCAGTAGGCATATAGGGATGGAGAACTATATAAGGAACCCCTTCTTCATTAGTATGCTCTATAATCACCGGCAAAACAGCTTCGTATGGCATCCCCAGCTTTTGAGCACGGGCTCAAACCCATTGGAGATAGGGCTGCACCAGGAGGGAAGTCTTCAATCCTAGCTCATGTGGGTCAGACTTATTCACCCTTCCCCAGGGTCGTATAAATCTGCGGCGATGTCCCTCAACATCCCCCTTGTAGTCAAAGATAATGCCTGTAAGCAGCAACTCATGAGGATCGTCCCTCCGAGCTCATCCAAACTGTCGTAAGGCCAAACAAGGATTATAGGTTATTCCTCCTCTAATTCCAAGCAATGGAACATTGGGGTATTCCCCACACCGATCAATGACAGCTACCTTTTCCATATCTTTAGAACTCTAAAGGATGTCCGTATGAGCAAGGGACATGATTCTGTAAGCCTAACCTACGCCTTCCTCATTCTTCAATACAGACTTGGGAAGGTGCGAAATAAACCACCTCGCCAGCAGCGGTGTACAACATATGAGAGTTCCCCTTCTCCGCACAGTTCGAGTATAGAGAGCATGACGAATATCACCCAAGAGAGTAGGCACTGGGTTACGAGACATGAAGATCTTGACCGTGTTCACATTGATGAAAGAATCTGGATTCGGGAACAGAACCAAGCCATAGATGAGGAGAGCCAGGATGTCTTCAAATGCTTGAAAGTCCAAACTATCCCAGAACTGTTGAGCTTGATCGGTCAAAAACTTAGCCAAGAAACCTTTAATCCCACTCCGAGTCTCCCAATTAGATACCACATCAGCCGTTTTTAGATGTAGGGCTGAAGCAATATGCTCTGGCCTAGGAGCTATCTCCAAACCTGTAAAGGGTGTCTGCTCTAGAATAGATATGCCCAGTAAATCAGAAAACTCCTCCAAAGTAGGGACCAACTGGTACTCCAGGAAGGTGAAACAGTGATGCAATGGATCAAAGAACTGGAACAGGACGCTCATCATTTGCTCATCCAACCTTGAAGTGACCAGACTAAGGAGATGACCATGTCTTCTAACAAAGGAAGAAGTATCAGGAACTTTTGAAACCAACTCTCCAAGCTGAGCAGGAATTTGCACGAAGTTGACTCGAATGGTATTTCTGCGCATAGAGGCCATGATCTGCAAAACATAACAAAGATGAATCCCCTTGGTCTTTGAAATGGTTAGTCTAATGAAATATGCATGCGATGTCATGATGTATGATGTCATGATAAAAACACACCACAGGTATCACAGATAGCAAACATGGTAAGGGCAAACAAGTCACACAATAACCCTTAAATTTCAGGCTGGCATGGAGTTTAGGTATTATCCTCTTGCAGTTTAGTTAGTTTAACCTATCCTAATAATAGTAACTAGGTTCTAGAGGTTCTCAATATCACTAACCATCCTCCATCGGTCATAGTTTCAGCTCACGCAATCTTTTCTTGCGGCCGGAACCATCGCGAGAGTATGGTCTCAATGAGTGTAGCATCCTGCTACTTTCTATGGACAAGTTGGTCAATTATAGGTTCTAAGGTCAGTTGATGCTTAATGACCCATATAGAAGCCCCATACTCTCATTGTTTCTCCACAAGGAATATCGGTACCAACTAATGTGCCACATCAACGTAGCTATTGCTTCAACCGTATCGGTCTACGCTGTACAGTTCCCTCACAGTCTATTGCTACTTACCTAAAAGGTATTCCCAGATCCAGGTTAGGATCTATAGTAATTCCGATACAAAGCCCACAAATATAAAACAATTAAATCAAACAATAGAAAACAATATGATGAACTAATCCTAAGATACACCCACTTATTTTTTTCCCAGCAGAGTCGCCAGTTCTGTGATATGGTGGCCAGAACCGGGACTGTTTTTTAGGAATGCTGGTTGGCGTTTTGCCTTTGTGTTTGCAAAATGTCGCGGTAAGCAAGAGTCACCACCGACTTTTATTTTATCTAACAAGGAAAGGAAATAAGCACAGAAAAATTCCTTTTTCGAGATATTTCTGAGTACGAGGGGTAGATTATAGAAAAGGAAGGTATTAGCACCATTTCTATCCGTAGTTATCTACGGGCTCTTAGGTACTTGCTCATCATTTTCAAAATCTTTCTTTATGTGCTTGTGTGATTTGAAAAGTTTTTGTTTTGACATCAATTTAACTCTTGCTTCTGTCTTCAAGAGTGTAATGAAGTGTTTTTGAAAACTTTGTTTGTAAAGGAGTGTAAGTGTGACAAAAAGTTTATTTTGATTGAGCAAGTACTTAAGAACTAATCTACCTACTCGAAAAAAGAATCGCTCTGTGTTCGTTTCCTTTAGACAGCGTTATCCCACTATTACTGAGTAGGTAGCACCGTCGTTGGAGTTTTGAGGGTCAATTCGAAAGGGACGTACGGCCACTAAAGCAATGTTAGGACGTCTTAGTAATAACCCTAATATATTAGATCAACTATCCGAAGCAACAATATCCGAGGCAATCATTCCGAGGAAACTTTGATCTTTGGACAAAAGGACGACCACTAAAGCATCCTATACTCAATGACCGTTTACCGAAGGCAACCAAGTGGGAGTGTACCCTAGGAGTGCGCATGTGCGAGTGATTCAATTTAAGATTATTATCTTTACACATTTTAGGGTTATCTAACCGTTTTAAATTTTTAAATACATTCTTATCATGCATCCCTATATCATACATCTAACAGTTAAATATTTTGCAGAAATTTAAGTGCAGAAATTAAACTAGCTATTACAAGGCTTCCGGTATTTACATAGCCAAAAACAAACCCTTTGAAAATAAAGCGATAAATGAAAAGTAAAAGTCCTTATTAAGCTATTACAAACTTGTGGGCAGTTACTGAAGTGGTGAAAAACACAAGAAGGGGGGGGGGGGGGGGGGTTGAATTGTAAAACTGAAATCTAATGTAATGAACAAGATATTTTTATCCTGGTTCGTTTGATCTCAAACTACTCCAGTCCACCCGTCAAGGTGATTTCGCCTCTCTCCAACGAGGTCTTAATCCACTATATTCAACTGAATATTACAGACTGCTTTAACAACTGCTAAAGCCTTCTTGATCCAAACCACAACCCGGTTTGTCAAGGAAACACTTTCTTACAGAGAAATCAAATCTAAGTGTGTGAATGTTTTCTACAAAACTGTATCACGACTGTGATGTATACACAAATTGAAGCTTAGAAACTAGATTGCTAAACAATGATAGAATATCAGAATGTGTAGTGTTTAGCAAAACTGAGAGAAAGAAGATTTTGATTAGCTTTTATGCGTGTAGAGATTTGGAGAGCATTAGCCATTTCAATCTTCAAAGTCTTGTTTATATAGCACTGAGATGTTGAACGTTGGATGCAATATTCTTGATTCAATGCTAATAACAAACTTTCCTTATCGAGCAGATCTTGTCTGGAATGAGGCCGTTGGTATTAATTTTCTTTCAATGCACAGTACCGTTGCTTACTTAATGCAAGTTCTGGCTTGGCTCATTCTGACTCTGCTTAGCTGCTGATGAACTGTTGTGTTTCTTTATCAGAGTGTTGAGCGCAATCTTGTTCATCAGGCTTCAGCATGTACGTGAGTTGATCATCTGATTCTGACATTCTAATTTGGCAACTTCTGATGCTGGTGTCAAGAACCAAATTCTGATGCTGATTAGATGTGATCTTGCTTATATCAATCAGATTTTCTGCAAGTCAGAACATAGTAATTTTAGGCAGCAGATAGTTCATACATGAATCTTATAAATAATATATCTTTTCACTTTGTGATCATCAAAACTTAAATATAGGGTAGTAGATTCAAACTTTGTTCTAACAATCTCCCCCTTTTTGATGATGACAAAAACTAGATATTTTAAATGAAAATAACGTGAAAAGGTATCAGAAAGATGCATCAGAGTAAGAGGTAAAAAGATATCAGAGTTGAGAGATACTCCCCCTGAGTTTATTACTTCCCTTTGATTACAAGTGTTCTTCAGGATCAGATCTTTTTGCCTTTCTTTGAACATCAGAGTATCAGAGTCTTTGACTATCAGAAGCTTTATGTCAGAGCAGAGCTTCAGAGCTTTTCTTGTCAGAGCTTTTCTTGTCAGAGCTTTGCTTTGCATCAGAATATCAGAGCGGATCAGAGCTTCATAGTGATCAGAGCTTCTAGTCTTCAGAGTGTCCAGGAGCTTCCTTGTACCTGTAGACTTTAAGCAAAACAGAAAAAAACATTTTCAAGTAATAGAGTTAGAATGTTTGAGAGTTTCTGTCTAGTTAGCCGTTATTGTTTAAAATATCATTCTTGTTCTACCCCTTTTTGTCAGCAATCAAAAAGTGTAAGTGATGTGCTAAAACAATTAAGATCAGAAAAACTAGTTATATTAAAAGAGTTCAGAATCAAAACATGAAAATAGTACAAAACATATTCAAACAGTACATCAGAAAATCAAAGAAAACATGAAAAAGACATGAATGAAAAAAGACTAAGGTTGAGGAGGCAAGTGTGTGAACAGGTTCTCCAGCATGGCTTGGATCTTTTCAGCAGTCTCATTCTGCTTGTGCACCATGCTGACAACAGTGTCAATCTTGCTATCCTGCACATCCATTCTTTCTTTCATCTTCTGGTCATTTTCATCCATCCTCTGCTGCAGACGCATGTCATTCAGCTTTAGTTCTTCCAGAGTCTGCCTATCCAAGGCAGCTTGAGAAGCATCAGAAGCAGGAAGCTTCTGAGAGCTTTCAGCAACATCTTCTGCTTGACTTTCTTCAGCTTGAATGGTCTTGTCTTCTTCTGGTTGCACCTTTGAAGCTAGCTGTTTCTCAGACCAAGGTTCACTATCCAGAGGGAGCACGTCTTCTTTCAGAAGCTGACTTCCAACTTCATTCAGAAGCTTGCTGAAATTCTGTTGTGCCTGCTCATAGTTGATATCCTGCAACTTGAGGGCTTCAGCACGTACCCAAAGTCTGAATTGTGACCAGAGCTGATCAGAAGCAGCTGGGTCAATCATTCCAGGACAGACTTGCTTCAAATAAGCAATCCATTGCAGCACACCTGTTTCAAAATTCATAATACCAGAGCCAACATCTGGTTGTTTTGGTTTTGGGATGGCAATTTTATGTTTCAGATCAGCAAGACGGTCAAGATTGGTTAAGTCTATGAAGGTCCTGCTGGGGTTTTCGGAGGTTTTCTTGGCAGCTGTTTGTTTTGGAGAGGGAGTTTCAGAATCAGAGATTATGATTGGACTTGGTGGTGTTTTGGGAGTATTTGGTGGTGTAGATTCTGATGAGGATGGCAATTATGATAGGGTGATTGTTGTTCCACCTGGCAGCTGGATTGCCAAAGGGTATGGTTGAGGTGAATGAGGTTCAGATGGTTGAGGAGAAGGAGTTTCAGAGTGATGAAACTCTGGTTGAGGTGATGGTGGATTAATTTCTGGTTGAGGAGAGGGAGACAAAATTGCTGGTTGAGGAGAAGTTGTTGGAATTTCTGATTGTTCAGGGATAAGGGGTTCTTCTGGAATTGGTGAAAGTGGTTGTTGTTGTTGTTCTGGTTCTTCAGCAGATTGCTGTTGTTCTGGTTGTGGAGGAGGGAAAATTTGTGGTTCAGAGTTTGGTTGATCAGAAGTATGTTGATCAATGTCAGACAACACTTTGTCAATGGCTGATGTTGTTGAGATTGTTGGTTTGGGATGTTTGGTTCTGGGTCTTCTGAGTTTTAATGCCTCAGAAGGGTCCTCTTCTGGTACAGTTTCATCTATGGTAGGGATGGGGATTGAGATTCTATGAGAGGTTTGAGGAGGAATAGATGCTGGAATAGTAGAAGAATTTAAAACAGAAGCAGCAGATAAATTACCTCTTTTCTTGGGTGTCTGCTGGGATGATCCTTCTGAAGGTGCCTTCCTCTTCTTCGTCTTCTTCAGAGTCACTTCTTGCTGAGGTTGATGCAGAGCTTTGATAATCAGATTTGGATCTGAACCATCTGCCTTGCAAGCATCCAAGTATCTGAGAACCACCTCTGGTTTAGATTCTATTTCAGAAAATAACGGAAAGTCACTCAGAGGCACTCTTCTGCTGGTGATATCAGCAATAGGAGTAGCTCTGGGTTCCTTCTGGATATTTTCTATCAGCTTCATCTTCTTCAAGTTCTTTGCATTCAGAGGTTTCCCAACTGTTGGTTCAATGGTGCTTAGCTCTTGAGCTTCTATCAGATGCTCTATCAGCCTATTGTCTGTCAGAATATCTGATATCAACCTTCCAAAGGGTATCCAATCCCTCTTGGTTCTTTCTTCTTCCCTGGTTTCCTTCACACTTATTCTGAGGTGGTTGAACAGAAAATGAGCCAGATTGATTTTTACCTTCTAATTAATAAAGTAGATCAGAAACTGCTGATCCACATTTATGTAATCAGGTGAACTGGTTGGTTTCCTATGGTTGAAGCACTCCAGAATTATCTTAGCCCAAACTCTGTAATGATCCTTCAGATCTTTGATCTTGCTGCTGGGCACCCCATGAGTGAAAATCCTTGCAGCTATCACACCCACATAAGCACATCTTTCAGCCATGTCCACACAACGGACGCCACCGCCACTGTAACCGATTAGCCTTGCAATGTGATCCTCAGTGATCACAATCTTCTTCCCCATAACAAAGGAGGTGACTAGATGTGTTGAAGCCTTGGCGTGAATCCAAAATTCCTTGACTAGCATAGGGAATGTTGGTCCAACCAACCTGTCAAAATACCTTTCCCACTTCTGTGCCCTAACTTCTTCAGTTAGGTCAAAACCGTTCTCCTTCAAGCTTCCAAAATCAATGATTAATTCAGAAAGCACTTCAAGATTCTTCACCGGAGTGAGGAGTGTTCTGAATGGCACTTGATATTGCTCAGATGATGCTTTCTTCTGAGGACCTGCAGAAGCACTGCTGGAGGTTGCCATGTTCACACTAAAAAGGTTTTGAGAAGAAACTGAGGAAAATAGGTTTTGCAAGAGATGAACACAGAGATATGCAGAAAATGCTTGAGTATTAGTGAGAAAACGTAAAGAATGAGAATGAGAGATTAATGTGTTTAAATAGATTTTCAAAATATTTTGAAAAGATAAACGTTTTTAAGAAAGAGAAAAATCATGATTGCATTTTAAAAGCATGATTACTTTTCATTAAATGCTTGCTGATTTTGGGGGATTTGAGAAAGATACTTAAAAATGGTTACCAGACATGTGTCTCAATGCACCCAATCAGCGCTTTGCCTTCTCAGAAGCGTGCACGCGTTCTGCTTCAAAGATATGCTGATGATTGGATGACACTTGTTTGATGTAGTGATCAGCACGTCTGTCTTTGAGCTTAGACTCTCAGATCTTTAGACTTGCATCTGATACAATCTGCATGTTCTATCTTTCTGAAAGAAGATTGATCAGAAGTTCACAGTAAAACAATTACATTCTGAAGGTAAATATATGGAATTAAAACATTTTCACTCTGGACAGATTTTCATGCTGAGATGTTTCAGAATGAAATTAAACCTATCTTCTGAAAGGGGTTTAGTAAAGATATCAGCCCATTGATGGTCTGTATCTATAAATTTTAAGTTCAAAATACCTTTATGAATATAGTCCCTAATGAAGTGATGTTTTATTTCTATATGCTTAGCTCTAGAATGTAAAATGGGATTCTTACTTAAGCAAATAGCATAAGTATTATCACAGAGTATAGGAATGTTACTCTCAAAAATCTGGAAGTCTTCAAGCTGACTTTTCATCCAGAGCATTTGTGTGCTACATCCTGCTGCTGCTATGTACTCAGCTTCTGCAGTTGATAGTGCAATTGTTGATTGCCTTTTGCTGGACCAAGAGATCAGATTTTCTCCCAGAAACTGGCAGCTTCCAGAAGTACTTTTACGTTCCACTCTGTCTCCAGCAAAATCAGCATCGCAGTAGCCTACTAAGCTGTAATCACTAGATTTTCTATAAAACAAACCCAGATTAGTAGTACCTTTCAGATACTTGAAAATTCGCTTAACAGCTGTTAAGTGAGATTCTCTAGGATCTGATTGGAATCTAGCACAGATACAAACACTGAATAATATGTCAGGTCTTGAAGCAGTCAGATAGAGGAGAGAACCAATCATACCTCTGTAGACTTTCTGTTCTACATTTTTGCTTACCTCTTCTCTTTCTAAAATGCACGTGGGATGCATTGGAATCTTTGATGGCTTACATTCTGAGAGGTCAAATTTCATCAGAAGATCTCTGATGTATTTGCTCTGATGAATGTAAGTTCCCTCTGGAGTTTGATTGATCTGAATTCCTAGAAAGAATTTCAGTTCCCCCATGAGGCTCATCTCAAATTCTGCCTGCATACACTTAGCAAATTTTCTTCCAAGAGAAGGATTAGTAGAACCAAAAATAGTATCATCAACATAAATTTGACAGACTAAGATGTCATTCTTAACTGATTTACAGAATAGAGTAGTGTCCACTTTCCCTCTGGTGAATTCATTTTCTAACAGAAAGTTACTTAGCCTTTCATACCAAGCTCTGGGAGCTTGTTTCAGACCATACAGTGACTTCTTTAGTTTGAAAACGTGTTCTGGATGTTTTGTATTTTCAAAACCAGGGGGTTGGTGTACATAAACTTCTTCTTCTATATAACCATTTAAGAATGCACTTTTGACATCCATCTGATACAGAGTGATGCCTCTATTAACAGCAAATGAAATTAAAAGTCTGATAGATTCTAACCTGGCGACTGGGGCAAAGGTTTCTGTATAGTCTATCCCCTCTTGCTGACTATAACCTTGTGAAACCAGTCGTGCCTTGTTTCTGATGACTTCACCTTGTTCATTTAGCTTGTTTCTGAACACCCATCTTGTTCCAATGACGTTGAATCCTTTTGGTCTGGGAACGAGATCCCATACGTCGTTTCTGGTGAATTGATTCAGCTCTTCTTGCATTGCCAGAATCCAGTCATTATCCAGAAGTGCTTCATCAATAGAAGAAGGTTCAATCAGAGACACAAGTCCCATGAGAGTTTCTTCAGAGTTTCTGAAGCTTGCTCTTGTTCTGATTGGATCTTCCTTTCTTCCTAAGATAGTCTCTTCTGGGTGATCCAAGCTGCTTCTGGGTAATCTCTTCTGAGGTTGATCAGCAGCTGTTGTAGGATTGCTAGCAGTGCTCCTTTCAAACGTTGAAGGAATGTCTGTGTTGAGAGCTTCTGATGACTTGTCTTCAGAACCTGTAAATTCAATTTCTATACCTGCAAAAACTTCATTCTGCTTTGACTTTTCAGAGTCAAGCTTATCATCAAAACGAACACTGATTGATTCTTCCACAATCTGTGTTTCTGTATTGTATACTTTGTACCCTCTTGAGCGTTCAGAGTATCCTAACATAATACACTTCTGTGCTTTAGAGTCAAACTTGTTCAAATAATTCTTTGTATTTAATATGAAGCAAGTACATCCAAATGGATGAAAATATGAAATGTTGGGCTTTCTGTTCTTCCACAATTCATATGGAGTCTTTTCCAGAATAGGTCTTATTGAGATTCTATTCTGAATGTAGCACGCTGTGTTTATTGCTTCTGCCCAGAAGGTCTTAGCAACGTTTGTCTCATTGATCATGGTTCTGGCCATTTCTTGCAATGTTCTGTTCTTTCATTCTACAACTCCATTTTGTTGGGGAGTTCTAGGACAAGAGAAATCATGCAGAATGCCTCTGTCATTAAAGAATGACTCAAAATCTTTGTTTTCAAATTCTCCACCATGATCACTTCTGACTTTAACGATTCTAAGATCCTTTTCATTCTGAACTTGGTTACAGAAGGTAACAAACACAGAGTGTGACTCGTCCTTGTGTCTTAAGAACTTTACCCATGTCCATCTGCTATAGTCATCTACGATTACTAACCCATACTTCTTACCACTGACTGAAGCAGTTTTAACTGGTCCAAATAAGTCAATGTGCAGAAGTTCTAATGGCTTAGAGGTAGAAACAACATTTTTGGATTTAAAAGAAGGTTTTGCAAATTTTCCTTTCTGACATGCTTCACACAGAGCATCTGAATTGAACTTCAAATTAGGAAGTCCTCTGACCAGATTGAGTTTGTTAATCTGAGATATTCTTCTCATACTAACATTCCCCAATCTTCTGTGCCATATCCACTGCTCGTTGTTAACAGACAGAAGGCATTTTACATTCTGACTTTTTAGTTCAGAAAGTTTGATTTTGTAAATGTTGTTTTTCCTCTTACCATTAAACAGGATAGTCCCATCTTTCTGACTAACAGCTTTACATGATTTTTGATTAAAGATTATATCATAACCGTTATCACTTAATTGACTTATGGATAACAGATTATGCATCAATCCATCTACTAGCAGAACATTATTAATAGAGGGAAGATTTCCATTACCTACAGTTCCAGAGCCAATTATCTTTCCCTTCTGATTGCCTCCAAAGCCAACATGGCCTCCAGGCTTAAGTTCCAGGCTTTGAAACATATGCCTTCTTCCCGTCATGTGTCGTGAGCAGCCAGAGTCCAGGTACCATGACTGGTGTTTCTGACTTGCTGCTAAAGATATCTGCAACATGTATTATTTTATCCTTAGGTACCTAGATTTTCTTGGGTCCTGATTTGTTAGTTTTACCAAAACTCTGGTTGAATTTTGGTTTCACAGAGTGCTTACTGCTAGTGTATTTAATATCATGTGTGTGACCATATACAAAATGTGAATTCAGAGGAGTGTGTTTAATGGTTAAGTCCATGACATTCTTTGGTGTAGGAACCTTACCTTGGTATCCTATTCCTTTCCTGCCGTTTCTGCTAACTCCATAGATCATTGAAGCCATTTTGCTTCTATCTATGCTTTTAGCTAGGAACTTCTGGAAACTGTGATCATACTCCTTGATGATCTCATCAGCGTTGCTGGGAGTTTCAGAAATTGGTTCCTTCTGAGAGTTTTGTAAAGTGTTTTCTAATTTTGAAATCTTATTTCTCAGCTCAGAATTTTCCAATTTGAGACTCTCAGTCTTATTAGAGTCAGATTCAAGATTCCTTTTCAGGTCTCTGAATTTAGCTCTAATTTGCTGATAACGTTCCAGAATCTCATTAAGGCTTTCAGCAAGTTCAGCCTTTGTAAAATTAACAGCAAAGTTAGGAAATACCTCTTCAGTATCTGATTCTGAGTCTGATTCAGAAGCTTCACTATCTTCTGAGATGTTAGCCATGAGAGCTATGTTTTCCCTTTCATCATCTGATTCTGAGTCAGCTTCAGACGAGTCAGAGTCATCCCATGTAGCCATGAGACTTTTCTTCTTCTCTCTTCCAAACTTCTTTTTGGGCTTTTCCCTCTGAAGCTTTGGGCAGTCACTCTTATAGTGTCCTTGCTCATTGCACTCATAGCAGATGATGTCCTTGGTGTTTGGCTTTTTGTTACTGGAGGAGCCTTCAGATCTTCTGTATCCAGAGGAAGAATCTGTCCTTCTGTATCTGGAAGAAGACTCGTTCTGATCAGATCTTCTGGGATTCCTGAACTTCCTTTGTCTTTGCTTCCACAGTTGATTTACTCTTCTGGAAAGGAGAGAGAGTTTGTCTTCTTCTGATGAGGATCCATCAGATGTTTCTTCAACTGCCTGCAAAACTTTAGACTCAAATTTTTTGTTAGATTTTAATGCTAAAGGCTTACCTTGCTTCTGAGGCTCATCAGCTTCTAGCTCTATCTCATGACTTCTGAGGGAGCTGATAAGTTCCTCCAGAGTGATTTTGTTGAGATCTTTAGCTAGCTTTAGAGCTGTAACCATAGGTCTCCACTGCTTGGGTAAACTTCTGATGATTTTCTTGACATGGTCAGCAGTAGAGTATCCTTTGTCCAGAACTTTGAGACCAGCTACCAGAATCTGGAATCTAGAGAACATGGTTTCAATGGATTCAGATTCTTCCATTTTGAACGCCTCATACTTCTGAATGAGCGCCAGAGCTTTTGTTTCTTTGACCTGAACGTTGCCCTCATGCGTCATTCTGAGTGAGTCAAAAATATTCTTTGTTGTGTCTCTGTTGGAGATCTTTTCATACTCAGTATAGGAGATGGCGCTGAGAAGGATGGTTCTGGCCTTGTGGTGATTTTTGAAGTCACGCTTTTGTTGATCAGACATTGTTTTTCTATCAATCTTCTGACCGCTTGCATTCACAGGGTGCGTGTATCCATCTGTCACCATATCCCACAGATCAGCATCATGTGCCAGAAAGAAGCTTTCAATTCTGTCTTTCCAGTAATCGAAGTTTTCTCCATCAAAGACTGGAGGTTTGCCGCTGAATCTGTCTTTGTCCTCATTGTTGTCATTGCTGATGTGAGAATTGTTTCCTGCCATTGTGTTTTTCTGACGGTGGATCTTGTACTGACACAGTTAAGTGTTTTAGCTCAGAACCAGGCGCTCTGATGCCAATTGAAGTGGTGAAAAACACAAGAAGGGGGGGGGGGGGGGTTGAATTGTAAAACTGAAATCTAATGCAATGAACAAGATATTTTTATCCTGGTTCGTTTGATCTCAAACTACTCCAGTCCACCCGTCAAGGTGATTTCGCCTCTCTCCAACGAGGTCTTAATCCACTATATTCAACTGAATATTACAGACTGCTTTAACAACTGCTAAAGCCTTCTTGATCCAAACCACAACCCGGTTTGTCAAGGAAACACTTTCTTACAGAGAAATCAAATCTAAGTGTGTGAATGTTTTCTACAAAACTGTATCACGGCTGTGATGTATACACAAATTGAAGCTTAGAAACTAGATTGCTAAACAATGATAGAATATCAGAATGTGTAGTGTTTAGCAAAACTGAGAGAAAGAAGATTTTGATTAGCTTTTATGCGTGTAGAGATTTGGAGAGCATTAGCCATTTCAATCTTCAAAGTCTTGTTTATATAGCACTGAGATGTTGAACGTTGGATGCAATATTCTTGATTCAATGCTAATAACAAACTTTCCTTATCGAGCAGATCTTGTCTGGAATGAGGCCGTTGGTATTAATTTGCTTTCAATGCACAGTACCGTTGCTTACTTAATGCAAGTTCTGGCTTGGCTCATTCTGACTCTGCTTAGCTGCTGATGAACTGTTGTGTTTCTTTATCAGAGTGTTGAGCGCAGTCTTGTTCATCAGGCTTCAGCATGTACGTGAGTTGATCATCTGATTCTGACATTCTGATTTGGCAACTTCTGATGCTGGTGTCAAGAACCAAATTATGATGTTGATTAGATGTGATCTTGCTTATATCAATTAGAGTTTCTGCAAGTCAGAACATAGTAATTTTAGGCAGCAGATAGTTCATACATGAATCTTATAAATAATATATCTTTTCACTTTGTTATCATCAAAACTTAAATATAGGGTAGTAGATTCAAACTTTGTTCTAACAGTTACATCAATATGGTAAAAATAATAATAACGCGCGCGATGAAATTAAGATCGGGAAGAAATTAGGGTTTTGACCCTTCTAACCTAATTAAAAGAAAAAATGTTTTTGTTGTTTTTTTTATAAATTATTTGTAAGAAAAGAATTAGGTCTATTAAATTAAATACAAAAATTAATTAGTGATTAAATTAATTAATAAAAATAATTACATGGCCTATTTTTGGTTTTTTTGTTATTTTTAAGAAAAAGAAAATGTAATTAAATTTGGACAAAACCCTAATTTTCTAATTATTTTTAATTATTTACAAAAAGAATCAAAGTTATCAAAAATTAACAACCTAATTAAATAAATTAATTTTTGTATAAAAAATAAAATCTAAACCTAATTTGGTGAAAAATATTATTTTGTGATTTTTTTAATAAAAGAAAATAATTAATTTGGTTAGTAAAATAAAATAAATAAATAAAGTTAAATAAAATTAATGTAAAAAAAAAGAATAGAGAAAGAAGTTTGGGCTTGAGCAATTATGGGGGGTGCAAGAATCAGATTTCTGGGCCCAAAGTAAGGAAGTCCACATTGACCTCCATGATCTGCTGTTGTGCGTTGACTAAGTCCCATGATGGTCCTCCATGTGCTAGCCTTCAGATCTGACTTGTTGGTAATCTGATGATTAGGATTTGATGCCCTATGGAAGCCTTCACGTCTTGTGGAACATGGGATCTGCAGAAAGAATTTAGAAAAAAATGCAAACGTTGGAGGCAGGGGTCGAACCCCTGACCTCAAGCTCCCCAACGCCTTAACGCTTGCCTGGCTACCACTGGGCCAATTGTTCTATTTGTTATAATAATACAAAATAATAATCAAATATTAAAAAGGCCACATATATCAATTTAGCGTGCAGAAATTTGAGCAGGCCAATGGTTGCTTGCCAGCTAGTCATCTTCCTCCTTGGATCTGTTGGTAAAAGTTCCAAACTTTTACCTACGAATGTTTGTCCGTAGCTACAAGTTCTGCAAATCTCAAAACTCAACACAAGCGTGATAAATAAAAACGAAGGCCATGGACAGCTTCGTCTGGACCAATTGAGTTCATTGGTGGCCCTTTCATGGCCCAATTTTGCCTGTAAACAAAACTCCTAAATCAACCATAAAACCCTAGCTATGGTGAAATCTTATACAAGCCATGAAAATGCAATCAAATGTTATAGGAAGCTTGCAAACATGATGGTGATCAAGAATATATCATTAATTCATGCTATCAATGTCTAAATCATGCAAACCGAATTCAAGAAATAAGCAATGTCGTGATGGACTTACAATGAGATATAGGGCTTAGGAACGCTTGTTCTTGATTGCTTTTGCTTGCTAGGGATCCCAGGAAGCGATTGGAATGGTCCAAGGGTCTTGAATTGGCATCTAAGTAGGAATTCAATTCACCACTTTTTCTTGTTTTTTTTCAAATTTTGTTCTTGATCACACGCCTCTTTCTAACCTAGTTTTGGGTCTGCATATGTTCTATATGTACTACGGAGTGAATTAGGGTTAAAAGAATGTGCTCAATCTTCCTCCATCAATGAATTTGGTTTTGATTTGATACACCTTGAATATCTTTCCAAAATGGCCTAATTCAATCTTTTTGTGCACACCATGCCTTTACACGAATTTGATATGATGCTAACTGGACATTAAGACCTGAAACAAGCACAAGATCTTTGAATTTCAATGTTTTGGATTTTATATGATTTGTTTTGATTTAAAATGATTTAATTCAAATAAAAATCAAAATAAATAATATAAATAAGATAATGACAAGTGGAAAAGGCTAGGGCTCGTGGACCATGTTGCCAACTTAAAACAAGTGAAAAAGATTGGGCCCATTTGGCAAAAATTGAAGTTATAGGCATAGTTGACTTTTGGCAATTTTGCAAAAAGGTCAACTTCACCCATGCATAACTTCCTCAATCTTGAATCTTTGAAGGTGTTCTTGGAATTTTTAGAAAGCTTGAGATGTCTTCTAAGCAACCCTTTTAGTCTCATCTCAATTTGATATTCCATGCGCATGTATGAAGCTTTGAGAAAAAAATGTGTTTTTGTTGACTTTTCAAAATGACCTATAATGTCCAAATTCATAACTTCTTGTGAGTGCATATTCTGAACTTGGGAGCTGAAGATGGATTGTATAGTATGGCATCCTCTTTAAAATGAGCTTTTGATGGGTCATTTCTCATAAAGTATGAGAAAGTTATGCTTGGTCAAAGTTGGGTTGACTTTTCCTACAAAACCCTAATTTAGCAACTTTTGATTCTTGATGAATTATGAGCAATCATTGATGAATCATGATCAACCCTTGATCAAATTATGAAATATACTTCAAAATGAGGATGTTGACCAAAAATATTGAAGTTTGACTGTATGTGGGCCACAGTTGACTTTTGCCCTAACATAGTCGATTTTCAGGCCTTTAAGCAATTGACTGAGCAAATTTTCTCTGCAAGGCTTAAAACTTGACATGGATGATCTTGAGAACATATTAGGACAATGGTGAGAATTTGGGATACCTTGGACTCAAGTATCTTGATGCAACATAAAACCTTAATTTGAGGTAGACTGCCTTAGGAGAGAGCTTGTCTGGTCAATCCTTGGACTACCTTGAGCAACTTGAGGATCTTTCTTGAAATGTTTTGAGAAATATATGAGGGAAAATTTTGGGGTACAACAGCTGCCCCTGTTCAATCTTCTTAAACCTGAAGATTTAGATTGGCTTGTCTGCCTTTCGTGATCTGAAGGTGGAAGATGATTGAACACTAGAGTGCCCAGAAATTTGCATTCGCATGAAGTGGTATTTGTCTTGTGATGTCGGGAATGGGCTTACCGATGACATTTGGAAATTGATGATGGGAGATGGGCTTAAAGATGCCATCCAAAGGAGTGTCAATCGCATAAGAGATTCCTTAGCGAGAGCTTGTATACCTATTGTTTGAGAAAGATTTCGCTGGGGAATGTTGTTCTTCGTCTTGAGAGAAATAGAATTTTAGGAGCTTCAGTCGTCCGTTATTCTACTGAGGAATCATCTCTGTTGAATTTTAGGAGCTTCGGTCATCCGTTATTCTACTGAGGAATCATCTCTGTTAAATTTTAGGAGCTTCGGTCGTCCGTTATTCTACTGAGGAATCATCTATGTTGAAGAGGTGAGAGTGAACTTCTATCTGGTCATAATCCAGGCTTCATAATGATAAGATCGACTGCTATCTGGTCGTAATCCAGGCTTTACAGTGACTTACTGGGGAGATGAGATCAATCTTGCTATCCTGTCGTAATCCAGGCTTCGCAATTTCTTGATTCTTATCTGGTCGTAATCCTGGATTCAGAATGAATTCAGTTGTTATCCGGTCGCCTTCGGGCTTCAATCTTAAATTTAGGGCACACTAATATCCTGCCGACTCTGGGCTTCTTAGTAATTGTCCAAGTAAACTGCTATTTCATTGAAATCCAAGCTTCACCGTGTCTTGTAGCGCTATCTGGTCGTAATCCAGGCTTCACGATGTATTATACCATTATCTGATCGAATCCAGGCTTCATGGTGTTCTGTACTGCTATCTGGTCGTAATCCAGGTTTCACAATACCTTACTTTTTATCTGGTCGAAATTCAGGCTTCGGAAGAAATCAAGTGGTTATCCGGTCGCATCCGGGCTTCCTTTTGACTGTTGGGCCTACTAATATCCGGTTGAATCCGGGCTTCATAGTAATTGGCCGGGTAAACTACTATTTGGTCGAAATCCAAGCTTCACAGTGTCCCTTACCGCTATCTGGTCGTAATCCAGGCTTCACGATGTATCATACCATTTTCTGGTCGAAATCCAAGCTTCATGGTGTTCGGAGGAATCAAGATACTATCCGGTTGTAATTCGGGCTTCATAACTTGTATTAAAGATATACCACTATCTGGTCGTAATCCAGGCTTCGTAGTACTCTTGGTTGCTATCTGGTCGTAATCCAGGCTTCACAACGTATTCTACCATTATCTGGTCGTAATCCAGACTTCATAGTCTTGTATTGCTATCTGGTCGTAATCCAGGCTTCACAATAACTTGCTGAGTTGTTATCCGGTCGTAATCCGGGCTTCACGGCTCGCTGGGGATTATACTAT
The DNA here is from genome assembly GCA_948472305.1 of Vicia faba. NCBI lineage: Eukaryota > Viridiplantae > Streptophyta > Magnoliopsida > Fabales > Fabaceae > Vicia > Vicia faba. Next base: position 1,107,823,178 of record OX451741.1, read on the forward strand.
AATCCGGTCGAATCCGGGCTTCATAGCTTTCTTTTAAGAGATACCACTATCTGGTCATAATCCAGGCTTCGCGATATTCTGATATTATTATTCGGTCATTCTCCGGGCTTCACAATATGCTTTAGAAATCAAGATACTATCCGGTCGTACCCGGGTTTCATAGCTTGTGTTTTGTGAGTATTTGATTGTATCTTTCCTGAAATATAAAGGTTAGCTGTATGTAATGCATGATATGTGTCAAGCAATGATATTCTCAAAATAAATGAGACGGTTTTGTATGATACATATGTATATATCATGATGTATGGACATGCAATGTTTTTATGATGTTCTCTAACTGGGGAAAATAAATCTCAGACTGTAGCTGGAGAATATGAAGAGTTTCGCTCGCTAGGGATACGACCGAAGATGATTGGGAGAATAATCCTGCTGGAGAATAAACTGGTGAGAGAATGACTCTTTGGGGAAGAGATGCTCTACTGAGGATTTGCTGATTTTGAGAAATACCCTCGGTTGTGGACAAATTACTATTGCTGGCGATGATAAACTTCGTTGGGGATGAATTTCCTGTTTGTGGAAGAAATTAACTTCACTGGGGATAATCTTCCAGACTCCATCGGGGATGGTCTTCTAGACTCCACCGGGGATGGTCTTCCAGACTCCACTATGGATGGTCTTCTAGACTCCACTGGGGATAACCTTCCAGACTCCACTGGGGATAACCTTCCAGACTCCTCTAGGGATGGTCTTCCCAACTCCACTGGGGATAACCTTCCAGTGCTGGTGATAGATAAACTCTGCTTGGGAGAATCTTACTGACTCTTTCGCAATTGTGAACCTCAGCTGAGGAAAGTTAACACCATTGCCCCTTTTCTTACTCTGCGGGGAGTGAATGTACCTTAGTCATATTCTTCACCTAGGTTTATTCTTGTACCTGGTGAATAAAGCAACTATAAGGCTTGGACATTTCTTGTTTTCCCCTGTTTCTGATATTACAAGTAATCGTCTTTTATTTCGCATGTAAATATTCATGAGTAGAAATTAATTTTAAATGCATATATCAAAAATGAACATTGGACGTTCTTGCAAAACAAAACAGAAAAAAGAAAAACAATTTTAAATTTCTTTGTGAAAATGAATTGTATTGACTTTGAAGTTTGGCCTGTAAATAGGCGTTTTTTGTACAAGAGGCTAACGTCCTGGAAAGAGTACGCCGCCGAAATGATAGAGTTTATACAATTTGTGAAAAGTAAAGAAAATACAACTATGTGAACAATCCCACTGAGCTCCAACTCTGCTATTGCCTTTATGTCTATGAGCATCTCATCACTTTTCTACTTGGTTGAAGGTAGATCAGATTGATTAGTGTCGTCCGAGCTTGACAGTCGATACCGAAGTCTGGTTGCAGGGTGATCCGATGAGACATAGTGTTACGCTTTGATCCCTAATTTTTGCCTGGACCGCCCTTTCGGGTTTTCAGTCCATCGGGATACCCTTTTTTGCCCAAGCCGCCTTTTCAGGTTTTCGACTTGCCGGGTGTACAGTTTTTTTTTCATTTTCATCCCTTACTTTTGCCCGAACCCTTTTGGTTCACCGGGAAGCCCTTATTTTTGCCTAGGCCAGTCAACCTAGTGGGTCTTTGATTATGCGTAGTATTTTTTCACTATGTCTGCATTGACGGGGTGAGGAAGGTCGTTACCATCCATGGTAGATAGAATCATAGCTCCTCCCGAGAAAATGTTCTTAACCACAAATGACCCTTTATACATAGGGGTCCATTTGCCCATGGGATCACCTTGAGGTAGTATGATGCGTTTGATCACCAGATCCCCGACTTGATACTCTTGTCGTCTAACATTCTTGTTAAATGCCTTGATCATCCGCTTTTGATACGTCTGACCATGAAAAATAGCAGGAAGTCTCTTCTCATCGATTAAATTCATCTGATCAAGTCGGGTCTGGATCCAATCGTCCTCTCTCAAACCTGCATCCACCATAAAAAACACATAGTAACTATCAGAACATGGTCACTAACAGAACTCAAGTCAGCAACATAACCAAAGTCACCGTCAGAACTAGAGTCACCATTTGTACCTGTAAGAATCAATCATCCCTCCCCACTCACGTGTGAAACCAGGTCAGGGTAAGGCAAGGATAACTTAGAATCATGGGTACGTCTAAAGTCATTATCCAAATTGGTCAACATTAAGGTTGTAGACAATGTTTCAAGCTTTCTAAAATGTCCAAGAACTTGAAGAGATCATGCTTGATCTTGGAGAATCAAAGAGAAGACGTTGAGCTTTCATTCTTGAAATATAGGTCATTTTGATGATGAACACTTGATTAAATCTCTAGCCATGCTGTATAAATCTTGCTTTTCAGGTTTTTAACTTGAAAATCACTCCATAATTAATTGTTTACACAACTGTTAGAGCTAAGATCCAAGCATTTGAGCCATTGTCCAAAAGATTCATCCATTTTTGGCACAAAGTAACATTGACATTCTTGCAAAGTTTCTTTATTCACAAAGTCAACTTGTCTTGAGCATCTAACTTGTTTGTTATGAACACACTCAACATACAAGATCGTATAAGTATGTTTAAAGCCTCTAACTACTCTAGATTGCTTTGTACTTCACCTTGGGACAATGTTTGTCAAGTTTGTTTCAAAAACAAGTCACATAACCATAACATGTGATTTCTTGATTCTGATTATTTTAAACCTTCAAACCTCTTGCCTATATATAGACAGGTCATATGCAACCTAACACACGAATTCACAAGCCTTGAAACACCCTGAAACTCGCTAAAACTCAGAACTGCATCCAGACCTCCATAACTTGTCATTTATGGCAAAAAAATTCAATCTCACAATCCACTCGTGTGTTTCCCCTCTAAATCATTCTCAAAGCTTCCATACATCAAATATAACTCATCCCCATATTTGTTTTAGTAGAAACTATCAGTTTAAAAATATTTATCTCACACTCTCATAATTACTGGTTCAGACTATATTATTAAACTTAAATACTTGCTCTCGCTGTCTCATTTAAAATCTAAAAATAATTTTTGAAAACAAATAGAATCTAATTAATCCTACACCACTCTCGCTGTATTTAAAACTAATGTTTTATTACCACTACCCGGTTAAAATCTCAAACTCTCGTTATATTTATTTTAGCCTTCGTTTGTCTTTTACGCTCGTAACAAAACAATTTTTACATTAAATGTTGGAAACCAAACTAGAAATGTATTTTATAAAATGTTTATGCCAATTTATTACCGAACCCCTTCGGTTTACAACCTTACATACCGGTATCAGGGAAATTAGCCGGACATATTATTTATTACGAACAAAAAATAATAGCAAGCATATAATGATTCGGTCATGGTTGATAAATAAAGGGACAATGATATAATTGAATTAACAACCTGGAATTAAATAATGGAAAATGGAATTTCTGCAACACTTGTAGTACTGAAAATAATCCTCCACAGGTCGGCAGGATTTGCTTCGCGGAAAATAAATTCGAAAACATAAATAAAAAAATAAACTTAAGCAAAATTCAGGAGACTATGAAAAGAAACTAATGATGTAATACCTTTCCAGTGTAGAAAACTATTGATGTTAAGGTGAAGGTTTTATTTACTTAAAGATTCTAAACAAAACTTCTGAACTCTTGAAAAATTGGAATAATGGGCAAGATGGCTTCTGTTCTAAACTGTCATCCTTTTATAGTGCTCTCCTATAACACATTAATTGAGAGAATGTAGGAGTCGTGACTTCATAGTCCAGTCTCAGAAGATTCCATGCACGAAGAAAAACTAGTAGGAAATGCAGGAGTCGTGGTTGGTACATTCATAACATGGAGAAAACTTCGTATTTAACACTGAAAAGAGCTTGTGACGAGTGGCACGCATTGTGTGCCGTGGGGCACACATATTTTTAATATGTGTCGATCATCATACCATGTGTGCCGAGGGGCACATATATTTAGCTTGTGCCGAGCGTCAGGGAGGTGTGACTACCGTCACAGCCTTCTGATATGAATTTTTCTGCTACTTTCTGCAACTTTGTGATTTTGAATCCATTTCTTCTCTTTTTCTCAAGTAGGCCCTGTGGGGAATAATTACCAGAAACAAACTCAAAATACCAACGTAATGCAACATAACCAAGATAAAACGGTAACTTTATTTATGCAAATCAGGTCGAATATGCTATGTATTTTCACGTTATCAAACTCCCCTATACTTGAACCTTTGCTTATCCTCAAGCAAATAATCAGTATGGTAATCTTTTAAGCACATGCTAAATGCAATTACATGACACAAATCAATTCATACGTGGCTGCATGGCATTTTCGTTAGAACAATATAAGTTCAATATCAACACCAAAGATACAGTAATGACACTAAACAACCCCACCTTATATAGACCAGTCCCAATCATGATATTATAGCTTAACCTAATACTTTTTTCTTTGTTTCACCCATTTTGTTCGAGCGTAATCACATTAAGCCCTTTATCTTATTGCACGCACATAGTAGAGTAGCCGGTTAGTGATGGTCATTTTAAGCATGGGGTTCTGGTACATAAATTTTGTAACCCCGTTATTAATCTTAGTGCAAGACGCGGATGATCGAACCATAGTCCTCCTTACCAAGTTCAACACCAGAAACCTCTGAAACAACTTACATCAGGTTGCTATAACATATTTTGTAGGTTCCACAACTGTTGTATTAAGTAATCAGGTGAGGGTCACCTAACTTAATTAGCACATTCCCTGTTTTCAATTCATCATTATAAGATATTTTTGGAAATTTTTTTAAGACCATTTACTTATATTCATCGTCTCTCTATGTAGTTTGTTTTTAAGATGGTGTTGACTGCTTATATAAACTACTCCGGGTTACTTTAAAGATTGAGGTTTCAGTATAATAGGTACTTAAATTGCTCTCACGTAAGCGGGGGTTTTAAAGTGTTAAAATGGTATCGATTTTGTTTAAATTTTACTCGAAATTTCTAACATATCTTAAGAGTGAGCAATCTATATAATTTTCGAATGTGTCAAGTAAATTTTTTTGTTATGGCTCAAGAAAGTGAGGAAATTAAATAATGAACGAAAATTTGCACATGAAGAATTTATAGTACATAAATTTTTATTTAAGGGAAATATGCGATCATGTAAATCTACTTAGAACACGGTAAATCAAAGAGGTAAAGCTTCCTCCCCCATAATTAGACTGAGCATTGTCCCCAATGCAACAATGCAATGTGAGAAAGGAAGGAAGAAACTAAGATGATGACTACTTATCGCCTCGGCCACGTGCTCCGCGATGTTCCTGTGCTTGTGCTCATCCACTTGCATCATATCTACCTTGGAAAGGCTCTACACCATATCTATGTAGTCCGACATGAGTAACAATATCATGCAGGCCATCAACCTGATAAGTTAATGCTCGCATCTCTTCGGTAAGCTCCGACATACTAAGACTGTTCTAGTAGGCATAGTCGTGTTGGTCTCGCTGAAGTTATCGAACCTCTTGCATCATCTCATTATGTTGCGCTTCCATTCTTTGATAATGTTGAGCTTCTCCTTCATTATGTCTCAGCATTTCAGCATTGTTGTATCCAAAAATTTTCTCTCCCATATTTCTCAATACATGTCAAGTGAGGTCCTCAAATTGCTCAAGGAAGTCCAAGGGTTGACCAGACCAACTCTCTCCTAAAGCAGTCTACTTCAAATTAGGGTTTCATTTTTCATCAAAATGATTGAGTCCAAAGGATACCAAATGCTCACCATTGTCCTAATATGTTCTCAAGATCATCCATGTCAAGTTTCAAGCCTTGCATAAGAATTTTGCTCAGTTAATTGCTCAAAGGCCTGAAAATCGATGTGCTAGGTCAAAAGTCAACTGTGGCCAATACACAGTCAAACTTCAATATTTTTGGTCAACATCGTCATTTTGAAGTATAATTCATCATTTGATCAAGGGTTGATCATGATTCATGAAGAATTGCTCACAATTCATCAAAACCCAAAAGTTGCTAAATTAGGGTTTTGTAGGAAAAGTCAACTCAACTTTGACCAAGCATTACTTTCTCATACTTTATCAGAAATGACCCATCCAAAGCTCATTTTTAAGAGCATGCAATTCCATACAATTCATATTAATCTCCCAAGTTCAAAATATGCACTCACAAAAAGATATGAATTTTGACATTATAGGTCATTTTGAAAAGTCAACAAAAACACCTTTTGGGTCAAAGCTTCATACATGAAAATGGAAGACTCAATTGAAATGAGACCAAAAGGGTTGCTTAGAGGACATCTTAATATTTATAAAAATTCCAATAACAACCTCCTAGGGTCAAAATTGAGAGAGATATGCATTGTCAAAGTTGACCTTTTTTGCAAAATTGCCAAAAGTCAAATGTGCTCAAATTTGCATTTTTTGCTAAATGGGCCCAACTTTTTATGCTTGCACCTCAATTATAATGTGGTCCACGACTCAAATGCTGACCCATAATTTGTTTGCTTCATTTTTCAATTTATTTTGATTTTTTTATTAATTAAAAATTGAATTAAATCAAATAAATGATGAAAATTATCAAAGATTTGATTTGATTGGTTTTTTTGACAGGTTAGCAACCAAGATTTGATGAGCTTGCAAGATCAAATCGAATCAATGGTAATTGGAACAAAAAGAGCATGATTAGGCCAAATTTGGAAGGATTACATATGCCATGAAAACAAAATCAAATCTTGAAAAACTTCCAAAGATGTGATCAATTTTACAATCCTAATGCATTCTATAATATATATTGAACATTTCCAAAGCAAGCATAGAGGCTAAGCAGTCGTGCATAGCCAGAACAAAACTCAAAAAAACTCAAGAAAAGTGTTGATCCAATTTCCATACTAGAGACCAAATCATGCCATCTTTCCTTTGCCAATCGATTGCTGAAGGTCCCAGGAACATATCCCAATCAATTGCAAGTCGTTTCACGCCTGGAATTGTAAGTTATAGGTATCATGACTTGCCTCCAAATTCAAATTCGATTTCATTGATGTACTCATCCTATGCATATTTTGATTGTATATTCGTGTTTATCATTAAGTTTGCAAACGATTGGTACCATTTAATTGCATTTCTAACGCCTGTACAGGATGTTTCCATAGCTAGGGTTTTATGTTCTTAATTAGGGCTTTGTAGGATAGGCAAAATTGGGCGTTGATTCTGGTATCATGAGACTCGTGAGGATGAAACGAGTTGATTGGTACCAGCCATGGCCATTTATCTTGAGCGCACACGATTTTGGAGATGGACAGGGATATACCTACAACAAGTGTCTGTAAGTAAAAGTTTGTTTACCTAAAACGACGGTTCGGAGGTAGACGATGATGCTTGTCATCCCCTGGTTGGGCCATTTGAATTTAGCGCGCTTTTCATTGTTATCCATATATTATCTTTTGTTTCTATCATTTGTACAAATAACAAATGCAGCACGGATGGCAAGCGTGCCTTGGAAAATGCCAAAGGACCTGGGTTCGATCCCCATGTCCCAACCTTTATTCATAATATTTTTCCACAGGCAATCCAGCGCTTTGTAAATCAAGAGGTTCATCATATACCATCAGGATCTGGCCATCCGATTCATTAACGCCCCGGATCAACATACCACCATTGGAAGACCACCATGCGCCACAGTCAAACGTGCACAATGGATCAGGCAAAGTTAAAAGGGCCAGGATCTTTTGGGCTCAAAATCTCAAACAACACCCCCCATAATTGCTAATACAGGCCCATATTTCTTTTTTTTCTTCTTTTTAAATCTTTCAATATTTATTTTATTTACTATTAATTCACAATTTAATTTATTTTTTCACAAAAAAACATAAAATTAATAATTCACAAAATTAAGATTAGTTTTTTATTTATTTATCAAAATTAATTTAATTTAGGTTTAACTTAGAGAAATTGTAATTTTATTTTCATAAATAAAATCAAAATAGAAATTAGGTTAACTTTTAATTTTATTTTGCTCTTTTTCTCAAATAAATAAAAATACAAAAAATAGGTTTAGAATAAATTAATTTATTTTTCTTAGATTAAAATTAATTAGAATTAGGCCTTTCTTTTTTTAATGTAATAATTTCTCTATTTTCTTAAATAGAAAAACATGACCAAAACTTTTTTTTTACCAATCGCGATTAGGTTTAGGCAAGGGTCAAAACCCTAGTTCTCTCGTATTCGATTCATCGTGCGCGAGTTATTATTTTTACGATATTGTTGTAACTGTTCATGGTTTGTAATAGTTTAATCTAGGGCTTTTATTTATCGCTTTCTTTTCCCGGGTTTTTTGGCTATGTAAATTAATCCCCCTCCCCGAAGCCTTGTAATGGCATAGATTTACTTTCTCGCATTTTAATTCTCGTAAATATTTGACTGCTTAGATGTATGCTAATAGGATTGTATGACAAGAATGCATGACAACTTAATCCAGTTAGAAAACCCTAATGTGCAAAGACTAAATAATTGAAAACAGATCACCCACACATATCACTCTTAGGGTATACTCACACTTCGGTTGCCTTCGGCAAACGGTCATTGAGTATAGGGTGTCTTAGTGGTTGCCCTCATGTCTAAAAAGATCAAATGTTGCCTCGAAAATGTTGCCTCAGAAATGCTGCCTCGAATATGATCTTAAGACTCTAGGGTTATTACTAAGGTGTCCTAACATTACTTTAGTGATCGTACGTCCCTTTCGAATTGACCCTTACAACTCCAACAACGGTGATACCTATTTCTCAATAGTAGGATAGTGTTGTCTAAAGAAAACGAGAATAGAAACGATCTTTTTTAGAGTAGGTAGATGCTAGTAGGTACTTGCTCAAAACAAACTTCTTTTCACACTTACACATTTCAAAAACAATTTTCAAAACAACTTTGTCACACCTTTGAGGACTGATACAAGGGTTACCATGAAGTTAAAACTCTTTTAAAAAACAAAGCACATACACAAGCAATTTTAAAAAGATGAGAAAGTACCTAAGAGCCCATGGAAAACCATGGATAGAAAGGGTGCTAACACCTTCCCTTTCTATAATCCACCCCCCGTACTCAGAATATCTCGAAAAATGATTTTTTATGTACTTTTTTCCTTTCCGGTTGGATGAAATAAAAGTCGGTGGCGACTCTTGCTTACCACGACATTTTGCGAACATAAAACGCAAAATGCAAACCAGCGTCAAACAATCGGTTCTACCACCGTATCACAGAACTGGCGAATCTGTTGGGGATTTAATAAGTTGGGTATACCTTAGGATCTAGTTCATCATAATTTCTTCTCTTGTTTGTTTTGTTTGCTTTACTTTTAAGGGTTTTGCTTGGGGTTACTATAGATCCTAACCCAGATCTAGGGGATACCTTTTAGGTAAGTAGCAATAGACTGTGAGGGAACTGTACGACGTAGACCTATACGGTTGAAGCAGTGGCTACGTTGGTGTGGCACTTTGGTTGGTATCGGTATCCCTTGTGGAGAAACAAGGAGAATACGGGTCCACCGCATGGTATCGTTAAGCATCAATTGACCTTATAACCCTTAATCGCCCAACTTGGCCATTAGAAAGTAGTGAGATAGCCGGCCTTGGTCTAAAGCTGAGAACTGGTTGATACTCGATGCTACACTCATTGAGACCATACTCTCGTGATATTTTCGGCCGCGAGAAAAGATTGCGTGAGCTGAAACCATGACCGATGGAGGATGGTCAGTGATATTGAGATCCTCTAGAACCCCAGTTACTTTTTCTAAGACAGGTTGAAACCAACTTAACTTCAAGAGGGTATTACCTTTGACCTCATGCAAGCCTTAAACCTAAGGGCTTTGTGTGACTTGTTTGTCTTTGCCATATCTGTTATCTGCAACACCTGTGTTTTTATAAGGACATCATGCATCATAACATATCATTCATGCTTCATTATACTAACCATTTCAAAGACCAAGGGAATTTATCTTTGTTATGTTTTACAGATCATGGCTTCCGTACGTAGAAAGAGTATCCGAGTCAACTTTGTGGAGATACCATCCCAACTCAAAGAGCTAGTGTCAAGGATTTCTGAAACTTCTATGTTCATTAAGAGACATGTTCAAATTCTCAGCTTTGTTACTTCAAACCCCGATGAACAGATGATGAGTGTACTTTTTCAGTTCTTCGATCCCGAGCATCACTGTTTCACCTTTCTAGATTATCAGTTGGTACCCACCTTGGAGGAATTCTCTCATCTATTGGGCATATCCTTTCTTGAACAAGTACCCTTCACAGGTATGGAAGAAGTTCCTAAGCCAGAAGTCATTGCCTCAGCTTTGCATTTGAAACGGGAAGATGTGGTATCCAACTGGGAAACTCGAAGCAGAGTCGAGGGTTTTCTAGCCAAATTTCTGATAGACCAAGCTCAGCTATTCTGGGAGGATTTAGATTTTCAGGATTTTGAAGATGTCTTGGCTCTTCTTATCTATGATTTGGTTCTCTTCCCTAATCCGGATTCCTTTGTAGATGTAAATGCTATCAAAATTTTCCTTTCTCGCAATCCTGTGCCTACCTTGCTTGGAGATATCTTGCATGCTCTATATACTCGTACCACAAGGAGAAGAGGGACTCTTATGTGCTGCATGCCATTGTTGTTGAGGTGGTTTATTTCTCACCTCCCTAAGTCTGTGCTGAAGAACGAAGAAGGTTTGGGTTGGTCGCATAGAATAATGTCACTCGCTCATACAAATATTATTTGGTGTTCCTGGGCTATGGAAGACGTTGCTGTTATTGACCATTGTGGAGGGTATCCTAATGTCCCATTACTTGGTATCAGAGGAGGTATAACTTACAATCCTTGTCTAGCTTTGAGACAATTTGGTTGTGCTCGAAGAGATGGTCCCAATAGGTTACTTCTCGAGGATATTGCATTCGACTATGAAGAGGATGTTAAAGGACATCGCCAGAGGTTTATACGAGCTTGGGGCATGGTAAATAGATCAGACCCCCATGAGTTGGGACCAAATACTTCCCTTCCTATGCAACCTTACCTCCAATGGGTTCGAGCCCGTGCCCAGAAGCTTGTGATGCCTTATGTGGCAGTGTTGCCAGTGATTATGGAACCCACTAATGAAGACGACATTCCTTACATGGTTCTCTATCCTTACATGCCCACTGATCTTGGGGAGATACAGAGGTCTTGGATTCAGCTAAAGAATGAGCGAGATACTTACAGGGAGCAGTTCCATGAGCAAGAGAGGAAAGTTTTGAAGCTCACCAGGCAACTCGAGGAAGAAAGAGTGCTCAATGATTACATTGGCACAAAGAGAAAGCGTCAATGGGACTTTTGATTTTGCTTTTCTAGTTTTAGATTTGTTTTTATTTAATTCTTTGTAACGCCTTAAGGGAATTATTGAACATTTCAAAGTTAAGCTAATAAAGTTTGTTTATTTTTGGTTTGCAAATTTAAATCTCCCAAAGTCTTTGAAATCATTACATGCGCATCCCATTATCATGCATATTATCATAGGTACTACTACTGGTTTATTATCTTCTTCACTATTTATTTCAGCAGAAATGTCTTCCGATCAAGCCATCAAAGAGCTTCAGGCACAGAATGCCCAATTCCAATAGATGTTCATAAGTCTGGCTAAGGGGCAAGAGGATCTGAAAACTCTCATTCTGAAAGAAAAGAAGAAGAAGAAGAAGAAGAAGGGCGGACTTCTGAATATGGGAAGAAGGTTTGGAGAAAGGTTGAAGCATCAAACTGATCTGACCTCTTCAGCCAAAGAAGGGGAGAACCAAGAAGAAGAAAAGGGCCCTAGTCCTGCGGTCTCTGATAATGATACTGATTTTGATGATGAGCAATATCCTCCTGCCGAGGATAGGTACAAGAAGCTAGAAGACCATCTGAGTGCTATGGAAGTTTAGAAGGTATTGGGTTTGGATTTCAGAGAACTACGACTGGTATCTGGAGTGGTCATTCGTCAGAAGTTCAAGGCTCCAGTTTTTGCTAAGTATGATGGAATGTCCTGCCCAAAACTCCATCTCCTCTCTTATGTCAGGAAAATTCAACCCCACATCGCTGATAGAAATTTGTGGGGTGCACTTCTTTCAGGATAGTCTGTTAGGGATTCAACTTGAATGGTTCTACTAGTTGGAAGGGGCCAATGTTCGAAACTGGGAAGATCTTGCTGTTGCTTTCTACAAGCAGTATCAGTACAATGTCGACCTTGCTCCCACTCGTACTCAACTCCAGAGTATGTCCATGGGTGCAAGTGAATGTTTCAAAGATTACACTCAGAAATGGAGAGATTTGGCTGGCCGAGTTCAACCCCCTTTTTCTGATAGGGAGTTGGTTGATATGTTCCTGGGGACGCTGTCCGGTCCATTTTTCAACCACTTGATTGGCAGCTCATTGTCCGGTTTCACCGAGATGATTTTAACTGGGGAAAGAGTGGAGGATGGAATTCGAAGTGGTAAAATACAGAAAGATGCTTCTTCAAGTTTGATAAAGAAGCCTTTTACTAGTAAGAAGGAAGCCAGTGCAGTTTATAGCCTGAGGGGCCAAAATAGACCTGAACACTGCCCAACGGTAAATGCTGTAGTGATACCAAGACCTGCTGTTACCCCATAAAGCAACAATCAACAAAGGGTGGAAAGACCACAGCGGCAATTTACCTGCATTAGCATGACATTGGCTGAAGTGTTACCTCACCTCCTGAGATCCAACTTCACCACATTGAGGGAGGCTCCCAAAAATCCAAACACTACCTCTCCTAGATACAATCCCAACGCGCGGTGCGCCTACCATTCTGAGAGTCCTGGCCACGAGTAACCAATGACTGCTGGGCTTTGATAAACAAAGTACAAGATTTGCTGGAAGCTAAGGAGATAGAGTTTGATGCTCCAGAAAAGCCGAATGTAATAACTGCTCCTATGGCCAAACATGGTCGTGGGGTTAATGTTGTTGACAATGATTTGTTTGTGACCTTTGTTGAAGAAATTTCTACTCCTCTTATGACTATTAAGAGGAATCTTCTGTTGGCCGGTGTATTCCCGGGTTGTGGTGAAGGTTGCCACATGTGCTCGATTCTACCTACTGGTTGCCATTTGTTAAAGTCAGGTGTTCAGTGCCTGATGGATAATAAAGAGATTATGTTCGAGAAGACTATGATTCCTGTTGTTCCCAATGAAGATGTTGCCATCATAACCATTTCCGCCAATCCTTCCAAGGTTTCCTCGAGAAAACCTGTTAGGATTACATATGTTCCAAGAATTGCTCCGCTAATAATCACCGTTCCCGGTCCCATCCCATACACTTCAGACAAGGCTATCCCATGACACTATGGTGCTGATGTGTATTACCATGGTATTAAGAAAGAGTTGAAGAATGAAGAAGTTGATACTAATGTCAGTAATATTATCAGGGCTAGTAAGGTCACCAGAAGTGGAAGACTCTTTTCTCCCGAGATTTCCCCTCCGACTATCCACAAACCTGTTTTCATTCCATCTGCTAGTACATCAACTATTGTTCCAGTTCCTACTCCAGTTATCACCCTGTCGCCGAGCCATCTGAGACTTGGGGAAAATAAATCATAGGTGAGCCTGCCCAGACAGAGGCGCCTAGAAAAATTGTTGTAGAATCCTCTAAACAAGAAATAGAGGAAATACTGAAAATTATCAAGAAAAGAGACTATAATGTGGTCGAACAGTTGGGGCAGACTCCATCAAAGATCTCCATGTTGTCTCTGCTGTTGTGTTCTAAAGCCCATGCGAAGGCTTTGATTTCCTTTCTCAAGACTGCGCATGTGCCGCAGGAAACTTCTGTAGACCAGTTCAAAGATTGTGTGGCTATCCTGACTGCTGACAATGGGCTAGGATTTTCATATGCAAATCTGACTGCTAAGGGGAGGAATCATAATGATGCTCTGTATGTCTCGATTGAGTGCAGGGGCACCACTATGGCTCAGGTGCTGGTGGATACCGGGTCTTCATTGAATGTTCTACCAAAGAAAGCATTGGACCGTTTGGATTGTGAGGGTTTGACTTTAAAGCCGAGTAACATCATAAGGGCTTTTGACGGGTCAAAAATAATGGTGCACGGGGAGGTGGACATCCCTGTCAAAGTGGGTTCTCAGACCTTTGGGTCCACCTTTTATGTAATGGACATCAGACCATCGTATTCTTGCTTGCTGGGTCGTCCTTAGATCCATAGGGCTGGGGCATTCACTTCCACACTCCATTAGATGCTGAAGTATCTAGTACAAGGGAAAATTGTCACGGTGCGAGGTGAAGAAGAGTATGTGGTAAGTCATCTCAATTCCTTCCGTTATGGGGAGATGGATGGGGAGTTCATAGAAACTGCTTGTCATAACTTCGAAGAGGTCCCTCGGACTTTGGCGTCAACTGAAGTTACTACCAACAAACCTCCGCTGAAGATGGCTTCTCCCAAGGATGCCAGGGCAGCTGTTGAAGAAGGTGGGTGCACCAATTGGGGTCGGCTCCCTGATTTCACTCACAAAACTGACAAATTTGGTTTAGGCTTTACTACAGGGGCTCAGAGGGCTGTTAGGCGCGTGCGGATTGGAAGACCTCCTCTACACATTAGCAATCGGGGAGTTAATGCAATTGAGGATAGTGAAGAAGATTCGGACATCGACAACTGGATCTACCCAACAACCAATGGTGGACTGAATAAATGGACGGCGAAGGACTTTATACCTGTTTCTTTTATTTTGCAGTAATTGACTTTTGTTTTAAGATTTGTAATAAACAGTTTGAAAATTTACGGCCCGGTGCCTTGCCCGAGGCACTTTGGCTTCACTTGTGAGGGCTTATTATTATTTGTCATTTTCATATATCATTAATAAAACATTGGACGTTTCTTGCGTTACAAATTTTGTGTTCCTTGTTTTTATTTTTTGTCTCCCATTTTATCAAAACAACTATTCTCTTACACACACTCACGTATTATACTGTAGATCCATATCCACCCTGGATCCCATTGATAACAGTTCTTCTACTGCCAGTTATGACTTCGAAAATCCGATCAACCAAGCCGAGGACGAAGGTGAGGATGATTGTGAGGTTCCTGGAGAACTTTCTAGACTATAACAGCAGGAAGAAAGGGCCATACAGCCTCATGAAGAGCCAGTTGAGTCAGTGAATTTGGGTATAGAGGAAGACAGGAAAGAGGTTAAGATAGGTGTGAATCTGGAGCCTAGTGTCAAACAACGGCTAATACAGATGTTGCACGATTATGTTGAGATCTTCGCCTTGTCCTATGAAGACATGCCTGGTCTGGACACTGATATTGTAGTACATCGCTTGCCAACCAAAGAAGACTGTCCTCCGGTGAAGCAGAAGGTCTGCCGTATGCGCCCTGAAATGTCAGAGAAAATCAAGGCAGAGGTCATGAAGCAGTTCTACGCAGGATTCTTAGCCGTCACTTCTTATCGGCAGTGGGTCACCAACGTCGTTCCGGTACCTAAGAAGGATGGTGAGGTACGGATGTGTGTGGACTACAGAGATCTGAATAGGGCAAGCCCCAAGGATGAATTCCCACTTCCTCACATTGATGTTCTAGTCGACAACGCCGTGCAGCACAAGATATTCTCCTTCATGGATGGTTTTTATGGCTACAACAAGATCAAGATGGCTCATGAGGACATGGAGAAGACAACCGTCGTTACACAGTGGGGCACCTTCTGTTACAAGGTAATTCCTTTTGGGTCGAAGAATGCGGGGGAAACTTATCAGGGCGCCATGGTCACTTTGTTCCACGATATGATTCACCATGAGATTTAGGTTTATGTTGATGACATGATAGCCAGGTCTCAGACTAAGGAAGAGCATCTCAATCATCTCCAGAAACCGTTTGACAGGTTGAAGACATACTAGCTGAGGTTGAATCCGAACAAGTGTACCTTCGGGGTAAGTTCTGGAAAGCTTCTGGGTTTCGTTGTCAGTGACAAAGGTATTCAGGTGGACCCTGCGTAGGTAAAAGCCATACAAGAGATGCCATCTCCCTGCACAGAAAAGGAAGTTAGAGGTTTCTTGGGACTTCTGAATTACATTGCCAGGTTCATTTCACATCTGACTGCTACTTGTGAGCCAATCTTCAAGCTACTGAAGAAAGATCAAGTGGTAAAGTGGAATGATGAATGCCAGAATGATTTCGAAAGAATCAAAGAATACCTTCAAGAACCACCAATTATGATGCCTCCAGTTGAAGGAAGACCTTCGATATTATACCTGACAGTGCTAGATAATTCGATGGGGTGTGTGTTGGGGCAGCATGACGAGTCTAGTCGAAAAGAGCACACCGTTTATTACCTTAGCAAAAAGTTTACCGACTGTGAGACCCGATACTCATTGCTCGAGAAAACTTGTTGCGCTTTGGCATGGGCTGCTCGCCGACTGAGACAGTATATGCTAACTCACACTACCTTTTTGATATCAAAGATGGATCTGATCAAGTATATTTTCGAGAAGCCCACCTTATCCGGAAGAATAGCAAGATGGCAAATGATCTCAACCGAATACGACATCCAATGCACAACCCAAAAAGCAATCAAGGGGAGTGTATTGGTGGATCATTTGGCACATCAGGCTGTGAATGACTACCAGTCCATGAATTTCGAGTTCCGGGATGAGAATATCATGTTGGTAACCGACTGCGAAGAACCTGGACCAGATGAAGGACCCGAGGAGGGATCCCGATGGTCTATGTATTTTGATGGAGCATCAAACGCTTTGGGTAATGTCATTGGCGCTGTAATTATATCTCCTTAGGGCTGTCATACTCTATTCACCGCCCGATTATGTTTCAGCTGCACCAACAATATGGCAGAGTATGAAGCGTGTATCATGGGTCTTCGAGCTGCCATTGACCTGAGGATTAAGTTCTTAAGTGTATTCGAAGATTCCGCTCTGGTGATAAGTCAGATCAAAGGCGAGTGGGATACAAAGCACCCGAATCTTATTCCTTACAAAGAATATGTACTGACATTTCTCCCACACTTTGAGGAGATAACTTTTGAACATTTCCCACGAGAGGAGAATCAATTAGCGGACGCGCTAGCCACCATGTCTTCTATGTTCAAAGTTAGGTGGGACAATGAAGCTCCCCATATTACCATTGATAGGTTGGATGAACCCGCACACTGCTGTGACATTGAGACTGAAGAGGTGGCAGATAAACCATGGTTTCACGAGGTAAAGAGGTATCTTGAGGCTCAAGAATACCCCGAGGAGGCATCTGTTAATGATAAGAAGTTTTTGAGGAGGTTCGCTGCGAAGTTCTTCATCAGTAATGAGATCCTCTATAAGCGTAACCATGATTCAACCTTACTGCGATGCGTAGACATGAGCGAGGCATAAAGGATCATGATAGAGTTACATGAAGGTACTTTCGGAACTCATTCTAGTGGACATACCATGGCAAAGAAAATCCTACGGGTGGGGTATTACTGGTCTACCATGGAAGCCGATTGTTATCAGCACTCTCGAACCTGTCATAAATGCCAAGTCTATGCTGACAAGGTGCATGTACCTCCGGTTCCCCTGAATGTTTTGACAGCTGCCTGGCCTTTTGCGATGTGGGGCATCGACATGATCGACAAGATCAGGCCTACTGCGTCTAACAGACATCGTTTCATTCTGGTAGCCATTGATTACTTTACGAAGTGGGTTGAGGCAGCTTCCTTTTCTACGGTAACCAAGAACGTCGTGGCGCGGTTCATCCGACACAATCTGATTTGTCGATATGGTGTACTAGAGAAGATTATTACTGACAACGGTACAAATCTCAATAATACAATGATCACTGAGCTATGAAAACAATTCAAGATACATCATCATAACTCTTCTCCCTACCAGCCGAAGATGAATGGCGATGTTGAAGCAGCTAACAAAAACATCAAGAAGATTGTGAAGAAGATGACAGTGACATACAAAGACTGGCACGAGATGTTACCATTTTCTCTTCATGGGTACTGTACCTCAGCACGGACGTCGACAAGGGCAACACCCTACTCTCTGGTATATGGCATGGAGGCAGTCCTACCCATCAAAGTCCAGATACCCTCTCTCAGGATCATGAAGGATGCGAGTTTTAACAAAGACGACTGGATCCAAACCCAACTTGATCAGCTGAATCTAATCGATGAAAATAGACTTACTGCTATCTGTCATGGTCAGACGTATCAAAAGCGAATGATCAAGGCTTTTAACAAGAAAGTCAGAGGTCAGGAATATCAAGTCGGGGATCTAGTGATCAAGCTCACCATTCTACCGCAAGGTGATCCCAGGGGAAAATGGACCCTTACATACGAAGGGCCATTTGTGGTTAAGAACATTTTCTCGGGCGGAGCTATGATTCTAACCACCATGGATGGTGACGACCTTCCTCACCCCGTCAATGCAGACATAATGAAAAGATACTACGCATGATCAAAGACCCGCTAGGTTGACCGGCCTAGGCAAAAATAAGGGCTTCCCGGTGAACCAAAAGGGTTCGGGCAGAAGTAAGGGATGAAAATAAAAAAAACTGTACACCCGGCAAGTCGAAAACCTGAAAAGGCGATTTGGGCAAAAAAGTGTATCCCGGTGGACCAAAAACCCGAAAGGGAGGTCCAGGCAAAAATTAGGGATTGAAGCGTAACACTATATCTCATTGGATCATCTTACAACTAGACTTCGGTATCGACTATTAAGCTTGGATAGCACTAATCAATCAGATCCACCTTCGACCAAGCAGCAAAGTGATGAGATGCTTGAAGACATAAAGGCAATAGCAAAATGGGAACCCAATGGGATTGTTTCACATAGCTATTTTTCTTTCTTAAATACAAATTATAATTTCTATCTTTCGGCGGCGTTCTCTTACTAGAGCGTCAACCTCCTTGTACAAAATGCCTATTACAGGCCAACTTCCAAATAATTACAAGTCATTTTCACAAAGCTTTGATTTATTTTTCTTTTTCCTATTTCATTTTGCAAGAACGTCCAGTGGTTCATTTTCGATATATGCATTTGAAAATAATTTCTGCTCATAAATATTTACATGAAAAAACAAAAGACAATTACTCGTAATTCCAGGAATAGAGACAAACCAGAAGTGCCCGAACCTTACAGTTACTCTGCCCATCAGGTATTGGGATGGAGCCAGCTTGAGAATATGAGCAATAATTCATACACTCCCCATAGAGTAAAAAGTATCCAAAGACGATGATGTTAGATTTCCCGAACAAGACATGACTCTCCCCCGTTGAGGTTCACAATCGCAAGTGATTCAGTAAATTATGCCCCAAGCAGAGTTTATTTCTCTCACTAGCAGAAATTCAATCTCCAACAGATTTCATTATCACCAGCAACGGAAATTCATCCCCAGCTGAGTTGTTTCTCCAAATCAGCAGATCGATCAGCAAAGTATCTCCTCTCCAACAGAGTTATTCCCCGCAAAGTTATCCTCAGATAGGGTCTCTTCTGGCAGAATATTCGCCAGCTGAATGGATATGAATCCCCAGTTGGTCATCTTTGTTCAACCATCCCCAACAGAAGCAGGGGAATTGTGGTTGTTATAGCAGTCAAGAATAGCATTTCTCATACTCTCCAAACAACAATCAGGGTTTTATTTTCCTAATTCAGTTTATTATGTCAGCATTTCATGCTCATACATCATGACACGTGCATACATCACATATAACATAGTCTCATTTATTTTGAGAACGTCATCATACAATGCATCTCATGCATCGCATATAATTAACCATGTATTTATTTAAGGAAAAGACAATTATTATCAACAATTTCCAATAGGTATATGATCAACACTTGAAGCTAAACAGAGTAATCGTCGGTGCGACAAATGCAACCTTCTGCAGGTTTCTCAGTAGCCCTACTACCCAGGCTCTCATATCGAAGTAACCCTACTATCCAGGTTTCTTCTCACAGCCCTACTACCCAGGCTTTCATATTGAAGTAACCCTACCATCCAGGTTTCTTCTCACAGCCCTACTACCCAGGCTTTCATATCGAAGTAACCCTACTATCTTGGTTCCTTCTCACAACCCTACTATCCAGGCTTTCATATCGAAGTAACTCTATAATCCAGGTTCCTTCTCACAACCATACTATCCAGGATTTCATATCGAAGTAACCCTACTATCCAAGTTCCTTCTTACATCCCTACTATCCAGGCTATCATATCGAAGTAACCCTACTATCCAGGTTCCTTCTTACAGCCATACTATCCAGGCTTTCATATCGAAGTAACCCTACCATCCAAGTTCCTTCTCACGACCCTACTATCCAGGCTTTCATATTGAAGTAACCCTACCATCCAGGTTCTTTCTCACAACCTTATTATTCGGGTTCTTCCTCTCTTATCCCCAGACAGCGGTCCACAACACTGTAAGAACAGGACCCGATCAAACATAATTAATTTCACATTTCACCAGAAAGTTGCGGTGCAACACATACCCCGACCAAAAACACAGTTCACTTCCGCGTCCTCAAACTAGAATTATTCCCCCAGTAGAATAACAGACAAATGAAGCTCCTAAAACTCTATTTCTCTCAAGACAAATACCAGCATTCCCCAGCGAAGTCCCGCCCGACAGCAAGTATGCGGGTTCTCGCAAAGGAATCTCTTATGCGATCGACACCTCTTCGGATGGCATCTTTAACACATCTCCAAAAATCCTCTAGCAACTTCCAAATGGAATCCATAATCCCATTCCCGATATCACCAAATGTCTCTTCATATGAGTGCAAATTTCTGGGCACTCTAGTGTTCAATCATCTTCCACCTTCAGATCACGAAAGGCAGACAAGCCAAACTACATCCTCAGGTTTAAGAAGATAGAACAGGGGCAGTTGTTGTACCCCAAAATTTTCCCTCCCATATTTCTCAATACATGTCAAGTGAGGTCCTCAAATTGTTCAAGGAAGTCCAAGGGTTGACCAGACAAACTCTCTCCTAAAGCAGTCTACTTCAAATTAGGGTTTCATTTTTCATCAAAATGCTTGAGTCCAAAGAATTCCAAATGCTCAATTGTCCTAATATGTTCTCAAGATCATCCATTTCAAGTTTCAAGCCTTGCAGAGGAAGTTTGCTCAGTCAATTGCTTAAAGGCCTGAAAATCGACTGTGCTAGGTCAAAAGTCAACTTTGGCCAATACACAGTCAAACTTCAAGATTTTTGGTCAACATAGTAATTTTGAAGTATCATTCATCATTTGATAAAGATTTGATCATGATTCATCAAGGATTTCTCACAATTCATCAAAACCCAAAATTTGCTAAATTAGGGCTTTGTAGGAAAAGTCAACTAAACTTTGACCAATCATAACTTTCTCATACATTATCAAAAATGATCCATCCAAAGCTCATTTTGAAGAGGATGCAATTACCTACAATTCATATTCAGCTCCCAAGTTCAAAATATGCACTCACAAAAATATATGAATTTTGACATTATAGGCGATTTTGAAAAGTCAACAAAAACACCTTTTGGGTCAAAGCTTCATACATGAACATGGAAGACTCTATTTAGATGAGACCAAAAGGGTTGCTTAGATCACATCTTAAGCTTTATAAAAGTCCAAGAACACCCTCCTAGGGTCAAAATTGAGGGAGATATGCATTGTGAAAGTTGACCTTTTTTGCAAAATTGTCAAAAGTCAAATGTGCTCAAATTTGCATTTTTTGCTAAATGGCCCCAACTTTTTATGCTTGCACCTCAATTATAATGTGGTCCACGACTCAAATGCTGACCCATCATTTGTTTGCTTCATTTTTCAATTTATTTTGATTTTTTTATTAATTAAAAATTGAATTAAATCAAATAAATAATGAAAATTATCAAAGATTTGATTTGATTGGTTTTTTGACAGGTTAGCAACCAAGATTTGATGAGCTTGCAAGATCAAATCGAATCAATGGTAATTGGAACAAAAAGAGCATGATTAGGCCAAATTTGGAAGGTTTACATATGCCATGAAAACAAAATCAAATCTTGAAAAACTTCCAAAGATGTGATCAGTTTTACAACCCTAATGCATTCTATAATATATATTGAACATTTCCAAAGCAAGCATAAAGGCTAAGCAGTCGTGCAGAGCAAGAACAAAACTAAAAAAAACTCAAGAAAAGTGTTGATCCAATTTCCATACTAGAGACCAAATCGTGCCATCTTTCCTTTGCCAATCGATTGCTGAAGGTCCCAGAAACATATCCCAATCAATTTCAAGCCGTTTCACGCCTAGAAATGTAAGTTATAGGTATCACGAATTGCCTCCAAATTCAAATTCGATTTCATTGATTTACTCATTCTATGCATATTTTGATTGTATATTCGTGTTTATCATTAAGTTTGTAAACGATTGGTACCATTTAATTGCATTTCTAACTCCTGTACAAGATGTTTCCATAGCTAGGGTTTTGTGTTCTTGATTAGGGCTTTGCAGGATAGGCAAAATTGGGCGTTGATTCTGGTACCATGAGACTCGTGAGGATGAAACGAGTTGATTGGTACCAGCCATGGCCATTTATCTTGAGCGCACACGATTTTGGAGATGGACAGGGATATACCTACAACAAGTGTATGTAGGTAAAAGTTTGTTTACCTAAAACGACGGTTGGGAGGTAGACGATGATGTGTGTCATCCCCTGGTTGGGACATTTAAATTTAGCACGCTTTTCATTGTTATCCATATATTATCTTTTGTTTCTATTATATGTACAAATAACAAATGCAACGCAGATGGCAAGCGTGCCTTGGAAAATGCCTAAGGACCTGGGTTCGATCCCCAGGTCCCAACCTCTATTCATAATATTTTTCCACAGGAAATCCAGCGCTTTGCAAATCAAGAGGTTCATCATATACCATCAGGATCTGGCCATCCAATTCATCAACGCCCCAGATCAACATACCACCATTGGAGAATCACCATGCTCCCCAGTCAAACGTGCACACTGGATTAGGCAAAGTCAAAAGGGCCAGGATCTTTTGGGCTCAAAATATCAAACAACACCCCCCATAATTGCTAATACATGCCTATATTTCTTTTTTTTCTTTTAGTTATTTTTTTTCTTTTTAAATCTTCCAATATTTATTTTATTTACTATTAATTCACAAATTAATTTATTTTTTCACAAAAAAACATAAAATCAATAATTCACAAAATTAAGATTAGTTTTTTTATTTATTTATCAAAATTAATTTAATTTAGGTTTAACTTAGAGAAATTGTAATTTGTTTTCATAAATAAAATCAAAATAGAAATTAGGCTAAGTTTTAATTTCATTTTGCTCTTTTTCTCAAATAATAAAAATACAAAAAATAGGTTTAGAATAAATTTATTTATTTTTCTTAGATTAAAATTAATTAGAATTAGGCCTTTCTTTTTTTAATGTAATAAATTCTCTATTTTCTTAAATAGAAAAACATGACCAAAACATTTTTTTTACCAATCGCGATTAGGTTTAGGCAAGGGTCAAAACCCTAGTTCTCTCGTATCTGATTCATCGCGCGCGCGTTATTATTTTTACGATATTGTTGTAACTGTTCATGGTTTGTAATAGTTTAATCTAGGGCTTTTCTTTATCGCTTTCTTTTCCCGGGTTTTTTTGGCTATGTAAATTAATCCCCCTCCCCGAAGCCTTGTAATAGCGTAGATTTACTTTTTCGCATTTTAATTCTCGTAAATATTTGACTGTTTAGATGTATGCTAATAGGATTGTATGACAAGAATGCATGACAACTTAATCCAGTTAGAAAAACCTAATGTGCAAAGACTAAATAATTGAAAACAGATCACCCGCACATATCACTCTTAGGGTATACTCACACTTCGGTTGCCTTCGGTAAACGGTCATTGAGTATAGGGTGTCTTAGTGGTTGCCCTCCTTTCTAAAAAGATCAAACATTGCCTCGAAAATGTTGCCTCGAATATGATCTTAAGACTATAGGGTTATTAGTAAGGTGTCCTAACATTTCTTTAGTGATCGTACGTCCCTTTCGAATTGACCCTTACAACTCCAACGACGGTGATACCTATTTCTCAATAGTAGGATAGCGCTGTCTAAAGGAAACGAGAATAGAAACGATATTTTTTCGAGTAGGTAGATGCTAGTATGTACTTGCTCAAAACAAACTTCTTTTCACTCTTACACATTTCAAAAACAATTTTCAAAACAACTTCGTCACACCTTTGAGGACTGATACAAGGGTTATCACGAAGTTAAAACTCTTTTAAAAAATAAAGCACATACACAAGCAATTTTAAAAAGATGAGCAAGTACCTAAGAGCCCATGGAAAACATGGATAGAAAGGGTGCTAACACCTTCCCTTTCTATAATCCACCCCCCGTACTCAGAATATCTCAAAAAAGGATTTTTTTCTGTACTTTTTTCCTTTCCGGTTGGATGAAATAAAAGTCGGTGGCGACTCTTGCTTATCGCGACATTTTGCAAACATAAAACACAAAACACAAACCAGTGTCAAACAGTCGGTTCTGCCACCGTATCACAAGCATAAATGTCATCAAGAGTAACTGGCTGCCCCTGGTTTCTTCGTTTTCGAGGATGGTGTCCGGATGATGAACCTGCAAGATTCTCAATAGGAATTTGTGTAGCATGTGGGTGGGTGTCAGCTTGCTGGGCTTCTTGCTCTATCACTTTCTCCATTTCATCGGGCTCAGCATTGCTCGGACCACCTTGATTATCCTGGACATTTTCACCAGGAGCAGGAGCACTTAGATCATAACACCACTTCTCCATATTTGTTACATTGGTGATCAAGGGATTAGGCAAAATAATACTCGAAACTACTTTATTCCACAACCTAAGATTATATCTTCATCCTCTCTAGCCTTGATTAGGTGACTAGCACGACAATTGTCAACATCGATAAATAAAGCTGGCAGTGAAAGAAAATTCTCTAGTCTATCCCCCAAGTTTAAAGCAAGCGCTATAGAGGTGACTGATCCTCCAATACAGAAAGGGGTAGGACCCCTTGCACAAACATATTGGATATGTTCCAAGAGGAACGCACTAGAATTGATCTTCCAATTAGGCGTGAAGATGCAGTGCAGGCAGAACAATTCCTTGGAGTTAACTTTGTTGTTGTTTGCCCTCCCGAAAATGGTGTTGGAGCGGTGAAAATAGAGGATGGATGGAAAATGGTGATAGAATGGGGGTGCTTAGGGATCTGTTTTGGGATCAGATAGAAAAGCATTATTATGATCGTAGATTTGTGGTGTCTCGGGAGAAGCTGGAGGTGAAGTTTGGTGTACTTCCAAATCATATAGCCAGTTGTTTCAGTTATGAATACTAGTTATTGTATTTGGCAAGGTGAAGAGTTGTGTTGTACCCCAAAATTTTCCATCTCTATTATCAAAACATTTCTCACAAAGGATCTCAAATGCTCAAGGATTCTGAAGGATTTGATCAGACAAGCCCACCTCCTAAGCACTGAGCCTCCAAATTAGGGTTTTGATTTTCTCAAGGAAAATTGGACTTTTTATGCCTCAAATGACTTTCATGGTTCATGATAGGTCTCTAAGATTTCTCTTACCAAGTTTCAAGTCTTGCACTACAAATTTGCTCAGTCAATTGCTCGGATGACTGAAAATTAACTATATTGGATAAAAAGTCAACTATGGTCAATATACAGTCAAACTTCATGATTTTTGGCCAACATCAACATTTTGAAGTCATATTAATCAATTTATCAAGTGTTGATCACAATTCCTCAAGAAAACACTCAAATCATCAAAGGGCCAAAATTGTCAAAATTAGGGTTTTGAATGAGAATGACTGATGATTGACTTTTGACCTAGTACATGACCTAATGGGTTGAAGCATGATCTCAAGGATTAAAACAAAACATATTGACCTAATCTCATGGCTCAAATCATTTCTCAAAATCAATGGATTGATAGTCTAATTTTGGATCAACTGATGAAAAGTCTACTGATACACAAAAAGTCAAACTTTAACTTTTTTGACCAACATTGAATTTTAAAGATCAAGATTCATCAAGATCCTCAAAAATGTAAAACTTGATCATAAAGAATCAAGAAATTCAAGAAAGTCCACAAAAAGTCAAAGTTTCCAGTACTTAGAAAATTTCTAAGTATTTTTTAACCTTGATAATTTCAATACTTCGTGACAATTTTTCACCAAGATGCAAGATGATTTAAGGAATACTTTCAACATGAAAGTTGTAGATCTTGATGAACTATAAAACTTTGAATCATAGGGTTGATGTCCAAAAAATACTTAGATTTTAAGATATAGGCTCATCAAGTCATGACATTTTTCATAAAACACTTAGTGAGATTTTCAACTAGTTTAGACAGATTTTTGAACTAACTTCTTGACCAATTTTCACCTAGTTCCAAGATGATTTAGCTAAAGTGGTCAACATGAAGATTATAGAAAATGTTTAAAGCTTTCCAAAATGTCCAAGAAGTTGAAGAGATCATGCATGAGATAGGAGAATCGAAGAGAAGAAGTTGAGCTTTCATTCTTGAATTATAGGTCATTTTGATGATGAACACTTGATCATATCTCAAGCCATGTTGCATAAATCTTGCTTTTAAGGTTTCTAACTTGAAAATCACTCCATAATTAGTTGTTTACACAACTGTTAGAGCTATTATCCAAGTATTTTAGTCATTGTCCAAAAGATTCGTCCATTTTTGGCACAAAATAACATTGTCATTCTTGTAAAGTTGCTTTAATCACAAAGTCAACTTGTCTTGAGCCTCTAAGTTGTTTGTTTTGAACACAATCAACATACAAGATCAGATAAGCATGTTGAAAGCCTCTAACTACTCTATATTTCTTTGTACTTCACCTTGGGACAATGTTTGTCAAGTTTGCTTCAAAAACAAGTCACATAACCATAACATGTGATTTCTTGATTCTGATTATTTCAAGCCTTCAAACCTCTTACCTATAAATAGAGAGGTCATATGCAACCTAACACACGAATTCACAAGCCTTGAAACACCTTGAAACTCCCTAAAACTCAGAACTGCATCCAAACCTCCATAACTTGTCATTTCTGGCCAAAAACTTCAATCTCACAACCCACTCGTGTGTTTTCCCTCTAAATCATTCTCAAAGCTTCCATGCATCAAATATAACTCATCCCCATCCATTTTTCACAATTGTAACTCCATCTTCATCATCTTCCAAACTTAAAAACTCAACTCTGCACATTGACTTCTCCAACACGATTCATCCACTTTCAACACAAAATAAGAGTTGCATTAGCTTCCTTGGAGTCCAGTGAAGCTATTCAGATCATCAACATACCTCCAGAAGTGCTCAAACTCCATACACGATTTCCAATTTTGAGGTAAGTTTTCTCAACTTTGAACTCTCTCTACAAGCATCATTAATGGTTACTTTGTGAATAAAAAATGTAGACATCATTGCCTTGAAGCTAACCATGCCTTTAGTTTTCATGTTGTTGCCCGAGTGATGCGAATTTTGAGTTTAAACTTTCTGAAAAAATTATGTTTTATTTGGTACCAACATAAATTAATGTCAGTCTTTGATTTATAGTTTAAGTTGTTTACATGGTTGAATTCGTATTGAAAAATGGAGCAAGTTTCATGTTTATACTTTTGCAAATGGTTGAGAAATGAGCAAGATTAGAAATTTGAAAATGCAACAAAGGAGGCTGGCACGAGGAAGAAGATGAAGTTGTAATTAGGACTGAGTTTATTTTAAATTTAGTGTAATTTGCATTACGACCAGATGTAACAGCCACCCCAATGGCAGAGCGCGCGCGTATAAGGCATTCCTACGCCTGGTCATAGGTTCAAGCCAGGCGTGGGACATTTTTTTATTTTCATGTTTGTTTCATACTAATCAGGTGCAAACAAGCTAAGAGTGTGCATTGTGTTTCTCTCCTCTACACTATCTGATTATTAGGCAACTAGATCCAACACACCACATGAGTAGGTCCATGGTACATCATAATAAGCCAGTAACATAAGATCAAAACAGGCACTGGGCTCAGAGTTTGGGCCTCATTCTGTTTTTTTTTTTGCTAAGTCACACCACCCTTTTACTAAAGGCTACCCAAGCTCACATCATTTCTTTTTATTTTATCATTTTTCTAATTTCAAACAAAAACATCTTGGGCCTAACTCTCTTTGCTACATTTGACCCCCATTTTCATTTTTCAACCCCCAGCCCAATTATTTTCATTTCTTTTATATTTTATTTATTTTTATTCATATATTTATTTTACCTAAACCAAAAACCACCAAAAATATATTTTCTTAATTAAATCAAAAATATTTTAATTTAGGAATTTTATTTTATTTTGTTAAATTAAATTTTATTATTTCTTTTACATGGTAGAATATTTTTCTAATTAACATTAACAAAATTATTTTCTAAACAATTTAAATTTAGACTTAAGTTTTATTTTCTATTTCAATTAGTTTATATTTTTAGGTTTTGATTAAATAATTAGTTAACTCCTTTTGTAATTAAAGTTAATTAGTTCAATTAGTTAATCTCTAAACCTTTTCAGAAAAAAACCTAAAAAATAATTTCTTTATTTCTCTACATTTTGTGCATAATTATTATTGTAATTCATATTCAATGGTTTGTAATAGTAATTAGAGCTTTATTGTTTTCCTCCCCCTCTTTCACAAATTGTACCCCCTATTCCTAAAGCATTGTAATAGTGTAGGACATTTAAATTCCGCAATTTATCGCTTTCCTTATTATTGCTAGTAATTAGGGTTTGTATGACAAGACTAAAATCAAACCATAGAAAACCCTAATTCAAAGATAATATACATGAAAATAAAACACGTTGCACACTTGCATCTCTAGGGTAACCCACACTTGTTGCCTTTGATATAAACAGTCATGTCCCTCGAACATGAGATGTTTTAGCAAAGACCCTCAATAAAAATATCGTAGTCCCTCGATGACCCTTCAATGTTTCCTTCGATAAACGATCTTAGTCCCTTATGACAAATTGCTAAAACATCTTACAATTTTCCTTCTATGAATGTACAATGATCCACACCCGTCCCTCATATCCAATGATATGGCTCTCTACCCACTAATGGTAGACAAGCATTATCTAAAGGAGGAGGAAAAGAATAAATACTTTTTGTGTAGGTAGATTTCTCATAATTTCTTGCTCACAAACAAAACCATTTATACCTCACACTTTCAAAACACTTTTCAAAACAAACATTTTATATACTTTCTCAACGATACGAGAATCATTACAAAATTGCCTCACATTTTCATTTTCAAACATCTTTCCAAACACTCCTTTTCAACAAATATTTTCAAAACCAACACTCTGTATACATTATCAACGATATGAGAATCATTGCAAAGTTTACCAAACTTAGGCATTTTCAAAATATTTTCAGACATACACAAACACAAAGAATTTCAAGGTGAGCTATCAATTAAGATCCCGTAGATGACTACGGATGAAAATGGTGCTAACACATTCCCTTTTCATAACCTACCCACCGAACTCAAGAAAATTCTCAAAAGTTCTTTCTTGTTCTTTTCACCCTTTCCTTTATTGGATAAAAGAAAAGTCGGTGGCGACTCTTGCTATCCGCAACAATTACGATAAAACACAAAACACCCAAGTCAGTTCTCCCACCGTATTACAAGTTGCATATCCTGGTTTTTGATGAGAAGTTTAAATTCACTAAGGCCTAGGTTTCTAATTATGCTAGTGTTTAAATAGAATTGTATATTCATGGGTTGGAATTTACCTAGAGGGTGTAGTCTGAGAAGTGGTTGTTGTATTCCAATAGCATTGGCTATCATGGTCACTAAGCCTTCCAATAAGATAGGTGCATGATCAGTATGTATAATACAGTCAAAGTTAGCTATCATAAAGGTAGGGGCATTAACGGGGCGGTTTCTGGAGGCACAATACATGATTAAAAGTTCATCCTTATACACAAAGGTAATGTTTTATTCTTTTCTAAAAAGAGTGTTGTGATACGGTGGAAGAACAGACTGTTATATACTGGTTTTGCATTTGTGTTCACAAATATTGGGGTAAGCAAGAGTCGCCACTGACTTTTCTTTTATCCAAATTAAGGAAAGGGTGAAAAGAACAGAAAAAGACCTTTTTGAGAGTTTCTGAGTAAGGGGGTAGATTATGGAAAGGGAAGCTGTTAGAACCCTTTCCATCCGTGGTTTTCCACGGGCTCTTAGAGGTTTGCTCATTTTGAAATACCTTTGTGCTTTGTGTGTTTTGGAAATGTTTGGAAAATGCCTTAGTGCGGCGATTTGCTTTGTGTTTAACTCTCGTATCAGTCCTCAAGAGTGTTAACAACACAAATGTTTTGAAAATTGTTTTTGAAAAGTTGTATTGTATAAGTGAAAAATGTTTTGAGCAAACTTCTAACAGCTATCTACTTTTATACTCGAAAAGGGTTGTTCTTTTCCTCTTATCCTTTAGACAGTGCTATCCTACTATTAGTGAGTAGGTAGCCCTATTGATGGATGTATTAGGGACATTCGAAAGGGACGTTACAATTATGAAGGCAACTTGTGGAGACGCTTTAGCAATTTTGGTTAGGGACTAGATCATTTACCGAGAAGGCAACTGTAGGGTCATCGAGGGACTATGATCTTTTGATTTATGGGTCTTTGCTAAAACGTTCCTGTTTCATTACTGTTTTATTTCTGAAGGCAACGAAAGTGGGGTACCCTAGAGGTGTATATGTGCAAGTATGTTGAGATTTAATTATTTTTTTGTCTTTTTGTTAGTTTAACTAACGTTTGATTATTAGTCTTTTCATACACGCCTAGTTAATAGCAGTTAATATATACAGAAAATAAAGTGCAGAAAGTGTAAATGTAAACTATTACATGGCTTTTGGGGAGGGGGATATTTACAATGTACAAAAGTTGGGAGAAGGAAAATAAAGAAAGCAGATAAAATCCTATTAATTATTACATCCAGTATGCAGTTACATGAATATAAAGATGCGAAAAATAAATAACGCGCGAAAGGTTGAAAGTTTGTCTAAAACCTAATAAGAAAAATCTTTTTTGTTGTTTTTGATTTAAGAAAAATAATTAAATTAATCATCCTAAAGTCTACTTAGAAAATTAAATTAAGAAAAATAAACTAAGCCTTTTTTGTTGTTTTTTTTTTATTATGAAAAGAAAGTAATTAGACTTAAGTTCGAATTCATTTTTAATTAAGAAAAAGGTTAACGTTTTAATTAATTAATTAATTATAAAAAATTATTTAATTAAAAAAAGTCTAAGCCTAAATTATTTGTGAGTTTTTTTATTATTATAATTAAAATTATTAAGAGATGAAATAATTAAATAAAGGAAAAAGAAAAGGAATTGGGCTTGACGGCTGAAGTAGAATGGGGGGTTGCAATTGAAATTTCTCTAAGCCTGGATTGTGAAGCCCAGGTCCATCCTTGGATCCAGTGTGGGCAGTACTTTATAGTACATGGTATCTCATGCTCTAGATGTCATGCATTCCATGTAATTCTCTAACCTGCTCTAAGGATATCCATGAACTCATATACACACATTAGAACATTCAACAATTAATAACAATAGAGATTCAAATTTAAGATTATACCAAAATGGTGATAGCTTGGATCTGGTGATCTGGGACCTTACAAGCTTTGAGGATGGTTGGAACAGGTCCCGCTTTTGATAATTTTGCAAAAAATGGTAGAGCTCTCTCTAGGCTGTGTAGGCGTGTTGAAATTCTTGCTAGATGCTTTTTTATATAGAAAGGAATGGGGAGACAATAAAACAAAGGTTTAAACAACCTTAAAGCAAACGTTTCAAAGCCATGAATGAAATTTGTAACTTTGGCCAAAAACAAGGAAACTTGTCCTTTTTTGAATTTGAATGAATGTGGACACCTTTTCACGAAATATTATGGGCCTAAGCTATCCAAAACATCAACCCAAAGCTCAAAGCCTATTTCCAATTATTTTATACATTTTATTTTATATTTATTTGAAATAAATTAAAATAAATATGAATAAAATAGTTAGAAAATGCAAGGCATGGCAAGAATAATTTTATAGATCCTCTATAAACTTAGGAATATTCTTGAAGTCCAAGAAATTGATCCCTTGCCTTAAAACTTCAAAATTGCTCAATGCATAATTCTTGAAAATTCCCAAATTTTCCCAACTTGGGCAAGCATAACTTGCTCAATTTTCATCTCATGATGATGATCTTGGACTTTTTGGAAATCCCAAGATGTTTACTTAAATCCCTCTTTTGATCAATTTTGCATTTGAAGATTTTATCTTGATGTAAATGGTCTTGACAAAAAGTGCCTTTTGTTGACTTTCTAAAAATGACATGTAATGTATAAGCTTGTATCTTTTAAATGGTGCATTTCTTGGACCTGAGGGATGAAGATAAGTTGTATGGAATTGAACTCTATTAAAAATGAGCTTTGGTTGGAGAAAAATGGATAAAGTATGGGAAAGTTATGCCTGGTCAAAGTTTGGTTGACTTTTGCTATAGAATCCCTAATTTAGGAATTCTTGACTTTTGATGAATTAGGAGAATTTCTTGAGGAATCATGATCAACCCTTGATCGAATGATGGATATCATTTCAAAATGTTGATGTTGACCAAAAATCTTTAAGTTTGACTGCATATAGGCCACAATTGACTTTTGACCTAACACAGTTGATTTTCAAGCATTTGAGCAATTGACTGAGCAAACTTATAGTGCAAGGTATAAAATTTGTCATGGATAATATTGAAGACATATTAGGACCATGGAAGACATTTGAGACCTTTGGAGCTCACACATCTTGGTAAAAAATGAAACCCTAGTTGGAAGGCCAATGCTTAAGAGGAGAATTTGTCTGATCAATTCTTGGTCAACCTTGAACAATTGAGGACCTCTAGGAGTATGTCTTGTGTGAAAATGGGAGGGAAAATTTTGGGGTACAACAACTGCCCCTGTTCAATCTTCTTAAACTTGAGGAATTAGATTGGCTTGTCTGTCTTTCGTGATTTGAAGGTGGAAGATGATTGAACACTAGAGTGCCCAGAAATTTGCACTCGCATGAAGTAATACTGATGGTTGATGACGCAGGAATGGGCTTATAGATTCCATTTGGAGAAGATGAATAAAAGTCACCAGAGATGGGCTTAAAGACGCCATCCAGAGAATATGACGGAGAGTCGTCAGAGACGGGCTTAAAGATGCCATCCAGAGCAATGGTGACTTTATAAGAAGTCTCTTTACGGGGATTCCTGTTCATGTTGTCTGAGGAGGAGTCCACTAGGGGATGTTGATTTCTGTTGTTTTCCTGTTTGAGGAAAACTCTGTGGGGAATAGAGTCTAGGAACTTCAGTTGTCCATGGCTCTACTAAGGGGTTATCTCTGGATTAGAGAGATGAAAGTTTGCTATTTTCTGGTTAAAATCCAGGCTTTGCAGTAATTTTCTAGGGAGAATGAAATTAACTATTATTTGGAAATGTATCAGAAGAAACCTGTGTAGGATTGTTTTAGGATGATTCCAGGTAAGACTTCATCTGGAAGTGTATGAGAAGGAACCTAGGTAGGGCCATTTTAGAAGATATATGAGAGGGAGCCTGGGTAAGGCAACTTCAGGATGAGTCTGGGTAAAATTACATTTGGAAATTGTAAGAAGGAACCTGGGTAGGGTTGCCTCAGGATGAGTCCACGTAAAACTGCATCTGGAAATTCAAGAGAAGGAACCTGGGTAGGGTTTCCTCGGGATGAGTTTGTGTAAGACTGCATCTGCATATTGTGAGAAGGAACCTGGGTAGGGTTACCTCAGGATGAGTCAGTGTAAAACTGCATCTGGAAATTGTGAGAAGGAACCTGGGTAGGGTTTCCTCAGGATGAGTCCGTATAAAACTGCATCTGGAAATTCAAGAGATAGAACCTGGGTAGGGTTGCCTCAGGATAAGTTTGTGTAAAATTACATCTGGAAATTCAAGAGAAGGAACCTGGGTAGGGTTGCCTTAGGATGAGTCCATGTAAAACTACATTTGGAGATTGTGAGAAAGAACCTGGGTAGGGTTGCTTCAGGATGAGTCCGTAAAACTGCATCTGGAAATTCAAGAGAAGGAACCTGGGTAGGGTTGCCTCAGGATGAGTCCGTGTAAAACTGTATCTGGAGATTGTGAGAAGGAACCTGGGTAGGGTTGCTTCAGGATGAGTCAGTGTAAAACTGCATCTAGAAATTCAAGAGAAGGAACCCGAGTAGGGTTACCTCAGGATGAGTCCATGTAAAACTGTATCTGGAGATTATGAGAAGGAACCCGAGTAGGGTTTCCTCAGGATGAGTCCGTGTAAAACTGCATCTGGAAATTCAAGAGAAGGAACCTGTGTAGGGTTGCTTCAGGATGAGTCTGTGTAAAACTTCAGAAGGAGGGAGAAGGAACCCGTGTAAGATTGCTTCATGAAGAGCCCGTATAAAACTGTATTTGGAAGTCAGAAGAAACTCGTGTAAGATTGCTTCATGATGAGCCCGTGTAAAGTTGTATTTCGAAGTCAGAAGAAACCCGTGTAAGATTACTTCGTGATGATCCCGTGTAAAGCTGCATTTGGAAGTCAGAAGAAACTTGTGTAAGATTGCTTCATGTTGAGCCCATGTAAAGCTGTATTTGGAAGTCAGAAGAAACCCGTGTAGGATTGCTTCATGTTGAGCCCGTGTAAAGCTGTATTTGGAAGTCAGAAGAAACCCGTGTAAGATTGCTTTATGTTGAGCCTGTGTAAAGTTGTATTTGGAAGTCAGAAGAAACCCGTGTAAGATTGCTTCATGATGAGCCCGTGTAAAGTTGTATTTGGAAGTCATAAGAAACTCGTGTAAGATTGCTTCATGTTGAGCTCGTGTAAAGTTGTATTTGGAAGTCAGAAGAAACTCGTGTAAGATTGCTTCATGATGAGCCCGTGTAAAGCTATATTTGGAAGTCAGAAGAAACCCGTGTAAGATTGCTTCATGATGATCCCGTGTAAAGCTGTATTTGGAAGTCAGAAGAAACCCGTGTAAGATTGCTTCATGTTGAGCCCGTGTAAAGCTGTATTTGGAAATCAGAAGAAACCCGTGTAAGATTGTTTCATGTTGAGCCCGTGTAAAGTTGTATTTGGAAGTCAGAAGAAACCCGTGTAAGATTTCTTCACGATGAGCCCGTGTAAAGCTGTATTTTGTTGCACAGATAATTACTCTATTTTGTTTCAGGAGCTAATCCTGGACCTGTTGAAAAATGTTGATGATAAATATTTGTTGATTGATCTTTCCTGAAAAGGTAAAGCATTATCTGTATGTAATGTCATGATGTATGAAATGCATTGTGTAATGGTGTTCTCAAAATAAATGAGATTGAGATGTATGCATTTGTACTGCAGATGCTATGACATTTGTAGAATGATGTATGAATGCAATATGTGAATGTATCGGTTGTTCTATTGCAACGCTATTGAATTCGGGAAAATAAATCCCTGATTGCAGCTGGCGATGAAGAATGTAGGTCTTCAGGTTTTGCTGAAGCCGAACTGCTGGGAGATAATCTTTTGTTGTTAGAGAAATAAACTCTGTTGGGGAAGGAAAGCTCTGTGCACTGCCTGAGGATTTTGTGAAATCCTATTGGGAAATCCTGAGAAGTTTGACGACTTTACTGGGGAAAACCTGATGTCGGAACAGTAGTTGGAAATTCTTGTTCTGCCGAGGATACAAGAACACCTAACATCACTAGGTTGTAAGCTGAGGATATGGCGGTGACTTTTTAATAAGATGCCTATGCCTCAGTACCTACTGTAGAAAGTACCTGTGGAGACTTTGTGGATGGTTTGAGTGTCATACCAACTTCTGGGGTGCTTGGTAAATGCTGATCAGGATGATAAGTCTTCTACTGATTAACAAATGACAAGATGACGAGACATAGTCGTACATTTTTAATCCCTAACTTTTTCCTGGAATGCCCTTTCGGGTTTTCAGTCCACCAGGATACCCTTTTTTGCTCAAGCCGCCTTTTTATGTTTTCGACTTGCCGGATGTACAATTTTTTTGTATATATCCCTAATTTTTGCCCGAACTCTTTTGGTTCGCCGGAATGCCCTTAATTTTGCCTTGGCCTGTCAACCTAGCAGGTCTTTTTCATGCGTAGTATTTTATGACTATGTCCACACTCATAGGATGTGGAGAGTTGTCACCATCTATGA
Organism: Vicia faba; assembly: GCA_948472305.1. NCBI lineage: Eukaryota > Viridiplantae > Streptophyta > Magnoliopsida > Fabales > Fabaceae > Vicia > Vicia faba. The sequence goes on from OX451741.1 coordinate 1,107,859,445, forward strand.
CAACAAGTGTTGTAGAAATGCCAGAAAGTGTTTATGTGATCGCATGTGCCCTTTCATATGTGGGAGCCTTTGTGGGGCTGCTTTAGGATAAATCTGGTGCACCTGATGTTTGATCAAGTTTTTGATAGTCTTGAATTTCCTAGGTATCTTTTCTAAGAACTGTCATGGAAGTATTCGAAGACATGATACTGACACCATCTGATACTACTAGCACAGACAAGAAATTTGGTGGTACCAAAGATTCAAATTTCACAGTGATTTTCTGCTGGAATCCCCGATCAATGTAACAAGCCCCGAGTGATTCAGATGGAAATCTGCCCCTAGCTATTCAGCATTTTTGGAGAGATTCCAGGCATATTGGCTTGACTGCCCCAGATTAATTAGACACCATGTCATGCCCCTTGATTATGAAAGGCTTGTTATTGGGAATGTTTTTTCCGTCTGAGGTGATTCTTTCCAGTGAGGGAGTCTTCGTTCACTGAATATTCGTTGTGTGAATTTCTCTTCCATTTGAACAATTAACCATATGCAAACAATGTCATTTAAAGAATGCAAAGCTTGTGTCTCTCTTGAAACAAAATTTGCAAGAATGTGATATCAACTCATGATTTATAGCAAACCTTACAGGAGTCAGGATACCTTTGTAACAATATGCTCTTGAACTAACCCATGCTTCAGCTAGGACTTTTAAGGGTTGTAACGTGGTCTGGTTCACAGTTTAAGAAACAAAGGATAAAGGCTCAAAATTTATTTGTACCTACCCGTTCATTGTGATGTTCTTCAGTCCTATGCTCAGTTAATTGTGAATTTCGAATCCCAGTTGAGTTCTGGAATGTTGGCCCTGATATTCTGGTGATGGTTCAGAAATTGAACGTTTGTTTGAGAAGGCAATCATTTTAGTGACCTTTTCTTTTTGTTGAGGATTTATAGGACCTCTTTCTTTTTTTATTTTTCTATCCCTGTCTTTTTCCTGAACTGTTTCTTTTGTGATTACAGCCAGCGGAATGCCCTAGTTTTTTTCTTAAGTCTCCTTCATAGGTTTTGACTTAATGGGCTTTTATTTTGAGAGATAATGACTGCCTGTTCTTAATTATTATGTGGAACCATCGCCATATTTTGGAGAGCATCTTATACACTATTTGTCATGTATGAAGGGAAAGCTTGCGACTGAATGCACATCTGAATTAAATGAGAAAACTACCTGCCCCAGGCTATGATTATGGGTTTTAATTTGTGTGAAAAGAAAACTCCTACTTCTTAGGCTCAAAGGGGTTGACTAGGGATTATCTTCCTTATAACTCCACTGTGTAGGATTTGAAACAACGCTTGTACATCGTCAGCAGGGTCTATTCAAAATCATACTGTAGAGATTATGGTATCGTTCTCGTCATCCTCCCTCTAAAGGCTTAGAGCTTTTAATCAAGAGTTCAATATCACAAAAAGGAAGTAACAAAGCATTTTAAGCATAATGAAAACAAATTAATTCAAGACCAACATGTGCAATGCATTAATGAAATAACAAAGTTTGACATGACAATAATTGTTTGAACAAACAAAGAAAATACAACTTGAGAATTCAAATGAACAAAATTCTCTCAATCCTGGCCATGATTTGGCATGGGAGCAGTGATCACGTTGGGAGTCTCAGGAGGGTCGAACTCAATCTCCTTGGCGTCAATCATATTTTGAATCTTGTATTTCAGTTCCCAACAATCGTTAGTATTGTGCCCAGGACATCCAGAATGATAGGCACACCTTGCATCAGGATTGTAGTTAGAAGAAGAAGTCTTAGGGTTTGGATGAGGTCCTACCAACATAATCAAATTCATCCTCAACATATGTTGTAATGCTTGAGACAGCGGCATGTTGATCTTGGTAAACTGTCTCTTAGGCTCGTCTTGCCTTCGCTGATTACCCTGTTGTTATGGTTGTTGCACGCGTGCCGAATTAGAGACTAGCACTGCCCCTACAGATTAGTGGTAGTCTGCCTTATTACGGCCATTCTGGCCATACACAACATTGGCTTCCCTCTTACCAACAAATGACTTCTTCTCAGCATTAGAAGATGCAGCCATCAGGATCTTCCCACTCATGATACCACTTTTGATCCTTTCTCCAGTCAGAACCATCTCTGTAAACCCGGATGAGGAACTCCCAATCAACAGATTAAAGAACGGGCCTGTCAGAGTGCCCATGAACATGTCTACCATTTCCCGATAATTCAGAGGAGGTTGTACCCTTCCAGCTAGATCCCTCCATTTCTGGGCATATTCCTTGAAGCCTTCGCTAGAACCCATAGACATGCTTGGAATTTGTGTACGAGTTGGAGCGAGGTCAGCATTGTATTGGTAATGCTTGTAGAAAGAAGCAGCCAAGTCTTCCCAGGTATGAATGTATGTTCTTTCTAGCTGATAGAACCACTCTAGTTGCATGCCAGCTAAATTTTCTTGGAAGAAAAGGACCCATAACTTCTGGTCAGCAGTGTGAGGCTGGATCTTCCTGGCATATGACCTTAAGTGCAACTTAGGGCAGGGGACATCGTCATACATAGCAAATGTAGGAACCTTGAACTTTGGTGGGATGACCACTCCAAGAACCATCCCTAACTCTTCAAAGTCTAAGCCAGGTACCTGCTAAATCTTTATAGCATTGAGACGATCCTCCAATTGTTTTTATTTATCTTCAGTAGGAGGATATTGTTCCTCAGAGTAATCAGCTTCTTCTTCATCAGCCTCGGGGTTGTTGACTTCTTCATGATTATCCCCTTCGCTTGATAGAGTTGTGAGATCTATAGCTCGTTTAACCGGTCCTCTAAGCCTTCTTCCCATATTCAAGATGCTAGCCGGTTTCTTTGCCTTCTTCTTCTTCTCTTTGATGACGAGAGCTTTCAGTTCTTTCTTCCCTTGGGCCAAAGCCATGAACATTTGTTGGAACTGAGCATTTTAAGCTTGAAGGTCTTTTACTGTTTGTTCAAGGGCCATTTCTTTTGCTGAAATAAACTACGAAAAGATGAGAAACCTGTACTGGAAGACCTGTTATGAAATGGCATGCATGCAATGTTTTCAAGGATCTCGCGGGGTAAATAGGAAAATGTTAGAAGTTGAAATTTGCAGCTTTGCTTGAAGAACTTTGTATCGTTGAGTGTCCTTCTACGAGGGTCAAGCTTACCATATCAAGTGGGTCATAGCCCCTGACTCAAGTTATTGAGTTTTTATCTTTTAAAGTTATTGGCTAGAGGCAAATAAATCCCCTTTCCCCTTGCTAGACGTCTGATTAATCATAACCTGCATCACAAACCCTTGAGATCCTTGAAATATTTAAGGAAATGTTGTGGCATGATGTTATGATGTGTATGTGTTGTACCCCAAAATTTTCCCTCTCATTTCTCATTCAGGATGCTATCCTAGGGTTTTTCTCAAATACGTAATTTGGCTCAGAAGTTGATCAAACAAATTCTCTTCCTAGGCAACAAGTCAGCAATTAGGGTTTTGCACTTATCAAAGGAAATTGAGTCGTCAAGGTTTCAAATAAGTCATCATGTCTCCTCAAGGTTGTTTAAGTCAATTTTCAAACCTCGTATTGCAAGTTTTCCCAATCAATGGCCCATATAATTGAAAACAACTACATTGACTTGAAAATCTCCCTTTTGCGAGAACAAATTCAAACGATCGTAACTTCTTTATTATTCAATATTTTTGAGCGGTTTTCCTTGCGTCTAATTTTTCTTGATGCCATCTCAAATTTCTCTTCACATGTCAAGAGCTTATTATGCGCAGAAGATCACCAAAATTCGAATGCGTTAGAAGTCGCATCATGAATTTTGATCTAATTTCAAACAACAGCCGTCTGATCTCTAAGAATTGTGATTTTTCCAAATTACAAGACCTTGAGGTATTTATTTCTGGTCATGGTCATATGTGATGCTGTTCATGGGTTTATCTTCAAAGAGTTGAAGGAAAATTGGGCTTGGAAGATTTTAAAGCTATTGAATCATTGCAAGACATTTGTTTGATTTTAAATTTTTCTTAACCACACTTTACTGAGAATTGATATTGTTCTTAGGAGCATGTTGGTTTGGATAAGATGTGAAGATTAAGACTATCATTTTAAACAACTATGATTGTGGATTCAATTAATCAATTGGGTTTGAGATCTTAAACATTTATTTTGTTTAAGAATGCAAAATACATGATTTATCTGGTCATATTGTGTTTGCTTAAAATGCAAGTTACCAAGCAAGATTTTTATCCAAAGTATTCAATCAAAGATTGCAAGTTTTGTACAATAAATTCTACTACACCAAATTTTATTCAAGTATTTGATTTTTTTTACATTACAAATGAATTTACAATTTGTTTGTCTTGTTTACAAAAAATTCAAGTTTACAAAGAGAAGCTTCTCATTCAAGTCTTCATCTTCATCTTCAAGTAAGCCATCCAATCTTTGTTTACATCCAAGCCTCACTTGTTGTTCATGAAACAAGAAAAGGAAAGTTAGCGAGATTTAAGTGAAATAATATGCGGGGAAAAAATCCATCATTAGGGTTTGCGGCTTGGAATCAGAATGTTTTGTTTGTTTCATCACATCCCAGTTTCCCCCAATTGAAAATCACAAGAAAGTTGTCTTTCTTGGTTTACAAAAAGGAAAAAAGGAAAAATTTACAAGCAAGTTCAAAGCACACAACAAGCAAGTTCAAATGCACAAAATTGCAGCAGTCCAAAATCGCCCAGGGCAGCTAACAGCAGGCCAGCACAACCCTACATCAAGACAGTATGCAAGAAAAACTACAACAGTTCAAAACTTCCCAAGGCAGCTAACAGCAGGCCAGCACCAGTCAAGCTGCCTAAAGCGTGCAAACCAAATTACAGCAAGTCAGCATGCAAACAAACTGCCCAAAACTGCAGTAGAAAACCAAAACAACAAGCAACAACAATAAAATGCAAACCAACAGCAAGCAAAATAGCAGAGCCAAAAATGCAAACAGGTCACAGCACAAATAATAGGCAGCAGGCAAACCACAGTCCAAACAGCAGGCTAGTGCAAAAATGTAGCAATATTGTTTTAAGTCAACAAGTAAAAGCAGTAATATAGCATGGAGGCAAGCATGCTCAAACAAACAATTGTCATCATTTTCCTAAGTTAGCAAACCCTTCAGAAAAGTATATAATAAGCAAAAAGAAATTTGGCTTTGTATCATAGAAATATGAAGAGGGAAAGAAGAAAGATATCACCTAGGCCACTAGCAATCCCAAAGTTACCAAGTCAGCTGCTATCATAAAACAGACAGCCCTGCTGTTTCTGCTACAAGCTTTGCACAACTGTCAAAAAAACAATCCAAATCATGCCCAAGACTTGTACAAAAATGGTAAAAAACTAGAAATTGCAACAAAAAAACATCAGCATAATATACCACAAGTTTCAGAGGACTGTTATTTTTTGCCTCCCATTTTTCTTTTTAATTTTACTATCAATATAGAGGGAGGGGGGTCAAAAGGAAAAGGGACAAAAAAATCACTAAGAGAGAGATACTTCCATCAAACCCATTGCATTCTTTTACAAATGCAGAAATCACCAAATACCATCACAAAAAAAGCCATATCTCTTTTCACAGCAAAGACACAAAATAGCCAGCAAGTATACAACTTCAAAAATACCATCACCAAAAAAAAGGGCCATATCTCTTTCACAGTAAGATATGAAACAATACCAAAAAACCAGCAAGAAGAGCCAACAACCCAAAAAAGGGCAAAAAATCCACAGTGAACCAATAACTCAAAAATAGCAAAAAGCCAAAGTTTTATTCATCATTTTTCCCTCCTCATAATCCATTCAAAACTATATACAAAGAATCCCATAAAAACATAGCAAGATATCAAGAAAGCCAAACCCTAATCATCATCGTTATTCTATTCAGAAATCCCTTCAACATATTCTAACAAACATAGATTCAGAAGAAGAGAAAAAGCTCAGATAAATACCAGAAGGACAAATTTCAGAAAGGTTGGAAGCTCACGGATATAAAGAACACGGCCTCCGTTCTCCTTTTTCTTTGCGTTTTTTCTTTCCATTTTGCATACTTCATCATAAATCATTGATTTTTCGCTACATCTTTGACTTAGGGTTCTGATCACCCCTCTTTAGATCTAGGGTTATAGATTGAGAATCTACAAAAATTAACTTCAGATTAATAGTTAGAGAGAAGAGACGGTTAGCTTCATGTAAGAAAAGTGAGGATTGGAGTCGCGTTGCCGCCGTCACCGTCGTAAGGAGATTTTCGGTGTAACCAAGATGCCTTCTCCGGTGAAGGCTTCCAACAAGAGAGAAGAGAGAGCATCGTATGAGGAGAGAGAAAGAAAAGAGAGTTATGAGTTTTTCTGATTCACTTAATTAGTTTTGTTTTTGTTAATTACATCCTGATGCCCAATCCGGTGGTGACACTCCTTTAATCATCCTGAGAGATCCTGCGTTTGTATTCCCATGCTAACAGTTTGTGGACCCTCATCATCCCTCCGTCTGATTCGTATCATCATCAATCAATATGCTTTAGAGCCTTACAAGAGCATGCCCATGGTGCACCTCCAATAGACTGCTGCACCTGATCAGTCAGGAGCTTTGGGCTTCTCCCTTTATTTGGGCCAACCAAATTTGTTTTTGCACCCCCAGATTTACTCCAATATAGGCCCATTTCTAAACTTTTCCCTTATATCCTTTATTTTTAATTATTTGATCTTTGTTTTATATTTCAGCATATATTTAAAATTGCAAATAGGTTAATATTTTTTTAAAATAATTATTAACTTTAAAATAATTTTTGTTTGACATTATTAATTAAATTATTAATTAATTTTATCAAATGAAAAGAGTTTTAACCTAAATAATTATTTAACGGTTTGGACTTGTATTGTGTGATTTAAATGTTTATTCCTTATTATCACCCCCATTCATTAATTTGTACCCCCATTCCCGAAGCTTTGTAATAGCGTAGAATTTCAATTTCCGCATTTTATTGTTTTACTTATTACTGTATAGTAATTAGGCGTGCATGGCAAGATTTAAAATCAATCCCTAGATAACCTAATTTCAAAGACAAACTTAATTTCAATCAAACACACTTTCCACACATGCACCTCTAGGGTAACCTCGCTTGTTGCCTCGGAAATACGGTTATGTCCCTCGAATATGGGACGCTTTAGCAAAGTCCCTTCAATAAAAAAAGATCGTAGTCCCTCGATGACCCTCGATGTTGCCTCCTGTAAAACGATCTAGTCCCTTACGAAAATTGCTAAAGCGTCTCATAAGTTGCTTTCGATGACTGTAAATTTGACCCGCGCCTGTCCCTTCACATCCAACGATGGGGCTTCTTACCAAATCAATGGTAAGATAGCAACGTCTAAAGGGGGAAGAAAAGAACAGTTAAGACCTTTCGAGTAGATAGATTCACTCATAGTTACTCGCTTGCTCATGACAAAAACATTTTCACACCAATGCTTTCATCTCAAAACATTTTTCAAAAAAACAAAACATTTTGTATACGTTCTTATAGAGACGAGAACCATTGCAAAAACATATTTTCAAAACCACTTTCAAAAAACACATTCCACAAACACATCTTTGAACTATTTTTCAAAATAAAACTTTGTACGCGTTCTTATAGAAACGAGAACCATTACAAAGACATTTTCAAAATACTTTCAAAGCCCACATCACAAGCACATTGTCAAAGCAAAAGTAAGTGATCTAGCAAGTAACTAAGAGCCCGTAGATAACTACAGATGAAAAGGGTGCTAACACCTTCCCTTTTCATAATCTACCCCCCGAACCCAAGAAATAATCTCAAAAGGTCTTTCCTGTGCTTTTTTTGCCTTTCCTTTTGGATAAAAGAAAAGTCGGTGGCGACTCTTGCTAACCGCATAAATGCGATCAAAACGCAAAACCTCAAGTCAGTTCTCCCACCGTATCATAGTATGCTATGCGTTAAGCAAAAGTGTAAGGTGGTGAAGACAAGTGAGTCTAAGAAGTCCAGGTTACTCGATAATGATTGTAAACAAATCCTGCAAGGAGATCATATTGTTAGATAAAAATCCAACAAGTAGCTCAAGTGGAAAGAAAACAAATCACACAAGCAGCCTTAGGTTTAGGATTGCATGGGGTTTGTAGGAAAGTACCCTCTTGAAATTTAGTTGGCTTAACCTGTCCTATAAATAGTAACTGGGTTCTAAGGGATCTTAATATCACTGATCTTTCCCACAAGTCTTGTTCGATAGGCGACTGACTTGCAACCAAACAAAACTCAAGAGTCAAATCTCAATGAGTGTAGCATCGAGTATCTGCCAACTTTGGGAATACTCCAAAGATGACCATCTCGCTACGTCCTAATGGCCAAGTTGTTCATTTAAAGGTTCTAAGGTCAGTTGACGCTTCATGACACCATGCAGCAGCCCCGTATTCTCCTTGATTAACTCAAAGGCTACCGGTAGCAACCAAAGTGTCGCATCAACATAGCCATCACTTCAACTGTGTCGGTATACCCCACACAGTTTCTACGATCTATTGCTACTTACCTAAAAGGTTTCCCTAGATCCGGGTGTAGTATCTATAGTAACCCCAAACAGTACCCTTAAAAATAAAGCAAACAAATAGTTAAAGAAGCAAAATGATCCAGACCCTAAGGTAAACCCCACTTTTATTATTTTCCCCAGCAGAGTCACCAGTTCTGTGATACGGTGGTAGAACTGACTGTTATATACTGGTTTTGCGTTTGTGTTCACAAATGTTACGGTAAGCAAGAGTCGCCACCGACTTTTCTTTTATCCAAACTAAGGAAAGGGTGAAAAGAACATAAAAAGACCTTTTCGAGAGTTTCTGAGTAAGGGGGGTAGATTATGGAAAGGGAAGGTGTTATCACCCTTTCCATTCGTGGTTTTCCACGGGCTCTTAGAGGTTTGCTCATTTTGAAATACCTTTGTGCTTTGTATTTTTTGAAAGTGTTTGGAAAATTCCTTAGTGCGGCGATTTTCTTTGTATTTAACTCTTGTATCAGTCCTCAAGAGTGTTAACAAAGCAAATGTTTTGAAAATTGTTTTTGAAAAGTAGTATTTGTGTAAGTAAAAAATTTTTGAGCAAACTTCTAACATCTATCTACTTTTATACTCGAAAATGGTCGTTCTTTTCCTCCTATCCCTTAGACAGTGCTATCCTACTATTAGTGAGTAGGTATCCCTATCGTTGGATGTATTAGGGACATTCGAAAGGGATGCTACAGTCACGAAGGCAACTTGTGGAGACGTTTTAGCAATTTTGTTTAGGGACTAGATCATTTACCGAGAAGGCAACTGTAGGGTCATCGAGGGACTATGATCTTTTGATTTATGGGTCTTTGCTAAAGCGTTCCTGCCTCATGACTGTTTTATTTCTGAAGGCAACCAAAGTGGGGTACCCTAGAGGTGTATATGTGCAAGTGTGTTGAGATTCAGTTATTTTTTATCTTTTTATTAGGTTAGCTAACGTTTGATTATTAGTCTTTCCATACACGCCTAGTCACTAGCAGTTAATATATACAGAAAATAAAGTGCAGAAAGTGTAAATCTAAACTATTACATGGCTTTTGGGGAGGGGGATATTTACAATGTACAAAAGTTGGGAGAAGGAAAATAAAGAAAGCAGATAAAATCCTATTAATTATTACATCCAGTATGTAGTTACACGAATATAAAGATGCGAAAAATAAATAACGCGCGAAAGGTTGAAAGTTCGTCTAAAACCTAATAAGAAAAATCTTTTTTGTTGTTTTTGATTTAAGAAAAATAATTAAATTAATTATCCTAAAGTCTAGAATTTTTTTATTAATAACCAAGTATTAAAATAATATTTCGCAAATAACTGGGTTTCGGAAAAAAATACGCAAATAACCATGTTTCAGATGACTCCCCAAAGGAGGAGCCATCTGAAATGGCGCATGCACCTATATTTTTAAGGGAGGCGCCATCTCACTTGGCGCCTATGTGCTTAGGGCATGCCCTAAGCCAAGTGAGATGACGCCTAGGTGTATTTTTAGGGCAAAAAATTTTTTTTTTCCTTTCCGGTGCATTGCGTGTTGGACAGAGATCAACAAAATGGACTTTTTATTAAAAAAAATATAATTACATCCAACTGTATTACATTAAAATAACAGTAAAAAAAACAGATTAAAAAAAATGGATACAAAAATACTGGAAAAAAAAAGATACATCAGTGATCCCCCGAAACCCGGTAATGACCCCCGGTTCCGCATCCCCGTCCTCGCCTTTCTCGTGCTGGGTGCCGTCGCGTTTCCTGCTGCGGCAAGGTCGATGGCCCAGCGAAGTCAATGCGGTCCGAATCCATAAAATCAGTCAGATCTCCATATCTAGAAGATCCGCTCTGGTACAGTCGGTTACCCATACCCTTAAAGTTTGGTCGTGTTGGCGGTGGGTGGGGTTCTATGGTTGGTCTGTAGCATTGGTCGTCTGAGTACGGGGGGTAGAAAGGAAATGGATCTTGGGGTGTTTGGTATTGAGGATGTTGGGTGGTTTGGTGATATTGTGGGTGATGGTAGGTTGGGTCGGCTTGGTCGTAATCTTCCGACATTCCCATATCAGGGCTAAGGCTGGATGTTGAGGGTGCCATATTGGGATATGTGGAAGACTGAAATTGTGTGTGGGGTATGTGGGTGTGCTGGTATTGGGGTTGGTATTGTGGTTGGGTTTGAGGCATATCGGGGTATTGGTAGTTTGGTGGTGATTGTGGTTGGTTGTGCGGCATTTGATTGTAGTTGTGTTGTGGTGGGGAATGTGGTTGGGTGTTTGTGGGTCTGTTTCTTCTTGGGGGTTGGTGGGAGGTTGATGGGTTTTGGGTTTTTTGATGGGGAATCGAGGGTTGTTCCCATTGTGTGCTAGGTCAACCAAGTACCTTGGATGAGACACGTGCATTTCTGGGTTACTAACCGACCTGTACCACGACATATATTGATCCGTGTGTCGCATATTACCTTGAGTAAGGAAAACCGGGAATTGCAAGACGTAGCGGTGACGCCTCTGCCACATCTTACACCATTCCGGAGCGAAGTCTTTCCAGTTGGTAAGACCCCACTAGGCGTCGACCCTTTTAAGATGCCATGGGGACAAATCTGTTGGATCACTTGGTATCTCTTGATGCATTCCGAACTGCATCTTCACACGGTCGCTGTGGTGCATCTCCACAATGTTGAACCGAATGATTGCAGTCTTCGCAGTCCAAGTTGCTGCATCCTCCGGGTTTGGATCATGGCCCAAACCCAAATATTGTCTCCAGACGAACTGCGATAAAATTTAAATCAGGTTAGCGCAAAAGTAATGTATAAATAATTTAAATGAACAAAAGTTAAATGCTACGACGTATGTCATCTGGGCCTAAGTGATCCAACAGATTACGATAGAGTGCGACATTGAATCTTGGATTCTTGCCGTAATCCATACCCCTCACACAGTACCTAAAGGAAATGAGAAACATGTTATTCTTAGCATATATTTTGGGAAGAGAAGAATAGTTATAAATGCTATAACTTGACGACTTACTTTGTTGCGTACGGGAAACCGAAAGTGTTGTTGTTGACGGGGTTTAAGGACTCCATCCTCCACCAACCCCAGGCTTGTAGTAAAAAAGCGCACCCATAAAATGTACATTTTTCCTTGACTGCGTTTTTGCACAAGGAACTGTATATGTGGGCTAATACTGCAGAACCCCAACTATATTTTCTTGTTTTTTCAAAATTTGTTAGTAAATGTAAGTACATAAAATTTACACTATTTCCCGTACTTTCGGGAAATAAAAATGTACCAAAAAGTATCATAAGATACGTTCTGGCTTTTACTACTCTGTCATTCTCTGAGGAATTTTCATTTAATTCCAAACTTGCATAATGACGTTTCAGCTGAGTGAGTAGTCGGATGAACCTTCTACTGACTTATTTTTCAAACCGTATATGCAGTCGGATGAAAATTTAAAAGAGAAGGACAAGTTTCGTAACAGAGAGGAATGCATCAGGGCAATTAAAAAATTTCACATGCTCAACTCGGTTGATTTTAAGGTGGATCGTGTCGACCCGGAAAGGTACAAGATCAAGTGTGTCCACCCTGACTGTATGTTCAAGCTGACCGCATCATACAGATTAAGGGGTGATTGCTGGGTCATAGGTTCCATGACTACCCACACTTGTGTAAGTTCCACTCAATCACAGGACCACCGAAAACTCAACTATGATCTAATCTGTCAAGAAATCCTACCCCTGGTCAGCAACGACCCATCTTTGAAGGTGAAAACAATCATCTCCCACATCACCATGGTTTTTAACTACACGCCGTCTTACTGTAAGGCGTGGTTAGCAAAGACTAAGGCGATTGAAAGGGTGTACGGAAACTGGGAGGAGTCATACCGAGAACTTCCCCGCTACCTGAATGCACTCAAGACGTATTCTCCAGGTAGTGTTTACATTCTGGAAACATTGCCAGCGTACGCCCAAGATGGTAGTCTACTGCATGGCAACGGAATATTCAGTCGCGTGTTTTGGGCATTTCAACCATGCATCACAGGGTTTGCATCATGCAAACCAATTTTACAAATTGATGGGACTTGGTTGTATGGGAAGTACAAAGGCACGCTATTGATGGCAGTTGCACAAGATGGCAACAACAACATTTTCCCCGTTGCGTTTGCCCTTGTCGAGGGGGAGACCGGTGGTGCTTGGAGCTTTTTCCTGAAAAATCTTCGGACACACGTGGCTCCTCAACCAGATCTCTGTTTGATCTCGGACAGACATGCCTCCATTGAAAGTGCCTACAATAATCCAGCAAATGGTTGGCATGACCCTCCTTCTACGCATGTGTATTGCGTTAGGCATATCGTCAAGAATTTCTCGAGGGAGGTCAAGGACAAAACATTGAGGAAAGCGGTTATGAATGCGGGATATGCATTGACACAACCCACATTCAAATATTACCGCAACGAGATCCGTTTGTCTAATCCGGAAGCCGGTAGGTGGATCGACAATATTCCGGTGGAAAAATGGACTAGGTCATACGACAATGGCCAAAGATGGGGGCATATGACAACGAATCTTATTGAATCAATGAATGGGGTATTCAAGGGCATACGAAACCTCCCAATCACTGCCTTGGTAAAATCTACGTATTTTAGGATGGCTGCGTTATTTGCCAAAAGAGGTGAAATGTGGAATGCGGTGTTGCAATCTGGACAACTATGGAGTGAAAGCTGCATGAAATACATTAAGGCTGAAAGTGCTAAAGCCAACACTCACATGGTTATACGGTTTGACCGACACAGCCACAAATTCATTGTGAAAGAGACAATCGACCATAATGAAGGCCTGCCAAGACAAGAATACAGGGTCATTTTACCTTCTCAATGGTGCGATTGTGGCAGGTTTCAAGCATTTCGTATGCCTTGCTCTCATGTCATTTCCGCTTGTGCTCATACCCATCAAGACGCGCTTCAACTGCTGTCAAACGTTTACAAATCTGAAACGTTGCTCACTGTTTACAACAATAACTTTGCTTTGGTGGCAAAACCAGATTATTGGCCTGAATACAACGGCGATATAGTTTGGCACAATGACCAAATGCGAAGGAACAAGAAGGGTCGTCCCAAAAGTAGGCGCATCACAACAGAAATTGACGATCTTGACAGGTTGGAAAGAAAGTGTGGTTTATGCCGTCAGGTCGGACACAATCGCAAAAACTGTCCGAATCGGGCGTCTGGCTCGACCACATAAATATTGTAATACATAAAATCTTTTCAATATTTGTGTTGTAAACATTTGGGTTTTCCGTTAACAGATTTTGCTACAGTTAATAAAATGCGTACAACAATAATTAACGATATTCAATCTAGGAAATTACAATTGTTAACACAATTTCATCTGACCCATCCATCATCAGCATTACATCACTGTCTGTTTTGACTTCCTCCAACCATACATTAGGTCTTCCTGTCGCATGTGAGGTTGTTGTTCATTTTCGCTGGATCCTTCGAATTTTCCCCCCTCCGCAATGTCTCCATCTAGCCACCGCATCAACTCCCGCTTCAGACGCTCCATGGAGTGAATGTGCCAGAATTTCATTTTCATCGTAGGTTTCGTGGCGGAGAATATAACATAACCATCTCTGCTAAAAATCATAGGCGACGTCATGACGGAAATAACGGAGTACAAAATAAAAATACAGTGCGAGAAAGTGTGAGAAATTTCGGAGAAACGGACGAATTATTTATAAAACAGCATTTTGCCCTAGTTTTGCCCTAGGAGCCAAGTGAGATGGCGCCTCCTCTCACTTTTAAGGAGCATGCGCCATCTCACTTGGCTAAAAGCCAAGGGAGGCGCCAAGTGAGATGGCGCCTAGGGCAAAACCCTAGGTGGAGGCGCCAAGTGAGATGGCTCCTCCTTTGGGGAGTCATCTGAAACATGGTTATTTGCGTAATTTTTTCCGAAACCCGGTTATTTGCGAAATATTATTTTAATACATGGTTATTAATAAAAAAAAATCTAAAGTATACTTAGAAAATTAAATTAAGAAAAATAAACTAAGTCTTTTTTGTGGTTTTTTTATTATGAAAAGAAAGTAATTAGACTTAAATTCTAATTCATTTTTAATTAAGAAAAAGGTTAAAGTTGTAATTAATTAATTAAAAAAACAATTATTTAATTAAAAAAAGTCTAAGCCTAAATTTTTTGTAAGTTTTTTATTATTATAATTAAAATGATTAAGAGATGAAATAATTAAATAAAGCAAAAATAAAAGGAATTGGGCTTGATGGCTAAAGTAGAATGGGGGATGCAATTAAAATTTCACTAAGCCCGGATTGTGAAGCCCAGGTCCATCCTTGGATCCAATGTGGGAAGTACTTGATAGTACATGGTATCTTATGCTCTAGATGTCATGTATTCCAAGTAATTCCCCTAACCTGCTCTAAGAATATCCAGGAACTCATATACACACATTCAACAATTAATAAAAATAGAGATTCAAATTTGAGATTATACCAAAATGGGGATAGCTTGGATTCGGTGATCTGGGACCTTGCAAGCTTTGAGGATGGTTGGAACAAGTCCCGCTTTTGATAATTTTTCAAAAAATGGTAGAGCTCTCTCTAGGTTGTGTAGGCATGTTGAAATGCTTACTTGATGCTTGTTTATATAGAGAGGAATGAGGAGACAAGAAAATAAAGGTTTAAACAACCTTAAAGCAAACGTTTCAAAGCCATGAATGAAATTTGTAACTTTGGCCAAAAACAAGGAAACTTAAACTTTTTTGAATTTGAATGAATGTGGAAACCTTTGCACGAAATTTTATGGGCCTAGGTTGTCCAAAACATCAACCCAAAGCTTAAAGCCCATTTCCAATTATTTTATACATTTTATTTTATATTTATTTGAAATAAATTAAAATAAATATGAATAAAATAGTTAGAAAATTCAAGGCATGGGAAGAATAATTTTAGAGGTCCTCTATAAACTTAGGAAGATGCTTGAAGTCCAAGAAATTGAGCCCTTGCCTTAAAACTTTAAATTTTCTCAATGCATAATTTTTGAAAATTCCCAAATCTTCCCAACTCGGGCAAGCCATAACTTGCTCAATTTTTATCTCATGATGATGATTTTGGACTTTTTGGAAAGCCCAAGATGTCTACTTAAATCCCTCTTTTGATAAATTTTGCATTTGAAGATTTTATCTTGATGTAAATGGTCTTGACAAAAAGTTCCTTTTGTCATCTTTCTGAAAATGACCTGTAATGTATAAGCTTGTATCTTTCACATGGTGCATTTATTGGACTTGAGGGATGAGGATAAGTTGTGGGGAATTGAATTATCTTCAAAATGAGCTTTGGTTGCTAAAAAAAGGATGAAGTATTTGAAACTTATGCCTGGTCAAAGTTTGGTTGACTTTTCCTATAGAAACCCTAATTTAGCAATTCTTAACTTTGATGAATTAGGAGAATTTCTTGAGGAATAATGATCAACCCTTGATCAAATGATGGATATAATTTCAAAATGTTAATGTTGACCAAAAATCTTGAAGTTTGACTGTATATAGGCCACAATTGACTTTTGACCTAGCACAATTGATTTTCAAGAATTTGAGCAATTGACTGAGCAAACTTGTAGTGCAAGGTATGAAATTTGTCATGGATAATCTTGAAGACATATTAGGACCATGTAAGACATTTTAGACCTTTGGAGCTCACACATCTTTGTAAAAAATGAAACCCTCGTTGGAAGGCCAATGCTTAAGAGGAGAATTTGTGTGATCAATTCTTGGTCAACCTTGAGCAATTGAGAACTTCATCTTTGGTAGACCAATAACTAAGTCATGTTTAACCAATTTGTTCAAGTGCTCCATGTGAATGTGAGCGATCCTCTTGTGCCATAACCAAGCGTCATTGTTGTTTACCATAAGACATTGTACCTTCAGAGACAAATCATCTAAAGTAATCATAAAAATATTGTTAGTTCTTATACCTTTGAGTTTTACCTCATTGGTTGCCTCATCCATAATGCGACATTCATATTTGTTGAATTTGATCTTGAACCCTCTATCGCAAAGTTGACTTATGCTAAGAAGATTGTGTTTTAATCCTTCAACATAGAGAACATCCTCAATTTGAATGGATGGAGGTGTGCCAACTATTCCAACGCCAAGAATCTTTCCTTTGGTGTTGTCTCCATAGGTGACATACCCTTTGGCTTTATGTACTAGATATGAAAATTGGTGTACATCTCCTGTCATATGCTTTGAACATCCACTATCAAGATACCATATATTTGATGTGGATTTCAAGCATACCTACACAAACAAATTATTCTTTGTTAGGTACCCAAGTTGCCTTGGGTCCTTCATAGTTAGTTCCCTTTTTCACCCACACATAATGCCCACTTGCTATACTAAAGTTTCTAACATAGCAAGCATTAGGTGTATGGCCTTTAATACCACAATAAAAACAAGTAGGTTCAAAGTTACTTCTATATCTAGAAGGATAAGATTTCTTCTTAGGAAATGTTTTCTTTTTCGATACATTTTCCTTTTTCTTTTGATGATTATGAACAACTTGCTTCTTTTCAACTTTCTTGGGATTGGAACTATTACTAGCCTTTACAAAAACAGTGGGATTGTTGCTTGGTTTCTTAGAATTCACATAACCAAGACCCCTTTTATCATTAGGATAACGTTGTTGGCTTAGTAATCCTTCCAATCCTATTTGTCCTTTTTCATATCGTTCAATGACTCTTTTCAATTTAACAATTTGAAAGACATTTGATTCACACTTGGAGCATGCAAAGTTTTCTTTTTCTTTAATAAAATTCTGTTTTTGAAGTTCAAAATCTTTAGTCATGGTGTCAATTTTTTCTAAACAACTTAGAAGTTCTTTTTCTTGATTTGACACCTTTTTGTATAAACTTTTGCATTCTCTCAAGAGTTCATCAATAGCATCTTGAACATCATCATCAAAAAGATTAAATTCATTATTAACCTCTTCTTCATTGTCGGAGTGATGTGAAGCCATTAATGCTAGATTTGCATATTCCTCGCTTTCCGAATCGGATGAAGAACTTATCTCATTATCTTCCCATGCAACATAAGCCTTTTTGTTCTTGAACTCCTTTTTGACTTTGAATCCATTTTTCTTGGAGAGTTTTGGACAATCCGGCTTTATGTGACCTTGCTTTCCACATTCATAACATGTGACATCTTGTGTTGATGTGGAGGCTTCTTTATCTTTATGATTATAAAATTTCTTCCTCTTGACAAAGTTAGCATTATGAAGATTATTTTTATGACCAAAATATTTTCCTAACCTTTTTACAAGAAGCAAGAAGTTTTCATCTTCCTCCGATGCATCTTGAAGAAGGTTTATTGCCTTTTTGTCATAGAGAACTTTCTTTTTATCATCATCGTCCCATGCAGTTTTGGGTTTTACAGAACCAATGCCATTGATTACTGATATTGGGATAAATGGACCATTTTCAACAGCATCCTATACTTCCTCTCCTTGTGCTTCTAAATGCGCCTTCATGCGTATTTTCCAGAAGTCAAAATATTCACCACAGAATAGAGGAGGCTTGTTGTAACTACCACCATCTCTGAAGACTGGTTGATGATTTGCGGAAGCCATTCTGGATCTTTAGGAACAAGTTACCTATAACTTGCTCTGATGCCAATTGTAAGTCTCAGAGTGCCTAAGAGGGGGGGGGGGGGGAGGGGTGAATTAGGTCTTATAAAATTTATTCGATTTTATGAGAATGCTTGGTAGTAATTTTTTTTGGTTAAGTGTTTGAAGGTTTTGATTATATCGTTATCTTTTCCTGATTATGGTGATGAAAGCGATAAATGCGGAAAAGTAAAGAACACGGTGATATATCCTGGTTCCCCTCACAATCCGAGAGTACTCTAGTCCCCTTTCCAACACGAAAGAGATTTCACTATAGTTAGAATGATTGTACAGCCTATGCTTACTATCTAACCTATAGGGTGATCAAAGGTTCTTAACACCTTTAAGACCAAACAAACACTAATGTGAATGAAGAACAATCCTCTTCAAATCACAACACTTACTTCCAACAATCCTGGATAGTAAGGGAAAATCTTTAAGTAATACAATAGTTTATTTTGAAGTATATGGAGAGCTTTATCAATCTTCAATTGATCTTCTTCTTCAAGATAAAAACAATTCTCAACAATGTATATAAATGTTCACAATGTATGAATGAAACTTGTAATGATTTAATGAAAGTGTATATGGCAAGTTTCACAAAATTATGAACACATGAAAGTTTAAATTCAAATGTGAGTAAATGAGAAAATTGTTAATAAAGAAGTACATTTGTTAATTTGAAAATTGAAGTATTGAACATTGTTTGAAAATAAGAAAATCTGCATTTTATAAAGTTGTAAGAACCTCTTCATTCATGCCAATTCATATGAAAAGTTGCAATGCATTCATGAAAAGATACCACTTGAAAAATGTTCAAAAAATAAAGTAAAAGCTGCATTGGTTCGCTAGGAACCGGTTCCGATACTGACAAAACTCGGTTCTTAGTGAACGTTATAATTTGAATTTCAAAATTTATCACACAGGAACCGGTTCCCCTATTGATACAACCCGGTTCCTGGTACAAAATCCAGGGACATGTTTTTTGAGAAAAGCTGGAACCCGGTTCCCTGTTAGGGAGGAACCGGTTCCTAAAGGATTATTTTCAAAAATACATTTTGAAAGATATTTCAAACAAAGTTTTTCTTGATGTTAAAGTTATGGAATATGTATATGTTGATGAATGCATATTGTGAACATCTATATTCAAGCTTTAAAGAATTATTTATACCATATTGACATTTGATGATTCTTCAATAATTCTTCAATAATCTTCAAGACTTTTATTTGATGTTGATAAGCTTTTTGCACATCATTTGAAAGTTGATGTCCATGTTGTCTTCATCAAAACACATGCTTTAAATATGACTTGAGAAGCTTGCAATTACATTCTCCCCCTTTTTGATGATGACAACCAAGTCTTGAAAACGATTTCTTGAAATGTTCATGTTGTTTTGTGTAGCAAAAATGTTGAGCAAATGCAAGGCTCCCCCTAAATTGTATGCTCCCCCTAAGTCCATGATTCTTTGAATTTTGGAGAGAGTTTGATATTTATTTGGGCCTGCAATTTCTTTGATACAAAACAACACACATGCATACTCTTCTTCCCCTTTGTTAACATCAAAAAGGATGGGAAAAAAGAGTGAAATAGATACATATAAAAATTAAGACGTGTATCTTAAGAGAAACATTAGATATCACCTTCATCCAAAATACTAAGTTCTCTTCGGATTTTGAAGAAAGGTTCTCGAGCAAGCGGTTTAGTGAAGATATCTGCGAGTTGGTTATGAGTATCCACAAAAGTGACTTCGACATCTCCTTTAAGTACATGATCACGGAGAAAATGATGTCGAATATCTATATGTTTGGTTCTTGAATGCATGACCGGATTCTTTGTAATATTGATAGCACTTGTATTGTCGCATCGAAGAGGAATGCATCCGAGATCAAGTCCGTAATCACGGAGTTGTTGCTTGAGACAAAGAATTTGTGCACAACAACTACCCGCTGCTATGTATTCTGCTTCGGTCGTGCTAAGAGCAACACATGCTTGCTTTTTACAAGCCCATGATACTAATGCATTTCCAATAATGTGACAAGTACCACTTGTGCTTTTACGATCAGTTTTACAACCTGCATAATCCGCGTCAGAATAACCAATTAAAGTGCAAGTACTACCTTTTGGATACCATAGGACGACATTGATTGTTCCTTTAAGATACTTCATGATCCTTTTAACTGCAATGAGGTGTGATTCCTTTGGATTTGCTTGAAAGCGAGCGCAAAGACAAACACTAAACATGATGTCAGGACGGCTTTCCGTCAAGTATAATAAAGAACCAATCATACCTCTGTACTTTGTAATATCAATTGGAGTACCGGATTCATCTTGATCAACATATGTACCGGAGCCCATTGGAGTATTCATGGCTTTACAATTGTCCATATCAAACTTTTTCAATAATTCTTTGCAATACTTAGATTGATTGATGAAGATTCCATCTTCTAGTTGCTTGATTTGAAGTCCAAGAAAGTAGTTCATCTTTCCCATCATAGACATCTCGAATTCTCCTTGCATCATCAATGAGAATTCCTCACACATTTCTTTGTTAGTCGATCCAAAAATGATATCATCAACATAGACTTGAACCAATAAAGTGTTACTTTGGATTTTCTTAATGAACAAGGTTTTATCAACCTTACCCTTTTCGAAACCTTTTTCACACAAAAAATTGCTAAGTCTATCATACCATTCTCTTGGTGCTTGCTTTAAGCCATAAAGAGCCTTTCTCAACTTAAAGACATGTGAAGGATGTTTGAAGTCTTCAAATCCTGGGGGTTGTTTGACATAGACTTCTTCATTGATGTATCCATTCAAGAATGCGCTTTTGACGTCCATTTGAAAAAGCTGAAAATTTAATGAACAAGCATAAGAAAGTAAAAGACGTATAGCTTCTAACCTTACAACCGGAGCAAATGTTTCTTCAAAGTCGATTCCTTCCTCCTGATTGTAACCTTGGGCAACCAACCTTGCTTTGTTTCGAACAATTAGACCATTATCATCAAGTTTGTTCTTAAACACCCATCGGGTACCTATGATGTGTTTACCACTTGGTCTAGGAACAAGTTCCCAAACTTGATTTCTCTCGAATTGATTTAATTCTTCTTGCATAGCAATAATCCATTGATCATCTCCTAAGGCTTCATCAACTTTGGTAGGCTCAATTTGAGAAACAAACGCCATGTTTAAGCAAGCATCTTTTAGATTCAGTCTTGTTGATACTCCTTGGCTAATGTCACCAATAATTTTGTCAATAGGATGGTCTCTATGAGTTCTCCATTCTTTTGGTAGATCATTGGTGTTTGAATCTTGTTGAACAATATTTTCTGAATTTTCACGTGATTTCTTAATTTGATCAAATGAAAGATCTTCGGGGGTAAATCTATAGGATCATCATCATCACAAACAACTATTTCCTCCTTAGAGGGGTTAGTTTCATCAAAAGATACATGCATAGATTCTTCAATAGTTAAAGTTCTTTTATTATAAATTCTATATGCTTTACTAGAAAGCGAATAACCAAGAAAAATACCTTCGTCGGATTTCTCGTCAAACTTATCGAGATTATCCTTGTCATTATTAAGAACAAAGCACTTGCATCCGAAAATGTGAAAGTGAGCAATATTTGGATTTCTTCCTTTGAAGAGTTCATATGGAGTCTTCTTTATTATAGGTCTAATGATAACTCTATTTCCAACATAACATGCCGTACTAACCGCATCCGCCCAAAAATATTTAGGAAGATTTGCATCACTAAGCATTGTTCTTGCAAGTTCCACTAGAAACCTATTCTTTCTTTCAACTACTCCATTTTGTTGTGGAGTTCTAGGTGCTGAAAAATTATGAGAGATACCATGTTCTTCACAAAATTCTTCAAATTGAGCATTTTGGAATTCTCCACCATGATCACTTCTTATGGATACAATCTTTAGTGATTTTTAATTTTGGATTTGCTTAGCATACTTCTTAAAGGCTTTGAAAGCATCACTTTTCTGCACAAGAAACAAAGTCCAAGAATATCTAGAAAAATCATCAATAATGACTAAAGCGTATACATTACCTCCGAAGCTTTTTGTTCTTGATGGACCAAAGAGATCCATGTGTAACAATTGTAGTGGTCTTGTAGTAGACACCACATTCTTAGATTTGAAAGTTGTTTTGGTCTGTTTGCCCTTTTGGCATGCATTACATAATTTGTCCTTGATGAACTTCATCTTTGGTAGACCAATAACTAAGTCATGCTTAACCAATTTGTTCAAGTTCTCCATGTGAATGTGAGCGATCCTCTTGTGCCATAACCAAGCGTCATTGTTGTTTACCATAAGACATTGTACCTTCAGAGGCAAATCATCTAAAGTAATCATAAAAATATTGTTAGTTCTTATACCTTTGAGTTTTACCTCATTGGTTGCCTCATCCATAATGCGACATTCATCTTTGTTGAATTTGATCTTGAACCCTCTATCGCAAAGTTGACTTATGCTAAGAAGATTGTGTTTTAATCCTTCAACATAAAGAACATCCTCAATTTGAATGGATGGAGGTGTGCCAACTATTCCAACGCCAAGAATCTTTCCTTTGGTGTTGTCTCCATAGGTGACATACCCTTTGGCTTTATGTACTAGATATGAAAATTGGTGTACATCTCCTATCATATGCTTTGAACATCCACTATCAAGATACCATACATTTGATGTGGATTTCAAGCATACCTACACAAACAAATTATTCTTTGTTAGGTATCCAAGTTTCCTTGGGTCCTTCATAGTTAGTTCCCTTTTTCACCCACACATAATGCCCACTTGCTATACTAAAGTTTCTAACATAGCAAGCATTAGGTGTATGGCCTTTAATACCACAATAAAAACAAGTAGGTTCAAAGTTACTTCTATATCTAGAAGGATAAGATTTCTTCTTAGGAAATGTTTTCTTTTTCGATACATTTTCCTTTTTCTTTTGATGATTATGAACAACTTGCTTCTTTTCAACTTTCTTGGGATTGGAACTATTACTAGCCTTTACAAAAACAGTGGGATTGTTACTTGGTTTCTAAGAATTCACATAACCAAGACCCCTTTTATCATTAGGATAACGTTGTTGGCTTAGTAATCCTTCCAATCCTATTTGTCCTTTTTCATATCTTTCAATGACTCTTTTCAATTGAACAATTTGAAAGACATTTGATTCACACTTGGAGCATGCAAAGTTTTCTTTTTCTTTAATAAAATTCTGTTTTTGAAGTTCAAAATCTTTAGTCATGGTGTCAATTTTTTCTAAACAACTTAGAAGTTCTTTTTCTTGATTTGACACCTTTTTGTATAAACTTTTGCATTCTCTCAAGAGTTCATCAATAGCATCTTGAACATCATCATCAAAAAGATTAAATTCATTACTAACCTCTTCTTCATTGTCGGAGTGATGTGAAGCCATTAATGCTAGATTTGCACATTCCTCGCTTTCTGAATCGGATGAAGAACTTATCTCATTATCTTCTCATGCAACATAAGCCTTTTTGTTCTTGAACTCCTTTTTGCCTTTGAATCCATTTTTCTTGGAGAGTTTTGGACAATCCGGCTTTATGTGACCTTGCTTTCCACATTCATAACATGTGACATCTTGTGTTGATGTGGAGGCTTCTTTATCTTTATGATTATAAAATTTCTTCCTCTTGACAAAGTTAGCATTATGAAGATTATTTTTATGACCAAAATATTTTCCTAACCTTTTTACAAGAAGCAAGAAGTTTTCATCTTCCTCCGATGCATCTTGAAGAAGGTTTATTGCCTTTTTGTCATAGAGAACTTTCTTTTTATCATCGTCGTCCCATGCAGTTTTGGGTTTTACAGAACCAATGCCATTGATTACTGATATTGGGATAAATGGACCATTTTCAACAGCATCCTATACTTCCTCTCCTTGTGCTTCTAAATGCGCCTTCATGCGTATTTTCCAGAAGTCAAAATATTCACCACAGAATAGAGGAGGCTTGTTGTTACTACCACCATCTCTGAAGACTGGTTGATGATTTGCGGAAGCCATTCTGGATCTTTAGGAATAAGTTACCTATAACTTGCTCTGATGCCAATTGTAAGTCTCAGAGTGCCTAAGAGGGGGGGGTGAATTAGGTCTTATAAAATTTATTCGGTTTTATGAGAATGCTTGGTAGTAATTTTTTTGGTTAAGTGTTTGAAGGTCTTGATTATATATTTATCTTTTCTTGATTATGGTGATGAAAGCGATAAATGCGGAAAAGTAAAGAACACGGTGATATATCCTGGTTCCCCTCACAATCCGAGAGTACTCCAGTCCCCTTTCCAACACGAAAGAGATTTCACTATAGTTAGAATGATTGTACAGCCTATGCTTACTATCTAACCTATAGGGTGATCAAAGGTTCTTAACACCTTTAAGACCAAACAAACACTAATGTGAATGAAGAACAATCCTCTTCAAATCACAACACTTACTTCCAACAATCCTGGATAGTAAGGGAAAATCTTTAAGTAATACAATAGTTTATTTTGAAGTATATGGAGAGCTTTATCAATCTTCAATTGATCTTCTTCTTCAAGATAAAAACAATTCTCAACAATGTATATAAATTTTCACAATGTATGAATGAAACTTGTAATGATTTAATGAAAGTGTATATGGCAAGTTTCACAAAATTATGAACACATGAAAGTTTAAATTCAAATGTGAGTAAATGAGAAAATTGTTAATGAAGAAGTATATTTGTTAATTTGAAAATTGAAGTATTGAACATTGTTTAAAAATAAGAAAATCTGCATTTTATAAAGTTGTAAGAACCTCTTCATTCATGCCAATTCATATGAAAAGTTGCAATGCATTCATGAAAAGATACCACTTGAAAAATGTTCAAAAAACAAAGTAAAAGCTGCATTGGTTCGCTAGGAACCGGTTCCGATACTGACAGAACCCGGTTCTTAGTGAACGTTATAATTTGAATTTCAAAATTTATCACACAGGAACCGGTTCCCCTATTGATAAAACCCGGTTTCTGGTACAAAATCCAGGGACATGTTTTTTGAGAAAAGCTGGAACCCGGTTCCCTGTTAGGGAGGAACCGGTTCCTAAAGGATTATTTTCAAAAGTACATTTTGAAAGATATTTCAAACAAAGTTTTTCTTGATGTTAAAGTTATGGAATATGTATATGTCGATGAATGCATATTGTGAACATCTATATTCAAGCTTTAAAGAATTATTTATACCATATTGACATTTGATGATTCTTCAATAATTCTTCAATAATCTTCAAGACTTTTATTTGATGTTGATAAGCTTTTTGCACATCCTTTGAAAGTTGATGTCCATGTTGTCTTCATCAAAACACATGCTTTAAATATGACTTGAGAAGCTTGCAATTACATTCTCCCCCTTTTTGATGATGACAACCAAGTCTTGAAAACGATTTCTTGAAATGTTCATGTTGTTTTGTGTAGCAAAAATGTTGAGTAAATGCAAGGCTCCCCCTAAATTGTATGCTCCCCCTAAGTCCATGATTCTTTGAATTTTGAAGAGAGTTTGATATTTATTTGGGCCTGCAATTTCTTTGATACAAAACAACACACATGCATACTCTTCTCCCCCTTTGTTAACATCAAAAAGGATGGGTAAAAAGGGTGAAATAGATACATATAAAAATTAAGACGTGTATCTTAAGAGAAACATTAGATATCACCTTCATCCAAAATACCAAGTTCTCTTCGGATTTTGAAGAAAGGTTCTCGAGCAAGCAGTTTAGTGAAGATATCTGCGAGTTGGTTATGAGTATCCACAAAAGTGACTTCGACATCTCCTTTAAGTACATGATCACGGAGAAAATGATGTCGAATATCTATATGTTTGGTTCTTGAATGCATGACCGGATTCTTTGTAATATTGATAGCACTTGTATTGTCGCATCGAAGAGGAATGCATCCGAGATCAAGTCCGTAATCACGGAGTTGTTGCTTGAGCCAAAGAATTTGTGCACAACAACTACCCGCTGCTATGTATTCTGCTTCGGCCGTGCTAAGAGCAACACATGCTTGCTTTTTACAAGCCCATGATACTAATGCATTTCCAATAATGTGACAAGTACCACTTGTGCTTTTACGATCAGTTTTATAACCTGCATAATCCGCGTCAGAATAACCAATTAAAGTGCAAGTACTACTTTTTGGATACCATAGGCCGACATTGATTGTTCCTTTAAGATACTTCATGATCCTTTTAACTGCCATGAGGTGTGATTCCTTTGGATTTGCTTGAAAGCGAGCGCAAAGACAAACACTAAACATGATGTCAGGACGGCTTGCCGTCAAGTATAATAAAGAACCAATCATACCTCTGTACTTTGTAATATCAATTGGAGTACCGAATTCATCTTGATCAACATATGTACCGGAGCCCATTGGAGTATTCGTGGCTTTACAATTGTCCATATCAAACTTTTTCAATAATTCTTTGCAATACTTAGATTGATTGATGAAGATTCCATCTTCTAGTTGCTTGATTTGAAGTCCAAGAAAGTAGTCCATCTTTCCCATCATAGACATCTCGAATTCTCCTTGCATCATCAATGAGAATTCCTCACACATTTCTTTGTTAGTCGATCCAAAAATGATATCATCAACATAGACTTGAACCAATAAAGTGTTACTTTGGATTTTCTTAATGAACAAGGTTTTATCAACCTTACCCTTTTCGAAACCTTTTTCACACAAAAAATTGCTAAGTCTATCATACCATGCTCTTGGTGCTTGCTTTAAGCCATAAAGAGCCTTTCTCAACTTAAAGACATGTGAAGGATGTTTGAAGTCTTCAAATCCCGGGGGTTGTTTGACATAGACTTCTTCATTGATGTATCCATTCAAGAATGCGCTTTTGACGTCCATTTGAAAAAGCTGAAAATTTAATGAACAAGCATAAGAAAGTAAAAGACGTATAGCTTCTAACCTTGCAACCGGAGCAAATGTTTCTTCAAAGTCGAATCCTTCCTCCTGATTGTAACCTTGGGCAACCAACCTTGCTTTGTTTCGAACAATTAGACCATTCTCATCAAGTTTGTTCTTAAACACCCATCGGGTACCTATGATGTGTTTACCACTTGGTCTAGGAACAAGTTCCCAAACTTGATTTCTCTCGAATTGATTTAATTCTTCTTGCATAGCAATAATCCATTGATCATCTCCTAAGGCTTCATCAACTTTGGTGGGTTCACTTTGAGAAACAAACGCCATGTTTAAGCAAGCATCTTTTAGATTCAGTCTTGTTGATACTCCTTGGCTAATGTCACCAATAATTTTGTCAATAGAATGGTCTCTATGAGTTCTCCATTCTTTTGGTAGATCATTGGTGTTTGAATCTTGTTGAACAATATTTTCTGAATTTTCTGGTGATTTCTTAATTTGATCAAATGAAAGATCTTCCGGGGGTAAATCTATAGGATCATCATCATCACAAACAACTATTTCCTCCTTAGAGGGGTTAGTTTCATCAAAAGATACATGCATAGATTCTTCAATAGTTAAAGTTCTTTTATTATAAATTCTATATGCTTTACTAGAAAGCGAATAACCAAGAAAAATACCTTCGTCGGATTTCTCGTCAAACTTACCGAGATTATCCTTGTCATTATTAAGAACAAAGCACTTGCATCCGAAAATGTGAAAGTGAGCAATATTTGGCTTTCTTCCTTTGAAGAGTTCATATGGAGTCTTCTTTATTATAGGTCTAATGATAACTCGATTTCCAACATAACATGCCGTACTAACCGCATCCGCCCAAAAATATTTAGGAAGATTTGCATCACTAAGCATTGTTCTTGCAAGTTCCACTAGAAACCTATTCTTTCTTTCAACTACTCCATTTTGTTGTGGAGTTCTAGGTGATGAAAAATTATGAGAGATACCATGTTGTTCACAAAATTCTTCAAATTGAGCATTTTGGAATTCTCCACCATGATCACTTCTTATGGATACAATCTTTAGTGATTTTTCATTTTGGATTTGCTTAGCATACTTCTTAAAGGCTTTGAAAGCATCACTTTTCTGCACAAGAAACAAAGTCCAAGAATATCTAGAAATATCATCAATAATGACTAAAGCGTATACATTACCTCCGAAGCTTTTTGTTCTTGATGGACCAAAGAGATCCATGTGTAACAATTGTAGTGGTCTTGTAGTAGACACCACATTCTTAGATTTGAAAGTTGTTTTGGTCTGTTTGCCCTTTTGGCATGCATTACATGATTTTTCCTTGATGAACTTCATCTTTGGTAGTCCAATAACTAAGTCATGCTTAACCAATTTGTTCAAATTCTCCATGTGAATGTGAGCGATCCTCTTGTGCCATAACCAAGCGTCATTGTTGTTTACCATAAGACATTGTACCTTCAGAGACAAATCATCTAAAGTAATCATAAAAATATTGTTAGTTCTTATAACTTTGAGTTTTACCTCATTGGTTGCCTCATCCATAATGCGACATTCATCTTTGTTGAATTTGATCTTGAACCCTCTATCGCAAAGTTGACTTATGCTAAGAAGATTGTGTTTTAATCCTTCAACATAGAGAACATCCTCAATTTCAATGGATGGAGGTGTGCCAACTATTCCAACGCCAAGAATCTTTCCTTTGGTGTTGTCTCCATAGGTGACATACCCTTTGGCTTTATGTACTAGATATGAAAATTGGTGTACATCTCCTATCATATGCTTTGAACATCCACTATCAAGATACCATACATTTGATGTGGATTTCAAGCATACCTACACAAACAAATTATTCTTTGTTAGGTACCCAAGTTGCCTTGGGTCCTTCATAGTTAGTTCCCTTTTTCACCCACACATAATGCCCACTTGCTATACTAAAGTTTCTAACATAGCAAGCATTAGGTGTATGGCCTTTAATACCACAATAAAAACAAGTAGGTTCAAAGTTACTTCTATATCTAGAAGGATAAGATTTCTTCTTAGGAAATGTTTTCTTTTTCGATACATTTGCCTTTTTCTTTTGATGATTATGAACAACTTGCTTCTTTTCAACTTTCTTGGGATTGGAACTATTACTAGCCTTTACAAAAACAGTGGGATTGTTACTTGGTTTCTTAGAATTCACATAACCAAGACCCCTTTTATCATTAGGATAACGTTGTTGGCTTAGTAATCCTTCCAATCCTATTTGTCCTTTTTCATATCTTTCAATGACTCTTTTCAATTGAACAATTTGAAAGACATTTGATTCTCACTTGGAGCATGCAAAGTTTTCTTTTTCTTTAATAAAATTCTGTTTTTGAAGTTCAAAATCTTTAGTCATGGTGTCAACTTTTTCTAAACAACTTAGAAGTTCTTTTTCTTGATTTGACACCTTTTTGTATAAACTTTTGCATTCTCTCAAGAGTTCATCAATAGCATCTTGAACATCATCATCAAAAAGATTAAATTCATTACTAACCTCTTCTTCATTGTCGGAGTGATGTGAAGCCATTAATGCTAGATTTGCACATTCCTCGCTTTCTGAATCGGATGAAGAACTTATCTCATTATCTTCCCATGCAACATAAGCCTTTTTGTTCTTGAACTCCTTTTTGCCTTTGAATCCATTTTTCTTGGAGAGTTTTGGACAATCCGGCTTTATGTGACCTTGCTTTCCACATTCATAACATGTAACATCTTGTGTTGATGTGGAGGCTTCTTTATCTTTATGATTATAAAATTTCTTCCTCTTGACAAAGTTAGCATTATGAAGATTATTTTTATGACCAAAATATTTTCCTAACCTTTTTACAAGAAGCAAGAAGTTTTCATCTTCCTCCGATGCATCTTGAAGAAGGTTTATTGCCTTTTTGTCATAGAGAACTTTCTTTTTATCATCGTCGTCCCATGCAGTTTTGGGTTTTACAGAACCAATGCCATTGATTACTGATATTGGGATAAATGGACCATTTTCAACAGCATCCTATACTTCCTCTCCTTGTGCTTCTAAATGCGCCTTCATGCGTATTTTCCAGAAGTCAAAATATTCACCACAGAATAGAGGAGGCTTGTTGTTACTACCACCATCTCTGAAGACTGGTTGATGATTTGCGGAAGCCATTCTGGATCTTTAGGAATAAGTTACCTATAACTTGCTCTGATGCCAATTGTAAGTCTCAGAGTGCCTAAGAGGGGGGGGGGGGGGTGAATTAGCTCTTATAAAATTTATTGGGTTTTATGAGAATGCTTGGTAGTAATTTTTTTGGTTAAGTGTTTGAAGGTTTTGATTATATATTTATCTTTTCTTGATTATGGTGATGAAAGCGATAAATGCGGAAAAGTAAAGAACACGGTGATATATCCTGGTTCCCCTCACAATCCGAGAGTACTCCAGTCCCCTTTCCAACACGAAAGAGATTTCACTATAGTTAGAATGATTGTACAGCCTATGCTTACTATCTAACCTATAGGGTGATCAAAGGTTCTTAACACCTTTAAGACCAAACAAACACTAATGTGAATGAAGAACAATCCTCTTCAAGTCACAACACTTACTTCCAACAATCCTGGATAGTAAGGGAAAATCTTTAAGTAATACAATAGTTTATTTTGAAGTATATGGAGAGCTTTATCAATCTTCAATTGATATTATTCTTCAAGATAAAAACAATTCTCAACAATGCATATAAATGTTCACAATGTATGAATGAAACTTGTAATGATTTAATGAAAGTGTATATGGCAAGTTTCATAAAATTATGAACACATGAAAGTTTAAATTCAAATGTGAGTAAATGAGAAAAATTTTAATGAAGAAGTATATTTGTTAATTTGAAAATTGAAGTATTGAACATTGTTTGAAAATAAGAAAATCTGCATTTTATAAAGTTGTAAGAACCTCTTCATTCATGCCAATTCATATGAGAAGTTGCAATGCATTCATGAAAAGATACCACTTGAAAAATGTTCAAAAAACAAAGTAAAAGCTGCATTGGTTCGCTAGGAACCGGTTCCGATACTGACAGAACCCGGTTCTTAGTGAACGTTATAATTTGAATTTCAAAATTTATCACACAGGAACCGGTTCCCCTATTGATACAACCCGGTTCCTGGTACAAAATCCTGGGACATGTTTTTTGAGAAAAGCTGGAACCCGGTTCCCTGTTAGGGAGGAACCGGTTCCTAAAGGATTATTTTCAAAAATACATTTTGAAAGATATTTCAAACAAAGTTTTTCTTGATGTTAAAGTTATGGAATATGTATATGTTGATGAATGCATATTGTGAACATCTATATTCAAGCTTTAAAGAATTATTTATACCATATTGACATTTGATGATTCTTCAATAATTCTTCAATAATCTTCAAGACTTTTATTTGATGTTGATAAGCTTTTTGCACATCCTTTGAAAGTTGATGTCCATGTTGTCTTCATCAAAACACATGCTTTAAATATGACTTGAGAATCTTGCAATTACAGGGTGCATGTGTGCAAAGTGTATTTGATTGCATGCATTTAGTCTTTGATTTTTTGGTTGTCTATTTGTTATTTTTATCTTACCATATACACCTAATTACTAGCAATATATGAAACAATAAAAACGCGGAAAGGTTAAGTCCTACGCTATTACATCATTAAGGGGATGGGTGTACAAATTAACAATGGGGATTGCGAGAAATTAAATTCCTAGTTATCTATTACAACCATATTGAAATAATGTACAGGAAATGTAAAAATAGAATAGTCTTGTTTTTGTTAAGAAAAGAATTAATTTTTCTAAAGAAAACATTTTTGATCTTTGAATTTTTTGAGTTTTAAGAGGGATAAAATAAATTATTTAAATATAAAATGTTTTTTGGTTATTAAAAGCTAAAATAAGATAAATAAGATAAAAGGAGTCAGAATCAGCATATTGCTGAAACGAGAAGAAACTTAAGTTCTGACTCTGATACGCTGCAAGAGAGAAAATGTTAGTAGGAAAGTAGATGGTCACTAGTTCTGAGCCTGGGTACACCAAATTATGAGGTTGCTGGGAATAAAGGAAAACCATGAAGTTCTGATTGTTGAAGGGGTTCAGAAGCTATAGTGTAGCAGGGAACCTAGAAGTTCATATATCACTGGCAAGTCAGAAATTCTGGTTGCTTGAGAGAGTGAGATGGTAATGTTGTTGGGGTGAGGATATCTAGAAGTTTTGATCTAGGAGTATTGTCTAATAGATAAATGGGTAAAAATGTCAATAAATGAACCTAAAAAGATGCTTCTTGGGTTAGAACCCAGCACCCTTAGATCTAATGTCTTATGCACACGCTTTCTACCACTGGGATGGCTGTACATCCGGTATTAGAAGCAAAAGCATAAACATGTATTACAACGTAGACTCTGATGATAAATTCCATCTCTTTCTTCATGCTAATCAGAACATCTACAACTTAGTCATTTCCCAACAGAACAGAAAACACAAACGTAGCAATTATGGCAGGTTTCCATCATAGTTGCAGAAACATAAAAAATGTCAAGACTGTAAATCAGAAACAAAGATTGTATCTGATAATCCTAGTTTCCTTAAGAAGTTATGAACTAATACTCTCCCTACTTAGGCAGGAAAATACATGAAATCCATGAATATGTAAAGCATCAGAATCAAGATGTCTACATTGTGTTCTGAACATACAAGTCCAACAATGCTTAAATGATATGGTGAGAGTCAACAGAAACTTACCTTGTAGCTGGAAAATGTTCTGACTGCTTGTAATGTTCTGATCAGCCTCCTTACGTGCTCAGCAAGTTGGAACAATCTTTATCTTGGACTATGAATGGCTGGAAAATTCTAGAACAGCCAAGAAGCAATATTCTGACCTTTTGAGGTGGATACTGATGAAGAACGTGTTACAACCAAAAAACAGAAGTTAGGAAAACTTCTAAATGTATATCATAAGCTGTATGGATGGTTTTGTCAAAAAACACTTGAGGAAAATTGGAGTTTGAATGCAAGAGTAAAAAACTAGCAGGTTTTGTATTTGTGTTTGTAGTTTCGTATTTCTGGAAATTTTAGCAAGGTTTCAAAGCTTTTTCTTTTCAATTTTTCCCCCGACCCCCTTCACAGTTGCAAATGAAGTTCAATTTATAGGAAAGAACTTTGTAGCTTGGAGAAGTCAAAAGTAGCACCATCATGCTAGTGTGTTGGCTTGTTCTTGAAGCAAGTTAAACAAGTATGGTGGTTAGTAGCTTTTAGCCGTGCCTAAGCTGGATTTGTAAGCATGAATTAAGAAAAAATACCCTCAGAAGCAAAAAGCAATTCATGGACCCATCATACTCTTGTACAAAAGTTTGCTTTTTCAAGGACAACAATGTACTTCTATGCCACACGTGGGGAAATCCTTTGGATAAAAACTCAAAAGTGGTTGTGAGCATTAAATGATGATGAGATTTATCAAAACCAGAAATATTGAAATATGAGATTATGCATCATAGCTTAAATCTGGGTCAGAAGTTCAGCATCAGCGCAACTTAGAAGAAACATCCAACTTCTGATCCTTGAATCTCTTTGCTCCAACATATTCTGAGTGAGTTCTCAAACTTTCCAGACATCTTATAACATGATTTGTAAGCCCTATTTGAATTACTCTTGAAAACTCTGACTGAACCTACGTGAAAACTGACTCAGGAATTGCAACCAAATTCTGATTTGAAAATGCTCAGAATTCACTAAGTGTTTAAGTTTCAGGGACGTGTCTTTGAAGACGTATAACTTGAAATCCCAACATTTCTAGAAGAAGTTATGTTGTGCAATGTTTTAGGTCTCATTGAGACCTAAAAATCTTGTGTTAGAAGTTCTTCCAGAATCATCTTGCATCATGGTGAAAATCCAGCCAGAAATTCAAAGCTTGTCATATTTCTTAAAAACATAGAAAAATTCTAAGTATTTAGAAATTTGACCTTTCCAAAGTAATTTTGACTTTTGAATTTCTTGATGAAACAAACTTCATATTTAAACATGTATGGATTAAATATGATTCTTGAAACTTGATTTTGATCCAAAAGTCAAAGTTTGACTTTTCAGTATGTAAATGACCATTTTACCCTTGTGAATGACTTTCTTGGAAAATTTATAATTCAAGGTTTGGAATTGGATGGAAGAAAACCTGAGGGTCTAGTATGGTCCTTTGAGAAATGAGAGGGCAAATTTTGGGGTACAACAACTGCCCCTGTTTAATCTTCTTACGCTTGAGGAGTTAGATTGGCGAATCTGCCATTTGTGACTTGAAAGTGGAAGATGAATGAACACTAGAGTGCCCAGAAATTTGCACTTGATGATGTCATGGTTGATTGTGTAGGGAATGGGCTTAAAAGATGTCATCCGAAGGTGATTGTTGATGGAAATTAGACTAAGTCTAAACTTGACTTCAACTGGAAAAGAATCGGAATAAATCTTGGAGTGATTTATCTGAACCAGAAGAAATGTCTACCAGAAAGAATCCGGATAAACCGTTGGGAGATTTGAACTGAACCAGTAGAGGTCCGGGGAAGAATCAGAATAAATCTTGGAATGACTTATCTGAACCAGAGAAAATGTATGCGGGAAAGAATCGGGATAAACCGTTGAGAGATTTAAACTGAACCTTTGAGAAATGAGTAATCTTTAACTGGGAAGAATCAGGATAAACCTTGGAGCGACTTATCTGAACCAGAAGAGATGTCTACCAGAAAGAATCAGGATAAACCGTTGAGAGATTTAAACTGAACCTTTGAGAAATGAGTAATCTTTAACTAGGAAGAATCAGGATAAATCTTGGAGCGACTTATCAGAACCAGAAGAAATGTCTACCAGAAAGAATCAGGATAAACCGTTGAGAGATTTAAACTGAAATAATAGAGGTCCAGGGAAGAATCAGAATAATCTTGGAATGACTTATCTAAACTAAAGAAAATGTCTGCGGGAAAGAATCAGGATAAACCGTTGAGAGATTTAAACTAAACCTTTGAGAAATGAGTAATCTTTAACTGGGAAGAATCAGGATAAATCTTGGAGAGACTTATCTGAACCAGAAGAAATATCTACCAGAAAGAATCAGGATAAACCATTGAGAGATTTAAACTGAACCAGTAGAAGTCTTGAATTCTTTTCAACTGGAAAGAATCAGGATAAATCTTGGAGCGACTTATCTGAACCAAAAGAAATGTCTACCAGAAAGAATCAGGATAAACCGTTGAGAGATTTAAACTGAACCTTTGAGAAGTGAATAATCTTTAACTGGGAAGAACCAGGATAAATCTTGGAGTGACTTATCTGAACCAGAAGAAATGTCTACCAGAAAGGATCAGGATAAACCATTGAGAGATTTAAACTAAACCAGTAGAGGTCTTGAAAGGAGTATTTGTCATGTAGATAATCACCCCGGCTTGTTTCGGGAATTGATCTATAAGTGATTTGTTCATAGACATTTGCCTTATCTTGTTGACAATAACTTTCTTCCGTTTGATCCTTCCTAAAAAGGCGAAGAGTTAATTGTATGTAATGTTATGATGTATGAAATGCATAGTGCAGTGAAATTGCGATATATGCATTTGTTTCATTGATGCTTATGATGTATGGATGCGTTGTACACGCATGTAAGCTGTTTTGCTGCTATGTTATTTGGATTAGGGAAAACAAATCCCTGACTGCTGTTGAGGATGGGGAGTGTAAGTCTTCATGTTCTGTTTGAAGTTGAAGTGTTGATGGGTGGGTTTCCATAACCAGAGAAATAAACTCTGCCAGGGAAGAGAAACGTCGTGTATTTCTTGTCGGCCTTATGAAATCCTGTCGGGAAATCCTAAGAAGTTGAATGACTTTTGCTGGGGAATCCTTGAGGTGGAAAATGGAAGTTTCGCCCTATCGGGGATATGAAGGCCAAAGGCACCAATAGGCTACATGTTAGGGATATGATAATGATCCTGTAACAGGATTTTGTGCTTCTGCCTCCGCTGGAGAAAGTACCTGCAAGGATTTCATGGAATGGCCCACAGATGTTGTTTTATTTCTTAAAACCATTAGTAATTGTCTTTCTGGTTTAGTTTTATTTTTTATGAGTTCATTTATAAACAGTAATTACATTTAAATGCATATGCTCAAAAATAAATGTTGGACGTTTTCGTAAACAAAACAGGAACATTAAAAGAAGAAACAAATAGTTTTGCACTTTCAAAGGAGTATCTTTGTATTAACTTGAATAAGTGTTTGTACAAAGATACAAACATCCTAGTAAGAGAATGTCATCGCGAAAAATGAAAATTGATACAAAGAAAAGAGCAACTATATGAAATAATCCCATGGGGTTCCCATTCTTCTATAGCCTTCATGTCTCTGAGCGTCTCGTCCATTTGCTGCTTTATACGAAGCTGATTGGATTGATTAGTACCGTTTGAGTTTGATGATTGATGATGAAGATTGGTTGTAAGGTAAACTAACGGGACATAATCATACGCTTTGAATCGCTAACTTTTGCCTGGACCGCCCTTTCGGGTTTTCAGTCCACCGGGATACCCTTTTTACCCAAGCTGCCCTTTCGGGTTTTCAACTTGTCGGGTGTACAAATATATTTGTATTTTATCCTTAATTTTTGCCCGAAACCTTTTGGATCGTCGGGATGCCCTGATTTTTGCCTAGGCCAATCGACCTAACAGGTCTTTGTTTATGCATAGTATCTTTTAACTATGTCTGCATTTACAGGGTGTGGAAGATCCTCGTCGTCCATAGTGGTTAAGATCATTGCCCCACCGGAAAATTTGCTCTTGATCACAAACGGTACTTCGTATGTAGGAGTCCATTTTCCCCTGGGATCACCTTGTGGTAGTAGGATAAGCTTGATTACCAGGTCACCAACTTGATATGCCTTACGTCTTACCTTCTTGTTGAAAGCTTTGATCATACATTTTTGGTACATCTGACCATGGCAGACAGCTGTAAGCCTCTTCTCATCAATCAAGTTCAACTGGTCAAATCGAGTTTGAATCCGTTCATCTTCACTTAACCCCGAATCCTTTATGATTCTCAAAGAAGGTATTTGGATTTAATTGGTAAAACAACTTCCATGCCGTATACCAAGGAGAAAGGAGTTGCCCCTGTTGATGTGTGTGCCGTGGTATGGTATCCGTGGAGAGCGAATGGTAACATCTCATGCCAATCTTTGTAGGTTACTGTAATTTTTTGTAGGATCTTCTTGATGTTTTTATTAGCGGCTTCTACAGCGCCATTCATCTTCGGCTGTTAAGGGGAAGAGTTATGATGCTGGATCTTGAATTGCACACACAGTGCAGTGATCATAGTATTATTGAGATTTGTACCATTATCTGTGATGATTCTTTCTGGAATACCGTATTGACAAATAAGATTATGCTTAATGAATCGGGCCAAACATTCTTTGTGATAGAAGCGAAGGATGTTGCCTTAACCCACTTCGTGAAGTAGTCAATGGCAACCAAGATGAAGCGGTGCCCATTAGAAGCTGTAGGTTTGACTTCTCCAATCATGTCGATGCCCCACATCGCGAATGGTCAAGGAGCAGTTAGGACGTTTAGGGGAACTAGAGGCACATGTACTTTTTCAGCATAGATCTGACACTTGTGACAGGTTCATGAATATTGATGACAATCTTCTTCCATGGTTGACCAGTAGTACCCTGCCCGTAGGATCTTTTTAGCCATCGTGTGACCACTAGGGTGGGTGCCGAAAGATCCTTCATGTAGATCAGCCATGATCTTTTCTGCTTCACTCTTGTCTATGCAACAAAGCAAAGTATAGTCGTGGTTGCACTTGTAGAGAATGCCATTACTCAGGAAGAACTTAGCAGAGAATCTTCTCAAGAATTTTTTGTCGTTAACTGAAGCTCCTTCCGGATACTCTTGGGCCTCGAGATATCTCTTAATTTCATGGAACCAAGGCTTGTCCACTACTTCTTCAGTATCGATCTCGTGATAGTAATTTGGTTCGTCCATCCTCTCTGTGGTGATCTGAGGAGTCTCATTATCTCAATTGATTTTGAACATGGATGACATAGTTGCTAGCGCGCCTGCTAGTTGATTTTCCTCGTGGAAAATGTTCGAAGGTAATTTCTTCAAAATGTGGGATCAATGTCAACACATGTTCTTTGTAAGGGATGAGATTAGGGTGCCTCGTGTCCCATTATCCTTTGATCTGACTGATGACTAATGCTGAATCTCCAAATACACTTAAGGACTTGATTCCCAAATCTATGGCAGCTTTGAGACCCAAAATACACGCTTCATATTCTGCCATATTACTGGTACAATTGAAACACAACCTAGCAGTGAAGGGAGTATGACATCCTTATGGGGATATGATCACAACGCATATGTCGTTGATGAGTGCGTTGGAAGCTCCTTCAAAATCCAAGGTCCATTGGGATCCTTGTTCAGGCCCGTCATATGGTTTTAGTTCTTCATAAATTCCTACCAACATGATGTCTTCATCTGGGAACTCGAGCTTCATGAACTGATAGTCATCCACAGCCTGATGATCAAGGTGATCGGCAAATACACTTCCCTTTATGGCTTTCTGAGTAGTGTACTGAATGTCGTATTTAGTCAGGACCATCTGCCATCTTGCTATTCTCCCAGAAAGGGCGGGCTTCTCGAATATGTATTTAATTGGATCCATCTTGGATATCAATAAGGTAGTATGGGTCAACATATATTGTCTTAGCTGGCGAGCAGCCCATGCCAAAGCATATCAAGTTTTCTCGAGCAGTGAATATCTAGTTTCACAGTCGGTAAACTTTTTTCTCGGGTAGTAAATTGCATGCTCTTTTTGGCCAGTCTCGTCATGCTGCCCCAGCACACACCCCATTGAATTTTCCAAGACAGTTAAATACATGATCAAAGGTCTTCCCTCGACTGGCCGCATCAAAACGGGAGGCTCTTGAAGGTATACTTTGATCCTATCAAAGGCAACCTGGAAGTCGTCATTCCATTCTACTACTTGATCTTTCTTCAGTAATTTGAAGATTGGTTCACAAGTAGCAATCAGATGGGAAATGAACCGGGCGATATAGTTCAACCATCCTAAGAATCCCTTAAATTCCTTCTCAGTGCGAGGAGCGGGCATTTCCTGTATTGCTTTTACCTTTGCAGGGCCCACTTCGATACCTTTTCCGCTGACAATGAAATCTAAGAGTTTACCAGACCTTACTCCAAAAGTGCATTTATTTGGATTCAGCCTTAGTTTGTATCTCTTCAGTCTTTCAAATAGTTTCTACAGATGGTCAAGATGCTCTTCTTCAGTTTGAGATCTGGCTATCATGTCATCCACATAGACTTCTATTTCGTGATGGATCATGTCGTGAAATAGAGCTACCATGGCACGCTGATAGGTTTCCCCATCATTCTTCCACCCGAATGGCATAACCTTGTAACAGAAAGTACCCCACTGTGTGACGAAGGTCGTTTTTTCCATGTGCTCAGGTGCCATTTTGATCTGGTTGTATTCGGAGAAACCGTCCATGAAAGAAAATACTTTATGCAGTGCGGTATTGTCAACCAGAATATCGATGTGGGGAAACAGGAAGTCATCCTTCAGGCTTTCCCTATTCAAGTCTCTGTAGTCCACACACATGCGTACCTTACCATCCTTTTTAGGCACTGGAACAACATTGGCGACCCGTTGTGGATAGGAGGTGACAACCAAGAATCCGGTGTTGAAATGCTTCATGACTTCAGTCTTAATTTTCTCTGACATTTCTGGTCTCATGCGACAGACTTTCTATTTTACTGGAGGGCGGTCTTCTTTTATCGGTAGACGATGGGCCACAATGTCAGCGTCGAGCCCTGGCATGTCTTCATATGACCAAGCAAAAACCTCAAGATAGTCATGTAGTAACTGAGTTAAGCGCTTCTTGATGCTAGGCTCCAGGTTGGCACCTACCTTGATTTCTTTTTTGTCCTCTTCAGTACCTAAGTTAACTGTTTCCACTAGCTCTTCATGGGGTTGTATGGTCCTTTCTTCCTGTTGCAATAACCTGTCTAGTTCCCCTGGTACCTCACAATCTTCCTCACCTTCGTCTTTGGCTTGGTAGATTGGATTTTCCAAGTCATGATAGGTCATAGCAGAATCGTTACCCATGGGATCCTGAGTGGATGTGGATCTGCATTTTGATATGTGAGTGTGTGTAAGAACATAGTTATCTTTGAAAAATGATAAAGGTTAAAAAAGAGAAAACCAATGAGTGTAAAAATTTGCATGCAAAAACATCCATGATTTATTGATGACATATGAAAATGAAGTAACAACCCTCACAAATGGACCGTTGTGCCTCGGGTAAGACACAAGGTTTTAAAAGTCTAAATTGTTTAATTATTACAAATCTGACAAAAATTGAAAGAGAATTACTCTTGAAGAAAAGTAATAGGGACAAATTCTTTGGCTTCCCAGTTGTTGAGTCCTCTGCCGACGGTTGGGGAGATCCACTCGTCCAGATCACAACTATCATCACTGTCTTCTACCGTGTTGACTCCCTGATTGGTGATACGTGAAGGTAGCCCCCCGACGCAAGTTTGTCGAACAACCTTTTGTGCCTCCGAGGTTAAGCCCAACCCAAATTTGTTGGAATTGTAAGGAATATCCAGGAGTTGACCCCAGATAGTGCATCCACCTTCTTCAATCAGTGCTCTAACATCTTTCAAAGAGGCCATTTTCAATGGTGGCCCGATAGATTTTGAAATCTTGGTAGCAGTCTTGGCTGTCGCAACTGTTTGTGGGACCTCCTCGAAATGCTGACACGGAGTTTTGATGAACTCACCATCCATTTCCACGTACCTGAAAGAGTTTAAGTGACTGACCATATATTCTTTCTCCCCGTGAACAGTGACGATCTTTCCCTTGATCGGGTATTTCAACATCTGATGTAACATAGAGGTGATGGAACCAGCGCCATGGATCCAAGGCCGGCCAAACAAACAGGAATAGGAAGGGTGGATATCCATTACATAGAAAGTTGAATCAAAGGTCTGAGAACCAATTTTGACAGGGATGTCCACCTCCCCGTGCACCATTCTCTTCGAACCATCGAAGGCCCTTACCACTATGTTTCTGGGTTTTAAGGTCAAAACTTCACAGTCTAGCCTATCCAGAGCCTTCTTGGTCAACACGTTCAATGATGAACTAGTATCTACCAGGACATGAGCCAAGGTAGTGCCCCGACATTCGACGAAAACATGTAGCGCATCATTGTGTTTTCTTCCTCTAGGTGTCAAATCAGCGTCAAAAAATCCCAAATCGTTATTTGCTGTCAGACTGGCCACACAATCTTCAAATTGGTTCACAGAGGTATCTTGTGGCACATGGGCAATTTTAAAAAATTTCACCAAAGCCTTCGCATGAGCTTCAGAGCACAACAGCAAAGCTAACATAGAAATCTTTGAAGGGGTCTGCCCTAGTTGTTCGACTACATTGTAGTCACTTTTCTTTATAATTTTCAAAATTTCATCCATCTCCTTCTTGGAAGCCTCCGAGATAGATACTGGTTGCGCCTTCGTCCAAACAGGCTCAACCAAAATGTCTTTGCCCCGAGTCTCGGTCAACTTGGTGATAGGGGTGTCAGCGGAGGTGATCACAGGAACTGTAGTAGTAGTATCAACAGGAACAAAAGCAGGAATGATCACAAGACCAATAACAACTTTTGGAGGAGAAATCTCAGGGGAGAACACTCTTCTACTTCTGGTTATTTTGTTGGTTCCTGCAATGTTTCCAATGTCGGGGTCAGCCCTCTCAAAAACCGAGTCTTCATCAGCCAGCCAATCATGCTTGACATTGTGGTAGTAGACGTCACCCCCATAGTTCCAGGGAACAGTTTTATCTTAGGAGTATGGGATTGGCCCTGGCATATTAATTATCAGTAGAGTCATCTTCGGAACGAATGCAATCCTGATGGGTCTTTTGGTGGAGACCCTGGGAGGATTGGCGGAAATGGTTATTATTGAAACATCCTTGTAAGAAATGG
The DNA here is from genome assembly GCA_948472305.1 of Vicia faba. Lineage (NCBI taxonomy): Eukaryota > Viridiplantae > Streptophyta > Magnoliopsida > Fabales > Fabaceae > Vicia > Vicia faba. Next base: position 1,107,901,637 of record OX451741.1, read on the forward strand.
TTGGAACGGGAGTATTTTCAAACAAAATCTCTTTGTCATCCATCGGGCGCTGGACACCTGCCTTCAATAAATGAAAACCAGTCGGTAGAGATAAAGAGAGGTGGCAACCTTCGCCACAGCCCGAATATAAATCGGCCTTCAACAGGTCCCTCTTGACGGTCAGGAGAGGAGTAACGAGTTCATCAACAATAGTAAAAAATACATAACCTTCAATGGCGTTAATTCCACGGCTGTGCTTGGGCATAGGAGCAGTGATAACATTTGGGATCTCAGGGGCATCAAATTCAATTTCCTTTTCCTCGAGAAAGTCTTGCACCTTATTTTTCAGAGCCCATCAATCGTTTGTATCATGACCTGGACTTTCTAAATGGTAAGAACAACGAGCATTTGGGTTGTAACGGGGAGAGGAAGTGTTGGGATTCTTCGGAGCTTCCCGCAAGGTTACCAGATTAGATCTCAACAAATGTGGCAAGACTTGAGACAACGTCATATTTATCTCGGTAAACTGTCTTACCAACCTTTCTATTCTCAGTTGACTATTCCTTTGTTGAGCAGGCGCAGGCTTAGAGATCATGACAACCCCTATCGCTAGATGGCGTTTAGTTCTATATTGATTCCTTTGATGGTACACAGCACCGACCTCTTTCTTCCCAGCAAATGGTTTCTTCGTCGTGCTCGAGGATGCATCTCTTTGAATTTTTCCACTTTTTATACCCGCTTCTACCTGTTCACCTGTCATGATTAATTCAGTAAATCTAGCCGAGGAGCTTCCAATTAGGTGTTTGAAGAAAGGGCCATATAGCATGCCTAAGAACATATCCACCAATTCTCTGTCAGATAGAGGGGGGTTGGACTCTTCCCGCGAGATCCCGCCATTTTTGAGCATAGGTTTTGAAACCTTCACCTGTACCCATGGACATGCCTTACAACTGTGTCCGAGTTGGAGCTAAGTCAGAATTATACTGGTATTGTTTGTAAAAGGCGGAAGCCAAGTCTTCCCAATTGCAAAATTGGTTCATTCCAACTGATAGAACCAATCCAATTGTGTCCCTGACAAGTTTCTTGTAATAAATGTACCCATAGGTCCCTATCGGCAGTATGGGGTTGAATTTTCCTGACGTATGACCTTAAATGTAGCTTTGGACAAGAGACACCGTCATATTTTGAGAAATTTGGGACCTTGAATTTCTGTGGTATGACAACCTCTGAGACAAGTCCTAACTCCTCAAAATCCAATCCTGGTACCCTCTAGATCTCCATAGCATTTAGGCGATCTTCCAATTGTTTGTATTTGTCGTCAGCTGGAGGATACTGCTCTTCAGAGTAATTAACCTCTTCTTTCTCTTCAGATTCTGGATGGTCAATCACTTCCTTGTTTTTCCCTTCTTGATTGTCCCCTTCACCCGATGATGTTGTGAAGTCTAGAGTCCGTCTAGCTGGTCCTTGGAACCTTCTTCCCATATTCAAAACACTGGCGGATTTCTTTGCTTTCTTCTTCTTTTCTTTGATCAGTAGAGTTTTCAACTCCTCTTATCCTTTTTCCAGAGTCAAGAATATTTGTTGAAACTGAGCATTTTGCGCCTGAAGATCTTTTACTGTATGTTCAATATCCATCTCACTGAAATAAACAGTAGAAAGATAAGGAGACCCGTTGTAAGAAACCTGTTTGTGTTATGATGAATGAAGATGCATATGCAAATGATTTCAAGGAAATTATGGATTTAAATTTGCTTTAGACAAAAAGGAACACATGTTATATTGATAAATCCAAGTTTGAGTACATCATGCCTCCTTGGGCTTACAATACAAAACTCATAAGATAAAAAATTCGAACGCATCCTTTTTGGTGTAATGTAGGCGTTCAGATTCCACTCCTCATGAAGCTGCTTGGTGAGTTCCAGAACTTTCCTCTCATTGGCATAGAATTGGGCTTCGAAAGTATCTCGTTCTTCTTTAAGTTGGATCCAGGATTTCTGTAGCTCCTCAAAATCAGTTGGCATATCAGGATGAGGAACGATGTAACGGGTGTCTCCCTCAGCAACTGGCTCCATAATCACAAGTAAGATGGCGAGGTAAGGCATCATAAGACGTTGAGCGCGAGCTCGCACCCATTTGAGGTAAGGCTCAAGAGGGATGGAATTCTTATGCCCCAGTGTCTTGCTGTCAACTCTGTTTATCATGCCCCAAGCTCAAACGAACCTTTTGCGATAACCCTGAATATCATTCTCATAGTCAAAGACAATTCCTTGGACGAGTGCATCATGTGGATCATCCCTTCTAGCATAACCAAACTGTCGCAATTCTAAACAAGGATTATAAGTGATTCCCCCCCTAATTCCTAAGAGAGGGGCATTAGGGAATTCCCCACAGCGATCAATGATGGTAACATCCTCCGAGGATCATGAACACCAATGAATATCTGAATGTGTAAGGGACATCATCCTACGAGACCATTTCAAACCCTGCTCATTCTTCAAAGTAGACCGAGGTAGGTGCGAAATAAACCACCTAGAAAATAGAGGAGTGCAACATAGAAGGGTCCCTCTTCTCTTTAGAGTGCGAGTATACATAGAGTGTAGAATATCCCCAAGTAAGGTAGGCACCGTATTATGCAACAGAAAAATCTTAACTGGATTCACATCTATGAGTTGGTCCGCATTAGGGAAAAGTACCATCCCATAGATGAGAAGGGCCAACACCTCCTAAAAGCTTGTAAATCCAGGCTATCCCAAAAATAGTGGGCTCTCAAATAAAAACTTAGCTGGAAATCCTTGGACACTTCTTCTGGTTTCCCAATTCGCCCCTACATCAGACTGTTGTAAAGACAGAGCTTGGGCAATTTCTTCAGGCTTTGGGTCTCTTTCCGTACTGTTGAATGGTAGCTGATTAAGGATAGGTACCCCTAATAATTGATAAAACTCGTCCATAGTAGGCACTAGCTGGTAATCAGGAAAAGTGAAGCAGTGGTGTGCCGGATCAAAGAACTGAAAGAGCACCTTTAACATTTCTTCATCAGGGGTTGAAGTGACCAAGTTGAGGAGTCGACCATGTTTTTCAGTGAAGGGAGAGCTTTCAGGAACCCTTGATGCTAACTCCTTGAGTTGAGGATGCACTTTCACAAGGTTGATTTGGATAGTGTTCTTGCAAGAAGATGTCATGTCCTACAAAACAAATACAAAGATAAACCCTAGAAAATCCTTGAAATGGTTAGTATGATATGCCATGTCATGATGTCATGATTATGCTAAGAAATCACAGATAACACAAGCAAATCACACAAGAGACCTTAGTTTTAAGGCTTGCATGGGTTTTAAGGTAGTACCCTCTTGAAGTTGGATTGGTTCAACCTGTCCTATAAATAGTAATCGGGTTCTAAGGGATCTCAATATCACTGACCTTTCCCACAAGCTTCGTTTGATAGGCGATTGACTCACAACCAAACAAAACTCAGGGGTCAAGTCTCAATGAGTATAGCATCGAGTATCTGCCGACCTTGGGAATACACCAAAGACGGCCATCTCGCTACGTCCTAATGACCAAGTTGTTCATTTAAAGGTTCTAAGGTTAGTTGACGCTTTATGACACCACGCAACGGCCCCGTGTTCTCCTTGATTAACTCAAGAGCTACTGATACCAACCAAATTGTCGCGTCAACGTAGCCATCGCTTCAACCGTGTCGGTATAACCTGCACAGTTTCCATGATCTAATGCTACTTACCTAAAAGGTTTTCCCCAGATCCGGGTGGAGGATCAGAATAAACTTAAGCAAGGAACCAAAATGTAAAGCATGCAAGTCAAACAAGGAAAGCAAGTAAATGTGATCTAATCCTAAGGTAACCCAATTTTTAAGTAATTCCCCAGCAGAGTCGCCAGTTATGTGATATGGTGGGAGAAATGACTTGGGAGTTTTGCGTTTGATCGCAATTGTTGCAGTTAGCAAGAGTCGCCATTGACTTTTCTTTTATCTAAAAGGAAAGGTTGAAAAGAACAGGAAAGACCTTTCGAGACATTTTCTTGAGTTCGGGGGGTAGATTATGAAAAGGGAAGGTGTTAGCACCCTTTTCATCCGTAGTTATCTACGGGCTCTTAGTTGCTTGCTAGATCACTTGCTTTTTGTTTGAAAATGTGTTTGCGATGTGAGTTTTGAAAGTATTTTGAAAAGGAATGTCTTTGTAATGGTTCTCATCTCTATAAGAATGCGTACAAAGTATTTTGTCTTTTGAAAAATGTTTCAAAGTGAAATTGTGGGTGTATAAAATGTTTTTGTTGTGAGCAAGCAATCAACTAAGAGCAATCTACCTACTCAAAAGGTCTTAAATGTTCTTTTCCTCCTCCTTTAGATGTTGCTATCTCACCATTTTTTTGGTAAGAAGCCCCATCGTTGGATGTGAAGGACAAGCGTGGGATGTTTGTATAGTCATAGAAGGCAACCTATGGGACGTTTTAGCAATGTCGTTTAGGGACTAGATCGTTTACTGAAGGCAACATCGAGGGTCATCGAGGGACTATGATCTTTTATCGAGGGTCTTTGCTATAACGTCCATATTCGAGGGACATGACTATTTTTCTGAGGCAACAAGTGAGATTACCCTAAGGGTGCATGTGTGCAAAGTGTATTTGATTGCATGTATTTAGTCTTTGATTTTCTGGTTGTCTATTTGTTGTTTTTATCTTACCATATACACCTAATTACTAGCAATATATGAAAGCAATAAAAACGCGGAAAGGTTAAGTCCTACGCTATTACATCATTAAGGGGATGGGGTGTACAAATTTACAATGGGGATTACGAGAAATTAAAGTCCTAGTTATCTATTACAACCATATTGAAATAATGTACAAGAAATGTAAAAATGGAATAGTCTTGTTTTTGTTAAGAAAAGAATTAATTTTTCTAAAGAAAACATTTTTTATCTTTGATTTTTTTGAGTTTTAAGAGGGATAAAATAAAGTATGTAAATATAAAATGTTTTTTGGTTATTAAAAGCTAAAATAAGATAAATAAGAGAAAAGGAGTCAAAATCAGCACATTGCTGAAATGAGAAGGAACAAAAGTTCTGACTCTGATACGCTGTAAGAGAGAAAATGTTAGTAGGAAAGTAGATGGTCAGAAGTTCTAGGCCTGGGTACACCAAGTTCTGAGTTTGCTGGGAATAAACGAAAACCTAGAAGTTCTGATTGTTGAAGTGGTTTAGAAGCTATAGTGTAGCAGAGAACCTAGAAGTTCATATATCACTGGCAAGTCAGAAATTCTGGTTGCTTGAGAGAGTGAGATGGTAATGTTGTTGGGGTGATGATACCTAGAAGTTCTGATCTAGGAGTATTGTATGACAGATAAATGGGTAAAAATGTAAATAAATGAACCTACAAAGATGCTTCTGGGGTTAGAACCCAAGACCCTTAGCTCTAATGTCTTATGCACACGCTTTCTACCACTGGGGTGGCTGTACATCCGGTATTAGAAGAAAAAGCATAAACATGTATTATAACGTAGACTCTGATGATAAATTCCATCTCTTTCTTCATGCTAATCAGGACATTTGCAACTTAGTCATTTCCCAACAGAACGGAAAACACAAACATAACAATTATGGCAGGTTTCCATCATGGTTACAGAAACATAAAAAATGTCAAGACTGTAAATCAGAAACAAGCATGTATCTTCTAATCCTAGTTTCCCTAAGAAGTTCTGAATTGATATTCTCCCTACTTAGGCAGAAAATACATGAAATCCATGAATATGTACAGCATCAGAATTAAGATGTCTACATTGTATTCTGAACATAAAAGTCTAGAAATGCTTAAATGATATGGTGAGAGTCAACAGAAACTTACCTTGCAGCTGGAAAATGTTTTGTCTGCTTGTAATGTTCTGATCAGCCTCCTTACGTGCTCAGCAAGTTAGAACAATCTTTATCTTGGACTATGAATGGCTGGAAAATTCTGGAACAACCAAGAAGCAATGTTCTGACCTTTTAAGGTGGAGACTGATGAAGAACGTGTTACAGCCAGAAAACAGAAGTTAGGACGGCTTCTAAATGTATATCAGAAGCTGTATGGATGGTTTTGTCAAGAAACACTTGAGGAAATTTTGAGTTTGAATGCAAGAGTCAAAAACTAGCAGGTTTTGTATTTGTGTTTGTAGTTTCAAATTTCTGGAAATTTTAGCAAGGTTTCACAGCTTTTTCTTTTAAATTTTTCCCCCGACCCCCTTCACAGTTGCAAATGAAGTTCAATTTATAGGCAAGAACTTTGTAGCTTGGAGAAGTCAAAAGTACCACCATCATGCTAGCATGCTGGCTTGTTCTTGAAGCAAGTTAAACAAGTATGGTGGTTAGCAGCTTTTAGTCGTGCCTAAGCTGGATTTTTAAGCATGAATTAAGGAAAAGTACCCTCATAAGCAAAAAGTAAAGCATGGGCCCAACATACTCTTGTACAAAAGTTTGCTTTTTCAAGGACAACAATGTACTTTTATGCCACACATGGGGAAATCCTTTGCATAAAAACTCAAAAGTGGTTGTGAGCATTAAATGATGATGAGATTTATCAAAACCAGAAATCCTGCAATATGAGATTATGCATCATAGCTTAAATCTGGGTCAGAAGTTCAGCATCAGCGCAACTTAGAACAAACATCCAACTTCTGATCCTTGAATCTCTTTGCTCCAGCATGTTCTGAGTGAGTTCTCTGACTTTTTAGACAGCTTATAACATGCTTTGTAAGCCCTCTTTGAATTACTCTTGAAAATTCTGACTGAACCTACGTGAAAACTAGCTCAGAAATTGTAACCAAATTCTGATTTGAAAATGCTCAGAATTTACTAAGTGTTTAAGTTTCAGGGACGTGTCTTTGAAGACGTATAACTTGAAATCCCAGCATTTATAGAAGAAGTTATGTTCTGCAATGTTTTAGGTCTCATTGAGACCTAAAACTCTTGTGTTAGAAGTTCTTCCAGAATCAGCTTGCATCATGGTGAAAATCCGGCCAGAAATTCTGAGCTTGTCATATTTCTTAAACACTTAGAAAAATTCTAAGTATTTAGAAATTTGACCTTTCCAAAGTAATTTTGACTTTTGAATTTCTTGATGAAACAAACTTCATATTTCAACATGTGTGGATAAAATATGATTCTTGAAACTTGATTTTGATCCAAAAGTCAAAGTTTGACTTTTCAGTGTGCAAATGATCATTTTTCCCTTGTGAATGACTTTCTTGGAAAATTTATAATTCAAGCTTTGGAATTGGATGGAAGCATACCTGAGGGTCCAGGATGATCCTTTGAGAAATGAGATGGCAAATTTTGGGGTACAACAGCAGGGTTATGGATATTTTCAGAAAACATGTTATTAGGCTCAGGGTTTCTATCTTCGGTTATACTATCCTAGAAATATCCAAGTTCACGGTCCAAAATAAGGTCCTCTTGGCTACAAGTAAAAACATGTGAGCCACTAGGAAATCCTAACAAATCAACAAGTTCACGGTTATTATACCGATATTCAATACCGAACATTCTAAAGGTAATTAGTCCTTGGTTAAATCCTAATCCACGGTCAGGCAAAAAGATAAGTGAGCTTAGGAATTCTAAGGTCAGCTTACGGTAAGAACTAAGTCTCCTTCTCAAGGGAGAAATGTCCCAACCTATTTGGTTCAGCAAAAACATCACACTATCCCTAATACCTAAAGTTATCATGGTAGGGCCATTAGGGTAGAAACTCAATGCCTCAAAACGCCTCCTCTGGGCTCTTCCTCTGAAAGCAATTCCCATTGTGTTAACTTCTTGCATCGTTAGTTAGTTCGGTTAGATAAAATTATGTTAGTCTGTAAGTACGTTGACAATTAGAATTAAGTTATTAGTGGTTAACGTTAAAGAACAATACTTCATAACTTTTATGAAAAGAAAAAGAAAGAAAAGTAACAAAATGAAAAGATAAAAATTAGTAAATCAAAATAAAAGACTAGAAAGTGGGGTGTCTCCCACTAAGCACTTTATTTTATGTCGTAAGCTCGACATAATTTTAATAGGTGATTAAATCTGGAAGTGAGCGTGTAGCTCTGCAAGATGGAAACTAGCGGAGTAGTCTATGTTTTCTATACAATGATAGTTCTTTAAGCGCTGCCCGTTTATGATAAACGGTTCGCTAGATTTTCCTTTAATTTCAATAGCTCCACTTGGAAAACCATAGTTATTTCAAACGGACCGGACCACCTATAACAAAGTTTTCCTGGTAACAATTTAAGTCTAGAATTAAACAGGAGCACTATGTCGCCTTCATTGAACTCTTTCCTAGATATGCGCTTGTCGTGCCAATTTTTTGTTCTTTCTTTATAGATCCTGGCATTTTCATATACATCTATTTTAAGTTCTTCTAACTCATGGATATCCAAGATCCGTTTTTCACCTGCGGAAATGTAACTGAACTTGAGGGTTTTGATTGCCCAATAAGATTTATTCTCGAGTTCTACCAGCAGATGACACAATTTTCCATCAACTAGTTTGAATGGTGTGGTTCCTATAGGTGTCTTATAGGCTGTTCTATATGCCCACAACGCCTCGTGTAATTTGGACGACCAATCATTCCTAGAAGTGGCAACTGTTTTTTCTAAGATTTACTTAATCTCTCTGTTGGAGACTGTTGCACCCCAAAATTTGCTCTCTCATTGTACTCAAATCATACTTCTAGAGGTCCTCAACTTGCCCAATGATGCTTAAGGATTGACCAGACAAATCCTCCTCCTAAGACAATGAGCCTCAAATTAGGGTTTCACTCCTCATCAAGATGTTTGAGTTACAAGGGTCCTAAATGGTTTCCATAGCACTAATATGTTCTCAATATCACCCATGCCAAGTTGCATGTCTTGCAAAAGAAGTTTGCTCAGTCAATTGCTCAAATGCCTGAAAATCAACTATACTAGGTCAAAAGTCAAATGTGGCCCTCATGCAGTCAAACTTCAAGATTTTTGCTCAACATCAACATTTTGAAGTAACATCCATCATTTGATCAATGGTTTATCATGATTCCTCAAGGAATGCCCCAAATTCATCAAAACTCAAAAGTTGCTAAATTAGGGTTTCTATAGGAAAAGTCAACCAAACTTTGACCAGGCATAACTTTCTAATACTTTATCAGAAATTTCCCATCCAAGGCTCATTTTGAAGAGGATGCAATTCCTTACAACTTGTCTTCATCCTTCAAGTTAAAAAAAAGGCACTCATGAAAAGATATGAATTCAGACATTATAGGTCATTTCAAAAAGGCAACAAAAACACCTTTTGGGTCAAAGCTTCTTACATGAACATGGAAGATCCAGTTGAGGTGAAACCAACATGGTTGTTTAGAGGACATCCTAAGATTTCTAAAAAGTCCAATAACACCCTCTTAGGGTCAAAATTAAGAGAGATGTGCATTGTCAAAGTTGGCCATTTTTGGAAATTTGCACAAATTCAACCATGCCCAAAATGCATTTTTATTCAAATGGGCCCATCCTTTTATGCCTGCATCTTGTTCCTAACATGGTCCACGACCCATGAACCACTCCATGCTTCATTCACTTATTTATTTAATTTATTGTGATTTTATTCATTTAAAATTCAAATAAAATCAAATAAAATCAAAATAAATCATATAAGTTGCTTTTGGGATGATTTTGGCATTGAATGAAGATAATATATGCTGTCAAACTAAATTTCAAATCATGCAAGGGCTGATTGGGATAAGAATGGCATGATTTGGATTGTTTTGGAAACAAATAATGCAAGGAACAAATCAAATCTTTTCTCCATGATTGTTCAAGATTGAATCTGTTTTTGTTGACCTAATGCCATCTAATGCATATACACAATGTTTACAGACGAAAAGGACACAAAAGGCAGCCTCCATAAGTCCAGAAAAACTCCAATTTTTGAGAAGAAAAGTGTTGTTCGAATTCTGATTTAGAGGGCGGTTCAAGGTGGTTCAAGGCCACCAATCCACTCCTGGGAACCTCTTGAAGCTAACAGCATCATTGGCACGCGTAAAAGCTCCAGGAATTATCACCTTACAGTATCACGGTTTGCCACTTTTCTCGAATTTGGTTCTGCAAATTTACGCATTATAAATAATTTCTAAGCATGCCTTCTTGTTTGTATCATCATTTAGAATGTATTTGTATGATTAATTATGAGTTTTAGCGCATGTATGGATAACTTCCATTGTTAGGGTTTAAGGTTGTGTTTTAGGGCTTTTTGATAAAGGTAAAATTAGGGCAAAAGATGGATACCATCGTACTCGTAAGATCAAAACTAGTTGATATGTATGTTTGGATTTAATTTATCTTGCTTGGTTGAGATTTTTGAGATTGACAGGGTTACATCTACAACGCTTTTCCATAGGTAAAAGGTTGTCACCTAAAACGATAGTCCGAGGAAGAAGACAATGATGTGGCAATGTCCCACTGGCCAGTTTGAACGTTGGCGCATTTTCTGGGCATAAGGCGTTTGTGATTGGTGGGAATAGAACTGACTGTTTTGGAATGATGGTTCGCGTTTGCGTTTCGCAAAATGTCGCGGTAAGCAAGATTTGCCACCATCTTTTATTTTCTCCAACAAGGAAAGGACAAAAGCACATCAAAATTCCTTTTCGAGATGTTTCTCGGGTTCGGGAGGTAGATTATAGAAAGGGAAGGTATTAGCACCCTTTCTATCTGTGGTTATCCACGGGCTCTTAGGTACTTGCTCACTATGTTTTCAAAAGTTTTTGCTTTTCTTGTGTTTGTGGGTTTTGAAAAAATTTTGTTTGAAAACTTCGATTTAACTCTTGTATCTATCCTCAAGAGTGTATGAAGTGTTGTTTGAAAACTTTGTTTGAAAAAGTGTAAGTGCGAAAAGTATTTTTGTTTTGAAAGAGCAAGTACCCAAGAACCTCTACCTACTCAAAAGAAATTAAGCTGTGTAAATGTCCTTTAGACAGTGCTATCCCACTATTGAGAAGTAGGTAGCACCGTCGTTGGAGTTTTCGGGTCAATTCGATTATGAGACATGTGGTCACTAAAGCAATGGTAGGACGCCTTAGCGGTAACCCTAATGTCTTAGATCGTTTTTTATCGAGGCAACCGTTTTGAGGCAACTTTGATCTTTAGACAGGAGGGCGACCTCTAAAACTTCCTATACTCAATGACCACATCGAGGCAACCAAGTGAGGCGTACCCTAGGAGTGGCATGTACAAGTGTGTCAGGTTTCAGTTATGTTATCTTTGTACATGTTATGGTGAGCTACGATTAATTTTAATTCAAGATAAGTCTTGTCATGCATAGCCTAGTTAGCATACATCTAGCAGTTAATGGTTGCGGAAAGTAAAACTAAACTATTACAAGGCGTCGGGTATTTACATCGCCAAAAACAAACCCTTGAAAAAGTAAATGCGGAAAATAAATGAAAGCAATAAAAAGGTCCTAATTAAAGCTATTACATCCTCGGAGCAAATACAATTATATGATAAAAAATTAATAAAATAATACGCGCGAGAAAAAGTAATCGGAGAGCTTTTAGGGTTTTGACCCTTTTTTGAGAAAGAAGAAGATTTTTGTTATTTTGTATTTAATTAAATTAAACCTAGACTAATTAATTAATAAAAAGAAATATTTTTTTGGTTTTTTAGAATGTTTAAGAAAAATAGGTTAAAAGTTATTAAAAACCCTAATTCTACATTAATTTTAAATTATTGTAAAAAAGTTAAAATTAACCTAATTAAGACTAAATTAATTAATTACTTATTTACAAAAAAAATAATAAAAGTGATGAATTTAATAAAAATAATGTTTTTGTATTTTTGATTTGTATTATGAAAATGTTAACTATTTTGTTAGTAATTAAATCAAGAAAATAAATCAAGTAAATAAAAAAATATAAATGAAAGAAAATAAAAGGCAAACCCAGGGGGTGTTGGGCCAACTTTGGAGGTGTATTTGGAATTCTCAAGGCACAATTGCTGCAAACCTTTTTGACTTTTCTGGATCGTCCACACGTATGTTGACCAGGGAGTATGATAGTCCTTCAATCCTGGCCTTCAGATTTGGCCAGGAGCCACTTGGCGTGTGGATCCATGAGGTGTATGGTGGATCACGCGTTGGAGAGTACATGGGATCACCTGCAGAAAAAAATCAAATAATTGTTTTAGGGGACCTGGGATTCGAACCCAGGTCCCAAGGGATAATGCTTTAATGCCTTTGCCAACTGAACTGTAACGGGCGTTTGTTAAATGGATGGATAGAGAATATTATATACAAAAAATAAACAATATGCTGTAAACAAAAAAATAATGCGCGCGTTTTCAAACACACGAATCAGATACTAACACCTCATCATCTTCTTCGTTTGTCCTGCATAATTAGAATTAGATAGCGGGGGTTTTTAACCCCCACTACTCCCTACAAGGAAAAATAGCGATTAGGCGCACACTATCATAAATGTTTCGTGAGGTGTGGGTTAGAATCGTCTTGGCCTCACGATTTCAACCATGTATCCTATTAGTCCCAATTTTTCCTGGATTGAAAAGCCCCATTTAAAAGCTCAAGAACCCTAGAAATTCAGTCATGGTATCTTTCGATTCAGGGTGTTACAGTTCAATTCAATCATGCCATTAGCTTTGTATGATCTCTAGCAATGCAAAACAAACACAAACACATGTTAAATGCGCATGAATTAGGAGATATAATTCTGAATAAGAAGTGCAAACCGTGGGACTGTATGACGCGATTCCTTGAGCTTTGATGCTTGAATTTGATTGCAAAACAATCCTAGGACCTCCTGCAATATGTTTGGATGGATAAAACGCCTTGAATTGGCCTAGAATGCAAGAACAGGTTTTCACTTTTCTTGAAATTTCTTGAATTTGACAGGGTCGTTTCTGCAGCTTTCAGTCGTGTCCTAGGTCATGGTTTGCTTGCATACATATAGGAGAATCAAATTAGGTTAAAAGCTGGGCCAATATCCATGTGCATTGATGATTGAATCCTTGATTGAAAAATCAAATATTCTTGATTTTCCATGATTGAACAATGTTGCCAAAATTAGATTTTTTTTTTGTATCTTTGACTTGTGCACGAATTTGCCAGCATGTTTTGATCCTATTTGCTTCACAAATTGATTTAAAAAAACAAATCTTCTATTTTCTTATAATTTAAATTAATTAAATGGATTAATATTAATTAAAAATCCAATTAATCAATAAAAATAAGAAAATAAATCCAATTCATCTTGGTGGGTCGTGCATAAGTCATGGGTGAAGTTTCAAGAAGAGATTTGAGGCCCATTAGCAAAAAGAAGATGTTTTGAGCAAAGTTGACTTTTGCAAATTCATGAAAATTTCCCAACTTCTCCAATGCACAACTTGCTCAATTTTGATCATATGACCATGTTCTTGGACATTTTGGAAAGCTCTTGAAGTCCTCTAACCAATTCATTTGGTCCCATGTCATTTGGATTTACCAACATCAAGTTATGGGCTTTGACTCAAAGTGTACTTTTGTTGACTTTTGAAATTGACCTATAATGTAAAAATTGGTAACTTCTTGTGAGAGCATTTCTTGATCTTGGAGTGTGAAGATGGATTGTAGGAAATTGCATCCTCTTCAAAATGAGCTTTGGATGGAATTTTTCTGATAAACCATGAAAAAGTTATGCCCTTGTCAAAGTACAGTTGACTTTTCTGTTGTCCAAAAATAGTAACCTTTTGCACCTTGATGATTTTTGAGCTATTCTTGTGGAATCATGATCAAGACTTGATCAAATGATGATTGTGAACTCAAAATGAGATGTTGACCAAAAATTCTGACTTTTGACTGCAAAATGACCATTTTGCCCTTGCAGTTGACTGTAGATCAAATGAGGCTTTTGACTGTGCAAATTGGCACTGTGAGTCTTGAAACTTGGCATGTAGGTGCTAGAGAATGTATATAGGCCTATGAGATTTGATTGAACCATTGAGAACCCCAAATTCCTTGAAAGAACCAAAACCCTAATTTCAGCTGTCTTAGGAGGTGTTTGGAATGTACAACTCTTGAGCAATCTTGAACAATTTGAAGATCATTCTTGACAAATCTTGAGGAATATGGGAGGGAAAATTTTAGGGTACAACAGTTGCCCCTGTTCAATCTTCTTAAACCTGAGGATGTAGATTGGCTTGCGTTCCTTTCGCGATCCGAAGGGGGAAGATGATTGAACACTAAATTGCCCAGAAATTTGCACTCGCATGGTGTAGTATCAGCAATGTGATGTCGGGAATGGGCTTACAGATGCCATTTGGAGAGATGATGGATAGGAGGATGGGCTTATAGATGCCATCTGGGGATTGTTGGTAGAAGGATGGGCTTATAGATGCCATCTGGAGATTGTTTGTAGAAGGATGGACTTATAGATGCCATCTGAAGGTTGTTTGTTGAATTTAAATTTTGTAAGTTGAAAGAAGGAACCTGTGTAGGGTTGCCTGACGATGAGTCCGTGTAAAACTGCATTTTGGAAGGAAGGAAACCTGTGTATGGTTGACTGATGATGAGTCCGTGTGAAACTGCATCTTGGAAGGAAGGAGCCTGTGTAAGGTTGCTTTGCACTACGTTGGGAAATTGCAAGGAGGAACATGGGTAAGGTTACTTCGGGATAAGTTTGTGTAAAACCTCTGGAGGAACCTGAGTAAGGTGATAAGTCCGTGTAAAACTTCTGGAGGAACCTGAGTAAGGTTACTTTGTGATAAGTCCGTGTAAAACTTCTGAAGGAACCTGGGTAAGGTTACTTTGACGATGAGTTCGTGTAAAACTTCATCTGAAATTGAGAAGGAACCTATGTAGGGTTACTTTGTAATGAGTTCGTGTGAAACTGCATCTTGGAAAGAAAAGGAACCGGTGTAGGGTCGCCTGAGGATGTCTTCATTGACGGGTTGTCTTCATTGACGGGTTGTCTCTATTGACGGGTTGTCTCTATTGACGGGTTGTCTCTATTGACAGGTTGTCTCCATTGACGGGTTGTCTCCATTGACGGGTTGTCTCCATTGACGGGTTGTCTCCATTGACGGGTTGTCTCCATTGACGGGTTGTCTCCATTGACGGTTTGTCTCCTTTGACGGGTTGTCTCTATTGACGGGTTGTCATCAGAAAAATCTTTTGGAATCGATTTAACTGGACTTGTCTTCTTTGGATTAGCGTTAGAAAAATCTTTAGGAATCGATTTAGCTGATTTTGTCTCCATTGACTGTGTTCGGATCAGAAAAATCTTTAGGAATCGATTTAACTGGTTTTGTCTCCATTGACTGGATTAGCATCAGAAAAATCTTTAGGAATCGATTTAACTGGTTTTGTCTCCATTGACTGGCTTCAGAAAAATCTTTAGGAATCGATTTAACTGGTTTTGTCTCCTTTGACTGGTGAGAACCTTAATTGTATCTTTCCTTAAAGGTAAAGGTCAGTCATATGCAATGCATGATATGGATCAAGCAATGATGTTCTTAACATAAATGAGATCGTATGATATGATGCATTTATGCATGTATCATGATGTATGGAAATGTGATGTTTTAGCTAGGGAAAATAAATCTCGGATAGCTGCTGGAGAATGATGTTGAATTCTTCGCTTCCACTGGGGATGATGAACGAAGATGCTAAACTTGCAAGAGAGGATGACTCTGTTGGGGAACAAACTGGTGAAGAGATTACTCTGCAGGGAATCACTTTGTGGGGAGGAGATGCTTTGCTGAGATTTTAACGATAACTCCGCTGGGGATTCCGTTGATAAGCTCTATTGGGGATTTTGATGATGAACTCCGCTGGGGATAGAAAGAACTTCGTTGGGGATGATCTTTCCGTTGCAACTTGCTGAGGATAACCCAGTTAGACTCTCGTGGGGATAACCTCTGAATATGGCTGGGGAGAGATATTTGTACCCTGCAGGGGACAAGCTTCTAGAATCTACTGGGGAAGATGATTCAACTCTGGTGGGGAAGCTTTTTTAGACTGCGCTGGGAAATGGCTCCACTGGGGGTATCTTGTATTCTGCCGGGGAACATTTTTATATTTCGTTGAGGAATATTAAGACTGCCGGGGATGCTTGCTGAGGAATATCTGTATACTCCACTGGGGAATATTCAGATCTACTGGGGATACCCAACTTCTTTAGGGCTGACGGTAGACTAACTCTGCTTAGGGGAGAGTATTGTTGATTCCTTCGTAGTTGCAAGTCTCAGTGGGGAGAGCTACCATTATTGTCTTACTCTGCGGGGAGTGAAGGTATCTTGGTCATACTCTTCAACTGAGTCTACCTTATACCTGGAGGACAGAGCAGCTTGTACAGTTCGGACAATTCTTATTGCCCCAGTTTCTGCGGGAGAAGAAGGCCTATGAGGTGCTTGATAACTGCCGATTGACAAACCTTCTTCTGGTAGGCAAGTGACGAGATGACGAGACATAGTCGTATGCTTTGATCCCTAATTTTGCCTGGACCGCCCCTTCGTGTTTTCAGTCCATCGGGATACCCTTTTTTGCCCAAGCCGCCTTTTCAGGTTTTCGACTTGCCGGGTGTACAGATTTTTTCATTTTTTATCCCTTATTTTTGCCCGAACCCTTTTGGTTCGCCGGGAAGCCCTTATTTTTGCCTAGGCCAGTCGACCTAGCGGGTCTTTGATTATGCGTAGTACTTTTTTGACTATGTACATGCCCTCAGAGTGTAGGGAGTTGTCACTGTCGGTAGTGTTGTGTTGCCATACTACCAGAAGATGTTTGATCATGCAAGATCCGTTGCTGGAATTCATGTCCAATGCCCCAATTGATTCAGATGGAGATTTGCCCCTGGCTATTTGGCATTTTGAGAGATTCCTTGAATCTTGACTTGACTGCCCCAGATGATGGACAATGATCATGCCGTGCCCCTTGGTTGGAAGTGTTTTTCCACTTGAGGTGATCCTTTTTAATTGAAAAGGTTTTTGTTCACTAGATATTCGTCGCGTGAATTTCTCTGCTGTTTGAACAAATAGTCATATGCAAACAATGTTATTTTAAGAATGCAAAGCTTATGTCTGTCTTGAAGTTTTTTGAAAATGAAGTTTTCAATAAAACAAGTGAATTTTTGTAGAATGCGATGTCAACTCAGGATTTTACGGCAAGCCCTACGGGAGTCGGGATACCTTTTGTAACAGTATGATTTCGAACTAACCCATGCTTCAGCTAGGACTTTTAAGGGTTATAATGTGGCCTGGTTCACGGTTTAAGAAACAAAGGATAAAGGCTCAAATTTTATTTGTACCCACCCGTTCTTCGTGATGTTCTTCGATCCTAAACTCAGCTAATCGTGTATTAGATCTTGTTTGAGTCTTTGCTCTGATATACCAGTGATGGTTCGGATATTGACAATTTATTTTGAACAGGCAGTCATTTTTGTTGAGAGTTTGTAGGACCTCTTTCTTTTTGATTTTATTATCCCTGTTTTTTGCCTGAACTGTTTCTTTTTGTATTTACAGTCAGCGAGATGCCCCAGTTTTGTAAGTCTCCTTCATAGGTTTTGACTTAATGGGCTTTTATTTCGAAAGATAATGACTGTCTGTCCTTACGATTATATGGAACCATCACCGTCTTTTGTTTCGGAAGGATTTCTTTGATGCCATTCATTATGCACCTGGATTAAACTGAGAAAACTACCATGCCCCGGGTTATAATTAAGGGTTTTAATTTGTGAAAAGAGAAAACTCCAACTTCTTTGGCTCCAAGGGGTTGACTACGGATTATCTTCCTTATAACTCCACTGTTTAGGATTTGAAACAATGCATGTGCTTCATCAGCGGGGTCTGTTAAAAAGCATATTGTAAAGATCGTGGTATCGTTTTCGTCATCCTCCCTCAAAAGGCTTATAATTTTTTAATTGAGAGTTTGAACATCACAAAAAAGGAAATATGAAGCAATTTTAAGCATAGTGAAAACAATTAATTCAAAATAGACACGTGTGATGCATTAATGAAATAAAAGAGTTTGACATGATAATTGTGAATAAGCAAAGAAAAATACAGCTTCAGAATTCCAATGAACAAAAGTCTCTCAATCCTAGCCATGTTTTGGCAATGGTGCAGTGATCACATTGGGAGTCTCAGAAGGCTCGAATTCGATCTCCTTAGCATCAATCATATTCCGAATCTTGTATTTCAGCGCCCAACAATCGTCAGTGTCGTGCCCTGGGCTACCGGAATGATAAGCGCACCTTGCATCTGGGTTGTAGTTGGGAGAAGAAGTCTTAGGGTTCAGAGGAGGGTTTACCACCGTAATCAAATTCATCTTCAACATGTGCTGCAATGCTTGTGACAATGGCATGTTGATGTTGGTGAACTATCTTTTAGGCTCGTCCGGCCTTCGTTGATTTCCCCTTTGCTGTTGTCGGTGTGACGCAGAACCAGAGATCAAGACTGCCCCTACGTGTTGGTCACGACGACTCTTTTGACTGTACACAGCATTTGACTCTTTCTTCCCACTGTAAGGCTTTTTCTGAGCATCAGAAGGTGTAGCTTCTTGAATCTTCCCACTTTTGATGCCGACTTCAATCCTCTCACCAGTCAAGATAAGGTCTGTAAACCCGGCTGAAGAGTTTCCAATTAGATGGTTAAAGAATGGACCAGACAGGGTCCCCAAAAACATATCAACAAGCTCACGATCAGTTAAAGGTGGCTGCACCCTTCCGGCAAGGTCTCTCCATTTTTGAGCATACTCTTTAAATCCGTCAACCGTCCCTATTGACATACCCTGGAGTTGGGTACGTGTAGGAGCGAGGTCGGAATTATATTGATACTGCTTATAGAACGCAGTAGCCAAATCTTCCCAGTTACGGATATTGGCTCCATCCAGCTGATAGAACCACTCAAGTTGAGTCCCTGAAAGACTGTCCTAAAAGAAATGGATCCACAAATTCTTATCAGCTGTGTAAGGCTGGATCTTCCTCACATATGACCGGAGGTGCAGCTTTGGACAGGAAGCTCCATCATAATGGGAAAAGTCAGGTGCCTTAAACTTATGGGGAATCACCACCCCAGAGGATAAACCTAGGTCTCCAAAGTCCAGCCTGGGCACGTTCTGTATCTCCATAGCGCTCAAGTGGTCCTCCAACTGTTTGTACCTATCCTCAGAAGGAGGGTACTGTTCTTCATCATAATCCGTCTCGTTGTCGGAGACCACGGGACTAGGAACCCTTCTCTCTTGTGGGTTGTCTTTCCCTACAGAGGAGGTGGTCAGATCAACCTTATTCTGCAGTCCATTTCCAAACCTGTGTCCAGTGTTGAATAGGACAGTCCTCTTCTTCTTCTTCTTCCTCTCTTTCAGAATCAGGGTCTTCAGGTCCTGCTGACCCTTAGCTAGGCTCATGACCAACTCTTGAAACTGGGCATTCTTGGCCTGGAGGGCCTTGATAGCTTGCTCAGTGGAAGGTTCGGTAGACATGATGATTGCTGCAATAAACAGCGAAGAAGATAAGAGACCTGTAACGGTACCTGTAATGTAATGATATGTATGATATATGTATGCAATGTTTTCAAGGATCTCGTGGGGTAAACAAAGAAACTCGTTAGAATTTGAATTCTGCGGCTAGATTGAAGGAACTTCATGTTGCTGAGAGTCCTTCTTCAAGAGTCAGGCTCACCATATCGAGTGGGTCATAGCCCCTGACTCAAGTTATCGTGCTTGGATTTCTGGACAACCTTGGCTAGAGGAAAATAAATCCCATTTGCCCCTTGCTAGACATTTGGTTCATCCTGACCTGCATCACAAACCCTTGAGATCCTTGAAATGGTTAAGGAAATGCTATGGTATGATGTTATGATGTGTATGTTATGCGTGTGAGGTGATGTAAATAAGCCCTGCAATTAATCCAAATTGTTGGATAAGGATTGTAAACAAAACCTGCAAGGAACTCATGTTGTTAGATAACAAGTATGTGCAAGTAGTTCAAGTTTAAAGGCACACAAGTCACACTGAGAGCCCTTAGATTTCAGGCTGGCATGAAGTTTAGGTACTACCCTCTTTCAGTTCTAGTGGGTTAAGAACTGTCCTAAAAATAGTAATCGGGTTCTAGAGGATCTCAATATCACTAACTACCCTCAATCGGTCATAATTCCAGTTTGGCAACCTTTTCTTGCAGCCGGAACCATCGCGAGAGTTTAGTCTCAATGAGTGTAGCATACTGCTACTGTTCTATGGCCAAGTTGGTCAATTTAAGGTTCTAAGGTCAGTTGGTGCTTAATGACTCCTCAGAAGACCCATATTCTCCTCGTTCCAACACAAGGGATATCGGTACAGACTAAGGTGTCACACCAACGTAGCTACTGCTTCATCCGTGTCGGTCTACGCCGGACAGATCCCTCACAGTTTTTTGCTACTTACCTAAAAAAGGGTACCCCTAGATCCGGGTTAGGATCTATAAAACTCCAATACAAGCCCACAAATTTTAAAGCATACAATTGAAAACACAAGTGATCTAGTCCTAAGGTACACCTCACTTATAAGAATTCCCCAGCAGAGTCGCCAGTTCTGTGATCGGTGGGAATAGAACTGACTGTTTTGGAATGCTGGTTCGCGTTTGCATTTCGCAAAATGTCGCGGTAAGCAAGAGTCGCCACCGTCTTTTATTTTCTCTAACAAGGAAAGGACAAAAGCACAGCAAAATTCCTTTTCGAGATGTTTCTCGGGTTCGGGAGGTAGATTATAGAAAGGGAAGGTATTAGCACCCTTTCTATCCGTGGTTATCCACGGGCTCTTAGGTACTTGCTCACTATGTTTTCAAAAGTTTTTGCTTTTCTTGTGTTTGTGGGTTTTGAAAAAAGTTTTGTTTGAAAACTTCGATTTAACTCTTGTATCTGTCCTCAAGAGTGTATGAAGTGTTGTTTGAAAACTTTGTTTGAAAAAGTGTAAGTGCGAAAAGTATTTTTGTTTTGAAAGAGGAAGTACCCAAGAACCTCTACCTACTCAAAAGAAATTAAGCTGTGTAAATGTCCTTTAGACAGTGCTATCCCACTATTGAGAAGTAGGTAGCACCGTCGTTGGAGTTTTCGGGTCAATTCGATTATGGGACATGTGGTCACTAAAGCAATGGTAGGACGCCTTAGCGGTAAACCTAATTTCTTAGATCGTTTTTTATCGAGGCAACCGTTTCGAGGCAACTTTGATCTTTAGACAGAAGGGCAACCTCTAAAACTTCCTATACTCAATGACCACGTCGAGGCAACCAAGTGAGACGTACCCTAGGAGTGGCATGTACAAGTGTGTCAGGTTTCAGTTATGTTATCTTTGTACATGTTATGGTGAGCTACGATTAATTTTAATTCAGGATAAGTCTTGTCATGCATAGCCTAGTTAGCATACATCTAGCAGTTAATGGTTGCGGAAAGTAAAACTAAACTATTACAAGGCGTCGGGTATTTACATCGCCAAAAATAAACCCTTGAAAAAGTAAATGCGGAAAATAAATGAAAGCGATAAAAAGGTCCTAATTAAAGCTATTACATCCTCGGAGCAAATACAATTATATGATAAAAAATTAATAAAATAATACGCGCGAGAAAAAGTTAATCGGAGAGCTTTTAGGGTTTTGACCCTTTTTTGAGAAAGAAGGAGATTTTTGTTATTTTGTATTTAATTAAATTAAACCTAGACTAATTAATTAATAAAAAGAAATATTTTTTGGGTTTTTTAGAATGTTTAAGAAAAATAGGTCAAAAGTTATTAAAAACCCTAATTCTACATTAATTTTAAATTATTGTAAAAAAGTTAAAATTAACCTAATTAAGCTAAATTAATTAATTACTTATTTACAAAAAAAAATAATAAAAGTGATGAATTTAATAAAAATAATGTTTTTGTGTTTTTGATTTGTATTATGAAAATGTTAACTATTTTGTTAGTAATTAAATCAAGAAAATAAATCAAGTAAATAAAAAAATATAAATGAAAGAAAATAAAAGGCAAACCCAGGGGGTGTGGGGCCAACTTTGGAGGTGTATTTGGAATTCTCAAGGCCCAATTACTGCAAGCCTTTTTGACTTTTCTGGATCGTCCACACGTATGTTGACCAGGGAGTATGATAGTCCTTCAATCCTGGCCTTCAGATTTGACCAGGAGCCACTTGGCGTGTGGATCCCTGAGGTGTATGGTGGATCACGCGTTGGAGAGTACATGGGATCACCTACAGAAAAAAATCAAATAATTGTTTTGGGGGACCTGGGATTCGAACCCAGGTCCCAAGGGATAATGCTTCAATGCCTTTGCCAACTGAACTGTAACGCGCGTTTGTTAAATGGATGGATAGAGAATATTATATACAAAAAATAAACAATATGCTGTAAACAAAAAAATAACGCGCGCGTTTTCAAACACACGAATCAGATGCCAACACCTCATCATCTTCTTCGTTTGTCCTGCATAATTAGAATCAGATAGCAGGGGTTTTTAACACCCACTACTCCCTGCAAGGAAAAATAGCGATTAGGCGCACAGCTATCATAAATGTTTCACGAGGTGTGGGTTGGAATCGTTCTGGCCTCACGATTTCAACCATGTATCCTATTAGTCCCAATTTTTCCTGGATTGAAAACCACATTTAAAAGCTCAAGAACCCTAGAAATTCAGTCATGGTATCTTTCAATTCAGGGCGTTACAGTTCAATTCAATCATGCCATTAGCTTTGTATGATCTCTAGCAATGCAAAACAAACACAAACACATGTTAAATGTGCATGAATTAAGACATATAATTCTGAATAAGAAGTGCAAACCGTGGGACTGTATGACGCGATTCCTTGAGCTTTGATGCTTGAATTTGATTGCAAAACAATCCTGGGACCTCCTGCAATATGTTTGGATGGATAAAACGCCTTGAATTGGCCTAGAATGCAAGAACAGGTTTTCACTTTTCTTGAAATTTCTTGAATTTGACAGGGTGGTTTCTGCAGCTTTCAGTCGTGTCCTAGGTCATGGTTTGCTTGCATACATATAGGAGAATCAAATTAGGTTAAAAGCTGGGCCAATATCCATGTGCATTGATGATTGAATCCTTGATTGAAAAATCAAATATTCTTGATTTTCCATGATTGAAAAATGTTGCCAAAATTGGATTTTTTTGTATCTTTGACTTGTGCACGAATTTGCCAGCATGTTTTGATCATATTTGCTTCACAAATTGATTTAAAAAAACAAATCTTCTATTTTCTTATAATTTAAATTAATTAAATGGATTAATATTAATTAAAAATCCAATTAATCAATAAAAATAAGAAAATAAATCCAATTCATCTTGGTGGGTCGTGCATAAGTCATGGGTGAAGTTTCAAGAAGAGATTTGAGGCCCATTAGCAAAAAGAAGATGTTTTGAGCAAAGTTGACTTTTGCAAATTCATGAAAATTTCCCAACTTCTCCAATGCACAACTTGCTCAATTTTGATCATATGACCATGTTCTTGGACATTTTGGAAAGCTCTTGAAGTCCTCTAACCAATTCATTTGGTCCCATGTCATTTGGATTTACCAACATCAAGTTATGGCCTTTGACTCAAAGTGTACTTTTGTTGACTTTTGAAATTAACCTATAATGTAAAAATTGGTAACTTCTTGTGAGAGCATTTCTTGATCTTGGAGTGTGAAGATGGATTGTAGGAAATTGCATCCTCTTCAAAATGAGCTTTGGATGGAATTTTTCTGATAAACCATGAAAAAGTTATGCCCTTGTCAAAGTACAGTTGACTTTTCTGCTGTCCAAAAATAGTAACTTTTTGCACCTTGATGATTTTTGAGCTATTCTTATGGAATCATGATCAAGACTTGACAAAATGATAATTGTGAACTCAAAATGAGATGTTGACCAAAAATTCTGACTTTTGACTACAAAATGACCATTTTGCCCTTGCAGTTGACTGTAGATCAAATGAGGCTTTTGGCTGTGCAAATTGGCACTGTAAGTCTTGAAACTTGGCATGTAGGTGCTAGAGAATGTATATAGGCCTATGAGATTTGATTGAACCATTGAGAACCCCAAATTCCTTGAAAGAACCAAAACCCTAATTTCAGCTGTCTTAGGAGGTGTTTGGACTGTACAACTCTTGAGCAATCTTGAACAATTTGAAGATCATTCTTGACAAATCTTGAGGAATATGGGAGGGCAAATTTTAGGGTACAACAGCATTTTGTTCATTTATGTGTCATTTTGTTTATTATATGTACAACTAACCATCCAAGTATAGATGGCAAGGGCACATGCGTTAAAGAAAAGGGTTATGGGTTCGATCCCAGAATCTCACGTTTTCATATTTTTCAATTTCTTTGTACAGGATCCCATGTGCCTCCCAACTAGCGCGTCCATCTTACAGCCCAAGATCTAGCCATTAGATCCATCCTCAAAGCAGATCTGGCGCTCATGCAAGCAAGGTTTATGGTTCACCCTCAAGCGTAACCCTCACTGAACCATGTGAGGCTGATGGATCTATGGGATTTGGGCTTTGCAAAAATCAGCAATACACCCCCCATATTACTCAATGTAACATGCCCATTTATTTTCTTTTCTTTATTTCTTTTATTTTTTATTATTTGTTAATTATTTTTACAAAAAAACAAAAATCATTTTTTTATTAAATCAAAAAATCACAAAAAATAGATTTAGGTTTTTATAATTAAAATTAATTTTTGTAAATTAATTATTTTAATTATTTCAAGATTAACTATTTTGTTAAATAAAATTAACTAGTAATTAGGTTTAATTTGAAATTTAATTATTTTCTCAATAAAAAATACACAAAAATATTTTTTAATTAATTAGATTTTTAGGCTTCTAATTTATTCCCGTATTTAATTCGTATCGCACGCATTTACTTATTTATAATTCCAATTATTGTAACTGTTTCGAGGTTTGTAATAGTTTAATTAGGGTTTATTTTACCCCTTTTCATTTACTGTTTTCAATCCCCAAGTTTTGGTTATGTACCCCCTCCCCGAGGCCTTGTAATAGTTAGGACTTTAATTTCTCGCACTTTAGTTTCTACTATTATAAACTGCTAGATGTATGGATAATAGGCTTGTATGCAAAAGACAGATAAAATTAAAACAGTAGATCACCCTAATTGTGCAAAGATAAATAAACTGAAATCAAACACGTGCACATGCTCACTCCTAGGGTTTGCCTCACTTCGGTTGCCTTCGGTAAACGGTCATGAAGTATAGGGAATTTTAGTGGTTGTCCTCCAGTCCTGAAAGATCAAAATGGCCCATTCGAATCTTGCCTCAGAAAGATCTTTAGGACTCTAGGGTAACTACTAAGATTTCCTAACCATTGCTTTCGTGACCGTAATTTTCCCTTCGAATGTCCCTTAAAACTCCAATGATGGGGCTACCTACTCCTTAATAGTAGGATAGCACTGTCTAAAAGAAACGAGAACGAACAATCTTTTTTCGAGTAGGTAGAAAATCTTAAGTACTTGCTCAAAACAATAAAAAATCTTTTACACAAACACTTTCAAAACAGTTTTCAAAAACAACTTCGTCACACTCTTGAGGACAGATACAAGGGTTATCACGAAGTTAAAACAAAACTTTTTTCAAAACACACATAAGCAATTTCAAAATGAGCAAGTACCTAAGAGCCGATGGAAAACCACAGATAGAAAGGGTGCTAACACATTCCCTTTCTATAATCTACCCCCCCCCCCCCCCCCCCCGTACTCAGAAACTCTCGAAAAAAGGTTTTTTTCTGTTCTTTTTCCTTTCCTTTGCTGGATGAAATAAAATTCGGTGGCGACTCTTGCTTACCATACATTTGTGATCAAAAAATGCAAACCAGCATTAACAGTTGGTTCTGCCACCGTATCACAGAACTGACGACTCTGCTGGGGATTTCAAATAAGTGGGGTATACCTTAGGATCTAGGTCATTTTTAAAATTGCTTTCTTGTTATCTTTGCCTGCTTTATCTTTGAGGGTTTTTGTTTGGGTATTATTGAAGATCCTACACCCGGATCTGGGGACACCTTTTAGGTAAGTATCAATAAACAGTGAGGGAACTGTGTGGGGTATACCGACACAGTTGAAGCAGTAGCTACGTTGATGCGACACTTTGGTTGGTACCGGTATCCCTTGAGTCAATCAAGGAGAATACGGGACCACTACGTGGTGTCATAAAGCATTAACTGACCTTAGAACCTTTAATTGCACCACTTGGCCAATAGGACGTAGCGAGATGGCCGACTTTGGTGTATTCCCAAGGTCGACAGATACTCGATGCTACACTCATTAAGGTTTGACTCCTAAGTTTTGTTTGGTTGTGAGTTAATCACCTATTGAACAAAGCTTGTGGGAAAGATCAATGATATTGAGATCCCTTAGAACACGGTTACTATTTATAGGACAGGTTGAACCAATCCAGCTTCAAGAGGGTATGACCTTAAAACTCATGAAGGCTTTAAACCTAAGGACTTGGTGTGACTTGTTTGTTGTTTGTTATACATGTGATTTCTTAGCATAATCGTGACATCATAAGCATGGCATATCATACTAACCATTTCAAGGATTTTCTAGGGCTCATCTTTGCTTTGTTTTGTAGGATATGGCATCCGCCCGCAGGAATACTATCCAGATTAACCTTGTGAAAATACCTCCTCAACTAAAGGACTTAGCATTAAGGATTCCTGAAAGCTCTCCCTTCACTGAAAAATATGGTCGACTGCTCAACTTGGCCACTTTAAAACCTGATGAAGAATTGTTAAAAGTGCTATTTCAGTTCTTTGATCCTTTGTATCACTGCTTCACCTTCCCGGATTACCAGCTAGTGCCTACTATGGAGGAATTTTCTTGGTTATTGGGGGTACCTATTCTTGATCAGTTAGTTACCTTTCAACGGTATGGAAAGACATCCAAAGCCTGAAGAGATTGCTCGAGCTCTATCCTTACAACGGTCAGATGTAGTGACAAATTTGGAAACCAGGGGAAATGTCCAAGGAATCCCGGTTAAATTCTATTCGAGAAAGCTCATTATTTTTAGGATACCCTGGATTTACAAGCTTTTGAAGAGGTATTGGCACTCCTTATCTACGAGATGATACTATTCCCTAACGCGGACCAACTCGTAGATGTGAATACGATTAAGGTTTTTCTGTCTCATAATCTGGTGCCTACATTACTTGGGGATGTTCTACACTCTCTGCATGCTCGCACTCTAAAAAGAAGGGGGACCCTCCTGTGTTGCACCCCTCTATTGGCTAGGTGGTTTATTTCGCACCTACCCGGGTCTATTTTTAAAAATGAGCAGGGTATGAAATGGTCTCATAGACTGATGTCCCTTACACATTCAGACATTCATTGGTGTTCACGGTCTTCAGAAGATGTTGCCATCATCGATCGCTGTGGTGAATTCCCTAATTTCCCTCTCTTAGGAATTAGGGGAGGAATCACTTATAATCCTTTTCTGGCGCTGCGACAGTTTGGTTATGCGAGAAGGGATGGTCCTCATGATACACTAATCCAAGGAATCGCCTTTGACTATGAGAATGATGCTCAGGGTTACCATAAAAGGTTCATGTGAGCTTGGGGCATGGTACATAGAGTTGATAGCAAGACACTGAGGCACAAGAATTCCATCCCTCTTGAGCCTTATCTCAAATGGGTACGAGCACGTGCCCAAAGTCTTATGATGCCTTACCTTGCTGTCCTACCAATGATTGTCGAACCAGTTGCTGAAGGAGACACTTCTTATCTTGTTCTCTATCCTGACATGCCAACTGATCATGAGGAGTTACAAAAATCCTGGGTTCAACTTAAAGAGGAGCGGGATACCTTTGAAACCCAATTCTACACCATCAAGAAGAAGGTCCTGGAACTCACTAGGTTACTTCATGAAGAGAGGAACATAAACGCCTACATTGCACCAAAGAGGATGCGCACGTGGGAGACCTAATTTTCTTTTTGCTGTAAGTTTTGTTTTGTTTAATTGTAAGACTAAAAGTCACTCTTTGTAATAATCTGAACTTATTAATACAATTAACATATGTTTCTTTTGGTTAAGCAAATTTGAGCTTTTAAGAATCCTTGAAATCATTGCATACGCATACCGTCCATGACATTGCATAAATAGGTACCATAACAGGTTTCTCATCTTCTTCACTGTTTATTTCAGCAATAATGTCTTCTGAACAAAGCATCAAGGATCTACATGCACAAAATGCCCAATTTCAGCAGATGTTTGTAGCCTTAGCTAAGGGGCAGAAAGATCTGAAAGCCCTTATTCTGAAGGAGAAGAAGAAGAAGAAGAAAAGAAGACCGTTGGTGCCCTTTATCTGGGAAGAAGGTTCAAGGGGCCGTTGAAGCAACCAGACGATCTGACCTCCTCGTCCAAAGAAGGGGAGAATCAAGAAAGAGAGACAAGGGAGGAGGTCCCTAGCCCTGAAGTTTCTAATAATGACATCGACTATAATTATGAATAATATCCCTCCACTGAGGATAGATACAAACAATTAGAGGATCAGCTGAGCGCAATGGAGATCCAGAGAATACCAGGGCTGGATTTTGAAGAGTTGGGTTTGGTATCTGGGGTGGTTATACCACAGAAGTTTAAAATCCAGTTTTTGCGAAGTATGATGGGGTGTCTTGTCCCAAACTTCATCTTCGTTCCTATGTGAGGAAGATTTAGCCTCACACTGCTGTTAGGAACTTGTGGGTCCATTTATTTCAGGACAGTCTTTCTAGAACTCAACTCGAATGGTTCTATCAACTGGAGGGAACCAATGTCCGTAACTGGGAGGATTTGGCTGCTGCATTTTATAAGCAGTATCAATATAACACTGACCTTGCCCCTACTCGTACTCAACTCTAGAGTATGTCCATGGGTGCAGGTGAAGGTTTTAAGGACTATGCGTAGAAATGGAGAGATCTGGCAGGGAGATTCCAACCCCCTTTTTCTGATAGGGAGTTGGTTGACATGTTTCTTGGGAGGCTGTCTGGTCCATTCTTCAATCACTTGATTGGTAGCTACTCAGTTGGTTTCACAGAGCTGATATTAACTAGAGAAAGGGTAGAAGCTGGGATCCAGATTGGAAAAATACAGAAAGATACCTCGTCAAGTTCAGTGAAGAAGCCCTTCACGGGTAAGAAGGAGGTCAATGCCATTTATAGCCCAAGAGGTCAGAGCAGAGCTGAGTGCCGTCCAACAGTAGGTGTTGATGATACCTAGGCTTGCGGCTACCCCACAACGAAACAATCAGCAAAGGGTAGAAATACGGCAAAGGCAATTCACCCGGATTAATATGATATTGACTGAAGTTTTACCCCATCTATTAAGGTCCAACTTGGAAACCTTGAAGGAGGCTCCCAAGAATCCTAACACTACACCTCCTCGGTACAATCCAAACGCTCGGTGTGCTTACCATTCTGAGAGTCCTGGCCATAATACAAATGACTGTTGGGCTCTGAGAAATAAGGTACAAGATCTAATTGAAGCCAAGGAGATTGAGTTTGATGCTCCGGAGAAGCCTAATGTCATAACTGCTCCCATGCCCAAGCACAATCGTGGAGTTAATGCCATTGATACTGATCTGTTTGTTACCTCTATTGATGAAGTTTCCACCCCTCTCATGACTATCAAGAAGAATTTTTGTTGGCCGGTTTATTTCTGGGTTATGGTGATGGTTGCCACATGTGTTCATCTCTTCCCTCTGGTTGCCACTTGCTGAAACCAGGTGTTCAATGCCTGATGGACAACAGAGAGATTTTGTTTGAAAAGACTTTGATTCCGACTATTCCGTATGAAGATGTTGCCATCATAACCATTTATGCCAATCCTTCCAAGGCCTCCTCTAAAAGACCTGTTAGGATTACACCTACTCCAAGAATTGCTCCATTGATAATCACTTTTCTTGGTTCTGTACCGTACTCCTCGGACAAAGCTGTCCTTTGGAATTATGGCACTGACGTTTACTATCATGGTGTTAAACAAGATTTGAAGACTGAAGAGGTTGATTCCGATGTCAGTAACATTGTCGGGACCAGCAAAGTTACCCGAAGTGGAAGGGTTTTCTCTCCCGAGATCTCCCCGAAGACTATCACTAAGCCTGTTGTTATTCCGTCTGTTGTTCCTGCTAGTACTTCAGCTACTACTCCTATCATTACTCCAGTTGTTACCCCTACCGATGAGTCATCTGGAACTCGAGGAAAAGAAGTTATAGGTGAGCCTGCCCGGATGGAGGCACCTAGAAAAGTTGTTGTGGAATCCTCTAAGAAAGAAATAGAGGAAATCTTAAAATTAATCAAGAAAAGCGACTACAATGTGGTCGAGCAGCTGGGGAAGACCCCTTCGAAGATATCAATGTTGTCTCTGCTGTTGTGTTTTGAATCCCATGCAAAGGCTTTGATTGCATTCCTCAAGACTGCGCATGTGCCGCAAGAAACCTCCGCTGACCAATTCAAAGATTGTGTGGCCAGTTTGACTGTTGACAATGGGTTGGGTTTTTCATATGTCGACCTGACACCAAAAGGGAGAAAGCATAATGATGCTCTGCATGTCTCGATCGAATGCAGGGGCACTACTATGGCTCATGTGTTGGTGTACACTGGATATTCATTGAATGTTCTGCCTAAGAAGGCTCTTGATCGGCTAGATTGTGAAGGCTTGACCTTAAAGCCCAGTAACATTATCGTGAGGGCTTTTGACGGGTCAAAAATAATGGTACACAGGGAGGTGGACATCCCTGTCAAAGTGGTTTATCAGACCTTTGGGTCCACCTTCTTCGTGATAGACATCAGACCATCGTACTCTTGTTTGTTGGGTCGCCCTTGGATCCATGAAGTTGGGGTCTTTACTTCTACGCTGCACCAAATGATGAAGTACCCGGTAAAGGGGAAGATTGTCACTGTGCATGGTGAAGAGGAATATATGGTAAGCCACCTGAATTCTTTCAGGTATGTGGAGATAGATGGGGAATTCATAGAGACTCCTTGTCAAAACTTTGAAGAGGTTCCCCAGTTTATGGCGTCAACTGAGACTATCACCAGCACCAAACCTCCTTTGAAGATGGCTTCTCTCAAGGACGCCAGAGCAGTAGTGGAAGAAGGAGCTCAAAGGGTTGTTCGACGCGCTCGGGCCGGAGGACCTCCCCTATGCATCAACAATCGTGGGGTCAACGCTATTGAAGACAGTGATGAGAATTCTGATATCGACAGCTGGATCTACTCGACTACCAACGGTGGACCAAGTAACTGGACGGCCAGAGATTTTAGAACAATTTCTTTTGTTCAGCAGTAATTGTCTTACTTTTTTTTCGAATTTGTAATAAACAATTTAAACTCTACGACCTTGTGTCCTATCCGAGGCACAATGGTTTTGTTCATGAGGGTTATTATATGTTATTTTCATATGTCATCAATAAAACATTGGACGTTTCATGCATACAAATTTTGCGCTCTCTATTTTTTCTTTTCTTCTTTTCACTTTATCAATACATATATACTCTTACACACACTAACGTATCAAACTGCAGATCCATATCCACTCTGGATCCCATTGATAACAGTACTGCTATTGCCAATTATAACTTTGAAAATACGATCAACCAAGCCGAGGAAGAAGGTGAGGACGATTGTGAGGTACCCGGAAAACTTGCTAGACTATTACAACAAGAAGAGAGGGCTATACAGCCTCACGAAGAGCCAGTTGAGATGATAAACCTGGGCACGGAGGTAGACAGAAAAGAAGTTAAGATCGGCGTAAATCTGGAGACTAATATCAAACAGCGGTTGATACAGATGTTGCACGACTATGTTGAGATCTTCGCCTGGTCATATGAAGACAGGCCTGGTTTAGACACTGATATTGTGGTACATCGCATGCCGACTAAAGAAGATTATCCTCCGGTTAAACAGAAGGTCCACCGTATGCGCCCTGAAATGTCAGAGAAGATCATAGAAGAGGTCATGAAACAGTTCAACATTGGGTTCTTAGTTGTCACCTCCTATCCGCAGTGGGTTGCTAACATTGTTCCGGTACCTAAGAAGGATTGTAAGGTACAGATGTGTGTGGACTACAGAGACCTAAATAGGGCAAGCCCCGAGGATGACTTCCCGCTTCCCCACATTGATGTTCTGGTTGACAACACCGCACATCATAAAATCTTCTCCTTCATGGATGGTTTCTCTAGCTACAACCAGATCAAGATGGCTCCTTAAGACATGGATAAGACAACCTTCATCACACAGTAGGGCACCTTCTGTTACAAGGTGATGCCTTTTGGGTTGAAAAATGTTGGGGCAACTTATCAGCGAGCCATGGTTGCCTTGTTCCATGATATGATTCACCATGAGATAGAGGTTTATATGGAAGACATGATAGTCAGATTACAAACCGAGGAAGAGCACCTTGACCATCTACAAAAGTTGTTTGACAGGTTGAAGACATACAAATTGAGGCTGAATCCGAACAAGTGCACCTTCGGGGTAAGGTCTGGTAAGCTTCTGGGGTTCATCGTTAGTGACAAAGGTATTGAGGTAGACCATGTGAAGGTAAAGGCCATACAAGAGATGCCGGCTCCCCGCACCGAGAAGGAAGTTAGAGGTTTCTTGGGACGCTTAAATTATATCGCCAGGTTCATTTCACATATGACTGCTGCTTGTGAGCCAATCTTCAAGCTCCTGAAGAAAGATCAAGTGGTAAAGTGGAATGACGAATTCCAGACTGCTTTCAAAAGAATCAAGGAATACCTTCAAGAACCACCAATTCTGATGCCTTCGATTGAAGGAAGACCTTTGATATTGTACTTAAGAGTGCTAGACAATTCAATGGGGTGTGTGATGGGGCAGCATGATGAGTCTGGTCGAAAAGAGCATGCAATATACTACCTTAGCAAAAAGTTTACCGACTATGAGACAAGATACTCATTGCTCGAGAAAACTAGTTGCACTTTGGCATGGGCTGCTCACCGACTAAGACAGTATATGCTGACCCACACTACTTTATTGATATCTAAGATGGATCCAATCAAGTACATCTTCGAGAATCCCGCCCTCTCCGGGAGGATAGCAAGATGGTAGATGATCTTAACTGAATACGATATCCAATATACAACCCAGAAAGCAATTAAGGGGAGTGTATTGGCTGATCATTTGGCTCCTCTGGCCGTGGATGACTACCAGTCCATGAATTTTGAGTTCCCGGACGAGAATATTATGCTAGTGACAGACTACGAAGAACCTGGACCGGAGAAGGACCTGAAGAAGGATCCTTATGGACCATGGTTTTTGACGGGGGCTTCGAACGCACTCGGTAATGGCATTGGCGCTGTAATCATATCTCCTGAGGGCTGTCATACTCCTTTCACTTCCCGACTATCTTTCAACTGCACTAATAACATGGAGGAGTATGAAGCTTGTATCATGGGTCTCAAAGCCGCTATCAATCTCAGGATCAAGTTCTTAAATGTCTTTGGGGATTCAGCCTTGGTGATAAGTCAGATC
Source organism: Vicia faba (assembly GCA_948472305.1). Classification (NCBI taxonomy): domain Eukaryota; kingdom Viridiplantae; phylum Streptophyta; class Magnoliopsida; order Fabales; family Fabaceae; genus Vicia; species Vicia faba. Next base: position 1,107,935,096 of record OX451741.1, read on the forward strand.
AAAGGCGAATGGGATACGAAGCATCTGAATCTCATCTCGTACAAAGAGCACGTGCTGACATTGCTCCCATATTTTGAGGAGGTAACCTTTGAACATTTCCCACGAGAGGAGAATCAGTTAGCGGACGCGCTAGCTACCATGTCTTCTATGTTCAAAGTCAGGTGGGACAACGAAGCTCCCCGAATCACCATTGAGAGGTTAGATGAACCAGCGCACTGCTGCGAGCTTGATAATGAAGAGGTAGCAGACAAACCCTGGTTTAACAAAGTAAAAAGGCATCTTGAGACTCAAGAGTATCTCGAAGGGACATCTGTCAATGATAAGAAGTTTTTGAGAAGGTTCGCCGTGAAATTCTTCCTCGGTAATGGAATCCTCTACAAGCGCAACCATGACTCTACCTTACTGCGGTGTGTAGACAAGAGCGAAGCAGAGAGGATTATGACAGATTTACATGAAGGTACCTTCAGAACCCATTCCAGTGGACATACCATGGCTGAGAAGATCCTACGGGAAGGATACTACTGGTCCACTATGGAAGAAGATTGTTATCAGCACTCTCGAACTTGTCATAAGTACCAAATCTATGCTGACAAGGTGCATGTGCCTCCGGTTCCTCTGATGTCTTGAGGATCCTTGGCCCTTTACAATGTGCGGTATTGACATGATCGGTGAAATCAGACCTACGGATTCCAATGGGCATCGCTTCATCCTGGTGGACATTGATTACTTCACGAAGTGGGTTGAGGCTGCCTCCTTTGCTACTGTTACCAAGAATTTTGTGGTGTGGTTTATCAAGCATAACCTAATCTATCGGTACGGTGTGCCAGAGATAATCATCACCGACAATGGTATGAATCTCAATAACACGATGATCACTGACTATAAGCAATTCAAGATACAACATCATAACTCTTCTCCCTACTGGCCGAAGATGAACGACACTGTTGAAGCTGCTAACAAGAACATCAAAAAGATCATACAGATGATGACAGTGAAATATAAAGACTGGCATGAGATGTTACCATTTTCTCTTCATGGGTACCGCACCTCCGCGCGAACATCGACAGGGGAAACGCCCTACTCTCTAGTATATGGCATGGAGGTTGTCTTGCCTATTGAGGTCCAGATCCCTTCTCTGAGAATCATGAAGGATGCAGGTCTAAATGAAGATGATTTGATCCAGACTCGACTTGATCAATTGAATATGATCGATGAGAAGAGACTTACTGTTGTCTGTTGTGATACAGTGGGAGAACTGACTTGAGGTTTTGCGTTTGTGTTCACAAATATTTCGATTTAGCAAGAGTCGCCATCGACTTTTACTTTATCCAAAAGGAAAGGTCAAAAAGCACTGTAAAGACCTTTGAGATGTTTTCTTGAGTTCGGGGGGTAGATTATGAAAAGGGAAGGTGCTAGCACCCTTTTCATCCATGGTTTTCCTTGGGATCTTAGTTACTTGTTTAGATCACTTGGTTTGATTTTCCAATTGTTTGAATGGTGCTTTGTGTGGTTTTGAAAGTATTTTGAAAAGAGGCCATTGTTTTGGCAATCTTTGTAATGATTCTTGTTTGTAAAAATGTATACAAAGATGTTTGTCTTTTGAAAAATGTTTCTAGGTTTTGAAAGTTGTTTGAAAATATTTTGAAATGTGTGTGTTTGTTTGAAAATAGCAAGGATGGTTTGCAAATTGATCAAGTAACTAGAAGCTTATCTACCTACTCAAAAGTCTTTCCTACACATTTTTATTCCTTTGATATTGTTGCTTTACCATTGCATTTTCCCTATCTTTGGATGTTAAACGGGACAGGTGTGGGTCATCGTATGACCATTGTGATACAGTGGGAGAGAATTGACCGTTTTTTGGAATGCTGGTTTGCATTTTGCGTTTTTTTTCGCAAAATGTCGCGGTAAGCAAGAGTCGCCACCGTCTTTTATTTTATCCAACAAGGAAAGGAAAAAAGCACAGAAAAATTTCTTTTTCGAGATGTTTCTCGGGTTCGGGGGGTAGATTATAGAAAGGGAAGGTGTTAGCACCCTTTCTATCCGTGGTTATCCACAGGCTCTTAGGTACTTGCTCAAAGTGTTTTCAAAATTGCTTTTCTTTGTGTTTGTGGGTTTGAAGAAGTTTTTGTTTCGAAAGGAGTGTAAGTGTGAAAATTTATTTTATTTTGAAAAAGCAAGTACTTAAGAACCATCTACCTACTCGAAAAAGGAATCAATCTGTGCTAATGTCCTTTAGACAATGCTATCCCATTATTGATGAGTAGGTAGCATCGTCATTGGAGTTTTAAGGGTCAATTCGATTAAGGGACGTGCGGTCACCAAAGCAATGTTAGGACGCCTTAGCGGTAACCCTAATGTCTTAGATCATTTATCCTAGGCAACCGTTTCGAGGCAACTATGATCTTTGGACAAGAGGGCGACCTCTAAAACTTCCTATACTCAACGACCGCGTACGAAGGCAACCAAGTGAGGTGTACCCTAAGAGTGCACATGTGCGAGTGTGTTGTTTTCAGTTTATTTTATCTTTGTACATGTCAATGGTTATCTATGTTGATTTTAAGTTAAACATTCGATCTTGTCATGCATTCCCTATTATCAAACATCTAACAGTTTATAAGTTGCGAAAATTAAATTGCAGAAATTAAACTAACTATTACAAGGCGTCGGGTATTTACATCGCCAAAAGCAACCCTTGAAATTAAAATGCGGAAAATAAATAAAGCGATAAAAGATATTTAAGGTCCTAATCATCTATTACATTCCGGAAACAGATACAATATTGAAATAAAATGGATTGCGTGTGGGAAATTAAATCGGGCGAGTTATAGGGTTTTGACCCTTTGATATTCAAGAAAAGATTTTTTGGTCATTTTTTAATTAAGAAAGAAATTAATCTAGGTTAATTATTAAATTAATAAATAAATAAATTAATAAAAATATTTTTTGGCTTTTGATATTTAAAGAAATAAAATAAATTTGATCAATGTTAATAAAACCTAATTTTCTAAGTTAATTTTAATTATTGCAAAATATATTAAAAATTATTCCTAATTAAAACTAAATTAATTAAATTAATATTTATTAACAAAAATAAGATGCTGAAATTTAATTTAATAAAAAAAAATATATTTTTGGTTTTTAATTTTATGAAGGAAAAAATGTGATTGGTTAGTTAATCATGAAAATAATTAAACAAACAATTAAATAAAATAAATAAGAAGAAAGAAATAGAAAGACTTAGGGGGGTTCTGGGCCCAATTTGGAGGTTGAAATGGCAATTTTGAGGCCCAATAGGCGCTGGCCTTGGCTGACTTTCCTGGATTCCATGTGGCACGTTGACTTGGTAGCATGGTAGGCATCCCATCTGGGCCACCAGATCTGGCCCGGGGCCATCTGGAAAGTGATTGAGTGAGGGAGTATGATATGCTGCACGCTTGGTATTGCATTGGATCACCTGAAGAAAAATAATACAAAGCATATGAGGGGACCTGGGATTCGAACCCAGGTCCTGTTGGATTTTTAACACACGCCACTACCACTGCACCACTATGTCTCAATTGTTAATATAACACAAACTAAATATAATACATAAAAACGCGTCATTATGCCAGAACAAAAAAATAAAACACTCCAAGTTTGAACCATCCAACCAGGGGGAGACACGTCTTCGTCTTCTTCCTTCTACCCTGTATATTTACCTGCGGATTTATATCCGCAGCTAAATTTGCAGGACATTCCAAAAATTAAATCTAGGCCATGAAAACGACCCCCAAGACCATGGTTGTGTTCGTCTATCTCCCCTGGTCACGCCTATGTCCATAAATGGAACTAATTTCGCCTGTAAAAGAAATGCCCAAAAAAACAACTACAAAACCCTAGGTTCGGTCATAAGGCTATAGTCCATATAAATGCAATCAAACAATGCCAAAAGTTTAGAAATTTCATGAGCATCATAAATATGTCAAAGATTTTCCAAGAAAATGCAAGAATATGGAGTTACGATTTCAAATGAAAAGCGGTTTTTTAAGATACTTACAGAGCTTTAGGGCGTGTATGGAGATTGGTTTTGGGTTGGTTCTGCTTCAGGGATTGTCCAACAATTGATTAGTGTTGAGTTTTGCTTCTGAATTGGCCTCTAAGGATGATTTCAGTTTTGCACTGTTTCCACCTTTTTTCAAGTTTGGTTCTTGATGCTCTTGCAGCCTCTAGGTCTCAAATTCGTGTGCATTGGATTGTATATGTATGCTGTAATGTATTAGGTCAACAAATTGGTCTTGAATCTTTCTACATCAATGCCTTGAGATTGGATTTGATCCACCATTGATAACTTGCCTAATTTTCCAAAAATCCATTCTTTTTGCACATGGAATGCTTGATACGAATTTGATCATGACATTGATGATGATTAGGTCCTGAAAATAGAAAAAGATCTCATGTAATCAAGTTTTGGGATTTTATTTGATTTAAATTGATTTAAAATGAAATAATTCAATAAAAATCAAATAAAATAATAAAATTGATAAATGGACCCAAGGCTGAAGCTAGGACACGTGTGTAGTGTGAAAAGATCAAATAAAGTGGAAAAGAATAGGCCCATTTGACAAAATTTGAAGTTTTGGGGATAGTTGACTTTTGGCAATTTTGCAAAAATGCCCAACTTCAACAATGCATAACTTCTTCAATTTTGAACTTTTGGAAGTGTTCTTGGACTTTTTAGAAAGCTTGAGATGTCCTCTAACCAACCCTTTTGGTATCATCGCATTTTTATGTTCCATGCTCAAGTTATAAGCTTTGGCAAAAAAGGTGTTTTTGTTGACTTTCAAAAATGACCTATAATGTCCAAATTTATAACTTCTTGTGAGTGCATTTTCTGATCTTGGGGTATGAACATGGATTGTAGGAAATTGCATCCTCTTCAAAATGAGCATTAGATGGGTCATTTCTCATAAAGTATGAGAAAGTTATGCTTGGTCAAAGTTGAGTTGACTTTTCCTACAAAACCCTAATTTAGCAACTTTTGAGTCTTGATGAATTTTGAGCAATCCTTGATGAATCATGATTAACCCTTGATCAAATGATGAAGTATCATTCAAAATGAGAATGTTGACAAAATAATCTTGAAGTTTGACTATTTATAGGCCACAGTTGACTTTTGCCCTAGCATAGTCGATTTTTGGACCCTTTGAGCAATTGGCTGAGCAAACTTCCTCTGCAAGGCTTGAAACTTGACATGGATGACCTTGAGAACATATTAGGACATTGGGGATCACTTTAGGTCATTTTGACTCAAGGATCTTAATGCAACACAAAACCCTAATTTGAGGTTGATTGCCTTAGGAGATAGCTTGTCTGACCCACTCTTGAGCAATCTTGATCCACTTGGAGATTTTTCTTGCAATGTTTTGAGAAATATGGGAGGTCAAATTTTGGGGTACAACAGCTGCCCCTGTTCAATCTTCTTAAACCTGAGGATGTAGATTGGCTTTCGTTCCTTTCGTGATCCGAAGGTGGAAGATGATTGAACACTAGAGTGCCTAGAAATTTGCACTCGCATGAAGTGGTATCATCCTTGTGACATCGGGAATGGGCTTACAGATTCCATTTGGAGACTGTTGATAGGTGGTCTGAACTTCGTCTGGAATAGGATTCAGGGAGATCTTATCGTCGATCTAACTGAACCAGAGAAGGTCTTGGATTAACTTTGACTGGATCAGAATCAGAAAAATCTTAGGATCGATTTAACTGAACCAGACGAAAGTCTTGGAATATCTTCAACTGGAATATGAATCAGGGAGATCTTATCGTCGATCTAACTGAACCAGAGAAGGTCTTGGATTAACTTTGACTGGATCAGAATCAGAAAAATCTTAGGATCGATTTAACTAAACCAGACAAAAGTCTTGGAATATCTTCAACTAGAATACGAATCAGGGAGATCTTAGGGTCGATCTGACTGAACCAGAGAAGGTATCAGATTAACTTTGACTGGATCAGAATCAGAAAAATCTTAGGGTCGATTTAACTGAACCAGACGAAAGTCTTGGAATATCTTCAACTGGAATACGAATCAGGGAGATCTTAGGGTCGATCTGACTGAACCAGAGAAGGTCTTGGATTAACTTTGACTGGATCAGAATCAGAAAAATCTTAGGATCGATTTAACTGAACCAGACAAAAGTCTTGGAATATCTTCAACTGGAATACGAATCAGGGAGATCTTAGGGTCGATCTGACTGAACCAGAGAAGGTCTTGGGTTAACTTTGACTGGATCAGAATCAGAAAAATCTTAGGATCGATTTAACTGAACCAGACAAAAGTCTTCCATAGATGTAGTTTTTCTTTTGAGGGGACTACCAGGTCATATGAGTAGTCAACGATGTTTACTGATTCGTCTTTCTCTGAAACGGTAAAGGGTCAGTCATATGCAATGTAATGATGTATGAAATGCATGATATATATCAAGCAATGATGCTCTCAACATAAATGAGATTGTATGGTATGATGCATATATGCATGTATCATGATGTATGGTAATATAATGTTTTAGCTGGGGAAAATAAATTCCGGACAGCTGCTGGAGACAAGAGTTGACTTCTTCGCTTCCGCTGGGGATGGTGAACGAAGGTGATTGCGAGAATAAACCTGCAGGAGAAGATAACTCCGTTGGGGAATAAACTGATGAGGAGATTACTCTGTGGGGAAGAGATGCTCTGCTAAGGATTCCACTGATAAACTCCTTCGGGATGAATTATCATTGCTGGTGATAATGAATCTGTTGAGGATTGAATTCCTGTTTTTGAAAGGAAAGAACTTCGCTGGGGATGATCTTTCAGTGGCGACTTTACCGGGGGTAACCTGTTAGACTTTTGTGGGGATAATCCTCTGAGTTCTGTTGGGAATGATCCTTTGAACTCGACTGGGGAGATTTATTTTTGTACTCCGCTGGGGATAAACTTCCAGAGCCTACTGGGGATGATGCTTCAACTCCATTGGGGAAGCTTTTTCAGACTGTATTGGGAAAATTTTAACTCCACTGGGGGTATCTTGTATTCTGTCGGGGAACATTCTTATACTTTGCTAGGGAATATTAAGATTGTCGGGGATATCAAGCCTTTTTAGTGCTGATGGTAGATCAACTCTGCTTGGGGAGAGCATTGCTGATTCGTTCATAGTTGCAAGTCTCAGCCGGGGAAGAGCTACCATTACTGCCTTACTCTGTGGGGAGTGCAGGTATCTTTGCCATATTCTTCAGATGAATTTACCGGGTACCTGGTGAACAAAGCAACTATACAGTTTGGACAATTCTCATTGCCCCTGTTTTTGCTATTACCAGTAATTCATCATTTGTTTTGCATGTAAATATTCATGAGCAGCAATTAATGTCAAATGCATATATCAAAAATGAACATAGGACGTTCTTTGCAAATCAAAATAGATAAAGAAAAACAGTTTTGAAATTTCTTTGAAAATGAATTGTATTGATTTTGAAGTTCGGCCTGTAAATAGGCGTTTTTGTACAAGAGGTTGACGTCCTAGTAAGAGAACGCCGCCGAGCAGATAGAATTTACACAATTTATGAAAAAGAAACAAAACAGCTATGTGAATAATCCCACTGGGTTCCAACTCTGCTATTGCCTTTATATCTTCGAGCATCTCATCGCTTTGCTACTTGGTTGAAGGTAGATCAGATTGATTAGTGTCGTCCGAGCTTGATAGTCGATACTGAAGTCTGGATGCAAGGTGATCCAATGAGACATAGTGTTACGCTTTGATCCTTAATTTGTGCCTTGACCACCCTTTCGGGTTTTCAGTCCACCGGGATACCCTTTTTTGCCCAAGTCGCCTTTTCGGGTTTTCGACTTGCCGGGTGTATAGATTTTTTCATTTTCATCCCTTATTTTTGCCCGAACCCTTTTGGTTCACTGGGAAGCCCTTATTTTTGCCTAGGCCAGTCAACCTAGTGGGTCTTTGATTATGCGTAGTATCTTTTCACTATGTCTGCATTGACGGGGTGAGGAAGGTCGTCACCATCCATGGTGGTTAGAATCATAGCTCCTCCTGAGAAAATATTCTTAACCACAAATGGCCCTTCATAACTAGGGGTCCATTTGCCCCTGAGATCACCTTGAGGTAAGATAATGTGCTTGATCACCAGATCCCCAACTTGATACTCTTGTCATCTGACTTTCTTGTTAAATGCCTTGATCATCCGTTTTTGGTACGTCTGACCATGACAAATAGCAGTAAGTCTCTTTTCGTCGATTAAGTTCAGCTGATCAAACCGGGTCTGAATCCAGTCATCTTTGCTCAAACCTGCGTCCTTTATAATCTGAAGAGAGGGTATCTGAACTTCAATGGGCAAGACTGCCTCCATACCATATACCAAAGAATAAGGTGTTGCCCCTGTTGACGTCCGAGCTGAGGTACGGTATCCATGAAGAGCAAATGGTAACATCTCGTGCCAGTCTTTTTATGTCACTGTCATCTTCTGCACAATCTTTTTAATGTTCTTATTAGCCGCTTCTACAGCCCCATTCATCTTCGGCCCGTAGGGAGAGGAGTTGTGGTGCTGTATCTTGAACTTCTTGCAGAGTTTCGTGATCATCTTGTTGTTAAGATTGGTACCATTGTCTGTAATGATCCTCTCTAGTACACCGTATCGACAGATCAGATTGTGCCGAATAAACCGTACTACGACGTTCTTGGTTACTGTAGCAAAGGAAGTTGCTTCAACCTACTTCGTAAAGTAATCAATTGCTACCAGGATGAAACGATGCCCGTTGGACGCGGTAGGCCTGATCTCGCTGATCATATCAATGCCCCACATTGCAAAAGGCCAAGGTGTCGTCAAGACGTTCAGAGGAACTGGAGGTATGTGCACCTTATCAGCATAGACTTGGCACTTGTGACATGTCCGAGAATGCTGATAACAGTCGGCTTCCATTATGGACCAATAATATCCTGCCCGTAGGATTTTCTTTGCCATGGTATGTCCACTAGAATGAGTTCCGAAAGTACCTTCATGTAACTCTGCCATGATCCTTTCTGCTTCATTCTTATCCACACATCGCAGTAAGGTTGAATCATGGTTACGCTTGTAAAGAATGTCATTGCTGATGAAGAACTTCGCCGCGAACCTCCTCAGAAATTTCTTGTCATTAACAGATGCACCCTCGGGGTATTCCTGAGCTTCAATATACCTCTTCACCTCATGAAACCAGGGTTTATCCGCTACCTCTTCAGTCTCGAGATCACAGCAATGTGCAGGTTCGTCCAGTTTTTCAATGATGATCCGGGGAGCCTCGTTGTCCCAATTGACTTTGAGCATAGAAGGCATCGTAGCTAGCGCGTCCGACAACTAATTCTCCTCTCTAGGGAAGTATTCAAAGGTTATCTCCTTAAAATGTGGAAGCAATGTCAATACATACTCCTTGTAAGGAATAAGATTTGGGTGTTTCATATCCCACTCACCTTTGATCTGACTGATCACGAGAGCGGAATCTCCAAAAACACTTAGAAACTTAATCCTTAGGTCAATTGCTGCTCGAAGACCCATGATGCACGCTTCATACTCCACCATATTGTTGGTGCAGTTGAAACATAGTCGGGCGGTGAACAGAGTATGAAAGCCTTTAGGAGATATGATCACGGCGCCAATTCCATTACCCAAAGCATTCGAAGCTCCATCAAAGTACATAGACCATCGGGATCCTTCCTCAGGTCCTTCATCCGGTCCAGGTGTCTCACAATCAGTTACCAACATGATATTCTAGTCCGGGAATTCAAAGTTCATAGACTGGTAATCATCCACTGCCTGATGTGCCAAATGGCTTGCCAACACACTTCCCTTGATTTCCTTCTGGGTCGTGTACTAGATGTCATACCCAGTCAAGATCATTTGCCATCTCGCTATTCTTCCGGACAAGGCAGGCTTCTCGAAGATATACTTGATTGGATCCATCTTGGATATCAACAGAGTAGTGTGAGTCAACATATACAGTCTCAACCGGCGAGCAGCCCATGCCAGAGCGCAGCAAGTTTTCTCGAGCAGTGAGTATCGGGTCTCACAGTCGGTAAACTTTTTTCTAAGGTAATAAATAACATGCTCTTTTCGGCCAAACTCGTCATGCTGACCCAGCACACACCCCATTGAGTTGTCAAGTACTGTCAAGTATAAGATCAGAGGTCTCCCTTCAACCGAAGGCATCAAAATAGGTGGCTCTTGGAGATACTCTTTGATCCTTTCGAAAGTGACCTGGAATTCATCGTTCCAACGTACTACTTGATCTTTCTTCAGCAGCTTGAAGATTGGTTCACAAGTAGCAGTTAGGTGCGAGATGAATCAGGCAATGTAGTTTAGTCATCCCAGGAAGCCTCTGACTTCTTTCTCTGTTCTGGGAGCTGACATTTCCTGTATAGCTTTCACTTTTGCCGGATCCACTTGAATACCTTTGTCACTTACGATGAAACTCAACAGTTTACCAGATCTCACCCCGAAGGTGCACTTGTTCGGGTTTAACCTTAGCTTGTACAACTTCAACCTGTCAAACAGCTTCTGAAGGTGGTCAAGATGTTCCTCCTCTGTCTGGGATCTTACAATCATATCGTCGACGTATACCTCAATCTCATGATGGATCATGTAATGAAACAAAGACACCATGGCACGCTGATACGTTTCCCCAGCATTCTTCAATCCAAAAGGCATGACCTTGTAGCAAAAGGTGCCCCATTGAGTAACAAAGGTTGTCTTCTCCATGTCTTCTGGAGCCATTTTAATCTGATTATAAACGGAGAAACCATCCATGAAGGAGAAGACTTTATGCTGAGTGGTGTTATCAACCAAAACGTCGATATGAGGTAGAGGGAAGTCATCCTTGGGGCTTGCCCTGTTCAGATCCTTATAGTCAACACACATTCGAACCTTACTGTGATCGGTGGAAATAGAACTGACTGTTTTTTTAGCTGGTTCGCGAAATGTCGCGGTAAGCAAGAGTCGCCACCGTCTTTTATGTTCTCCAACATGGAAAGGACAAAAGCACAGCAAAATTCCTTTTTTGAGATGTCTCTCGGTTCGGGAGGTAGATTTATAGAAAGGGAAGGTGTTAGCACCCTTTCTATCCGTGGTTATCCACGGGCTCTTAGGTACTTGCTCTTATGTTTTCAAAAATGGTTTGCTTTTCAAGTGTATGTGGGTTTTGAAAAAATTTTCGTTTGAAAAATTTCTAGGTAACTCTTGTATCTGTCCTCAAGAGTGTATGAAATATTCGTTTGAAAAACTTTTTGAAAGTGTAGGTGTGAAAAAGATGTTTTTGTTTGTTTGAGAGAGCAAGTACCCAGGATAAATCTACCTACTCTAAGGAATTAAGCTGTGTAAGAGTCCTTTAGACAGTACTATCCCACTATTGAGAAGTAGGTAGCACCGTCGTTGAAGTTATTCGGGTCAATTCGATTATTAGGGACATGTGGTCACTAAAGCAATGTTAGGACGTTTTAGTGGTAATCCTAATGTCTTAGATCATTTTTATCGAGGCGACCATTTCGAGGCAACTTATGATCTTGGGACAAAGGACGACCTCTAAAACATCCTATACTTAATGACCACGTTCGAGGCAACCAAGTGAGGTGTACCCTAAGAGTGGCATGTGCAAGTGTGTCAATTTTCAGTTATTTTACTCTTGCATGTCATGGTGAGCTATTGTTGATTTTTTAAGTTTAAGAGTTAATCTTGTCATGTAATCCTAGTTAGCATACATCTAAGCAGTTTAATATATGTAGAGGAATTTAAAGTGCGGGAATTGTAAATCCTATGCTATTACAAGGCTTTCGGGGAGGGGGATTATTTACATGTCCAAAAATATTGGGGGAAATAAAAACAGTAAAGTAAAAGAAGGTCTTAGTTTAATAAGAACTCTTTTTGTTGTTTTTTATTAAGAAGATATTTGATTTAAATACTCCTAAGCCTAGTTTATTTTAAATTGATAAAATGAAGTTAAAATAATTAATTTAATTATTTACAAAATTAATTTGAATAAAAAACTAACCTAATGTTTTTTTTTTGTGATTTTTTTATTTTAATGTTAATTAAAAGATAAAAAGAAGTCTATGAGAATAAAAAACAAAAAAAATAAAGTGCAGGAGGGATCCTTCGATCCAGGGAAAAAAAGGAGTTTCGACCCAGGGAGGGAATGGACTGCTTCGGTCCAGAGAGGGTCCTGGTCCTTTCGATTGGGCCAGACAGTAAGGCGTGAGTAGCCTTCGATCCAGGGAAGAGGATTGCCCTTCGATGATGGAGGTCATGGCTTTCGATGAGATGCCTCTTTCGATCCAGCACGCTAATGGGTTCGATCCAGATAAGGGCTCTCCTTCGATCTGGGATGTTATACCTGCAAAAGTATGTGAGCGAAACAAAAATGCAGGGCCTGGGTATTGAATCCCAGGCCCTTCGATCCTACACTAGTTGGGGTCTCTTCAGGCTAAATCTGCAGCAAATGTTAGCACACGAGAAATGTGACCTGGGTGCCAAACCCAGGCCTTTCGATCCTGTATAAGATGGCAAGTCAAAGGTAACAACAAGTAATAATGCGTTTACGCAAATGTAAGGTTGGACAATTTACCCTTTCTTACCTGCAGATTGAGTCTTCGATTTGGGCACTGGCTGGAAGGGAGCACTTTCAATCTGGGATTTCTAGGCGCAGGCACTTTCGATCTGGGCACTTCTGGGCGCAGGCACTTCTGATCTGGGCACTTCCTGGATGTAGGCACTTTTGATTTGAGGGCTTCTGGGCGTAGGCACCTTCGATCTGAGGGACTGCTTTGGCTTGGAAAATTCTGGGCAGGGTCTCTCCAATGTTTTGTTCTCCTGCAGATTTTTTGAAGAAGTGTGTATAATTTTCGTTCTATGATTTTCGTGTGATTTTTCGTGTAATTTTTTTTTTGTGTTCGTTGTAATGTGTCACTGGCCTCCTATTTATAGGAGTGTGGCAGTGCATGAAAATGGCAAGGGACAACCATTAAAATAGGCCTTTAACGCTCTGGACAAAAATCAAACACATTAAATCATTTCCTTTTTTGAAACATTCGTGTCCGTTGAATGAACCTGGCCGCTTGGATTTCGAGTGCTTTCAGGCCATGCTCTTCGATTAGTCCTGATTTTCCTCTTTCGAATGGACTCCCTGCGTACCCTTTGAATGGGCCTGGCCCAAATATCAATCGAAGGATTCCAATCGAAATGCTCTGCTAACAGGCCAATCAAAAGGTGTTGTTCATGCCAAATGAAGGACATGGTTGACATGCCTGTCGACATTGCCTTGACATAATTCCAATCGAATGCTTGTCCATAATGCCAATCGAAATACTCCTTCAGAATGCCAATCGAAATACTCCTTCAGAATGCCAATCGAAAGGTATTTGAAGTACCACTCAAAAATCTTCTTTTACCTTAGGCAGGGGGAAGACTTTGGAAAACATGAGAGGGCAAATTTTGGGGTGCAACAGTTGCCCCTGTTCAATTTTCTTAAACCTGAGGATATAGATTGGCTTTCTAGCCTTTCGCGATCCGAAGGTGGAAGATAATTGAACACTAGAGCGCCCAGAAATTTGCACTCGCATGGTGTAGTATCAACATTGTGACGGCGGGAATGGGCTTACAGATGCCATTTGGAAATATGAGGGATGGGAGGATGGGCTTAAAGATGCCATCTGGAGATGTGACAGAACTTTGTCAGGAATGGGCTTATAGATGCCATTTGGAAATGTGATGGGTAGGAGTATGGGCTTATAGATACCATCGGGAGTGTGACAGAACCTTGTTGGGAATGGGCTTATAGATGCCATTTGGAAGTGTAATGGATAGTTGTGGAGATGGGATTATAGATTCCATCGGAAGGTGTCGATCGCGTAAGAGATTCCTTAGCAAGAACTTACGTACCTGAGAAAGAAAGATAATTACCTGGCCTGTTACAGGGGTTGATCTTCAAACTCTTCATGTAGATATGCCCTGGCTGGATACAGGTGTCAAATCTATAATCAGTTGCTCACAGATGTGCCCTGGCTAGATACATGAATCGAATCCAGAACTTCAAAAGGTTGCTTACAGACGTGCCTTGGCTGGATACAGGAATCGAATCTCTAAACAATCGCTCACAGATGTGCCCTGGCTAGATACAGGAATCGAATCTGGAACTTGTCGTCTACAGATATGCCCTGGCTGGATACAGGAATCGAATCTCTAAACTCTTCATGCAGACATGCCCTGGCTGGATACAGGTATCGAATCTACAATCAGTTACTCACAGATATGCCCTGGCTAGATACAGGAATCGAATCTGGAATTGGTCGTCTATAGATATGCCCTGGCTGGATACAGGTATCGAATCTTCAAACTCTTTAGATATGCCCTGGCTAGATACAGGAATCGAATCTGGAATTAGTCGTCTACAGATATGCCCTGGATGGATACAGGTATCGAATCTTCAAACTCTTCAGATATGCCCTGGCTAGATACAGGAATCGAATCTGGAATTAGCCGTCTACAGATATGCCCTGGCTGGATACAGGAATCGAATCTGGAATTGCGACAGTTGATAGTAATTATCTTTGGATTGACTTTTTTCCGGAAAAGGCAAAACGTCAGTTCTATGCAATGTCATGATGTATGAAATGTATGGTGTCATGATGTTCTCAAAATAAATGAGATTGTGTTATATGTATATTGTGATGTATGTGAGCAGGATGTATGAAATGTGATATGTTTATGAATGTATTTTCGTCTAGGAAAATAAATCCTTGACGAATGCCGGGAAGTTAAATCCTGGGCTGATGTCGAAGAGTAGAGTTCTTCGTTTCCGCTGGGGATGACGGTTGCAAGAATAAACCGGTAGGAGAAGATGACTCCATTGGGGAATAAACTTGTTGGAGAGATTACTCTGCGGGGAATTACTCTGTGGGAAGAGATACTTCACTGAGGTTTTGATGAGAACTCCACTGGGGATTCCTGTTGATAAGCTTTGTTGGGGAATTTTGATGAACTCCGTTGGGGGATAGGAAGAACTTCGTCGGGGACGATCTTTCCGTGGTAATTAGCTGAGGATAACCCAGTTATAAGCTCTGGTGGAGAATAACTTTTGAATGAATCCGGGGAGAAGCGTTCATACTCTGCAGGTGATAAGCTTCCAGAATCTACTGGGGAGATTGATTCAACTTTCCTGGGGAAAATTTTGAACTGTACTGGGGAATGGCTCCACTGGGGTGTCTGGTATTCCGCCGGGGAACAGTCTTATATTAAGACTGTCGGGGATGCTTGCTTAGGAACATCTGTACTCCGCTGGGGAATGTTGAGATTTTCTGGGGATACCCAACTTCCTTAAGGCTGACAGTAGACTAACTCTGCTTGGGGAGAGTATCACTGACTTACTGGAGATACTGTTCCTTTTCGGGGCTGATTGGAGACCAACTTTGCTCGAGGGAGAGTGTTGCTGAATCTTGTCTTACTCTGCGGGGAGTGAAGGTGTCTTGATCATGTTCTTCAGCTGAACCTACTTTGGTACCTTGGTTGACAGAGCAGCCAGATCGCTTAGACAGTTCTTATTGCCCCCGTTTCTGTGGGAGAAGGTACCTGTGGAGGTCTTGATTGACAAATCTTCTTCTGGTAGACAAGTGACGGGATGTCGGGACATAGTCGTACGCTTTTGATCCCTAACTTTTGCCTGGACCGCCCTTTCGGGTTTTCAGTCCACCGGGATACCCATTTTTGCCCAAGCCGCCTTTTCAGGTTTTCGACTTGCCGGGTGTACAGATTTTTTTCATTTTCATCCCTTATTTTGCCCGAACCCTTTTGGTTCACCGGGAAGCCCTTATTTTTGCCTAGGTGCGTCAACCTAGCGGGTCTTTGATTATGCGCAGTACTTTTTCGACTATGTACGTGCTCTTAGGATGTAGGGAGGTGCCCCTGTCAGTAGTGTTGCGTTGCCCTACTACCAGAAGATCTTCGTTTGATCGTCCAATGCTCCAAGTGATCCAGATGGAGATTTTCCCCAAGTTGGTTGGCCTTTTGAGAGATTCTCCGAATCTTGACTTAACTGCCCCAGATGATAGACCATGATCATGTCTGCCCCTTGGTTGGAAGTACTTTGGTTCACTTAGATATTCGTCGTGCGAATTTCTCTGCTGTTCGAACAAATAGTCATATGCAAACAGTGTTATATCAAGAATGCAAAGCTTATGTATGTCTTGAAGTTTTTGAAAATGCATTTTTTTTTATAAAAACAAGTGAATTTTTTGTAAACTGTGATGTCAACTCGTTATTTTACCGCAAGCCTTAAGGAGTCAGGATACCTTTCGTAACAGCATGCTTTCGAACTAACCCATGCTTCAGCTAGGACTTTTAAAGGTTGTAGCGTGGCCCGGTTCACGGTTTAAGAAACAAAGGATAAAGGCTCAAATTTTATTCGTACCCACCCGTTCTTTGTGATGTTCTTCAAACCTAAACTCAGCTAATCGTGCATTAGACCTTGTTTGAGTCTTTGCCTTGATATTTCGGTGATGGTTCGGATGTTGACAGTTTATTTTGAATAGGCAGTCATTTCCTTTTGTCGAGGGTTTGTAGGGCCTCTTTCTTTTTTGATTTCATTATCCCTGTTTTTTTTTGCCTGAACTGTTCCTTTTTGTGATTACAGTCAGCGGGATGCCCCAGTTTTTGTAAGTCTCCTTCATAGGTTTTGACTTAATGGGCTTTAGTTTTTTTGTTTTTGGTAATGACTGCCTATCTTTATGATTATTTGGAACCATCACTGTCTTTTGTTTTAGGAAGACTCCTTTGGTGCCATTCATTGTGCACTTGGATCAACTGAGAAGACTACCCTGCCCCAGGTTATGATTAAGGGTTTTAATTTTTTTGTGAAAAGAAAAACTCCTACTTCTTTGGCTCGAAGGGGTTGACGAGGGATTATCTTCCTTATAACTCCAGTGTTTAGGAATTGAAACAATGCATGTACCTCATCAGCGGGGTCTGTTCAAAAGCATACTGTAGATTGTGGTATCGTTTTCGTCATCCTCCCTCAAGAGGCTTAGAATTATTAATCGAGCGTTGAACATCACAAAAAATGAAAGCAATTTTGAATATAGAGAATGCGAATATATTGATTCAAAACAGACATATGCGATGCATTGATAAAGTAATAAAGTTTGCTATGACAATAATTGTTTGTATAAACAAAGAAAATACAACTTGAACATTCGAATGAACAAAAAGTCTTCTAGTCTCAGGACTTGTCACTTCAAATGGTGAATCTCGCAGGGATAGTAGAAGAACTCTACCTAACTATCTAGGGTGAATTCCACTGCTCCCTCATCAATCAGGTCTTGAATTTTGTTCTTCAAAGTCCGACAGTCGTCGGTGTCATGTCCAGGACTGTCAGAATGGTATGCACACCT
This sequence comes from Vicia faba, assembly GCA_948472305.1. Classification (NCBI taxonomy): domain Eukaryota; kingdom Viridiplantae; phylum Streptophyta; class Magnoliopsida; order Fabales; family Fabaceae; genus Vicia; species Vicia faba. The sequence goes on from OX451741.1 coordinate 1,107,952,530, forward strand.
TGCATCAGGATTGTACCTTGGGGAGGCTGTGTTGGGATTCTTATGAGGGTCCCTTAATGTCACCAGATTCAATCTTAACAGGTGTTGTAAAGCTTGAGACAGCGGCATGTTGAGCTTGGTAAATTTCCTTCGGTCAACCCGTTGCTTTTGGTGAGGTTGATGCTGGGCTTGTGACCCTGAAGCAAGTTGAAGAGCTTTTCCCTTGTCTTCTTGCCCCAAAGGTGGTTAAATGATGACTTGATCTTCAACCTTAGATGTTTGCCCCAGTTGGTTATCCCGAAGCAGTTGGTTGACGAGAACCCTGAGCTCTTCTTGTCTTTGAGCTAAGTCTTGAATGAGAGCCATCTGCCCAAGCATCTGGGTTCTCATTGTATCTACCTCAGCTTACAGGCGTTTCAGCCGTTCGTCTTTATCGTCTTCTGGATTGTTCCTGACCAAAGTCCCCATGAGGAGTGTTCTCAGCTCTTCCTGCCCCTTGGATAGATTTAGGAGAATCTCCCCGAACCGAGTCTCTTGAGCATGAAGATCCTGGTTGTCTTGTTGGGAAGTTGTTGCTGAAATAAACAGCGAAGAAGGTAAGTGACCCGTAACAAGGGTACCTGTTATGCAATGATGTGTATGTATGCATGCAATGTTTTCAAGGATCTCGCGGGGTAAACAAGAAAAATCGTTAGAATCTGAATTTTGTAGCTTGATTGAAGGAACTTCGTGTTGTTGAGAGTCCTTCTTCAAGAGTCAAGGCTCACCATATCGAGTGGGTCATAGCCCCTGACTCAAGTCAATAACCTTAGCTAGAGGAAAATAAATCCCCTTTGCCCCTTGCTAGACAGTTGGTTCATCATGACCTGCATCACAAGCCCTTGAGATCCTTGAAATGGGTTAGTCCTTATGTAGGATATATGCAATGGTATGATGTTATGCTACGCATGGAGTGATGTAAGTAGGCCCTGTAATGAGTCCCAATTAAGGATTGTAAACAAAACCTGCAAGGAACTTGTGTTGTTAGATAACAAGTATGCAAGTAGTTCAAGTTTGAAGGCACACAAGTCACACAGAGCCCCTAGAGTTTAGGCCAGCATGAGGTCTAGGTACTACCCTCTTGAAGTCGGTGGGCTCAAAACCTGTCCTATCAAAAGTAACCGGGTTCTAAGGAGCTCAATATCATTGGGTTGTTTTCTGTGTTCATTGTTTTGATTTAGCCACTGAACTGGCGATCAAAATATTCCAAGAAAGCAACCCTCAATGATTGTAGTATCGAGTATCTACCAACTTCGGACTGCACCAAAGTCGGTCATCTCACTACCCCTAAAGAGGTCAGGATGGTCAATTAAGGTTCCTAAGGTCAGTTGATGCTTCACGACACCACGCGGCGGCCCTGTACTCTCCTTGACTTGACTCAAGGGTTACCGGTACTCACCAAAGTGCCACATCAACGTAGCAATTGCTTCAACCATGTCGGTATACCCCGCACAGTTCCCTCACAGTTTGTTGCTACTTCTAAAGGGTATCCCCAGATCCGAGTTAGGATCTATGAAACTCCCAAAATAGGCCCACAATATTAAAGCAAGCAGATAAAGCAATTGAAAACATGATGATGAACTATTCCTAAGGAACACCTCACTTTATATAATCCCCAGCAGAGTCGCCAGTTCTGTGATCGGTGGAAATAGAACTGACTATTTTTTTTAGCTGGTTCGCGAAATGTCGCGGTAAGCAAGAGTCGCCACCGTCTTTTATGTTCTCCATCATGGAAAGGACAAAAGCACATCAAAATTCCTTTTTTGATATGTCTCTCGGTACGGGAGGTAGATTTATAGAAAGGGAAGGTGTTAGCACCCTTTCTATCCGTGGTTATCCACGGGCTCTTAGGTACTTGCTCTTATGTTTTCAAAAATGGTTTTCTTTTCAAGTGTATGTGGGTTTTGAAAAAAGTTTCGTTTGAAAAATTTCTAGGTAACTCTTGTATCTGTCCTCAAGAGTGTATGAAATATTCGTTTGAAAAACTTTTTGAAAGTGTAGGTGTGAAAAAGATGTTTTTGTTTGTTTGAGAGAGCAAGTACCCAGGAGAAATCTACCTACTCTAAGGAATTAAGCTGTGTAAGAGTCCTTTAGACAGTACTATCCCACTATTGAGAAGTAGGTAGCACCGTTGTTGGAGTTATTCGGGTCAATTCGATTATTAGGGACATGTGGTCACTAAAGCAACGTTAGGACGTTTTAGTGGTAATCCTAATGTCTTAGATCATTTTTATCGAGGCGACCATTTCGAGGCAACTTATGATCTTGGGACAAAGGACGACCTCTAAAACATCCTATACTTAATGACCACGTTCGAGGCAACCAAGTGAGGTGTACCCTAAGAGTGGCATGTGCAAGTGTGTCAATTTTCAGTTATTTTACTCTTGCATGTCATGGTGAGCTATTGTTGATTTTTTAAGTTTAAGAGTTAATCTTGTCATGCAATCCTAGTTAGCATACATCTAAGCAGTTTAATATATGTACAGGAATTTAAAGTGCGGGAATTGTAAATCCTACGCTATTACAAGGCTTTCGGGCAGGGGGATTATTTACATGTCCAAAAATATTGGGGGAAATAAAAACAGTAAAGTAAAAGAAGGTCTTAGTTTAAGCTATTACATCCCAGTAAAATAAACGCGCGTGAATCTAAAAAAATCCTAAGAATAAGAACTCTTTTTGTTGTTTTTGATTAAGAAGATATTTGATTTAAATACTCCTAAGCCTAGTTTATTTTAAATTGATAAAATGAAGTTAAAATAATTAATTTATTTATTTACAAAATTAATTTGAATAAAAAACTAACCTAATGTTTTTTTTTGTGATTTTTTTATTTTAATGTTAATTAAAAGATAAAAAGAAGTCTATGAGAATAAAAAACAAAAAAAATAAAGTGCAGGAGGGATCCTTCGATCCAGGGAAAAAAAGGAGTTTCGACCCAGGGAGGGAATGGACTGCTTCGGTCCAGAGAGGGTCCTGGTCCTTTCGATTGGGCCAGACAGTAAGGCGTGAGTAGCCTTCGATCCAGGGAAGAGGATTGCCCTTCGATGATGGAGGTCATGGCTTTCGATGAGATGCCTCTTTCGATCCAGCACGCTAATGGGTTCGATCCAGAGAAGGGCTCTCCTTCGATCTGGGATGTTATACCTGCAAAAGTATGTGAGCGAAACAAAAATGCAGGGCCTGGGTATTGAATCCCAGGCCCTTCGATCCTGCACTTGTTGGGGTCTCTTCAGGCTAAATCTGCAGCAAATGTTAGCACACGAGAAATGTGACCTGGGTGCCAAACCCAGGCCTTTCGATCCTATCTAAGATGGCAAGTCAAAGGTAACAACAAGTAATAATGTGTTTACGCAAATGTAAGGTTGGACAATTTACCCTTTCTTACCTGCAGATTGAGTCTTCGATTTGGGCACTAGCTGGATGGGAGCACTTTCAATCTGGGATTTCTGGGCGCAGGCACTTTCGATCTGGGCACTTCTGGGCGCAGGCACTTCTGATCTGGGCACTTCCTGGATGTAGGCACTTTTGATTTGAGGGCTTCTGGGCGTAGGCACCTTCGATCTGAGGGACTGCTTTGGCTTGGAAAATTTTGGGCAGCGTCTCTCCAATGTTTTGTTCTCCTGCAGATTTTTTGAAGAAGTGTGTATAATTTTCATTCTATGATTTTCGTGTAATTTTTTTTTTGTGTTCGTTGTAATGTGTCACTGGCCTCCTATTTATAGGAGTGTGGGAGTGCACGAAAATGGCAAGGGACAACCATTAAAATAGGCCTTTAATGCTCTGGACAAAAATCAAACACATTAAATCATTTCCTTTTTTGAAACATTCGTGTCCGTTGAATGAACCTGGACGCTTGGATTTCGAGTGCTTTCAGGACATGCTCTTCGATTAGTCCTGATTTGCCTCTTTCGAATGGACTCCCTGCGTACCCTTCGAATGGGCCTGGCCCAAATATCAATCGAAGGATTCCAATCGAAATGCTCTGCTAACAGACCAATCAAAAGGTGTTGTTCATGCCAAATGAAGGACATGGTTGACATGCCTGTCGACATTGCCTTGACATAATTCCAATCGAATGCTTGTCCATAATGCCAATCTAAATACTCCTTCAGAATGCCAATCGAAATACTCCTTCAGAATGCCAATCGAAAGGTATTTGAAGTACCACTCAAAAATCTTCTTTTTCCTTAGGCAGGGGGAAGACTTTGGAAAACATGAGAGGGCAAATTTTGGGGTGTAACACTTACCATCCTTCTTCGGTACAGGAACCACGTTGGCCACCCACTGTGGGTAAGAAGTAACTTCTAGAAAACCGGCATCGAACGGTTTCATAACTTCAGCCTTGATTTTCTCAGACATCTCTGGGCGCATTCGGTGGACCTTCTGTTTCACTGGAGGACATTCTTCCTTGGTAGGGAGGCGGTGAACCACAATATCGGTATCCAACCCAGGCATGTCTTCATAAGACCAGGCAAAGATCTCAACATAGTCACGCAGTATCTGAATCAACCGTTGCTTCATACTAAGCTCCAGGTTTGCACCGATCTTGACCTCTTTCTTGTCTACCTCTGTACCCATATTTACTTATTCCACTGGCTTTTCATGTGGCTGTATAACCCTCTCTTCTTGAAGTAACAGTCTTGCAAGTTCACCAGGCACTTCGCGATCATCTTCACCTTCGTCTTCGACTAATTTGATCGGATTTTCGAAGTCATAACCGGCAGTAGCAGAGTCGTTACCAGTGAGATCCAGAGTGGATGTAGACCTGTATATGTGAGTGTGTGTAAAATAGCTATTTTGCAATATAATAAAAGAAAAATAGGGAGCGCAAAATTTGAAATGCAAGAACGTCCAATGCTTTTATTAATGATATATGAAAATGACACACATAAAGCCCTCACGAATGAAGCCACGGTGCCCCGGGTAAGACACCGGGCCATAGAGTTTAAAACATTGTCTGTTACATATTCAAAACAAAAAGTTTCATTACTGGGTAACAAAAGAAATAGGGATGAAGTCCTTTGCTGTCCAGTTGCTTGGTCCACCGTCGGTCGTAGGATAGATCCAACTGTCGAACTCAGACTCTTCAACGTCGGCTTCAATGGATCTTACTCCTGAATTGCTGATGAACAAGGGAGGTCTTCCGATCCGTGCATTCTGAACAGCCTTTTGAGCTTCTGCAGTGAAACCCAAACCAAACTTGTTAGTCTTCTGTGCAAAATCAGGGAGTCGGCCCCACTTTGCACACCCACCTTTCTCAACAACAGGTCGGGCATCCTTAAAGGAAGCCATCTTCATAGGAGAATCTTCACCAACAGTCTCAGTTGATGCTAGTGTCTGGGGAACTTCTTCAAAATGTTGGAACAGGGTCTCAATGAACTCCCCATCCATCTCTACATATCGGAAAGAGTTGAGGTGGCTCACCATGTACTCCTCCTCTCCTTGTACTGTCACAATCTTCCCTTTGACCGGGTACTTCAGTTTCTGGTGGAGCGTTGACGTTACTGCCCCAACTTTGTGGATCCATGGACGACCCAGCAAACAAGAATAAGATGGCCGAATGTCCATCACATGGAATGTAGAGTTGAAAACCTGAGAACCAACCTTAATCGGAATATCCACTTCTCTGTGCACCATTCTCTTGGACCCATCAAAGGCCCTGACAACAATGTTGCTTGGTTTCAGCTCCAACCCTTCACAGTCCAACCAGCCTAGAGCTTTCTTAGGCAAGACGTTCAACGAGGAACCAGTATCCACCAATACATGAGCAAGAGTAGTGCCCCTGCATTCAATGGAGGTATGCAGGGCATCGTTGTGATTCTTCCCCTTAGCAGTCAAATCGGCGTCAGAGAAACCCAACCCATTATCAGCAGTCAGACTAGCCACACAATCTTTAAACTGATCAGCTGACGTTTCTTGCGGTACGTGTGCAGTCTTCAGGAATGTAATCAGAGCCTTGGCATGGGCCTCTAAGCATAGCAACAATGACAACATAGAGATTTTGGACGGGGTTTGCCCCAGCTGCTCAACCACATTGTAGTCACTCTTTTTGATGATCTTTAAAATCTCTTTCATCTCTTGTCTAGAAGCTTCAACAGTAATCGTCTTTGGCGCCTCCGTCCGGGCAGGCTCACTGGTGATCCCTTTGCCCCGAGTGTCAGATGACTCGGCGACCGGGGTAAGAATAGGAACTTGAACAAGAATAGTGGTAGGTGTACTGGAAGGTGTAATAACAACAGGTTTTCGGGCAGTTGGTGGAGAGATATCAGGTGAGAAAAGTCTTTCGTTACGGGTGACTTTAGCAGGTCCAACAATATTTCTGGTGTCAGTATCATCATCCAACTCTTGTTTAACTCCATGAAAATAAACATCGGCCCCGTAATGCCAAGGGACATCTTTATCAGAGGTGTAGGGGATAGGCAAAGGAACAGTGATGATCAATGGCGCGATTCTTTGGACAGATGTAATTCTAACAAGCTTTCTCGAGGAAGCCTTGGAAGAATTATCGAGAATGGTTATAATAGCAACTTCTTCAGTATGAACTAAGGGAACAACAGTTTTCTCAAACAGAATTTCTTTACTATCCATCAGGCGTTGGACACCTGATTTCAAAAGTGGGCAACCGGTTGGTAGGGCAGAACACATACGGTAACCTTCGTCACAGCCTGAAAATAAACCGGCTAGCAAAAGGTTCTTCTTCATAGTCATCAAAGGGGTAATAATTTCGTTCACAAAAACCACAAACGAGTCTTCATCTATAGCATTCACTCCATGCTTGGGCATAGGAGCAGTCATAACATTAGGTATTTCGGGCGCCTCGAACTCAATCTCCTTAGCATCAATTAAGTCTTGTATTTTATTCTTCAAAGCCCAACAATACTCTGTATTATGCCCCAGGATATCAGAGTGAAAAGCACAGTAGGCATTAGGGTTATACTTAGGTGATGCAATGTTGGGATTCTGCGGAGCCTCCCTCGGAGTTACTAGGTTGGTCTTTAATAACTGCGGCAGAATCTGAGACAAAGTCATGTTGAGATGGGTTAATTTCCTTCGAGGTCTCTCGGCCTTTTGTTGATTCTTGCGCTGAGTAGCACCAGCAGGTCTTGAAATAACAACCGCATTAACAACTTGGCGGTGTTCAGGTCTATTCTGGCTTTTCGAATTGTAGACAGCACTGGACTCTTTCTTAAAAGGCTTTTTCTCGATGCTTGATGAAGCACCCTTTTGTATCTTAGCAGCCTTAATACCAACCTCAATCCTTTCATCGATCATGATTAGCTTTGTAAACCCAGACAAAGAGCTTCCAATCAGATGGTTGAAAAATGGACCAGACAAGGTCCCCAGAAACATATCCACAAGCTCCCGACCATCAAAGGGTGGTTGCACTCTTTCGGCGAGGTCCCTCAACTTCTGAGCATAATCTTTGAAACCTTTTCCCGTTCCCATTGACATACCCTAGAGTTGGGTACGCGTGGGAGCGAGGTCGGAATTGTATTGGTACTTCCTGTAGAAAGCAGTAGCCAAATCTTCCCAACTGCGGATACTGGCTCCGTCCAACTAGTAAAACCATTCAAGCTGAGTCCCTGAGAGACTGTCTTGAAAGAAGTGGATCCATAGGTTCTTATCAGCGGTGTACGGATGAATCTTCCTTACATATGACCGGAGGTGCAGCTTCAGACAAGAAACTCTGTCATACTTAGCAAAGGCTGGTGCTTTGAATTTGTGGGGAATCACCACCCCAGATGATAGACCCAGATCACCAAAGTCCAGACCAGGCACTTTCTGAACTTCCATCGCACTCAACCGGTCTTCCAATTGTTTGTATCTATCCTCGGCCGGAGGATACTGGTCTTCGTTGATGTCCGTCTCATTGTCTGAGACCACAGGGCTAGGAGCCCTCCTTTCTTCCTGACTATCTTTCCCTCCAGATGAGGTGGTCAAATCAACTTCATCCCGTAGCCTGTTTCCAAACCTGTGACCTGTGTTAAACAGGACTGTCCTCTTCTTCTTCTTCTCTTTCAGAATCAGGGTCTTCAGATCTTGCTGACCCTTAGCTAGATTCATGAACAGCTCTTGGAATTGGGCATTCTAGGCCTGTAGGGCCTTGATTGCTTGCTCAATTGATGGTTCAACAAACATGATGAGTGCTGAAATAAACAGCGAAGAAGATAAGAGACCTGTAATGGGTACCTGTTATGAAGTGCATGGGATGAAATACGTATGATATGATTCCAAAGACAATCGAGAGATTCAAATTCGTAAACATGAAATGAAACACACTTTTATTAGATAAACTTTGAAATTCAAATTGTTCAACAGATGCCCTTAAGGCGTTACAAGAAAGGAAATACTGAAAAGTAAATAAAACTGGAAGGGAAATAATCAAAGGACAATCAGTGCTCTTATGGTCGCTTCTTGTCGGTGCGGACATAGTCATTGAGAATCCGCTCATTCTCCAGCTGCCTAGTCAACTTCTGGATCTTCTGCTCCTGCTCATTAAACTTTTCTCGGTAAGCATCCCGCTCCTCTCTCATCTGCATCCAAGACCTTTTCCGTGCCCCAATGTCGGTGGGCATATGAGGATGGAGGATAGTCGGAAGAACCCCTTCTTCATTAGCAACTTCAACAATGATAGGCAGGACAACTTCATACGGCATACCCAGCTTTTGAGCACGGATACGAACCCATCTGAGATATGGCTCCATCAGAAGTGAAGTCTTTGGACCCAGCTCGTGGGGATCAGATCTGTGAACTCTATCCCAAGCCCTTATGAATCTGCGGCTTTGCTCGTCGCCATCCCCTTGAAAATCAAAGATGATACTAGGCGTTAACAGCTCATGAGGTCCTTCTCTTATGGCTCGCCCAAACTGACGTAAGGCCAAGCACGGATTATAAGAAATTCCTCCATTGGTTCCTATCAGTGGAACATTGGGGTATTCCCCACAGCGATCAATAATGGCCACCTCATCCATACCCTTGATAATCCAGACGATGTCATTATGAGAGAGAGACATAACCCTATAGGCCCAGCCCATGCCTTCTTTGTTCTTCAGCAATGATTTGGGGAGGTGCGAAATAAACCACCTCGCCAATAATGGAGCACAACATATCAAGGTTCCCCGCTTTCGGGCAGTACGGGCATAAAGTTGATGAAGAATGTCACCCAAGAGAGTGGGTATAGGATTACGATAGATGAAGATTTTCACCGCATTCACATCAACAAAGGAGTCAAGGTTCGGAAACAATACCAAGCCGTATATCAGAAGAGCCAGAATGTCTTCGAATGCCTTGAAGTCTAGAGTATCCCAGAAATAATTAGCCTTACCAACCAAGAACTTAGTCAGAAAGCCCTTTGCTCCACTTCTAGTCTCCCAATTAGCCATCACCTCATCCTTTGTCATATGAAGTGCTGGAGAAATCTCTTCTGGCCTAAGGATCTTCTCCCAACCAGTAAACGGGGTCTGCTCCCGGATAGGGTTACCAAGTAGGTCAGAGAACTCTTCTAAGGTGGGGACCAGCTGGTAGTCTTGAAAAGTAGAACTGGACCAGGACACTCATCATCTGCTCGTCCAATTTGGAAGTTACCAAACCCAAGAGGTAACCATGTCTCCTGATGAAGGAGGTGGTATCTGGCATCTTTGCAATCAATTCTTTAAGCATGGTGGGAACCTGGACAAAGTTAATCCGGATGGTATTCCTACGCATGGGCATCATGACCTACAAAACAGAACAAAGATGAATCCCTCATGTCTTTGAAATAGGTTAGTCCAATGCAAGATGTATGCAATGTTATGATGTCATGATGTCATGATAAAAAGCACATCACAAGTATCCACAAATAGCAAACATGGTAAAGGAACACAAGTCACACAGAGAGCCCTTAGATTTCAGGCTGGCAAGGAACTTAGGTACTACCCTGTTTCAGTTCAGTCGGTTTAAACATGTCCTAAAAATAGTAACCGGGTTCTAGAGGATCTCAATATCACTAACTACCCTCGATTGGTCATAATTCCAGTTTAGCAACCTTTTCTTGCGGCCGGAATCATCGCGAGAGTTTAGTCTCAATGAGTGTAGCATACTGCTACTGTTCTATGGCCAAGTTGGTCAATTTAAAGGTTCTAAGGTCAGTTGGTGCTTAATGACCCCTTAGAAGACCCATATTCTCCTCGTTCCAACACAAGGGATATCGGTACACACTAAAGTGTCACACCAACGTAGCTACTGCTTCAACCGTATCGGTCTACGCTGTACAGTTCCCTCACAGTTTATTGCTACTTACCTAAAGGGTACCCCCAGATCCAGGTTAGGATCTATAGTAACTCCTATACAAGCTCAAAAATGTAAAGCATACAAAGCAAACAATTGTAAACACATTGATCTAATCCTAAGGTACACCCCACTTATAAGCGTCCCCAGCAGAGTCGCCAGTTCTGTGATACGGTGGGAGAGAACTGACTGTTTTTTGGAATGCTGGTTTGCGTTTTGCGTTTGTTTTTGCAAAATGTCGTGGTAAGCAAGAGTCACCACCGTCTTTTATTTTATCCAACAAGGAAAGGAAAAAAGCACAGAAAAATTCCTTTTTCGAGATGTTTCTCGAGTTCGGGGGGTAGATTATAGAAAGGGAAGGTGTTATCACCCTTTCTATCCGTGGTTATCCACGGGCTCTTAGGTACTTGCTCAAAGTGTTTTCAAAATTACTTTTCTTTGTGTTTGTGGGTTTGAAGAAGTTTTTGTTTCGAAAGGAGTGTAAGTGTGAAAATTTGTTTTGTTTTGAAAGAGCAAGTACTTAAGAACCAACTACCTACTCGAAAAAGGAATCAATATGTGCTAATGTCCTTTAGACAATGCTATCCCACTATTGATGAGTAGGTAGCATCGTCGTTGGAGTTTTAAGGGTCAATTCGATTAAGGGACGTGCGGTCACCAAAGCAATGTTAGGACGCCTTAGCCGTAACCCTAATGTCTTAGATCATTTATCCGAGGCAACCGTTTCGAGGCAACTATGATCTTTGGACAAGAGGGCGACCTCTAAAACTTCCTATACTCAACGACCGCGTATGAAGGCAACCAAGTGAGGTGTACCCTAAGAGTGCGCATGTGCGAGTGTGTTGTTTTCAGTTTATTTTATCTTTGTACATGTCAATGGTTATCTATGATGATTTTAAGTTAAACATTCGATCTTGTCATGCATTCCCTATTATCAAACATCTAACAGTTTATAAGTTGCAGAAATTAAATTGCAGAAATTAAACTAACTATTACAAGGCGTCAGGTATTTACATCGCCAAAAGCAACCCTTGAAATTAAAATGCGGAAAATAAATAAAGCGATAAAAAATATTTAAGGTCCTAATTATCTATTACATTCCGGAAACAGATACAATATTGAAATAAAATGTATCGTGTGCGGGAAATTAAATCGGGCGAGTTATAGGGTTTTGACCCTTTGATATTCAAGAAAAGATTTTTTGGTCATTTTTTAATTAAGAAAGAAATTAATCTAGGTTAATTATTAAATTAATAAATAAATTAATTAATAAAAATATTTTTTGGCTTTTGATATTTAAAGAAAAAAAATAAATTTGATCAATGTTAATAAAACCTAATTGTCTAAGTTAATTTTAATTATTGCAAAATATATTAAAAATTATTCCTAATTAAAACTAAATTAATTAAATTAATATTTATTAAAAAAAATAAGATGCTGAAATTTAATTTAATAAACAAAATATATTTTTGGTTTTTAATTTTATGAAGGAAAAAATGTGATTGGTTAGTTAATCATGAAAATAATTAAACAAACAATTAAATAAAATAAATAAGAAGAAAGAAATAGAAAGACTTAGGGGGGTTCTGGGCCCAATTTGGAGGTTGAAATGGCAATTTTGAGGCCCAATAGGCGCTGGCCTTGGCTGACTTTCCTGGATTCCATGTGGCACGTTGACTTGGTAGCATGGTAGGCATCCCATCTGGGCTACCAGATCTGGCCTGGGGCCATCTGGCAAGTGATTGAGTGAGGGAGTATGATATGCTGCACGCTTGGTATTGCATTGGATCACCTGAAGAAAAATAATACAAAGCATATGGGGGGACCTGGGATTCGAACCCAGGTCTTGTTGGATTTTTAACACACGCCACTACCACTGCACCACTATGTCTCAATTGTTAATATAACACAAACTAAATATAATACATAAAAACGCGTCATTATGCCAGAACAAAAAAATAAAACGCGCCAAGTTTGAACCATCCAACCAGGGGGAGACACGTCTTCGTCTTCTTCCTTCAACCCTGTATATTTACCTGCGAATTTATATCCGCAGCTAAATTCGCAGGACATTCCAAAAATTAAATCTAGGCCATGAAAACGACCCCCAAGACCATGGTTGTGTTCGTCTATCTCCCTTGGTCACGCCTATGTCCATCAATGGAACTAATTTCGCCTGTAAAAGAAATGCCCAAAAAAACAACTACAAAACCCTAGGTTCGGTCATAAGGCTACAGTCCATATAAATGCAATCAAACAATGCCAAAAGTTCAGAAATTTCATGAGCATCATAAATATGTCAAAGATTTTCCAGGAAAATGCAAGAATATGGAGTTACGATTTCAAACGAAAAGCGGTTTTTTGAGATACTTACAGAGCTTTAGGGCGTGTATGGAGATTGGTTTTGGGTTGGTTCTGCTTCAGGGATTGTCCAACAATTGATTAGTGTTGAGTTTTGCTTCTGAATTGGCCTCCAAGGATGATTTCAGTTTTGCACTGTTTCCACCTTTTTTCAAGTTTGGTTCTTGATGCTCTTGCAGCCTCTAGGTCTCAAATTCGTGTGCCTTGGATTGTATATGTATGCTGCAATGTATTAGGTCAACAAATTGGTCTTGAATCTTTCTACATCAATGCCTTGAGATTGGATTTGATCCACCATTGATAACTTGCCTAATTTGCCAAAAATCCAATCTTTTTGCACATGGAATGCTTGATACGAATTTGATCATGACATTGATGATGATTAGGTCCTGAAAATAGAAAAAGATCTCATGTAATCAAGTTTTGGGATTTTATTTGATTTAAATTGATTTAAAATGAAATAATTCAATAAAAAATCAAATAAAATAATAAAATTGATAAATGGACCCAAGGCTGAAGTTAGGACACGTGTGTAGTGGGAAAAGATCAAATCAAGTGGAAAAGAATGGGCCCATTTGACAAAATTTGAAGTTTTTGGGATAGTTGACTTTTGGCAATTTTGCAAAAATGCCCAACTTCAGCAATGCATAACTTCTTCAATTTTGAACTTTTGGAAGTGTTCTTGGACTTTTTAGAAATATTGAGATGTTCTCTAACCAACCCTTTTGGTATTATCTCATTTTTATGTTCCATGCTCAAGTTATAAGCTTTGGCAAAAAAGGTGTTTTTTTGACTTTCAAAAATGACCTATAATGTCCAAATTTATAACTTCTTGTGAGTGCATTTTCTGATCTTGGAGTATGAAGATGGATTGTAGGAAATTGCATCCTCTTCAAAATGAGCTTTGGATGGGTCATTTCTCATAAAGTATTATAAATTTATGCTTGGTCAAAGTTGAGTTGACTTTTCCTACAAAACCCTAATTTAGCAACTTTTGAGTCTTGATGAATTTTGAGTAATCCTTGATGAATCATGATCAACCCTTGATCAAATGATGAAATATACTTCAAAATGATAATGTTGACAAAAAATCTTGAAGTTTGACTGTTTATAGGTCACAGTTGACTTTTTCCCTAGCACAGTCGATTTTTGGACCCTTTGAGCAATTGGCTGAGCAAACTTCCTCTGCAAGGCTTGTTTGTTTAACTGTACAAAGCATATGATTAATTTAAATTCCAGGCGTATTGTGGTTAATGCAATACTGCAAAGTTTGTTGGTTATTTATTTCATCTGGATTAAAGTCATTGGGATACATTTCCAGTCATTTTAATTCAAGAGATTTAAATAGTTAAATAAATAGTGCAAAAGAAATAAGGAAATATTTGACAAAGACTTTTTATTTATTTCAAATATTGTTACAAATGTTATTCGAATATTGTAAATTTATTTACAGTGTTTACAATAATATTTATTACAATAAATGAAAAGAAAATAAATCTAAAGTCTAAGTCTCTTGAAATCTTCTATCTTCTACTGCTTCTTCCATTATCCAACTGGTATTTACCTGCAAGGGACAGAAGAAAAAGAAATCAGTGCAGATAAATTGAAAAACTTTTTTAAGCAGATAAATAAAAGATCATCATTAAAGCTTGTTGGTCGGAATCAGATTGTTTTTTGTTCATCATGTTTTACTTGTCCTCTTTGCAAATCACAAAGAAGATTTCTCTTCTTGGTTCACAAAGGGGAAAGTAAAAATATTTTTTTGCAAGCATACAATCAATTAAATGCAAAGATACAAGGCACAAGGCTGCACACAAAGAAGGCACAAGGCTGCACACAATGTCAAACTGAACAACAAATTGCATTAGTCAACCAAAAGCAAACTAAGTTGCACAAAAGCAAACTAAGTTGCAAAAATGTCAAACCAAGTACACAAGCTGTCAAAACAGAAAAACTGTACACAAGCTATCAAAAAGAACAATGCAGAAAATCTGGAAGAAAGTACAGAATGCAGGAGAAGAACCAAAATACAAGCAAGCAGGCTTGTCAAAAACATCTCATCATATTCTGGCCAAAACAAGCTTTTCAGAATAAAGAAAAATATATTAAGCAATTTAAAAATGCTTTATGGAGAGAGAAAGAGAGAGTCAGAAAAAGGTTTGCAGTTTTGGCAGGCTTGAAAGATATAAGAGAAGATAACAATCTAACAGTTCAAAGGGGAGAGAGCACAAAAAGACCAGGAGCATAAGCCTGCTTCCAGAACCATAAACTGCAAGTTATCATAACCTGCAAAACTGCTTGTAACAGAAGCACAACCAAGCACAACAAGCCTTCAAGCCTGCCTTGCCAAAACAGGCCTCATAAAATAGCAAACCTGTAGAAGCAAGCTTGCTTCCAAACCTCACAAAATAGCAAACCTGCAGAAGCAAGCTTGTTTCCAAACCTGCAAAAAACTCAAACCATTCAAGCCTGCTTCCAAACCTTTTCAGAAACCAGAAAACCTATTCAAACCTGCAAAACTACAAGTTTAAGAATAACTCAAGCTTTCCTTCGAAAACTAAAGCTTGCCTTCCAAAACACTAGCTTCCCCTCAAAAGATCAAAACTGCCTAAACTAACAAACACAATCTCAAAACAAAATCATCAAGCTAGTTTTATTTCAACATCCAAATCAACAACAACAAATAAGTTTCAGAACACGTATGTTCATCATCAACAAATCATAAGCCAAATCAACAACAAACAACAATTCTCAGTACAAATAAAGTTCATCATCAAAAGTCCGCATTCAAAGAAGAGGAAAAAGTCAGAAGTGAAGAGAACAACAAACAATCTTCAGAATAAAATTCATCATCAGAATCAACAAAGCCCACAAAGAGGAAGAGTTTCGAAACAAGCAAGTCTCAGAATTAATCATCATCAACAAAAACATAGCAATAACAAAGACTAAATCTCAGAAAGTCATCATTGATACAAGATATCCAACATTCAAAGAAGAGAAGAT
Organism: Vicia faba; assembly: GCA_948472305.1. Classification (NCBI taxonomy): domain Eukaryota; kingdom Viridiplantae; phylum Streptophyta; class Magnoliopsida; order Fabales; family Fabaceae; genus Vicia; species Vicia faba. The sequence continues at coordinate 1,107,968,178 of OX451741.1, forward strand.
TCAGAAGCGAATGATATAGGGTTTTCAGAATACAAGTTCATCATCAAGCAATATTTCAGAATACACATGTCCATCATCAAATAAACAGGGTATTCAAAGAGGAAGAGAAAATCAGAAATAGATATTCAAGCGTTTTCAGAAATAAGGTTCATCACCAAACGATTCAAGAGGAGCCAAAAGATACGAAATACCATATAAGCGTCATCACGCTCCTCCCTCCTCCGGCCACCTAGAGCGCCTCCGTTCCAAGCTATCTCTCTACCATCCACTCTCCAGAAACAAAACCCCAAAGGTATTGTTTTATTTTCCTACACCTCATGCATGAAATATCAAAGATCAAACATTGGAAAAAACATAAATGTTCAAGAGAATCACAAACCTCAACTGTAAAAGAGAACGCGTTTAGAACAAAGAAACGTACCTTTTCAAACCACGGTCTCGTACCGTCGTGGATAGGAGATGGCTGGAGGTAGCGCTCTGACGGCTGGAGGATTGAAGGATTAGTCAATTATCCATGTTTGAGAACGATGAAGAGAGAACGAAGAAGACGAGAGAAAGGAGCGGCGTCGCTTTACAAAGCAAACACTAATTCTGAATGTACAAACAAAAACCCTACAAAAACTTGTGCGTTTCATTTGGGCTTTTGCCCCAACAACAAAATTAAGCCCACACACGAACTGGCGCCACACCCCCCTTTCTTTATTATTTCTGATTTTCTTCTTGGGCCATAATCCATAAGCCCATAATATTCCCAGCGCCTGCACCCCCCTTAAAGCCCATTTTTCCTTTTCTTTTAATGTTTTAGAAAACCAATACTTTTTTTACTTTTCTTTTACTTTCTATAATATAAATTCTTTTTTTTCTTATGTTAAATAAAGAGAACATATTAAATTTTATTAATAATTTTTCTTAAAAACAATTATTACACTTAAAATACATATACAATAAAATTTTAACTTAAATTAATTTTTCTTTTCTTTAAAACTCTTGTTTATATAATTAACAGAAATGCAAAAAAAATAATAATAATACTTAAGTCTTTAATTAGGTTAATATTTTATTTGATCATTTGTAAATAAATATACACATCTCATATCTCTTTAATTTTCATCATCTTATATCTTGTTATATTTTTACATTGAGAATGCGTCAATTCGATTTTGTTGTAACATAATACTTGGACATTATTATTCTGATAATACTCATCCCCATTTGTAAACATTTGTACCCCCATCCCCGGATACTTATTTGTAATAACTTAGACTTTAAATTCCCGCAATTTATCGCTTTCCATATACTGTATAGTAATTAGGGTTTGTATGCGAAGATTCAAAATCAATCGCTAGATGACCTAATACAAGATAAATGCATGAAAATCGATACACCATTCACACTTGCACCTCTAGGGTAACCTCACTTGTTGCCTCGGAAAATACAATCATGTCCCTCGAGTATGAGACACTCTAGCAAATGTCCCTTTGATAAACAAAGATCATAGTCCCTCGATGACCCTCGATGTTACCTTCGATAAAACGATCTCGTCCCTTACAAAATTGCTAGAGCGTCTCACAAGTTTCCTTCAATGATTGTATACGATGACCCGTGTCTGTCCCATTTAACATCCTAACGCAAGGTTGTTCATCAAACACAATGGTGAAACAACACTGTTAAAAGGGTTAAAAACATAAGAAAGATCTTTGAGTAAAATAGGGTAGACAACTCTTAGTTACTTGATCAAAAATCTTGCAAAACATCCTTACCATTTTTCAAACACACTTCACAACACAACTTCAAAACAATTTCAAAACAACTTTCAAAACATTGAATTATATTTTCAAAAAGACACACACCTTTGTATATATTCAAGCAAGAATCATTACAAAGGTTGCCTAGACAAGGCATCTTTTTCAAAACATTTTCAAAACCACACACACAAAGCACCATTTCAAACAATTGAAAAGCAAAGGCAAGTGATCTAAAACAAGTAACTAAGAGCTCGTGGATAACCATGGATGAAAAGGGTGCTAGCACCTTCCCTTTTCATAATCTACCCCCTGAACCCAAGAAAACATCTCAAAGGTCTTTCCTGTGTTTTTTGACCTTTCCTTTGGATAAAAAAAAGTCGGTGGCGACTCTTGCTAAACCGAACAAGTGCGAAAACAAACACAAAACCTCAAGTCAGTTCTCCCACCGTATCACACCATGCAAGCCTTAAACCTAAGGCTCTTGCGTTCTTTGTTTGTGTTTGTTATTTGTTTGAACATGACATCATAGCATCATGACATCATACCATATCATTTTCACTGACCATTTCAAGGATTTTAAGGGCCTGTGATGCAGGTTTATTATGAACCAGAAGTCTAGAAAAGAGCAAGGGGATTTATTTTCCTCTAACCAAATGTCGTCAAAGACCGAAGTATGTTATCTTGAGTCAAAGGCTAGGACCCACTTGACATGGTGAGCTTGATTCTCATAGAAGGATGTTCAACGATGCAAGGTTCTTCAGTCAAAGCTGCAACAAGATTCAACTTCTAACATTTCCTTTTGTTTATCCCATGATATCCTTGAAAACATTGCATCCACATGTCATGCATATCATTACATAACAGGTACTTTTCTGAGATAGGTTTTCTCATCTTCTTGTTATTTATTTCAGTAAAAGATGGCCCTCGAACAGACTGTGAAAGAACTTCAGGCACAAAATGCCCAATTCCATGAGACGCTCCTAAACATATCCCAGGGCAGAAAGAGATGATGGCACTCATCGCCAAGAAAAAGAAGACCAGAAAACCAGTCATCCTCAACATGGGAAGAAGGTTCAAAGGCCTTCCAAAACAAGCTCAGAACTGCGTTATTTCCTCTAATGAAGATGACAATCAGGGTGAAGAAGATGGTAGAAGTATCAAAGCTGAGGGGGGAAGCAACCTTGGTTTTGGTAAAATTCCCGATGACGAAGACTACTCTGATGAACAATATCCTCCCGCTGATGACAGATACAAACAGTTGGAAGATCACCTCAATATTATGGAAATCCTGAAAGTGCCTGGACTAGATTTTAAAGAGTTTGGTCTTATCTCGGGGGTTGTTATCCCTCACAAGTTCAAGGTCCCCATCTTTGCCAAATATGATGGTGTTTCTTATCCTAAACCACATATGCGGTCTTATGTTCCAAAGATCCAACCCCATACTGCTTACAGAAAATTACGGGTTCACTTCTTTCAAGAGAGCTTATCTGGGACACAACTCGAATGGTTATATCAACTGGTAGGAACCAACATCCGCACTTGGGAAGACCTGGATGCTGCTTTTTACAAGAAGTATCAATATAATGCCGACCATGCACCGACTCGTGTGCAACTACAAAGTATGACTATGGGCTCTCATGAAGGGTTTAAAGAGTATGCCCAAAAGTGGAGAGATCTGGCTGGAAGAGTTCAACCTCCTCTATCTAATATGGAGCTGGTTGATATGTTCATGGAAACTCTGACAAGACCTTTCTTTAACCATCTGATCGAAAGCTCCTCATCTAGTTTTACTGATTTGATACTAATTGGGGAACGTGTCGAAGGCGAAATTAAAAGTGGAAAGATTCAAGTGGTTGTGTCTTCGAGTGTTGTAAAGAAGACATTCAACGATTAGAAGGAAACTGATGATGTTTATGGCCTGAAGGGTCGTACTATAAATGATCACCATCAATTTGTAGGAGCGGTGTTAATTTCTAATCATGCGCCTGTTCAACAATAACAACAGAAAAATAATTAGCATAGGTCGGACACACTGAGAAGACAATTTACAAAGATCAGCATGCCACTGTCTCAAGCATAACAACACTTACTAAAAGCAGACCTGATAACATTATGGGATCCTCCCCAGAATCGCAACACCTCCTCTCCTTATTACAATCCAAATGTGTAGTGTGCTTACCATTCTAATAGTCCTGGGCACGACACCAAATAGCTGTTGGGCGATGAAAAATAAAATTTAGGATATGATTGGCAAGATCCACCTGAGAATCCCAATGTAATTACTTCACCTATGTTGAAGAATGAAAAAGGCATAAGTGTTATTGATGATGTTCTTTATGTTTCAACCGTAAGTGAATTGGCTACTCCCCTCCCAACTATTAAAAAGAATATGTTGCAGGCCGGGTTTTTTTAAGGGTTGTATTGAAATATGTTACTGCTACGTAGCCCAACCCAATGGATGTAAGTCGCTAGAAGAAGGTATTCAGCACCTAATGGATAATCACCTAATTCTGGTTGAGAGGTCTCCGTCTGTTGAGAATCTGTTGCAAGGTTTGGAGCTGGAAGAGGTATATGTGATATCTGACACTCCTATCAGGATCACTTCCAAAGGTCCTGTAAGGATCACTGCCAAACCCAAAGTTGCTCCTCTATTAATCACCACACCAGGACCAATTCCATATTCTTCAGATAAAGCTATCCCTTGGAACTATGGATCCGATGTCTACTACCATGGCATCAAGAAAGAACTATTGATTATTGAGAATGAAGATATTGAAGTTGCTGATCCCAACATTGACAATATTTTTGGGACCAGTAAGGTTACTAGAAGCGGAAGGGTTTTCTCCCTGGAAATCTCTTTGAAGATTACTGCTACACCAGTTAGAGTTACTTCTACTGAGTCAACTATTGAGACTCGGGGCAAAGAGCAAATAACGAAGCCTGCCTAGACAGAGGCGCCTAAAGAAGTTGCAGCTGAATACACCTCCAGGAAAGAGTTAGAGGAGGTATTAAAAATTATCCGCTAGAGTGATTACAAGATTGATGAACAGTTGGGACAAACCCCTCTAAAACCTCCATGTTATCCATGTTACTGTGTTCTGAAGACCATGCACAGTGCCCCTATTCAATCTTTTTAAACTTGAAGATTTAGATTGACTTATTTGCCTTTCGTGATCTGAAGGTGGAAGATGATTAAACACTAGAGTGCCAGAAAATTTTCACTCGCATGATATGATGATTGACCGTGTAGGGAATGGGCTTGAAGATGCCATTCAGAGAAGATGACTGAGAGTTATTGGAGATGGGCTTAAAGATGCCATCCAAAGTAGATGTTGACTTCATAAGAGGTCTCTTTCGTGATCTAAAGGTGGAAGATGATTAAACACTAGAGTGCCCAGAAATTTGCACTCGCATGATATGATGATTGACCGTGTAGGGAATGGGCTTGAAGATGACATTCAGAAAAGATGACTGTAAGTTGTTGGAGATGGGCTTAAATATGCCATCCAAAGTAGATGCTGAATTCATAAGAGGTCTCTTTGTGGGGATTCCTGTTCCTGTTGTCTGAGGAGGAATCCACCGGGGAATGTTGATTTCTGTTGTTATCTTGCTCGAGGAAAAATCTGTAGGGAATAGAGTCTAGGAACTTCAGTTGTCCAAGGCTCTACTGAGGAGTTATCTCTGGACTGGAGAGATGAAAGTTTGTTATTTTATGGTTGAACTTCGGGATTCACAGTAACTTGTTGGGGAGAATGAAATTAATTACTATATGGAAATCTATTAGAAGAAACCTGTGCAGGGTTGCTTTAGGTTGAGTTCGTAGTAGGCTGCATCTAGAAATTGAGAAGGAATCCGTGTAAGATTGCTTCAATCTGCTCGTGTAGATAGTTTTCCTGTCTGATTCTAGGTATTAATCTACAATCAGTCGTCCACATATAGTTGTCCTGTCTGGTTTTAGGTATTAATATAGAACTTGCTTTTGTCATCCGTTGAGATAGTTCCTGTCTGGTTTCAGGTATTAATCTCTGACCTTAGAGAAAGAAAGATAGTTTTCTCGTCTGTTTTCAAGTATTAATCTTTAATCTTCTTGTGTAGATAGTTTTCCTGTCTGGTTTCATGTATTAAACTATAATCAGTCATCCATAGATAGTCGTCCTGTCTGGTTTCAGGTATTAATCTGGAACTTGCCTTTATTGATCATTGAGGTAGTTATCCTGGCTAGTTTCAGGTATTAATCTCTGACCTTAGAAAGAAAGATAGTTTTCCTGTCTGGTTCTGGGTATTAATCTTGAATATGCTCATGTATATAGTTTTCCTGTCTGGTTCCAGGTATTAATCTACAATCAGTCGTCCATAGATAGTTGTCCTGGATTATTACAGGTATTAATCTGGAACTTGCTTTTGTCGGTCATTGAGATAGTTGTCCTGGCTGGTGTCAGTTATTAATCTCTGACCTTAAAAAGAAAGATAGTTTTCCCGTTTGGTTTCGGGTAATATTCTTCAATCTGCTCATTTAGATAGTTTCCCTGTCTGGTTTCAGGTATTAATCTACAATTGGTTGTTCACATATAGTTGTCCTGGATTGTTACAGGTATTAATCTGGACCTTGTTTTTGTCGGTCGTTGAGATAGTTATTCTGGCTGGTTTCAGGTATTAATCTCTGACCTTAGAAAGAAAGATAGTTTTCCTGTCTGGTTTTGGGTATTAATCTTCAATCTGCTCATGTAGATAGTTTTCATGTCTGGTTCCAGGTATTAATCTACATTCAGTCGTCCACAGATAGTTGTCTTGGCTTGTTACAGGTATTAATCTAGAACTTGTTTTTGTTGGTCGTTGAGATAGTTGTCCTGTCTGGTTTCAGGTATTAATCTATGACCTGTTGTATTTATTGGTAAACCCGTCTTGCTTCGGGAGTTCATACCACTTGGTCGTGTAGATATTTCCCCGTTTGGTTTAAGGCATTAATCTTTGACCTGCTGTGTAAGTTGATAGTGTTTGCCTGTATGCTAATTTAACCTGAAAAGGTGAAACCAATTTCATGTGATGTTATGATGTATAAATTTCATGATGCTCTCAAAATAAATGAGATTGTAATATATGCATTTGTGCTTCATATGTTATTATGTTTGTAGAATGATGCATGAATGCAATGTGTGAACGTATCAGCTGTTCTATTGCAGTGTTGTTGAACTAGGGAAAATAAATCCCTGATTGTTGTTGGGGATAAAGAAAGTGATTCTTCAAATTTTGTTGAAGTTGAAATGTTGGGGGACGGATCTCCGTTTCTAGAGAAATAAACTTTGTTGGGGAAGGAAAATCCACAAACCGCTTGGGGATTGTCATAATGAATCTATGTCGTGATTATATCTAAAGATGTATTAAATGAGTGTCAGAATGACATCCTTCTCTGGATCGTATCTGAACTGTATTTGGAACATGTATTGAATGAGTTTCAGAATGACATCCCTATTTGGATCGTATCTAAACTGTATTTGAAACATGTATTGAATGAGTGTAAGAATGACATTCGTCTCTAGATCGTATCTAAATTATATTTGAAACATGTATTGAATGAGTGTTAGAATGACATCCGTCTCTGGATCGTATCTAAATAGTATTTGAAACATGTATTGAATGAGTGTCAGAATGACATCCGTCTCTGGATCATATCTGAGTTGTATTTGAAACATGTATTGAATAAATGTCAGAATGACATCCGTCTCTGGATCGTATCTGAACTGTATTTGAAACATGTATTGAATGAGTGTCATAATGACATCCGTCTTTGGATCATATCTGAACTGTATTTGAAACATGTAGAATGAGTGTCAGAATGACATCCGTCTCTAGATCGTATCTGAACTATATTTATAACATGTATTGAATGAGTGTCAGAATGACATCCGTATTTGGAACATATCTGAACTGTATTTGAAACATGTATTGAATGAGTGTCAGAATGACATTCGTATTTCGATCGTATCTAAATTGTATTTGAAACATGTATTGAATGAGTGTCAGAATGACATCCGCCTATGGATCTTATCTAAATTGTATTTGAAAGGAATCTGGAATAAGTGTCAGAATGGCATCCGTCTCTGGATCGTATCTGGATTGAATCTAGAAGAGAATCTAGAATAAGTGTCAGAATGGCATCCGTCTCTGGATTGTATTTTGATTGTATCTAGAAGAGAATCTAGAATAAGTATCAGAATGGCACCCGTCTCTGGATCGTATATGGACTGTATCTAGAAGAGAATCTGGAATAAGTGTCAGAATAGGATCCTTCTCTGGATCGTATCTAGATTGTATCCATCCAGGAACTGGCCTCATTTATAATGTTTCCGCTGGGAATTCATGTTTTGTTATTTTGAGAAGAAATCCATTGGGGAACATTGATCTTGTTTGATTGCACATGCTCTTTTGATGGAAATCACACTCGATGCCCTAAGTGATGGAGACTTGCCCCTGGCTATTCAAGACTTTATGAGAGATTTCTGGAATTTGACTTGACTGCCTCAGATGTGTTGGACAATGATCATGTCGTGCCCCCTTGGTTGGAAGTGTTTTTCCATTTGAGGTGAATCTTTTCATTGAGAAAGTTTTTTGTTCACTGGATATTTGTCGTGTGAATTTCTCCGCTGTCAAACAATTAGCTATATGCAAACAACGATATTAAAATAATGCAAAGTTTATGTTTGTCTTGAAGTTTTTTTTTGAAAATTCATTTTTTAGTAAAACAAAATTTGCAAGAATGTGATATGAGCTCAGGATTTATAGAAAACCTCACAGGAGTCAGGATACCTTTTGTAACAATATGCTTTCGAACTAACCCATGCTTCAGTTAGGACTTTTAAAGGTTGTAGAGTGGCCTGGTTCATGGTTTTAGAAATAAAGGATAAAGGCTCGAAATTTATTTGTACCCAACCTGTTCTTCATGATGTTCTTCAGTCCTATACTCGGCTAATTGCGCGTTTTGAATCCTAATCGAGTCTGGAATATTGGCCCTGATATTCTGGTGATGGTTCAGAAATTGAAAGTTTATTTTGTGGAAGGTAGTCATTTTTGTAACCTTTTCTTTTTTGTTGAGGATTTGTAGCAACCTCTTTTTTTATTTATCATCCCTACCTTTTGCCTGAATTGTTTCTTTTGTGATTACAGTCAGCGGGATGTCCCAGTTTTTTCTTAAGTCTCCTTCATAGGTTTTGACTCAACGAGCTTTTCTTTTGAGAGATAATGACTTCCTACTTTTGATGATTATATGGAACCATCACCATCTTTTGTTTTAGAAGGGCATCTTCAACACCACTCATCATGTATGAAGAGAAAGTTTGCGATTGAATTCACCTTTGAATTAACTGAGAAACTACCCTGCCCCAGGTTATGATTAAGGGTTTTAATTTGTGTGAAAAGAAAAACTCCTACTTCTTAGGCTCAAAGGGGTTGACTAGGGATTATCTTCCTTATAACTCCACTGTTTAGGATTTGAAAGAACGCATGTACATCGTCATCCAGGTCTGTTCAAAAGCATACTGTATAGATTGTGGTATCTTTTTCGTCATCCTCCCTCTAAAAGCCTATAACTTTTAATCAAGAGTTGAATATTACAAAAAGGAAGTAAAAACATAGTTTGAATATAGTTAATATGAATAAATTGATTCAAGACAAACATATATAATGCATTAATGAAATAAAGTTTGACATAATAGATGAGTGCTTGAACAGACAAAAGAAATTACAATTGAAAATCCAAAATGAACTAGACACTCTCAATGGTTTGGCTTGGGAGCAGTGATCATGTTGGGAGTCCCTGGAGGGTCGAATTCGATCTCCTTGGCGTCAATCATATCTTGAATTTTGTTCTTCAGAGCCCAGCAACCATTTGTATCATGTCCAGGACTATCAGAATGCTATGCACACCTCTCGTTGGGGTGGTAACTAGGAGCATAAGTATTGGGAGTCTGCAAAAGAGCCTTTAATGTAATCAACTCTGCTTTCAACATGTGTTGTAACGCTTGAGCTAGTGACATGTTGATTTTGGTGAATCGTATCTTAGGTGCAACCTCTTTATGTTGATTCCATTGTTGATGTCGTTGCACAAGCGTAGGATTAGAGACCAGTACTTCCCCCACAGATTGGTTATGGTTTTCTCTAGCACGTCCCTCCTGGCCATATACAACATTGGCTTCCTTCTTGCCACTGAATGGCTTCTTCTCAGCATTAGAAGATGTAGCCATCGAAATATTCCCACTCTTAATAACGCTTTCTATCCTTTCCCCAGTTAGAACCATTTCTATAAAACGAGACGAAGAACTCCCAATCAGCAGATTAAAGAATGGGCCCGTTAGAGTGCCCATGAACATGTCTACCATTTCCCGATCAGTCAGAGGAGGTTGCTCCCTGCCATCTAAATCCCTCCATTTTTGTGCAAATTCCTTGAATCCTTCTTGTGAGTCCATGGGCATATTCTACAATTGCACTCGAGTTGGTGCCAGGTTAGCATTGTATTGGTACTGCTTGTAGAAAGTAGCAGCCAAGTCTTCCCAGGTATGAATTTCGGTTCCTTCCAACTGATAGAACCACTCCAATTGAGTGCCAGCCAAACTTTCTTGGAAGAAATGGATCCATAACTTCCGGTCAGCAATGTGAGGCTGGATATTTCTAACGTATGATCTCAAATGAAGTTTAGGACAAGAGACCCCGTCATATTTAGAAAACGTGGGAACCTTGAACTTTGGTGGGATGACCACTCCAGAAACCAAACCTAACTCTTCAAAGTCCTAGCCAAGTACCCGCTGAATCTCCATAGCATTGAGACGATCCTTCAGCTGTTTGTATTTATCATCAGCAGGAGGATATTGTTCCTCAGAGTAATCAGCCTCTTCTTCATCAGTCCCCGGGTTGTTATCTTCTTCATGATTATCTCCCTCATTTGATGGAGTTGTGAGATCTAGAGCTCGCTTGGCTGGTCCTCTAAGTCTTCTTCCCATATTCAAGATGCCATCCAGTTTCCTTGCCTTCTTGGTCTTCTCCTTGATGATAATAGCTTTTAGATCTTCTTTCCCCTTAGCCAGAGCCAGGAACATTTGCTGGAACTGAGCATTTTAAGCTTGAAGATCCTTTACTGTTTGTTCAAGAGCCATTTCTTTGCTGAAATAAATGGCGAAAATGAGAAACTTGTACTGGAAGACCTATTGTGTGATGACATGCATGTAATGTTTTCAAGGATCTCGCAGGGTAAACCCAAGAAAATGTTAGAATCCAACTGCAGCTTTGATTGAAGAACTTTCATATTGTTGAAGGTCCTTCTACGAGAATCAAGATCACCATGTCGAGTGGGTCATAGCCTCTGACCTAAGTTGTTGTGTTTTGGTCCTTTGATGGCATTGGCTAAAGGAAAATAAATCCCTTTGCCCTGCATCACAGGACTTTGAGATCCTTGAAATGGTTAAGGATATGCTATGGTATGATGTTATGATGTGTATGCTATGCATCAAGCAAAATGTAGGGTGATGAAGACAAGTATGTCTTGCAGGAAATTTGAGTTATTGGATAATGACTATAAACAAGTCCTGCAAGGAGTACCAACAAAACCATGCAATGAGTTAAAGTTTGTTAGATAGTGAAAGCAAACAAGTCACACAAGTAGCCTTAGGTTCAGGCTTGCATGGATTCCATAGGTAAGTACCCTCTTGAAGTATGGTTGGTTCAACCTGTCTTAGAAAAGTAATCGGGTTCTAAGGAGTCTCAATATCACTGATCTTTCTTTATCAGACATTGTTTCAGCTCAGGCGATCTTTTCTCGCGGCTGAAATATCCCAATAGTCTGATCTCAATGAGCGTAGCATCGAGTATCAACCAATCCTCAGCTTTATACTGAGGTCGGCTATCTAACTACTTTCTAATGCCCCTGTTTGTTCAACTAAGGTTCTAAGGTCCGTTAGTGCTTTATGACACCACGCAACGGCCCCATATTCTCCTCGATTTAACACAAGGGATACCGGTACCAACCAAAGTGTCACACCAATGAATCTATCGTTTCAACCATATCAGTTTATGTTGTACAGTGTCCACGATCTATTGCTGCTTACCTAAAAATGTGCCCCCAGATCCGGGTGTAGGATCTTTACAAGTAACCCATGCAAAAACCCTTAAGGATAAAGCAATCAAAGCATACAAGGAAAGAAAATTAAGTATGACTTAAGCTCTAAGGTAACCCCGCTTCTTTATAGTATTCCCCAACAGAGTCTCCAGTTCTGTAATAGGGTGGCAGAACCAACTGTTTATACTGGTTTTGCATTTGTGTTCACAAATGTTGCGGTAAGAAAGAGTCGCCACTGACTTTTCTTTTATCCTAATAAAGGAAAGGGTGAAAAGGACAGAAAAATACCTTTCGAGAGTTTTCTGAGTAAGGGGGTAGATTATGGAAAGGGAAGGTGTTAGCACCCTTTCCATCTGTAGTTTTCTACGGGATCTTAGATGCTTAGCTCATTTGAAAAAATACCTTGTGCTTTTTGTGTGTTTTGAAAAGTATTTTTGAAAGTTCCTTAGTGCGTCGATTCGCTTTATGATAACTCTTGTATCAGTCCTCAAGAGTGTTGATAAAGCGTTTTTGTAAATGTTTTTTTTAAATGTTTTTGTGTAGGTGTAGAAAGTTTGTTTTTGAGCATAACATCTAGGAACTATCTACTCTACTCGAAAGGGTCATTCTTTTCCTCCTTTCCTTTAGATAGTGCTATCCTACTATTAGTGATTAGGTAGCCCAAATCGTTTGGATGTATGAGGGACATTCGAAAGGATGCTTTATAGTCACAAAGGCAACTGGGTGAGAAACCTTAGTAACTACCCTAGGGTTTTAAGATCATTGTTTACCGAGGCAACATCGAAAGGGTCATCAAGGGACTTATTATCTTTTTAAACCATAGGGTAACCACTAAAATCTCTCACGTTTCGAGAGTTGTGACTATTTTTCTGAAAGGCAACCAAAGTGGGAGTACCATAGAGGTGCGCATGTGCAAGTGTGTTTGTTTTAAGTTATTTTTGTGTTTGATGTTAGGTTTGCTAACGTTGCTTTTAATTTCTTGCCATACAATCCTATTACCATACATCTAACAGTTAATATGTACAGGAAATTAAAATGTGGAAAGTAAATCCTAGTTATTACAGTAAAAGTCCTAATTAATTCTATTACATCCCGTAGACAGAAACAATAATATGAATGTAAATGCGTGCGAAATGGAAAAGAATGTCTAAAAATCCTAAGGTATAAATTTTTTTTTTGTTTGTTTTTATTTTTGGGAAAATGATTTAATTAAAATCCTAAGTCTATTTAGTTTTAAATTAAAGAAAATGTTAAAATAATTAATTAATTAGTTAATAGAATTAATTTTAATTATAAAAGACTAGACCTAATTTTTGCGATTTTTTTATAATTATTTTTGCTGAGTAACTAAAACAAAATAAACAAAAGGAAATAAGTTAATAACACAAAACAAAATTTAAAGGGTCAGGATAGTGAAGGAAACTATGCCAATTGTAAAATGATGGCTTGGATCGAAAAGGAGCCTAGAGCGGCCTTTTGATCCAATGAGGAAACTGGTCGAAGGTGCGTGATATACTCCTTTGATCTGGGAACATTGGATCTGCAGGAAATTTATTAGAGAAACAAAATATAAAAAAATCAGGACTTGGATCGAATCTAGTCTTGGATTCGACAGCCCATGGCTGCATCATCCTAGTTTGAATCCCCTGGGTCTGAATCGAAGGCTTCTTTGTCTTGCAACATCCTACATCCTAAGATTCGAAAGAAAATATAGATCGTGCCTTAGCAATGGCACGATCTCATCCCTGCGCTTAACCTTGTATGTAACGCATGAAAGAAATCACAAACATTAGCAATAACATGAATGTATGATTAATATGAATTTTAAAAAAAACTGCACATTTAGCTAGTTTGAGATCGAAAGTAAACTACCAAAGGAGAGATTATGTGAGTGATGCTCCAGTGTACGTTGGACCTTCCTAGTGCTTGGGAACACCTCTTGCAACCTTCAGGGAGTGAGTGGAGTGCTTGTTGAAGAGGCCTGTGAAGGTTGCTTTGATTTTTAATCACTTTGTGAAGATTTTTGAGATTCCTTTTTTTCTGAGGCAGTGTATTTCTTATCCCTTTTTCGTCTCTCTTTTTTTCGTCCCCCTAGCAATGTGCTCTTAGCCTTGTATTTATAGCGGTGTGAGGAGAGAAAGTATGGAAAGAGACAAAGGCTTTCAAGGCCATGAGACAAAAATCTAACATATTGAAAGTTGGCCATATTTGGATATTTCTTGCCATTTTGAAATCTTAAGTGAACATGGACATGTTTCGCCCCCTGACTCTTTCAAATGCCCCACATGTATGTCCTTCAAAGGCACCATTTTTATGTCCTTCGAATGGACAAAATGTATGTCCTTCGAAGGCACCATTTGTATGTCCTTCGAATGGACTAAATGTATATTCTTCGAAGGCACCATTTGTGTGTCCTTCGAATGGACCAAATATATGTACTTCGAAGGCACCACTTGTATGTCCTTCGAATAGGCCTTTGAATGCTTCTACGAATGGACCATATTAATGCTTCTTTGAATGGACCATATGAATTCTTCTTCGGAAGGGACCATCTTGTGTGTCGAAGTATGGAAAACTGTGTGTTGAAGGTTTTTAGAGGTGGAGTCAGAGTAGGCCTGAAGATAGACATTGCCTTGTCGAATCTTGCATGTAGATAGCCATTACTTTGTGAATCGAAGGTCAGTTGAAAGGGGCCTTTTTCCTTATGGATCGAAGACAAATTGAGGGGCCTTTGCCTTGTGCGCTGAAGGCATGCATAGAGGAAGTCATTTCCTTGTGGGTCAAAGCACACATGAAAGAAGCTTTTTGCCTAGTGGGTCGAAGGCAAGTCTGAGGAAGCCTTTTGCCTTGTGGATCGAAGGCAAGTCTGAGGAAGCCTATGCCTTGTGAATCCAAGGAAAGCATGAGGAAGCTTTTGCCTAGTGGATCAAAGGCAAGCATGAAGAAGCTTTTGCCTAGTGGATCAAAGGCAAGCATGAAGAGGCCTTTGCCTTGTGGGTCGAAGGCAAGTCTGAAGAAGCCTTTTCCTAAACGAAGCTTGCATGCAGGAGGCCACTGCTTTGTGAATCAAAATAAACATGCAGGAGGCCACTGCTGGTAAATTGAAGCAAACTTGTAGGGGGATCTTGCCTTTTGAATCGAAGGCAAGCCTGAAGCAGCAAATGCATAGTCGAAGCCTTGTGAATTGAACTTGATCTAAGGGAGCCCAGCGCCTAATCGAAGTTTGTGAATCAGGTATGCATCGAAGGAGGCCAAATGCCCAATTGAATAATGGTGAGCCAAGCTTGCATTGAAGGATTTTAGATGCCCAATCGAAGATTGGTGAGCCAAGCTTGCATCGAAGGATTTTAGATGCCCAATCGAAGTACCTTGTTAAGGTTTCAATCGAAAGACACTTGACCATCTTAAAAAAATTTATTTTCTTTAAGCAAGTGTTTGTAACCACCCAGGAAAGAGAAGATCTTGGAAAACATTAGAGGGCAAATTTTGGGGTACAACACACAGATTTTAGTAAAATTCTTGAAGTCTACTCACGTGCCACAAGAAATTTCCGCCGACCAATTTGAGAATTATGTTGCTAGTCTAACGATTGATAATGGGCTAGGTTTTTCTGATATTGACCTGGCTCCTAAAGGGAAAAACCACAACAAGTCCATGTATATCTCTATTAAATGCGGGGACACTACTTTGGCTCACGTGTTGGTTAATACTGGTTCTTCGCTGAATGTTCTACCAAAAGGTGCTCTTGGCGGACTTGATTGCGAAGGGGTTATGCTGAAGCCTAGTGATATTGTGGTGAGAGCCTTTGATGGTTCAAAGAGAATGGTACACGAAGAAGTGGATCTTCTGATCAAAGTAGATTTGTAGGTATTCGAATCTACCTTCTATGTGATGGATATTTGATCGGCTTATTCTTGTTTATTGGGACGTCCCTGGAATCATGGGGCAGGAGCTGTTACTTCAACACTGCACCAGAAGCTGAAGTACCCCATGAAGGGAAAGGTTGTTACAGTCTGTGGTGAAGAAGAGTATATGGTTAGCCACTTGAACTCATTCCGGTATATAGATATGGACGGCAAATTCATCGAGACTCACTATCAGACTTTTGAAGTTATCCCTCCTACCGCCACTGAAGACGTCTCTGCTATTCCCAAAAATACTAGGGTTCTGCCCAGAATGGATTATCTGAAGGATGCTAGAGCTGCTGTAGAAGAAGTTGGTTATAATACTTGGGGTGAGCTTCCTGACATTTCATACAAATCTGACAAATTTGGTTTGGATTTTACTGCAGAGGCTTAGAGGGTTGTTCGTCACGCTCGTGCTGGAAGATCACCATTCCACGTCAGCAACAATGGAGTCAACGCTATAGAAGATGCTGACAGTGATTATGACCTTGACAGTTGGATCTTTCCTACCATTGGAAACGGGCTCAATAACTTGAAGACCGAAGACATTATTTCAATCTCCTTTAGTCAGGAGTAATAACTACTTTTTGTTTTTGTTACTTTCAAGTTTTGGTTATGTAATCTTAAAACAATGACTTTAAACCTTGTGTCTTACCCAGGGCATAACGGTCCATCTGTTAAGGGTTTCCATTTCATAAACATATCTTCATTTAATAAAGCATTGGATGTTTTGAATTCAAATTTTTCTCTCTTTGCCTTTATTTTATTTTTATCACTTTCAAATAGCTACATGTCCTTACACATACCCACACAATAAATTGCAGATCCACTTCCACTCTGGATCTCGTTGATAACGATCTTGCTATTGCCACTTATGACTTTGAAAATATGATCTACCAAGTTGAGGACGGAGGCGATGAATATTGTGAAGTTCCTGGAGAACTTGAAAGATTGTTTTTTCAAGAAGAAAATACTATCCAATCGCATGAAAAACCATTCGAGGTTGCAAACTTAGGTATTGAAGCAGACAGGAAAAAGGTCAAGATAGGGTCTAATCTAGAAGGAAGTGTCAAGAACGGATTAATCAAGATGTTATATGATTATGTGGAGATCTTTTCTTGGTCATAAGAAGACATTCCAGGGATCGATACCGATATTATGGTTCACCATCTGCCAATGAAAGAGGGTTGTTCTCCAATAAAGCAGAAGGTTCGTCGCATGCGTCCCGAGATGTCTGAGAAGATCAAGGCTGAAGTTATGAAACAATTCAATTCAGGTTTCTTGGATGTTACATCATATCATCAATGGTTTGCAAATGTGTTTAAGGTACCTAAGAAAGACGATAAGGTACGTATGTGTGTAGACTACAGGGATCTGAACAGGGCGAGCCCCAAAGATGACTTCCCACTTCCATATATTGATGTTTTGGTCGACAACACCTCTCAACACAAGGTATTGCCCTTCATGGACGGTTTCTCGGGTTATAATCAGATCAAGGTGGTGCCTAGAGACATGGAGAAAACTACCTTCGTCACACAATGGGGTACTTTCTGTTACAAAGTTATGCCTTTTGGGTTAAAAAATGTCGGCACAATATATCAGCGTGCCATGGTAGCTTTGTTCCATGACACGATTAGTCACGAGATAGAGGTCTACGTCGACGACATGTTAGCTAGATCCCAGACTGAAGAAGAACATCTTGACCATCTACACAAGCTGTTTGAGAGACTGAAGAAGTACAAGCTAAGGTTAAATCCGAACAAGTGCACCTTTGGGGTGAGATCTGGTAAACTTATGGGTTTTGTTGTTAGTGGTAAAGGTATCTAAGTGGATCCCGCCAAGGTAAAATCTATTCAATAAATTCCAGCTCCTTGTACTGAGAAGGAAGTCAGAGGTTTCTCATTTGACTGCTACTTGTGAGTCAGTCTTCAAGTTGCTGAAGAAAGATCACGTAGTGAAATGGAATGACGATTGCTAGATAGCCTATGACAAAATCAAGGAGTACCTTCAGGAACCTCCAATTATAATTCCACCAGTTGAAGTAAGATCTCTGATCATGTACCTAACAGTGTTAGAGAACTCAATGGGGTGTGTACTGGGCCAACATGACGAGTCTGGTCGAAAAGTGCATGCAATATACTACCTTAGCAAAAAGTTTACCGACTATGAAACAAGATACTCACTGCTCAATAAAACTTGTTACGCTTTGGCATGGGCTTCTCGTCGACTAAGATAATATATGTTAACCCATACAACCTTATTGATCTCTAAAATGGATCCCATAAAGTACATATTCGAGAAACCCGTTCTCTCCGGAAGAATAGCTAGATGGAAAATGGTCTTAACAGAATACGACATTCAGTACACCACTCAAAAAGAAATCAAAGGAACTGTATTGGCAGATCATTTGGCTCATAAAGCCGTAGACGACTACCAATCTATGAACTTCTTGTTCCCGGACGAGAATATTATGCTAGTTATATATTGCAAAGAACTTCGACCGTATGAAGGACCTGAGCCAGGATTCCGATGGACCATGGTTTTTGACGGAGCTTATAACGCACTTGGCAATGGAATTGGTGTCGTGAATATCTCTCCCAAGGGTTGCCATACGCCCTTCACGGCCAGACTATGCTTTGACTGTACCAATAACATGGCCGAATATGAAGCGTGCATCATGGGTATTAAAGATGCTATTGACATGAGGATCAAGTTCTTGAATGTATACGGGGACTCATCCCTAGTGATCAGTCAGATCAAGGGATAATGGGATACAAAGCACCCGAATATCATTCCTTATCAGGAACATGTTCTGACCTTAATCTCGTACTTCAAGGAAATCACTTTTGAGCACATCCCACGAGAAGAGAATTAGTTGGCAGACGCTTTGACTACCATGTCATGTACGTTCAAAGTCATATGGGACAACGAAGCTCCTCGAATTACTATTGAAAGACTAGACGAGATGGCACATTACTACGAAGTTGACACAGACGGAGTAGAAGAGAAACCTTGGTTTTATGAAGTGAAGAGATACCTCGAGGCTCAAGAGTACCCTAAAGGGGCATCTATTAATGACAAGAAATTCCTACGGATGTTCTCTCCTAGGTTCTTCCTAAGCAACATAATTTTATATAAGCGCAATCATGATTCGACCCTGCTTCGTTGTATGGACAAGAAGGAAGCTGAGAAAATCATGGAAGATATACATGGAGGATTCTTTAGTACTCACTCTAGTGGATATAATATGGATAAGAAGATTCTGAGAGTGGGTTACTATTGGTCGACTATGGAAATTGATTGCCATCACCACTCTATGCTGTCAAAGTACATGTACCTCTGGTTCTTCTGAATGTCTTGACTGCTCCTTGGCCATTTGCAATGTGGGGAATCAATATGATTGGAGATATTAAGCCCAACGCTTCTAACAGACATTGTTTCATCCTCGTCTCCATCGATTACTTCACAAAGTGGGTTGAAGCAACCTCGTTTGCCTCTGTTACAAAGAATGTTGTCACCCGGTTCATTAAGAATAACCTCATATGTCAGTATGGCATCCCTGAAAGGATTATCACAGACAATGGTACCAACCTCAACAACACTATGATCATGGAACTCTGCACGCAGTTTAGGATCAGGCACCACAATTCTTCTTCGTATCGACCAAAGATGAATGGCACAGTGGAAGCCACCAATAAGAATATCAATAATATTATACAGAAAATGATGGTGATGTACAAAGATTAACACAAGATGTTACTATCCACTCTTCATGGCTATCACACTTCAGTACTGACATCAATTGGGGCAACCACATTCTCTCTAGTCTATGGTGTGGAAGTTGTCCTACCTGTCGAAGTTCAGATTCCTTCTCCGAGGATTATGAAAGATGAAAATTTAGACGAAGACGAATGCATTCAGACTAGGTTAGACCAGTTGAATTTGATTGATGAGAAAAGGCTTGCGGCTTTTTGTCATGGTCAGATGTACCAGAAGCGTATGATCAAAGCCTTCAACAAAAAAGTCAAGCATCAGGTATATTAGGCTGGTGAGTTAGTGATAAAGCGCATCATCTTACCACAAGGTGATCCTAGGGGCAAATGGACTCCTACATACGAAGGGCCATTTGTAGTCAAGAAAATATTCTCTGGCGGTGATATGATACTTACCACCATGGACGATGAAGATTTTCCGCACCCTGTAAACACGAACATAGTCAAAAGATACGACGCATGAAAATGACTTGCTAGGTTGACTGGCCTAGGAAAAAATAAGGGCAACCCGGAGAACCAAAAGGGTTTGGGAAAAAATTAAGGATATATATAAAGATTGTACACCCGACAAGTCGAAAACTGGAAAAGGAAGATCAGGCAAAAAAGGGTATCCCGGTGGACTGAAAACCCGAAAGGGAGGTCCAAACAAAAGTTAGGGATTAAAGTGTACGACTATGTCCCGTTGGATCACCTATATACGAAAAGATTTATTACCAATGTCAAGTTCAAATGGTATAAATTAGTTCAGTCAATTTCTTCCGACAACAAGGGATGAGATGCTCGAAGACATATGGGAAATTGCAGAGTTGAAACTCAATGAGATCATTTCCACATAGTTGTTTTTCTTTGTTTTACTTTGTACTCTTTTCATTTCATGATGACTTCCTCTTACTAGGATTTCTGTCTCTTACTATAAAATCGCTTGTTTATAGGAAAACTATCAATACAAATACCATTTCAAAATTCAAATTTGTTTTTGCTTTCTCTGTTTTGTTTACAAAAACGTCCAATTACTAAAATGAATGAACATATGTGTATGAATATGATTACTGTTAAAAAATGTATGCATAAAAAATAGGAATAAGCATTTACTAAAGACTCTAAGAGTTGGGATAACGTTCAAGTTACCCATAAATTCCCACAGAGAAATCCCCACAGAGCTCCCTTCACAAGCTCACCACCAACAAAGATACATTCCCCGCAAGTCTAATATGCCTTCCAGGAAGGAATTGGGAAATCTTCCAGCTATTAACTTGACCATGCTCCCCCTCAGATCCCCTTAGCGGATAAAGGAGCTTGAGCATTTCTCCAGCAGATAGTGGAAACATCCTCCGCACAGCCTATGGAATTCCAATCATCATCAGAGATTATGTCCTCAGCAGAGTTCACAGGAATTTAATTACCCAACTGAGTGTGTTTTTCCAAAACTTTGAAATCCCCTACAAAATTCTCTTCTCCAACAGGGCTCATTTCCTCAAAAGAGTATATTTCTCCAGCATGATGTATTTCCTCAACGGAATTTAATTTCCCAAAAAAAGTTCATTTCTCCGAGTACTGCAAATTCCCGGTAGAATGCTCTTCTTCAGCAAAGTATAGTGTTGCACCCTAAAATTTTCCCTCCCATTATTCAAGACATTCTCCTAGGGTTCTCAAATGCTCAAGGTTACTCAAGAATTGATCAGACAAATTCACCTCCTAAGCAATGGACTTACAACTAGGGTTTCACTTTTCACAAGGAAGTTTGGGTTTCTAAGGCCTCAAGTGGTTTCCATGATTCCTCATATGTCTTCAAGAATTCTCATACCAAGTTACATGCCTTGCATCACAGGTTTGCTCAGTCAATGGCTCAGATGATTGAAAATCAACTATATTGGGTAAAAAGTCAACTATGGTCAACATACAGTCAAACTTCAGGATTTTTGATCAACATCAAGATTTTGAAGTCATATTCATCATTTGATCAAGGGTTGATCATGATTCTTCATGAAAACTCTCAAATCACCAAAAGTCAAAAGTTGCAAATTCTGGTTTTCCTTAGGAGAAGTCAACTGAACTTTGACCAAGCATAACTTTCACACGCTTCATAAAATTTTCCCCAACCAAAGCTTATTTTAAAGGAAATTCAATTCTCTACAACTTTGTATCTCTAAGCTCAAGTCCAAAAAAAGCTTCATTTGAGAGATATGAGCCAATACATTATAGGTCATTTCAAAAGTCAATAAAAAACACTTTTTGTCAAGGCAACTTACATCAAGATAAATCTCCAAATGCAAAAATGATCAAAATAAGGATCGTAGAGGACATCTTGAGCTTTCCAAAAATTGAGTAACTTATTCAAAAGATAAGAGAAAAGATATTTGAAGTTGGCTTATTTGATACCTTGAAGAAGGATGCCAATGCGTGCCATGGGTTGAAGAAAATGATTAATCAAATCAACATAGTCACATGTCCGACGGAAGTTGATGAAGTCCTTATCGATATAGACAGCTTGATTGATCAAATCAATTCAGACTATAACAGGGAACGAGATGCTCCATCGAAACTTCAAGAGAAACAAACCACTCAAGCAGATGAATGGGATAAAGTGCTCGAAACCTCGACCAAAGATGAACAAATGGAGAAAACCTTCAAGACAGTGCAAGAAGAGTTCGACATCCGGACTCGCTCCATATCTCTTTGGAAGGAATAAATCCAACAACTGGAAGATAAAATTTCCAAAGCAAAGGCTCATCAAAAAGAGATAAAAAATATGGATCGCACTGAGATCGACAAGGAAAAACCTCAAAGCGTTCAGCATATCGAAAAAGATAATAAACTGGCAGAAGAAGTCTCTGCCCTTTAGGCTGTACAATCCTCTATTGACAATAGGTTAAATTTGGCTAGGATCAAGTATGACAAGATGAAGACGAAGTTACCATTTGATCCCTTGACATTTGTAATTTGTCACTTCTACTTTTCAAGCATCTTTTAATATGTAACTCTGAAACATAACCCTTTTGGCATTTTTTGGTTTATGAACACCATTTTCGGTTTTACGCTTTTAATTTATTACTCTATTGCAATTTTTAATTCCTGAAGCATGGGTGTAAATTTCTTTAAGTACTTTCCATTTATCTTCAGGATTCTTCGATCTTCGGTTAACTCCTCTATTTCATAGGCATTGTTTGAAAATGTTTGAAAATGTTTGAATGATTCGAAAGGGTCATTCCCAATGTGGGGACCATTTCTCCAATAGTTTATTCTTTTGATCCATTGGTAGTATTACCTTCCAAATGAAATCATCAATTGAGAAAACTTTGCCCCTGACTCTTTTATTGTAAGCTCTAGCTATTTTTTCTTTTTGCCTCCTTAGGATTTCCATAGCATGCAATCTTTCTTCATCTAAGTCGACTAATGCGTTCATCATTATTTCCCAATAATAGTCAGAGGGTATTTCATTCTGCCTCTGTATTCTCATTAATTGCAAATGTATTTCTACTAGCAGAACTACATCATGCCTAAACGTTAGTCGAAAAGGTGTAGTATTAGTTGCTTCTTTGGGAGATGTTCGACAAGCCCACAAAACTTGATCTAATGCCTTGTGCCAATTATTTGTCTTTCCCCCTACATGCCTTTTTATCAAACCAATAATCTCCTTATTATCAGCTTTGACTTGTCCATTTTCATGGGCATAATATGGTGTAGAAGTTAACAACTTGAATCCCGTTTCCAAAGAGAATTCCAGTATCTTTCTTCGACCATTGAAAACGGATCCTTGATCAGTTGTAATGGTTTCTAGGATTCTAAATCTATAAATTATCTGCCTTTGGATAAACTCAATGATAGTTTCTTGATCAATATTCACCAAAGTTATTGCCTTAATCCACTTCATAAAATAGTCAATCCCCCTAGAATGTACCTCTGACCTTTGGATGAGGCTGGTAGAATTTCTCCAACCAAGTCCAGTGCCCAACCTATGAAGGGCCATGGCTTAATTATCGAATGAACTTCACTTGCAGGAGCATGTTTAATGCCTGCATAAATTTAATATTCCTGACATCCCTTGGCAAAATATATAAAATCTTTAAACATTATGGGCTAATACATGCCATATCGAAACAACAACCACTCATCTTGTGACCTGCTTGATGTGCTCCACATGCCCCAATATGCACATTCGATAATGCCAAGTATGCTTCACTTTCTCCTAAACATTTGAGTAAGACTCTTTCTGGTGTTTTCTTGAATAGTTCGTTACCCATCAATATGTAGCTTAACACATGATACTTAACCTTCATATTCACATTTGCTGAAGGATTTTTTAAGTAACCTATTATTGGACTCCTTCAATTTGTATCTTTGAAGATATTTATGGCTAAGACTTTGAAACTTTCTTTGTTCGCATATCCCAAACTTGAGTTTTTAATATCTGAAGGGGAAAGTTTCGTAGCCAGTACTTTTCCTTGCACTTTGATTAAATCTTCTAATTTTTCTTTTGATACTTTGTATCCCGAGGCTATTTGAGCTAAGTCATTGGCCTCTTGATTCTTCAGTCTAGGAATGTGTTTGATATCCACATATTCAAATTTTCGAAGCAGCATATTTGCAATAATGAAGTACATTATCAAATTTTCCTTTATGCACTTGTACTCCCTGGTTATCTGCTTAATCACCATCTTAGAGTCACCTTTTATTTTGAATATAGTTGCCCCTAATTCTAACAATACTTCAAGTCCTGCTATCAAAGCCTCATATTCAGCTTCATTATTTGAATATGGGGAACCTTCAATTCTATACTTGAATTTTGTTAGAATTTTATCAGGAGAAATAATCAAAACTTTAACACGAGATCCATCTTTATGAGTAGAACCATCAAATAATAATTTCTAAGTTTATAGTTCAACATAGTTATGAGGAACTTTAACCACTATGTGGTCCATAATAAAGTCTGAGACTACTTGTCCTTTCATCGCTTTTAAAGGCATGGAAGTTAAGGAATATTCAGTTAGGGCAAGTGCCCATTTTCCAATTCGATTGTACAAGATTGGCTTTGAAAGCATATGTTTAATGACATCAAAATGAGATGAAACATACACATCAACTGGCTTTATATAATATTTTAACTTTGTACAATAAAAGTGTAAACAAAGACATAAATTTTCTATAATAGTATACCTAGTCTCTACATCATTAAGCACACGGATAAGGTAGTAAATGGATTTTTAGATGCTATTCTCATCCTCTTTAGTGAGCATACTTCCTATTGTTTCATCTTATGCAGATATGTACAATCCCATACACCTATTTATACAGGAGGTGCTAAAAATAGAGGTTGAACAAGATACTTCTTGATCTTGTTGAATTCCTCTTAATGTTCCTTCCTCTATTCTAAGCGTCCTTGTTTCAAACGTAGAAGGGGAGAGAATTCCTAAGTGCGTCCACTTAAGTTTGAATTGAATATTATCAAGATATCTATCTTTCCAAGCAAAGACTACAACTCTTTCTTTGTCGATGGCTCTTTCACTTCCATTATGGCCTTCGTCTTGTTTTGGTTAATCTCTATTCCCTTCTTATGGACCACAAAGCCCAGGAAATCACTTGCCTGCACAAAAAAAGCACACTTAAGGAGACTATGTGCTTGTCAAACACAAATATGCTCTTGGCATCTCTCAAATTTCCTCTCTTTCGAGCAATATGCACTTTTTCACATGAGAGCTTCAGAGTTCTTCCTTTGACATCAAACAAGAAATTTGAAAAGACTTTCTTTAGATCTTGGATACACCACCTTCATCTGTTCCTCCTCCTATAGAATGTGTTTCTGTTCAACCATGTTACTTCAAGGTTAGAACCATCAGTGATCCTCACTTCCTAGAACTTGATTCTAAGGCCTTCAGTAGCCCTACTCATCTTAGGATATTTGATATCTTTGGTGAGGCCTTCATTAGCCTTCTCAGTTTTGACACCTGCAGAGAAACCATAAGTGATTTTACCCCAAGGGTGTGGATCGATGGGACCTTCATTGACCTCCACCATATTTATGTTGGAAGGTTCAACGTAGTTAGTTTCTGCCACCTGCAGAGGATCAACATCAATCTTCATCTTACTCTTGTCATCGAACCTTAGCCTTCCGTTGGTGATAGCATTTTGAACTAGATCCCCAAAAACAAAACATTGTGAGGTTTTATGTCCTCAAAATTATGATATTTACAAAAACCTCTTTTCTTTCGTTGTTCTAACGGAGGAATTTAGGCACCAAGTGGAACTAAAATTTGGCCATCCTTTACCAATAAGTCAAAGATTTCATCATATTTTGTTACATCGAAAGTGCGTGTTTTCTTGGGGAACTTATCGTTTTTTGTGATTCGAAATTATTCTTTCCATTTGAAGGGGCTAAGACTTTACATGAATAGAGTGGGGCCTATTTTAATTCAGCAAAGTCCACTTCACTTTATTCGAAACCTATAGGGCCACTATAGACTTATTGTTCATCTTCTTTGGCTTCGACATATGCCACCTTTTATTTTCTATTGTTTTTATTCTCCCTAGCCTTTTCAGCCTTCAATCGTTCGACTTGTCGAACTCTATCTACTAATTGGGCCATGTCCCTCAAATATTGGGTATCTAACTTCTTTTGAATGGAATAATCCAAACCGTTTGCTGTAACACCCCAATTCTACCCCTCGTAATTAATAATAAAATCAGATCTTCAAAATTCCATCCAAACATAAATTGAGGTATCACATATTCGTATTTTTCATCACTTTGCATTATAATACACATCACAAAATCAAAAGTCGGATATACTGATTCATAACATAAATCATCATATAAACATATGACTAATCACAACACAATGGATGTGTTCACAAAATGTATGTATCATCATGTTATCATCAATACATAAGTCATAAGATAGTATACATAAACTATCCTATCAAAATAATAATGTCGCCCAAATCCCAAGTATTACTACTATCAGAGCAGAGCGACTCAAAATAAAGAGACTCGAGCTAATCCTCATCATCCTCGCGGATCACCTGCACGTTACCAATATAAAGGCAACAGCGAAACAAGTAAAGGGTGAGATACTCCAAAACATATAATTAAAGGCATGATAAAATATATAAATAGTTTTGGAATCATAAATGATATAGGTTAATAAGAATATGTCAACAAATATTAAATCTCACATACTTTAAAATCATCATTTAGTGTATAAGATCAACACTTTAATATCATCACATAATCACCATAATCATGTCAAAACAAGACATAAACTCCATTGCCATAAACTCATATCGTCGCTTTACCGTCATGTTATATCCATCGCATAATTTTCATGAAATTATCACATCATAATCACTTTATGTTCAACACAAAAATGATCACAAAACAAGGTATCATATAACATCGCAATTCATTATAAGCCATCAAATAAAACTCAACACCAAAAGACTCAAAAATAAACATAATCGACTCCATGAGACACGACTATGTTATGCATGTGGTACCCGTCGCTTTTTCCATAATTAGGGACATTCGACATAAAAGCCCATCGTCGCTTTGGCATAAAAGCCCTCATCGCTTGGCTTAAAAGCCCTCGCCGCCAATGAAATATATGTGACTCGACAACACGACATCACAAACACGACACAACAAAACATCATCATTGCATATCAAAATTGGTATAAAACCTATGTCGCCATATTTATCCACATCAAGATAAACATATCATCGCATCGCATATCATCAAGTATTCATTATAAATAAACCATCGCAAACATCATATTTAATCACACCACATCATTATCAAATAATTCACTAAATTTCAAACACGGAAAAATAGTCAAACATCAATAATCGTCGCGAAAGTCATTAATAATAATCGGCATCAATCATAATCATTAACGTCGCAATCGGATTGTCCATACACGACTTAAACCGATTAAAACGCAACCTATTTCAAATTAACCGTAAATTGGCCTATTTCGGGTTGCTTCATAAAAACTCGTAATATCGAAAAACTAACCTCACCACGACGTTCTACACGTCAAAATTAGCTAGCACGCCAATTTTCATTAAATTCGGAGGAACTAGCTCCATCACCGAAATTGCCGAAATCGGGAAATCGGACCTAATCGGGTTCCAAATTAAATCGGCTAACTTATGTCATATTTGTATTTAATTAATATAAATATTTAATATATTAAATAAATAAAAAATAAAAACAAAACATAATTAAATAATTTTCTAAACTTACTGCTATTTCGTTTTTTCTAAACTTAACTTTCATTCAAGATATATTGTTAGTTAATGTTTTAGTTTTCTAAACTTATCCTATACTGCCTATTTCTTGTTTTCTAAACTTATTCTATACTGCGTATTTCTTGTTTTCTAAACTTATTCTATACAATATATGCTAGTTCTCAGTAAACTGACATATTGTTATTCCTTAGTTTTAGAAGCTTATCATCATTTCAATTACTTTATGAAACGTATTATGCTGCTAGTTTTATTATTTTAGTTTCTAAAACTTCCTTTCAATTTTTTGCATACTGCTACTTCATTTAAATGCATATGCTACTAGTTCCTCTAGTTTCTAAACTTCATTTAAATTATGCATATTACTAATACTTAATATAATGCTAGTTCTTGTTTCATTCCAATTTCAATTAACCTAATACTAATTCAACAACAACAACAACACCTAATTAACTCTTCTAATTTCTATCTCAATAAAACTCAAGAACCCTAACATCAATTTTTCCCCAAATCCAAAATATACCAAATCAAACCCTAACTATAAGCATTGGAAAATCAAACCCCTTGCCTTAGATACTTGAAATGATTCTTGATGTTCCAACCAGCCCAAAATCCAAGCTTTGTATTCTTGTTCTTCTCTTCCCCCAAGACTCTCTCTAGCTCTCTCTATGCCTCTAAGTGTGTTTTTATGTTATAACATAAAACAAGGAATGTGTTTGATTTGTTTCTACTACTAAGACCATAGGGTGTACACCTAATTCCCTCTAATTTACAAATACACCCCCAACTTGTCTTGCTATTAATAACACTAAATAATATTATTAACCCAAATTATTAAAATAACTCCGAATAATTAAAATAACTCAGAAAAATTAAATACCGGTCCGAATAATATTTTACCGAACCGAACGAAATAAAAACTGGACCGAACAAAATAATTACTGGTCCCTCAAAATAAATACCGGACCGAGTTAAATAAATATCGGTCCGAATAAAATGTCGCCGAATATATTAACAGATATAACGGTTAATTTAAATATTCTCGTCGCAAAAATAAACGTCAAACGGTAATTCGAAAATATTAATATAATATAATATTAAATAAAACGGGGCATTACAACTCTCCCCCACTTATAAAAGTTTCGACCTCGAAATTACCTGAATCCAAAAGCTCGGGATAGGAATCCCGCATCTTGCTTTCTAACTCCCACGTCGCACTTTCACCAGCTTCTCCTATCCAAACAACTTTAACCAAGGAGATCTCTTTGCCACGAAGAGACTTTATCTCACGATCTTCGATCCTTAACAGCATCGTCTCCACCGTAAGATTGTCTCGCACTTGGATATCATCCATCTCAATCACATGTGAAGGATCTGGAACATACTTCCGGAGTTGCGACACATGGAACACATCATGCAAGTTCGAAATATTTGGCGGTAACGCCACTCTATAAGCCACTTTTCCCACTTTACTAGTAATTTGGTAAGGACCAATAAAGTGAGGAGTTAGCTTCTTCGACTTCAATGCTCGCACAACGCCGGTTGTAGGAGTAACTCGAAAAAATACATGATCACCATCTTGAAATTCCAAGTCTTTTCTCCTTTTATCATGATAACTCTTTTTTCGACTTTGAGAAATTCTCATCTTTTCTCTAATCATCTTCACCGTCTCAGTAGTCCCTCTAACCAATTCTGGTCCAAGCACCACACTTTCACCCGACTCATACCAACACAAAGGAGTTCTACACCTCCGACCATACAAAGCCTCGAACGGTGCCATTCCAATACTATCATGAAAACTATTGTTATAAGTAAACTCAATCAAAGTAAGATATGTATCCCATGAACCACCATGTTCAAGAATACAAGCATGTAACAAGTCTTCCAATGATTGAATCGTCCTTTCCTTCTGACCATCAGTTTGAGGATGATAAGTCGAACTCAACCTCAACTTTGAACCCAAAGCCTCTTGCAAGCTCTTCCAAAATTCAGAAGTAAACCTCAGATCTCTATCTGAAATAATACACAAAGGAATACCATGTAATCTCACAATCACATGCGTATAAATTTCTGCCAACTTCGATACAGGATAAGTGATGTTAATAGGAATAAAGTGAGTCGACTTCGTAAGCCTATCAACAATCACCCAAATCGCATCGTGTCCTCTTGGTGTATTCAGTAACCCCGTTACGAAATCCATAGAAATGTTATCCCATTTCCACTCCGGAATCTCTAATGGTTGCATCAACCCTGCAGGTTTCTAATGATCCACTTTAGACTTCTGACAAGTCAAACAAGCATAAACAAACTGAGCCACCTCTCTTTTCATGCCCGACCACCAAAATAGTTTCTTTAAATCTTGATACATTTTGGTCGCTCCGAGATGAATACTCAAATTGCTTCTATGACTTTCTTCCAAGATCATTCTCTTCAAATCCACATCATCGGGAATACAAATCCTATCTCGGGACCTCAATACACCCTGAGCATCCAACTTGAAATCTTCATTTTCAGTTTGTCCAATACCAACCAACAAATCAACAAGTTTCACATCAAGCTTCTGAGCTTCACTAACACTATCAAGGAAATCATTATTGATCTTTAACATTCCCAAGATAACACTTTTCGGCGTCACTTCTACTACAAGACTCATATCTCTAAATTTCTCAATCAATTCCAACTCTTTCAACATCAAAAGTGACATATGCAAAGTCTTTCGACTTAAAGCATCGGCCACCATATTAGCTTTACCAGGATGGTAATTCAATCCAAAATCATAATATTTCAACAATTCAAGCCATCGTATTTGCCTCATATTAAGCTCTTTCTGATCGAACAAGTACTTCAAGCTTTTATGGTCACTAAATACTTCAAATCTAGAACCATAAAGATAATGCCTCCAAATATTAAGCACAAAAACAACCGCTGCAAGCTCCAAATCGTGCGTAGGATAATTCTTCTCATGAATATTCAATTGCCTAGAAGCATAAGCAACCACTTTGCCATTTTGCATAAGTACACCACCTAAACCCATCTTAGAAGCATCACAATAAACAACAAACGGTTCTTCAGGATTAGGTAGAATCAAGATCAGAGCCGTTGTCAACCTTTTCTTCAATTCAAAAAAACTTTCTTCACACTTGACATCCCACACAAATGAGCTCCTTTACAAGTCAACTTTGTCAAAGGGAGTGCCAACTTAGAAAAACCTTCAATGAACCTTCTATAGTAACCAGCCAATCCTAAGAAACTTCTAATCTCAGTAACAGACTTAAGAGTTTCCCATCTCAACACAACATCCACTTTAGAAGGATCAACTGCAATGCCATCACCAGAAATGACATGCCCCAAAAATCTCACTTCGCTTAACCAGAACTCGCACTTTGACAACTTAGCGTAAAGCTTCTTCTCTTTCAGAAATTCCAACACGATGCACAAATGTTCTGCGTGCTCTTCTTCCGATTTAGAATAAACCAGAATATCATCAATGAAAACAACCACGAAATGATCTAAGTAAGGATGGAAAACACGATTCATGTACTCCATGAATACTCCCGGTGCATTAGTGACACCGAAAGGCATCACCGAATATTCGTAATGTCCATACCTCGTCCTGAAAGCAGTTTTCTGAACATCTTCTTCTTTCACCCATATTTGATGGTAACCCGATCTCAAATCAATCTTACTAAACATGCAAGCGCCAACCAATCGGTCCATCAAATCATTAATTCTAGGAAGTGGATACCTATTCATGATAGTCACTTTATTCAACTGACGATAATCAATACAAAGTCTCATGCTACCGTCTTTCTTCTTCACCAATAACACAGGAGCTCCCCACGGAGACACACTAGGTCTAATAAACTTCTTCTCGGGAAAATCTTCTAATTGGCTCTTCAATTCTGCTAACTCAGATGCGGACATCCTGTATGGTGCCATAGAGATAGGTCTGGTACCAGGGACAAGATCCACAGAAAATTCAACTTCTCTTTCTGGAGGTGCACTAGGAATCTCATAAGGGAATACTTCGGGAAAATCGCACACCACCGGAAAGTTTGCTATCATAGCTTGACTCTCCATAGAAAGAGTCGCCATCAACAAGAAAATAAACACCTCATCCTTCATGAACTCATTCAAATGCTTCGTTCACACCAACATAGATTGTTCTTCTTCTATTAAGGAAGAAAACCTCACAGTGTTGTCATAGCAATTGATATGGACATAATTAGCTTTTAACCAGTCCATACCTAAAACCATGTCCAACCCGACAAGCGGTAAACAAACAAGATCCACCATAAAGTCTCTATCAAAGATTGATAAAGGGAAACTTGCACACACAAAAGAAGTAGTAACCGTTCCCTTAGCCGGAACTTCTACCACCATATCTCTATCCAGAGACGACAAAGTGAGACCCAATCTCTTTACACAATCAACAGCAATAAAACAGTGCATAGCACCAGTATCAATAATAGTACTAAGAGGAAATCTATTAATGAAACTAGTACCTCGAACAAGACCATCCTCGTTTGTCGTCGGAGCACCCGACAAAGCAAACACATTTCCTTCTCCTTGAGTCCTCTTAGGCTTCTTACATTGAGCATTAATGTTACCTCCCTCGCCACAATTAAAATAGACCACATCCTTATGTCTATAATCGCGAGTCATATGGCCCACTTCTCCACATCGGAAACATCTCACCTCATTCTCCTTAGCTCTAACATCGCTTCGACAAAAATTACTTTTATGGCCAGGTTTCCCACACTTGTAACAAACAATACTAGCAGGAGCATCTCCCCCACTAGTTCTTCGCCCTTGAAATGCTGTATGTTTCCCTTTACCAGCTGGAGCATCATACGGTTTTCCACGGCTTTGCTGACCTTTGTTTCTCTTATCAGACATAATCTTATAATGAGCATTACTGTCCTCCTCAAAGATCCTACAATTATCAACTGTTGTACCCCAAAATTTGCCCTCTCATTTCATCAACACTTTCTCATCACAAGACTCTTGAAATTCAGGATCAAGCTAGGGTTTGCTCTGCTCAAGACCCCTCCTCGCACTGTTAACCCAAATTAGGGTTTGAGTTTGCACAAGGATATTTTAACCTACAATACCCAAATTGACTTTCATGCTCCATTTTGGGTTCACAAGTTTGCCCATACCAAGTTTCAAGCCTTGATTCAAATCTTTGCCCAATCAATTGGACAGTTGACCTAGAAATCAGCTATATTGGGGAAAAAGTCAACTGTGGCCAATTGACAGTCAAACCTCATTAAATTTGACCCACATCAACATTTTGAACTCATATGAACCATTTTATCAAGTTTGGATCACAATTCCATAAGAAATTTGATCAGATCACCAAAAGGGCAAAATGGTCATTTTTAGGGTTTTGACTGCGCAAAGTCAATTTTTGACTGTTTGACCTAACCAATGGCAAATCAAGCTCAACCATGGACTCAAGGACTCAATGACATCATCTTGACCCATTCAAAAAGTTCAAAAGATCTCAAATGCATAGGATTGACAGATGAATTTTTTAGTCAACTGATCAAAATTTAACTGTATACTGAAAAGTCAAACTTTGACTTTTTGGTCAAAATCAAGTGCCAAGGGTCATTTTTCATCAAGACATGTCAAATTATGAAACTTGTTCATCAAGAAACCCAAAAATTAAAATTAGGGTTTAAAATGGAAAAATTTCATAACTTAGAATTTTTCTAAGTTATGAAATGTTTTTATTTTTTTCTAACTTTGTCCCATTTTTTCACCAAGATGAAAATGGATTCAAACAAAACTTGCAACATGAAAGTTGTAGTCCATCACAAAGTCTAAAACATTTATTCACAAAGTTTTCTCAAAAGAAGCTTGTATCTCAAGTTATGATTTTTGGAACAAGGGTACCTAAAACTTTTAACTTAGAGAAAATTTGCCCTAATCTAGGCAGGATTTTGACCCATCTTCTTGGCCATTTTTCACATAGTTCCACTTGGAGTTTCAAGTTTCATTACGAAGATGGATTGTATTACATGTTCCAAGCTTTCCAAATTGTCCAAGAACTCCTCAAACACCCTTGTGGTTAGAGAGAATCGAATTCTTGAAGTTGGCAAAAACTCACTTTTGTCCATGGCCAATACATGTTCATAACAACTTGCAATTCTGATCTAGCTAGCTTGGTTCAACATTACAGGCCTCAAAACCAACTTGCACTCTATAATTTAATGCCAATCCATCAGTCTAAGCCTTTGTTTTGTTCATTTGGACATTATACACAAGATTAAGCCTTAAGTAGAAAAAGGCAAATTTCCATTTTTGCTTAAGTATGCTTTATGTCAAACCAACAATCCTTGAGCATTGGTCCAAGATCTCTTGCAGAAAAACAAATCTACAAATCAGAGGGTCCAAGAGAAATGTAGGCAAGCATGTTTGACAGCCTATAGAAGCCTGTAACTTCACTTCCACATTTGAACTTCAAGTAGAAAAAACTTGCAAAACATAACTAATCTCTCATATCTGTTGACACAAGCTTAGAAGAACATTGTGAACAAATTCCATACCTACCAACAAACCTAAAGCACGACCCTTTTACCCCTAAAACCTCCTCATACTTAGAACCACTATTTTTCTGCAAAACAGGGCAGGTTCTGCATTTTACAAGCCACAACAAAATTCCATCGTGCGTTTTGTCCCAAGATAGTTCCAACACCTTCCGATCAACTCACCTGAACTATCCCAGGCACCCATTGCAATCTGTAACACCTCTAACACACTTTTCCATTTTCATTTCAAAGCTCTGCAGGTTGAGTTCCACAGCACGATTCAAGTTGTTTCAAAGCAAGCCAAGCATTGGAGAAGCTTCCTTGGACCTCAGGCAAGCTCAACAGAAGCTCAAACACCATTGAAGTTTGCTACATTGTCTAGCTCAAAGTCAACTGAAACAGGTATTTCATGGACTTCTATCTCCCTATTTAGGAATGGTTAGGCTTAGGTTTGTGAATGAAAAATGATGTACTCATAGCCCTGAAGCCATACATATGCTTAGTTTTCATTTACATTAATCGTGCTGAGAGAATTTCACTCATGAACTTTCTGAAAAAACTAGGTTAGAATTTAGGGCCAGAGAAATTCTCTCTGGTCTTTGAGAGTTAATCCAAGTTTTTTATATGGTTAAATTCGTTATTTGATGCTCTACAAGTTTCATGTTTTGAGTTTTGTCAAAAGATCAAAGAATCAAGAGATACAGGTTGGGGTAGCTAGCGCGCGTTTTTTCAAATTCTGTTGGACAGAGGAAGAAGATGAAGTAGTTGGGTTGGGCCTGGCTACTTCCTACTTTTGGCACCCCCCCACTTTCAGTTTCACACCCCATGGCCCATTTTCTTATATTTTGATATTTTTGCATTTTTATTTTCTTTTATGACTTTAATATTTTATTTTCAAATATAAAAAATGATCAAAAAATATTTTTATAATTTTTTTACATTTATTTGGTATTTACTTTTATTATTACTAGCATTAAAACATTTTATATGTTTTTATATTATTTTGTTTAAATTTAAAAATTATGCAAATAATACTTTTTATTTTTTATTTATTAATTTTATTCACACTAAAATACTTTCTTAAGTATATTTTATTTTTTGTAAAAATTTTATCTTGTTTTATACATATTTATTATATTTAATACATTTAATATATATATATATATATACATATATACTATATTTCACTAAATAATTAGAACAAAAAATACAAAAAATATTACATTTTCATTTTTAATAATATTTTGGACTAAAAATATCATTTTTATAATATACTTTTATTTTTTATATAAATTAGTATGTTATTGCACATAATTAATAAATAATATTATTTATTAAGAATTAGGGTTTCTTGCCCTAAATAGGAAAAATAATTAAAATTGACATTTTTATTGATATACACTTCACATTAAAAATATAATACTTTTTACATACTAGAAACATTTTGGCATAATACATTTTATTTACATTTATTTATTGTATTTATTTCAATTATTGTACAGTTAAATATTGTATCTTGTACATTCGATATGGTTGTAATAACTTAGAATCTATTTTCTTGTCAAAATATCCCCAATTCAAATTTGTACCCCCCTCCCTATATCATGTTGTAATAGTGTAGCTTTTAAATTCTCGCACATTTAAAAAGCTTTCAATTATGCCATGCTTAGACCTAGGGTTTGTATGCAAATAAAATCAACAACTAGCTTGACCTAATCCAAGATAAATATGCATGAAAAAAACAAACACAATGCACACTTGCACCCCTAGGGTTAAAATCCACTTGTTGCCTTCAAAAATGGGCCATGGTTGCATGTTGAGTACTTTGGCAAAACAAAAACAAACAAAAGATCATAGTCCCTCGATGACGCTATCTGAAGTTGCCTAAACAAAATGATCAAGTCCCTCAAGAAAATTGCCAAAGATACTTGACACTATTGCTATCATGGTCTATACGATGACCCGCGCCTGTCCCGTTAACATCCTAACACAAGGTTGTTCACCAAATACAATGGTGAAATAACACTGTTAAAAGGGTTAAAAACATAAGAAAGATCTTTGAGTAAAATGGGGTAGATAGCTCTTAGTTACTTGATCAAGCTTGTAAAAACATCCTTGCTACTTTTCAAAACACACTTCACAACACAATTTCAAAATCCAACTTTCAAACATTGAAAACTTTTCAAAAGATAAAAACACCTTTGTATACATTCAAACAAGAATCATTACAAAGGTTTCCACAACGATGGCCTCGTTTCAAAATATCTTTCCAAATCACACACAAAGCACCATTTCAAACAATTGAAAAGCAAAGCAAGTGATCTAAGAAAGTAACTAAAAGCCCATGGATAACCATGGATAGAAAGGGTGCTAATACCTTACCTTTCTATAATCTACTCCCCGAACCCAAGAAAACATCTCAAAGGTCTTTCCTGTGCTTTTTGACCTTTCCTTAGGATAAAATAAAAAGTCGGTGGCGACTCTTGCTAAACCGAAACATTTGCGAACACAAACGCAAAATCCCAAGTCAGTTCTCCCACCGTATCAAATCAACCAAATCCAAAAAGACACGGATTTTCTGATAACCAACGGCTTTCTTAATCTCAGGACGCAAACCATTTTCAAACTTGATGCATTTAGAGAACTCGCCATTCGGCCCATCATAATGTGGATAGAACTTGGCCAACATAGTGAACCTTGCAGCATAATCAGTGATAGACATGCTTTCTTGCTTTAATTCAAGGAATTCTATCTCCTTCTTTCCCCGAACATCTTCTGGGTAATACTTCCTCATGAATTCCCTTCCGAAAACTTCCCATGTCACTTCCTCACCAGCAACCTCAAGCCTCTGACGGGTTTCAACCCATCAGTCATCCGCTTCAGCATTTAGTTTATGAGTACCATAATGGATCCTTTGCACAGGAGTGCAATCCATCACACGGAATATTCTTTTAATCTCCTTCAGCCACGCCAAAGCAACTTCGGGATCATGCTTTCCTTGGAAAGTAGGAGTATTCTCTCTTTGGAAGGTTGCCAAACTATGAGACCCAGCATTCTCGTCCGCATTCGACGGGTTTTGGAAAGCCTGGGCCATTGCCTGCATAGCAGCAGCAAGAGCCTCATCATTCCTACCAGTGTTCCTTCTAGCCATAACAACTTCTGCTCACAACAAAACAAGGATTAGAATCGACAAATAACAGTACTTGATTGATAGACGACAACAAACTCAACTACTTGGCCGGACATACCGACCTGCTCTAATACCACTAATGTAACACCAAAATTCTACCCCTCGTAATTAATAATAAAATCAGAGCTTCAAAATTCCATCCAAACATAAATTGAGGTATCACATATTCGTTTTTTTCATCACTTTGCATTATAATGCACATCACAAAATCAAAAGTTGGATATACCGATTCATAACATAAATCATCATATAAACATATGACTAATCACAACACAATGGATGTGTTCACAAAATGTATGTATCATCATGTTATCATCAATACATAAGTCATAAGATAGTATACATAAACTATCCTATCAAAATAATAACGTCGCCCAAATCTCGAGTGTTACTACTATCAGAGCAGAGCGACTCAAAATAAAGAGACTCGAGCTAATCCTCATCATCCTCGCGGATCACCTGCACGTTACCAATATAAAGGCAACGACGAAACAAGTAAAATGTGAGATACTTCAAAACATATAATTAAAGGCATGATAAAATATATAAATAATTTTGGAATCATAAATGATATAGGTTAATAAGAATATGTCAACAAATATTAAATCTCACATACTTTAAAATCATCATTTAGTGTATAAGATCAACACTTTAATATCATCACATAATCACCATAATCATGTCAAAACAAGACATAAACTCCATTGCCATAAACTCATATCGTCGCTTTACCGTCATGTTATATCCATCGCATAATTTTCATGAAATTATCACATCACAATCACTTTATGTTCAACATAAAAATCATCACAAAACAAGGTATCATATAACATCACAATTCATTATAAGCCATCAAATAAAACTCAACGCCAAAAGACTCAAAAATAAACATAACTGACTCCATGAGACACGACTATGTTATGCACGTGGTACCCGTCGCTTTGTCCATAATTAGGGACATTCGGCATAAAAGCCCATCGTCGCTTTGGCATAAAAGCCCTCGTCGCTTGGCATAAAAGCCCTCGCCGCCAATGCAATGTATGTGACTCGACAATACGACATCACAAACACGACACAATAAAACATCATCATCGCATATCAAAATTGGTATAAAACCCACGTCGCCATATTTATCCACATCAAGATAAACATATAATCGCATCGCATATCATCAAGTATTCATTATAAATAAACCATCGCAAACATCATATTTAATCACACCACATCATTATCAAATAATTCACTAAATTTCAAACATAGAAAAATAGTCAAACATCAATAATCGTTGCGAAAGTCATTCATAATAATCGGCATCTAACATAATCATTAACGTCGTAATCGGATTGTCCATACGCGACTTAAACCGATTAAAACGCAACCCATTTCAAATTAACCGTAAATTGGCCTATTTCGGGTCGCTTCATAAAAACTCGTAATCTCGAAAAACTAACCTCACCACGACCTTCTACACGACAAAGTTAGCTAGCACGTCAATTTTTGTTAAATTCGGAACAACTAGTTTCATCGCCGAAATTGCCGAAATCAGGAAATCAGACCTAATCGGGTTCCAAATTAAATCGGCTAACTTATGTCATATTTGTATTTAATTAATATAAATATTTAATATATTAAATAAATAAAAAAAGAAAAACAAAACATAATTAAATAATTTTCTAAACTTACTGCTATTTCGTTTTTTCTAAACTTAACTTTCATTCAAGATATACTGTTAGTTAACGTTTTAGTTTTCTAAACTTATCCTATACTGCCTATTTCTTGTTTTCTAAACTTATTCTATACAATATATGCTAGTATCTTATCATCATTTCAATTACTTTATGAAACGTATTATGCTGCTAGTTTTATTATTTTAGTTTCTAAAACTTCCTTTCAATTGTTTGCATACTGCTAGTTCATTTAAATGCATATGCTACTAGTTCCTCTAGTTTCTAAACTTCATTTAAATTATACATATTACTAATACTTAATATAATGCTAGTTCTTGTTTCATTCCAATTTCAATTAACCTAATACTAATTCAACAACAACAACACCTAATTAACTCTTCTAATTTCTATCTCAACAAAACTCAAGAACCCAAACATCAACTTTTCCCCAAATCCAAAATATATCAAATCAAACCCTAACTATAAGCATTGGAAAATCAAACCCCTTACCTTAGATACTTGAAATGATTCTTGATGTTCCAACCAACCCAAAACCCAAGCTTTGTGTTCTTGTTCTTCTCTTCCTCCAAGACTCTCTCTAGCTCTCTCTATGCCTCTAAGTGTATTTTTATGTTATGACATAAAACAAGGAATGTGTTTGGTTTATTTCTACTACTAAGAACATAGGGTGTACACCCAATTCCCTCTAATTTGCAAATACACCCCCAACTTGTCTTGCTATTAATAACACTAAATAATATTATTAACCCAAATTATTAAAATAACTCCGAATAATTAAAATAACTCAGAAAAATTAAATATCGGTCCGAATAATATTTTACCGAATCGAACAGAATAAAAACCGAACCGAACAAAATAATTACCGGTCTCTCAAAATAAATACTGGACCGAATAAAATAATTATCGGTCCCTCAAAATAAATACCGGACCGAATAAAATAATTACCGGTCCGAATAAAACATCGCCGAATATATTAACAGATATAACGGTTAATTTAAATATTCTCATCGCAAAAATAAACGTCAAACGGTAATTCGAAAATATTAATATAATATAATATTAAATAAAACGGGGCGTT
The DNA here is from genome assembly GCA_948472305.1 of Vicia faba. Lineage (NCBI taxonomy): Eukaryota > Viridiplantae > Streptophyta > Magnoliopsida > Fabales > Fabaceae > Vicia > Vicia faba. The sequence continues at coordinate 1,108,008,439 of OX451741.1, forward strand.
ACATCTGCGGCCATTTCGACCAACTCATGTTTTGGAACCTGCGTAAAGTAACTTGCCTTCAATAGATGAAACTTGTTTAGATAATCATCAATTAGCTTATGAATTTTCTTTTGATACTAGCAAATTCTTTGAGACTAATCTTTGATTGTCCCATGTAAAATTGTTTAAGGAATAACCTCTCTAAGCGAGTCCAATCATGGATAGAATTCGCAGGGAGGATAGTGAACCATGTAAAATATTTTTTTGTCAGTGAACTAGGGAAGTATTTTATCCTTAGGTTTTCATTATTAGATATGTCCCCATCCTCAGTAAGATATTTGGCTATATGTTTGACAATAGATTTGCTGGTGTCAACAGAGAATTTTGTAAACTTTGGGACTTTCCAACCCCTGGGTAATTTTGTCTGTAGAACATATTCAGAGAGAGGCATGTGTAATTTGGCCTTCAAATGCCTATACTTACCCCATTACGAGCCATTATTCTTTCGACCATGGCTTCTAGATTTTTTTCCCATGGGTATTCGTCTTGTCGAACATGATGAAGGATTTCATCTGCGTCCTGGTTTTGGTTGACCAGCACAACCCTTTCGGCTGGTATTTCCCTTGGTACGGCTTGTTTGACCCTAGGTTGTTTGACTCTTTGCCTCTGGTTAACTTCACCTCTATTATGCACGCCTGGTTGCGCTAGGTCAACAATTTGGTTTTCTTTAAAAACCACTCCTTGGTTTTTCTCATCCATTACGGACGGGGATGTTGAACTGGGGCTCGAGGGACACCAAAGAAGTCTGAAAATTACGCCATATGTGCTGCCAATTATTGGTTTGTTTGGACATTATGTTGGTTGGTCTGAGTAGTACTTTGGATTAATGGTTTAAAGATTGTACCCATTTATTGGGCCAAAACGTCAACCATTTCATGATTTCTAATCATCCATTTGTTGTTGAAACACTATTGCAAAATTTGTTGTTAGGTTAGGTAATTGAGGAACGAATCCTAGGGGAGGGAAATTTCGACCCATATTATTTATTCCTGATCCTGATCCTTGTAATGGTGAAAATGTTGACAATCTTGGGTCAGGAAATGTTAATTTTCTATTGTTTATGTTTGTCATCATTGGTGTTGGCGTGTCATACATCTGTTCGCGACCATCCATTGGCATTGTGAATCCAAATGCAAAATGCCAGAAATTATTCGTCTCTGGTGGTCTTGTGTTTGTTGGGGAACCCTAAAAATTCATTGAAGATAGAATTGGACGGCTGAAAGCATTTGTCGATGTTCCCATCGTATTTTCTTGAACAAGTATTGAGTCGGTTCCAGATAACAGAATTGTAATTTCCCCTGTCGGAGGGGGTGGTTGTTCCCATTGTTATTGGTTGGGTTAATCATCTTCCTATTGTACTTCCTCTTAGGTATAGTGTGATACGGTGGGAGAACTGACTATGGTTTTGCATTTATTTTTGCAAATGTTTCGGTTGAGCAAGAGTCGCCACCGACTTTTTATTTTATCCTAAGGAAAGGTTTAAAAAGCACAGCAAAAACCTTTGAGATTTTTCTTGGGTTCGGGGAGTAGATTATAGAAAGGGAAGGTATTAACACCCTTTCTATCCATGGTTATCCATGGGCTCTTAGGTACTTTCTTAGATCAAACTTGCCTTGGTTTTCAATTGTTTGAAATGGTGTTTGGTGTGTGGTTTTGAAAATGTTTTGAAAAGATGCCTTGTATAGGCTACCCTTGTAACAATTCTTTACTCGAATGTTTTACAAAAGGTGTTTTGTCTTTTAAAAAGATGTTTCAAGGTTTTTGAAAGTTGGTTTTGAAAGTGTTTGTGAAGTGTGGTTTGAAATTAGGCAAGTGTTTTCTTGGAAAATTGACAAGTACTTAAGAGTTATCTACCCTAAAGTTTTCTCAAAGATTTTTGTTATGTTTTAAACCTTTTGACAATTTTGTTCCACCATTGCATTTGGTGGACAATCTTGCCTTAGGAGGCGAAAGGGACAGGCGCGGGTCATCGTTTAGACCATAATTGCAATAGTGTTAAATGTCTTTGGGCCATTTTTCCTTTAAAAGGGACTTGATCTTTCATTTAGGCAACATTTTGAGGGACTATGATCATTTGATCGTTTGTTTTACCCAAAGAAATTCAACATGCAATATGGCCCAATTATTTGAAGGCAACAAAGTGGAATGCCCTAGGGGTACAAGTGTGAAATGTGTTGTCCATTTTCATGCTTATTTATCTTGAAATTAGGTCAAACTATTTTGTTCGTTTTATTCGCATACAAACCCTAATTCTAGCATGGTATGTTTAGAAAGCGTTAAAGTGCGAAATTTAAATTCCTACACTATTACAATCATAATAATATGGGGAGGGGGGTACAATGTTTCAAATGGGGTATATTTAGACAAGAAATTAAACCTAGCTATTACATCATTTTCTTTGAATATTTACAAAAACAAATAATTGCATAATTAAATGGAAATGAAATAAATATGCAAAAATGTAAAAAGAATTTTTATGTGTATAAAAAAGTATTATTTATGTAAAAATGAAAAGAGAAATAAAAAGGTATTATTTTTTTGGAGTATTTTCATATTTAGGGCAAAACCCTAATTTTAATTAAAAGGGTATTAATTATTTAATATATATAATATTTGCTATTTATATACAAAGAATAAAAGAAAAATGAAGTATATTTGCAAAAATGTATTTTTTAGTATTAAATATTAATAAAATAAAAATATGTATATTTTGGTATTTTGTCCTAAGTGTATTAATATATACATATTCCTTTATATTATTTATAAAATATGTATTATATATACTAATTAATAATATTTAATATTTAATAAAAAAAGTATTTTTTTTTTATAAAATGTTTTCAGGAAGTAAGAATAAGATAAAAATGTATGAAAGTATATTTGTACTATTTTAGTATTCTAAACAAAAAGTATATATTTATTTATTTATGTACAAACTAAAAGAAAAAATCAAATAAATACCTAATAAATTCAAAAATGATGAGAAAAAATATTTTTATATTTTTAATACGCTGAGAAAAAATAAATGAGTCAATTAAAAAAAGAAAAAGTCAAAAACATTAAAAATAAAGCAAATGGGCTCAGGGGGGTGTGAACCAAAAAGCATGGTGCAAGAAGCAAAACACAAGCTGGCCCAGCCCATGAGACACCTTCTTCAACCTCTGAACCATGTTATTCAAAAAAACGCGCGCCCTGTTCTTCCATCCACACATCCTGATTCCTGGCTTATTAATGAAAACTTATAACATAAAAAATGTTCAGCATCAAGAGACGAATCCAACCATATGCAGAACTTGATCTAACTCTCTAAGATGAGGGAGAATTTCTTCTCCCCCAAATCCTAACCTAGATTTTCTGCCATTTTCAAACCTTAAATTCTCACAGCTCAGGCAAAAGAAATGAAAAGTGAAAGTATGTACAGGTTCAATGGCATGAGTAGAACATTGCTTATTCACAAACTTAGAGCTAATGATGCCTAATAAGAGAGATAGAAGTTCACCAAAATACCTGTTCAGTTGAAGTTCTATCTGGAAATGGGGGAGCTTTCAGTGCAAGATAATGGTTGGTATAGCTTCCTTGAGGTGTGGTGATGCTGTTCCAATATTTACTTTGCCTTGAGACACCTTGAACTGAGCTGTAGAACTTCAACTGCAAAATGGAAAAATGAAAATGGTGGAACTTGTTAGAGGAGTTACAGGTCGTGTTTCAAGTCATGGTTAGCTTGCATAGATGCTAGGGAATGTGTGTGAACTGGTTTGGGCAAGAGAGCTTGAGGGAAATGGAAGATGGCACCCAGACTGCAGGCCTGGCCCTGTTTTTGCAGTTTGAAGGTGATTCTGAGATTGGGAGTGTATGAGAGGTGTTAGGGCCGTGTACTAGCTTGGTTATGATGTCCCGGATGTGTTTTACAAGTTTGCTTTTGTGTTTGTAAGCTGATATGAGAGTTGTGTTACAATATGCCAAGTTACTTACACTTTAAGCAACAAATGCCTAAGTTGTGTTCTAGGTCAGTAGAGGCCCCCTAATGAGCTGCATAATCTCTCCTTGATCAGAGTGTTTTGCTCATAATCTTGTGCCAATTAGATCTCATTTGTACTGCTTGGATTTTCAATTGGACATAAAGTTACCTTTTGCAAAAATGGAAGAAATGCTTTATCAATTTTGGGATTAATCCTCTAGGCAATGCTTGAACACACAAAACATGGTCTTGGCACAAAGGTTTTGCATTGAATTATTGAGTGTCAAAGGGTTTTAGGACCTGTAATTTAGCACAAACTATGCTGACTTGAAAATGGCTTAAGTTATGAACATGTTCATGATCAATCCAAAAGTGAGTTTTTGCCATATTGTGAAATTCGATTCTCTCAAGTTATGAGGTTGTTTGAGAAGTTCTTGGACATTTTGGAAAGCTTGGAATGTGTACTACAATCCATCTTTGAAATGCAAATTGAAATTCCAAGTGGAAGTGTATGGAAAATGGCCTTGAAGTTGGGTAGAAAACCTTGTCAAAATAGGTTAAAATTTCACTAAGTTAAGAATGGTTTAGTGCCCTTATTCAAAAATTTGTAACTTGAGATACAAGCCTCATTTGGGAAAACTTTGTGAATCAAAGTTGTAGATTATGCAACAAGCTACAACTTTCATGTTTATACTTTTGTTTGAATCCAAATGGATCTTGGTGAGAAAGTGGGGCAAAGTTGGGAAAAATTAGGGTTTTTCATAACTTAGAAAAATTCTAAGTTATGAAAAATTCTATTTTCTAACCCTAATTTGCATTTTGTGATTTCTTGATGAACAAGCTTCATGATTTGGCATGTTTTGATGAAAAGTGAATCTTGACTCTTGATTTTGACCAAAAAGTCAAAGTTTGACTCTTCAGTATACAGTCAAAATTGCTCAATTGACTGGGAAATTCAACTGTCAATCCTGTGTACTTGGGATCTTTTGAGTTTGTTGAGCATGTCAAGATAATTCCATGGGGTCCTTGAGTCCATATGTGAGCTTGGTTTGCCATTGGCTAGGTCCAACAGTCAAAAATTGCCTTTGTGCAGTCAAAACCCTAAAAATGACCATTTTGCCCTTTTAGTGATCTGATCAAATTTCTTGTGGAATTGTGATCCAAACTTGATCAAATGGTCCATGTGAGTTCATAATGTTGATGTGGGTCAATTTTCATGAGATTTGACTGTCAATTGGCCACAGTTGACTTTTTCCCCAATACAGTTGATTTCTAGGTCAACTGTCCAATTGACTGGGCAAAACTTGGAATCAAGGCTTGAAACTTGGTATGGATAAACTTGGGAGTCCAATATGAAGCATGAAAGTCATATTAGGCATTTTAGGTCAAAACATCTTTGTGCAAACACAAACCCTAATTTGGGTCAACAGTGCAAGGAGAAGTCTTGAGCAGATGAAACCCTAACTGGATCTTGAGCTTCAAGGGCTTTGTGGTGAGAAATTAATGAGAAATGGGAGGGCAAATTTTGGGGTACAACAGTTGCCCCTATTCAATCTTCTTGAACCTGAAGAGTTAGATTGGCAAGTTTGCCTTTCGTGACTCGAGGGTAAAAGGAGATTGGACACTAGAGTGCCCTTAAATTTGCACTCGTCAAAGCAAAGGATGTGGGAATGGGCTTAGAGATGCCATTTGGAGATGGTCTTAACGATGCCATCTGGGAGAGTGATAGAAATCCTGTCGGGGATGGGCTTAGAGACGCCATCTGGAAGGGAATATCAGGAAGGTGTCCATGCTTTGGACCATCTCTGAACTGGGGATATGAATAAGCAATAGATTGGCATCCGTTGTTGGGAGGAATCCGTAAACTGTTTTCAAAAATCTTGAGAAGAAACTGAACAAGCGACAGGTTAGCATCCGTTACTTGGAGAACCCGTAAACTGTTTTCAGAAATCTTGGAGTTGAATAAGCAATAGAGCAGCATCCGTTGTTGGGAAGCGTCCGTAAACTGTTTTCAAAGGTTGCATCTGAATAAGTGATAGATTAACATTCGTCGTTGGGAAGAATCTATAGACTGTTTTCAGAAGTCTAGAGAAGAAACTGAACAAGCGATAGGTTAACATCCATTACTTGGAGAACCCGTAAACTGTTTTCAGAAGTCTTGGAGTTGAACAAGCAATAGAGCAACATCCGTTGTTGGGAAGCGTCCGTAAACTGTTTTCAAAGGTTGCATCTGAATAAGTGATAGATTAACATCCGTTGTTGGGAAGAATCTATAGACTGCTTTCAGAAGTCTGGAGAAGAAACTGAACAAGCGATAGGTTAACATCCGTTACTTGGAGAACCCGTGAACTGTTTTCAGAAATCTTGAATTTGAATAGGAACCGGTGTAGGGTTGCTTGACGATGAGTCCGTGTAAAACTGCATCTGAAATTGTTAAGGATAGTTTTTTATTCTTATCCTGAAAAGGACAAAATGTTAGCCAGACACAAAATTATGTTGCATGAACTGTATGATGCAATATATGTTATATCAATGTTTATGACATGAATGTAATGAATGCGCATGTAAGCTGATGAGTTGTCTTGCTGGGGATAGATGAATCCTGGATGGCTGAAGATAAAAGCATCCTGACTGCTGCCGAGAAGAATAATTCCTTGGCTGTTGCTGGGGAACAAAGAGCTTGGGTTGTATACCAAACCTCTGGGGAATTCCTGATGACTTCTACTGGGGAGTACCAATCTAGTAGGCTCATGCTGGGGAGTTGAGACTGAGAATCTTCAGTTTGGAGGGAAGCATCTCTGGCGACCTTACTGGGGAACTCAAGATTTGCTCTCCTAAAACTCTGTGGGGAGAAGGTTCATTAGTCTGGCTCCGCTGGGGATATTGAAACTTAAGTTCTGAGGGAAATTGGATTCCTGAGGATCCTCTGGCTGGGGGATTGTAAAGATAAGTTACTGCTGAGGAACTTTGATGAACTCCGCTGGGGATAGGAAGAATTTTAGCGAACGCGATCTTCCGTGACAATAAGCTGAGGATAACCCAGTTATAAGTCCTTGTGAGAAATAACTTTGAATAAAACTCGGGAGAGACATCCGTTCTCTGCGGGGGATAAGCTTCCAGAATCTACTGGGGATGAGCTTCAAGACTTGCTAGGGATATGGATTCCAAATCTCCCGGGGGTTTCCTTTGAAGGGTATCAAGATATCCAACTGTTCCTTTGACCTATCAGTAATCCTCTTTCCCGACTCATAATAAAATGATTATGTTTCAAATGCATATGCCTATTTAACAAAACATCTGACGTTTCTCAAAATAAAACAAATAGTGCAAGAGAACAGAAAAGGAAATGACACAAATTTCTGGGAAAAGTATTTGTATTGATTTTCTATGAGTATATTTGTACAAAGGAGACAATCATCCTAGCAAGAGGATTTTGTCGTAAGTATTTGAAAGGTTTATACAAAATAAGGATGGCTATGTGAAATAATTCCATGGGGTTCCATTCCGCTATAGCTTTCACAACTCTGAATATCTGTCCATTCAATGCTTCGCTTGACGATGACTGGATTGATCAGAAGCCTGGAACCGGTTGATGAAGAGATTGTCCTTGAAGTGATCCGACGAGACATAGTCATACGCTTTAATTCCCTAACTTTGCCTGAATCGCCCTTTCGGGTTTTCGATCCACCGGGAAACCCCTTTTTGCCCAAGCCGCCCTTTCGGGTTTTCAACTTTCCGGGTGTATAGATTTTTTTTGTTTTTATCCCTAATTTTTGCCTGAATCGCCCTTTCGGGTTTTCGATTCACCGGGATGCCCATTTTTGCCCAAGCCGCCCTTTCGGGTTTTCGACTCGTCGGGTTATTTTATGCGTAGTATCTTTTGACTATGTCTGTGTTCACAGGGTGCGGTAAATCGTCGCCGTCCATGGTGGTCAGAATCATTGCACCACCAGAAAATATGCTCTTGATCACAAATGGTCCTTCATATGTAGGAGTCCATTTGCCCCTGGGATCACTTTGTGGCAAGATAATCCGCTTGATTACAAGATCTCCGACTTGATACACTTGACGTTTGACTTTCTTATTGAAGGCCTTGATCATCCGCTTTTGATACGTCTGACCATGGCATATAGCAGCAAGTCGCTTTTCGTCGATCAGATTGAGTTGATCAAGTCGGGTCTGCATCCAATCATCTTCGTTCAAACCTGCATCCTTCATAATCCTTAGAGAAGGGATCTGGACTTCCATAGGCAAAACAGCTTCCATGCCATACACCAAAGAAAATGGGGTTGCCCCAGTTGAAGTACGTGTCGTCGTACGGTATCCATGCAGAGCAAACGGTAACATCTCATGCCAGTCTTTGTAAGTGACTGTCATTTTCTGAATGATCTTCTTAATGTTTTTGTTCGCAGCTTCAACAACACCGTTCATCTTCGGCCGATAGGGAGATGAATTGTGATGATAAATCTTGAACTGTTCGCACAATGCAGTGATCATCGTGTTATTCAGATTTGTACCGTTGTCTGTGATGATCCTGTCTGGAACACCATACCGACATATGAGATTTTGCTTGATAAAGCGGGCAACCACATTTTTAGTCACAGAGGCGAAGGAAGCTGCTTCGACCCATTTGGTGAAATAGTCAATGGCAACCAGGATGAAGCGATGTCCGTTGGAAGCCGTGGGCTTGATCTCTCCAATCATATCAATGCCCCACATTGCAAAGGGCCACGGAGCAGTCAGGACATTGAGAGGAACCGGAGGGATATGAACTTTGTCAGCATAGACTTGACACTTGTGGCAAGTACGGGAATGTTGATGGCAGTCAGCTTCCATGGTAGACCAGTAATAGCCTGCCCTCAGGATCTTCTTAGCCATTGTATGCCCGCTCAAATGAGTGCCAAATGTGTCGCTGTGTATGTCAGTCATAATCAATTCTGCTCCAGCTTTATCTACGCATCGGAGTAATACATAATCATGGCTTCGTTTGTAAAGGATGTCGTTGCTCAGGAAGAACTTAGCAGCGAATTTCCTTAAGAACTTCTTGTCATTTACGGAAGCTCCTTCAGGATAATTTCTAGTCTCGAGATACCTTTTGATTTCATGGAACCAGGGTTGTTCCACTACTTCTTCGGTATTAATCTCGTGACAATGTGCAGGTTCATCCATTCGCTCGATGGTGATTTGGGGAGCCTCGTTATCCCAGTTGAGTTTAAACATGGAGGACATTGTGGCTAGAGCATCTGCTAGCTGATTCTCTTCTCGCGGGAAATGCTCGAAGGTAATTTGCTCGAAATGAGGCAACAATGTCAATACATGTTCTTTGTATGGGATAAGATTAGGATGCTTGGTATCCCACTCTCCTTTGATCTGACTAATAACCAAAGCCGAGTCCCCAAATACGATCAAAGATTTGATCCCCAAGTCTATAGCAGCCTTGAGACCAAAGATGCAAGCTTCATATTCAGCCATGTTGTTTGTGCAGCTGAAGCAAAGTTGGGCTGTGAAAGGTGTGTGACAACCTTCCGGAGAAATGAGTACTGCGCCAATACCGTTTCCAAGTGCATTTGAAGCACCATCAAAGTACAGGGTCCATCGGGATCCCTTTTCGGGTCCGTCATACGGTCCGTCACCTTTAATGTTATCCAAATTCATGATGTCCTCGTCCGGGAAATCAAACCTCATGGGTTGATAATCTTCGATAGCCTGATGAGCCAGATGGTCAGCTAGTACACTCCCTTTTATAGCTTTTTGGGTGGTGTACTGGATGTCATATTCAGTTAAGATCATTTGCCATCTTGCTATCCTTCCAGATAAAGCGGGCTTTTCGAAGATATACTTGATAGGATCCATTTTGGAAATCAACAAGGTAGTATGAGTCAACATATACTGTCTTAGTCGGCGAGCAGCCCATACCAAAGCGCAGCAAGTTTTCTCGAGCAGTGAGTAGCGAGTCTCACAGTCGGTAAACTTTTTGCTAAGGTAATAAATAGCATGCTCTTTTCGACCAGACTCGTCATGCTGGCCCAAAACACACCCCATTGAGTTATCCAAGACGGTCAAATACATGATCAATGGTCTTCCTTCGACGGGTGGCATCAGAATAGGAGGTTCTAGCAAATACTCCTTGATTCTATCAAAAGCAGCTTGACAATCGTCGTTCCATTCAACTACCTGATCTTTCTTCAAGAGTTTGAAAATTGGCTCACAGGTAGAAGTCAGATGCGAGATGAATCTGGCAATATAGTTCAAGCGCCCCAAGAATCCTCTAACTTCCTTCTCAGTACGGGGAGCAGGCATCTCTTGTATTGCTTTTACTTTTGTCGGATCGACTTCAATGCCTTTGTTGCTTACAATGAATCCCAGGAGTTTACCAGATCTAACTCCAAAAGTGCATTTACTTGGATTCAGCCTGAGCTTGTATTCCTTTAACCTGGCAAACAGCTTCTCCAGATGTTCAAGGTGCTCTTCCTCTGTTTGTGACCGAGCTATCATATCGTCTACGTAAACTTCAATCTCATGATGTATCATATCATGAAATAAAGCTACCATGGCGCGTTGATAAGTTGCCCCTGCGTTCTTCAGCCCGAACGGCATCACCTTATAACAGAAAGTGCCCCATTGTGTGACAAAAGTTGTTTTCTCCATATCCTCGGGGGCCATTTTGATTTGATTGTAGCCCGAGAATCCATCCATGAAGGAAAACACTTTGTGCTGAGCTGTATTGTCGATTAAAATGTCAATGTGAGGTAGCGGGAAATCATCCTTGGGGCTGGCCCTATTCAAATCCCGGTAGTCCACACACATCCTGACTTTGCCATCTTTTTTAGGTACCGGTACAATGTTAGCGACCCATTGAGGATAGGACGTAACAGCCAGAAAGCCAGCATCGAATTGTTTCATTACTTATGCTTTGATCCTTTCAGACATGTCAGGCCTCATTCGGCGAACTTTTTGCTTGATCGGTGGACAGTCCTCTCTTGTGGGGAGACGGTGAACCACGATGTTTGTGTCTAAACCCGGCATGTCTTCATAAGACCAAGCGAAGATTTCAACATACTCATTCAACAACTGTATCAGGCTTTCCTTGACATTCGGTTTCAAATTGGCACTCACTTGCACCTCCTTCCGGTCTTCCTCGGTCCCCAAGTTGACAGTTTCTAATGGCTCTTCATGCGGTAGGATGGCCCTTTCCTCTTGTTGCAGAAGTCTGGCTAGTTCCCCGGGTACTTCACAACCTTCGTCATCTTCATACTCGGCTAGATTGACCAGATCTTCAGAGTTATTGAAAGATATAGCAGAATAGTCACCCATGGAATCCGGAGTGGATGGGTACCTGCATTGGTGAGTGTGGGTGTGTGTAAGGGATAGCCATCCTTAAACAAAAAATGCAAGAGGAAAGAAAATGAACACAAATAGTTTATCAAATGAAAAACGTCCAATGAATCATTAAACATGGCATATGGATATGAAAAATAATCAAAACCCTTACAAGTGGACCTACATGCCCCGGGCAAGGCAGGAGGTGAAAAGATAGTGTACGGATTGTTTGAAAGTAAATATTACAGACCAAATAGGAAATGTTTAACAGATAAATTACTGATGAATAAAAGTGATGGGGACAAAGTCTTTTGCCTCCCAGTTACTCAATCCTCCTTTGACAGTTGGATAAATCCACTCTTCAATGTTGCTCTCTTTGTCCTCATCCTCCAAAGCGTTGATTCCGTAGGGAGAAATACTGACTGGCGCCCTTTCAATCTTCGCACGGCGCATAGCTTTCTGGCCAGCAGCTGTGAACCCTAATCCAAACTTGTCAGTCTTATGCGGAATGTCAGGTAACTACCCCCATGCTGAATTCTTCCCTTCTTTGATTGCGGCTCTTGCGTCCTCCAGAGATGCCATCCTGGCCATCTGCCTCGGTGCCTCAGCTGCCAACTTTGCTACTGCTATTTCAGGAAGGACTTCTTCGAAATGTTGAAACGGCGTCTCAATGAATTCCCCTTCAACCTCCACATACCGGAAAGAATTTAAGTGGCTAATCATGTACTCTTCTTCGCCATGGACAGTGATGATCTTTCCCTTGACAGGATACTTCAACATCTGATGTAAGGAGGAGGTGACTGCCCCAGCATGGTGTATCCAAGGTCTACCCAGCAGGCAAGAGTATGATGGACGGATGTCCATCATATAGAAAGTGGATTTAAACACCTCAGTGCCTATCTTGATGGGAATTTCAACCTCTCCATGGACCATTCTCTTCGAACCATCGAAAGCTCTGACAACAATATCACTCGGCTTCAATTCCAACCCCTCACAATCTAGTCGGTCCAAGGCCTTTTTAGGCAATACATTCAGCGACGAACCAGTGTCGACCAAGACGTGCGCGAGAGTAGTTCCGCGACACTCGATTGAAATATGCAAAGCATCATTGTGGTTTCTGCCTTTAGGAGTTAGGTCGGCATCAGAAAAACCTAATCCATTGTCCGCAGTCAGGCTAGCCACGCAATTTTGAAATTGATCCGCAGAGGTTTCCTGGGGCACATGGGCTGCCTTCAGGAATTTTATCAGAGCTTTAGCGTGCACTTCCGAGCAAAGTAGTAGTGCCAGCATGGAAATCTTGGAGGGGGTTTGCCCCAGCTGTTCTACCATATCGTAATCACTTCTCTTGATTATCCTCAAAATCTCATCCATTTCCTTCTTGGAGGTTTCTGAGATAACCAAGGGTTGAGCCCTCGTCCTGACGGGCTCATCTTGGATTCCCTTACTTTTGTCAGCAGCGGTAGGAGAGACAGCACTAGGAACAACAACATCTTCAATCAAAGGAGTTCTAGCAGAAAGTTTTATTGGTGCAGGGACGACCTTGTCAGCTGATGAGGGTCCAAAGACTGCTCTTGGAGGGGCAATCTCCGGAGAAAAAATTCTCCCGCTCCTGGTGATTTTGCTAGTGCCCACAATGTTACTAATGCTGGCTTCTTCATCATCCGAACTTTCTTCAATTATTTCGATTTGCTTGATACCATGGTAGTAGACGTCACCGCCATAGTTCCAAGGTATCGACTTCTCAAAAACATAGGGAACAGGCCCTGGCATTGTTATCTTCAAGGGAATAGATTTCGTAGCTGGTGTAATCTTAACAGGCTTTTTGACAGCCTTGGAAAGATTGGCGTGAATGGTTATGATTGAGACATCTTCAGTATGGACTGGAACAGCAGAAACTTTTTCAAACAAAATTTGTCGACTATCCATAAGGCCTTGGATGCCTTTCTTCAGTAGCGGACAATCAAATGGTAGAGAGTAACAACAATAGCAGTCTTCCTTACATCCCGGGAAGATCCCGGCCCTTAACAAATTCAACTTAATGGTTAGCAATGGAGTAGTCAGATCACTGACATCAGCAACATACAAATCTTCTTCAATGGCATTGACATTTCGGCCGTGCTTCGGCATGGGTGCAGATATCACATTAGGCTTCTCTGGAGCGTCAAACTCTACCTCCTTAGCCTCTATCAGGTCTTGGATTTTATGCTTGAGTGTCCAACAATCATTGGTGTCGTGTCCAACACTGTCTGAATGGTAAGCGCATTTAGCGTTGGCATGATAATGCGGAGAGGACGTATTCACATTCTTTGGTGCCTCCTTGATGGTGGCGAGATTCAACTTCAACAGATGGGGAAGCACTTGCGCTGGAGTCATATTAATACGGGTGAACTGCCGTTGCGGCCGTTCCACTCGTTGTTGAATTGGTCTGGACTGGTTATAACGAGGCTGCTCACTTGGAGTGTTTTGAATCATTACGGCCCCCACAGTTGGCCGACGCTCCGTCTTCCCTGCTCTTCTCTGAGAATATACCACAGTTGTTTCCTTCTTAAAAGGTTTCTTCTCAACACTTGCGGAAACACCCTTCTGAATCTTTCCTGACTTGATGCCAGCTTCTATTCTTTCGCCTGTTAAGATCAAATTGGTAAACCCCGCGGAAGAGTTACCAATTAGATGATTGAAAAATGGCCCGGATAGGGTCCCAAGAAACATATCAACGAGTTCACGGTCGGTTAAAGGAGGCTGCACCCTGCCAGCCAAATCCCTCCATTTTTGTGCATATTCTTTGAATCCCTCGCTTATTCCTAGTGACATACCCTGAAGTTGGGTACGAGTAGGAGCAAGATCAGAATTATACTGGTATTGTTTGTAGAAAGCAGTGGCCAAATCTTCCCAATTTCTGACACTGGTTCCTTCTAGCTGATAAAACCACTCCAACTGAGCTCCCGAAAGGCTGTCTTGAAAGAAATGAATCCAGAGATTTTTATCTGCCGTATAGGGTTGAATCTTTCTCACGTAGGACCTGAGATGCATTTTGGGGCAGGACAGCCCATCATACCTTACAAACACTGGCACTTTGAATTTTGGGGGAATCACAATCCCGGCAACCAAGCCCAAGTCTTCAAAATCCAAACCCGGTACTCTTTGTAATTCCATGGCGGCCAATCTGTCTTCTAAACCCTTGTATTTATCATCAGCTGGAGGGTATTGCTGGTCAGAATAATCTTCATCCTCTTCAACCTATTCTTCTTCCGCATCAGACTCGGAAGGCACCGCAGCTCCATCTCTTTTACTAGTCCCCTCATCAGAAGTAGGAGGAAATTCAAGCACTCTCCGAGCTTCTCCGTCAAATCTTCTCCCCAAAGTAGCCACCACAATCCTCTTTTTCTTCTTTTTCACTGGGTCCTTATTCCCCAATTGAGTCTTGATATCCTCCTGACCCTTAGCCAAGGTCATCAGGAGTTGCTGGAATTGTGCATTCTGAGCCTGTAGGTCTTTGACTGTTTGCTCGAGATCCATTCTACTGAAATAAACAGCAGACAGATAAGGAAACCTGGAGTGAGACCTGCTTATGCACATGATGAATGGTATGCTTATGTATGCAATGCATTCAAGGATTTAGAACATTCAAAATTGTTTCAGACAAAGAAGAACGCACGTCATATTAATAAGAAGAAATTCGTTAGTACATAAATGCCCCATGGGCCAAATATTACAAAATGAACTTCTTAAGGCAAAAAGACATTGCGCATCCTCTTTGGTGCGATGTAGGTGTTGAGGGATTCTTGCTCATGGAGTCGGCGGGTAAGCTCTAAAACCTTCTTCTCACTGGCGTAGAAGCTAGCTTCAAAAGTATTATGTTCCTCCTTGAGCTGAATCCAACTTTTCTGCATTTCCTCCCACGATGTAGGCATGTCTGGATGTAGGATGGTGTAGGGAACCTCTCCTTCATTGACGGGATCTTTAATCACCGGGAGTACATGAGGATAAGGCATCATTAGACTTTGGGCTCGAGCTCGTACCCACTTGAGATAGGGCTCAAGAGGGATGGAATTCTTGTGTCCCAGAGTCTTGCTATCAACCTTGTTGAGTTTTCCCCAAGCTCTGATGAATCTTTGGCGAAGTCCTTGTGCATCGTTGTCGAAGTCAAAAACTAGGTTAGGAATCAACATGTCATGAGGGCCATCCCTCCGTGCATATCCAAATTGCCTCAAAGCTAGGCAAGGGTTGTAGGTGATACCTCCCCTGATTCCAAGTAAAGGAACATTAGGAAATTCTCCGCAACGATCGACGATGATGACATTTTCTCTGGACCGAGAACACCAATGCACATCAGAATGAGTAAGAGTCATCAACCGTTGGGACCACCTTGAACCTTGGTCATTCTTCAAGACGGATTGTGGAAGGTGCGAAATAAACCACCTTGCTAGGAGAGGAGTACAGCGCATGAGAACACCCCTCTTTCTCATTGTTCGTGTGTAAAATGAGTGAAGGATGTCCCCAAGCAATGTTGGTATGGGATTTCTGGACAAAAAGATTTTGACGGCGTTGACATCTACCAATTGGTCAGGATTTGGGAATAAGACCAACCCATAGATAAGGAGTGCCACAATCTCTTCAAAAGCTTGTAGGTCCAATGAATTCCAACATTCTTGTGCCTTCTCAAACAAGAATTTTGCTAAGAATCCCTTGACGCCGCTTCTGGTTTCCCAATGCCCCTTGATGTCGGATGGTTGTAGATGTAATGCTCGAGCAACATCTTCCGGCTTTGGTTCCTTTTCCGTACCGTTGAAGGGTAGTTGATTAAGGATAGGAATTCTCAGGAGTTGAGAAAACTCCTCCAAAGTGGGTACCAACTGATAATCCCGGAAAGTGAAACAGTGGTGAAGAGGGTCAAAGAACTGGAATAGCACTTTCATCATGTCTTCTTCAATGTTGCTGTTGACTAGGCTGAGCAGTCTACCATGTCTTTCACTGAAGGATGAATTTTCCGGAATTCTTGAGGTGAGCTCCTTGAGTTGAGGAGAGATTCTCACAAGGTTGACTTGAATGGTGTTTCTGCGAGGAATTTCCATGTCCTACAAAACAAGAACAAAGATGAAGATCCAAAACCCTTGAAATGGTTAGTGAATGCATATGGTGTTTTATGATGTTTATGATGTATGCACAAAACATATGTACAAGCAAATCACACCAAACCCTAGTTTCAGGCTTGCATGGGGTTTCATAGGTAAGTACCCTCTTGAGTGTAGTTGGCTTAAAAACCTGTCCAATGAATAGTAACCGGGTTCTAAGGAGCTCAATATCACTGGATTGTTTTCATTGTTCATTGTTTTGGTTTAGCCACTTAACTAGCGACCAAAATATTCCAAGAAAACAACCCTCAATGAGTGTAGTATCGAGTATCTACCAACTTCGGACTGCACCAAAGCCGGTCATCTCACTACTCCTAATAAAGGCCAAGATGGTCAAGTAAGGTTCTAGGTCATTAGTGCTTAGTGACATCACTCAGCGGCCCCGTACTCTCCTTGATTGAACTCAAGGGTTACCGGTACTCACAAATATGTAGCACTAATATAGCTATTGCTTCGATCGTGTCGGTATACCCTGCACAGTTTCCACAACGTATTGCTATCTATGAAATGTTTCCCAAAATCCGGGTGTAGGATTTGTAAACCCAAACAATAGAGCCAAGATATAAAGCAAACAATTCACACAATTTGTCATGCAAGAGGGTGATCTAAGCCCTAAGGTTACTCCACTTTTTAAAAGAGTTCCCCAGCAGAGTCGCCAGTTCTGTGATACGGTGGGATAACTGACTATGGTTTTGCGTTTATTTTTGCAAATGTTTCGGTTGAGCAAGAGTCGCCACCGACTTTTTATTTTATCCTAAGGAAAGGTTTAAAAAGCACAGCAAAAACCTTTGAGATTTTTCTTGGGTTCGGGGAGTAGATTATAGAAAGGGAAGGTATTAGCACCCTTTCTATCCATGGTTATCCATGGGCTCTTAGGTACTTGCTTAGATCAAACTTGCCTTGGTTTTTAATTGTTTGAAATGGTGTTTGGTGTGTGGTTTTGAAAATGTTTTGAAAAGATGCCTTGTATAGGCTACCCTTGTAACAATTCTTTACTCGAATGTTTTACAAAAGGTGTTTTGTCTTTTAAAAAGATGTTTCAAGGTTTTTGAAAGTTGGTTTTGAAAGTGTTTGTGAAGTGTGGTTTGAAATTAGGCAAGTGTTTTCTTGGCAAATTGACAAGTACTTAAGAGTTATCTACCCTAAAGTTTTCTCAAAGATTTTTGTTATGTTTTAAACCTTTTGACAATTTTGTTCCACCATTGCATTTGGTGGACAATCTTGCCTTAGGAGGTGAAAGGGACAGGCGCGGGTCATCGTTTAGACCATAATTGCAATAGTTTTAAATGTCTTTGGGCAATTTTTCCTTTAAAAGGGACTTGATCTTTCATTTAGGCAACATTTTGAGGGACTATGATCATTTGATCGTTTGTTTTACCCAAAGAAATTCAACATGCAATATGGCCCAATTATTTGAAGGCAACAAAGTGGAATGCCCTAGGGGTGCAAGTGTGAAATGTGTTGTCCATTTTCATGCTTATTTATCTTGAAATTAGGTCAAACTATTTTGTTCGTTTTATTCGCATACAAACCCTAATTCTAGCATGGTATGTTTAGAAAGCGTTAAAGTGCGAAATTTAAATTCCTACACTATTACAATCATAATAATATGGGGAGGGGGTACAATGTTTCAAATGGGGTATATTTAGACAAGAAATTAAACCTAGCTATTACATCATTTTCTTTGAATATTTACAAAAACAAATAATTGCATAATTAAATGGAAATGAAATAAATATGCAAAAATGTAAAAATAATTTTTATGTGTATGAAAAAGTATTATTTATGTAAAAATGAAAAGAGAAATAAAAAGGTATTATTTTTTTGGAGTATTTTCATATTTAGGGCAAAACCCTAATTTTAATTAAAAGGGTATTAATTATTTAATATATATAATATTTGCTATTTATATACAAAGAATAAAATAAAAATGAAGTATATTTGCAAAAATGTATTTTTTAGTATTAAATATTAATAAAATAAAAATATGTATATTTTGGTATTTTGTCCTAAGTGTATTAATATATACATATTCCTTTATATTATTTATAAAATATGTATTATATATACTAATTAATAATATTTAATATTTAATAAAAAAAGTATTTTTTTTTATAAAATATTTTCAGGAAGTAAGAATAAGATAAAAATGTATGAAAGTATATTTGTACTATTTTAGTATTCTAAACAAAAAGTATATATTTATTTATTTATGTACAAACTAAAAGAAAAAATCAAATAAATACCTAATAAATTCAAAAATGATGAGAAAAAATATTTTTATATTTTTAATATGCTGAGAAAAAATAAATGAGTCAATTAAAAAAAGAAAAAGTCAAAAACATTAAAAATAAAGCAAATGGGTTCAAGGGGGTGTGAACCAAAAAGCATGGTGCAAGAAGCAAAACACAAGCTGGCCCAGCCCATGAGACACCTTCTTCAACCTCTGAACCATGTTGTTGTACCCCAAAATTTGCCCTCCCATATTCTCCAAGAAATTGCCAAGTCAAGCTGTAAAATTCCCCAATGGTTGCACAGTGCAAAGGTCTCCCATACAGTCAAAACTAGGGTTTGTGTTCTGATCAAGAAAATGAAGTTTCCAAAGGCGCAATCAAGTCTCACATGCCTACAAATATGGTCAAGCATCCTCATATCAAGTTTCAAAACATTCAGCTCAAAATTGCACAGTCAAAACCCTAAATTGCACTACAGTCAACTGTAGGGGCAAAATGGTCATTTGACAGTCAAAAGTTCAAATTTTTGGTCAACATATAATTTTGAAGCCACAAACATCATTTGATCAATGCTTGATCATGATTCTCAAAATTTGGCTCAGAAATCATCAAGATGCAAAAGTTTCCTTATTTGGACAGTTGAAAAAGTCAACTGAAATTGACCAGGGCATAACTTTCACATGGATTATCAGAAAAATTCCATCCAAAGCTCATTTTGAAGAGAAAGACATGTCCTACAACTCATCTTCATACTTCAAGTCCAAGAAATGCTCTCACAAAGAGTTATCAATTTCAACATTATAGGTCATTTTCAAAAGTCAACAAAAAGGGACTTTAAGTCAAAGGCCATAACTTGAGATTGGTAAATCAAAATTACATGGGACCAAAGACATTGGTTAGAGGACTCAAAGACCTTTCCAAAATGTCCAAGAACATGAGAAAAGTTTAAAAATTGAGCAAGTTATGCCTTGTAGAAGTTGGGAAATTTTTGGATATTTTGAAAAGTCAACATTGATTCAAATAACCTAAAATTGCCAATGGGCCCATTTTTCTTCCACAAATCATCACCCATGGCATATGCACGACTACTTGGCCCAAAGGGAAGTCTTTATTCATTTTTTATTTATTTATTTGAATTTTTATTTACAATAATTCATTTAAATCAAAATAAATGTATGAAAAATGCTAACCTAAAGTTTTAAATCTTTTTATGCATGTTTGATGCTCAAGATTTCGTGTACAACTAAATAGGGAAAGATTTGGACTGATTGGATCATGATTTGCACAAAAGCACATGGAAAATATTTGGAAAATCAAGCTTGGAAATAAAATCTTCAAAACTATGAATGCCATGGATTTGATTGATTCTTTTTGACCTAATAGACTCCATACAAAAGCTAGAACACAACCCTAATGTCCATAGACACGCAGCAGCTCAGAAAAGGCCATAACAAAGCTTGAAATTTCTCTCAAAAAGTCAATTCTGAAAACAAGGTTAGAGGGCGATTAAAGACCTAATTCTTGTTCCAATAGCTTCCTCAAGGATTACTGATCACATTCCAATCAGAAACATCCATTCAAATTCCAAGAATTGGTAACATGAACGCAAGCTGTATAGAGAAAATTTCATAATCGTATATCATATTCCATGCATTCTTTGTGAAATTTAATTGTAGATTCATGTTCCTTGTGAAGTTTTGAAACTAACCATGTAGTCTAATTTCGTTTTCGTGCCTTATTTGGAGATTTGCCATTGATAACTTTTAGGGTTTGTAGAACTGTAAATTAGGGGTTTTCAGGTGCTGTAAAATTGGACATCCTCAATACCATAATTGGATTTAGCACGTCTGGACAAAGAAGATAGGACCATCGCGCCCAATTTATGAATGCCTGAGCTCTAGTCGCTATTTTCTTGAAAAGGGCCTAAGGAAACATATGGAAACCGTTGCCTATGTTATTAGCATTTCAGAAAAATAAAAACACACGAAGAAGATGGAGTCGTGGCAAGAGGTGATAGGCCTGTTTGAAATTCGCGCGCTGGATCCACTAACGCCTTTGATTTTCTTTTTATTATTTATTCGTTATAATAAGTTAACATGCGTTGTTTGGTTTAGTTGGCAAGCGAGGAGTGTATTAACGTCCACGACCTGGGTTCGAACCCCAGGTCTGTATAATTTCCCATATTATTTTGCTATATATGTTCATATGCAATTTCCAGGTTGGAGCACACCATACATCCTCCAGATCAGATCGTCCACGTGCCTAGTGGAATCAAACCAAAGGCTGAGATTGAAAGGACACCCTAAACCCTAGTCAATGCGCCAGCAGGTTGTCTGAAAAAAAGTCAAACGGATCTGAAGCTTGTTGGGCCAAATTACTGGATCCATACCTCCTAATTTGGGGACTACCCCCCCCCCCCCCCTGGTTTGCAATTTTCCTTATATCTTATTTTTTTTCAATTGTTATTTTATTTTCTTTATTTGCTTAAATTAATTAATTATTTCTACAAAAATATAAAAATACCTAAAAATCAGCAAAGAAAAATATAATAAATATTTTGTGTTAATATGTTTTTTTTAATTAATTTGCATGTAAATAAATTTAGTTTTAAATTAGGTTGCAATTTTAATTCTTTTCATAATAAAATATAAAAAAACATAGAATTAGGTTTAATTAATGTTTTTATTCCTTTTTTTAATTTTTCTTTCTTATAATAATACTTATTTATTTTATTTATTTTTATAATTAAATTGGCATGAAAATAACTTAGGTTTAAATTAGGTTAAAATTCAACATGTTTCTTAATAAATTAAAAATAACTAGAATTAGGGTTTGCGTCGTACTTTGATTAATTCTTTTTCTATTAAATCTTAAAAAACATAAAAATACCAAAAACAAGTCTTTCTTTAATTAATTAATTAATTTCATCGTGTAATTTAATTTTTGCAAAAGGGTCCAACGCCCGCGTTCTTAATTTCTTATTCGTTCGCATATTTATTTTATTTCGCTTAAATAATTATGTACCTCTCCCGAAGCCTTGTAATTACTTCTCGTACTTTTACTTTATTTATTTTCTGTCAAATCGGGTCCTGGTTAATTTTGGCGATGTGGACCCGCGCCGTTTGTAATAGCTTAGAATTTACCTTTCCCGCAATACTTTTAACTGTTAAAACAAAGCATGCAAGAATGAATGGCCTTAAATAAAATCAAGCGTAGAACACCAATAACATGACAAGATAAATGCAAATGAAAACGACACACAAATCGCACACATCACCCCTAGGGTACGCCTCACTGTTGCCTTGCCTTCGAAAGGTGATCGTCGAGTAGAGGATGTCTTAGTAAGTCCTCATGGTCCGGGAACCTGGCATGAGGGTAGCTTCTAAGGTGTCTTCCCATTGCTCTGGTGATCACCATGTCCCGAACCTCGAATTGACCCGAACACCTCCAACGGTGGTGCTACCTACCTCTCAATGGTGGGCTGGCACTACTTTAAAGGACATTTACACAGACGAATTCCTTAGGGTAGGTAGGTTCTCGTAGATACTTGCTCTAATTTCAAAACAAATCAAAAAATACTTTTCACACCAACACATTTTCAAAAGCTTTCGAAAGCAATTTTTCAAACACTCTTGAGGACCGATACAAGAGTCGAACGGGAATTTTCAAAGAAACTTTTTAAACCCACAGTTGAAAAGCAAACAAACCATTTTGAAAACACAATGAGCAAGTATCTAAGAGCCCATGGATAACCATGGATAGAAAGGGTGCTAACACCTTCCCTTTCTATAATCTACCTCCCGAACCGAGAGCAATCTCTTTAAGGAATTTTTCTGTGCTTTTGTCCTTTCCATTTGGAGAAAATAAAAGACGGTGGCGACTCTTGCTTCCGCGACATTTCACGAACCAGCGTTAAACAGTCAGTTCCAGATCCACCGATCACAGAACTGGCGACTCTGCTGGGGATATCTTTTTAAAGTGAGGTGTACCTTAGGGATAGTTCATAACTGTGTTTTCAATTGTATTGACTTGCTTGCTTTAAATTGTGGGTTGCTTGGGAGTTCTATAGATCCTAACCCGGATCTGGGGATACCTTCTTAGAAAGTAGCAACAAGGTTGTGAGGGAACTGTGCGGGGTATACCGACATGGTTGAAGCAGTCTGCTACGTTGATGTGGCCCTTTGGTGTGTACCGGTAACCCTTGAGTTCAGTCAAGGAGAGTACGGGGCCTCCGCGTGGTGTCGTGAAGCATCAACTGACCTTAGGAACCTTAATTGAACTATCTTGGCCTCTTTAGGGTAGTGAGATGACTGACTTTGGTGCAGTCCGAGGTTGGTTGATACTCGATACTACACTCAATTGAGGGTTGCTTTCCTGGAATATTTCGGTCGCCAGTTCAGTGGCTAAATCGAAACGATGAACAATGAAAGCATTCCCGTGATATTGGGACCCTTAGAACCCGGTTACTTCTAATAGGACAGGTTGAGCCCACCAACTTCAAGAGGGTAATACCCAGACCCCATGCTGGCCTAAACTCTAAGGGCTTCCCTTGTATGACTTGTGTGCCTTCGTACTTGACTACTTGCATGCTTGTTATCTGACATATAAGCTACTTGCAGGTTTTGTTTATAGTCCTTAATGGGGACTCATAACAGGGTTTACTAAGTTTCTTGCAGGTTGTTTATAGTCCTTAATTGGGACTCATAACAAAGTATACTGAGTTTCTTACAGGGTTTGTTTATAGTAATTAATTGGGGCTCATAACAGGGTCACTTACGTTATCCCATGCATAGCATGACATCATACCATTGCATACATCCTAACCCATTTCAAGGATCTCAAGGGCTTGTGATGCAGGTCATGATAAATCAAACATCCCAGCAAGGGGCAAAAAGGGGATTTATTTTCCTCTAGCCAAGGTTGTCAGGGGCTATGACCCACTGGATATGGTGAGCCTTTGACCCTTGAAGAAGGACTCTCAACAACATGAAGTTCCTTCAATCAAGTTCCCGATTCTCAACTCTAACAATTTCTCTGTTTACCCCGCGAGGTCCTTGAAATCATTGCATGCATATCATACATATCGTTGCATAACAGGTACCCTTTCTCTGCAGGTTACTTACCTTCTTCGCTGTTTATTTCAGCAGTCTCGTCATGAATCCTGAATCTTCAACCGAGCACACTATCAAGGCCCTCCAGGCTCAGAACGCCCAGTTCCAAGGGCTGATCATGAATTTTACCCAGGGGCAACAAGATCTGAAGGCTTTGCTCTTGAAGAAAGAAAAGAAGAAGAAGAGGACTGTTTTGTTCAGCCCTAGACGCAGATCTAGGAATACCCTGCAGGATCAAACTGAGAGGACAACTCCATCTGTGGGGAAAAGCAGTCATCAAGAGGAAAGGATTCCCAGCCCAGTGGTCTCCGACAACGAGACAGATTTCAACGACGAACAATACCCTCCTGCCGAAGACAAGTACAAACAGTTGGAGGATAGGCTGAATGCTATGGAGATCCAACAGGTACCTGGGCTGGATTTTGGAGATCTGGGTTTGTCAACTGGTGTGATTATTCCTCGGAAGTTCAAAGCACCATCCTTTACCAAGTATGACGGGGCGTCTTGTCCCAAGTTACATCTCAGGTCCTATGTTCGGAAGATTCAACCATATACGGTGGACAAGAATTTGTGGATCCACTTCTTCCAGGAGAGTCTTTCAGGGACTCATCTCGAATGGTTCTATCAGCTAGATGGGACCAAGGTTCG
The DNA here is from genome assembly GCA_948472305.1 of Vicia faba. Taxonomy (NCBI): domain Eukaryota; kingdom Viridiplantae; phylum Streptophyta; class Magnoliopsida; order Fabales; family Fabaceae; genus Vicia; species Vicia faba. The sequence continues at coordinate 1,108,032,881 of OX451741.1, forward strand.
TAACTGGGAGGAGTTGGCTACTGCTTTCTACAAGCAGTATCAATATAATGCCGACCTTGCTCCTACGCGTACACAACTCCAGGGTATGTCGTTAGGATCAAGTGAAGGTTTTAAAGAATATGCGCAGAAATGGAGGGATCTTGCTGGAAGGGTACAACCACCTCTGACTGATCGGGAACTTGTCGATATGTTCTTGGGGACCCTGTCTGGTCCGTTCTACAACCACCTAATTGGGAATTCGTCTGCTGGATTCACATATCTTATCTTGACTGGAGAGCGAATAGAAGCTGGCATCCGGTCTGGGAAAATTCAAGAGGCTGCACCTTCTGATAAAAAGCCTCATCATGGAAAGAAAGAATCCAATGCTGTGCACGGTAAAAAGAGCCGTCATGAGGTAGGGGCAATCCAGATCTCCAATCCCGGACCTGCTCAACAAGGACAGGGGCAGCAGCGAAAGGAGAAACGACAGTACACCAAAATCAACATGTCGTTGGATCAAGCACTGCAACAAATGTTGAAGGCAGGGCTGATCACCTTAAGGGCTCCTCTCCGGAATCCGAACACTTCTGCTCCCAACTATCATCCCAATGATAGGTGCGCATATCATTCTGATAGCCCGGGGCATACTACGGACAACTGCTGGCCTCTCAAGAACAAGATTCAAGACATGATCGACGCCGGGGAGATTCAGTTTGAAGTGCCTGAGACTCCGAACATAATCACGGCTCCGTTGTCCAATCATTGAAGCCTTTTGTTTATTTGAATTTTTGAGTTGTATTTTTCTTTGCTTATACAAACAATTAATGTCATAACAAACTCTTTTATTCTATCAATGCATCGCATACGTCTGTTTTGGGAATTAATACAATTGTTTTCATTATGTTCAAATTTCTTTTCATATTTTTTCTGATGTCAACTCTGGATCTAAAATTCTAAGCCTCTTGAGGGAGGATGACGAAAACGATACCATAATCTACAGTATGCTTTTGAACAGACCCCGCTGATGAGGTACAGGCATTGTTTCAATCCCTAAACACTGGAGTTATAAGGATGATAATCCCTCGTCAACCCCTTTGAGCCAAAGAAGTAGGAGTTTTTCTTTTCGAAATTTAAAACCCTTTATCATAACCTGGGGCAGGGTAGTTCTCTCAGTTGATCCAAGTGCATAACAAATGGCACCAAAGGAGTCCTTACAAAACAAAAGACAGTGATGGTTCTTAATAAATCACAAGGACAGGCAGTCATTATCTCAAAAAATGAAAAACCCATTAAGTCAAAACCCATGAAGGAGACTTACAAAAACTGGGGCATCCCGCTGACTGTAATTCCAAAAAAGGGAAACAGTTCAGGCAAAAAAAGAAAGGGATAACAAAAATCAAGAAAGAGGTCTCACAAACCCTCAACCAAAGCAAAAAAATGACTGCCTATTCAAAAGAAATCATCAACATCTGAACCATTATTGGAACATCAAAACAAAGACTCAAGCAAGGTCTAACGCACGATCAACTGAGTTTAGGTTTGGAGAACATCACGAAGAGCGGGGGGGTACAAATAATTTGAGCCTTTATCCTTTGTTTCTTAAACCGTGAACCAGGCCACGTTATAACCCTCAAAAGTCCTAGCTGAAGCATGGGTTAGCTCGAAAGCATACTGTCACGAAAGGTATCCTGACTCCTTAAGGCCTACGGTAAATACGGGTTGACATCACGTTTTACAAACATTCACTTGTTTTATGAAAAAAGAATGCATTTTCAAAATCTTCAAGACAGACATAAGCTTTGCATTTTTAACATAACTTTGTTTGCATATGACTTTTTGTTTGAACAGCATAGAAATTCGCATGACGAAAGTCTAATGAACAAGAGTATCTCCAATCAAGGGGCACGGCATGATCATGGTCTACCATCTGGGGCAGTTAAGTCAAGATCCAGAGAATCTCTCAAAAGGCCAAAAAGCCTGGGGCAAATCTCTGCCTGAGTCACTTGGGGCACTCCAGCAACGAATCTTGCACGATCAGACACCTTCTGGTAATACGGCAACACAAGCAGCCAGGGGCACCTACCTGCATTCTAAGAGCGTGGACATAGTCGAAAAATACTACGCAAAATCAAAGACCCGCTAGGTTGACACACCTAGGCAAAAATAAGGGCTTCCCGGCGAACCAAAAGGGTTCGGGCAAAATGAAGAGATCTGTACACCCGGCAAGTCGAAAACCTGAAAAGGCGGCTTGAGCAAAAATGGGTATCCCGGTGGACTGAAAACCCGAAAGGGCGGTCCAGGCAAAAGTTAGGGATTAAAACGTACGACTATGTCCTGCCATCCGTCTACCAGAAGAAGGTTTGTCCATCAACAACTATCAGCACCCCACAAGTGCCTCCCCCATAGAAACAGGGGCAATAAAGAGTGGTCTAAGCAATCTGATTGTTCTATCCTCCAAGGTATCAGGGTAGGTTCCGTTGAAGAACATAACCTATACAGTTCAATACTTCCCCAGGAGAGTCCAATCCAGCTTCCCCAGGAAAGTAAGAATCCATCTCCCCAAGCAGTAAGCTTATCCCCAGTTGATTTTGGAAGCTTATCCTCGCAGAGCACGAATGCGTCTCCCGGCTTTATTCAAAGAGTTATTTCCCTAACAGGATATAACTGGGTTATCCTCAGCCAAAAGCCAAGGAAAGATCGTCGTCGACACAGTCTTCTCACCCCAGCGCAGTTCATCAACACTTCCGACAACAAGGATATCCTCAACAAGTTACCATCAACAATCAACAGAGTGTCTCTCTCCCCACAGAGTATTGCTCCCCAGCAAGATTACTAGAGTATTTGTCTCCCCGCAGAGTAACCCATTCCCCAAGTTTATTCCCCAATAGAGTTATCTTCTCCTATCGGAACTCTTGCAACTATCATCCCCGGCGGAAGCAAAACCTATTCTTCAACATCAGCCCAGGAGTGACTTCCCGGCACCCGTCAAGGATTTATTTTCTTAGACAAAAATACATTCATAAACATCACATCTTCATACATTATAGCATGCATATGCATCATACTACACGAATCTCATTAATTTTGAAGACATACAGTTCATGCATCATGATTTTGCATACAATTATGTTTTGCCTTTTCAGGAAAAAGATCAATACAAAAATGATTACTATCAACTATCGCAATTCTTTCTAGATATAGTTTCAGATATGACCCAGATATGGCGACGTTCTGATACTGCTTCCAGATTTCCTTCCAGATATAGTTTCAGATGTAAACCAGAGATGGTGACGTTCTGATGCTGCTTCCAGAGTTCCTTCTAGATATAGTTTCAGATATGACCCAGATATGGCGACGTTCTGATACTGCTTCCAGATTTCCTTCTAGATATAGTTTCAGATATGACCCAGATATGGCGACGTTCTGATACTGCTTCCAGATTTCCTTCTAGATATAGTTTCAGATGTAAACCAGAGATGGCGACGTTCTGATACTGCTTCCAGATTTCCTTCTAGATATAGTTTCAGATATGACCCAGATATGGCGACGTTCTGATACTGCTTCCAGATTTCCTTCTAGATATAGTTTCAGATATGACCCAGATATGGCGACGTTCTGATACTGCTTCCATATTTCCTTCCAGATATAGTTTCAGATGTAAACCAGAGATGGTGACGTTCTGATGCTGCTTCCAGAGTTCCTTCTAAATATAGTTTCAGATGTAAACCAGATATGGTGACGTTCTGATACTGCTTCCAGATTTCCTTCCAGATATAGTTTCAGATGTAAACCAGATATGGTGACGTTCTGATACTGCTTCCAGATTCTTTCTAGATATAGTTTCAGATGTAAACCAGATATGGTGACGTTCTGATGCTGCTTCCAGAGTTCCTTCTAGATATAGTTTCAGATGTAAACCAGATATGGTGACGTTCTGATGCTGCTTCCAGAGTTCCTTCTAGATATAGTTTCAGATGTAAACCAGATATGGTGACGTTCTGATACTGCTTCCAGATTTCCTTCCAGATATAGTTTCAGATGTAAACCAGATATGGTGACGTTCAGATACTGCTTCCAGATTCTTTCTAGATATAGTTTCAGATGTAAACCAGATATGGTGACGTTCTGATGCTGCTTCCAGAGTTCCTTCTAGATATAGTTTCAGATGTAAACCAGATATGGTGACGTTCTGATGCTGCTTCCAGAGTTCCTTCTAGATATAGTTTCAGATGTAAACCAGAGATGGCGACGTTCTGATACTGCTTCCAGATTTCCTTCCAGATATGGTTTCAGATGTAAACCAGATATGGTGACGTTCTGATGCTGCTTCCAGATTTCCTTCCAGATATAGTCCAGATATAAACCAGATATGGCGACGTTCTGACACTTATTCCAGTTGAAGACATTTCAAGACCTAGACCGGTTCAGTTAATCGACCCTAAGATTCTCTGTTGTTATCCCGTCCAAGGCCTTCTCTAGTCCAGCTAAATCGGCTCCCAACAGATTTTTCTGATGAAGACTCAGTAGAAGTTATTTAGGTTCCTTTGGTTCTCTCTCCGACGGTGTGTGAGATGATAATTCCATTTTAGGTTCCTTTGGTTCCCTCTCCGACGGTGAGTGAGGTGATAATCTCCTATGGTTCCCTCTCCGACGGTGAGTGAGGTGATAATTCCTTTCAGATTATAATTGCCTATGGTTCTCTTCCCGATACTGCGAAGATAGTAATTCCCATCAAGATTTTCTCAACGAGCGTTGTTGAAGTTAAAGTCACTCAAGGTTCTCTTACCACTCATGCTAAGGTAATAACCATCCCTGGTTCATTCATCATCTTGTGAAGCTCCAGATCCAGCTCCTGTAACCAGTCAGGACACATCTGTATCAAGCATCTGAAAATCAGCTCCTGCAACGTGCCAGGTACTCATTTTTCTTTTGCAGGTATGCAGGTTCTCGCTAAGGAATCTCTTACGCGATCAACATCCAGATGGCATCTATAAGCCCATCATCCTATTTCATCAACCTCTAAATGGCATCTATAAGCCCATTCCCCCATCACTGCTACTATGTAAGCGCAAATTTCTGGGCACTCTAGTGTCCAATCATCTTCTACCCTCGGATTACGAAAGGCACGTCAGCCAATCTGCATCCTCAGGTCTAAGAAGATTGAACAGGGGCAACTGTTGTACCCCAAAATTTGCCCTCCCATATTCTCCAAGAAATTGCCAAGTCAAGCTGCAAAATTCCCCAATGGTTGCACAGTGCAAAGGTCTCCCATACAGTCAAAACTAGGGTTTGTGTTCTGATCAAGAAAATGAAGTTTCCAAAGGCCCAATCAAGTCTCACATGCCTACAAATATGGTCAAGCATCCTCATATCAAGTTTCAAAACATTCAGCTCAAAATTGCACAGTCAAAACCCTAAATTGCACTACAGTCAACTGTAGGGGCAAAATGGTCATTTGACAGTCAAAAGTTCAAATTTTTGGTCAACATATCATTTTGAAGCCACAAACATCATTTGATCAATGCTTGATCATGATTCTCAAAATTTGGCTCAGAAATCATCAAGATGCAAAAGTTTCCTTATTTGGACAGTTGAAAAAGTCAACTGAAATTGACCAGGGCATAACTTTCACATGGATTATCAGAAAAATTCCATCCAAAGCTCATTTTTAAGAGAAAGACATGTCCTACAACTAATCTTCATACTTCAAGTCCAAGAAATGCTCTCACAAAAAGTTATCAATTTCAACATTATAGGTCATTTTCAAAAGTCAACAAAAAGGGACTTTAAGTCAAAGGCCATAACTTGAGATTGGTAAATCAAAATGACATGGGACCAAAGACATTGGTTAGAGGACTCAAAGACCTTTCCAAAATGTCCAAGAACATGAGAAAAGTTTAAAAATTGAGCAAGTTATGCCTTGTAGAAGTTGGGAAATTTTTGGATATTTTGAAAAGTCAACATTGATTCAAATAACCTAAAATTGCCAATGGGCCCATTTTTCTTCCACAAATCATCATCCATGGCATATGCACGACTACTTGGCCCAAAGGGAAGTCTTTATTCATTTTTTATTTATTTATTTGAATTTTTATTTACAATAATTCATTTAAATCAAAATAAATGTATGAAAAATGCTAACCTAAAGTTTTAAATCTTTTTATGCATGTTTGATACTCAAGATTTTGTGTACAACTAAATAGGGAAAGATTTGGACTGATTGGATCATGATTTGCACAAAAGCACATGGAAAATATTTAGAAAATCAAGCTTGGAAATAAAATCTTCAAAACTATGAATGCCATGGATTTGATTGATTCTTTTTGACCTAATAGACTCCATACAAAAGCTAGAACACAACCCTAATGTCCATAGACACGCAGCAGCTCAGAAAAGGCCATAACAAAGCTTGAAATTTCTCTCAAAAAGTCAATTTTGAAAACAAGGTTAGAGGGCGATTAAAGACCTAATTCTTGTTCCAATAGCTTCCTCAAGGATTACTGATCACATTCCAATCAGAAACATCCATTCAAACTCCAAGAATTGGTAACATGAACGCAAGCTGTATCAAGAAAATTTCATAATCGTATATCATATTCCATGCATTCTTTGTGAAATTTAATTGTAGATTCATGTTCCTTGTGAAGTTTTGAAACTAACCATGTAGTCTAATTTCGTTTTCGTGCCATATTTGGAGATTTGCCCTTGATAACTTTTAGGGTTTGTAGAACTGTAAATTAGGGGTTTTCAGGTGCTGTAAAATTGGACATCCTCAATACCATAATTGGATTTAGCACGTCTGGACGAAGAAGATAGGACCATCGCGCCCAATTTATGAATGCCTGAGCTCTAGTCGCTATTTTCTTGAAAAGGGCCTAAGGAAACATATGGAAACCGTTGCCTATGTTATTAGTATTTCAGAAAAATAAAAACACACGAAGAAGATGGAGTCGTGGCAAGAGGTGATAGGCCTGTTTGAAATTCGCGCGCTGGATCCACTAACGCCTTTGATTTTCTTTTTATTATTTATTCGTTATAATATGTTAACATGCGTTGTTTGGTTTAGTTGGCAAGCGAGGAGTGTATTAACGTCCACGACCTGGGTTCGAACCCCAGGTCTGTATAATTTCCCATATTATTTTTCTATATATGTTCATATGCAATTTCCAGGTTGGAGCACACCATACATCCTCCAGATCAGATCGTCCACGTGCCTAGTGGAATCAAACCAAAGGCTGAGATTGAAAGGACACCCTAAACCCTAGTCAATGCGCCAGCAGGTTGTCTGAAAAAAAGTCAAACGGACCTGAAGCTTGTTGGGCCAAATTACTGGATCCATACCTCCTAATTTGGGGACTACCCCCCCCCCCTGGTTTGCAATTTTCCTTATATCTTATTTTTTTCAATTGTTATTTTATTTTCTTTATTTGCTTAAATTAATTAATTATTTCTACAAAAATATAAAAATACCTAAAAATCAGAAAAGAAAAATATAATAAATATTTTGTGTTAATATGTTTTTTTTTAATTAATTTGCATGTAAATAAATTTAGTTTTAAATTAGGTTGCAATTTTAATTCTTTTCATAATAAAATATAAAAAAACATAGAATTAGGTTTAATTAATGTTTTTATTCCTTTTTTTAATTTTTCTTTCTTATAATAATACTTATTTATTTTATTTATTTTTATAATTAAATTGGCATGAAAATAACTTAGGTTTAAATTAGGTTAAAATTCAACATGTTTCTTAATAAATTAAAAATAACTAGAATTAGGGTTTGCGTCGTACTTTGATTAATTCTTTTTCTATTAAATCTTAAAAAACATAAAAATACCAAAAACAAGTCTTTCTTTAATTAATTAATTAATTTCATCGTGTAATTTAATTTTTGCAAAAGGGTCCAACGCCCGCGTTCTTAATTTCTTATTCGTTCGCATATTTATTTTATTTCGCTTAAATAATTATGTACCTCTCCCGAAGTCTTGTAATTACTTCTCGTACTTTTACTTTATTTATTTTCTGTCAAATCGGGTCCTGGTTAATTTTGGCGATGTGGACCCGCGCCGTTTGTAATAGCTTAGAATTTACCTTTCCCGCAATACTTTTAACTGTTAAAACAAAGCATGCAAGAATGAATGGCCTTAAATAAAATCAAGCGTAGAACACGAATAACATGACAAGATAAATGCAAATGAAAACGACACACAAATCGCACACACCACCCCTAGGGTACGCCTCACCGTTGCCTTGCCTTCGAAAGGTGATCGTCGAGTAGAGGATGTCTTAGTAAGTCCTCATGGTCCGGGAACCTGGCATGAGGGTAGCTTTTAAGGTGTCTTCCCATTTCTCTGGTGATCACCATGTCCCGAACCTCGAATTGACCCGAACACCTCCAACGGTGGTGCTACCTACCTCTCAATGGTGGGCTGGCACTACTTTAAAGGACATTTACACAGACGAATTCCTTAGGGTAGGTAGGTTCTCGTAGATACTTGCTCTAATTTCAAAACAAATCAAAAAATACTTTTCACACCAACACATTTTCAAAAGCTTTCGAAAGCAATTTTTCAAACACTCTTGAGGACCGATACAAGAGTCGAACGGGAATTTTCAAAGAAACTTTTTAAACCCACAGTTGAAAAGCAAACAAACCATTTTGAAAACACAATGAGCAAGTATCTAAGAGCCCATGGATAACCATGGATAGAAAGGGTGCTAACACCTTCCCTTTCTATAATCTACCTCCCGAACCGAGAGCAATCTCTTTAAGGAATTTTTCTGTGCTTTTGTCCTTTCCATTTGGAGAAAATAAAAGACGGTGGCGACTCTTGCTTCCGCGACATTTCGCGAACCAGCGTTAAACAGTCAGTTCCAGATCCACCGATCACACATGTTATTCAAAAAAACGCGCGCCCTGTTCTTCCATCCACACATCCTGATTCTTGGCTTATTAATGAAAACTCATAACATAAAAAATGTTCAGCATCAAGAGACGAATCCAACCATATGCAGAACTTGATCTAACTCTCTAAGATGAGGGAGAATTTCTTCTCCCCCAAATCCTAACCTAGATTTTCTGCCATTTTCAAACCTTAAATTCTCACAGCTCAGGCAAAAGAAATGAAAAGTGAAAGTATGTACAGGTTCAGTGGCATGAGTAGAACATTGCTTATTCACAAACTTAGAGCTAATGATGCCTAATAAGAGAGATAGAAGTTCACCAAAATACCTGTTCAGTTAAAGTTCTATCTGGAAATGGGGGAGCTTTCAGTGCAAGATAATGGTTGGTATAGCTTCCTTGAGGTGTGGTGATGCTGTTCCAATATTTACTTTGCCTTGAGACACCTTGAACTGAGCTGTAGAACTTCAACTGCAAAATGGAAAAATGAAAATGGTGGAACTTGTTAGAGGAGTTACAGGTCGTGTTTCAAGTCATGGTTAGCTTGCATAGATGCTAGGGAATGTGTGTGAACTGGTTTGGGCAAGAGAGCTTGAGGGAAATGGAAGATGGCACCCAAACTACAGGCCTGGCCCTGCTTTTGCAGTTTGAAGGTGATTCTGAGATTGGGAGTGTATGAGAGGTGTTAGGGTCGTGTACTAGCTTGGTTATGATGTCCTGGATGTGTTTTACAAGTTTGCTTTTGTGTTTGTAAGCTGATATGTGAGTTGTGTTACAATATGCCAAGTTACTTACACTTTAAGCAACAAATGCCCAAGTTGTGTTCTAGGTCAGTAGAGGCCCCCTAATGAGCTGCATAATCTCTTCTTGATCAGAGTGTTTTGCTCATAATCTTGTTCCAATTAGATCTCATTTGTACTGCTTGGATTTTCAATTGGACATAAAGTTACCTTTTGCAAAAATGGAAGAAATGCTTTATCTATTTTGGGATTAATCCTCTAGGCAATGCTTGAACACACAAAACATGGTCTTGGCACAAAGGTTTTGCATTGAATTATTGAGTGTCAAAGGGTTTTAGGACCTGTAATTTAGCACAAACTATGCTGACTTGAAAATGGCTTAAGTTATGAACATGTTCATGATCAATCTAAAAGTGAGTTTTTGCCATATTGTGAAATTCGATTCTCTCAAGTTATGAGGTTGTTTGAGAAGTTCTTGGACATTTTGGAAATCTTGGAATGTGTAATACAATCCATATTTGAAATGCAAATTGAAATTCCAAGTGGAAGTGTATGGAAAATGGCCTTGAAGTTGGGTAGAAAACCTTGTCAAAATAGGTTAAAATTTCACTAAGTTAAGAATGGTTTAGTGCCCTTATTCCAAAATTTGTAACTTGAGATACAAGCCTCATTTGGGAAAACTTTGTGAATCAAAGTTGTATATTATGCAACAAGCTACAACTTTCATGTTTTGACTTTTGTTTGAATCCAAATGGATCTTGGTGAGAAAGTGGGGCAAAGTTGGGAAAAATTAGGGTTTTTCATAACTTAGAAAAATTCTAAGTTATGAAAAATTCTATTTTCTAACCCTAACTTTCATTTTGTGATTTCTTGATGAACAAGCTTCATGATTTGGCATGTTTTGATGAAAAATGAATCTTGACTCTTGATTTTGACCAAAAAGTCAAAGTTTGACTCTTCAGTATACAGTCAAAATTGCTCAATTGACTGGGAAATTCAACTGTCAATCTTGTGTACTTGGGATCTTTTGAGTTTGTTGAGCATGTCAAGATAATTCCATGGGGTCCTTGAGTCCATAGGTGAGCTTGGTTTGCCATTGGCTAGGTCCAACAGTCAAAAATTGCCTTTGTGCAGTCAAAACCCTAAAAATGACCATTTTGCCCTTTTAGTGATCTGATCAAATTTCTTGTGGAATTGTGATCCAAACTTGATCAAATGGTCCATGTGAGTTCATAATGTTGATGTGGGTCAATTTTCATGAGATTTGACTGTCAATTGGCCACAGTTGACTTTTTCCCCAATACAGTTGATTTCTAGGTCAACTGTCCAATTGACTGGGCAAAACTTGGAATCAAGGCTTGAAACTTGGTATGGATAAACTTGGGAGTCCAATATGAAGCATGAAAGTCATCTTAGGCATTTTAGGTCAAAACATCTTTGTGCAAACACAAACCCTAATTTGGGTCAACAGTGCAAGGAGAAGTCTTGAGCAGATGAAACCCTAACTGGATCTTGAGCTTCAAGGGCTTTGTGGTGAGAAATTAATGAGAAATGGGAGGGCAAATTTTGGGGTACAACATATAGGTTCGTTAGTTTTAGCTAATTTTCCACTCCTTAATCTCATACAACAATGTCAAACAGAGGACTAAGTAAAACACAAAAAATATGTGACACGATTTTGACACGGTCCCACTGGGCGTGCCAACTTGTTTACTGTGAGATTTGGTAAACAACCACTAGTCTTCCAAAATAAAGATGATTTATGGTTACTCACAGGATCGACTAGATTAATCCTAGGACATGTGTCAAATATTGTGTTTGTTTTAATGCTCCTAAGTTTTGTTCTATGTTGAAAAGATAAATACAACAAAGTTAAAAGTAAAGGCAAAAGTTTGAAGACTGGGGTAAAAGGTTTTAAAGTAAAAACTGGAAATGTAAGGAAATTCGACTGAAATGTTAAAGAAAAGTAAAATATTTGATTTAATGTAAATGACTTTGAATATAAAAATGGTGTTTCTATATATACATTCTCAATGACTCTTTTCTCTAACATCGGTACTTAGAGTTTATATGAGTGATTTATACAAAGTGGACACATTGAATCCTAACATAAAGAGCCATATTTATACTAATTTGACCCTAACGGTCTTTCTCTACAAGAGTGCCACGTTAGAATCTCACATGCCCTTTTGAATCGCCAGGCTTCCGTGTGTCCTTCTGGATAAGACCAAACCTTTTGAATTCAAATCCTAGTCTAATTAGAAGCGCCAAAACAACATGATGTGTTAAAATTACTTAAATTTTGAATCTTTAAATTTCTTAATTTCCATATATTCCGCAACATAAGAACCTTTGTGACTTATTCAATTATAATCAAATTATTCATATTTCATTCAGTCGAAGACCATATGAAACATCTTCATATTTTCTTCCAAAGCTACACTTCTTTCAATTTCTTCATTTTCCTCAATGTTTATGTGTCGTTGAAATTCTCAGCTAACATACTCCAAGTGAAGCACGCTTAACTATGGAGTTCTTATTTTTCATGATACCGAAAAGAATATGCATCTTGTTGTTATAAGTAGTACTGATCAATCTTTATAAGCCTTTCTTCAAACATGCAGTCTCATCCTTGCATATCCTTAGGATCTCTCTCATTCAAATGTGAATTCGACAACCACTTCTCGCCCTCTTTGGCCTAGGGTGTTACATCCACTCTATGTCCTCTTCAGCCTTAGATGTTACATGCCACCATCTTTTGCTTGGTTCATTCCTGAACCACATCATACTGAGAGAGGTATTCTCAAATACCAACTATGTAACATCGTAAAAACCCTGACTCTTACGTATAAAAGATAAAATAGTTATTTTCTTAAAAATCGGTGTTACACATACTCACCACTATGTAACACCCTAAAAACCCCGACTCTTTTACATATAAAAGATAAAACAATTATTTTCTCAAAAATCGGTGTTACACATACTCATCAATATACTCTTCTGAATAAATAAGAAACATGCAGCAGAACTCAACAATAATGCATACTTTAAATTATCTCAACAAAATAAAGTACTTGATTGATTAAAATAATACAAAACATCAACTTAAAAAAAAATGTTAAACGACCTGTTCCCAATGTTACAGATCAAAGCAATGAAAACTAAATAATTCGAAAAATAGTAAATCAACGAATAGGCCTTAACGCCACCCTTTAACTCACGTTATCTATTACTCATTTTCCTGAGTATTTGTACCATAGTGTATAAAATACCACAAACAAAACAAATTAGGGGTGAGAATATGCTCAAAGTATATTAGTGGTGCAAAAGATAGCAAGGGTAGCATATTTCATATCATTTATCAGCGTATACATATATATTATTTCACAACCATCACCCATCACAAGTACATATGTATATGCAATGCGCTCCATCTCCTCATCGTTGATGCATGCAGTACTAATCTACTCACCAATTTTTGTATGTCAGAGTTATACATATATGAGTTATTTAAAATGAAGGAGGATAAAGACATTGAAACCATGTTCTCAAGGTTTCAAGTTCTTGTATATGGTCTTCAGTGTTGAACAAAAGTTATACAACTATTGATCGTGTAAAGAAGATTCTTAGGAGTTCATGCCAAGTATAGACCTAAGATGTCTGTTATTTAAGAAGCTAGAGACTTAAACATCATTAGTCTAGAAATCTTAATTATCAATCTCAAGAGTCATGAGATGAAGCTGATTGGAGATGAACCTATTCAGAAGTCAAAATCTGTTGCTTTGAAGTCTGTTGATTAAAATGCTAAATCCTCACTAATGAGGAAATCTGAAGAATACACTCATGAAGAAGGTTCTGAAGAAGAATCTTAAAATGAAGAAATGGCATTTATTATCAAGAGATTTTATTATTTGGCCAATAAAGAGAATAAGAGGTTCCCTAGCAGAGGTAATTTCTTAAAAGGAACAAGATAAAGAATCAACAGAAATAATCAGAAAGGATACTTTAACTGCAAGAAGCCTGGTCACTTTATTGTTGAATGTCTAGAGTTGTAGAAAGACCAGCCAAAGAAATGAAGCTTTCAGAAGAAAAAGTTAAAAAAACAAGGTCATGATAAGTCTCATGGCAACATGGGATAAACTTGCAAAGATGAAGAATATGACAAAGATGAAGAAGAAGTCAATCTAGATCGAATGGCTTCAACTTCTTCAAATACAAAATTTGACTCAGGTTCTGGCTCATATTTTGAAGAAGAAAGTGAGGTATTTTCTCAACTATCTCGTTCAAATTTAATTTCTTATATTCAAGAAGTTTGACAACTTTGAAAATGTATTATGATCTCTTGAAAGTTGATATAAAATATTCCAAAAAGAAGATTAATAAACTAGAAAGAGACCGTATTACCTTATTAAATGATATGTATGACAAACCTCTAAGTGAGTATGAAAAGACTCTCAAGGAGTTTATCATTTCTGGCTTTAACAAGACTAAAGTTTCTTCTATGATTTATGGTATACGCAGAAGAAAGGGAGAGGATCTTCATTGATCTGAACAGTCTATTGATTCGGAATCTGATATCTGGATAAAATATGTAGAACCCATCTCTCCTAGTTTTGCTCAGAAAGGACTTTATTCTTGCTTTGTATCTGTTAATGACAAAGTAGAGGTTCTGAATTAGTCAGAACTAAAGATTTTGGAATCATAAGTTCTAGAAGAATCAGAACCACAAATCCCAAAGTCTAAGGTTCCTGAGAAACCAAAACCCATGATTCTAAAGTCTAAGATTCTGAAGGATTCAAAATAATAGGTTAAGAACTTTTCAAGACCAAAACTCTTGAATGATTCCAAGCTTCGCTACTCAAAGGCTAAGGTAAAAGGTTAGAAGAGACCTTTTAGAACTAACCCTAAAGGACCCATCAGATTATGAGTACCTAAATCTGAAATTGTTTTTGCTACATATATTCTTAAAGGGAAGAGCAAAGCAGCAGCCCTGGTACCTAGATAGTGGTTGCTCATGACATATGACGGGAGAAAAGCATATGTTCCAAACCCTTACTCTCAAAGAGGGAGGAAATGTGGGATTTGGAGGAAACCACGATAGGCAAGATCATTGGCATGTGTACTATTGGTAACTCCTCTATCTTTATCAATAATGTTTGGCTTGTAGATGGACTAAAACATAACCTACTTAGCATAAGTCAATTTTGTGATAGTGGTTATGAAGTAGTGTTTAATAAGAACATTTATATAGTCACTAATGATTATAACAAGTCCATAGTGTTCAAAGGTAAGAGGAAATACAATGTCTATAAAATAATTTTTTTGAATTGGCTGATCAGAATGTGCCTTTCCTTCTATCAATGAGTGATGAAAAATGGCTCTGGAACAGAAGGTTAGGTCATGCAAACTGGACATTAATCTCTAAGCTTAGAAAGTTGAAACTTGTTAATGGTTTTCCAGACCTTAATTATCACTCAGACACTCTTTGTGGAGCATGCCAAGTAGGAAAGATTATTAAAACCTCTTTTAAAGAAAAGAACATTGTCTCTACTTCCAAACCCTTATAATTTCTTCGCGTTGCTTTGTTTAGTCATGTTAGTACTGCATTAGTCAATGGGGAGAAATATGGGCTGGTCATAATTAATGACTACAGTAGATGGACTTGGGTTAAATTCCGTAGATCCAAATATGAATCATATGATGTGTTCACCATCTTCTGCATACAAGTACAAAATGAAAAAAATTAAAAAATCTTGAAGATCAGAAGTGATCATAAAGGAGAATTTGAAAATAAGCCATTCAAAACTTTTTGTGAAAAACTTCGAATTTTCCATGAGTTATCTTCTCCTAGAAATCCACAACAAAATGGAGTTGTAAAGAGAAAGAACATGTCTTTACAAGAAATGGCTAGAACCATGATCCATGAAAACAATTTTCCAAAGTACTTATGGGCAGAAGTTGTCAACACAACATGTTATGTTCATAACATAATTTAGGTGTGTTTGCGGTGCAATTTGGGTGGTTTTGACACTAAAAATGATCTGAACCGCAAGAGAAAAAATTTGCGGTTTGGTTTGGTTCGGTGGGCTTTTAGAAAAAAACCGAACCAAATAAACCAATATGGTTTGATTCAGTTCGGTTGGTTCGGTTTTTTACAAATATTGTATTGAGCCATACATACACATATAGATGACAAAATAACTCTGTATTTAGTCACTCACACACTACCAAATGATAACAAAACTCATAATATTTTGACAAGAATTTTCCATTTAATAAGTAAAAAGTATATTAGACAAAAGTGGAATATTAAACATAAAATAATAGCATAAAAAAATATCAAAAATATTATAATGAAACAAAAAGTAGAAGAGATGAGAGATTAATGAAGATGAAAAAGAAACATAAGAGAGGAGAGATTAGAGAAGAAGATGTGTGATAAAAACAAAATTTTAAAGAGGGGACATTTTCATAAAAGTGAGAAGTGAAAAAGAAAGAATATAAGAGAGTAGAGATTAGAGAAAAAGAGACAAGATGTATGTGGCGAAGAAGACGCGATATTGTTAGGAGAGATTTGAGAAGATTGGAATTGAAACCATAAGTGTAAGGATGAGAAAATTGTTAGTAATCATAAGGAAAATGTATAATATGTTTAGGGTTAGGTTATATGTGAGTTAAGTAAAATTATGTTCTAACATAATGATGTTTGATTTAGTTTGGTTTGGTTTGGTTTGGTTTGGATTAGTTTTCGGTTTTCTATTGGGTTGGTTCGGTTTTGAACCCCTAATCTATATTAGACCTATTCTGAACAAAATATCATATGAGCTTTTCAAGGGAAGAAAGCCAATCATTTCTTATTTTCATCAGTTTAGATGTACTTGTTACATTATGAGTAACAAAGTCTATAATAAGGAATTTGATGCCAAGACTCAAAAGGGTGTCTTTTTAGGATACTCTAAACACTTTAAGGCATACAGGGTGTATAACTCTGATCCCATAATGGTTGAAGAGTCCATATATGTCAAATTTGATGACAAAGATCCTGACACTAAAATGTTAGAGTTTGTTGAGAATTTTGCAGATTTGTAGGTATCTGAAGACTCCTCTGAAACTATTTGTTCCATAGTCTCTCAACCTATTATGATTAGTTGTTCAGAGTCTGCTCAACCTTTAGAAGTTGTGTATTCAAAAGTTGTTCAACCATCAGAAGGTGGCCATCCAGGAGCTAGTTTAACTTCTGAAGCTTAAGAAGCAACTGAACAAGTTCTTGATGATTCTCAAGATGCAACACAATCCAAGAGCTCCTTCAAGTATTATTTTCACATCCAGAAGACTTAGTCATTGGGAATAAGGATAGTCCTAGGAAGACAATATATGCATTTAAGGGAGAATACTCTATGCTACGACTTATATCCATGCTTGAACCGACTTCTATTGATGAAGCATTATCAGATGATGGATGGATTATGGCAATGTAAGAAGAGATAAACAAATTACAGAGGAATGATGTTTGGGATCTGGTACCCAAACCTCATCAGAATAACATTGTTGGAAAAAATGGGTCTTTAGAAATAAGCTCAACGGACAAGTAGAAGTGGTAAGAAATAAAGCTAAACTAGTAGCTCAAGGCTACAGTCTGCAAGAAGGTGTAGATTTCTCTGAAACCTTTTCACATGTTGCAAGGTTAATGGTAATCGAACTACTTATTTCTTATGCTACTAATCATAATATTATCCTATATCAAATGGATGTCAAGAGTTCATTCTTAAATGATGTGATTTCTAAAGAAATGTATGTCAAACAACCTTTTAAATTTGAGGATTCTGTCCATCCAGATTATGTGTGCAGGCTTAAGAAATAACTATATGGAGTCAAATAAGCTCATAAAGCTTGGTATGAGAGGCTGTGTAATTTTCTAATAGAAAACAGTTTTAAAAGGGTCAATTTGACACTACACTATTGAAAAAGGCACTAAAAGATGAAATCTTGGTTGTTTATTTGTATGTAAATAGTATCATTTTTGGTTCTAATGTTACTATTTGCAAGAAATTTTCCAAGACAATGCAGGCTGAGTTTGAAATGAGTATAATGGGAGAGTTGAAGTTCTTCCTTTTAATTCAAATCAACCAATGCAATGATGGAGTTTATGTTCTTCATACTAAATATACAAAGGAACATCTGAATAAGTTTAAGCTAAATGACTGCAAAATCATGACAATTCCAATGCATCCAACCTACAGTATGAGCAAAGAGGGAAGTAGCACCAAAGCTGATCAGAAGTTGTACAGAGGTATGATTGGTTCTTTTCTTTACCTAACCGCTTCTAGACCTGGTACTTTATTTAGTGTTTGTTTGTGTGCAAGATTTCAGTCAGATCCTAGAGAAACTCACTTAACTATTGTTACGAGGATCTTTAGGTATCTAAAGGGAACAACTAATTTAGGGTTGCTTTATAAGAAATGTTCACACTATAAGTTAGTTAGAATATGTGATGTTGACTATGATGGAGGTAGAATTGAAAGAAAATCCACCAGTGGAGACTGTCAATTCATGGGTGAAAACCTTATATCCTATGCTAGTAAAAGACAAGCAACAATTACTTTGTCAACAACAAAGAAAAATACATATCAGCTGCTAGTTACTACACACAACTACTTTGGATAAAGAATCAACTAAATGATTTTTATATTAGTGGAAGCAGTATTCCTAAATTCCGTGATAATACTGTTGCTATTTGTTTAACAAAGAATCCAGTTTAACATTCCATAACCAATCACATTGAAATCAAACACCATTTTATTAGTGATTATGTTCAGAAGGGGGTAATAAATATACAATTCATTGATACAGATCATCACTGTAATGATATATTTACTAAACCTCTTACTATTGAAAGATTTGATTTTATTAAAAAGAATATGAACATGCATTTTGTTGAAGATTAGTGTTGGTTTCTGAATGAAGGATCAGAGTCTGATGATGATCAAAAGATATTATGATCAAAAGCTCTATAAATAGCTTATGATGAACAGTAGACCCTGAAGCATCTCAGCCTATGAAACTTAGAACTTGATTATTTTTCTGATAGCATATAAGTGGAAATTATTCCTTAGTTGAAGTATCTTTTATCCACTTATGTGTCGCTTATCTGAAAAAACCTTTAATTGTTTTGGTGTTTCATCTGTTAGATTGATATATCCTTCTGAATCTATTGATTTTTGCTCATTCACTGGGCTATATTAACTGGGATTTAGTATTTTATTTTTATAAAATAAAAGCATACCTTGATTCTCCTTAGTCAAAAGTTTGCTTTCAATATTTTTTAAAATTCTGGCTAAAATGGTTGAAAACAACTCTAAAATCTCAAGATATGTGGTTAAATCAAGAGAATTCAATTACAAGAGAATTATTTGAAATCAAAGGATGAAAGATATATTTTATTTGTTAATTCTCTATTTTGTTGTGATTGGCATTATGTTTGGTAAAATTAACTTAGCATAGACATGTTGAAATAAGATGTTCTATCAATTGGAGCAACATGGAGAATGCAATGTCCTATGCAATTTTTTTCAACATCGTGATTTTGTACAAATGAACTATTGGATATTTTAGTTTGTTACACATGCAAAATGTTTTAGGGATATTATTATATCCTATGTGTAATACGGTGGGAGAATAGACTTTGGTGTTTTGCGTTTGATTGCAATTGTTGTGGATAACAAGAGTCGCCACCGGCTTTTCTTTTATCCAATAAAGGAAAGGGTGAAAAGAATAGGAAAGACCTTTAGAGATGTTTTCTTGAGTACGGGGGGTAGGTTATGAAAAGGGAAGGTGTTAGCACCCTTTTCACTAGTAGTTATCTACGGGCTCTTAGTTGCTTGCTAGATCACTTTTGCTTTGCTTGAAAATGTGCTTTGTGGTGGGTGTAAGTTTGAAAATATTTTGAAAACTCCTTTGTTGCGGAAAACATTGTAATGATTCTCGTCTCTATAAGAATTTATATAAATTGTTGGTTTTGAAAATAGTTCAAAGAGAAGTTTGTTTTTGAAGATGTTTTGAAAGTGTAAGTGTGGAGATGGTTTTAGTTTGTGAGCAAGAAACTACGAGCGTCCTACCTACTCAAAAGGTCTTTGTTCTTTTCCTCCTCCTTTAGATGTTTCTACCTTGCCATTGATTGGTAAGAAGCCCCGTCATTGGATGTGAAGGGACATGTGTGGGTCATCGTATAGTCATAGAAGGAAACTTATGACACGTTTTAGCAATTTTCGTAAGGGACTAGATCGTTTACCGTAGGCAACATTGAGGGACATCGAGGGACTGCAATCTTTTTTATCGAGAGTCTTTGCTAAAACGCCCATATTCGAGGGACATGACTATTTTCCTAGGCAACAAGCAAGGTTACCCTAAAGGTGCATGTGTATGAATAGTGTGTTTGATTGCATGCATTTTTGTCTTAGAAATTAGGGTTTTCTAACGGTTGATTTTATCTTGCCATACACGCCCTAATTACTAACAATTTATATTAAAGCGGTAAATTATGGAAATTAAAATCCTACGCTATTATATCATTTGGGGATAGGGGATACAAATGTACAAATGGGGTGAAAAGCAATGAAAGTCCTAATTATTACAACCATATTTAATAGCAATGAAAGAAAATATATAGAAAATATTAAAAAAAAAAGACAAAAACAACGCAAAAGAGATAAAAAAATAAATCTTTCGATTCATGCGGTATGTTCGAAACATGCACCCTTCGATTTACAGAGAAAAAACAAATCTTTTGACTCATGCAGCATGTTCGAAGCATGCACCCTTCGATTCAATACCCTTTTTTCTTCTGTTTGGGCCTGTAAAGCATTATGTGTCAAAGCATGCACCCTTCGATTCACACACCCTCTTTTCCTTCAGTTTGGGTTTGTGAAGCAGTATGAATTGAAGCCTAAAGCTTTGTGTCGAAGCATGCTGTAAATCTTTCACTCAAACATTATTTTATGGTCTATACATGTTAGTTCTTAATATATGATTGACAAGAAAAGAAGATAAACAAAAGGTTAGCTTCGAATGCAATGGTTATTACATGTTATCTTCGAAAATGAACACCAATGATGCTTGAAACGGAGGGTTTAAATTCAAGAAGACTTACCCTGAAGCTGGAGTGTGTGTTTTGGACTTGAGTTTCTGCCTTCGAATGCTCTGGGGTTTGAAAGAAAAGAAAAGAGGTGTTATATTTTTTGGTTTTAGGTTTGAAATAAAAGAATACAGGTGTTGTGTTTTTTAATTCTGGGTTTAAGAGTGTTCTAAGGCTTTAGCCTTGGGTTCTCTCCTCTCTCTATTTTATTCTTCTCCTTTTTCCTTGTCCAAAAGCCTCCCTTAGATGTGTTGTGAAACTATTTATTTATAGAAGAGTTTTGTTTAGGTTTTGGGAGGAAAACAAATGAAATTTGAACAGCTTGGGTATTTTCTTTTCATAGCTTTCAAGATGCAGCTCTTATGTGCTAGTTTGGTGCAAATTAGGAGCAGCATAGTAGGACTATTTTGCAGCAGTTTTGAAGTGTTGTGGTAGCTTGGTGCAGAGTTGTTTCATAGCAGTGCAGCAGACTGCTTTTGACATGGTTTTAGGCTGTTATGTGGAAAGTATAACAAGCTTGGACTTGGAAGCATATTGGACTTTATTCAGCAAGCATCTTGAATACTTCACCCTTTGTTTTGATCATATAGACCCATAACCTTCGACCAAACTAATCAACAGATGAAACAAAATTTGTTTCCAACAAATGTGTGTCCTTCGAATGGACCACACAACCTTCGACCAGACGAAAAAATATTTGTTTCCAACAAATGTGTGTCCTTCGAATGGACCACACAACCTTAGACCAGACTCAACAACAGATGAAGCAATATTTGTTTCCAACAAATGTGTGTCCTTCGAATGGACCATACAACCTTCAACCAGACTCAACAACAGACGAAACAATATTTATTTCCACCAAATGTGTGTTCTTCGAATGGTATCAAATATTGAGCATGAAAGATAATCTCATTGGCATAGTCAAAACAAAAGAATATCTGGATTGCTTTCCTACTAGTAACCATCATTTGATTAAGTGGTCTAAAATTCAAATGTACAGACCTCAAATTGTAATTCATAGTGTAGAAACTATGTGTGTCGAAGGGTTTAAAGGTGAAATTGAAGCAGGTTGTTTCGAAGGGAGCCATTGCCTTGTGGATCGAAGTAAGCATGAAGAAGCCATTGCGTTGTGGATTGAAGCAGGCATGAAGGAAGCCATTGCCTTGTGGATTGAAGCAAGCATGAAGGAAGCCATTACCTTGTGGATCGAAGCAAGCATGAAGGAAGCCACTGCTTTGTGGATTGAAGAAAGCATGAAGGAATGCATTGCCTTGTGATTGAAGCAAGCATGAAGGAAGCCATTGCCTTGTGGATCGAAGCAAGCATGGAGGAAGCCCCTACTTTATGGATCAAAGCAAGCATGAAGGAAGCCATTTCCTTGTGGATCGAAGCAAGCATGAAGGAAGACACTTCTCAGTCGAAGCTTGCATGAAGTAAGCCACTACTTTGTGGATTGAAGCAAGCATGAAGGAAGCCACTGCTCAGTCGAAGCTTGTGGATCGAAGCTTCTTCTTCAATTTGTCCAAATCTGCCAACCACTTCTTTCAATCAGTCATGTAGCCTGAACCAGATTTTGAATTCAACATAGTTACCTGCATCTGCACACCCTTTTTGTCTGCTTTGTACTTGTGCAAACTTGAGCTTTTGAAAATCTTTGTGAGAAATGTCTTGAGAAAAAAGATGGAAAATTTTGGGGTACAACAGTTGCCCCTGTTTAATCTTCTTAAACCTGAAGAGTTAGATTGGAGAGTCGGCCATTTGTAACTTAAAGGTAGAAGATGATTGAACACTAGAGTGCCCATAAATTTGCACCCGACCATGTGTTAGTTGATTGTGTAGGGAATGGGCTTAAAGATGCCATTTGGAGAGGTGATGGAGATTCGCCAAAGATGGGCTTATAGATGTCATCCAAAGGTAACTGTTGGTAGAAATTGGAAGAAATATCAGAATAAATCTCTGGTCGATTTATACTGAGACATTAGATGTAGTGGGATGAGTATCAGAATAATATCCATAACTGGATCGTATCTGAAAGATGTATTGAATGAGTGTCAGAATGACATTCGTCTCTGGATCGTATCTGAATTGTATTTGAGAAATGTACTGAATAAGTGTCAGAATGACATCCATATCTGGATCGTATCTGAATTGTATTTGAAAAGTGTATTGAATGAGTGTCAGAATGCCATCCGTCTCTGGATCGTATCTGAACTGTATTTGAAAAGTGTATTGAATGGGTGTCAGAATGACATCCGTCTCTGGATCATATCTGGACTGTATTTGAAATATATATTGAATGAGTGTCAGAATGACACCCGTCTCTCAATTGTATCTGAAGTGTATTTGAAAGTTGTATTGAATGAGTGTCAGAATGACATCCGTCTCTGGATCCTATCTGAACTATATTTGAAAGTTGTATTGAATGAGTGTCAGAATGACATCCGTCTCTGGATCGTATCTGAACTGTATTTGAAAGATATACTGAATGAGTGTCAGAATGACATCCGCATCTGGATCGTATTTGAAATGTATTGAATGAGTGTCAGAATGACATTCGTATCTGGATTGTATCTGAACTATATTTAAAAGATATATTGAATGAGTGTCAGAATGACATCTGTCTCTGGGTCGTATATGAACTGTATTTGAAAGTGTATGAGAAGGAACCCATGTAGGATTGCTTCATGATGAGCCCGTGTGAAACTGCATCTAGAAATTATGAGAAGGAAACTGGGTAAGGTTGCTTTAGGATGAGTCCGTGTGAAACTTCATCTGGGTAGGGTTGCTTCAGGATGAGTTTGTGTGAAACTTCATCTAGAAATATATAAGAAGGAACCTGGGTAGGGCTGCTTCATGATGAGCCCGTGTGAAACTTCATTTTTAAATATATGAGAAGGAGCCTGGGTAGGACTGCTTCAGGATGAGTCCATGTGAAACTGCACCTAGAAATTATGAGAAGGAACCTGGGTAGGGTTGCTTCAGGATGAGTCCGTGTGAAACTTCATCTGGGTAGGGTTGCTTCAGGATGAGTCCATGTGAAACTGCATCTCAGGATGGGAAGGAATTTGTGTGAGATTGCTTTATAATGAGCCCGTGTAAAGCTGCATTTGGAAATTTTGAGAAGGCATCCGTGTAAGATTGCTTCAGATGGTCGTGTAGATAGTTGTCTTGCGTTGTTTCAGAAATTAATCTCTGACCTATTTGAGAAAGAAATATAGTTTCCCCGACTTGTTTTGGGAGTTAATCTTCAATCTGCTCATGTAGATAGTTGTCCTGTCTTGTTTCAGGTATTAATCTATAATCGGTCGTTCACAGATAGTTGTCCTGTCTTATTTCAGGTATTAATCTGGAACTCGCTTTTTGTTGGTCGTAGAGATAGTTTCCCTGGCTTGTTTCAGGAATTAATCTCTGCCCTTTTGAGAAATGGTTGTGATCTTTGCCAAAAGAGGATTTTTGCTGATTGACTTTTCCCTGCAAGGAAGAGGGTTAGTTGCATGCAGATGTATGTGCGGCTTGATGATGTTCTCAAAATAAATGAGATTATGCTTTATGTATTTATCATGTATGTAATATGATGTATGAATGTGAAATATTTGTTGAAATGTGTATTTGCTTCGGAAAATAAATCCTTGACAAGTGCTGGGGAGCTTTGGGAAGTTAAATCCCGGAATGATGTTGGGGATGAAGAGTATGCACATCTTCAAACCTTGTTTAGAATGTTTCCACCGGGGATTCATGTTTTGTTGTTTGAGTAGAAATCCACTGGGGAAGATTGGCTTTGGCTTGAGAAATCTTTGTGGAGAGTGTTGATTTCTGCTTGAGGGAAAAAGTTCAGGAGTTTTAGTTGTCTATTTCTCTACTGGTGAGTTATCTCTTGATTGGAGAGAATGGAAGTTAACAACTTGTTGGAGATAAAGAAGTTAACTGTTATCTGGTCGGCTTTCAGGCTTTGAAACAACTCACTGGGGATAGTGGCAAACTTTACTGGGGAAGAGGAGTTTTGTTAGTGATTTGAAGAAGTTAAACTAATATCTGGTCGGGTCCAGGTTTTAGTAACTTTTGGGGATATCAATGACTCTACAAGGATTAAAGGGTTTTGTCTGTTGATTTGTATTGGTCTGGAGGATTCATAGTTTTTTGGGGAAATAAACCCAATTGACAATCTGTCGGGGAGGTCTTTCTTCTGGAAGAACTCCTCGAGCTTCCTTTTAAGACCAATTCAGCTGGGGAGAGGTTTTCCGGAGGTTGAAACTCAGACTGGTGATTGCATGGATCCAATCTTTGTAGGGATATCCAAGAACTTAGCCTTATAGGGTTTGTACCCTTATCCGTGAAGATTATTCTGTGGGGATAATCCTATAGAGGCTACTTTGGCGACTTCAACGGAGATCACCTTGTGAAAGGGACTTTGTGTGGATTTGTCATTATCCATAGCAGTAAGTGTTGTAGTTACTGCCATAATGTTTTTGCTTGATTGTACATGCCCCTTTGATGGGATTTATGT
Organism: Vicia faba; assembly: GCA_948472305.1. Classification (NCBI taxonomy): domain Eukaryota; kingdom Viridiplantae; phylum Streptophyta; class Magnoliopsida; order Fabales; family Fabaceae; genus Vicia; species Vicia faba. The sequence goes on from OX451741.1 coordinate 1,108,058,137, forward strand.
TAAATGCCCCAAGTGATTCGAATGGAGACCTTCCCCCGACTAAGAGAGATTTCTTGGAATCTTGACTTGACTGCCCCATATGGGTTGGAAGATAATCATGTTATGCCCCATTGGTTGTGAAGAGTTTGTCAATGGAAGTGTTTTTCCATTTAAAGTGAATCTGTTTTTTGAGAGAGTTTTTGTTCACTAGATATTCATCGTGTGAGTTTCTCCATTGTCAAATAATTAGCTATATGAAAACAGTGATATTCAAATAATGCAAAGTTTATGTTTGTCTTGAAGTTTTTAAAATGCATTTTTAGCAGATAAAAGAATCTGTAAGAATGTGAATTCAACTTGGGATTTACAGTAAGCCTTACAGGAGTCAGGATACCTTTTTTAATAGTATGCTTTTGAACTAACCCATGCCTCAATTAGGACTTTTAAAGGGTTGTAGTGTGGCCTGGTTCACGGTTTAAGAAACAAAGGATAAGGCTCAAACTTTATTTGTACCAGCCTGTTCTTCATGATGTTCTCCAGTCCTAAACTGAGTTAATTGTGCATTTTGAATTTCAATTGAGTTTGGAATGACATTTTGGTGATGGTTTGGATATTTGGAAGTTTGTTTGAGAAGGCAGTCATTTTTGCAACATTTTTCATGTTTGTCAAGGATTTGTAGTTACCTCTTTTTGATTTCCCATCCCTGATTTTTTCCTGACTGTTCTTGTTTTGAGATTACAGCCAGCGGGATGCCCCAGTTTTTCTTAAGTCTCTTTCATAGATTTTGACTTAGTGGGCTTTTTCTTTTGAGAGATGATGACTGCCTATTTTACGGGGAACCATCGTCGTCTTTTGATTCAGAAGGACGTTTTTGATGTCATTCGTTGTGTATGAAGTGAAAGCTTGCGGTTGAATGCACATTTGAATTAACTGAGAAACTACCCTGCCCCAGGGTTTGATTAATGGTTTCAATTTGTGTGAAAAAGAAATATCCTACTTCTTTGGCTCAAAGGGGTTTACTAGGGATTATCTTCCTTATAACTCCAGTGTTTAGGAATTTGAAACAACGCATGTACAAAGTCAGCAAGGTCTGTCCAAAAGCATAATGTATGAGATTGTGGTATTAGTTTCGCCATCCTCCCTCTAAAGGATTTAGACTTGTAGCTGAGAGTAAAAGCATAATTTCAGTATAGTGAAAACAAATGGATTAACTCAAGACAAACATATGCAATGCATTAATGAGAATAGCCAAAGTCGGACATAAGGATAAATGTTTAAGCAAACAAAGAAATTACAACTGAAAATTCGAATAAACAAAAGTTTATTCGCCTAAACTTCTCGCTTCAGACGATGTGTCTTTGAGAGGTGACAAAATAACTCCAATTGACCATCTTGTGTAAACTCCAACACTCATTTGTCGATCAGGTCTTAAATTTTGTTCTTCAATGTCCAATAGTGGTTAGTGTCGTGTCCAGGACTGTTGGAGTGGTACACACACCTTTATTCATGATTGTAATGGGGAGAAGCAGTAAAGGGTTTTTGAGGAGGCTCCCTAAACGTAACCAGCTTGGCTTCCAACATATGATGCAATGCTTGAGACAAGGGCATGTTAATCTCAACAAATTTCCTTCCTTTCTTAAGTCGAGCACCTTGTCGTGATTGGCGAGGTTGTTATTGGACTCTTGGTATAGTAGCCATTTTAAAGGGTATTCTCTCGACCAAACCAACTTCTTGGGAGGCTGATTAATGACTCGATCCCTAATTCTAGTTGTTTGTCACATATGGTTGCATCCATCTTGATGAAGCTTGTTGATGATGGATCTCAACTCTTCTTGTCCTCGAGCTAAGTTTTGGAGAAGAGCCATCTGACCCACCATCTGTCCCATCATCTGGATTTTCATGGTTTCCATTTCAGTTTGTAATTGTTCTAACTGGTCATCCTTATTGTCTTCAGGATTCCTCTTGGTCATGCTCTCAATGAGGAGTGTTTTCACTTCTTCTTGCCCCTTGGATAGGTTCAAGAACAATTCTTGAAGTTGAGCATTTTGGGTCTGAAGATCCATAATAATCTGTTCTAGAGCCATCTCTACTGAAATAAACAGTAGGCAGATGAGAAACATGTGTGGGGAATGAAGTGGTGAAAAACACAAGAAGGGGGGGTTGAATTGTAAAACTGAAATCTAATGCAATGAACAAGATATTTTTATCCTGGTTCGTTTGATCTCAAACTACTCCAGTCCACCCATCAAGGTGATTTCGCCTCTCTCCAACGAGGTCTTAATCCACTATATTCAACTGAATATTACAGACTGCTTTAACAACTGCTAAAGCCTTCTTGATCCAAACCACAACCCGGTTTGTCAAGGAAACACTTTCTTACAGAGAAATCAAATCTAAGTGTGTGAATGTTTTCTACAAAACTGTATCACAACTGTGATGTATACACAAATTGAAGCTTAGAAACTAGATTGCTAAACAATGATAGAATATCAGAATGTGTAGTGTTTAGCAAAACTGAGAGAAAGAAGATTTTGATTAGCTTTTATGCGTGTAGAGATTTGGAGAGCATTATCCATTTCAATCTTCAAAGTCTTGTTTATATAGCACTGAGATGTTGAACGTTGGATGCAATATTCTTGATTCAATGCTAATAACAAACTTTCCTTATCGAGCAGATCTTGTCTGGAATGAGGCCGTTGGTATTAATTTGCTTTCAATGCACAGTACCGTTGCTTACTTAATGCAAGTTCTGGCTTGGCTCATTCTGACTCTGCTTAGCTGCTGATGAACTGTTGTGTTTCTTTATCAGAGTGTTGAGCGCAGTCTTGTTCATCAGGCTTCAGCATGTACGTGAGTTGATCATCTGATTCTGACATTCTGATATGGCAACTTCTGATGCTGATGTCTGAAACCAAATTCTGATGCTGATTAGATGTGATCTTGCTTATATCAATCAGAGTATCTGCAAGTCAGAACATAATAATTTTAGGCAGCAGATAGTTCATACATGAATCATATACATAATATATCTTTTCACTTTGTTATCATCAAAACTTAAATATAGGGTAGTAGATTCAAACTTTGTTCTAACAATCTCCCCCTTTTTGATGATGACAAAAACTAGATATTTTTTAAATGAAAATAACGTGAAAAGGTATCAGAAAGATGCATCAGAGTAAGAGGTAAAAAGATAAGGAGTAAAAAGATATCAGAGTTGAGAGATACTCCCCCTGAGTTTATTACTTCCCTTTGATTACAAGTGTTCTTCAGGATCAGATCTTTTTGCCTTTCTTTGAACATCAGAGTATCAGAGTCTTTGACTATCAGAAGCTTTAGATCAGTATGTCAGAGCAGAGCTTCAGAGCTTTTCTTGTCAGAGCTTTGCTTTGGATCAGAGTATCAGAGCGGATCAGATCTTCATAGTGATCAGAGTTTCTAGTCTTCAGAGTGTCCAGGAGCTTCCTTGTACCTGTAGACTTTAAGCAAAACAGAAAAATATTTTCAAGTAATAGAGTTAGAATGTTTGAGAATTTCTGTCTAGTTAGCCGTTATTGTTTTAAAATATCATTCTTGTTCTCCCCCTTTTTGTCAGCAATCAAAAAGTGTAAGTGATGTGCTAAAACAATTAAGATCAGAAAAACTTGTCATATTGAAATGGTTCAGAATGAAAACATGAAAATAGTACAAAACATATTCAAACAGTACATTAGAAAATCAAAGAAAATATGAAAAAGACATGAATGAAAAAAGACTAAGGTTGAGGAGGCAAGCGTGTGAACAGGTTCTCCAGCATGGCTTGGATCTTTTCAGCAGTCTCATTCTGCTTGTGCACCATGCTGACAACAGTGTCAATCTTGCTATCCTGCACATCCATTCTTTCTTTCATCTTCTGGTCATTTTCATCCATCCTCTGCTGCAGACGCATGTCATTCAGCTTTAGTTCTTCCAGAGTCTTCCTGTCCAAGGCAGCTTGAGAAGCATCAGAAGCAAGAAGCTTCTGAGAGCTTTCAGCAACATCTTCTGCTTGACTTTCTTCAGCTTGAATGGTCTTGTCTTCTTCTGGTTGCACCTTTGAAGCTAGCTGTTTCTCAGACCAAGGTTCACTATCCAGAGGGAGCACGTCTTCTTTCAGAAGCTGACTTCCAACTTCATTCAGAAGCTTGCTGAAATTCTGTTGTGCCTGCTCATAGTTGATATCCTGCAACTTGAGGGCTTCAGCACGTACCCAAAGTATGAATTGTGACCAGAGCTGATCAGAAGCAGCTGGGTCAATCATTCCAGGACAGACTTGCTTCAAAGAAGCAATCCATTGCAGCACACCTGTTTCAAAATTCATAATACCAGAGCCAACATCTGGTTGTTTTGGTTTTGGGATGGAAATTTTATGTTTCAGATCAGCAAGACGGTCAAGACTGGTTAAGTCTATGAAGGTCCTGCTGGGGTTTTCGGAGGTTTTCTTGGCAGCTGTTTGTTTTGGAGAGGGAGTTTCAGAATCAGAAATTATGATTGGACTGGGTGGTGTTTTGGGAGTATTTGGTGGTGTAGATTCTGATGAGGATGGCAATAGTGCTAGGGTGATAGTTGTTCCACCTGGCAGCTGGATTGCCAAAGGTGATGGTTGAGGTGAATGAGGTTCAGATGGTTGAGGAGAAGGAGTTTCAGAGTGATGAAACTCTGGTTGAGGTGATGGTGGATTAATTTCTGGTTGAGGAGAGGGAGACGGAATTGCTGGTTGAGGAGAAGTTGTTGGAATTTCTGATTGTTCAGGGATAAGGGGTTCTTCTGGAATTGGTGAAAGTGGTTGTTGTTGTGGTTCTTCAGCAGATTGCTGTTGTTCTGGTTGTGGAGGAGGGACAATTTGTGGTTCAGAGTTTGGTTGATCAGAAGTGTGTTGATCTATGTCAGACAGCACTTTGTCAATTGCTGATGTTGTTGAGATTGTTGGTTTGGGATGTTTGGTTCTGGGTCTTCTGAGTTTTAATGCCTCAGAAGGGTCCTCTTCTGGTACAGTTTCATCTATGGTAGGGATGGGGATTGAGATTCTATGAGAGGTTTGAGGAGGAATAGATGCTGGAATAGTAGAAGAATTTAAAACAGAAGCAGCAGATAAATTACCTCTTTTCTTGGGTGTCTGCTGGGATGATCCTTCTGAAGGTGCCTTCCTCTTCTTCGTCTTCTTCAGAGTCACTTCTTGCTGAGGTTGATGCAGAGCTTTGATAATCAGATTTGGATCTGAACCATCTGCCTTGCAAGCATCCAAGTATCTGAGAACCACCTCTGGTTTAGATTCTATTTCAGAAAATAACGGAAAGTCACTCAGAGGCACTCTTCTGCTGGTGATATCAGCAATAGGAGTAGCTCTGGGTTCCTTCTGGATATTTTCTATCAGCTTCATCTTCTTCAAGTTCTTTGCATTCAGAGGTTTCCCAACTGTTGGTTCAATGGTGCTTAGCTCTTGAACTTCTATCAGATGCTCTATCAGCCTATTCTCTGTCAGAATATCTGATATCAACCTTCCAAAGGGTATCCAATCCCTCTTGGTTCTTTCTTCTTCCCTGGTTTCCTTCACACTTGTTCTGAGGTGGTTGAACAGAAAATGAGCCAGATTGATTTTTACCTTCTGATCAATAAAGTAGATCAGAAACTGCTGATCCACATTTATGTAATCAGGTGAACTGGTTGGTTTCCTATGGTTGAAGCACCCCAGAATTATCTTAGCCCAAACTCTGTAATGATCCTTCAGATCTTTGATCTTGCTGCTGGGCACCCCATGAGTGAAAATCCTTGCAGCTATCACACCCACATCAGCACATCTTTCAGCCATGTCCACACAACGGACGCCACTGCCACTGTAACCGATTAGCCTTGCAATGTGATCCTCAGTGATCACAATCTTCTTCCCCATAACAAAGGAGGTGACTAGATGTGTTGAAGCCTTGGCGTGAATCCAGAATTCCTTGACTAGCATAGGGAATGTTGGTCCAACCAACCTGTCAAAATACCTTTCCCACTTTTGTGCCCTAACTTCTTCAGTTAGGTCAAAACCGTTCTCCTTCAAGCTTCCAAAATCAATGATTAATTCAGAAAGCACTTCAAGATTCTTCACAGGAGTGAGGAGTGTTCTGAATGGCACTTGATATTGCTCAGATGATGCTTTCTTCTGAGGACCTGCAGAAGCACTGCTGGAGGTTTCCATGTTCACACTAAAAAGGTTTTGAGAAGAAACTGAGAAAAGGGTTTTTGCAAGAGATGAACTCAGAAATATGCAGAGAATGCTTGAGTATTAGTGAGAGAACGTAAAGAATGAGAATGAGAGATTAATGTGTTTAAATAGATTTTCAAAATATTTTGAAAAGATAAACGTTTTTAAGAAAGAGAAAAAACATGATTGCATTTTAAAAGCATGATTACTTTTCATTAAATGCTTGCTGATTTTGGGGGATTTGAGAAAGATACTTAAAAACGGTTATCAGACATGTGTCTCAATGCACCCAATCAGCGCTTTGCCTTCTCAGAAGCGTGCACGCGTTATGCTTCAAAGATATGCTGATGATTGGATGACACTTGTTTGATGTAGTGATCAGCACGTCTGTCTTTGAGCTTAGACTCTCAGATCTTTAGACTTGCATCTGATACAATCTGCATGTTCTATCTTTCTGAAAGAAGATTGATCAGAAGTTCACAGTAAAACAATTACATTCTGAAGGTAAATATATGGAATTAAAACATTTTCACTCTGGACAGATTTTCATGCTGAGATGTTTCAGAATGAAATTAAACCTATCTTCTGAAAGGGGTTTAGTAAAGATATCAGCCCATTGATGGTCTGTATCTATAAATTTTAAGTTCAAAATACCTTTCTGACTATAGTCCCTAATGAATTGATGTTTTATTTCTATATGCTTAGCTCTAGAATGTAAAATGGGATTCTTACTTAAGCAAATAGCAGAAGTATTATCACAGAGTATAAGAATGTTACTCTCAAAAATCTGGAAGTCTTCAAGCTGACTTTTCATCCAGAGCATTTGTGTGCTACATCCTGCTGCTGCTATGTACTCAGCTTCTGCAGTTGATAGTGCAATTGTTGATTGCCTTTTGCTGGACCAAGAGATCAGATTTTCTCCCAGAAACTGGCAGCTTCCAGAAGTACTTTTACGTTCCACTCTATCTCCAGCAAAATCAGCATCGCAGTAGCCTACTAAGCTGTAATCACTAGATTTTCTATAAAACAAACCCAGATTAGTAGTACCTTTCAGATACTTGAAAATTCGCTTAACAGCTATTAAGTGAGATTCTCTAGGATCTGATTGGAATCTAGCACAGATACAAACACTGAATAATATGTCAGGTCTTGAAGCAGTCAGATAGAGGAGAGAACCAATCATACCTCTGTAGACTTTCTGTTCTACATTTTTGCTTACCTCTTCTCTTTCCAGAATGCACGTGGGATGCATTGGAATCTTTGATGGCTTACATTCTGAGAGGTCAAATTTCTTCAGAAGATCTCTGATGTATTTTCTCTGATGAATGTAAGTTCCCTCTGGAGTTTGATTGATCTGAATTCCTAGAAAGAATTTCAGTTCCCCCATGAGGCTCATCTCAAATTCTGCCTGCATACACTTAGCAAATTTTCTTCCAAGAGAAGGATTAGTAGAACCAAAAATAATATCATCAACATAAATTTGACAGACTAAGATGTCATTCTTAACTGATTTACAGAATAGAGTAGTGTCCACTTTCCCTCTGGTGAATTCATTTTCTAACAGAAAGTTGCTTAGCCTTTCATACCAAGCTCTGGGAGCTTGTTTCAGACCATACAGTGACTTCTTTAGTTTGAAAACATGTTCTGGATGTTTTGTATTTTCAAAACCAGGGGGTTGGTGTACATAAACTTCTTCTTCTATATAACCATTTAAGAATGCACTTTTGACATCCATCTGATACAGAGTGATGCCTCTATTAACAGCAAATGAAATTAAAAGTCTGATAGATTCTAACCTGGCGACTGGGGCAAAGGTTTCTGTATAGTCTATCCCCTCTTGCTGACTATAACCTTGTGCAACCAGTCGTGCCTTGTTTCTGATGACTTCACCTTGTTCATTTAGCTTGTTTCTGAACACCCATCTTGTTCCAATGACGTTGAATCCTTTTGGTCTGGGAACGAGATCCCATACGTCGTTTCTGGTGAATTGATTCAGCTCTTCTTGCATTGCCAGAATCCAGTCATTATCCAGAAGTGCTTCATCAATAGAAGAAGGTTCAATCAGAGACACAAGTCCCATGAGAGTTTCTTCAGAGTTTCTGAAGCTTGCTCTTGTTCTGATTGGATCTTCCTTTCTTCCTAAGATAGTCTCTTCTGGGTTATCCAAGCTGCTTCTGGGTAATCTCTTCTGAGATTGATCAGCAGCTGTTGTAGGATTGCTAGCAGTGCTCCTTTCAGACGTTGAAGGAATGTCTGTGTTGAGAGCTTCTGATGACTTGTCTTCAGAACCTGTAAATTCAATTTCTATACCTGCAAAAACTTCATTCTGCTTTGACTTTTCAGAGTCAAGCTTATCATCAAAACGAACACTGGTTGATTCTTCCACAATCTGTGTTTCTGTATTGTATACTATGTACCCTCTTGAGCGTTCAGAGTATCCTAACATAATACACTTCTGTGCTTTAGAGTCAAACTTGTTCAAATAATTCTTTGTATTTAATATGAAGCAAGTACATCCAAATGGATGAAAATATGAAATGTTGGGCTTTCTGTTCTTCCACAATTCATATGGAGTCTTTTCCAGAATAGGTCTTATTGAGATTCTATTCTGAATGTAGCACGCTGTGTTTATTGCTTCTGCCCAGAAGGTCTTAGCAACGTTTGTCTCATTGATCATGGTTCTGGCCATTTCTTGCAATGTTCTGTTCTTTCGTTCTACAACTCCATTTTGTTGGGGAGTTCTAGGACAAGAGAAATCATGCAGAATGCCTCTGTCATTAAAGAATGACTCAAAATCTTTGTTTTCAAATTCTCCACCATGATCACTTCTGATTTTAACGATTCTAAGATCCTTTTCATTCTGAACTTGGTTACAGAAGGTAACAAACACAGAGTGTGACTCGTCCTTGTGTCTTAAGAACTTTACCCATGTCCATCTGCTATAGTCATCTACGATTACTAACCCATACTTCTTACCACTGACTGAAGCAGTTTTAACTGGTCCAAATAAGTCAATGTGCAGAAGTTCTAATGGCTTAGAGGTAGAAACAACATTTTTGGATTTAAAAGAAGGTTTTGCAAATTTGCCTTTCTGACATGCTTCACACAGAGCATCTGAATTGAACTTCAAATTAGGAAGTCCTCTGACCAGATTGAGTTTGTTAATCTGAGATATTCTTCTCATACTAACATGCCCCAATCTTCTGTGCCAGATCCACTGCTCGTTGTTAACAGACATAAGGCATTTTACATTCTGACTTTTTAGTTCAGAAAGTTTGATTTTGTAAATGTTGTTTTTCCTCTTACCATTAAACAGGATAGTCCCATCTTTCTGACTAACAACTTTACATGATTTTTGATTAAAGATTATATCATAACCGTTATCACTTAATTGACTTATGGATAACAGATTATGCATCAATCCATCTACTAGCAGAACATTATTAATAGAGGGAAGATTTCCATTACCTACAGTTCCAGAGCCAATTATCTTTCCCCTCTGATTGCCTCCAAAGCCAACGTGGCCTCCAGGCTTAAGTTCCAGGCTTTGGAACATATGCCTTCTTCCCGTCATGTGTCGTGAGCAGCCAGAGTCCAGGTACCATGACTGGTGTTTCTGACTTGCTGCTAAAGATATCTGCAACATGTATTATTTTATCCTTAGGTACCCAGATTTTCTTGGGTCCTGATTTGTTAGTTTTACCAAAACTCTGGTTGAATTTTGGTTTCACAGAGTGCTTACTGCTAGTGTATTTAATATCATGTGTGTGACCATATACAAAATGTGAATTTAGAGGAGTGTGTTTAATGGTTAAGTCCATGACATTCTTTGGTGTAGGAACCTTACCTTGGTATCCTATTCCTTTCCTGCCGTTTCTGCTAACTCCATAGATCATTGAAGCCATTTTGCTTCTATCTATGCTTTTAGCTAGGAACTTCTGGAAACTGTGATCATACTCCTTGATGATCTCATCAGCGTTGCTGGGAGTTTCAGAAATTGGTTCCTTCTGAGAGTTTTGTAAAGTGTTTTCTAATTTTGAAATCTTATTTCTCAGCTCAGAATTTTCCAATTTGAGACTCTCAGTCTTATTAGAGTCAGATTCAAGATTCCTTTTCAGATCTCTGAATTTAGCTCTAATTTGCTGATAACGTTCCAGAATCTCATTAAGGCTTTCAACAAGTTCAGCCTTTGTAAAATTAACAGCAAAGTTAGGAAATACCTCTTCAGTATCTGATTCTGAGTATGATTCAGAAGCTTCACTATCTTCTGAGATGTTAGCCATGAGAGCTATGTTTGCCCTTTCATCATCTGATTCTGAGTCAGCTTCAGACGAGTCAGAGTCATCCCATGTAGCCATGAGACTTTTCTTCTTCTCTCTTCCAAACTTCTTTTTGGGCTTTTCCCTCTGAAGCTTTGGGCAGTCACTCTTATAGTGTCCTTGCTCATTGCACTCATAGAAGATGATGTCCTTGGTGTTTGGCTTTTTGCTACTGGAGGAGCCTTCAGATATTCTGTATCCAGAGGAAGAATATGTCCTTCTGTATCTGGAAGAAGACTCGTTCTGATCAGATCTTCTGGGATTCCTGAACTTCCTTTGTCTTTGCTTCCACAGTTGATTTACTCTTCTGGAAAGGAGAGAGAGTTCGTCTTCTTCTGATGAGGATCCATCAGATGTTTCTTCAACTGCCTGCAAAACTTTAGACTCAAATTTTTTGTTAGATTTTAATGCTAAAGGCTTACCTTGCTTCTGAGGCTCGTCAGCTTCTAGCTCTATCTCATGAATTCTGAGGGAGCTGATAAGTTCCTCCAGAGTGATTTTGTTGAGATCTTTAGCTAACTTCAGAGCTGTAACCATAGGTCTCCACTGCTTGGGTAAACTTCTGGTGATTTTCTTGACATGGTCAGCAGTAGAGTATCCTTTGTCCAGAACTTTGAGACCAGCTACCAGAATCTGGAATCTAGAGAACATGGTTTCAATGGATTCAGATTCTTCCATTTTGAACGCCTCATACTTCTGAATGAGCGCCAGAGCTGTTGTTTCTTTGACCTGAACGTTGCCCTCATGCGTCATTCTGAGTGAGTCAAAAATATTCTTTGCCGTGTCTCTGTTGGAGATCTTTTCATACTCAGTATAGGAGATGGCGCTGAGAAGGATGGTTCTGGCCTTGTGGTGATTCTTGAAGTCACGCTTTTGTTGATCAGACATTTTTTTTCTATCAATCTTCTGACCGCTTGCATTCACAGGGTGCGTGTATCCATCTGTCACCAGAAAGAAGCTTTCAATTCTGTCTTTCCAGTAATCAAAGTTTTCTCCATCAAAGACTGGAGGTTTGCCGCTGAATCTGTCTCTGTCCTCATTGTTGTCATTTCTGATGTGAGAATTGTTTCCTGCCATTGTGTTTTTCTGATGCTGGATCTTATACTGACACGGTTAAGTGTTTTAGCTCAGAACCAGGCGCTCTGATACCAATTGAAGTGGTGAAAAACACAAGAAGGGGGGGTTGAATTGTAAAACTGAAATCTAATGCAATGAACAAGATTTTTTATCCTGGTTCGTTTGATCTCAAACTACTCCAGTCCACCCATCAAGGTGATTTCGCCTCTCTCCAACGAGGTCTTAATCCACTATATTCAACTGAATATTACAGACTGCTTTAACAACTGCTAAAGCCTTCTTGATCCAAACCACAACCCGGTGTGTCAAGGAAACACTTTCTTACAGAGAAATCAAATCTAAGTGTGTGAATGTTTTCTACAAAACTGTATCACAACTGTGATGTATACACAAATTGAAGCTTAGAAACTAGATTGCTAAACAATGATAGAATATCAGAATGTGTAGTGTTTAGCAAAACTGAGAGAAAGAAGATTTTGATTAGCTTTTATGCGTGTAGAGATTTGGAGAGCATTAGCCATTTCAATCTTCAAAGTCTTGTTTATATAGCAGTGAGATGTTGAACGTTGGATGCAATATTCTTGATTCAATGCTAATAACAAACTTTCCTTATCGAGCAGATCTTGTCTGGAATGAGGCCGTTGGTATTAATTTGCTTTCAATGCACAGTACCGTTGCTTACTTAATGCAAGTTCTGGCTTGGCTCATTCTGACTCTGCTTAGCTGCTGATGAACTGTTGTGTTTCTTTATCAGAGTGTTGAGCGCAGTCTTGTTCATCAGGCTTCAGCATGTACGTGAGTTGATCATCTGATTCTGACATTCTGATATGGCAACTTCTGATGCTGATGTCTGAAACCAAATTCTGATGCTGATTAGATGTGATCTTGCTTATATCAATCAGAGTATCTGCAAGTCAGAACATAATAATTTTAGGCAGCAGATAGTTCATACATGAATCATATACATAATATATCTTTTCACTTTGTTATCATCAAAACTTAAATATAGGGTAGTAGATTCAAACTTTGTTCTAACAGGGAAAACCTGTCATGATATGATGCATGGTATGTGGATGAAATATTTTCAAGGATCTCGCGGGGTATACACAAGAAAATGTTAGAAATTGAACTTTGATTACAACTTTGAGTGAAAAACTTTGTAGCGTTGAATGTCCTTCTACAAGAATCAAGCTCACCGTGTCAAGTGAGTCATAGCCCTTGACTTAAGTTATCGTGCTTTGGTCTTTGATGGTGTTTGGTTAGAGGAAAATAAATCCTCTTGCCCCTTGATAGACGTCTGGTTCATCATGACCCTGCATCATAGTCCCTTGAGATCCTTGAAATGGTCAATGGAAATGATATGGTATGATGTTATGATGTTATGTACAAGTGAACAAAGCAAAACAAGTCTTTATATACAAATAATCATATACAAACAAAGCACACAATTCCTTAGGTTTAGGCTTTCATGGAATTCATAGGTAAGTACCCTCTTGAATTTTAGTTGGTTCAACCTGTCCTATTAATAGTAACCAGGTTCTAAGGAGTCTCATATCATTGACCTTTCTTTTAGGCATTGTTTTAGCTCAAGCACCAAAGTATTGCAACCAAAATATCCCAAAAGTCCAATCTCAATGAGTGTAGCATCGAGTATCAACCAATCTTTGGTCGAAACCAAAGTCGACCATCTCACTACTTTCTAATGGCTTAAGATGAGTTAATTAAAGGTTCTAAAGGCCAGTTAGCACTTAATAACACTACAAGGAAGCCTAATGTTATCCTTGACTGACTCAAGGAACATTAGTATAAGCTAGAGTATCACGCTAACGTAGCTATCACTTTGTCCATATCCGTCTACATCGTACAACCTCCATGATTTATTGCTACTTACCTAAAAAGGTGCCCCAGATCCAGGTAGAGGATCAATACAAACCCAAACAAGAACCCTAAATGTAAAGCAAGAAATTCAAACAAAGAAAGCATTTTAAAGGTGATCTAGCTCTAAGGTAACCCCACTTTTAAGTTACTCCCCAGCAGAGTCGTCAATTCTGTAATACGGTGGGAGAACTGACTTAGGTGTTTTGTGTTTGATCACAATTATTGCGGATAGCAAGAGTCGCCACCGACTTTTCTTTTATCCAATAAAGGAAAGGGTGAAAAGAACATGAAAGACCTTTAGTGATGTTTTCTTGAGTTCGGGGGGTAGGTTATGAAAAGGGAAGGTGTTAGCACCCTTTTCATCCGTAGTTATCTACGGGCTCTTAGTTGCTTGCTAGATCACTTTTGCTTTGTTTGAAAATGTGCTTTGTGGTGGGTGTAAGTTTGAAAATATTTTGAAAACACCTTTGTTACGGCAAACTTTGTAATGATTCTCGTCTCTATAATAATTTATACAAAGTGTTGGTTTTGAAAATAGTTCAAAGGGAAGTTTGTTTTTGAAGATGTTTTAAAAGTGTAAGTGTGGAGATGGTTTTAGTTTGTGAGCAAACAACTATGAGCGTCCTACCTACTCAAAACGTCTTTGTTCTTTTCTTCCTCCTTTAGATGTTGCTACCTTACCATTGATTGGTAAGAAGCCCCGTCATTTAATGTGAAGGGACAAGCGTGGGTCATCGTATAGTCATATAATGCAACTTATGAGACGTTTTAGCAATTTTCGTAAGGGACTAGATCGTTTATCAGAGGCAGCATCGAGGGACATCAAGGGACTACGATCTTTTTTATCAAGGGTCTTTGCTAAAACGCCCATATTCGAGGGACATGACTATTTTCCGGGGCAACAAGTGAGGTTACGCTAGAGGTGCACGTGTATGAATAGTGTGTTTGATTGCATGCATTTTTGTCTTTGAAATTAGGGTTTTCTAATGGTTGATTTTATCTTGCCATACACGCCCTAATTACTAACAATTTATGTTAAAGCCGTAAATTACGGAAATTAAAATCCTACGCAATTACATCATTAGGGGATAGGGGATACAAATGTATAAATGGGGGTGAAAAGCAATAAAAGTCCTAACTATTACAACCATATTGAATAGCAATGAAAGAAAATACATAGAAAATATAAATAAATAAAAAAAGAAGACAAAAATAGCACAATAGAGAGAAAAAAACAAATCTTTCGATTCATGCAATATGTTCGAAACATGCACCCTTCAATTCATAGAAAAAAACAAATCTTTCGATTCATGCAGCATTTTCGAAGCATGCACCCTTCGATTCAAGACCCTTTTTCTTCTGTTTGGGCCTGTAAAACACTATGTGTCAAAGCATGCACCCTTCGATTCACACACCCTCTTTTCCTTCTGTTTGGGCCTGTGAAGCAATATGGATTGAAGCCTCAAGCTTTGTGTCGAAGCATGCTGTAAATATTTCACTCCAACATTATTTTATGGTATATACAGGTTAGTTCTTAATATATGATTGACAATAAAATAAGATAAACAAAAGGTTAGCTAAGAATGCAATGGTTATTACATGTTATCTTCGAAAATGAACACCAATGATGCTTGAAACGGAGGGTTTAAAGTAAATAAGACTTACCTTGAAGTTGGAGTGTGTGTTTTGGAATTGAGTTATTGCCTTCTATTGTACCCCAAAATTTTCCCTCTCACATATCAAGAATTTGCTCACAAGATCTCCTTGAGTTCAAGACTGCACTAGGGTTTGATCAGGTCAAGACACCTCCTTAAGCACTGATGACCAAAATTAGGGTTTGAGTTTGCACAAGTATTTTTGGACTTCCAATGACTCATATTATTTTCATGGATCATTATGGATCCCCAAGATTACTCATGTCAAGTTTCAAGCCTTGAATCACACTTTTGCTCAGTCAATTGAGCAGTTGACCTAAAAATCAGCTGTATTGGGAAAAAGTCAACTATGGCCAATTTATAGTCAAAATTCATAATTTTTGATACACATCAACATTCTAGACTCATATGTAACATTTGATCAAGTTTGGACCACAACTCCTTAAGAAATTTGATCAAATCTCCAAAAGGGCAAAATGGTCAAAATTAGGGTTTTGACTGAGAAAGGGCAATTTCTGATTTTTAACCTAGCAAATGATCAATGGGTTTAAGGCATGATATCAAGAGTCCAATTGAATCATTTTTAACTAATGACATGGTTCAAAACATTGCAAGGCCATTGGATTGACAGATGAATTTTTCAGTCAACTGATCAAAAGTCTGTATACTGAAAAGTCAAACTTTAACTTTTTGGTCAAGTTCAAGTGCCAAAGATCATAATTCATCAAAACATGTCAAAATATGAAACTTATTCATCAAGAAATCAAAAAGTCAAGATTTCATTTTGAAAAGTCAAAATTTCTAAAAGAAATTTTTTTAAGTGTTGGAAATTTCATGTTTTTTCATAACTTTGAGCAAAATTTTCACCATGATGTAAGATGATTCAAGAGAAACTTCCAACATGAAAGTTGTAGATATCCATGAAATATACAAATTTTATTTACAAAAATCCTTCCAAAAATTCTTATATCTCAAGTTATAATTTTATGAACATGTGGTCATGAAACTAAACACTTAGTGAAATTTTGCCCTATTTTGGCCAGGATTTTGACCTAACTTCATGACACTTTTTCATATAGTTCCAAGGGGAATATTCAAAATAAATTCAAAGATGGGTTGTAGATTACATTGCAAGCTTTCCAAAATGTCCAAGAACTCCTTGAGATCATTCTTGAGTAGGGAGAATCTAAGAGATGAAGTTAGGGTTTCATCACTTAAATTACAAGTCATTTTTTGATGAACACGTGAACCAAATCCATGCTAGACTGCATAATCTTTGCTCTGAATGCCTCAAACTTGTTTGTCACTCCATAATTAAATGTTTAAACAACTGTTAGGGCTTCGATCCAAGCAATTGAGCTATTATCCAAGTTGCATTTCCATTAATGGCACAAAGTTAACATTGCCATTCTTGTAAAGCAAGCTTTTTGCATAAAGTCCATTCTTGAGCATCTAACTTGTTCCCTCTGATCACACTCCATCCATAAAGTCAGAAGCAAGCTTATTTAAAGCATAACCACTCTATGAACCAAGTACAAGGCATGGAAACTTGTTTTGTCAAAAAAAATCACATGTTGAACTAAAACATGTAAATTTGAATTCTGGTCAACTAGAGCACTCCAAACTTGTTGCTTATAAATAGAGTCACTATTTGTGAGCTAAGGGACGAGTTTTAGCACCCTGAAACACTCCCAAATTCCCTCTAGCCAGAAATTGCACAAAAAACTCTGTTGATACACAGTTCTGACCTTAAACTTGTATCTCCCATTTCCCTCGCGCGTTTTCCCTCAAATTCATTCCTAAAGCTTCCTTACATCAAATACAACTCATCCCCATCCTTATTCCAGAACTGTAACACCATTTACCATAACCTCCATAACCAAAAAACAAAATCTGCAACTTGACTTCTCCAGGCCATTCCAGCCACTTTCAACTCAAGCAAACCATTGCAATAGCTTCCTAGGACCTCAAGGAAGCTAACTTGATCATCACCATCACTTGAAACAAGCTCAAACTCAAAACACGACTTCCAATTTTGAGGTAAGTTTTCTCAACTTGGAACTCTTCATACAGGCATCATCAATAGTTAATTGTGAACAAAACACGTAGATATCATTGCCCTGAAGCTAACATTTCCATAGTTTCCATTAATTTTGCTTGAGCTTAGAGAACTTTGAAACTGAAATTTCTGAGATTTTTAGGGTTCAGATTAGGGCCATTAAAATTCATGCTTATCTTTGATATATAGTTTTAATACTTTACATTTCTGAAATCGTGAGAAAATTTGCTACAAGTTTCATGTTTACAGTTTTCATTTTTGATGAGAAATGAGCAAGTTACAGTTGGTCTGGATGAAGGTTGAAGATCAAGTCATTAGGTCGTGTTTTTCCTTGTATATTTATTATTTTTCTTATGTTAATGGATGTATAGTCACCCTAGTGGAAGAAGCGCGTGCCTATAACCTTTGGGACCTGGGTTCGAGCCCCAATGGTACCCTTTTGCATTTTTTTTACACATTTTGGCATTTCTGACTTTTTTGAGCGCCTGGGCCTTATTGGGCTTTTTTTTTTTTTTTGCTAACTAACCCCCTTGCAGGTTGTTTACACCCCTGGCCCAATTTTTATTTTTTTATTTTATTTGTTTTTTTTTCTTAATTATTTTTCACTAATATATTAAATCATAAAAATACTAAAAATGATAAATTTATATTTTGATTTAGTTCTTTTAATTTTCTCATAAAAAATGTTTTATTTAACTACACTTTATTTTTATTTTTTACAAACTATCTTGTAAATTTAATAATTAATTAGGTTAATATTTATTTTTCTTTTATACCTATTAAAATATATTTATTTATATATATAAAAAAAAGGCCAAAATATTTTATGATGCTATAAATTTCTTCAAGACAAAAATACCAAAAAATACATTTTTCTTAAACTTATTTTCTTTTAATCAACTAAATAGAATTAGGGTTTTATTTAAAATCTTTTCTTAATAAATTTAAGTTTAATTAATTATTTTCTTTAATTAACTAGGTTAAAACAAATCCCTTTTTTCTTATGAAAACCAAACAAAATATTCATTTTTTTTACCTTTACATTAATGCATATTTATTCTTTTTGCACATTATATTTATTTAATCTCTTGTACATTAATACCCATTCAATTTGGTTGTAATAGATTAACTAGGTTTATATTCTTGCAATCCCCATTTACAAATTGTACACCCCCCTCCCCACAAATGTTGTAATAGCGTAGTAACTTTAAATTCCATAATTTATCGCTCTATATATAATATGCTAGTAATTATGGTTTGTATGGAAAGACTAAAACCAATACTTAGAAAACCCTAATTCAAGACAAAAACAAGCATGAAAATGATACATTTGCACACAAGAACCCCTAGGTTTATTCCACTTGGTTGCCTTATACAAAATGGCCATATTACGCATGTAAGATATCTTAGCAAAAACAAGCAAATGCAAGATTATAGACCCTCGATGACGCTATCTAAGTTGCCTTTCAAATGATCTTAGTCCCTAAAAAAGAATGCTAAGATACCTTGCAACATTGCTAATCATGATTATACGATGACCCACGTCCGTCCCGTTTACATCCAAAGATAGGGTTGCTTACCAAATCAATGGTTAGGCAGCAATGTCAAAGGAAAAGAAAATGAACAATAAATACTTTTGAGTAGGTAGAATGCTCCTAAATTACTTGCTCAATTTCAAACAAACATCCTTTCTATTTTTCAAAACAATCACTTACACTTTCAAAAATCTTACAAACTTGAAAACATTTTCAAAAGATCAAACATCTTTGTATACATTCTTACAAACAAGAATCATTACAAAGATTGCCTAAACAATGGCCTCTTTACAAAATAATTTCAAAACCACACAAAGTATAAATTTCAAACAAAAGCACGTGATCTAGTAAGTAACTAAGAGCCCATGGAAACCCATGGATGAAAAGGGTGTTAATACCTTCCCTTTTCATAATCTACCCCCCGAACTCAAGAAATAATCTCAAAGGTCTTTCCTGTGCTTTTTCATATTTCCTTTTGGATAAAAGAAAAGTCAGTGGTGACTCTTGCTAACTACAACATTTGCGATCAAACGCAAAACCTTCAAGTCATTTCTCCCACCATATCACACCTTCAAATGCTCTTGGGTTCGAAAGAAAAGAAAAGAGGTGTTATATTTTTTGGTTCAGGGTTCGAAAGAAAAGAATAGAGGTGTTGTGTTTTTTTATTCTGGGTTTAAGAGTGTTTTAAGGCTTCAGCCTTGGGTTCTCTCCTCTCTCTTTTTTTCTTCTTCTATTTTTTCCTTGTCCGAAAGCCTCCCTTAGATGTGTTGTGAAACAATTTATTTATAGAAGAGTTTTGTTGAGGTTTTGGGGGGAAAATGAAATTTGAACAGCTTGGGTATGTTCTTTTCATAGCTTTCCAGGTGCCGCTCTTATGTGCTAGTTTGGTACAAATTAGGAGCAGCATAGCAAGACTATTTTGCAGCAGTTTTGAAGTGTGGTGGCAGCTTGGTGCAAGGCTATTTCATAGCAGTGCAGCAGACTGCTTTTTACATGGTTTTAGGCTATCATGTGGAGAGTATAACAAGCTTGGGCTTGGTATCAT
The DNA here is from genome assembly GCA_948472305.1 of Vicia faba. NCBI lineage: Eukaryota > Viridiplantae > Streptophyta > Magnoliopsida > Fabales > Fabaceae > Vicia > Vicia faba. The sequence goes on from OX451741.1 coordinate 1,108,077,886, forward strand.
ATTGGACTTTATCCAGCAAGCATCTTGAATACTTCACCCTTTCATTTTGATCACATAGATCGATAACCTTCGACCAAACTGATCAACAGACGAAACAATATTTGTTTCCAACAAATGTGTGTCCTTCAAATGGACCACACAACCTTCTACTAGACTCAAACAACAGACGAAACAATATTTGTTTCCAACGAATGTGTGTCCTTCGAATGGACCACATAACCTTCGACCAGACTCAACAACAGATGAAGCAATATTTGTTTCCAATAAATGTGTTCCCTTCAAATAGACCACACACACAACCTTCGACCAGACTCAACAATAGATGAAACAATATTTGTTTCGACCAAATGTGTGTTCTTCGAATGGTCTCAAATATTGAGCATGCAAGATGATCTCATTGGCATAGTCAAAATGAAATAATTTCTGGATTGCTTTCCTACCGGTAACCATCAGTTGATTAAGTGGTCTAAAGTTCAAATGTCCAAACCTCAAATTGTAATTCATAATGTAGAAACTATATGTGTCAAAGGGTTTAGAGGTGGAACCGAAACAGGTTGTTTCAAAGGGAGCCATTGCCTTGTAGATCGAAGCAAGCATGAAGGAAGCCACTGCTTTGTGGATCGAAGCAGGCATGAAAGAAGCCATTGTCTTGTGGATCGAAGCAAGCATGAAGGAAGCCATTGCCTTGTGGATTGAAGCAAGCATGAAGGAATCCACTACTTTATGGATCAAAGAAAGCATGAAGGAAGATATTGCCTTATGGATCGAAGCAAGCATGAAGGAATCCATTTCCTTGTGGATCGAAGCAAGCATGAAGGAAGCCCCTGCTTTGTGGATTGAAGCAAGCATGAAGTAAGCCATTTCCTTGTGGATTAAGGCAAGCATGAAGGAAGCCACTGCTCAGTCGAAGCTTGCATGAAGGAAGCAACTGCTTTGTGGATCGAAGAAAGCATGAAGGAAGCCATTGCTTAGTCGAAGCTTGTGGATTGAAGCTTCTTCTTCGATTTGTCCAAATCTTCCAACCACTCCTTTCGATCAGTCATGTAGCCTAAACCAGATTTTAAATTCAACATAGTTACCTGCATCTCCACACCCTTTTTATCTGCTTTATACTTGTGCAAACTTGAGCTTTTGAAAATCCTTATGAGAAATTTCTTGAGAAATGAGAGGGAAAATTTTGGGGTACAACACTATGTGACGCTCAGTTTAAGGATTCGGATATTAAAGCTTAATTCAAGGAGTATTCTTAGTTTCTAATTATGGAGATAATTTAGGAAACTAATTATTGATGTCCTATTTTCATGAAGGAGTTTTAGCAGACTTTATGCAATCTCTTTACTGTGTTTTTGAAACCCAATCCAGCCCAGAAAAATGTTATAAAAAGGAAGACTTTATACATAAAGAAAATACGATCCAGAGTTGTAAAATTATTAATCTTTAGGGCTTCGTCTGTTTATTATTGTTTGTGATCCACTATTATATTGTTTGTTACTTAAGCTGGACTGCTAGTTGAGTTGTAATTGTAAATCACTCATAATATTTTAAGTAAGAGTGAATTCTGTTTATTGGAGAATGTTTTCTTCTTGATTTCCAATCACTCTTAGCTTCTAAGTATAAAGTGATTGTGTGTTTGTGAAGTTTGTCTTCTAACTCGTTTGAATTGTGTTCTTGTCACTGTTTGTGATTGTCAGGGAAGTGAGAGTGGTCTCATACCTAGGTGAGTCATAGGTAGAAAAATAGCACAGGTAGTGATTAAGTGAGAAGTTGTAAATGGGGGAGTGTGGGTGTTGTTGTACATCAAACTGGGTTAACAATTTTACGTGTTGTTTACTTACTGCACTGTTTTTATTGTTATGCCTTGTCATTGTGTTTATGTTCAAAGATCAATGTCTCGACATCTCTTAGGACATCTGAGATCAGAATACCATAATTTCATTATTGATCAAATAAAATGAGTACATGATTCAAAATCACGATATAAAAGACAACAAATGCATGACATATAGATTACATCCTTCAGACTTGGTATTCATCACCCTTATAAGTTTTAAGGTACTCTATATAGTCATGATCAACATCTGAGTCATACTCAACTTCTTCAAAATGATCTTTCTTCCTTGTGGATTTCTTCATTTTTGTCTATAAAGTTTTCCCTCTTTTAGAGGATGCTATAGACATGCTTGAACCTTCACTTTCTATGATCATTTGAGCTTTTGTAGCTTCAGAAAATTAGATCTTTTCTTCCTTATTCGGATTCTTCATGATTTTTCTAACCTCCTTAGCAAAACATTTCCCTAAGCTCTGATCTTGCTTTGGCTTTCCCATAATGCTTGAAAAGAGAAGTTTGGAGGAATGGATATATGACATTGTTGATAATGCAAAGCTACGCTTTATAGAAAGAAAATGATAGGATCTTGTCAGTTTTGATCTTTGTACACCTATGGATGTAGGGAGGGAGAGAGAGAAAGAGAGAGAGAGAGAGAGAGAGAGAGAGAGAGAGAGAGAGAGAGAGAGAGAGAGAGAGATGTAGGTCTTGGTATTCATGCACGTCTTCCAAGTTCTGATCCTTACTTTTATGTGCTCAGTCGTCAAAATCGAAGTTTGATCACCTTGAAACTTAAAAGATGCTTTTATCAACCATACTAGTCAAACCTTTTTCAAAACCTTCTTGGACTAAGGGAGAGTATGACTGATTTTAGCCTATTTTTATTGAGAATTACTTAATTCCAAACATGGTTTTTATTCTTCAAAATCTTTTTTGTCTTCTATTTTATCTTTTTGTTGATAACAAAGGGGGAGAAGAAAGATAAATATGTAAGCATTTGAACCTGATTTTTTGATATTGTTTATTCTTAAATTCTAAAGAATTGACTAAGTGATTCAATGATAAATTTAATTAACATGCCTAAGACTTAAGGGGAGCTTACAAACCTCACCCTTATGACTTTCAGACTTAGGGGGAGCTTACAAACCTCACCCCTAGGACTATTAGACTCAGGGGGAGCTTATAAATCTCATACCTTGAAGTCAGAATGTTAATTAAATCAACAACCATTATTCTTAAACACTTGTGTTCGTCATCATCAAAAAGGGGGATATTGTTAGAACAAAATTAGTTTATACCATATCCCTTAGGTTTTAATTATAACAAAGTATTTAAAGAACGATTGGGTAGACTAATGTATGTTTAAATGTGCAGGTACAAATATTAATATACTTATTGAAAATCAGTTCTAAAAATGCACTAAACATTGAAAGAGAAGCTTTTAAGAGGCAGATTCTAAAGATAAGACTCTGAAGAATCAACTTCTGATCAAGTCATCTTCTGATGATCAGAACCTGAAGTCTCCAGACTTTGAACTAGTCAACTTTTGAAGATAGAGTTAGCCTTTAAAGAGTCTGAGTCTGAAGGATCAAAAGCTAAGACTCGGAATCTGAAGGACCAGAACCCTAACCCACTAAAAGCTCAAGAACCTAGGATTTTCTGACACATCACTATCAGCTGGTTTGGAAAATGATGGTTTGTGTTTTATGTTCGCAAAATGTCGCGGTAAGCAAGAGTCACCACCGACTTTTATTTTATCCAGCTGGAAAGGAAAAAAGCACAAAAAAATTCCTTTTTTGAGATTTTGAGTACGGGGGGTAGATTATAGAAAGGGAAGGTATTAGCACCCTTTCTATCCATGGTTTTTCATGGGCTGTTAAGTACTTTCTCATCTTTTAAATTGCTTGTGTGTGTTTTGTTTTGAAAAGTTTTTTTTTACTTCTTTTTAACCCTTGCTTATGTCTTCAAGAGTGTTACGAAGTTGTTTTTTTGAAAACTTTGTTTGAAAAGAGTGTAAGTGTGAAAAGTTTGATTTTGAGCAAGTACCTACTAGCATCTACCTACTCGAAAAAAGTTTGTTTATGTTCTTGTTTCCTTTAGACAGTGTTATCCTACTATTGAGAAATAGGTAGCACCGTCGTTAGAGTTGTAAGGGTCAATTCGAAAGGGACGTACGATCACTAAAGAAATGTTAGGATGTTTTAGTAATAACCCTAGCGTCTTAAGATCATATTCGAGGCAACATTTCCGAGGAAACATTTTCGAACGGGACATTTGATCTTTGTTTAGACAGGAGGGCGACTACTAAAACACCCTATACTTAATTATCGTTTACTGAAGGCAACCGAAGTGAGAGTATACCCTAGGAGTGCGCATGTGCGAGTGATTTGATTTCAAGTTATTATCTTTGCATATTAGGGTTTTCTAGCCATTTTAAAATTAGCATGCAATCTTGTCATACAATCCTATTAACATACATCTAACAGTTAATATTTGCGAGAATTAAAATGCGAGAAATAAAAACTACGCTATTAAAAGGTTTTGAGGGAGGGATTAATTACATAGCCAAAAACCCGTAACAATGATAAATAAAAGAAAATCCTAATTAAACTATTACATACTGTGAGCAGTTACATTAATATTTGCAAAAAAATATAAACGCGCGCGATGAATTGAAAGCGAAAGATTTAGGGTTTTGACCCCGACTAAGCCTAATTAAAAGAAAAATCTTTTTTTTTTGTGTTTTTGTTATTTGAGAAAAATGGAGTTTTAATCGAATAAATAAAAACTTAATTACTAATTAATTTAAATTTAAGAAGAATTAAATTAACCTATTTTTGTTTTTTTTTTGTTTATTGAGAAAATAAATAAAAATTAAATCAAGCTAACCCTAATTTTTCCTAATTTGTTTTAATTATGTGAAAAAAGTTAGAATAAACCTAAGTTAAATTAAACTAATATTAAATTAAATTTGATAAATAAATAAAAAACCTAAATCTAAATTTGTGAAATTTGATTTTTATGATTTTTGTTTAAAAAAAATTATTTTTGTTAGAAAATAAATTAAATAAATTAAATAAATTAAAACCAAAAAATAAAAAGGAAGAAAATGGGCCTGGTTTTTGTAGCAAGAAGGGGGGTGTGACTTGTAAATCTGAGCCCAATAGTTATGGCCTGTTTGACTTTGCCCGATCCCATGTGTGCGCTTGACTCATGCCCATGGTGGACCTTCATTGGGAAGGCCTTGAATATGTAGGGAAAAATAACATGAAATAATGTGAGGACCTGGGGATCAAACCCAGGACCTTAGGCGTTTTTACCCTGTGCGCTTACCAGTTGAGCTGGCTTTGTTAGTTGTACAAAGAATAACAAACAAACATTATATGGAAAAACAAAATATCAATTCTCCAGCGCGCGAAATTTGAATCTGCCCATTCACCACCTGCCACGCCATCATCGTCCTCATGGCTTCTGTCGTTTTAGACAAACTACTTTTACCTACGGACACTGGGCGTAGGTACAACCCTTGTCCACTCCAAAATCTTGTCTCTGCATGATAAATCATAACCAGTGGTACCAATCAACTCGTTGCAACCTCACGAGCATCATGGTACCACTATCCATGGCCAATTGTTCCTGCACACAAAACCCAGTGTGTTTCAAGGCGCGAGAAAGCTTGCTAAGGGTTGCAATGTCATCCAGGGATATCCAGCAAGCGATTGGGATGCTTAGAATGGCTTGAGATAGCCTGAATCCTGAAAATTGATTTACAACTTTCTTGAATTTTTTGCAAGTTTGCTTTCTATTTTGCACGCCTCTAAATCACTTGTTTCTGATCTGCAAATGTTCCTTATGTACCCTAGAATGAATTAGGGTTGCAAACTCGTTTCAAATCTTCTTCAATTATGATCATTGATTCATGATTTGATTCTTTGTGCAAATCTTTCCAAATCAAGCAAAATGCAATCTTTTGTATCCATATGAGCCTTGCATGATTTGATTCCATCTCCAGCTGTATAATAGACCTAAACATGCACAAAATCTCAAGCTTTGATTAGTCTTTGATATTTTCATGATTTTATTTCGATTTTATTTGATTTAATTGAAATAAAATCAAAATAAATGACAAAAATAAAATAACGACAAATGGAAGGGATCATGGGTTGTGGGTCACATTACAAACTCAGTGCAAGTATAAAAAGTTGGGCCCATTTGGCAAAAATTACAATTTTGGTCACATTTGACTTTTGGCAATTTTGCAAAAACGGCCAACTTTACAAATGCATAACTCTTTCAATTTTGACCCTAGATATGTGTTCTTGGACTTTTTAGAAAGCTTAAGATGTCCTCTAAGCAACCCTGGTTTTCTAATCTCAATTTAGTCTTCCATGTTCATGTATGAAGCTTTGACATGAAAGGTGTTTTTGTTGACTTTCCAAAATGACCTATAATGTCCAAATTTATATCTTCTTGTGAGTGCATATTTTGAACTTGGGAGATGAATATGAATTGTAGGGAATTGCATCCTCTTAAAAATGATCTTTGGATGGGTCATTTCTGATAAAGTATGAGAAAGTTGTGCTTGGTCAAAGTTGGGATGACTTTTCCTATAAAACCCTAATTTAGCAACTTTTGGGTTTTAATGAATTGTGAGAAATTCTTGAGGAATCATGATCAAACTTTGATAAAATGATGAATAATACTTCAAAATGATAGTGTTGACCTAAAATATTGAAGTTTGACTGTATGTGGGCCATAGTTGACTTTTGCCCTAGCACAGTCGATTTTCAGACTCTTTTGGCAATTGACTGAGCAAACTTCCTCTGCAAGGCTTGAAACATGGCATGGATGATCTTGAGAACATATTAGGAAAATGGTGAGAATTTGGGATCCTTTGGACTCAAACATCTTGATGCAAACTAAAACCTTAATTTGATGTAGACTGCCTTAGAAGAGAGTTTGTTTGGTCAACCCTTGGACTTCCTTGAGCAATTTGAGGACCTCACTTGAAATGTATTGAGAAATATAGGAGGGGAAATTTTGGGGTACAATAGTTGCCCCTCTTCAATCTTATTAAACCTGAGGATGTAGATTGGCTCGTCTGCCTTTCGTGATCCGAAGGTGGAAGATGATTGAACACTAGAGTGCCCAGAAATTTGCACTCACATGAAGTGGTACTCGTCTTGCAATGTCGGGAATGGGCTTATATTTGCCATTTTGAAGTCAATGACGGAAGATGGGCTTAAAGATGCCATCAGAAGAAGTTTCGATCGCATAGGAGATTCCTTTGCGAGAGCCCGTACGCCTATTGTTGAGGAGGACTATGCTGGGGAATGCTGGTCTCTGTCTTGAAAGAAATAGAGTTTTAAGAACTTCAGTTATCTGTTACTCTACTGGGGAATCATCTCTTAGTAGAGGAGGTGAAATTGAACTGCTATTTGGTTGTTCTCCAAGCTTTATAGTGTTTTGCTGAGGAAAATAAGACCGACTGCTATCTGGTCGTGCTCCAGGCTTTACAGTGACTTACTGGGGAGATGAGATTAGACTTTCTATCTGGTTGTAATCCAGGCTTTGCAATTTCTCAATTCTTAACTGGTCGTACTCCAGGCTTCAGAATGAATTAGGTGGTTATCCGGTCGCATCCGGGCTTCCATCTGATTTTTAAGGCATACTAATATCCGGTCGATTTCCGGGCTTCATAATAATTGGCCGAGTAAACTGCTATTTGGTCGAATTCCAAGCTTCGCAGTACGGTATACTGTTATCTGGTCGTGTCCCAGGCTTCAATGTTATTTGCTGCTATCTGGTCGTGATCTAGTCTTCACAGTGTCTTATACCATTATCTGGTCGATTCCAGGCTTCATGGTGTTTTGTATTGCTCTCTGGTCGATTTCCAGGCTTCACAATAACTTGCTGAGGGTTAAGTTGTTTTCCGGTCGATTTTCGGGCTTCATAGCTTGAACTGGAATAGAAATCTTAGTATCGATTTAACTGAACCAGAGAAAACTTGTGAGAACTTGATTGTATCTTTCCCTGAAAGGTAAAGAGTTAGTCGTATGTAATGTCATGATGTGTGAAATGTATTGAGTAATGATGTTCTCAAAATAAATGAGATTGTGTTGTATGATGCGTATGCGTATGCCATGATGTATGGATATGCAATGTTCTCGTGATATTCTCCGGCTCGGGAAAATAAATCCCGGACTGCTGTTGGAGAGTATAAGGAGGTGAATTCTTCGTTTTCGCTGGGGATAGTGACCGAAGATGATTAACTGGAGACTTGTGTTTATTCTGCTTGAGAACATTCCCCTGGGAGAAACTCTGTTTTGAGAACAACCTTGTGGGAGACTGACTCTGCGGGGAAGAGAGATATTTTGTTGGACGATCTGCCAATTTGGAGAAACCACTCCGCTGGGGATGAATTACCGTTGTTGGTGATAATGAACTCTGTCGGGGATTGAATTTCTGCCTATGGGAGAAATAAACTCAGTAGATGGTAATATTTTATTGCTGGTGATAGATAAACTCTTCTTAGGGAAAATTTTGCCGACTCATTCGCGATTATGAACCTCGGTTGGGTAGAGCTAACACCACTGTTTTCGGATACTTCCTACTTTGTAGGGAGTATATGTATCTTTAGTCATATTCTCAAGCTGGCTCTATCCCTGTATCTGGTGGGTTGAGCAACTGTAAAGTTTAGACAGTTCTTGTTTGCCCCTGTTCCTGGAATTACGAGTAATTGTCTTTTGTTTTGTATGTAAATATTTATGAGCAGCAATTATTTTCAAATGCGTATATCAAAAATGTATCATTGGTCGTTCTCGCAAAACAAAACAGAAAAAAGCAAAACAAGTTGAGATTTCTCATGAAAATGAATTGTATTGATTTTTGAAGTTGGCCTGTAATAGGCGTTTTGTATAAGGAGGTTGACGTCCTATTAAGAGAATGTCGCCGAAGAATAGAAATTATACAATTTGTGCAAAAGAAAGAAAAAACAGCTATGTGATCAATCCCACTGGGTTCCAACTCTGCTATTGCCTTTATATCTTCAAGCGTCTCATCACTTTGCTACTTGGTCGAAGGTAGATCAAATTGATTGGCATCGTCCGAGCTTGATAGTCGATACTGAAGTCTGGTTGCAAGATGATCCAATGAGACATAGTGTTACGCTTCAATCCCTAATTTTTTCCTGGACCGCTCTTTTGGGTTTTCAGTCCATCGGGATACCCTTTTTTGCCCAAGCCACCTTTTCAGGTTTTCGACTCACCGGGTGTATAGTTTTTTTTTCATCCCTTACTTTTTCCCAAACCCTTTTGGTTCGCCGGGAAGCCCTTATTTTTGCTTAGGCCAGTCAACCTAGCGGGTCTTTAATTATGCATAGTATCTTTTCACTATGTTCGCATTGACGGGGTGAGGAAGGTTGTCACCATCCACAGTGGTTAGAATCATAGCTCCTCCTGAGAAAATGTTCTTAACCACAAATGGTCCTTCGTATGCGGGGGTCCACTTGCCCCTGGGATCACCTTGCGGAAAAATGATGCGTTTGATCACCAAATCCCCGACTTGATATTCTTGACGTCTGAATTTCTTGTTAAAAGCCTTGATCATTCGCTTTTGATACGTCTGACCATGAAAAATAGCAGTAAGTCTCTTTTCATCGATTAGATTTAGCTGATCAAGCCGGGTTTGGATCCAGTCGTCTTCGCTCAAACCCGCATCCTTTATAATCTGGAGAGAGGGTATTTGGACTTTGATGGGTAGGACCGCCTCCATGCCATACACCTAAGAGTAGGATGTTGCCCCTGTCGATGTCCGTGCTGAGGTACGATACCCATGAAGAGCAAATGGTAACATCTCGTGCCAGTCTTTGTACGTCACTGTCATCTTCTGCACAATCTTCTTGATGTTCTTGTTAGCTGCTTCAACAGCCCCATTCATCTTCGGCCGGTAGGGAGAAGAGTTATGATGTTGTATCTTAAATTGTTTGCAGAGCTCGGTGATCATCGTATTGTTGAGATTTCTACCATTGTCTGTGATGATCCTCTCTAGTACACCGTATCGACAGATCAGATTGTGTCGGATAAACCGTGCCACGACGTTCTTGGTTACTGTAGCAAAGGAAGCTGCCTCAACCCACTTCATAAAGTAATCAATAGCTACCAGAATGAAACAATGCTCGTTAGGTGCAGCAGGTCTGATCTCGCCAATCATGTCGATGCCCCACATTGCAAAGGGCCAAGGAGCTGTCAGAACATTCATAGGAACTGGAGGTATATGCACCTTATCAGCATAAACTTGGCACTTATGACAGGTTCGAGAATGCTGATAAAAATCGGCTTCTATAGTGGACCAATAATACCCTTCCTGTAGGATTTTCTTCGCCATGGTATGTCCACTGGAATAAGTTCCGAAGGTACCTTCATGTAACTCGGCCATGATCCTTTCCGCCTCTCTTTTTTTCCACACAACACAATAAGGTTGAATCATGGTTACGCTTATAGAGGATCCCATTACTGATGAGGAACTTTGCGGCGAACCTTCTCAAGAACTTCTTATCATTAACAGATGCACCCTCGGGGTATTCCTGAGCCTCGAGATACCTCTTTACCTCGTGAAACCAGGGTTTATCTGCCACCTCTTCAGTCTCAATGTCACAGCAATCTGTGGGTTCGTCCAACCTCTCGATGGTAATCTGGGGAGCTTCATTATCCCACCTGACTTTGAACATAGAAGACATGGTAGCTAGCGCGTCCACTAACTGGTTCTCTTCTCTAGGGAAGTGTTCAAAGGTTATCTCCTCAAAGTGTGGGAGCAACGTCAACACATACTCTTTGTAAGGAATAAGATTTGGGTGCTTCGTATCCCACTCTCCTTTGATCTGACTGATCACTAAAGCAGAATCTCCGGATACACTCAAGAACTTAATCCTCAAGTCAATAGTAGCTCGAAGACCCAAGATACATGCTTCATACTCCGCCATATTATTGGTGTAGTTAAAACATAATCGGGCGGTGAACGGAGTATGACAACCCTTAGGAGATATAATCACAGCGCCAATGCCATTACCCAACGCGTTTGATGCTCCATCAAAATACATAGACCATCGGGATCATTCCTCGGGTCCTTCACCCAGTCCAGGTTCTTCACAGTCGGTCACCAACATGATGTTCTCATTCAGGAACTCCAAATTCATAGACTGATAGTCATCCACGGCCTGATGCGCCAAATGATCCGCCAATACACTCCCCTTGATTGATTTTTGGGTTGTGTATTGGATGTCATATTCGGTTAAGATCATCTTCCATCTTGCTATTCTTCCGGATAAGGCCGGCTTTTCGAAGATATACTTGATTGGATCCATCTTTGATATCAATAAGGTGGTATGAGTCAGCATATACTGTCTCAGCCGGTGAGCCGCCCATTCCAAAGCGTAGTAAGTTTTCTCGAGCAATGATTATCGGGTCTCACAGTCGGTAAACTTTTTACTAAAGTAGTAAATAGTGTGCTCTTTTCGGCCAGACTCGTCATGCTGCCCCAGCACGCACCCCATTGAATTATCCAGTACCGTCAAGTATAAGATCAAAGGTCTTCCTTCAACTGGAGGCATCAAAATTGGCGGTTCTTAAAGATATTCTTTGATTCTTTCAAAAGCAATCTGACATTCATCATTCCATCTTACCACTTGATCTTTCTTCAGCAGCTTGAAGATTGGCTCACAAGTAGCGGCCAGGTGTGAAATGAATCGGGCGATGTAGTTCAGACGTCCCAAAAAACCTCTAACTTCCTTTTCTGTGCGGGGAGTCGGCATCTTCTGTATGGCCTTTACCTTGGCAAGGTCCACCTGAATACCCTTATCATTGACGATGAAACCCAGCAGCTTACCAGACCTTACCCCGAAGGTGAATTTATTCGGGTTCAACCTCAGCTTGTACGTCTTTAACCTGTCAAACAATTTCTAGAGATGGTCGAGGTGCTCTTCCTCAGTCAGGGACCTTGCAATCATGTCATCTACATAAACCTCAATCTCATGGTGAATCATGTCGTGGAACAAAGCGACCATGGCGCGCTGATAAGTTGCCCCAACATTCTTCAACCTGAAAGGCATTACCTTGTAACAGAAGGTGCCCCACTGTGTAACGAAGGTTGTCTTCTCCATGTCTTCAGGAGCCATCTTGATCTGATTGTAACCAGAAAAACCATCCATGAAGGAGAAGATCTTATGTTGTGCGTTGTTGTCGACCAGAACATCGATGTGAGGAAGTGGGAAGTCATCTTTGGGGCTTGCCCTGTTCAGATCTCTATAGTCCACACACATCTGTATCTTACCATCTTTCTTAGGCACTGGAACAACGTTGTCAACCCACTGCGGATAAGAAGTGAAAGCTAAAAATCCCGCGTTGAACTGTTTCATGAATTTAGTTTTGATTTTTTCAGACATCTCAGGGCGCATACGGCGAACCTTCTGCTTTACCGGAGGAAAGTCTTCTTTAGTCGGCAGGCGGTGTACCACAATATCAGTGTCCAAACCAGGCATATCTTCATAAGACCAAGCGAAAATCTCAACATAGTCGTGCAGCATCTGTATTAATCGTTGTTTGAAACTAGGCTCCAGATTTGCACCTATCTTAACCTCCTTCTTGTCTTCCTCTGTACCCAAATTTATTGATTCAACTGGCTCTTCATGAGGCTGTATGACCCTTTCTTCCTGCAGTAATAGTCTAGTAAGCTCTCCAAGAATCTCACAATCATCCTCACCTTCGTCCTCAGCTTGGTTGATTGGATTTTCGAAGTCATAACTGGCAGTAGCAGAGTTGTTATCAATGGGATCCATAGTGGATATGGATCTGCATTATGATACGTGAGTGTGTGTAAGAGGATAGTTGTTTTAATTGAGTGAGAGACAGAAAAGAAAAACAAAGAGCGCAAAATTTGTAATGCAAGAAACGTCCAATGCTTTATTAATGATATATGAAAATGACAAATAATAAGCCCTCACAAGCAAGGCCAAGGTGCCTCGGGCAAGGCACCAGGCCGTAAAGTTTCAAACTATTTATTACAACTCTTAAAACAAAAGTCAATTACTGTGGAATAAAAGAAACAGGTATGAAGTCCTTCGTCGTCCAGTTGTTCAATCCATCATTGGTTGTTGGGTAGATCCAGCTGTCGATGTCTGAATCTTCTTCATCATCTTCAATTGCATTAACTCCCTGATTGTTAATGTGCAAAGGAGGTCTTCCAATCCGTGCGCCCCTAACAACCCTTTGAGCTCCTGTAGTAAAGCCCAAACCAAATTTGTCAGTTTTGTGCGTGAAGTCAGGGAGCCGACCCCAATTGGTATACCCACCTTCTTCGATTACAGCCCTGGCATCCTTGAGCGAAGCCATCTTCATCGGAGGTTTGTCAGTAGCAACTTCAGTTGACGCCAAAGTCTGAGGGACCTCTTCAAAGTTCTGGCAAGGGGTTTTGATGAACTCCCCATCCATCTCCACATAGAGAAAGGAATTGAGATGACTCACCATATACTCCTCTTCTCCTCGTACCGTGATAATCTTCCCCTTTACCGGATATTTCAACATTTGTTGGAGCGTGGAAGTCACTGCCCCAGCTTTATGAATCCAAGGACGGCCCAACAAGCAAGAATATGATGGCTTGATATTCATCACGTAGAAAGTGGACCCAAAGGTCTGAGAGCCAACTTTGACAGGGATGTCCACCTCCCCGTGCACCATACTTTTCGACCCTTCGAAAGCCCTGACCATAATATTGCTCGGCTTCAGAATCAAATCTTCATAGTCCAGGGGGTCTAATGCTTTCTTTGGCAGAACATTCAATGAGGACCTGGTATCCACCAGTACATGGGCCATAGTGGTGCCCCTACACTCGATCGAGACGTGTAGAGTGTCAATATGATTCCTTCCTTTAGCAGTCAGATCTGCATCTGAGAAACGCAACCCATTGTCGGTAGTCAAACTAGTTACACAGTCTTTGAATTGATCGACTGAAGTTTCCTGCGGTACATACGTAGTCTTAAGGAATGCAATTAGAGCCTTCGCATGGGCTTCAGAACATAACAACAAGGACAACATGGAGATTTTTGACGGGGTCTGCCCCAGCTGCTCGACTATGTTGTAGTCGCTCTTCTTAATAATCTTCAGAATTTCTTCTATCTCTTGTTTCGAGGTTTCTACAATGATCTTCTTAGGTGCCTCTGTCCGGGCAGTCTCGCCTGTGATTTCTTTGCCCCGAGTTTCAAATGGCTCGGCGACAGGGGTGATAGCCGGAGTAAGAACCGGAACAGTAGTTGATGTACTAGCAGATGGAATGGCAACAGGTTTGTGGACAGTCGGAGGGGAAATCTCGGGAGAAAAGAGTCTTCCACTTCTGGTGACCTTGCTAGCCCCCACAATATTGCTAACATCAGCAACAACTTCCTCTTGTTTAACTCCATGGTAATACACATCAGCACCATAGTGCCAAGGGACAGCCTTGTCTGAAGTGTATGGGATAGGACCAGGGATAGTAATTATTAACGGAGCAATTCTTGTGACAGATGTAATCCTAACAGGCTTTCTCGAGGAAACCTTGGAAGGATTGGCGGAAATGGTTATGATGGCAAGATCTTGAATTGGAACCAACAGAATCAGAGTCTTTTCGAACAGGATCTATTTGTTTTCCATCAGGCGCTGAACACCTAATTTCAATAAGTGGCAACCAGCAGGCAGAATTGAACATATGTGGCAACCTTCACAACAACTTGGAAATAAACTGGCTAAAAGCAAATTCTTCTTAACTGTCATCAAAGGAGTAGATATTTCTTCCACATAAGTCACAAATAAATCATCGTCCACAGCATTTACTCCATGACCATGTTTGGGCATGGGAGCAGTTATGACGTTGGGCTTCTCCGGAGCGTCAAACTCAATCTCTTTGGCTTCGATAAAATCTTGCACCTTGTTTTTCAAGGCCTAACAGTTGTTTGTATCATGACATGGACTTTCAGAGTGATAGGCGCAGCGGGCATTTGGGTTATAGTGGGGAGAAGTAGTGTTGGGGTTCTTTGGGGCTTCCCTCAGAGCTACCAGATTGGTCTTCAATAATTATGGTAGAATTTGAGACAAGGTCATATTGAGCCGAGTGTACTACTTATGTGGTCTTTCCACCCTTTGTTGATTGTTACATTATGGAGCAACTGTGGGTCTTGATATTACTACCGCATTTACTGCTTGTCGGTGTTCAGGTCTGATTTGGTCCCTCGGGTCGTAGACTGCACTAGCTTCTTCTTACCGGTGAAAGGCTTCTTCCCTGCACTTGATGAAGTATCCTTTTGTATCTTACCACTTCAGATACCAGCTTCTACTCTCTCTCCAGTCAAAATCAACTCAGTAAACCCAGATGACGAACTGCCGATCAGATGATTGAAAAATTGACTAGATAGTGTCCCCAAGAACATATCAACCAACTCCCTATCATACAAAGGGGGTTGGACTCTTCCATCCAAGTCTCTCCACTTTTGAGCATAATCCTTAAAACATTCACTTGCACCCATAGACATACCCTAGAGCTGAGTACGAGTGGGAGCAAGGTCGGCGTTATACTGATACTGTCTATAAAAAGCGACAACAAGGTCTTCCCAGTTTCGGACATTAGCTCCTTCCAATTGATAAAACCATTCAAGCTGAGTCCCTGACAGACTATCTTGAAAGAAATGCAGCCACAAATTTCTATCAGCAGTGTGGGGTTGGATTTTTCTGACATACGAGCGGAGATGGATTTTTGGACAGGATACTCCATCGTACTTGGCAAAAACTGGAGCTTTAAACTTATGAGGGATTACCACTCCCGTCACCAATCCCAGTTCTCTGAAATCCAAATCAGGAATTTTCTGAATCTTCATAGCACTCGGTCGGTCTTCTAGTTTCTTGTACCTATCCTCAGCATGAGGATATTGCTCATCATCAAAATCAGTATTATTATCAGTAACTACAGGACTGGAACCCTTTTCTTCTTCTTGGTTTTCCCCATCCTTGGACGAGGAGATCAGATCAGCCTGTTGTTGTAACCTATTCCCAAACCTTTTGCCCATACTCAGAAGAACGACCTTCTTCTTCTTCTTCTTCTCCTTTATAATGAGAGTCTTCAAATCCTCTTTCCCTTTAGCCAAGCTCAAGAACATCTCTTGGAATTGGGCGTTTTGTGGCTGAAGATCTTTGATGGCTTGATCAGAAGACATTTCAGAAGACATTTCTGCTGAAATAAATAGCTAAGGAGATGAGAAACCTGTAACGGTACCTGTAATGATATGCATGATAATGGGATGCGTATGTAATGATTTCAAAGACTTTGGGCGATTTAAATTTGCAAACCACAAATAAACAAACTGTATTAGATTAACTCATAAAAGGTTCAACACTGCCTTTGAAGCGTTACAAAGAAGTAAATGAAAAACAAATCTAAAACTAGAAAATCAAAAATCAAAAATCCATTGGAAGCTTCCCCTTCGTGCTGACGTAGTCATTGATCACTTTTTCTTTCTCGAGCTGCCTGGTGAGCTTCAAAATCTTCCTTTCTTGCTCATGGTACTTCTCCTGGTAAGTATCCTTTTCTTCTTTCAGTTGAATCCAAGACCTCTACAATGCCCCAGGATCAGTGGGCATATAAGGATAAAGAACCGTGTAAGGAACGCCTTCTTCATTAGTGGGCTCCACAATCATTGGCAATACGGCTTCATAAGGCATCCCAAGCTTATGGGAACGAGCTCGGACCCATTGTAAGTAAGGCTGCATAGGAAGGGAAGTTCTTGGTCCCAACTCTTGAGGGTCAGATCTGTTCACCATGCCCCAAGATCGTATAAACCTTCGGCGATGCTCCTTAATGTCTTCCTTGTAGTCAAAGGCAATATCCTCAAGAAGTAGCTCATGGGGACCATCTCTCCGAGCACAACCAAATTGTCGTAAAGCTAAACAAGGATTGTAGGTTATACCCCCTCTGATTCCAAGCAAAGGGACATTAGGATATCCCCCACAACGATGAATGACAGCAGTGTCTTCCATAGCCCGGGAACACCAAAGTGTTTGTATGGGTAAGTGACATTATTCTGTAAGACCAACCCAAACCTTCTTTGTTCTTCAGCATAGACTTAGGGAGGTGCGAAATAAACCACCTCGACAGCAATGACATGCAACACATAAGAGTTCCTCTTCTTCGTACAGTACGAGTGTAGAGGGCATGCAAGATATCACCCATTAGAGTAGGCATATGATTGCGAGAAAGAAAAATTTTGACAGCATGCACATCTACAAAAGAATCTGGATTTGGGAAGAGAACCAAACCATAGATAAGGAGAGCCAAAATGTCTTCGAAAGCCTGAAAGTCTAAATTATCCCAGAATAGCTGAGCCTGATCTATTAGAAATTTGGCTAAGAACCCTTCGACCCCGCTTCGTGTTTCCCAATTGGATACTACATCAGCTCGTTTCAGATGCAGAGCTGAGACAATGTCTTCTGGTCTAGGAGTTTCTTCCATACCTGTGAAGGGTACCTGCTCAAGGATGGATATGCCTAATAAGTGAGAAAACTCTTACAAAGTGGGAACCAGCTGATAATCTGGGAAGGTAAAGCAGTGATGCACAGGATCGAAGAACAGGAAAAGTACACTCATCATCTGCTCATCAAACTTTGAGGTAACCAGGCTAAGAAGCTGACCATGTCTCTTAATGAACCTAGAAGTCTAAGAAACTCTTGAGGCTAACTCTTTAAGTTGAGCAGGTATTTGCACAAAGTTAACTCGGATGGTATTTCTACGCACGGAAGCCATAATCTGCAAAACAGAACAAAGATAAATCCCCTTGGTCTTAGAAATGGTTAGTCTAATGAAGTATGCATACTATGTTATGATGCATGATGTCATGATAAAAAACAACAGGAATAGCAGATAACAGGCATGGCAAAGGCAAACAAGTCACACAAAAGTCCTTAAGTTTAAGGCTTGCATGGGGTCAAAGGTACTACCCTCTTGAAGTTTAGTTGGTTTCAACCTGTCCTAGAAAAAGTAATCGGGTTCCAGAGGTTCTCAATATCACTGACCATCCTCCATCGGTCATGGTTTCAGCTCACGCAATCTTTTCTTGCGGCCGGAACTATCTCGAGAGTATGGTCTCATGAGTGTAGCATCGAGTATCAACCAGTTCTCAGCTTTATACCGAGACCGGCTATCTCACTACTTTCTAATGGCCAAGTTGGTCGATTAAAGGTTCTAAGGTCAGTTGATGCTTAACGACACACATAACAGCCACGTATTCTCCTCGTTTCTCCACAAGGGATACCGGTACCAACCAATGTTCCACATCAACGTAGCTATTGCTTCAACCGTATCGGTCTATGTCGTACAGTTCCCTCACAGTTTATTGCTACTTACCTAAAAGGTGTCCCTGAAGTAGTGAAAAACACAAGAAGGGGGGGTTGAATTGTAAAACTGAAAATCACTGCAATGAACAAGATATTTTTATCCTGGTTCGTTTGATCTCAAACTACTCCAGTCCACCCGTCAAGGTGATTTCTCCTCTCTCCAACGAGGTCTTAATCCACTATATTCAACTGAATATTACAGACTACTTTAACAACTGCTAAAGCCTTCTTGATGCAAACCACAACCCGGTTTATCAAGGAAACACTTTCTTACAAAGAAGATAAATCTAAGTGTGTGAATGTTTTCTACAAAACTGTATCACAACTGTGATGTATACACAACTTAAAGCTTAGAAACTAGATTGCTAAACAATGATTGAATAAGAGAATGTGTAGTGTTTAGCAAACTGAGAGAAGGAAGATTATGATCAGCTTTTAGGCGTGTAAAGATTGGAGAGCATTAGCCAATTCAATCTTCAAAGTCTTGTTTATATAGCACTGAGATGTTGAACGTTGGAGCAATATTCTTGATTCAATGCTAATAACAAACTTTCCTTATCGAGCAGATCTTGTCTGGAATGAGGCCGTTGGTATTAATTTGCTTTCAATGCACAGTACCGTTGCTTACTTAATGCAAGTTCTGGCTTGGCTCATTCTGATTCTGCTTAGCTGCTGATAAACTGTTGTGTTTCTTTATCAGAGTGTTGAGCGCAGTTCTATTCATCAGACTTCAGCATATACGTGAATTAATCTTCTGATTCTGATATTCTGATATGGCAACTTCTGATGCTGATGTCAGAAACCAAAATTCTGATGCTGATTAGGTGTGATCTTGCTTATACCAATCAGAGTATCTGCAAATCAGAACGTAATAATTTAGGCAGCATATAGTTCATACATGAATCATATAAGTAATATATCTTTTCACTTTGTTATCATCAAAACTTAAACATAGGGTAGTAGATTCAAACTTTGTTCTAACAATCTCCCCCTTTTTGATGATGACAAAAACTAGATATTTTTTAAATGAAAATAATGTAAAAAGGTGTCAGAGAGATGCATCAGAGTAAGAGGTTATCAAAGATAAGGGATAAAAGGATATTAGAGTTGAGAGATACTCCCCCTGAGTTTATTACTTCCCTTTTTGATTACAAGTGTTCTTCGGGATCATATCTTTTTGCCTTTCTTTGAACATCAGAGTATCAGAGTCTTTAACTATCAGAAGCTTTGGATCAGCATATCAGAGCAGAGCTTCAGATCAGCGTATCAGAGCTTTTCTTGTCAGAGCTTTGCTTTGGATCAGAGTATCAGAGCGGATCAGAGCTTTTATTCTTCAGAGTGTCCAGGAGCTTCCTTGTGCCTGTAGACTTTAAGCAAAACAGAAAACATTTTCAAGTATAATAGAGTTAGAATGTTCGAGAATTTCTGTCTTAGTAAACCGTTATTGTTTAAAATATCATTCTTGTTCTCCCCCTTTTTGTCAGCAATCAAAAAGTGTAGGTGATGTGCTAAAACAAATTAAGATCAGAAAAACTTGTCATATTAAAAGGGTTCAGAATCAAACAAAATATATTCAAACAGTACATCAGAAAATTAAAGAAAACATGAAAATGACATGAATAAAAAAAAAACTAAGGTTGGGGAGGAAAGCGTGTGAACAGGTTCTCCAGCATGGCTTTGATCTGATCAGCAGTCTCATTCTGCTTGTGCACCATGCTGACAACAGTGTCAATCTTGCTATCCTGCACATCCATTCTTTCTTTCATCTTCTGGTCGTTTTCATCCATCCTCTGCTGCAGACGCATGTCATTCAGCTTCAGTTCTTCTGCTTGACTTGCTTCAGCTTGAATGGTCTTGTCTTCTTCTGGTTGCACCTTTGAAGCTAGCTGTTTCTCAGACCAAGGTTCACTATCCAGAGGGAGCACAGCTTCCTGAGGCAGCTGACTTTCAACTTCCTTCAGCAGCTTGCTGAAGTTCTGTTGTGCCTGCTCATAGTTGATATCCTGCAACTTGAGGGCTTCAGCACGTACCCAAAGTCTGAATTGTGGCCAGAGCTGGTCAGAAGCAGCTGGGTCAATCATTCCAGGACAGACTTGCTTCAGAGAAGCAATCCATTGCTGCAAACCTGTTTCAAAATTCATAATACCAGAGCCAACATCTGGTTGTTTTGGTTTTGGGATGGCTATTTTGTGTTTCAGATCAGTAAGACGGTCAAGGCTGGTTAAGTCTATGAATGTCCTGCTGGGGTTTTCGGTGGTTTGCTTGGCAGCTGTTTGTTTTGGAGATGGAGTAGGAGAATCAGAAATTATGATTGGATTGTTTGGTGTTTTGGGAGTATTTGGTGGTGTAGATTCTGGTGAGGATGGCAACTGTGCCATGGTGACTTTTGTTCCACATGGCAGCTGGATTGCCAGAGGTTGTGGTTCAGATGATTGAGGTGAATGAGGTTCAGAAGGTGGAGGAGTTTGAGTTTTAGAGTGATGAAACTCAGGTTGAGGTGATGGTGGATGAATTTCTGGTTGAGGAGAGGGAGACGGAATTGTCGGTTGAGGAGAAGTTGTTGGAATTTCTGGTTGTTCAGGGATAAGGGGTTCTTCTGGAATTGATGAGAGAGGTTGTTGTTGTTCTGGTTCTTCAGCAGATTGCTGTTGTTCTGGTTGTGGAGGAGGGACAATTTGTGGTTCAGAGTTTGGATTGGCGGAGTGATCAGAAGTGTGTTGATCAATGTCAGACAGCACTTTGTCAATTGCTTATGTTGTTGAGATTGGTTTGGGATGTTTGGTTCTGGGTCTTCTGAGTTTTAATGCCTCAGAAGGGTCATCTTCTGGTTCAGTTTCATCTATTGTTGGGATGGGGATTGAGATTCTATGAGAGGTTGGAGGAGGAATAGATGCTGGAATAGTAGAAGAATTTAAAACAGAAGCAGCAGATAAATTACCTCTTTTCTTGGGTGTCTGCTGGGATGATCCTTCTGAAGGTGCCTTCCTCTTCTTAGTCTTCTTCAGAGTCACTTCTTGTTGAGGTTGATGCAGATCTTTGATAATCAGATTTGGATCTGTACCATCTGCTTTGCACGCGTCTAAGTATTTGAGAACCACCTCTGGTTTAGATTCTATCTCAGAAAATAAAGGAAAGTCACTCAGTGGAACTCTTCTGCTGGTGATATCAGCAATAGGAGTAGCTCTGGGTTCCTTTTTGATATTCTCTATCAACTTCATTTTCTTCAAGTTCTTCGCGTTCAGAGGCTTCCCAATTGTTGGTTCAATGGTGCTTAACTCTTGAGCTTCTATCAGATGCTCTATCAGCCTATTCTCTGTCAGAATATTTGATATTAACCTTCCAAAGGGTATCCAATCCCTCTTGGTTCTTTCTTCTTCCCTGGTTTCCTTCACACTTGTTCTGAGGTGGTTGAACAGAAGATGAGCCAAGTTGATTTTTACCTTCTGATCAATAAAGTAGATCAGAAACCGCTGATCCACATTTATGTAATCAGGTGAACTAGTTGGCTTCCTATGGTTGAAGCACCCCAGAATTATCTTAGCCCAAACTCTGTGATGATCCTTCAGATCTTTGATCTTGCTGCTGGGCACCCCATGGGTGAAAATCCTTTGAGCTATCACGCCCACGTCAGCACATCTCTCAGCCATATCAACACAGCGGACGCCACCGCCACTGTAATCGATTAACCTTGCTATGTGATCCTCAGTGATCACAATCTTCTTCCCCATAACGAAGGAGGTGACTAGATGCGTTGAAGCCTTCGCATGAATCCAGAACTCCTTGACTAACATAGGGAATGTTGGTCCAACCAATCTGTCAAAATACCTTTCCCATTCCTGTGCCCTAACTTCTTCTGTTAGGTCAAAACCGTTCTCCTTCAAGCTTCCAAAATCAATGATCAATTCAGATAACACTTCAAGATTCTTCACAGGAGTGAGGAGTGTTCTGAATGGCACTTGATACTGTTCAGATGATGCTTTCTTCTGAGGACCTGCAGAAGCACTGCTGGAGGTTGCCATGTTCACACTAAAAGATTTTGAGAAGAAACTGAGAAAAAGAGGTTTTGCAAGAGATGAACACAGAAAAATGCAGAGAATGCTTGAGTATTAGTGAGAAACTGTAAAGAATTAGAATGAGAGGTTAATGTGTTTAAATAGAGTTTCAGAATATTTTGAAAAAGTAAACGTTTTTAAGAAAGAGAAAAATCATGATTGCGTTTTAAAAGCATGATTACTTTTATTAAATGCTTGCTGATTTTGGGGGATTTTAGAAAGATACTTAAAAACGGTTACCAGACATGTGTCTCAATGCACCCAATTAGCGTTTTGCCTTCTCAGAAGCGTGCACGCGTTCTGCTTCAGAGATTTGTTGATGATTGGATGACACTTGTTTGATGTAGTGATCAGCACGTCTGTCTTTGAGCTTAGACTCTCAGATCTTTAGACTTGCATCTGATACAATCTGCATGTTCTATCTTTCTGAAAGAAGATTGATCAGAAGTTCACAGTAAAACAATTACATTCTGAAGGTAAATATATGGAATTAAAACATTTTCACTCTGGGCAGACTTTCATGCTGAGATGTTTCAGAATGAAATTAAACCTATCTTCTGAAAGGGGTTTAGTAAAGATATCAGCCCATTGATGGTCTGTATCTATAAATTTTAAGTTCAAAATTCCTTTCTGAATATAGTCCCTAATGAAGTGATGTTTTATTTCTATATGCTTAGCTCTAGAATGTAAAATGGGATTCTTACTTAAGCAAATAGCAGAAGTATTATCACAGAGTATAGGAATGTTACTCTCAAAAATCTGGAAGTCTTCAAGCTGACTTTTCATCCAGAGCATTTGTGTGCTACATCCTGTTGCTGCTATGTACTCAGCTTCTGCTGTTGATAGCGCAATTGTTGATTGCCTTTTGCTGGACCAAGAGATCAGATTTTCTCCCAGAAACTGGCAGCTTCCAGAAGTACTTTTACGTTCCACTCTGTCTCCAGCAAAATCAGCATCGCAGTAGCCTACTAAGCTGTAATCACTAGATTTTCTATAAAACAAACCCAGATTAGTAGTACCTTTCAGATACTTGAAAATTCGCTTAACAGCTGTTAAGTGAGATTCTCTAGGATCTGATTGGAATCTAGCACAGATACAAACACTGAATAATATGTCAGGTCTTGAAGCAGTCAGATAGAGGAGAGAACCAATCATACCTCTGTAGACTTTCTGTTCTACATTTTTGCTTACCTCTTCTCTTTCCAGAATGCACATGGGATGCATTGGAATCTTTGATGGCTTACATTCTGAGAGGTCAAATTTCTTCAGAAGATCTCTGATGTATTTGCTCTGATGAATGTAAGTTCCCTCTGGAGTTTGATTGATCTGAATTCCTAGAAAGAATTTCAGTTTCCCCATGAGGCTCATCTCAAATTCTGCCTGCATACACTTAGCAAATTTTCTTCCAAGAGAAGGATTAGTAGAACCAAAAATAATATCATCAACATAAATTTGACAGACTAAGATGTCATTCTTAACTGATTTACAGAATAGAGTAGTGTCCACTTTCCCTCTGGTGAATTCATTTTCTAATAGAAAGTTACTTAGCCTTTCATACCAAGCTCTGGGAGCTTGTTTCAGACCATATAGTGACTTCTTTAGTTTGAAAACATGTTCTGGATGTTTTGTATTTTCAAAACCAGGGGGTTGGTGTACATAGACTTCTTCTTCTATATAACCATTTAAGAATGCACTTTTGACATCCATCTGATATAGAGTGATGCCTCTATTAACAGCAAATGAAATTAAAAGTCTGATAGATTCTAACCTGGCGACTGGGGCAAAGGTTTCTGTATAGTCTATCCCCTCTTGTTGACTATAACCTTGTGCAACCAGTCGTGCCTTGTTTCTGATGACTTCACCTTGTTCATTTAGCTTGTTTCTGAACACCCATCTTGTTCCAATGACGTTGAATCCTTTTGGTCTGGGAACGAGATCCCATACGTCGTTTCTGGTGAATTAATTCAGCTTTTCTTGCATTGCCAGAATCCAGTCATTATCCAGAAGTGCTTCATCAATAGAAGAAGGTTCAATCAGAGACACAAGTCCCATGAGAGTTTCTTCAGAGTTTCTGAAGCTTGCTCTTGTTCTGATTGGATCTTCCTTTCTTCCTAAGATAGTCTCTTCTGGGTGATCCAAGCTGCTTATGGGTAATCTCTTCTGAGGTTGATCAGCAGCTGTTGTAGGATTGCTAGCAGTGCTCCTTTCAGACGTTGAAGGAGTGTCTGTGTTGAGAGCTTCTGATGACTTGTCTTCAGAACCTGTAAATTCAATTTCCATACCTGCAAAAACTTCATTCTGCTTTGACTTTTCAGAGTCAAGCTTATCATCAAAACGAACACTGATTGATTCTTCCACAATCTGTGTTTCTGTATTGTATACTCTGTACCCTCTTGAGCGTTCAGAGTATCCTAACATAATACACTTATGTGCTTTAGAGTCAAACTTGTTCAAATAATTCTTTGTATTTAATATAAAGCAAGTACATCCAAATGGATGAAAATATGAAATGTTGGGCTTTCTGTTCTTCCACAATTCATATGGAGTCTTTTCCAGAATAGGTCTTATTGAGATTCTATTCTGAATGTAGCACGCTGTGTTTATTGCCTCTGCCCAGAAGGTCTTAGCAACGTTTGTCTCATTGATCATGGTTCTGGCCATTTCTTGCAATGTTCTGTTCTTTCGTTCTACAACTCCATTTTGTTGGGGAGTTCTAGGACAAGAGAAATCATGCAGAATGCCTCTGTCATTAAAGAATGACTCAAAATCTTTGTTTTCAAATTCTCCACCATGATCACTTCTGACTTTAACGATTCTAAGATCCTTTTCATTCTGAACTTGGTTACAGAAGGTAACAAACACAGAGTGTGACTCGTCCTTGTGTCTTAAGAACTTTACCCATGTCCATCTGCTATAGTCATCTACGATTACTAACCCATACTTCTTGCCACTGACTGAAGCAGTTTTAACTGGTCCAAATAAGTCAATGTGCAGAAGTTCTAATGGCTTAGAGGTAGAAACAACATTTTTGGATTTAAAAGAAGGTTTTGCAAACTTGCCTTTCTGACATGCTTCACACAGAGCATCTGAATTGAACTTCAAATTAGGAAGTCCTCTGACCAGATTGAGTTTGTTAATCTGAGATATTCTTCTCATACTAACATGCCCCAATCTTCTGTGCCAGATCCACTGCTCGTTGTTAACAGACAGAAGACATTTTACATTCTGACTCTTTAGTTCAGAAAGTTTGATTTTGTAAATGTTGTTTTTCCTCTTACCATTAAACAGGATAGTCCCATCTTTCTGACTAACAGCTTTACATGATTTTTGATTAAAGATTATATCATAACCGTTATCACTTAATTGACTTATGGATAACAGATTATGCATCAATCCATCTACTAGCAGAACATTATTAATAGAGGGAAGATTTCCATTACCTACAGTTCCAGAGCCAATTATCTTTCCCCTCTGATTGCCTCCAAAGCCAACGTGGCCTCCAGGCTTAAGTTCCAGGCTTTGGAACATATGCCTTCTTCCCGTCATGTGTCGCGAGCAGCCAGAGTCCAGGTACCATGACTGGTGTTTCTGACTTGCTGCTAAAGATATCTGCAACATGTATTATTTTATCCTTAGGTACCCAGATTTTCTTGGGTCCTGATTTGTTAGTTTTGCCAAAACTCTGGTTGAATTTTGGTTTCACAGAGTGCTTACTGCTAGTGTATTTAATATCATGTGTGTGACCATACACAAAATGTGAATTCAGAGGAGTGTGTTTAATGGTTAAGTCCATGACATTCTTTGGTGTAGGAACCTTACCTTGGTATCCTATTCCTTTTCTGCCGTTTCTGCTAACTCCATAGATCATTGAAGCCATTTTGCTTCTATATATGCTTTTAGCGAGGAACTTCTGGAAACTGTGATCATACTCCTTGATGATCTCATCAGCGTTGCTGGGAGTTTCAGAAATTGGTTCCTTCTGAGAGTTTTGTAAAGTGTTTTCTAATTTTGAAATCTTATTTCTCAGCTCAGAATTCTCCAATTTGAGACTCTCAGTCTTATTAGAGTCAGATTCAAGATTCCTTTTCAGGTCTCTGAATTTAACTCTAATTTGCTGATACCGTTCCAGAATCTCATTAAGGCTTTCAGCAAGTTCAGCCTTGGTAAAGTTAACAGCAAAGTTAGGAAATACCTCTTCAGTATCTAATTCTGAGTCTGATTCAGAAGCTTCACTATCTTCTGAGATGTTAGCCATGAGAGCTATGTTTGCCCTCTCATCATCTGATTCTGAGTCAGCTTCAGACGAGTCAGATTCATCCCATATAGCCATGAGACTTTTCTTCTTCTCTCTTCCAAACTTCTTTTTGGGCTTTTCCCTCTGAAGCTTTGGGCAGTCACTCTTATAGTGTCCTTGCTCATTGCACTCATAGCAGATGATGTCCTTGGTGTTTGGCTTTTTGCTGCTAGAGGAGCCTTCAGATCTTCTGTATCCAGAGGAAGAATATGTCCTTCTGTATCTGGAAGAAGACTCGTTCTGATCAGATCTTCTGGGATTCCTGAACTTCCTTTGTCTTTGCTTCCACAGTTGATTTACTCTTCTGGAAAGGAGGGAGAGTTCGTCTTCTTCTGATGAGGATCCATCAGATGTTTCTTCAACTGCCTGCAAAACTTTAGACTCAAATTTTTTGTTAGATTTTAATGCTAAAGGCTTACCTTGCTTCTGAGGCTCGTCAGCTTCTAGCTCTATCTCATGACTTCTGAGGGAGCTGATAAGTTCCTCCAGAGTGATTTTGTTGAGATCTTTAGCTAGCTTCAGAGCTGTAACCATTGGTCTCCACTGCTTGGGTAAACTTCTGATGATTTTCTTGACATGGTCAGCAGTAGAGTATCCTTTGTCCAGAACTTTGAGACCAGCTACCAGAATCTGGAATCTTGAGAACATTGTTTCAATGGATTCAGATTCTTCCATTTTGAACGCCTCATACTTCTGAATGAGCGCCAGAGCTTTAGTTTCTTTGACCTGAACGTTTCCCTCATGCGTCATTCTGAGTGAGTCAAAAATGTTCTTTGCTGTGTCTCTGTTGGAGATCTTTTCATATTCAGTATAGGAGATGTCGCTGAGGAGGATGGTTCTGGCCTTGTGGTGATTCTTGAAGTCACGCTTTTGTTGGTCAGACATTGTTTTTCTATCAATCTTCTGACCGCTTGCATTCACAGGGTGCGTGTATCCATTTGTCACCATATCCCACAGATCAGCATCATGTTCCAGAAAGAAGCTTTCAATTCTGTCTTTCCAGTAATCAAAGTTTTCTCCATCAAAGACTGGAGGTTTGCCGCTGAATCTGTCTCTGTCCTCATTGTTGTCATTGTTGGTGTGAGAATAGTTTCCTGCCATTGTGTTTTTCTGACGCTGGATCTTATACTGACACGGTTAAGTGTTTTAGCTCAGAACCAGCAGCTCTGATGCCAATTGAAGTAGTGAAAAACACAAGAAGGGGGGGTTGAATTGTAAAACTGAAAATCACTGCAATGAACAAGATATTTTTATCCTGGTTCGTTTGATCTCAAACTACTCCATTCCACCCGTCAAGGTGATTTCGCCTCTCTCCAACGAGGTCTTAATCCACTATATTCAACTGAATATTACAGACTGCTTTAACAACTGCTAAAGCCTTCTTGATGCAAACCATAACCCGGTTTGTCAAGGAAACACTTTCTTACAAAGAAGATAAATCTAAGTGTGTGAATGTTTTCTACAAAACTGTATCACAACTGTGATGTATACACAAATTGAAGCTTAGAAACTAGATTGCTAAACAATGATTGAATAAGAGAATGTGTAGTGTTTAGCAAACTGAGAGAAGGAAGATTATGATCAGCTTTTAGGCGTGTAAAGATTGGAGAGCATTAGCCAATTCAATCTTCAAAGTCTTGTTTATATAGCACTGAGATGTTGAACGTTGGAGCAATATTCTTGATTCAATGCTAATAACAAACTTTCCTTATTGAGCAGATCTTGTCTGGAATAAGGCCGTTGGTATTAATTTGCTTTCAATGCACAGTACCGTTGCTTACTTAATGCAAGTTCTGGCTTGGCTCATTCTGATTCTGCTTAGCTGCTGATGAACTGTTGTGTTTCTTTATCAGAGTGTTGAGCGCAGTTCTGTTCATCAGACTTCAGCATATACGTGAATTAATCTTCTGATTCTGATATTCTGATATGGCAACTTCAGATGCTAATGTCAGAAACCAAAATTCTGATGCTGATTAGGTGTGATCTTTCTTATACCAATCAGAGTATCTGCAAATCAGAACGTAATAATTTAGGCAGCATATAGTTCATACATGAATCATATAAGTAATATATCTTTTCACTTTGTTATCATCAAAACTTAAACATAGGGTAGTAGATTCAAACTTTGTTCTAACAGTCCCCAGATCCGGGTTAGGATCTATAGTAACTCCCAAACAAAACCCTTAAAAGTAAAACAACCAAAACAAACAAGAGAAGCAATTTATGATGAACTAAATCCTAAGGTATACCCTACTTATTTATTCCCCAGCAGAGTCGTCAGTTCTGTGATACGGTGGCAGAACCGACTGCTTTGGAAAATGCTGGTGTGCGTTTTGCATTTTATGTTCGCAAAATGTCGAGGTAAGCAAGAGCCTCCACCGACTTTTATTTTATCCAACTGGAAAGGAAAAAAGCACAGAAAAATTCCTTTTTTGAGATTTTGAGTATGGGGGTAGATTATAGAAAGGGAAGGTATTAGCACCCTTTCTATCCATGGTTTTCCATGGGCTCTTAGGTACTTGCTCATCTTTTAAATTGCTTGTGTGTGTTTTTTTTTAAGTTTTGTTTTACTTCGTTTTAACCCTTGCTTCTGTCTTCAAGAGTGTTACGAAGTTGTTTTTTAAAAAAACTTTGTTTGAAAAGACGGTAAGTGTGAAAAGTTTGATTTTGAGCAAGTACCTACTAACATCGACCTACTCGAAAAAAGTTTATTTCTATTCTTGTTTCATTTAGACAGCGTTATCCTACTATTGAGAAATAGGTAGCACCATCGTTGGAGTTGTAAGGGTCAATTCGAAAGGGACGTACGATCACTAAAGCAATGTTAGGATGTTTTAGTAATACCCTAGCGTCTTAAGATCATATTCGAGGCAACATTTCCGAGGCAACATTTCCGAACGGGACATTTGATCTTTGTTTAGACAAGAGGGCAACCACTAAAACACCCTATACTTAATGATCGTTTACCAAAGGCAACCGAAGTGAGAGTATACCCTAGGAGTGCGCATGTGCGAGTGATTTGATTTCAAGTTATTGTCTTTGCATATTAGGGTTTTCTAGCCATTTTAAAATTAGCATGCAATCTTGTCATACAATCCTATTAACATACATCTAACAGTTAATATTTGCGAGAATTAAAATGCGAGAAATAAAAACTACGCTATTACAAGGCTTCGGGGGAGGGATTAATTACATAGCCAAAAACCTGTAACAACGATAAATAAAAGAAATCCTAATTAAACTATTACATACTGTGAGCAGTTACATTAATATTTGCAAAAAAAACATAAACGCGCGCGATGAATTGAAAGCGAAAGGTTTAGGGTTTTGACCCCGACTAAGCCTAATTAAAAGAAAAATCACTTTTTTGTGTTTTTGTTATTTGAGAAAAATGGAGTTTTAATCGAATAAATAAAAACCTAATTACTAATTAATTTAAATTTAAGAAAGAAGAATTAAATTAACCTATTTTTGTATTTTTTGTTTATTGAGAAAAGAAATAAAAATTAAATCAAGCTAACCCTAATTTTTCCTAACTTATTTTAATTATGTGAAAAAAGTTAGAATAAACCTAAGTTAAATTAAACTAATATTAAATTAAATTTGATAAATAAAAAAAACCTAAATCTAAATTTGTGAAATTTGATTTTTATGATTTTTGTGAAAAAAAGAAATTAATTTTGTTAGAAAATAAATTAAACAAATTAAATAAATTAAAACCAAAAAATAAAAAGGAAGAAAATGGGCCTGGTTTTTGTAGCAAGAAGGGGGGTGTGACTTGTAAATCTGAGCCCAATAGTTCAGGCCCGTTTGACTTTGCCCGATCCCATGCGTGCCCTTGACTCATGCCCATGGTGGACCTTCATTGGGAAGGCCTTGGATCTAGCCTGTTGATGGCTTGGATGCCCAGATTTGGAGAGTGCATGATGGACTTCATGGGGTATCAACACACCTGAATATGCAGGGAAAAATACAATGAAATAATGTGAGGACCTGGGGATTGAACCCAGGCCCTTAGGCGTTTTTACCCTGCGCGCTTACCAGCTGAGCTGGCTTTGTTAGTTGTACAAAGAATAACAAACAAACATTATATGGAAAAATAAAATATCAATTCTCCAGCGCGCAAAATTTGAACCTGGCCATTCACCACCTGCCACGCCATCATCATCCTCGTGGCTTCTATCGTTTTAGACAAACTACTTTTACCTACGGACACTGGGCGTAGGTACAACCCTTGTCCAATCCAAAATCTTGTCTCTGCATGATAAATCATAACCAGTGGTACCAATCAACTCGTTGCAATCTCACGAGCATCATGATACCATTATCCATGGCCAATTGTTCCTGCACACAAAACCCAATGTTTTTGAAGGCGCGAGAAAGTGTGCTAAGGGTTGCAATGTGATCCAGGGATATCCAGCAAGCGATTGGGATGCTTAGAATGGCTTGAGATAGCCTGAATCCT
Organism: Vicia faba; assembly: GCA_948472305.1. Lineage (NCBI taxonomy): Eukaryota > Viridiplantae > Streptophyta > Magnoliopsida > Fabales > Fabaceae > Vicia > Vicia faba. The sequence goes on from OX451741.1 coordinate 1,108,108,925, forward strand.
TAAAATTGATTTACAACTTTCTTGAATTTTTTGCAAGTTTGCTTTCTATTTTGCACGCCTCTAAATCACTTGTTTCTGATCTGCAAATGTTCCTTATGTACCCTAGAATGAATTAGGGTTGCAAACTCGTTTCAAATCTTCTTCAATTATGATCATTGATTCATGATTTGATTCTTTGTGCAAATCTTTCCAAATCAAGCAAAATTCAATCTTTTGTATCCATATGAGCCTTGCACGATTTGATTCCATCTCCAGCTGTATAATAGACCTAAACATGCACAAAATCTCAAGCTTTGATTAGTTTTTTATATTTTCAGGATTTTATTTTGATTTTATTTGATTTAATTGAAATAAAATCAAAATAAATGACAAAAATAAAAGAATGACAAATGGAAGGGATCATGGGTCTTGGGTCACATTACAAACTCAGTGCAAGCATAAAAAGTTGGGCCCATTTGGCAAAAGTTGCAATTTTTGTCACATTTAACTTTTGGCAGTTTTGCAAAAAGGGTCAACTTTACCAATGCATAACTCTTTCAATTTTGACCCTAGAGATGTGTTATATGACTTTTTATAAAGCTTAATATGTCCTCTAATCAACCCTTTTGGTCTCATCTCAATTGAGTCTTCCATGTTCATGTATGAAGCTTTGACATGAAAGGTGTTTTTGTTGACTTTCCAAAATGACCTATAATGTCCAAATTTATATCTTCTTGTGAGTGCATATTTTGAACTTGGGAGATGAAGATGAATTGTAGGGAACTGCATCCTCTTAAAAATGAGCTTTGGATGGGTAATTTCTGATAAAGTATGAGAAAGTTGTGCTTGGTCAAAGTTGGGTTGACTTTTCCTACAAAACCCTTATTTAGTAACTTTTGGGTTTTGATGAATTGTGAGCAATCCTTGAGGAATCCTGATCAACCCTTGATCAAATGATGAATAATCCTTAAAAATGAGAGTGTTGACCAAAAATCTTGAAGTTTGACTGTATGTGGGCCACAGTTGACTTTTGCCCTAGCATAGTCGATTTTCAGACTCTTGGGCAATTGACTGAGCAAACATCCTCTGCAAGGCTTGAAACTTGACATGGATGATCTTGAGAACATATTAGGAAAATGGTGAGAATTTGGGATCCTTTGGACTCAAACATCTTGATGCAAACTGAAACCCTAATTTGAGGTAGACTGCCTTAGGAGAGAGTTTGTCTGGTCAACCCTTGGACTTCCTTGAGCAATTTGAGGACCTCACTTGAAATGTATTGAGAAATATGGGAGGGAAAATTTTTGGGTACAACACAATGATATTAACCATATGAATAAGCTTTACAACAAATATGTTGATACTTCTCTCCAAAGACTCTCTTGTGTTTGAAGTTATCTCCAACGACTCTTTCGTGGAACTCTATAAAAGAAGCTAAAGATTTGGTGAAAGACACAACAATATGCCTTGACAAGAAAAAGAGAAGTTACTCTATTGAAAAAAAATAGAACAAGCTAACTTAGAACTTCTTACCAATTGTACATTCTTAAAAGTTCTTAAGTCTTAGTGTTTTCTGTGTTGTATTTTGTTTACACCTCTGATTGTATATCAAGCATAATTGTCACTTTGTCACTATCATTTATCTCTCTTGCATGTATATTTGAGCAGTGAAGTATCTTTCTTGTATTCTTGAGAAATTATAAGTCTCTTGCCTACGTGCTTGAGCAGTTGGAAGTCTCTTGCTCGTGTGCTTGAGCAATCAAAGGTCTCTTGCTTGTGTGCTTGAGCATTGAAGTCCCTTGTTTGTGTGTTTAGGCATTAGAAGTATCTTGCTTGTGTGCTTGAGTAACTTGTGATCAGATTTGGTTATAGTGGAGATATCTTGGAATTATAAGGGGACTTTACTACTCTTGATTTGTAGGAGGAACTAGGATAATTTCTTGTGTGTTGTCTTGCTCTCTTCTTTATTTATGTTCAACATTATTCTATTGTTATTCATCAGACTCTAAATTAGATTATGAACATTATAATAAGAATCTGATAAACGATCTTAAAGAGAAAAAGTCAATACAATTCAATCCCCATTCTTGTGTTTTTATCACCTTCATAGTGTAAATGCAATAATCATCACCAACGGTTCTCATATGAACTACATATCTCAGCAACAAGCAGTACATCATATAATGAAAACATTTATCAACATACTACTTACCATAATACTCATATACATATAACAATTTGTGTGACAATGACAACACTAACTCAATTCCATAATTAAATAACACATCTCAAAGTTAACTCACCAAAAACAACAACAAAACATCATCCGCGCACGACATAATTCATCATAATTCATCACAACTCAGCATAACAATTAATCATATAATTCAGCAATACTCATCCCATAAACACCACACAAAAAGTACCACATTTAGATCCTCGTGTACATATTTAACCTCTTGGAATGATACCATGAGTTATTCCTACGCTCTAGATTTCCAACGCTTCAAACCGTGTCTCAACCGGAGTCACGAAACTTAAATTATGGCGAAAATGGGAAAACTAGTCTATCGGTGTATTGGAACCAAACGATTACTGTAATGGACCAATCAATTGCTGCAATTAATTGTTGATGGTGGACCAATTAATTGGTATGAGCTTGTTGTAAAATATTTTTTGTTCAATTCAATGAACCAATCGATTGTTCGAGAGGAACCAATCGATTGTTGTAAAATATTTTCTGTTTAATTCAATGAACCAATCGATTATTAGAGGGGAACCAATCGATTGTTGTCTGGAATGTTTCCAGAAATCCTTCTTCTAAACTCGTCTCCTCCATCATCTACCCATTCCAAACCCTACTCGATCATATATAACATGTCCAATCATCTCACAACATGAATTCAATGTCATATATCAGTTACACAACATTTAACACATCATACTAGATATAATGACCAATTATCTCATCAACTTATCAAAATTCAACAACACATTCATCATATTAACACATATTGGTATGAACACCAACAATCCAAATTTCACATATGATGGTACACGAATTTCAATAGTAAAGTCAAAGCACTAATTCATGTTTATCACAATAATGTGAGTTAAGTTTTACACAAACCTTCTCCAAAACACACAAACTCAAAAATGGAGAAAATATAAGAAGATGGTGAGGATCCTTCTCTACTAATTAACACCCATAGTTGAGTAATCTCCCCCCCTATGTTAATTTTTCAGCAACAATTCAAATTTGGCAATGGAGTTCTCTAACTTTTTCTTTTCTAGATTTTCTACTCTTTGGCCTCTTCTGTACACTTTTTCACGTACTGTCAAAATCCTCCACTCCTCTCACTCTTTATATTTATTTAACCTAATTTTTATATTAATTAATTAATTCTACTACCACCCTCCTAATTTTATTTTGTTCCTCCTTACCACCCAATACTCTTCATAATTCAAGTTTTCACCCTCAACACTCATAATTCCCTATTTTTCTATTATTTTAGTTAAATAAAATTTAAAATGGTTCTAATAATTCTATTAAATCCCAATATCCCCAAATAAATCACACAAACAACCCCAATACCAAAATAAATAAATAAAAAGCATTTAAAAATTCAATTAAAATAATTAATCGAAAATTCACGGTGTTACAACTCTTCCTCACTTATTGAATATTCGCCTTTGAAAATTAACTGAATAAAATAGCTCTGGATAAGACTCTCTCACCCGACTCTCCAGCTCCCACGTCATAATTCCTCCAGCAGGTCCTTCCCATACTACCTTCACCAATACGATCTCCTTACCCCTCAAGAGTTTCAATTCCCAATCATAAATCTACAATGGTGATGCCTCCATAATTACGTTATATATCACTTGCACATCATCCATTTGAATCACATGAGAAATATCAGGAACATATTTCCAAAGTTGATACACGTGAAAAATACTATGATGATTTGAAAGAGACGGTGGCAAAGCAACTCTGTAGGCCACTTCTCCCACTCTCTTCCGAATATGATAAGGACCAACGAAACAAGGTGTGAGCTTTCAAGAATTCAACGCACGACCAACACCAGTCACTAAAGTGTCTCTCAAAAACACATGATCTCCCTCTCATAAATCAAGTGATTTCCTTTGCTTAACGTGATAACTCTTCTATCTGCTCTACGGTGCCTTTATATTCTCTTGAATCATCTTGATCTTCTCTGTAGTTTGTTGAACAATATTTGGTCCAAGCAGAACATTTTCACCAGAATCATACCAACACAAAAGTTTCCTACACCTCCTACCATACAAAGCTTAAAAAGGTGTCATTCCAATACTATAAGTAAACTCGATCAACGACAAGTAATTTTCCTAGTTAACTCAATTCTCCAAAACATTAGCTCTCAACAAATCTTCTAAAGACTGGTGTTTCTCTATGTCTGACCATCCGTCTATGGATGGTATGCCGAACTCAACCTCAACTTGGTTCCCAAAGCTTCCTACAAACTATCCCAGAACCTAGATGTGAACCTTAGATCTTTATCAGATACAATGCTAGAAAGAATACCATGCAAACTACCAATATTCTCGATATACACATCAGCTAGCTTCTACAACATATAACAGATCTTTATCAGAATAAAATGAGTTGACTTGATCATTATCCCTCAGTGACATCTAAACTTGATTTGTAGTCATGAATCTCAAATTTGTACTCTCTTCGGTTTCTAGAAATAACACAACCTCGTTCAAAAACCCATACTCATATAATTAGAGGCAGACTGAACTAACCATCCACATCTAAAACATCTCAGAGAAGCATAAGATTTTCCCCCACTTATTTCAATCTCGCTCATACTAGTAAGCGGTTAGGAAAGAAAAACAAGCATCTATAGTGTTCACACACATGTTGTATACCATGGAAATAAACAAGTTTACACAACATAGGTCAAATGGACCAACCTTCTCTGGTACCATTTATAACGCCTCATACTGCTTTCAGGATTATCGACTGATCCCACAAACCAACACAAGTCTTTTCAACATGCTTTGTCCTCACTCACATGCTTTTCAGGAAACTTCCTATAAGGTTACCCATCTGAATACTACTCCAAGTCAAGCACGCCTAACTATTATGTTCTTATTTTCTAGGCTACCAAAAATGAGACGCATCTTATTGGTATATGTAGTACCAATCAATCCTTATAAGCCTTCATTCAACCATGCAGTCTCATCCTAGCACACCCTCGTGATCTATCTCCCTCCGACGTGAGTTTGGCGACAACACCTTGCCCTCTTCAGCCTCGGGTGTTACATCCATTCTCTACTCTCTCTGACCTCAAGTGTTATAGTAGGCATCTTATTTTGGATTAATCTTTTAAACATAAAAGATTTGTCAAGGGGGATAACAAGATTCTTAATAATTTTAGGCCAGGTTTTAGGGTTGAAGGCAAGGGCACATAAGAGATAAGCCTATTTAAAGAAAAGCATACATGAGTTAGACTGCTTCCAAATAAGCTGGTCATTAGTTGGTTCTAAAGGAATACAAACTTGCATAATGTGACTAAAAATTTTAGTATACATTTGTCCAAGAACTAGAGGGATGCGTCACTGAGAGTGGGAAATGAAATCACTAACAGTTGCCTCGAGGTTCTGATGGAGATGAGAAAGAATATTGGGCAGGTGAACCATAGGGATACCGTTCCAATCATGGATCCATAAATTAATAGATATACCATCACCAAGAAGCCATGATGAGTTATTTGTGAGTAGAGGAATTTTGTCTTTGATTCCACACCATATGGAGGAAAATATATGATATTTACTGAACCAATTACCTCTAACGATTCTAGTTTTAAGAAACCGAGCCCACTGCGAGTTAGAGTGTAAAACATCCCATGGAAACTCCAGGCTCGATGCTTCATTGAATTTAGAAATATATCTTAGGCCCATGTCTCCTTTTATGATAAGGGTATAAATGGCATTCCAAGCAATAATCATTAATTTCCTATTGTCGAGTTCACCACTCCTTAATAAGTTCCTCATGCATTTGTGCAGCTCTTTGATTAAACTCATGGGCCAAGCATAAATGGTTATTGAGTAAATAAGCATACCATGAACTACACTGTTTAAAAGCTACAGCCTACCAGTAAAATTTAACAGGGAAGCTTTCCATGCTACTAACATGATCTTGATTTTGTCCACAAAAGGTTGAAGGTGAATATCCTTAAGCCTTCCCTTGAAGATAAGGACTCACCAGTACATGAAGGGAAAGGAACCAACAACAAAACCCCGAGTTTGAGCAATGTGAGACAACCTGGTACGGGAGATTAAGCCACCAAAGATTGTTGATTTTTGAGAATTTAATACCTGGCCAGACACCTGGGCATATCTATCAAAGAAGTTGACAAGGGCTTGTATGTCTAAAGAATTGCTCTTACAAAACAGCACGATATCAGTAACATATAGAATGAGGGATGGAATATAAGCACATATATTAACTTTGATCAACTTTAAAGTGTCAGTATTTACTAGAAATTCCTCTACTGAGCACCTCACCTACAAGACAGAAAATTAGAGGAGACAAGGGGTCATCTTGTCTGACCCCTCTAGAACATGCAAGAAACCCATCATGTGCCTACCATTGACTGAGATAGAAAGCTTAGTTGAATGAAGAATATCTTGTATCCAGTTACAAAAGGTATTACATAATCTAAAAGTCTTCAAAACCATAATTAGGAAAGCCCACTCAATGGTGTAAAAATCTTTTGCAAAGTCTATCTCAAGTACAATATTATCACCAAAAGACTTGTTGTGCAACAAATTTATGGCTTCAGAGGTGAGAAATATACAATCTATAATGTGTCATCCCTTAATAAATTCCTTGTCAATTTGGAAATAATACTTTGTAAGAGCTAGCATGTCTGCAAGAATCTTAGAGATGATATTGAACTTGAAATTAGTGAAGGTGATGGGACTAAACTGACTAATTATGTCTGCATTAGGTATCTTAGGGATCAAAATTATTGTGTTGTCATTCATGGTGGGCATGATATATTTGGTAGTTAAAAATTCAATCACTACATTAGAGACATATTCCTTGATAATTTTCGAATAGGTATGGAAAAAATGCTCCAAATCCATCAGGTCTAGGGCTTCATCCTTATTTAAGGAGAAAACTACATTTACGATCTCAACTCTGTATGGAATTAAGGTAAGGAGATTATTGGTATTTTCATTAATGAGGGATGGAATAATCTCTTCAATGAGGCCATTATCTTGCTCGTTATTGTTGTTGGAAAAAATATTAGTGAAGTGGGAAACTAGATGGTTAACTGTTATTGTTGGATCAATAGTTACTAAGTTGACAATCCTTAAGGATGTAATATTCATTAAACTTTTCTTGATTTGGGAAGTTTTATGGAATAAAGAAGTGTTTCTCCCCCCTCAAAAAATCCATCTATCTCTAGATTTTAATGCCAAAATGCTGTTAGAACATAGTTTGATTCTACAATCTTTGGTTAGAGTTTTGATGATAACAAATACAAAGAATAAATTATAAAATACAAAGAACAAATATGCACCTTAAAAATCATGTTTTATGTATGCAGAAGTTCTGATCATATCAGCATCAGAAGATAAGCTATAAGTGTTACACGCTGAAGCAATCAGAACATACGCTGAAGATTGATGACCAGAACCTGCGCTTAATCAAAGTAAACTCTGATTCTGAACAAGAACATATCAATCCAAGTTATCAATATTCTGAAGCATCATCAGCAGTAAGGAGATAAGATTCTGAAGCGTTACTGATCATTCAAGACAGCATCAATTCCAACAGCTTCTTTCAAACAGGATCTTCTCCAAAAGGAAAGTGTGTTAATGACATTAAACATGCTTTATGATCAACGTCATTCCACTTCCTATATAAAAAAAGTCAGCTTTCAAAATCAGAAGATGAACAACGATTTTGCTAAGATAACCACTCACGCATATTCAAAGCTGCAAGCAATTTCATTTTACTTTTCTAAGCTATAAACCTGTGTAATTTATCACAGTTGTGATAAACAGTTTTTGTTAGAAAAACAACAACACATATTGTATAATTATATTGAAAAAGATTTCCTTGAGATTAATCGGACTGTGGTTGTACTCGAGAATACTTTAACAGTTGTTAAAGTAGCTTTTGTAATCTTGTTGAGATTAGTGGATTAAGACCTCGTTGGAGAGAGGCGAAATCACCTTGACGGGTGGACTGGAGTAGTTTGAGATCAAACGAACCAGGATAAAAACATTGTTTCATTAAGCCTTTTAGATTCAAGTTTTCAATTCAACCCCCCCTTCTTGTGTTTTTCAAATCTTCAATTGGCATCAGAGCGTCTGATTCTGAGCTTAAACACTTAACCGTGTCAGTACAAGATCCAAGCATCAGAAAAACACTATGGTGGGACCAAGCCAAAACATCAGCAATGACAACCATGAAGACAAGGACATATTCAGTGGCAAACCTCCAGTCTTTGATGGAGAAAACTTTGACTACTGGAAAGACAGAATTGAGAGTTTCTTTCTGGCCTATGATGTTGATTTGTGGGACATGGTGACTGATGGATACACACATCCTGTGGATGGACGTGGTCAGAAGATAGACAGGAAAATGATGTCTGATTAACAAAAGCGTGAATTCAGAAACCACCACAAGGCCAGAACAATTCTCCTCATCGCCATCTCATATTCAGAATATGAGAAAATATCAAACAGAGAAACTGCCAAGAATATGTTTGACTCTCTGAGAATGACGCATGAAGGCAACATTCAAGTTAAAGAAACCAAGGCCCTTGCGCTTATTCATAAGTATGAGGCATTTAAGATGGAAGATAGTGAATCAATAGAAACTATGTTTTCAAGATTCCAAATCATTGTTGTTGGACTAAAAGTTCTTGACAAAGGATACTCCACTGCTGATCACGTTAAGAAGATCATCAAAAGTTTACCCAAACAACGGAGGCCAATGGTCACAGTACTTAAGCTAGCCAAAGATCTCAACAAAATTTCTCTAGAGGAACTTGTTAGCTCCCTCCGAAGTCACGAGATAGAGCTAGAAGAAGATGAGCCTCAAAAGCAAGGTAAGCCATTAGCTTTAAAATCTAACAAAATCTGACTCCAAGGTTTTGCAGGCTGTGGAAGAAACTTCTGATGGATCCTCATCAGAAGAAGATGAATTGTCTCTCCTCTCCAGAAGGGTGAACCAACTGTGGAAGCAGAGACAAAGGAAGTTCAGAAATCCTAGAAGATCAAAGAATCAGAATGAATCCTCCTCCAGATACAGAAAGTCTGAGTCCTCCTCTGGACACAGAAGATCTGAAGGTCCTTCAGGATACAAAAAGCCAAACAACAAGGACATCATCTTCTATGAATGTAACAAGCAAGGGCACTACAAAAGTGACTTCCCAAAGCTTCAAAAGGAAAAGTCCAAAAAGAAGTTTCTCAAGGAAAAGAAGAAAAGCCTCATGGCTACATGGGATGATTCTGACACATCTGAAGCTGACTCAGAATCAGATGACGAAAGAGCAAACATAGCTCTCATGGCAAACGTATTAGAAGACAGTGAAGCTTCTGGTTCAGACTCAGAATCAGACACTGAAGAGGTATTCCCTGACTTTACCATAAACTTTACTAAGGCTGAACTTGCTGAAAGTCTAAATGAAATTCTGGAAAGATATCATCAAATCAGAGTCAAATTCAGGAACCTGAAAAGGAATCTTGCCTCTGACTCCAAAAAGACTGAGAGTCTCAGATTGGAGAATTCTGAGTTAAGAGAAAAAATTTCAAAACTAGAAAATGATTTGCAAAACTCTCAGAAGGAAACAATCTCTGAAACTCCCAGCAATACTGATGAGATCATCAAAGAGTATGATCACAGCTTTCAGAAGTTTCTAGCTAAAAACATAGACAGAAGCAAGATGGCTTCAATGATCTATGGAGTTAGCAGAAATGGCAGAAAAGGGATAGGATATCAAGGTAAGGTATCTGCACCAAAAAATGCCATGGACTTAGTTATAAAATGCACACCACTAAATTCACATTTTATATATGGGCACACACATGACATAAAATACACAAGTAGTGATTATTCTGTCAAACCAAAATTCAATCAGAATTTTGGTAAAACTAACAAATCAGGACCCAAGAAAATGTGGGTACCTAAGGATAAAATTATACATGTAGCAGATATCTTTAGCAGCAAGGCTAAGACACCAATCATGGTACCTAGACTCTGGTTGCTCGCGACACATGACGGGAAGAAGGCATATGTTCCAAAGCTTGAAACTTAAGCCTGGAGGCTACGTGGGCTTTGGAGGCAATCAGAGAGGAAAAATCATTGGCTCTGGAATAGTAGGTATGGAAGTTGAACTCACAGGTACTAAAGACAACTCATCAGAGGTTCTCAACAGAGACACTCCCTCAACATCAGAAAGAGTCACTGCAAGTAGTCCAGCACTTTCTGTTGATCAACTCCAGAAAAGACTACCCAGAAGCAGCATTGATCACCCAGAAGATACAATACTGGGAAAGAAGGAAGATCCAATGAGAACAAGATCAAAATTCAGAAACTCTGAAGAATCCCTCATGGGACTGGTCTCTCTGATTGAACCAACAACAATTAATGAAGCACTTCTGGACAATGACTGGATTCTGGCAATGCAAGAGGAACTAAATCAATTCACCAGAAATGACGTATGGGATCTGGTTCCCAAACCAAAAGGATTCAACGTCATTGGTACAAAATGGGTGTTCAGAAACAAACTGAACGAGCAAGGTGAAGTCATCAGAAAAAAAGCACGACTGGTAGCACAAGGTTATAGTCAGCAAGAGGGGATAGACTATACAGAAACCTTTGCTCCAGTCGCCAGGTTAGAATCTATCAGACTTTTAATATCATTTGTTGTTAATAAAGGCATCACTCTGTATCAGATGGATGACAAAAGTGCATTCTTAAATGGCTATATAGATGAAGAGGTATATGTGCACCAACCTCCTGGTTTTGAGAATTCCAAAAATCCAGAATATGTTTTCTAACTAAAGAAGTCACTCTATGGTCTGAAACAAGCTCCCAGAGCTTGGTATGAAAGACTAAGTAACTTTCTGTTAGAAAAGGAATTCACCAGAGGGAAAGTAGACACAACCTTATTCTGTAAGACAGTTAAGAATGACATGTTAGTATGTCAGATTTATGTGGATGACATCATATTTGGATCTACTAAAACCTCTCTGGGAAGAGAGTTTGTTAAATGTATGCAAGCAGAGTTTGAGATGAGCCTAATGGGGGAACTCAAATTCTTTCTGGGCATTCAGATTAATCAAACTCCAGAAGGAACTTACACTCATCAGAGAAAATATGTCAGAGAACTTCTGAAGAAATTTGATCTCTCAGAATGTAAGCCCTCAAAGATTCCAATGCATCCCACGTGCATTCTGGAAAAGGAAGAGGTAAGTAAAAAGGTAGAACAAAAGGTCTACAGAGGTATGATTGGTTCTCTTCTCTATCTGACAGCTTCAAGGCCTGACATTCTATTTAGTGTTTGAATTTGTTCTAGATTCCAATCAGATCCTTGAGAATCTCACTTAACAGCAGTTAAGCAAATTTTCAAGTATCTGAAAGGTACTGCTAATCTGGGTTTATTTTATAGAAAATCAAATGATTACAGCTTAGTAGGATATTATGATGCTGACTTTGCTGGAGATAGAGTAGAACGTAAAATCACTTCTGGAAGCTGCCAGTTTCTGGGAGAAAATCTGATCTCATGGTCCAGCAAAAGACAATCCACAATAGCACTATCAACAGCAGAAGCTGAATACATACCAGCTGCTGGATGTAGAACGCAAATGCTCTGGATGAAAAGTCAACTTGAAGACTTCAATATATTTGAGAGTAACATTCCTATCCTCTGTGACAATACTTCTGCTATTTGTCTCAGTAAAAATCCTATTTTGCATTCTATGGCTAAGCATATAGAAATAAAACATCATTTTATTAAGGACTATATTCAGAAAGGGATTCTTAACTTAAAATTCATTGACACAGACCATCAATGGGCTAATGTATTTACAAAACCTCTTTCTGAAGATAGGTTTAACTTCATTCTGAAACATCTCAGCATGAAACTATGCCCAGAATAAATTGTTTTATTTACATATCTTAACCTTCAGAACTTTGTTATTTTCTGTGAACTACTGATCAACCTGCCTTCAGAGTTTTAGAAGTACAGATTGCATCAGAATCTATCCATGAAGATCTGAACGTTTCATTTCAAGGATAGAAGTGTGTTGTTCACGTAAGCAAACAATTGTCATCCATTCATCAGCTACCTTCTGAGGCTGAACACGCGTTCACTTTTCTGAAAGGTCAAAAGCGTTGATTGGGTGCATTGAGACACACGTCATGGGTAACCGTTCCAGTATCTTTTTGAATCCCCTAATTTCAGCTGTCATTAATGCTTATAATCATGACTAATTGTTTCTCTTTCTTACTGTTTATGCTTTTAAGAAAAACTATTTAAACTCAAATTTCACTCTTTACATTCCTTCACTTTTACTCTCTCAAATACTTTCTATCGTTTCTAGTTCGTACTTTCAAAAACCCTTTCATCTTTCTAAAAAAAAAAACTTGTGTGAACAATGGCTTCTTCAAGCGTCCAAAACATCAATACTCAGGAATCTGCTTCTATGGACCAGTACGAAGAACCTTAAAGAACGCTACTCACTCCCATTGATAATCTGGAAGTTCTTTCAGAACTGATTATTGACTTTGAAAGCTTACAAGAAAACGGCTTTAATCTTTATGAAGACGTTAATGCTGAAGGTTGGAACAGATACTTTGACCGTATTCTAGGGACAACATTTCCAATTCTTGTCAAAGAATTATGGATACATGCTTCCTCCTCAAATCATCAAGTTACCTCTTATGTCATGGGGAAGAAAATTGTCATTACAGAAGACCTAATTTCAAGGCTTATTGGTTACAATGGTGGGGGTGTCAGATGTATTGACATGGCTGAAAGATGCTCTGATGTAGCTTCTATTGCAAGGGAAATATTTACTCTTGGTCTTCCCTCCAGCAAAATCAGAGATCTGAAGGATCATCACAGAATTTAGGCTAAAATAATTCTGGGATGTATCAACCAAAGGAAGCCAACTAGCTCTCATGATTATATAAACATTGATCAGCAGTTTCTAATCTATTTTATCTCAAAGAAGACTAAGGAAAACCTCCCACACTTGATGTTTAATCATCTAAGAACTAGTGTAAAGGAAACAAGAGAAGATGAACATACCAAAAGGGACTGGATACCCCTAGGAAGACTCATATCAGATATTCTGACAGAGAATAGGCCGATAGAGCATTTAACTGAAGCTCTGGAAGTCAACTCACTGGAAGCAACTGCTGGGAAGCCTCTGAATGCAAAAAAATATGAAGAAGATGAAAATCATTGAGAATATCAAGAAGGAACCCAACGTTACTTCTTTTGCAACCATCACTTCAAGAAGAATTCCTCTGGATGATTTTCCTCTTTTCTCTGAGATTGACTCCAAGCCAGAGATAATTGTCAAATATATGGATGCGTGTAAGGAAGATGGCACTACACCAGAAATAAATATCCAGGACTTGCATCAGGCTGCTCCAGAAGTTATTCTGAAGAAGACCAAGAAGAGGAAAGCTGCAGCAGAAGGACCATCTCAAAGAACTCCAAAAGCTTCCAAAAAGAAAGGTAATCCTTCCTATGTTACTGTTTTAGAATCAATAAATATATCAACATCTGAAACCATAACTACTCAACCAAAACATCCAACTCCACAAACTTTTGAATACTTTGACATAGGGTTTGTTGCATCAGAAACTCTAGGTCTAAATGAAACTCACTCCCTTCCTCCTAATCCAAATCCTGAACAAATTCAACCAGAACTTGCCAAAGTTCTGTCTGATATTGACTCATTCGACCAAGACTTTTCAGCTCCCACACCACAAAATCCAAATCCTCAATTCCCTGATAATCCAAACTCTGAAACTACATCAGATATTCCACAACCTCTCTCTCCACAACAAGATATTCCTCATCCACCATCACCTCAACCTGAACAACAACAACCAGAAGCTCAACCTTCTGAGAATCAATCCTCTGATATCCATGAACCAGAACATCACCATGTTTCAACAAACCAATCTGAAGAACCTCATTCATATTCTGATACAAACCCAATACCGGGAATCACTGAACCACTTGCCATTCGCATGCCTTTCACCATCCAGGACATTCCAGAAATTCCTTCATCTCTGGAATCCACACCACTAAACTCTCCTACCAGTCCAATCATCATACCTGACTCTCCCACTCCTTCACCCAATAGCAATTCAGCTGACAACGTAAGACTTTTCATTGATCCAATTGTGCTGGAAAGACTAGCTGCTATCTCTCACAAAACTACCATTCCCAAACCAAAACCAACTGAAACCACATCAGATGTTGGTACAAGTTTGTTGATGTTTGAAACAGGGATACATGAATGGATAACATCTTTGAAGCATGCTAGTCAAGAGATGACTAATCTTGCTGCTTCTAATTATATATGGACCAAATTCAGAAATTGGCTTAATTCTGAAACACAGAAGTTGAAGGAACAGAGTTATGAACAGGTTCAACGGAATTTTAGTGATAAGCTAAAGGCTTTTGAAGACCAAGTTCTGAGCCACCTGCTCAAGAAAGATATTCTCCCTCTGGATAATTCTCCCTGGTCAGAACATCATCCCTCAGATAAAGTTCAACCAGAATTAGAAGGTCTCTCCCTGACTGCTGCTCTAGAAGAGATGATCACAACTGAGGAAATGGTTCACTATGATCAAACTGCAGAATGCTCTGAGAAGCGTCCAGATACTGAAGAATCTCCAGCACCTTCCTCAGTCATGCAAACTCTGGAAGAATTGAAGAGAGAAAATGCTATTATCCAGGAAAGGCTGGATAAGCAGGAGGACACAAACAAAGAGATCAAGAGCATCTTGGGCAAACAAGAAGAATCTAATACCCAGATCAAGGGATTGCTGGAAGCTTTGTTCACACATCTTCTTCCTCCCTCTTAGATTCTTTTATGTTTTAAATCTGTTTATTTGTAACGTTTCTTTTACTACTTATGTTCTGGAACTTATCATTGCTTCTTATTTTTAATATAACTAAACTATTTTGGCTCTGATTATATTGCCTTTTTGATAACTGACAAAAAGGGGGAGAAAGTAAGATATTTTCAATAACGGTTTACTGAGACAGAAGTCTCAAACATTCTGGACTACTTAACCTTTATCTTCTAAAAAGCTTGAACAGGTACAAACTCTGATGAAAGATATAGTTAAACTCTGATGCTCAAGGAACTTAAAGGAAGTAATCAACTCAGGGGGAGTTTCTTCTAAACTTTTTATTCTTTATTTTTTATTGAAAAATCTAGTTTTTGTCATCATCAAAAAGGGGGAGATTGTTAGAATATAGTTTGATTCTACAACCCTTGGTTAGAGTTTTGATGATAACAAATACAAAGAATAAATTATAAAATACAAAGAACAAATATGCACCTTAAAAATTATGTTTTATGTATGCAAAAGTTCTGATCATATCAGTATCAGAAGATAAGCTATAAGTGCTACACACTGAAGCAATCAGAACATACGCTGAAGATTGATGACCAGAACTTGCGCTTAATAAAAGTAAACTCTGATTCTGAACAAGAACATATCAATCCAAGTCATCAATATTCTGAAGCATCATCAGCAGTAAGGAGATAAGATTCTGAAGCGTTACTGATCATTCAAGACAGCATCAATTCCAACGGCTTCTTTCAGACAGGATCTTCTCCAAAAGGAAAGTGTGTTAATGACATTAAACATGCTTTATGATCAACGTCATTCCACTTCCTATATAAACAAAGTCAGCTTTAAAAATTAGAAGATGAACAACGATTTTGCTAAGATAACCACTCACGCATATTCAAAGCTGCAAGCAATTTCATTTTACTTTTCTAAGCTATAAACCTGTGTAATTTATCACAGTTGTGATAAACAGTTTTTGTTAGAAAAACAACAACACATATTGTATAATTATATTAAAAAAGAGTTCCTTGATATTAACCGGACTGTGGTTGTACTCAAGAAGACTTTAACAGTTGTTAAAGTAACTTTTGTAATCTTGTTGAGATTAGTGGATTAAGACCTCGTTGGAGAGAGGCGAAATCACCTTGACGGGTGGACTGGAGTAGTTTGAGATCAAACAAACTAGGATAAAAATACTGTGTCATTAAGCCTTTTAGATTCATGTTTTCAATTCAACCCCCCCTTCTTGTGTTTTTCACATCTTCAAAAGCTTCCTCCATGCTAAGGATCTGTTCCAAATTCATTTTAGTAGATCTCCATTTATTAACTAGGAAGGAATTATAACCAGTTGCATTAATCTTAGGTTGGATGTTATCCAAGTTTTCAACAACTTTGGCTACTTCAAGATGAATGTTTCCAAAATTATTTTTGTTCAAATTTTGAGTTCACCTTTGAGTAATTTAAGATTTTGGCTTAATATATACATAGGGGAACTCAAAAATTGGTTGTTCCAGACAATTTTAATAAGATAGGAACAGTCCGTGTGGCATGACCATATTTTTAAAAATCTAAAGTTAGAGGTAATACCTGCGGGTAGTTGTCTAAGAATCAAACAAGATAGGGAAATCATCTTATTTGTGCCTAGTCATGGTTGAACATGAGATAGAAGAGTAGATGTCCAGTGAGTCTTTGTTACATATCACTCTATTTAATCTTTTTCAGTGAGGTGGACACCACTTCTGCCATTAGACCAAGTGTAATTGCATCCTATAGTAGGTAAGTGCATCAAATTGTTTGACTTAGTCCAATTTATGAAATATAACATTGGGAGCCTAGTAAGAGAGTAAGATCCAATATGTTCATGGGAGCCTAGAATGGTGTTGAAGTCCCCTATGTAAGACCAAGTAAGGTTGGTGTTTCTTTGCACATTAGACAAAGAGTATTAAATTTCTCGTATTCTAATGTAATCGGTTGAGGCATAAACTACTAATATGGCAAACAAATTCCATTTTTAGTGAAGGTAAAAGATACTTGTTAATCATATAAGTGAGATACTATGGGGTGAAGGTTATTGGAGAAAATGCACCATAAATTAGGGGTCAAATTCAATATATTATTCATAGAAGGTTCAACCACAAAACAAAAAATCAGGCCTATAAGCATTGAGGAGCCTTTTGAGAGCCAATCTAGTTGGAGGATTGGCAATACCCCTTACATTCTAATAGGTGCACTTCATTGGTCTAGGTTGGATTTACCATACCTTGTGTTGTAGATATTCTTCTTCCTAGAAGATTTACTTATTTCTTTCTTTTTGTGCCTAACAATTTGAAAAGGTCGATCATTATTGTTATCTTTAGTACTGCCATGGTGCCTTAGGAGATATGTGTCTTCATTTTTATTTTTATTTTCTTGATTAAAAATATTTCCCATGAATTATTCAAGAATTACATATCCTTTTGGATCATGTCATTGGTGGTTGTTACATGTCTTTGGCTTGTGTAACCAGCATACCTTTGAACCACTTGTAGTTCTAGAGATTGTGTGTTACTGACAATCTCAACATCATCCTCATCATTAAACATAAAAGTGGCATAAATAAAATTTGATTCATCAGAGTCTTGGTCAGTAGCCTTTGCGTCGCTAGTATCTGCCACCTGCTCATTGGTCTTTTCTAGGCTAGTCGGCTTAGGCTCAGTCTCTTGAATATTCTATGTTTCAACTTCTTTAACAACTTTATGGTTATCTTTGGAAACAAATTCCTTCCTATGAGGTTTACTTTTTTTTCCAATCTATCTTTGTCAACTAACTATTGAGGATTAGCTTTCTTACACAAACTTTGGTTGTGGTCGATGTAGCCACAGTAAATGCAGAATTCAGGTAAGATTTTATATTCAAAGTCTACAAAAAAGCAAATACCTCTCTTTATACTAGGATTTTATATTTGGTTTAATTCTTAAATCCATGTCGACTGAAAACCCTAACAAAATACTCAAAATCTCTATCAAATCTCAGTTTGTTGGTGATCTGATAAGTGCAAATAGGGATTCCGACAATACTAGTAATGGAAAATAAAACATTTGGCCTATAATACTCTTGAGAGATGCCATAAATATACAACCAAACTTGAGTATATGAGACTTGTTGAATGCTTGGGTTAAAGTTCTTGGTCCAAAAAAGGATTTTTAGAAATCAAGTATTTAAATTTCAAGAACGTGTTTATCTAACGCTTTGGGCATCTTCTAGAGATGGGAAACAAAATTCATAAAACCCTTTTCCTAAATAAGTGATTCCCTATTTACTTAAGGATTTCCACAAAAGAGTAAGTTTGGATTTGAGATTGCACATCTTCAACGATGTAGAGCCCTTCGACAATATCATTCTACCATGCAGGTTGTGCTTGCAAGCTGCCAAACCTACTTGATATTCTTCTTCAGATATTTTTATTAGAATTTTGTCTCCTTTGATAATAGGCCGAGGGAGTTAAGAAACCGGTATGTCGTACACATTGTTTAGGGTTTCAGCAAATGACATTTTCGATGCTGCTATAGTATATGGATCTTTCTCTGATTGTGTAGTTGGTTGAAGACACGACAATGAAATATTAAAAACTATGGGATTAGTGTCAGGCATAAAGGATGGAGAAGATTAGATTCAAGAATTAACAATGTATAAATCACCCATATATTTTCGGAGAATAATTACTTTTCCTTCAAAAATTGTCCCATGCTTAATTATTTTAATAGGGTGTCATTAAGGTCTTCTCAAGATAAATGAATCATATTTAAATCCAGTTTTTATCGATCAAACTCTTAATATCTTGTTCTCTTTAAAACACTAATTAAAGATGCAATTATTGGACCAACTTCAATGTCACTTGACTTTCAATGATGTTTTACACCCATAATATTTCTTAAGTTAAAATTTACGCATATATTTATATTTGAATTGTAATCTAAAAGACATTTCGAATGACTTTCCTACGACGGTCACTCATACCCACCTTCCTTTTCTTTTTTAAATGTTTTTAAATCTACAAAATTTTAAATAACAAAATGAATTGACCAAGTTATGTTCAAAAGAGAAAACTCAATTACTTGAACCAAACTTGAACGTTGCCACATAATCATATTATTGATATTATACATCTATTACACATTGTTGTACCCCAATTTTTCCCCTAAGATCCCTTCATCATACCATATTAATTCAATCACAACAAGATCACATTAGCGTTCTTGGTTCTTCTCCCTACCTTTAGCTTTGCTCTTTTAGGAATCACCAAGCACCTTGACTTGTTTACTTTTGTGATCATGAATGTTTTGTCTTGATTTTTCCTTTTAATTAATAAAATGCAATGTTGGCTTGTCTTGCTTGTTACTAATGTAGGTAAAGGCAATGAGATTTATCAAGTTACTCCATGGGTTCATGAGTTTATTTCCATGCCCTAGGTAATAAAGCTTGAGAAGTCCTAACCTCACCATTGAAGTTGTTTTGGAAGGAATAGCATGGAAAGGTTTATTTTGGTTCACCACATTTCAAAGTTATCAATATTGATTCAAAAGTACAAGGGGTTGATTGAAGAAGTTGTCATGGTTAGACAAGGCCTTATTCCTATTGATCACAAGTTCATATTTCCCTCATTTATTAAGATATGGAAGTAGTTTTGGTGGCTATGAGTTCTCATTTTCATCCTCAACAACTTCTATTTACAAAGTAATTGTGTTGGTACAAGAAGTTTGTTCAAATTGTCAAATGAACATAACTTGGTCAATTTTTATCACCTTGAGCCCACTCTTTTTCCATAATGATCTTGAGGATGTGAAATTTATTCCTTCTTTTATGTGCAAAGTGAGAAAATTGATGGAAGATTCCCTAAGGATACAAAAGATTATAGGTCATTTCATGATTTTTTGTCAACTTTAACAATTCATAACTCTCAATTTTTGGAGATTTTAAATGGTTCAAGTTTCAAAATGTCATTCAAGAGGTCAAGAGAAAATTCCAAGTGGAAGGCCATGTTTGGTTGCAAAACATTATAGGTCACTTTTGAAGAAATTTTGAAATATTTCTAAGTATGGAAAGTCAACCTTTTTCCCCAACTTTGACTCAATGCAACTTTCGGCTCAAGCATCCATTTGATTCCATTATTTTTCCATTGCAAAGCTTGTAATCTTATCTTTCTAAAACATCAAGAATCGTTCCTTAAGACCCCTTGAGCTGAGAATTCCATTGGATTGAACTTGGTAACTTGGAACTGAAGTTTCTTCATAAGTCCGAATTTGAAATTCATGTTTTGGCCTCTAAACATCAAATTAGCACGCGTTTTTTATCTAAACATGTTTAACCAAGTTGCCAAAGTGGATTAGAGCCTTAAAACACAAGGATTGGATGGGTTTTGATGGAAATCAAATCACACTTTGCTCGTGCATCAGGTTCACACGATTTCCCTCCAAACTTCATCATTTCACATGCTTGAACATTCCATTTGATTCCCTATAAATAGAGGGTCATCCCCCATTCATTTCCTCAAGCTTTGAGATCCAAAAACACTCTGTCAAAACCTCACACGAGCTTGAAATTTTTGAAATCAGTTTCTGAGATTCCAGCCTTTTCCTCCAAAATTCGTTGCACATTCATCTTCCTTAAGCATCATACAAACTCTCCAGCACTTAAACCAAGCAAAACGAGCTATAATCCAAGCTACAGAAGTCCAGTTTCAAAGCTTATTTCTTGAACTTCGAAAAGGTAGAATTATCACTTTGCACATACCTGTTCTACTCCTTCTCCTGATTCTAGTGCTTCTTACAATTTTTAAATCCATTGAGAATTGAGAGAGAAATCTCAAATGAAGGTGCTCGCTATTTTCTGGGTTTTTGATTCATATCTCTTTGTATACTTTATATAAATTTGGCGCGATGGTGGTGTTAGGATCGTCTTGAAGAGACGAATCCAACGATACTGGTCTGGGATCCTAATTTTACCATTTCAAGGATCTCATAAAATCTCCATTGCAGGGTGGCTGGAGGTTGAAGACGATGATGACATGTCACGTCTCAGCCAATGATAGTGTGCCAAGCGTTTTAATTTCATTGGTTGCCTCTTTTCTGATTCTCTGCGCATCTCACTAAGGTCCATATCAAGCACATCGTGTCTGGTCCATTGGATTAGCTTACTAACGCGTTTTGACTATGATCTGATGGCGCATATCTTTTTGGTTTTATTTTATTTCCTGATTTTTAAATTTTAATTGACTAAATTTTCAAAAATTCATAACTCTTTTATTTTTTATCCAAAAGTTATGAAAAAATTCACAAAAATACTTTGAATTATTTTTTATCTTATGACTATTTTTTCACATTATTATTTTGACATTTGATATTTTTTATATTTTTTGCATTATTTGCTTCTTTTTAATTACTTTATGGAATGCTTTCTGACTTTTTTTTAATTCTGAAAATTTTCCTAAATATCATTTTGCATACTTCTGACTTTTTGAAAATTTTATGGATTGTCATATTGATGTTTACTATTTTTGAGCTATTTTCTTTTTGTTTGAACAATTTGAATTAGTTTTAAAATAGTTTCTGACTTTTAAAAAATGCCAAAAAATTTATAAAAATATTTGAGTCCTTTTCTGATTTTTCTATGGCCTTACTCATTTTTTCTTTATTAATTTGAATATAATTGATATTTTCCTTTTTTATTTCCATTTTAAAACATTTTTTAAAACCTTTTTAATGTATATATTAAATGCAATATTATTTTGTGATTATTTTCTGGCTGGACTTGGGTTGAATTTTGATCATGAACTTTACTAACATCATTGGATCCATGGTGTTGAGTCTAACTCCATAAAAAGGGATGAATGATTTTAATAATAGTTTGATTTAAATTTAATTCAAATGTGGTTTGTATATTCTTTCCCACCCCTCTTCATCTTGTCCCTTTCTTATTGCACTAAGTGTTATTGGAGCATGATCTCTATGTCATGTCTCAAAACAAATGGTGCATAGATTGCTATTGACCGACCTCAAAATAGGTGCGACTTCTATATAAGTCCACTTACGATTGCTTAACATAACGCTAAATGTTGTCTCGATTCAAATAAATGATCATTCGTGGCCCAAACCTATGTTTACAAGCCCAAGTATGTTAATTTGATCCCTTTGATCCAATAACCTTGAGATCCATTCTGTGGAGGCTTTGGTTCTACCAATCCTCTAATGGATCTACAACACTTTTGGTCAACGCGGATCACTTAAACATCGTTATCATTAAATGGTACTTTTGAGGATTCCAAATGGATGATATACTTGACAAAAAGCAAATGCAACTTATTGTGTGGAGGCTTTGGGTCTACCAATGCTCTAATGAGTTCCAAATGCAAGTTTTAAGATGGTCATCCAACTAACCACTAATTATTAAATTGCTTTTACTTTGTGCCCTTTTATTTTTTATGGTTTATGTACCATTTACTTTAAGCATTACATATCATGTCATTTTTATTTTGCTCCTTTGAGCTTTTCTTTTCTCTTCTAAGATACTTAATAATCAATATGAACCATAAAAACCTTTAAAATACTTGGACTATTTGGTTACTATCCTTGACATTATGGAGTATTGGACTTCTTGGACTTAGGATTAGAAACCTTGGCCTATATTGGAGACTTTGTGACGTTAATTGATATTTTGTCTGGAGTTCTTGAGGTTTACCTCAAGATATTGGGTTGTTTGTTTGTTTTATGTGCAGGTTATTATGATTACATTCTTTGTTTGTAATCTGGAATTCACCTGTATACAGCCGTTACTCTGCCCAATTTTTGTGAAGACTTAATACATTTGAAGTTTGGTTCTCACAAGAAGTCTAGTATCTTTGCTTGCTTGGTTTCAGTCCAAAGAACGGGAATTCTATCTTGACTCATAATATCAAGTATTGGCTTCTTGTTGGTTAGATGGTTCTTATCCCTAGCTTTTACCTTATGCTTTAGGATAGTCTCTTCTTCTCCTCCTATCTTCTTTAATTTCAAAAATCTTCTCCCTCCTTTTGAAAACTCTTCTTAAACTTGAACCACTTTCATAATAAACTTGGACTTAGGTCCATGCATTTTCAAAACATTTTCATAAAGAAACTTCAATCAATTTAATAATATCTTGACATTTTTTTAGAAGACTAAAAGTCAATCAATCTCATTTCAAACCATTTTTGCCACTTTGGCTTTTACTTTAAAACTTCTTCTCAAAATATTGGACTCTTGTCAATCCTTGTAGTGATGCAAACAACTATACTTCCACAATATATAGTGAAGTGAGATATTTTCCACTTAGGTGTTGAGTGAGACATTGTTGATTTTAATATCCAAGCCATATCTTCCACTTTGAGATGATGCAAATTTTCCTTTCTCATGATTGTGGGTAGTAAGTATGTTTTCCACACGGACAATGACAATGATGTCTTATCTCATAAAATTTACCAACACACTTGTATTTTAAAATTATTTAAAATAGGAACTACGTGTACCCTGATCCCCTATTGCACGAAAGGTGGTACGTAGGCACTAAAGGTTTGCAATCGTGACGGGTTCAAAAATCATAAAAATATATATTTCTTTTCTCACCTCGACCATATATTTTACATACAACGTTTTATAGCCAAAATATACAGATTTTACAAAGAGGTTCCTGCGGAGTACCGTAGATGTTTAGGGTGATAATACATTCCCTTTGCATAAACAACCCCCTTACCTAGAATCTTTCCCCCTCTTTTTGGGTTACTCGCTCTTTTCCCATTCCTTTGGAAACAATAAAGCGCGGTGGCGATTTTTATTTTGATATGTATAAGTCTAGTCAATCCAAATGCTTAGTCTTAAACATTTCTACCGCTACAGAAAAAATAGCGACTTCACTGGGGAAAGATTGACCTCTTGTTGGTCCATCCCTAAGTGGGTTGAGCCTATCTTTGTTTATGTATGTATATGTGCTATTGTTGTTTATGTGTTATATGTTGTATATATGTTTGTCTGGATTTTCCTGGTTTTTAGGGTGCTTGGTGATTGCTTATAAGTCCTATACCCGGACTTGGGTAAACTTTAAGATAGGACGGGCGGTATAGTCATGTTAACTTTGAGGGAGTAATCCCATAAAAGGAGGCATGAGATCCCCCACTCATTGGAGGCCCATTTTAGTGTAGTGTCGTTTACCGAGTAATCGAGAAGACGTACTGCTTTCGACCTAGGAGCCTGCTGAATCTGAGGACCATAGAATACCAAACCTATATTGTACTTTTAGGTGTAGTGCGGAAGCTATGATGGAGTAATCCAGAAATAGTTGTCACGCGATACTACGCTCGGACGAGTTTTTCTTGAGAATATTATTAATTACTGAGTTAATTGGGAAGTTAGTAACATCCAAAGGAAGGATGTAGACTCTGGGAACCTCTAGAACCTTGTTCGGCAGGTGATAACTTTTAGACCAGCACCTTATGGGTAGTACCTTCGACCTCATGCTCGTGACGTTGAACCTATGAACCCTATATGTGTGATCTTGCGTGTGATTGTTGCCTCATGCATCCATGCACTCATAAGCATCTTTTGAAGAAATTTTATTTCAAAGGACTTAAAAGTTGACCATTTGTGAATATCTCAGGTACCTTTTAACCATGGATTCTGGAAAAAGAAAGATCGGAAAATACAGTTTTAAGGATCCCAAGATAGATGAGTTGATCAGTCTAATTCCCGAGATCGAGTGTTCTGCAGATTTTCGGAAGAAGTATGGATCCATCATTCCTCTTATGAAGCTTAGGATGAAGGAGGGTATTCTCTCGACCTTGGTCCAGTTCTATGATTCGATGTATCATTACTTTACTTTTCCCGACTATCAGTTGATGCCTACACTGGAGGAGTATTCTTATTTGCTGGATTTACCTGTTACCAATCGTGTTCCTTTTACTAGTTCGGAGGGTGAGCCAAAACCACATGAGATTGCTGCTTTGATTCATCTGGGGAAGTCTGAGGTGGAAGCCCATATGACTACTAAAGGAGGGATTAGAGGATTACCGGCCCAGTTCTTATTAGAGAAATCTCGTTACTTTTCCAGGATGAAGAGTACAGTCGCTTTTGAGGCCATCTTTGCTCTACTTGCTTATGGGTTGTTCTTATTTCCTAATGTGGACAAGTTTGTTGATGTTAATGCTATCAGGATCTTCATGACTGGAAACCCAGTTCCTACATTGTTGGGTGATGCTTATTACTCTATTCATCTTCGGAATTCTTATCATGGAGGGATGATTATCTATTGCACGCCTTTGTTGTACCGATGGTTTATCTCTCATATGCCTCAGTCTGATGCTTTTTGGGATGTCAAGAAGGAACCCCATTGGACTCCTAAGATCATGGCACTTACTCACTGAGATATTGATTGGTATAATCGAGCTTATCAGGATATAGAGATTGTTGACAGTTGTGGTAGTTTCCCCAATGTACCTCTTCTTAATACAAAGGGGGGAATTAACTATAACCCTGTTCTTGCACGATGACAACTCGGTTATCCGATGAGGGATAAACCAAATAGTATTCATTTGAGTAGTTTATTTCTGAAGGAGGGAGGAGACCATAAGGAAGCCAAGGATCAGATTGTGAAGGCCTGGCATCACATTCATAAGAAGAGTAGGAAAGATTTGGGACCTAGAGGGTTGTTGCTTTGGAGCCTTATCTTCAGTGGGTCCAAACGAGAGCTATTTAGTTGAAGATGTTTTATTCCCGGGAAACACCTATGCCTAATTTATTTGTGAAGACCACTCCTCCCTTATTGGATGATCTAGAAGAGTTGCAGCTTGCTTTAGTCAGGATGCAGCAGGAAAAGGATGCTTGGAAGAATAAGTGTCAAACTTTAGAGATTTCCTATAGAGCAGACTTGAAGGAGAAAGACGACTTGATCGAGATCCTTGAGAGTAGAGAGATAGAGACTATGGAGAGGCAAGGGGATTTATTTTCTCCTAAGCCTCAGTCAGATGCTGATTACTCACTTCTTGATTCAGATGATTGGAAGGAGGTTGCCACCAGGTATGCGGAAGAAAACCAGAGGTTGAAGGCTCAGATTGTCAGGCTTACAAGGAAGTGCCAGCGTATAGAGTGATCTCCAACAGCTTTAATTCTCAGGGTTTCAGACTTTATTTTCATCTTGTACTTGGGATTGTTGAGACTTGTAACCTATTTTAAAGTTATTATAATAAAATTTTCAGTATTTCAAATGTGTTATTACTTTGATATTTGCAATGTGTCTATAAAACTTTAAATCCCTTGAAATATTAAATAACAAAATAAAATCATGTGCATTGCATATCATGCATTATATTGCACATATTTCTTGCATTTCTTATGCATATCCAGGTGTCTTACCAAGCTTCTTTACTTTGTTCAACAAGCTGACTCACCACTGCAACACTCGGGCTAATTTCAGAAGGAAGATAGACAACTTAGAATAAGAGAATCGTGAGCTACGCGAGGAAGTTTCTGCTTTGAAGGCTGGAATGGCCAATCTTACTGCTCTGAGGGAATCTCTGGTGGCTGCTCAGAATCAGCCACCGAGTGTTCAACCTCAACAAGCAAGGGCTACTGCTGAAGTTCCAAATGTTCTTATGTCTGCTACCCCAGTTGTTATTCAGAATCACATGCCTCAAGGTTATGCCTGGGGAATGCCAGAGAATTTTGCACCTGAAGTTTTCAATCTTGGTCCTCAAGAAGCTCTAGTTGTTCAGACTACTGTTACTCCTGCACCTCTTGTGGTGCATGTTCCTGCTGCACCTTCTTCAGTGAATTTGGTTCCATTTGTTAACGATGATATGTGTCGTCCTTTTCCTCCACCAAGTGAAGACTTGGGTCTCTATGATAGAATGGGTTATTTTCAAGAGCAGTTTGACAAGATGCAGAGGGAGATGAAGGTCCTTAGCGGAAAAGAGTTATTCGGGCAGAATGTGAATGAGTTATGCTTGGTCCCAAATGTTAAGATACCTACAAAGTTTAAGGTCCCGGAGTTTGAAAAGTACAAGGGAAACACTTTCCCTCGTGCTCATCTGATGATGTATGTAAAGAGAATGTTTATCCATACTGATGATCAACGTCTGCTGATTCACTTTTTTCAGGATAGTTTGATCGGTGATGCGCTGAAGTGGTATATGAGTTTGGATAGTGTCAATATCCATACTTTCAATGACTTGGGAGAAGCATTTATCAGACAATACAAATACAACGTGGACATGGCGCCTGACCATGATCAACTCATGGCCATGGTTCATAAAGACATGGAATCATTCAAAGAATATGCGCAGAGATGAGGTGAGTTAGCTGCCCAAGTGATTCCTCCCATGGAAGAGAAGGAGATCAATAAGATTTTCTTGAAGACTCTGGGTGCTTTCTACTATGAAAGGATGGTAGCAAGTGCGCCAAGTGACTTTACTGAAATGGTAGGCATGGGTATTCGTTTAGAAGAGGCTATAAGAGAGGGTCGTTTAATAAAGAGTGAAGGATCTGGAGGTGCGAAGAAGCCATCTTATGGGTTTACCAAGAAGAAGGAAGGAGATACAAATGCTGTTATGCAAGAGAGGAGAGCCAATCCTCCTATAAGAAATTATCAGTGTCATCAGCAAGTCGCCTCAGTTACTCCAGTTGTTGGTGTATCTCCAATCACCGTTGCTTATTAGAGACCGTCCCAGCAGGGGAATCAAGGATATAATCAGATAAGGGAGAGTTATGACCCTATTCCTATGAGTTATATAGAGTTACTCTCAGCGTTGATTCAGAAGAAGTTGGTTCAGACCCGACTACCTCCCACTGTACCATCACAGTTTCCTTGGTATTACAAAGCAGACCAAACATGTGCTTTTCATCATGGAGCACCAAGGCATAATGTTGAGAATTTCTATCCTTTGAAGACTGAGGTGCAGAAATTGGTGAAGTCTGGTATTCTATCTTTCAAGGATGTGGGCCCTAATGTGAAAGACAACCCTCTACCCAAGCATGGAGGAGAAAATGCTGTGAACATGGTGGCCGGTTGTCCAGGCGACTTCCGAATTTTTGATATTCATCTGGTTAGAGGAGATTTGGTGAAAATGCATGCAGATCTTTATGAATTTGGCTACTATACACATGACCATTCCAGTTGTGCTATCTGCAGTACAGACATACAGGGTTGTGATAAGATAAAGGCTGATTTGCAGGAGATGATGGATAAGGGCCTCATCCATATAATCAGGCCTAGGGCAGAGTATGAAGAGGAGGTGAATATGGTCTCTGGATGTCCTGGAGAGTTCATAATTTTTGATGTGGAGCATATGAATGAGGATCTTGTACAATTGCATACTACTTTCTGCCACATGGCTGGTCAGGTGGAGCATCAGTATGGATCTTGCCGAATTTGCTGTCGAGACTCTCGAGGATGTTCAATTGTGAGGAAAGGTGTTCAGTTGTTGTTGGATAATGGAACTATCAAGGTTACAGGTCAAAGGGATGATTACCATGAAGTTGATATGATTGAGTTTTGTTTTGCTGAAGAAGAGTCAGATGATGAGTATGCCTCTGCAGATGAGTTATTCTCCTCAGATGAAGATTTGTTTTTCAGAGATGACTCTGTGATGACTAATTATGTTGAAGAGGGAGTAAATGTTATTGTGCCTTGTTTTGGTGCACCCGCCCATTTTGAAGTCGAGTACCATAGCAAGCCGACTATTACTCCATTGGTGATTAGTTTGTCGGGTCCTGTCCGCTACAAGTCAAATAAGGTTGTACCCTACAAATATAACACTACAATCTTAGAGGATGGTGTGGAAGTTCCCATCCAGCCAATGCTTGATGTTGTAAATATTATTGAGGCTAGCAGAGTGACCCGCAATGGTCGTGTGTTTGCACCAGTTGTTCGTGGAAATGTTAGCACTGGAAAGAAAATTGCTGAGAATGTTGAACCCAAGAAGGCTATGGGTGAAACTAGTGGAGCTACGTTAGAGAAATAAGTGGATGATATTTTGAAGATAATCAAGATGAGCGACTACAAAATTGTAGATCAGCTACTGCAGACTCCTTCGAAAATATCTATCTTGGCTTTATTGATGAACTCCTCTACTCACGGGGAATCTCTGATGACCAAGCTTTTGTGGAAAGTGATATGCCTGTAGACCAATTCAACAGTGTAGTAGGGAACATTACGTCATGTAATAACCCAAGTTTCTGCGATGATGAACTGCCCGATGAAGGAAGGAATCACAACCTGGCCCTCTACATCTCTATGAACTGCAAGAACAATTCACTATTCAATGTGCTGATTGATAATGGATCCGCATTGAACATTATATTGATGAGTACTCTTATGAAGTTGAAATATCAAGGAACACCCATGTGCCCAAGTGGCATTATTATGAAAGTGTTTGATGGATCAAGGAAATCTGTTATTGGTGAAGTGGACTTGCCTATTCATATAGGCCCATATTTGTTTCAGATTACTTTCCAGGTCATGGATATTGTACCCGCTTATAGTTGTTTGCTCAGAAGGCCATGGATACATGAGGCAGGGGCTGTCACTTCAACTTTACACCAAAAGCTGAAGTTTGTACGTAAAGGAAAAGTGGTAATCATAAATGGAGAACATGCATTATGGATATCTCATTTGTCCTCTTTCAGCGGTGTAGAGGCGGATGAAGCTGCTTTTGGAACCTAGTTCCAAGCCTTATCCATTGAAAATATAAGAGGAAATGATAATTATATGGTTTCACTTAAGGATTCACAGCAGGTTGTGCGTAAGGGTCATAGTGAAGTATGGGGACAGATTATGGATCCACCTGTAAGCAAGAATAGAGCTGGATTGGGGTTCTCTCTGAAGAATGACAAAAGTAAGAGCATGAAGCCGAAGTCTGCGGCAGGCAAGTATCAAGACATCTTCCATAGAGGGGGTTATCTTCATCCAACTGTCTCCGGGATTAATGCCATTGTGAAAGATGAAGCAGAGCAGGAAATGCCAAATTACGTGACGCACGGAGTTAGGGTTCAGAACTGGATCACCATTGATGTTCCCTCTTGCATACATGTTTCAAAGTAATTTGTTTTGTTAATCTTTTTTAAAAGCTTTCACTCTGCCCAAGGTGGAAGTATCAATTTTTTATGGGCTTATCTGTTTGCTGTTACTTTTAAAATCAATAATAAAAGTTGTCTTGTTTCCCAAATTATGTCTTTATTTTCTGCTTTTTCTTGGAAAATGGTAATCAGAAGAAAAAAAACCTTTCAAAATAAATAATAACTGAAATTTAATATGCATGATCACTTGTTATATGTGTCAGTTTATAAAAGTAATCATAAATCATATGTGCAGATTGATTAAAAAACTCGTTGAATACAATGACCCTGCACCCTCTCCCAATTTTGAATGTCCTATGTATGGGGCCGAAGAAGAAGACTATGATGAGATTCCAGAAGAGGTCTCACAGTTGCTTGAGCGCGAGGAAAATGCCATTCAGCCATATAAAGAGCCACTGGAAGTAACCAATTTGGGTTCATAAGAAGAACCAAAAGAAGTCAAGATCGGAGCGTTGTTGCGTCCTGATGTGAAGAGCAGGTTGATTGGGTTGCTGAAGGAGTATATGGATATTTTTTCTTGGTATTATCAAGATATGCCTGGTCTAGATACAAATATTATAGAGCACCTTTTGCCGTTGAAGCCAGAGTGTCCGCCAATCAAACAGAAGTTGAGAAGAACTCACCCAGATATGGCAGTAAAGATCAAAGAGGAGGTTCTAAAGCAGATTAATGCCGGTTTTCTTGTGATGTCAGTGTACCCTCAATGGATTTCCAATATTGTCCCAATACCGAAAAAAGACGGAAAAGTCCACATGTGCGTAGATTACAGAGATCTAAATAAATCTAGTCCAAAAGATGATTTTCCATTGCCACACATTGATATGTTAGTGGATAGCACAGTAAAATTCAAAGTATTCTCGTTCATGGACAGATTTTCCGGGTATAATTAAATAAGAATGGCTCCAGAGGACCTGGAAAAAACAAAATTTATCACACCCTAGGGAACATTTTGTTACAGAGTGATGCCCTTCGGGTTGAAGAACGCTGGTGCAACGTACCTGAGGGCTATGACAACCCTATTCCATGATCTGATGCATAAGGAAATTGAGGTATATGTTGATGATATGATTGCTAAATCCCAGACTAAAGAAGGGCATGTAGAAGATTTATTGAAGTTGTTTCAATGTTTGAGGAAGTATCGTCTTCGTTTGAATCCAAATAAATGTACCTTCGATGTTCGATCAGGGAAACTGTTGGGTTTCATTGTTAGCTAGAAAGGAATTGAAGTTGACCCTAATAAATTCAAAGCAATTCAAGAGATGTCAGCGCTAAGAACTGAAAAGCAAGTTAGAGGGTTCCTCGGGCGTTTGAATTATATTTGTAGATTCATTTCCCACATGATTGCGACATGTGAACCGGTCATTAAATTGTTTAAGAAAGATCAAGGTTGTGTGTGGACGGATGATTGCCAAAGGGCATTTGAAAGTATTAAAGAATATCTGCTTGAACCTCCTATTGAAGGAAGACCGTTGATTATGTATCTGACAGTGTTAGATAATTCCATGGGTTGCATTCTGGGACAACAAGGTGAAATAGGGAAGAAAGAGTATGCTATTTATTATCTCAGTAAAAAGTTTACTGATTGCGAGTCACGGTATTCCATGCTGGAAAAGACATGTTGTGATCTGTCCTGGGCGACAAAATGTTTGTGGCAGTATATGTTGAATCACACCACTTGGTTGATCTTCAAAATGGATCCAATCAAGTACATCTTTGAAAAGCCTGCTCTTACTGGGAGAATTGCTCGCTGGCAGATGTTGTTATCTAAATATGACATCAAATACCGCACTCAAAAGGCTATTAAGAGCAGCGTGTTGGCAGAGTATCTTGCTCACCAACCAGTTGAGGATCATCAGTCTGTGAAGTATGAATTTTCCGATGAGGATGTGATGTTTCTGAAAGTGAAAGATTGTGATGAACCATTACTTGAGGAAGGTCCTGATCCTGAATCTGTTTGGAGTATGATATTTGATGGAGCTGTGAATGCTTATGGTAAAGGAATTGGTGTTGTGATTGTCACTCCACATGGATCACACATTCCTTTTACTGCAAGGTTGACATTTGATTGCACTAATAATATGGTAGAATATGAGGCTTGTATCATGGGTCTCCAGGAAGCTATTGATCTCAGAATTAAAATTTTAGATGTATATGGCGATTCAGCTTTGGTAATAAATCAAATTAAAGGAGAATGGGATACTCGTCACCCCGACTTGATCCCTTACAAAGATTATGCTAGAAGATTGTTACCCTTCTTTAATAAAGTTGAATTCCATCACATTCCTAGAGATGAAAATCAAATGGCGGACGCTTTGGAAACTATGGCTTCTATGTATCAGGTGAATACTTGGAATGATATACCTCGAATTATGGTTCGGCGACTGGATAGGCCCGCTCATGTGTTTACAACAGAGGAGGTAGCAGATGAAAAACCTTGGTATTATGATATCAAGCATTTTCTCCAAACTCAGGAATACCCGATTGGTGCATCGAATAAAGATAGAAAGACATTTAGAAGATTGGCTGGCAGTTTCTTCCTCAGTGAAAATATGTTGTACAAGAGAAACTATGACATGGTTTTGCTCAGATGTGTGGATAGACACGAAGAAGACATGTTGATGCATGAGATTCATGAAGGTTCATTTGGCACTCATGCCAATGGATATTCTATGGTTAAAAAGATGCTAAGGGAAGGTTACTATTGACTGACAATGAGTCTTTAATTCTTTAATTATTTTTCCCCTTGGCCAGGGTCATGAGCAACTGTTGAAACTGCGTGTTCTGAGTTTGGAGATCTTTGACTGTTTGTTCGAGATCCATCTTACTGAAATAAACAGCAGATAGATGAGGAAACTTATTGCAAAATACTTGTTTATGTTATGATGAATGATATGTGCATATGCAATGTTTTCAAGGATTTCAAAGATTCAAGTTCGTTTTAGACAAAAAGAAACACACGTTATATTAATAAGATAAAGTTTGAGTACATCAATGCCCCTTGGGCAAAATAATATAAAACTCTAAGATAAAAAAGTAGTGCGCATCCTCTTTGGTGCAATGTAGGCATTTAGAGTCCGCTCCTCATGAAGTAGCCTAGTGAGTTCCAAAACCTTCTTCTAGCTTGCGTAGAATTGGGCTTCGAAAGTATCTCGCTCTCCTTTGAGTTGTATCCAATCCATTTGTAGGTCTTCAAGAGATGTGGGCATGTCAGGATGTAGGATAGTGTATGGAACTTCTCCCTCCTTAACAGGCTCAATGATCACCGAAAGGATAGAAGGATAAGGCATCATAAGACTTTGAGCACAGGTTCGTACCCATTTGAGGTAAGGCTCAAGAGGGATGGAATTCATGTGCCCCAAAGTCTTGCTATCCACCTTGTTTAGCGTCCTCCAAGCTCGGATGAATCTCTGGCGAAGACCTTGATCGTCGTTGTCATAATCGAATACCAAACCTTGAATCAACATCTCGTGCGGGCCATCCCTTCGGGCATAACCAAACTGTCTTAAAGCTAAGCATGGGTTGTAGGTGATGCCTCCCATGATTCCAGGTATAGGGACATTAGGGAATTCTCCACAACGGTCAACAATGATAACATTCTCTTTGGATCGGGAGGACCAATGAATGTCTGAATGTTTGAGCATCATTAACCTTTGTGACCACCTTAAACCTTGCTCATTCTTTAAGACTGATTGGCGAAGATGAGAAATAAACTATCTTGCCAGGAGAGGAGTGAAACACATAAGGACACCTCTTTTCCTCATTGTGCGAGTGTGAAAAGAGTGTAGGATATCCCCAAGCAATATAGGCATCAGGTTGCATGACATGAAGATTTTGGCGGTGCTCACATCTATGAGTTGGTCAGGATTGGGGAACAAGACCATCCCATAGATAAGAAGAGCCATAATTTCCTCAAAGGCTTTCAATTCTAAGGAATTCCAACAGCTTTGGGCTTTTTCAAACAGGAACTTTGCTAAGAAGCCTTTGACACCACTTCTAGTTTCCCAATGAGTTGTGACACCAGATGAGTGCAAATGCAGAGCTTGAGCAATCTCTTCTGGATTTGGATCTCTTCCTGTACCGTTGAAAGTTAGTTGATTGAGAATGGGAATCCTCAAGAGTTGGGAGATGTCTTCCAAAGTAGGCACAAGTTGATAGTCGGGAAATGTGAAGCAATAGCGTAAAGGATCAAAGAATTGAAAGAGCACCTTCATCATATCCTCGTTTGTGTTAGAGGTGACCAAGTTAAGTAGATGACTATGTCTCTCGGTGAATGGAGAGTTCTCAGGGATCCTTGAAGCTAGCTCCTTAAGTTGTGGAGGAATTCTTACAAGGTTGACTTGGATAGTTTTCCTGCAAAGTGAATCCATATCCTACAAAACAAGAACAAAGATGAATCTCCAAAATCCTTGAAATGGTTAGTGGATGCATATGATGTTCATGATGTCCATGATGTTATGTACAAGTATGCATATACAAGCAAAGCAATAAAGTTCCTAGTTTAGGCTTGCATGGGGTTTTATAGGTAAGTACCCTCTTGAAGTTTAGTTGACTTAAACATGTTCTAGTAATAGTAATCGGGTTCTAAGGAGCTCAATATCACCGGATTGTTTCCTTGGTCATTGTTTCAGCTCAAGCCTCTTTAATGGTGACCGAAATATCCCAAGAAACCAAACCTCAATGAGTGTAGTATCGAGTATCTACCAACTTCGGACTGCACCAAAGCCGGTCATCTCACTACATCCTAAAGGCCAAGTTAGTCAAGTAAAGGGTTCTATAAGTTCATTAGTGCTTCATGACATCACTCAGCGGCCCCGTATTCTCTTTGATTAACTCAAAGGCTACCGGTACCCACAAATATGTCACACTAACATAGCTATTGCTTAGACCATGTTGGTATACCCCACACAGTCTCCACAATGTATTGCTATTTATCTATAATGCATCCCAAATTTGGGTAGAGGATTTCAAACCCAAACAAAGAACCATAATGTAAAGCATACAAGTCAAACAATGTAAGCAAATAAATGTTATATATCCCTAAGGTAACCCCACTTTTAAAATTGTCCCCGGCGGAGTTGGCAGTTCTGTGATATGGTGGGAGAACTGACTTGAGGCTTTTGCGTTTTATTGCAAATGTTGCGGTTAGCAAGAGTCGCCACTGAATTTTCTTTTATCCAAAAGGAAAGGTGAAAAAGCACAGGAAAGACCTTTGAGATTGTTTCTTGAGTTTAGAGGGTAGATTATGAAAAGGGAAGGTATTAGTACCCTTTTCATCCATGGTTTTCCATGGGCTCTTAGTTACTTGCTAGATCACTTGCTTTTGTTTCGAAATTGTGCTTTGTGTGGTTTTTGAAAGTATTTTGTAAAAGAGGCCATTGTTTAGGCAATCTTTGTAATGATTCTCGTTTGTAAGAATGTATACAAAGATGTGTGTCTTTTCGAAAATGTTTTCAATGTTTGTAAGAATGTTTGAAAATGTGTGTGTGTTTGTTTTTGAAAATAGCAAGGATAGTTGTTTTGAAATGGATCAAGTAACTAGAAGTAATCTACCTACTCAAATGTATTTCTTGTTCATTTTCTTTTCCTTTGACATTGTTGTCTTACCATTGATTTGGTAAGCAACCCTATCTTTGGATGTAAACGGGACGGGCACGGGTCATCGTATAACCATGATTAGCAATGTTGCAAAGTATATTAGCATTTTTTGAGAGACCAAGATCATTTTGTAAGGAAACTTTGAACAGCGTCATCGAGGGTTTATGATCTTATACTTGTTTGTTTTACCAAGATACTTCGCATGCATAATATGGCCATTTTTGTATAAGGCAACCAAGTGGAGTAACCCTAAGGATGCTTGTGTGCAAATGTGTTATTTTCATGCTTGATTTTGTCTTGGATTAGGGTTTTCTATTTGATTTGCTTTTATCTTGCCATTCAAACCCTAATTACTAGCATGTCATATGAAAGCGATAAACTGCGTAATTTAAAGATTACTACGCTATTACAACATTTTATGGGAGGGAGTATACAAATTATGAATGGGGATTTGCAATAATGTAAATCTAATTTAATCTATTACAACCAAATCGAATTTGTACGAA
This sequence comes from Vicia faba, assembly GCA_948472305.1. NCBI lineage: Eukaryota > Viridiplantae > Streptophyta > Magnoliopsida > Fabales > Fabaceae > Vicia > Vicia faba. The sequence continues at coordinate 1,108,145,242 of OX451741.1, forward strand.
CATTTGAATAAATAAAATACAATATAAATTAAATATGCAATGGTATGTATATGCAAGAAAAGATTTTTGTTTTTGTTGTTTTTTATATGAAAAATATTTTTGAACTAAACTTAATAATTTAAGAAAAGGAAATTATTCTTATATATTGATTAACCCTAATTCTAGTTTATTAAAAGAAAATTAAGTCCTTTAAATATCATTTTTTGTGAATTTTTTGTCTTAAAATAATAAATAATATTTATGAAAGTATTTGGTCTTTTTATATGTCAAAATAAACATTTACAAGTGTGAAGGAAAAGAAATAAAAACTAATCTAAATCCATTTTATTTTACAAGTTTATTTAAGAAATATAGTTAATGTAAAATTTAATAAAAATATTTTTTATGTGAAAATAAAATAAAATAAACAAAAATGCAATATTTATCATGTTTTATATTTTTATGAATTTTTATGTTAAGAAAAATAGTATTTAATAAATTAAAAATGAAAATAAAAAATAAATAATAAAATGTATGGGCCAGGGGTGTCCTGAATAAACAGGAGGTAGTGTGTTAGAAAAAATATGAGGCTCATACATGCTGAGCCCACGCTGCCAAAAATGTCAAAAATGAAAATGAAAAAATAAGAAAAGTGCAAAAGGAAGCGCCAAGGTTCGAACCCACGACCTATGCATTTTCAGCGTGCTGTCTTGCCACTGGAGTGGCTGTACATCCGTTAGTTCAAATGAAACAAAAAATAGATAACACATAACGCCTCCTTCCCCTGTACTTCATCTTCTTCCTCAAGCCAGCCGGACCCCCTGTATCTTTCTCATTTCTCCATGAAAATGGAAACTTCAAACATGAAAATGGTAGTACTCTTTCCCACGATTTCAACCATGTAACTCATGTAAACTAACAGTCAATGATCAAGGCTAATTTCAATGGCCCTAATTTTAAACCTAATTTTTACAAAAATTTGAACTCTAAAATTCTCTATACACAATGAATATTAATGAAATCTATGAACATGGTTGGGTTTAGCACAAGAATATCTACATTTTATCTTCACAAATCGTGACCAATAAATGCCTGTATGAAGAGATAGAAGTTGGAGTTCTTACCACTTTTAGCTAAGATCGTGAATGGAGTTTGAGTGAGTTTTATGAAGGCCTGAAGATCCCTTTATCTTTCCTGGACCTCCCTGAGTATGTTCCAATATTTACCTTGTCTTAAAAGTGCCTGAATCTCCCTATCCAAGTCAACCTGCAAGCTTGAAAAACAAAAATGGAAGATGGAAAAGGAGGAGTTACAGTAAAAGGATGATGGTCTGGAACACTTAAATATGAGGTAGGTTAAGTGTTTAAGTGATTAGAACTTGAAACGCACGAGTAGATTTTTGGATTGTTATGCTTGGTATCAAACTGCAGGTTATGGCAGGTTTTTGGTGATAGGGAGTTTTAGAGAGTTTCTGGACTTGAGCAATCGTGTGTTAGGTTGTAATATGTCTGTGTATAAGTATAGAGAAGGTTTCCAATCCATTCCACAACAGATTTATGAGTTATAGGCTTTTTGCACTCTTACTTGCTTTTTAAGAAAAGTGAGGAGACAACTCTCTATATGCTTGTACAGGCCTGATTTGAGTTAGTACAAGTCCTAGACACTTTGCTTTTGGTTTATAGGACTTGTGTGTGCAGAAGGAATATGTACAAAGCTCAAGAAGTTGACAAATGCAAAAGTGGTGCTTTTCTAAAATGGAAATGGCAACTTTGTGCCATTTATGGAATTAAAGCTTGGGCAGAGACTCTTATGCTTGGATTAAGGCTTTATCAACTGTGTAAGCATTAAATTATGAAGTGAGAAACAAGTTTGAGGCCTGTAGAGCAAGGATTATGCAGCCAAGGTTCAGATTTGAATTTTGTTCTTCATGAAATGACTTGAAATCAAAGTGAGAAATTGCCAACTTCATCTCTTCGATTCTCACTACTCAAGAATGATCTCAAGGAGTTCTTGGAAATTTTGGAAATCTTGCAATGTTCTCTATAACTCATCTTTGAAATTCTTTTCAAGATTCCCATTGGAACTAGGTGAAAAGTTTCCATGAAGTTAGGTCAAAAACCTGCCTAAAATAGGGCAAAATTTCACTAAGTTATTTTAGTTCATGGGCATGTATTCACAAAATTATATCTTGAGATAAAAGCATCTTTAGGGAAAAATGTGTGAATAAAAGTTGTAGATTTCATAGAGATCTACAACTTTCATGGTTGGAACTTTCTTTGAATCATCTTGTATCATGGTGAGAATTTGGCTTAAAGTTGAGAAAAAATAAGAAATTTTTTATACTTAGAAAAATTTCTTAAGTTAAGAAATTTTCAAATTTTAAAACAAAATCTTAAATATTTGATTACTTAATGAAAAAGTTTCATATTTTGACATTCTTTGATGAATTGTGATCCTTGAGATTTGATTTTGACCAAAAAGTCAAAGTTTGACTTTTCAGTATACAGTTGACTTTTGATCAGTTCACTGCAAATTTCATCTGTCAATCCAATGGAATTGCAATGTTTTGAACCATTTCAATAGGTCAAGGTGATACAATTGAACCCTTGAAATCATTCTTCAGACCAATTGGTCATTTTCTAGGTCAAAAATCATAAATTGCCCTTTCTTAGTCAAAACCCTAATTTTGACCATTTTGCCCTTTTGATGATTTAATCAAATTTCTTGAGGAATTATGGTCCAAACTTGATCAAATGATACATATGAGTCTAAAATGTTGATGTGGATCAAAAATTATGAAGTTTGACTGTAAATTGGCCATGGTTGACTTTTTCCTCAATACAGCTGATTTTTAGGTGAACTGTCCAATTGACTGATCAAAAATGTGATTCAAGGCTTAAAACTTGACATGAGTAATCTTAGGGGTACGTAATGATACTTGAAATCCATATGAAACATTGATAGTCCAAAAATCCTTGTGCAATCCCAAACCCTAATTTTGGGTCATCAAGGCATGATGAGATGTCTTGATCTGGTCAAACCATAATCCAGTCTTGAGTCAAAGAGATCTTGTAAGAAAATCTTGATAAATGAGAGGGCAAATTTTGGGGTACAACAGCTGCCCCTATTCAATCTTCTTAAACCTGGAGAGTTAGATTGGCGAGTTTTTCCATTCGTGACTCGAAGGTGAAAGAATGATTGGACACTAGAGTGCCCAGAAATTTGCACTCGGTGACGCGTGGTTGAGAGAATGGGCTTAAAGATGCCATTTGGAGAGGTGATAGAATCTTGTTGGAGATGGGCTTGTAGATGCCATCCAAGAATTCTTGTTGCACTGTAATTTGTGAGCTGAGAAAATGAGTGTCAGAATGGCGTCCGTGTCTGGAGCGTATCTGAACTGTATCTGAAAGTTGAATCTAAATGAGTATCAGAATGGCATCCGTGTCTGGAGTGTATCTGAACTGTATCTGAAAGGTGAATCTGAATGAGTATCAGAATGGCATCCATGTCTGGATCGTATCTGAACTGTATCTGAAAGTTGAATCTGAATGAGTATCAGAATAGCGTCCGTGTCTGGAGCGTATCTGAATTGTATCATGATTGTATATTGTCAATGGTAACTGTTAATCTTATCCTGAAAAGGGTAAAATGTTAGATAAAATACAAAGTCATGTTGCATGAAATGTATGATGCAATGTGTTGGCTTTATTAATGTTTATGATATATGGATGCAATGTATGCGCATGTGAGCTAATTTGTTGTGTTGCTGTCTATTTGAGGAAAATAAATCCCTGAATGCTGCTGAGGATATGTTGAATTTTTATGTCTTAAAGTTGAAGTACTGATGAACTTTTGTTGAGAGAAGTAAGTTCTGTTGTGAGGGAAATTCCATGTACTGCTTGTAAGATCTGCTTGGGGAAATTGGAGAAATTGGATGATTTCTACCGGGGATTGGTAAACTGGGAGTTTCGTTCCGCTGGGGATTTAAATGACGTACTGTAGGGGATTACTTATGGAATAGCCTAGAGACATTTTCCTATTCCTTCAACCTATCAGTAATTTTCTTTCTTATTTTGTTTATTTGTAAACAGTAATCATGTTCAAATCCATATGTTCATCAATGAATCATTGGACGTTTTTGCAAACAAAACACAAGCGTAAAGGAAAAGACAAATAGTTTTTTTTGCACTTTCAAAGAGATATCTTTGTATTGACTTTGAATAAATATTTTGTACAAAGGGATCAAACATTCTAGTAAGAGAATGTTGTAGTAAAACAAGAGAAATTTGATACAAAGAAAGATAGCTATGTGTAATAAAAATCCCATGGGGTTTCCATTCTGCTATAGCCTTCGTATCCCTGAGCATCTTGTCTATTTTCCTTGTCCGAAGATGATTGAATTGATCAGAAACCCTGAGTTTGTCAGTGGAAGTCAAAGGTTGTCCGTAAAGTAATCCGATGGGACATAGTCATACGCTTTAATTCCCTAATTTTTGCCCGGACTGCCCTTTCGGGTTTTCAGTCCACCGGGAAACCCTTTTTGCCCAAGTCACCCTTTCGGGTTTTCAATTTTCCGAGTGTACAGATTTTTTCATTTTATCCCTAATTTTTGCCCGAACCTCTTGGTTCTCCAGGATGCCCCTTGTTTTGCCTAAGTGTGTCAACCTAGCGGGTCTCTTATGCATAGTATCTTTTGACTATGTCCGCATTCGCAGGGTGTGGCAGGTCGTCGCCATCCATGGTGGTCAAGATCATTGCCCCACCGGAGAATATGTTTTTGATTACAAATGGTCCTTCATAGGTGGGAGTCCATTTTCCCCTGGGATCACTTTGTGGAAAGATGATACGTTTGATCACTAGATCCCCAACTTGATATACTTGGCGTCTGACTTTCTTGTTGAAATCCTTAAGCATCCGCTTTTGATACATCTGACCATGGCAAACATCAGTAAGTCTCTTTTCATCAATTAAGTTCAGTTGATCAAGTCGAGTCTGGATCCAATCGTCTTCATTCAACCCTGCATCTTTCATAATCCTCAGAGAGGGGATCTGGACCTTGATAGGTAAGACAACCTTCATGCCGTATACCAAAGAATAGGGTGTTGCCCCGGTTGATGTGCGAGCCGTGGTACGATAACTGTGGAGAGCGAATGGTAGCATCTCATGCCAGTATTTGTATGTGACTTTCATTTTTTGTATGATCTTCTTAATGTTTTTATTTGCCGCTTCAACAGCACCATTCATCTTTAGCCTATAGGGAGAAGAATTATGATGTTGGATCTTGAATGCTCGCATAATGCGCTGATCATAGTGTTGTTGATATTTGTACCATTGTCAGTGATGATCCTTTCCGAGATACCGTACCGGCAAATAAGGTTTTGCTTGATGAAGCGGGCAACAACATTCTTGGTAATGGAGGCAAAGGAAGCTACTTCAACCCACTTGGTGAAATAGTCAATGGCCACTAGAATGAAGCGGTGCCCATTGGAGGTTGTAGGCTTTATTTTGATGTGGTCTGCGATCGACTTAATGTCTGACGGTATCTTAACTGCAAGCGCACAGCCTATCGCGGTAGTAATAAAAGATTGTCGAATCCACAGGGACTTTGTAATCACTCTAGTGTTGTAAAACAGGTTGGTTTAGCTAAGGCGGAAATTTGTCACGCTGGTTTTGGGAAGATTAAGGAAGGTAAATTAATTGATTTTAAGGTAATTATAAAATGAAATGGTCGGTATGCAATAGAGTCTACCTAAAGGATCTAATCGAGCCTAGGCATATAAGGATGGTCAACTTGGTTTATCTTTAGAATTAATCAGTTTAAAAACCCTCAACTCACACTTTCATGGTCTTATCTCGGATTATACGTCTAAAGCCCTATACCTGCTTTCGCTAGCCTATAAGTGTTTAGAAGTATTTTTTGGAAACTTAATTAATTCTAATTTGGTTTAAAGCGCTTTCACTGTATTTAAATCAAATGCCTAACTTTAGCTATCCGGTTAAAAATCTCACATTTTCGTGGTCTCGATCTAACCTATTTACTCTTCTTACTTTCGTAACAAAGGTTTTATTATTAAGCATAAAAAGTTATAACCAGAGTTAAGTTGATTAAAGTTTTAGCCTAAGTTTGATCAGATACCTAATGTCTCTTACTATCCCATACCGACACTAAAGGTTTAGCTAGCCATAGAAATTATAATGAACATACTGGAAATAAAAACAAACAAATATAAATTAGACATTATAAATAATAAATTAAACATGCATTAATTAATTAAAAGGTATGTAATACAACTGTAAAATGGAAACCTGAAAATAAAGCCAATACTTCAATCACTCTTCCACAAATCGGAAACTCGTACTTGGTATCGGTAATATGACAAATTCTGAGGCTTGAATGATAAATCCTAAACTATAATAATAATTACCTGATGTTGGAAATTATTATTTGGACAGTGGAATTAAAAGAACTGAAATAAACAAATGCAGTAAAATAATAACTGAAGGAATACTGGTTTTGATTTTGGCAGAGCTTCCGCACAAGTAAACTGTAATAAACTCTGTGCTTCTAACATTGAATGTTGAGGTATTTATAGAAAAATAAATTTGGCAGTTGTCTTGAAAACTTGTAACTAAGCCTTCCTTGAAAATCTCCAAAAATGTAGGAACGTGAGTAGTTGAGGAAGAAGTGGTGAACGTGGAGTTTGACTGGAGAGAAATAAGGAGTTTGGAAACTCCTTTTGTTTGCTTTGCCACGTTCTGCATTTTTCCAAGTAAACTGATATACGCATTACGTTTGTTACATGAGCGTTACGAGCAGCTTTGGTCTTTCCCCGTGTTACAGTCGTGGCCACTGTGTTACGGTCGTAACACGCTTCAAGATGACCTACGGTCGTGGCAGCTCTATTACGACCGTCACAGCTACAAAAATGCAATTCTTTGACAGATTTATCTTTTTCTTCTGTTCTTTTGATGCTTTCTTGCATTGTTTCATGTTTTCTTCTGTTTTGAGCTGAGTTATGAATACCTGCAAAAAGTAATGACAAACTCGAAATATTCGGGAATTAATCGGGTCAAAATAATACAGAACGGGTAAATTTCATGGAAAATAAACGATACAATTTCGTGTTATCAAACTCCCCCATACTTAAACCTTTGCTTGTCCTCAAGCAAAATAATCAATTAAAAATATCGGACAAGTTTTTATAAACGCACATAACTAGTATACCTTTCGTTTTCAAATAATTTCAAGAAATCCTAAGTTAGTTCGGCCGAGAGAATCGAATGAAACAACAACGATACGTAAATGATACAAGCAACAAGCTAGTCGACGACTATACGTTTTAAACGAAACGTCCAATTATACCGTTATAATTCAACTCAAGGTTTCTCGTTCATATTTCACCCGGTTTCGTTCTTGCGCAATCACATTAAGCCCATTATCCTTGCACGCACGTAGTGGAATAGCCGGTTAGTGGTTCTGATCAAAACACGACGGTTTCTGGCACAATTATGTGGCAACCTCTTTTATCCAATTGCAAGATGCGGGGGATCAAACCGTAGTCTGCCCTACCGAGTTCAGTACCAGATGCTTCCGAACCACCTAGACAATGGATTCTTATGTTACTTAGTAGAAGCTTTTGCATCCGTTGGATTAAACGATCGGGTGAGGATCGCCCAATTTAATTGGTGCAATATCTATTTCCTTAAAGCATGTAACATTCTATTTAAATCAATTTGCAAGATAATCCACTTATGTTCATCGACTTTCCACGTGGATTGTGTTAAGACTGGTGCTGACTGCTAATATAAACTACTAGGGGCTAATTTAAGACTCAAAACTCAAAGTATCGGTATAACAAAAATGGAGACGATTCGCGTAAGTAGAGAGTCGAAGGTGTCATAATCGTATAGTTCTCGTTGGATCGTTCTCAGCCTTCTAACTAAGATTTCAGTTAAAGTAGGTAACTAACGGTTATGCGAATATAAAAGGCGAAAAATTTTGGTATGGCTAAATAAAACGGGGAGAAAATGAAATAATGAAATATAACTGAAATAGAAATGAAATTACTCATTCTGGAATTAAGAATGCAGTACTCCTCCCACACTATATCAAACATTGTCTCAATGTTATGATATAATGGCGAGGTTAAATGAAAAATACATCGGAAAAACAAGGAAAACAACAAGAAAAGGAAAAACTACTGGCGACCACGGCGGCTTCGGGTTCGTGACCGTCTGGAAGGAGTAGCTTCAGGGTCAGTGTCCTGGGGTCCAAGAGATGTAACATCCATCCTCAAAGCATTAAGCTCGCATAGCACTTCATCAAGCCTTTCATTTGTCGAGCGTTGGCCACTCATGATTTGAACATTTTGCTGATGTAAGGCGTCGAAACGCTCCTGATTCTTTCTTTCAAGAGCTACAGCCATCTGATTTTTCTGATGGAGGGCTCTAAGGACGTCCTCCATAGTAAAAGGAGGTGGTGCAGAAGAGGATGACTCAGGAATTTTAGGCGCGGGGACATCTCGATCCAGTTCTTCCTGCATCTCATCAGCGGGGCCGACATGAGGTTCTTCTTGAGCAGCAGCAGGGCCTTCAGGGTTGAATAGCCAGTTGGCTCGGTTCTGAGGGTCGATTTTGTCCCTGCAAGGCAAAACAATATTAGTGTAAACCCGGTTTTGTATCACTGGATGAAATCTTCCGTCGTCCCGCTCGTGGATGAGGTGGGCCGATTTGCAATGATCCAAAGTAAGCAGAACCGGTGGTCGGGATGGCAGATGAACAAGGGTGTCACCATGGTTTAGTGCTAAAGCAAGAGAAGTGACAAGCCCTCCGAAATAGAAAGGTTTGCCGCCTCTGGTGCAGATGGAGTGAATATGAGCCAGGAGGAAAGGTGCGACATTAATTTTCTGACCCGAGAATGCACAATGCATGAAAAATAGCTCCTTGGAGTTGAGCTTGTGGTTACTATCCCTTGCAAAGATTGTGTTGGATAAGATGCGGTGGAAGTAACGAATGGCGGGGTTGTGGATTTGGGTGGCATTGAGGTGATCGTATGAATCAGCCCGATTATTGGTCAAGCTATGCCACAGGTTGAAGGATTCCTCATGAAAAGTGTCAGGCACACGTAGGTGAGCGCCTTCATCGGTACAGAAATCAAGTAGGCGACCGAATGCATTCTGAGGGAATTCGTATTCGGTGCTGAAAATTCGGAACCTTACCACACCGGTAAGTTGATTTCTTGGGCCGTTTGGAGTGATGTAGCAAAATGAACTGAGAAACTCAAGGGTGAGAGTCTCGTACGTCGGTTGTGGCTGGCTACATAGGGTCCACAGGTTGACATTCTGTAGTAGGCGTTGGACACTTTCAAGTAACCCAAGGTTTCGGAGGCAGTCAGTGTCGACGAACCTCGTAGGATGGATGCCTCGGCGTTGGAACTTCAGGAACCGTGTCCGCTGAGTTTCACCTGCTTCGCCATTTTGTAGGGTAATGCCAGGAATGGGTTGGAGATTGTTCGCCATTTGCATGCAAGAGTGTTTGAGTGAAAATGGATGTTGGTTGGTGAATGAGAGAATGAGAAGATGATACGGGTAATGGATGTATATATGGTGGAAGGAGATAGTGGAAGTTTGAAAATTGATAGGGATTAATGGTGGGTTGAATGGGGTTAATGGGGAGTTATGGAAGAAGAAGAGAGAAAGGTTTAGGAAAGGGAACGTTCTGCTAACAGGGTTACTGATGTAGCCCGTGTTACGGTCGTAAGACCAAGCTGACGAGCGTAACGCTCTGAAAGGCGCGTTACGGTCGTGGGGGATGGATGACGATCGTGGCAACTACAGATTTTGCAAATTTTTTTACAGAACAGAACATAACACAATTACACAGAGTATATATTTTTATAGCAGGCAGAACATCTCAGGCATTCCAACATAAACACAACGTTAATTTATTCAACATATAATCCAACATATATAATTCGCAATAGAGTAGAAAACCATAAAACATTATAAGCAGCATAATGATTGTAAGTTTAAAATTGAAAACAAACAATTGCATTAATTTAAATTGAGTAACTTGTTCTTTTTGACAGAAAATAAATGACTTGTAAATTGAAATGCAGTAACTTAACAAAAAATTGAAACTACCTAGGAACAAAGCAGAATGGAAAAAATCTAAAAACTAAGAATTGAAAAACTGAAAACTGAAAAACTAAGAAACTAAAAACTGCAGCTGCCATTCGTGACTTCATCCAAGCTTCGCTTTAATTTCTTTGAGTGAATTATGAATATGATAAAACTGCTCCACTGTTATGTCGGTTAATCCCATTATTTCCAGACGCATGCTTTTTATCTCATCTTTTAAGCCATTAATATTAGTCTGGTAAGTATTAAGCGTGGTGGCAATTTTGTTAAGGTTATCAGTATAATCCTTAGTTGTTGTTTCAGGGGCTGCATGGGCTTCCGCCATGTTGACATTTTCGTAATAACCAGGAGGAGTCTCCGGGTCACCCATATCGGACATAATATCATCAAAGATTTGGTAATCTTGCGGTGTCTCAGGTGTAGGAGGTTGGTCGGGCGGGTTTAGCTCATAGAGCCAGTTGTCACGGTTGTGGATGCTCACTTTGTCATGGTTCGGAAGGGTAAATAAGTTTACAACTTCATCTCTTATCAGATAATCATAAGGTGGGTAAGCATGGTTTGCAATCATTCGGCGGTTAAAGCAAAAAGCAAGATTCATGGGACGGATCGTTCCAAAATGCGGGCACCTATTCAGCTGGTGTCTTAGGCCGAGGGCATGTGCAATCATTGTGACCAGGCCACCTATGATGATGGGTTCATCAGGGTTATCTATAATGCGGTAAAAAGTTTGCATCAGGAAGGGTACGGCATTAACAGGGTGGCCTTGTTGCATATAATACAGTAAAAATATCTCGTCTTTGGACACGGCAGTCTGGTTCTCCTCTTTCCCAAATACAGTATGGGCTAGCATCTTATGGAAATAGCGGATAGCAGGGTTATGAATTTCATCATTATCCATATTATCCGGGTCGGGGTGATAATTACCAGTCAAGGTGCCCCAAAAGTAGTCTAGCTCAATGTCCATTAGCTCAACCTGGGTAGTGGAAAAGGCAAAAGGGCCGCTAGGAAATCCTAACAAGTCAGCTAAGTCCTTATGATTGTAAACAAAATTAATGCCGAAGAGACGGAAACTTATGAATCCTTTACGGGTTCCTTTCCCGTGTTCTGGTAAATGGACTAGGGAGCTTAGGAATTCGAAAGTGAGCTCACGGTAGGTAGAAAACCTAGTCTTAATAAGGGCTTTTTCCCACCCCCAACTGGTTAAACAAGTACATAACACTATCTAATATACCTAGGGCATTCATAGTGGGTTCATCATGATAAAGTGTTATGCCAATGTTTCTTTTAGACAATTCCTCGAATTTTCTTTTCTGGTTTATACCCCTAAAGGTGGTTTCTAAGAAATTATGTTGCTTTGGTTCCATGGGTATTGTTAGGGAAACTAGTCAGAAGAGAAGGTGCAAATGAAACAAAAACTTTTCAGAAATCATGTGGCAAGTAAAATTATTTTTGAAATTAGCAGCAGTTTTCATGAAAATTATAACATAAGAAAGAAAAATGAAAATGAAACTTTAAATAGAAATAAATGCAAAAATGAAAAAAATGATAACTAAGAATTAACAAATAGGTGGGTTGCCTCCCACTCAGCACTGTTTTTAATGTCAAAAGCCTGACAAACAGGAGTGCAAGCACTCATGGTGGTTTTCTCGAGAATGACTCCTCGGTTGAAACTTTTAGTAATCATCGTTTTCCATGGCCACTTATCAAGCCATCTCACATATCCCTCGCCTTTTCTTTTCTTTCTCCTGTGGGGTGGTTCATTCTTCTGAACTTGTGGTGGTGGTTCTGGATCTATCCTAAGTATCAACTTTTCAAGTTTGGGCTTAGTGATTTCATCCATCCCCTCAAAGGTTAACCTTACCTTTTTAACAGTAATTATATCCCTAGTTTCACGGTCCTCTAATTTTCTCTTTTTACGCGAGACTTCCAACAAGGGTGCATTAGTGTGGATATTTTCCAATACCTCCACATATGTCTTAGATTGGGAGTCTATCTGAGCTTCCATAAAACTTTTTGAGAAAGGAATCAGTGGGGTATATGGATGAGGAACAACAATAGGTGCTCCCTTTTCTACCTCTTCTACGACCTCCCTTTTAGATGGTGTTGGAGGATTTTTCTCAATCTTTACTCTTTTCTCGTCTGAACTCTCCTCATCCACATCATCACTTTCCTCAACTTCATTATCGCTCTCCTCAACCTAATTATCGTTCTCCTTAGGATTTTCAACTTGTTTTTCACTAATGGTTGTTACAACATCCAATTTTTCCTCAGGGAAGGGTCCTAGAGGGTTTTGTTCAAGCTGGGAGATTTGGGTCTCTAAGGCTATGTTGTGGGTCGCGAGCGAGTCAACCGCAGTGGTCAGTTGCCGAAGGGTTTCACTGTTTTGAAGACTTTGTTTTCTAAACTCTTCGTTCTTGACAGTTTGTGTCTCTACAAAGTGCTCCATCAGAGATTCTAACCTAGAGTGAGTTGGCGTTGCATCGGAATCCTCCATTGATGTTTCAAAGTTGAAATCATGCGATTCTTCTGATTCTTCAAATTGAGTTAGAGTCGCATTTTATGTTTCCTTAAGGCACTTTGTCATCATTGATATTTCATTAAAATTTCCCATTAATATTTCGAGGTCGGATTTATAGGATACTTGCGTCTCCTTGAAATATTGGGTGTAGTGATTGTAGGGGAAATTTGGTTGAGGATAAGTTTGGTTGAAATTATAATATTCTTGCGATTCCTCAAAATATTGGGATTGGTGGTTGGAAAGGTAATTCGGGTGAGAATGAGTCTGTGATGCATTGAAATTCTCTAATAGTATTTCGAGGTCGGATTTATGGGATACTTGTGATTCCTCGAAATACTCAGAGTGGGGGTTGTAGAAATAATTTGGGTGATACATAGTAATTGGGACAAGATTCGTAGATGCAAAGACTCGCTTCGAGAACGAGTGTTTGGCATACAACAAAGGGAAATATATAAAGTTGCCTTAGTCTAGACAGCGTTGTTTTCAGATTACACTAGTGACTAAACTAAAGTCCCCGGCAACGGCGCCAAAAACTTGATGTGGTCTGCGATCGACTTAATGTCTGACGGTATCTTAACTGCAAGCGCACAGCCTATCGCGGTAGTAATAAAAGATTGTCGAATCCACAGGGACTTTGTAATCACTCTAGTGTTGTAAAACAGGTTGGTTTAGCTAAGGCGGAAATTTGTCACGTTGGTTTTGGGAATATTAAGGAAGGTAAATTAATTGATTTTAAGGTAATTATAAAATGAAATGGTCGGTATGCAATAGAGTCGACCTAAAGGATCTAATCGGACCTAGGCATATAAGGATGGTCAACTTGGTTTATCTGTAGAATTAATCAGTTTAAAAACCCTCAACTCATACTTTCATGGTCTTATCTCGGATTATACGTCTAAAGCCATATACCTGCTTTCGCTAGCCTATAAGTGTTTAGAAGTATTTTTTGGAAACTTAATTAATTCTAATTTGGTTTAAAGCGCTTTCACTGTATTTAAATCAAATGCCTAACTTTAACTATCCGGTTAAAAATCTCACACTTTCGTGGTCTCGATCTAACCTATTTACTCTTCTTACTTTCGTAACAAAGGTTTTATTATTAAGCATAAAAAGTTATAACCAGAGTTAAGTTGATTAAAGTTTTAGCCTAAGTTTGATCAGATACCTAATGTCTCTTACTATCCCATACCGACACTAAAGGTTTAGCTAGCCATAGAAATTATAATGAACATACTGGAAATAAAAACAAACAAATATAAATTGGACATTATAAATAATAAATTAAACATGCATTAATTAATTAAAAGGTATGTAATACAACTGTAAAATAGAAACCTGAAAATAAAGCCAATACTTCAATCACTCTTCCACAAATCGGAAACTCGGACTTGGTATCGGTAATATGACAAATTCTGAGGCTTGAATGATAAATCCTAAACTATAATAATAATTCCCTGATGTTGGAAATTATTATTTGGACAGTGGAATTAAAAGAACTGAAATAAACAAATGCAGTAAAATAATAACTGAAGGAATACTGGTTTTGATTTTGGCAGAGCTTCCGCACAAGTAAACTGTAATAAACTTTGTGCTTCTAACGTTGAATGTTGAGGTATTTATAGAAAAATAAATTTGGCAGTTGGCTTGAAAACTTGTAACTAAGCCTTCCTTGAAAATCTCCAAAAATGTAGGAACGTGAGTAGTTAAGGAAGAAGTGGTGAACATGGAGTTTGACTGGAGAGAAATAAGGAGTTTGGAAACTCCTTATGTTTGCATTGCCACGTTCTGCATTTTCCAAGTAAACTGATATACGCATTACGTTCGTTACATGAGCGTTACGAGCAGCTTTGGTCTTTCCCCGTGTTACGGTCGTGGCCACTGTGTTACGGTCGTAACATGCTTCAAGATGACTTACGGTCGTGGCAGCTCTATTACGACCGTCACAGCTACAAAAATGCAATTCTTTGACAGATTTATCTTTTTCTTCTGTTCTTTTGATGCTTTCTTGCATTGTTTCATGTTTTCTTCTATTTTGAGCTGAGTTATGAATACCTGCAAAAAGTAATGACAAAATCGAAATATTCGGGAATTAATCGGGTCAAAATAATATAGAACGGGTAAATTTCATGGAAAATAAACGATACAATTTTGTGTTATCAGATTTCTCCAATCATATCAATTCCCCACATAGCAAAGGGCCAAGAAGCCGTCAAGACATTCAGAGGAACCAGAGGTACATGCACCTTGTCAGCATAAATTTGACACTTATGACAGGTCCGAAAGTGTTGATAGCAATCTGCTTCCATGGTAGACCAATAATAGCCTGCCCGTAGGATTTTGTTCGCCATTGTATGCCCACTGGAGTGGGTGCCAAAAGTACCTTCATGTAATTCAGCCATGATCTTTTTAGCTTCAAGCTTCTCCACACACCGAAGCAAAATGGAGTCATGATTGCGTTTGTACAGTATGTCATTACTAAGGAAGAATTTAGCAGAGAATCTCCTTAAGAACTTCTTATCATTGATTGAAGCTCCTTCTGGATATTCTTGAGCCTCGAGATACCTCTTGACTTCATGAAACCAAGGTTGGTCCACTACTTCTTCAGTATTAATCTTGTGACAGTGTTCTGGTTCATCCATTCGTTCGATGGTGATTTGAGGAGCCTCGTTATCCCAATTAAGTTTAAACATAGATGACATTATGGATAGAGCGTTTGCTAGCTGATTTTCTTCTCGCGGGAAATGCTTGAATGTAATCTTCTCAAAATGTGATAGCAATGTCAAAACATGTTATTTATAAGGGATAAGGTTTGGGTGCTTAGTGTCCCATTCCCCTTTGATCTGACTGATGACCAAAGCTGAATCTCCAAACACATCTAAGGATTTGATTCCCAAGTCTATGGCAGCTCTGAGACCGAAGATGCATGCTTTATATTCCACCATGTTGTTTGTACAGTTGAAGCAAAGTCTAGCAGTAAAGGGAGTATGACACCCTTCTGGAGATATGAGTATGGCACAGATACCATTACCGAGTGAATTGGAGGCTCCATCAAAGAATAGGGTCCATCGGGATCCTTGTTCAGGTCTGTCATATGGACTGATTTCTTCACATTTGTCTAATGTCATGATGTCTTCGTCTGGGAATTCAAACTTCATGGACTGATAGTCTTCTACATCTTGGTGAGCAAGATGATCAGCCAATACACTGCCCTTTATAGCTTTTTGGGTAGTATATTGTATGTCGTACTCTGTTAGTATCATCTACCATCTAGCTATTATCCCAGAAAAAGCAGGCTTCTCGAAGATGTATTTTATCGGATCCATCTTAGATATCAATAAGGTAGTATGAGTCAGTATATACTGTCTTAGCCGGAAAGCAGCCCATGCTAGAGCGCAGCAAGTTTTCTCGAGTAGTGAATATCTGGTTTCACAGTCGGTAAACTTTTTGCTCAGGTAATAAATAGCATGCTCTTTTCGGCCAGACTCGTCATGCTGCCCCAATACACACCCCATTGAGTTTTCTAAAACAGTCAGATACATGATCAACGGTCTTCCCTCGACCGGTGGCATCAACACAGGAGGTTCTTGTAAGTATTCTTTGATTTTATCAAAAGCAACTTGGCATTCATCATTCCATTTGACTAGTTGATCTTTCTTCAATACTTTGAAGATTGGCTCACAAGTAGCTGTTAGGTGAGAAATGAATCTGGCAATATAGTTCAAGCATCCCAAGAATCCTCTGACTTCCTTCTCAGTACGGGGAGCAGGCATCTCTTGTATTGCTTTAACTTTGGCAGGATCGACTTTGATACCTTTGTTACTGACGACAAAACCTAAGAGTTTACCGGACCGTGCTCCAAATGTGCACTTGTTTGGATTCAACCTCAGCTTATACTTCTTCAGTCTTTCAAACAGCTTTTGTAAGTGATCAAGGTGTTCTTCTTCCGTTTGCGATCTAGCTATCATATCGTCTACGTAGACTTCTATTTCATGATGTATCATGTCGTGAAATAAAGCTACCATGGCGTGTTGATAGGTTGCCCCAGCATTCTTTAATCCGAATGACATCACCTTGTAGCAGAATGTATCCCACTGTGTGACAAATGTTGTTTTCTCCATGTCCACAGGTGCCATTTTGATTTGGTTATAACCTGAGAATCCGTCCATGAAGAAAAACACTTTTTGTTGGGTCGTATTGTCAATCAGGATATCAATGTGGGGGACTGTAAAATCATCTTTAGGGCTCGCCCTATTCAAATCTCTATAATCCACACACATTCGTACTTTGCCATTTTTTTAGGTACGGGAACAATGTTGGAAACCCATTGAGGGTAGGAAGTGACAGCCAAGAATCCAGCATTGAATTGCTTCATGACCTCCGCTTTAATCTTTTCTGACATATCAGGTCTCATGCGGCGAACATTTTGTTTTACTGGCGGACAATCTTCTCTTGTAGGAAGACGATGTACCACGATGTCTGTATCAAGTCCTGGAATGTCTTCATATGACCAGGAAAAGATCTCAACATAGTCATGTAACAACTGAACCAGACGTTTCTTGACACTGGGTTCCAGATTGGCACCCACTTTGACTTCTTTTTTATCTTTCTCGGTACCCAGGTTGATCGTATCCACCGGTTCTTCGTGAGGTTGAATGGCTCTTTCATCTTGTTGTAGCAGTATGGCAAGTTCCCCTGGTACTTCACAATCTTCCTCACCTTCGTCTTCGGCTTGGTAGATTAGATCCTCAGAGTCAAAAAAAGCCATAGCAGTATCGTTACCCATGGGATCCAGAATGGATGGATACCTGCATTTGTGAGTGTGGGTGTGTGTAAGGGTATAGCCATCTTTAAAAGAAAATAAAATGTAAAATAAAAACAATGAGCACAAAAGTTTGTATGCGAAAAACGTCCATGATTCATTGAATGTCATATGAAGATGAAATAACAACCCATACAAATGGACCATTGTGCTTCGGGAAAGACACAAGGTTTTAAGAGTGTGAATTGTTTGTGAATATTACAGATCTAACAACAAAAAGTAAAGATAAATTACCGAGGGATGAAAGTTATTAGGACAAACTCTCTGGCCTCCCAATTGAGGATGTTAGAACATAGTTTGATTCTACAACCCTTAGTTAGAGTTTTGATGATAACAAATACAATGAATAAATAATAAATACAAAGAAAAAATATGCACCCTAAAAATTATGTTTTTATGTATGCAGAAGTTCTGATCATATCAGCATCAGAAGATAAGCCTTAAGAGTTACACGCTGAAGTAATCAGAACATGCGCTGAAGATTGATGACCAGAACCTGCACTTAATCAAAGTAAACTTTGATTATGAACAAGAACATACCAATCCAAGTCATCAATATTCTGAACCAACATCAGCAGGCAAGGAGATAAGATTCTGAAGCATTACTGATCATTCATAACAGCATCAATTCCAACAGTTTCTTTCAGACAAGATCTTCTCCAAATGGAAAGTGTGTTAATGACATTAAACATGCTTTATGATCAACGTTATTCCACTGCCTATATAAACAAAGTCAGCATTCAAAATCAAGAACGATTTTTCTACATTACCACTCACGCATATTCAAAGCTGCAAGCAATATCATTTACATTTCCAAGCTATAATCCTGTGTAATTTATCACAGTTGTGATAAACAGTTTTTGTAAGAAAAACAACAACACATATCTTGTATAATTTTATTGAAACAGTGTTCCTTGAGATTAACCGGACTGTGGTTGTACTCAAGAAGACGTTAATAGTTGTTAAAGTAGTGATTGTAATCTTGTTGAGATTAGTGAATTAAGACCTCGTTGGAGAGAGGCGAAATCACCTTGACGGGTGGACTGAAGTAGTTTGAGATCAAACGAACCAGGATAAAAATACTGTGTCATTACGCTTTTGATTTCAAGTTTGTCAATTCAACCCCCCCCCCCCCCCCCTTCTTGTGTTTTTCACATCTTCAATTGGTATCAAAGCGCCTAGTTCTGAGCTTAAACACTTAACTGTGTCAGTACAAGATCCAAGCTTCAGAAAAACACTATGGTGGGACCAAGCCAAAACATCAGCAATGACAACCATGAAAACAAGGACAAATTCAGTTGCAAACCTCCAGTCTTTAATGAGAAAATTTTGACTACTAGAAAGACAAAATTGAGAGTTTCTTTCTGGCTCATGATGCTGATCTGTGGGACATGGTGACTGATGGATACATGCACCCAGTGGATGGACGTGGTCAAAAGATAGACAGAAAAATGATGTATGATCAGCAAAAGTGTGAATTCAGAAACCACCACAAGGCCAGAACAATACTTCTCAGCGCCATCTCATACTCAGAATATGAGAAAATATCAAACAGAGAGACTGCCAAGAACATGTTTGACTCTCTGAGAATGACGCATGAAGGCAACATTCAAGTCAAAGAGACCAAGGCCCTTGCACTCATTCAGAAGTATGAGGCATTCAAGATGGAAGATAGTGAATATATAGAAACTATGTTTTCAAGATTCCAAATCCTTGTTGTTGGACTAAAGGTTCTTGACAAAGGGTATTCCACTGTTGATCATGTTAAGAAGATCATCAGAAGTTTGCCCAAACAATGGAGGCCAATGGTCACAGCACTTAAGCTAGCTAAAGATCTCAACAAAATTTCTCTGGAGGAACTTGTTAGCTCCCTCAGAAGTCACGAGATAGAGCTAGAAGAAGATGAGCCTCAAAATCATGGTAAGCCATTAGCTTTAAAATCTAACAGAAAATTTGACTCTAAAGTTTTGCAGGCTGTGGAAGAAACTTCTGATGGATCCTCATCAAAAGAAGATGAACTGTCTCTCCTCTCCAGAAGGGTGAACCAACTGTGGAAGCAGAGACAAAGGAAGTTCAGAAATCCCAGAAGATCAGAGAATCAGAATAAATCCTCCTCCAGATACATAAAGTCTAAGTCTTCATCTAGACACAAGATCTGAAGGTTCTTCAGGATACAGAAAGCCAAATAACAAGGACATCATCTGCTATGAATGTAACGAGCAAGGGCACTACAAAAGTGATTGCCCAAAGCTTCAGAAAGAAAATCCCATAAAGAAGTTCTTAAAGGAAAAGAAGAAAAGCCTCATGGCTACATGGGATGATTCTGACACATATGAAGCTGACTCAGAATCAGATGATGAAAGAGCAAACATAGCTCTCATAGCAAACATATCAGAAGATAGTGAAGCTTCTGGTTCAGACTCAGAATCAGACACTGGAGAGGTATTTCCTGATTTTACCATAAACTTTACTAAGGCTGAACTTGTAGAAAGTCCAAATGAAATTCTGGAAAGGTATCAGCAAATCAGAGTCAAATTCAGGAACCTGAAAAGGGATCATGCCTCTGACTCTGAAAAGTCTGAGAGTCTCAGATTATAGAATTCTGAGTTAAAAGAAAAAATTTTAGAATTAGAAAATGACTTGCAAAACTCTCAGAAGGAAACTATCTCTGAGACTCCCAGTAATGCTGATGAGATCATCAAAGAATATGATCACGGCTTTCAGAAGTTTCTAGCTAAAAACATAGACAGAAGCAAGATAACTTCAATGATCTATGGAGTTAGCAAAAATGGCAGAAAATGGATAGGATATCAAGGTAAGGTATCTACACCAAAAAATGCCATGGAATTAGTTATAAAATGCACACCACTCAAATCACACTTTATATATGGGCACACACATGACATAAAATACACAAGTAGTGATTACTCTGTCAAACCAAAATTCAATCAGAATTTTGGTAAAACTAACCAATCAGGACCCAAGAAAATGTGGGTACCTAAGGATAAAATTATACATGTAGCAGATATCTTTAGCAGTAAGGCTAAGACACCAGTCATGGTACCTGGACTCTGGCTGCTCGCGACACATGACGGGAAGAAGGCATATGTTCCAAAGCCTGGAACTTAAGCCTGGAGGCTACGTAGGCTTTGGAGGCAATCAGAGAGGAAAAATCATTGGCTCTGGAGCAGTAGGTAATGGAAATATTCCCTCTATAAATAATGTATTATTAGTTGATGGATTAATGCATAACCTGTTATCCATAAGTCAATTAAGTGATAACGGTTATGATATAATCTTTAATCAAAATTCATGCAAAGTTGTTAGTCAGAAAGATGGGACTATCCTATTTAATGGAAAGAGGAAAAACAACATTTATAAAATAAAACTTTCTGAACTAAAGAGTCAGAATATAAAATACCTACTTTCTGTTAACAACGAGCAATGGGTCTGGCACAGAAGATTGGGGCATGTTAGTATGAGAAGAATATCTCATATTAACAAACTCAATCTGGTCAGAGGACTTCCTAATTTGAAGTTCAGCTCAAATGCTCTGTGTGAAGCATGTCAGAAAGGCAAATTTGCAAAACCTGCTTTCAAATCCAAAAATGTTGTTTCCACCTCTAAGCCATTAGAACTTATGCATATTGACTTATTTGGACCAGTAAAAACTGCGTCAGTCAGCGGCAAGAAGTATGGGTTAGTAATCATAGATGACTATAGCAGATGGACATGGGTAAAGTTCTTAAGACACAAGGACGAGTCACACTCTGTGTTCGTTACCTTCTGCAACCAAGTTCAGAATGAAAAGGATCTTAGAATTGTCAAAGTCAGAAGTGATCATGGTGGGTAATTTGAAAATAAAAATTTTGAATTATTTTTTAATGAAAAAGGCATCTTGCATTACTTCTCTTGTCCTAGAACTCCCCAACAAAATGGAGTTGTAGAACGAAAGAACAGAACATCGCAAGAAATGGCCAGAACCATGATCAACGAGACTAACGTTGCTAAGATCTTCTTGGCAGAGGCAATTAACACAGCGTGTTACATTCAGAATAGAATCTCTATAAGACCTATTCTGGAAAAGACTCCATATGAATTTTGGAAGAACAGAAATCCCAACATTTCTTATTTTCATCCATTTGGATGCACATGCTTTATTCTGAATACAAAAAATTATTTGAACAAGTTTGACTCCAAATCACAAAAGTGTATTATATTAGGATACTCTGAACGCTCAAGAGGGTACAGAGTATACAATATAGAAACACAGATTGTTGAAGAGTCAATCAGTGTTAGGTTTGATGATAAGCTTGACTCTCAAAAGTCAAAGCAAAGTGAATTCCTTGTAGGTATGGAAGTTGAACTCACAGGTACTGAAAAAAATCATCAGAAGTTCTCAATAGAGACACTCCCTCAACATCAGAAAGAGTTATTGCAAACAATCCAGCACATTATGTTGATCAACTCCAGAAAAGACTATCCAGAAGCAGCATTGATCACCCAGAAGATACAATACTAGGAAAGAAGGATGATCCAATCAGAACAAGATCAACATTCAGAAACTCTGAAGAATCCCTCATGGGACTGGTCTCTCTGATTGAACCAACAACAATTGATGAAGCACTTCTGGACAATGACTGGATTCTGGCAATGCAGGAGGAACTGAATCAATTCACCAGAAATGACGTATGGGATTTGGTTCCCAAACCAAAAGGATTCAACGTCATTGGTACAAAGTGGGTGTTCAAAAACAAACTGAACGAGCAAGGTGAAGTCATCAGAAACAAAGAACGACTGGTAGCACAAGGTTTTAGTTAGCAAGAGGGGATAGACTATACATAAACCTTTGCTCCAGTTGTCAGGTTAGAATATATCAGACTTTTAATATCATTTGTTGTAAACAATGGCATCACTCTGTATCAGATGGATGTCAAAAGTGCATTCTTAAATGGCTATATAGATGAAGAGGTATATGTGCACCAACCTCCTGGTTTTGAGAATTCCAAAAATCCAGAATATGTTTTCAAACTAAAAAAGTCACTCTATGGTCTGAAACAAGCTCCCAAAGCTTGGTATGAAAGACTAAGTAACTTTCTGTTAGAAAAGGAATTCACCAGAGGGAAATTGGACACAACCTTGTTCTGTAAGACAATTAAGAATGACATATTAGTATGTCAGATTTATGTTGATGACATCATATTTGGATCTACTAAACCCTCTCTGGGAAGAGAGTTTGCTAAATGCATGCAGGCAGAGTTTGAGATGAGCCTAATGGGGGAACTCAAATTCTTCTAGGCATTCAGATAAACCAAACTCCAGAAGGAACTTACATTCATCAAAGCAAATATGTCAGAGAACTTCTGAAGAAATTTGATCTCTCAGAATGTAAGCCCTCAAAAATCCCAATGCATCCCACGTGCATTCTGGAAAAGGAAGAGGTAAGCAAAAAGGTAGAATAGAAGGTCTACAGAGGTATGATTGGTTCTCTCCTCTATCTGACGGATTCAAGGCTTGACATTTTATTTAGTGTTTCCTTATGTGCTACATTCCAATCAGATCCTAGAGAATCTCACTTAACAGCAGTTAAGCGAATTTTCAAGTATCTGAAAGGTACTGTTAATCTGAGTTTGTTTTATATAAAATCAAATGATTACAGCTTAGTAGGATATTGTGATGCTGACTTCGCTGGAGACAGAGTAGAACGTAAAAGCACTTCTGGAAGCTGCCAGTCTCTGGGAGAAAATCTGATCTCATGGTCCAGCAAGAGACAGTCTACAATAGCACTATCAATAGCTAAAGTTGAATACATAGCAGTTGTTGGATGTAGTACGCAAATGCTCTGGATGAAAAGTCAACTTGAAGACTTCAACATATTTGAGAGTAACATTCCTATCCTCTGTGACAATACTTCTGCTATTTGTCTCAGCAAGAATCCAATTTTGCATTCTAGGGCTAAGCATATAGAAATAAAACATCATTTTATTAGGGACTATATTCAGAAAGGGATTCTTAACTTAAACTTCATTGACACAGACCATCAATGGGCTGATGTCTTTACAAAACCTCTTTCTGAAGATAGGTTTAACTTCATTCTGAATCATCTCAACATGAAGCTATGCCCAGAATAAAATATTGTATTTGTATATCTTAACCTTCAGAACTTTGTTATTTTCTGTGAACTACTGATAAACCTGTCTTCAGAGTTTTAGAAGTACAGATTGCATCAGAATCTATCCATGAAGATCTGAACGTTTCATTTCAAGGATAGAAACATGTTGTTCACATAATCAAACAGTTGTCATCCATTCATCAACTACTTTCTGAGGCTGAACACGCGTTCACTTTTCTGAAAGGTCAAAAGCGCTGATTGGGTGCATTGAGACACATGTCATGGGTAACCGTTCCAGTATCTTTCTGAATCCCCTAATTTCAGTTATCATTAATGCTTATAATCATGACTAATTATTTCTCTCTCTTGTGTTTTACGCTTTCAATAAAAACTATTTAAACTCAAATCTCACTTTTTACATTCACTTCTTTTTACTCTCTAAATACTTTCTATCGTTTCAAGTTCTTATTTTCAAAAACCCCTTTCATCTTCCTCAAATCTTGTGTGAACAATTGCTTCTTCAAGCGTCCAAAACATCAGTACTCAGGAATCTGCTTCAATGGAACAGTACAAAGAACCTTACAGAATGCTACTCACTACCATTGATAATCTGGAAGTTCTTTCAGAACTGATTATTAACTTTGAAAGCTTACAAGAAAATGGCTTCAATCTATATAAAGACGTCACTGCTCAAGGTTGAAACAGATACTTTGACCGTCTATTGGGGCCAACATTTCCAATCCTTGTCAAAGAATTCTGGGTACATGCTTCTTATTCAAATCATCAAGTTACCTCTTATGTCATGGGGAAGAAAATTGTCATTACAGAAGACCTAATTTCAAAGCTTATTGGTTATAATGGTGGAGGTGTCAGATGCATTGACATGGCTGAGAGATGCTCTGACATAGGCTCTATTGCAAGGGAAATATTTACTCATGGATCTCCCTCCAGCTTAAACAGATATCTGAAGGATCACCACAGAATTTGGGCAAGAATTATTCTGGGGTGTATCAACCACAGGAAGCCAACTAGCTCTCCTAATTATATCAACATTGATCAGCAGTTTCTAATCTATTTTATTTCTAAGAGGACTAATGTAAACCTTCCACACTTGTTGTTTAATCACCTTAGAACGAGTGTGAAGGAAACAAGAGAAGATGAACGGGCCAAGAGGGACTGGATTCCCTTAGGCAGGCTCATATCAGATATTCTGACCGAGAATAGGCTGATAGAGCATTTGACTGAAGCTCAGGAAATCAGCACACTGGAAGCAACCGTTGGGAAGCCCCTTAATGCAAAAAATCCGAAGAAGATGAAAATCATTGAGAATATCAAGAAGGAACCCAATGTTACTTCTTTCGCAACCATCACTTCAAGAAGAATTCCTCTGGATGATTTTCCTCTTTTCTTTGAGATTGACTCCAAGCCAGAAATAATAGTCAGATATATGGATGCTTGTAAGGCAGATGGTATTGCACTTGAAATCAACATTTAGGATTTGCATAAGGCGGCTCCATAAGTTGTTTTTAAGAAGACCAAGAAAAGGAAAGCTGCAGCAGAAGGACCATCTCAGAGGACTCCAAAAGCTTCCAAAAAGAAAGGTAATCCTTCCTCTGTTACTGTTATAGAATCGATAAATATATCAACATCTGAAGCCACGCCTTCTCAACCAGAAAACCCATCACCACAAACATTTGAAGACTTTGACATAGGGTTTGACCCATCAGAAAATCTAGGTCTGAATGAAACTCACTCCCTTTCTCATAATCCAAATCCTGAACAAAACCAACCAGAACTTGCCAAAGTTCTGTCTGATATTGATTTATTTGACCAAGACTTTTCAGCTCATGTACCACAAAATCCAAACTCTGATACCACACCAGAAATTCCACAACAACTCTCTCCATAAACAGAAATTCCTCATCCAAATTCACCTCAACCAGAAACACATCAACCAGAAATTTCTCAACCAGAAATTTCACAACTTCAATCACCTCATCAACCAGAAATTCCTCAAACAGAAATACAACAACCAGAAGTTCAACCTTCTGAAAATCAATCCTCTGTTATCCATGAACCAGAACTTACTCATGTTTCAACAAACCAATCTTAAGAACCTCATTCAGATTCTGATAATATCCCTATACTTGAAATCACATAACCACTTGCTATTCGCATGCCTCTCACCATCCACGATATTCCAGAAATCCCATCATCTCTGGAATCCACTCCTCCAAACACCCCCACTAGACCAATCATCATACATGACTCTCCCACTCCTTCACCTACTAGCCGTCAGCTGACAATTTGAGACTTTTCGTTGATCCAATCTTGCTGGAAAGACTAACCAACACATCTCTCAAAACCACCATTCCCAAACCCAAACAAACTGAAACCACATCATACCCATCAGATGTTGGTACATATTTGTTGATTTTTGAAACAAGAATACAGGAATGGATAACTTCTTTGAAGCATGCTAGTCAAGATATGACTAATCATGCTGCTTCTGATTATCTGTGGACAAGATTCAGAAACTGGCTTGGTTCTGAAACACTGAAACTAAAGGAGCAGAGTTATGAACAGGTTCACCAGAACTTTAGTGATAAGATGAAGGCTCTTCAAGAACAAGTTCTGACCCCACTGTTCAAGAAAGAAATCCTTTCTCTGTATAATGCTCCCTGGACAGAGCATCACCCCTCAGATGAAGTTCAACCAGAATCAGAAAGTCTCTCCCTGACTGTTGCTCTAGAAGACTTGGTTACATCAGAAGCAATGGTTCACTCTGAAAAAGCTGCAGAAATCTCTGAGCAACGTCTAACTCCTGAAGAAGCTCCAGCATCTTCCTTAGTCATGCAAACTCTGGAAGAGTTGAAGAAAGAAAATGCTCTTATTCATGCTAGGTTGGATCAGCAGGAGGACACGAACAAGGAGATTAAAAGCATTCTAGGTAAACAGGAAGACACCACAAAGGAAATTAGAGGAATTTTGAGAAAACAAGAAGAGTCTAATACTCAGATCAAAAGTTTGTTGGAAGCATTGTTCACACGTCTTCCCCCCTCCTTCTTAGATTTATGTTTTAAATCTGTTTATCTGTAACGCTTAATTTTTACCTCTTCTGTTATGGAACTTATCATTGCTTAATGTTTTTAATATAATTCTTATATTTTGGCTCTGATTATATTACCTTTTTGATAACTGACAAAAAGGGGGAGATAGTAAGATATTTTCAATTATGGTTTACCGAGACAAAAGTCTCAAACATTCTAAATTTCTTAACATCTACTTTCTGAGAATATGTGAACAGTGTGAGAAAGTACAAACTCTGATAGAAGATGCAGCTAAATTCTGATGCTCAAGGAACTTAAGGGAAGTAATCAACTCAGGGGGAGTTTCTCTTAAACCTTATGTTCTTTATTTTTAATTGAAATATCTAGTTTTTGTCATCATCAAAAAGGGGGAGATTGTTAGAACATAGTTTGATTCTATAACCCTTAGTTAGAGTTTTGATGATAACAAATACAATGAATAAATAATAAATACAAAGAACAAATATGCACCCTAAAAATTATGTTTTTATGTATGCAGAAGTTCTGATCATATCAGCATCAGAAGATAAGCCTTAAGAGATACACGCTGAAGTAATCAGAACATGCGTTGAAGATTGATGACCAGAACCTGCGCTTAATCAAAGTAAACTCTGATTCTGAACAAGAACATACCAATCCAAGTCATCAATATTCTGAAGCGTCATCAGCAGGCAAGGAGATAAGATTTTGAAGCGTTACTGATCATTCATAACAGCATCAATTCCAATGGCTTCTTTCAGACAGGATCTTCTCCAAATGGAAAGTGTGTTAATGACATTAAACATGCTTTATGATCAACGTTATTCCACTGCCTATATAAACAAAGTCAGCATTCAAAATCAAGAACAATTTTGCTACATTACCACTCACGCATATTCAAAGCTGCAAGAAATATCATTTACATTTCCAAGCTATAATCCTGTGTAATTTATCACAGTTATGATAAACAGTTTTTGTAAGAAAAACAACAACACATATCTTGTATAATTTTATTGAAACAGTGTTCCTTGAGATTAACCGGATTGTGGTTGTACTCAAGAAGACTTTAACAGTTGTTAAAGTATTGATTGTAATCTTGTTGAGATTAGTGAATTAAGACCTCGTTGGAGAGAGGCGAAATCACCTTGACGGGTGGACTGGAGTAGTTTGAGATCAAACGAACCAGGATAAAAATATTGTGTCATTACGCTTTTGATTTCAAGTTTGTCAATTCAACCCCCCCCCCCCCCCCCCTTTCTTGTGTTTTTCACATCTTCAGCGGAGTCCTCCATTGATAGTCGGAAAGATTCAATCCTCCAAGTTGCAATCCTCTTCACCATCTTCTACCGTGTTGACCTATCGGTTGCTAATCTTCAAGGGTGGCCCTCCAGCACGGGCATGGCGTACAGCCTTTTGAGCACTTGAAATAAAACCTAAGTGAAACTTGTCAGACTTATACGGGATATCCAGAAGTTGCCACCAGATGATGCATCCACCTTCCTCTACTACTTCTTTGGCGTCCTTCAGAGATGACATCCGGAGTAGAGGTCTTGTAATCTTGGGAATCTGGGACACAGTCTTGGTCACTGCAACCTCTTGGGGGACCTCTTCGAAGTGTTGAAAAGGAGTTTCAATAAACTCGCCGTCCAATTCCACATACCTGAAGGAATTGAGATGGCTAATCATGTATTCTTCCTCTCCGTGGACAGTGATAATTTTTCCTTGAACTGGATATTTTAACATCTGGTGCAATGTAGAGGTGACAGCGCCAGCATTATGGATCCATGGTCGTCCTAGCAGACAGGAGTAAGAGGGGCGGATGTCCATTACATAAAAGGTTGAATTGAAAGTTTGAGTCCCAACCTTTATGGGGATATCTACCTCCCCGTGTACCATCCTCTTCGATCCATCAAATGCCCTTACTACTATGTTACTTGGCTTTAACGTCAGTCCTTCGCAGTCAAGTCTGTCAAGAGCTTTCTTCGGTAAAACATTTAAAGATGAGCCAGTGTCCACCAAGACATGGGCCAGAGTTGTGCCCCTACATTCCACAGAGACATATAATGCATCGTTGTGCTTTATCCCCCTTGGTGTCAGATCAGCATCCGAGAAGCCTAGGCCATTATCCGCTGTCAGACTGGCCATGCAATCTTGAAATTGGTCAGCAGACGTCTCTTGAGGCACATGGGCTGTTTTTAGGAACTTCACCAAGGCTTTCGCATGTGCCTCAGAACACACTAGTAATGCCAGCATGGAGATTTTGGAGGGATTTTGCCCTAACTATTCAACTACGTCGTAGTCGCTCCTCTTTATAATTTTTAGGATCTCCTCCATTTCTTTCTTGGAAGCCTCGAGAATAGTCAGTGATTGAGCCTTCGTCTGGACAGGCTCTACTTGAATATTTTTTCCTTAAATTTCAGCAGCGGGAGTGTTGGTAGGAATGACAGTAGGGGTTATAACGGCTTCATCAATAGGAGCACTTGCAGAGATGATTATGGGTACGGGAGTAACTTTGGAGCAACCATGGGTCTAAAAACTGCCTTTGGGGGGCAATCTCTGGAGAAAAGATCATATTGCTTCGGGTAATTTTACTAGTTCTGGTAATATTGCTGATGTCAAAATCTTCTTATTCAGAGTTTATCTCTTCAGCGGCCAGCCTATTTTGTTTGATGCCATGGTAATAAATGTCCCCACCGTAATTCCATGACACAGTTTTGTCTGATTCATATGGGACTAGCCCAGGCATTGTGATTATTAGAGGAGTTGCTTTCGGAACCAATGTAATTCTAACGGGTCTTTTGGAGACCCTGGAAGAATTGGCGGATATGGTAATGATTGAAACATCTTCAACAAGAACATTTGAAACAGGGGTACTTTCAAACAGAATCTCTTTGTTGTCTATCAAGCGTTGAATGCCTGATTTCAACAAAGTGCAATCAGTTGGTGAGGATAAGCAGAGGTGGCAGTTGTTGTACCCTAAAATTTTCCCTCTCATTTTCTCAAGAAATCACCCTGGATCCTAAGGGTTACTTCCATCCAATCCCAAGCTTTGAATTACAAATTTTTCAAGAAAGTCGCCTGCAAGGGCAAAATAGTCATTTTCACATTAAAAGGTTAAACTTTGACTTTTGGATCAAAATCAAATCTCAAAAATCATATTTCATCAAGACATGTTGGAATATGAAGTTTGTATCATCAAAAAGTTCAAAAGTCAAAATTACTATGGAAAAGCCAAATTTCTAAATACTTGGGATTTTTTTAAGTATTTAAGAAAAATGACACTTCAGAACTTCTGAGCCACCTCCAGGCAGGTGCAGTCAGATGTTGTAACCATGGTTCAGCACATAGTCTTTAGTCAGAACATGGCTCTTCAGTATCTACGCAAGTTCAGTCAGAGTTTTCTAGGGTAATGCAAAGAAGGTAATAAAGCGTGATACAAAGCCTGAAAGTTCCTTCAGAACATACTGGAGCCAGGAGGTAAGAGGATCAGAAGATTGGATGCTAACGCTGAAGTAGAACTTCTAACTAAGAGTTTTCAAAGAGAAATCAAATGAAGTTACAAAGCATACTTCCAGGTTACTGGAAAGCCTGGGGATCCTTCAGAGCATGCTGAGGCAACAAGATACAAATATCAGAAGTTGGGTGTTTTGGACTACACTGAAATGGAGCTTCTGGCCCAGATTTAAGCAATGATGCAAAATCTCACATTACAGGATTTTTGATTTTGACAAATCTCATCATCATTTAATGCTCATTAATGCTCACAACCACTTTTGAGTCTTTTTCCAAAGGATCTCTCCATGTGTAGCATAGAAATACCTTTGTACAGAATTAGGTATGGGTCCATGCACTACTTTTTGCCTATGGGTTCCACTTTTCCTTAACCCCTGCTTACTAATTCAGCCTAGGCTAAAAAACTGTCAACTATCACACCTTTTTTGAACTTTCTTCAAGAGCAAGTCAGCATGTAGTATGTGATGTTGGCGCCACTTGACATTTTAAAACCCACAAAGCTTTGCCTATAAATAGAACGCCCTTGGCCACTGAAAAGAGGTCGAAAGTTTGAGCAAGAAAAACCTTGAATCTCTGCCAAAATTCCTAGAGTTCTAAGAACTGTAAACACAACACACAAAAACCTGTTAACTTTGGACCCCTTGCTTTCAAACTCCATTTGTTCTCAAATATTTCTTGACTAAAAACCATCCATACAGTTTCTGATTCACACGTTGGAAACCGCCATAACTTCTGTATTCACCCTACTACATACTCTCCATCCATCCATTCAAAGAAGTCAGAACATCACCCCCTTTCCATCCCTAGAAGTTGGAAACTTCCAGCTTACTGAGTACGTGAAGGAGCTTTTCAGAGCGTCAACAGATTTGAGGTTAGCTCCAGTTCACAGAACTTCTTCCTGCTGCAAGGTAAGTTTCTGCTGACTCTCACCATATTACTTAAGCATTACCAGATTTACATGCTCAAAAATACAATGTAGATATCATGTTTCTGATGTTGTACATACTCTGAGATTTTCACGCATCTGTCTGCTTAAGTAGAGAATGAATCAGTTCATAACTTTCTTGAAGAAACTAAAACTCAGAGTTAGGATCAGCAAAGGCATACTTGCCTCTGATTTATGGTTCTGATATTTCTTATTTCTGAAACACTATGACACCTGTTGTAACTGTCCTATGCATGTCTTCTGTTTTGTGGAGAAATAACCAAATTGCAGATGTTCTAACTAGCATAGAGAGAGAGAGAGAGACCAAGTTATGTCAGTGGCACCAGCATTTCTGGAGTCTGTTTTGTTACCAGTAATGTCAGAACTTCTGAAAATTACTGTGTTCCCAGTGGGTTCAGAACCTCGGACCTTATACATTTTCACTAACAGGTTTCTGTTTAGCAGTGTGCCAGGGTCAGAACCTCTGACTTAATTTTTATTAGCAACACGCTGATTCTTTTTTTCTTTCCTTTTTTTATTATTTTTTCTATCACTCTCCATTCCATTAATCAGCAAACATCGAAAGTATTTCATTCACACTTTATTTTATTTCTTAAAAAAACAACAGACCAAAAATATTTTCTTAAAACAAAACAAGTCAATTTCACATTTTCTTGTACATTCCTATGCATTTCAATATGGTTGTAATAGTAATTTAGGACTTTATTTTCATTTGCAACCCCCATTCATAAACTTGTACCCCCATCCCCTAAATATTGTAATAGCGTAAGACTTTACATTTCTGCAATTTATCGCTTTCAAATGTAAATGCTAGTAATTAGGGGGTGTATGGCAAGATATGAAAATTAACAAATAGATCACCCTAATCAAGACTAAAATGCATGCAATCAAACACACTTTGCACACATGCACCCTTAGGGTAATCTCACTTGTTGCCTATCGGAAAAATAGTCATGTCCCTCGAACATGGGCATTTTAGCAAAGACCCTCGACAAAAAGATCGTAGTCCCTTGATGACCCTCGATGTTGCCTTCGGTAAACGATCTAGTCCCTAAAACGACATTGCTAAAATGTCTCATATGTTTCCTTTTATGACTGTACAAACGTCCCAACGCCCGTCCCATCACATCCAATGATGGGGATTCTTATCAAATCAATGGTAAGATAGAAACATCTAAAAGAGGAGGAAAAGCATATATAAGACCCTTTGAGTAGGTAGGTGCGCTCTCAGTTACTCGCTTGCTCACGACAAAAAAAACATTTTATACACCCACACTTTCATTTCGAAATATTTTCGAAACAAACACTTTGTATACGTTCTTATAGAAACGAGAATCATTACAAAGTTACATTTTCAAAATACTTTCAAAAACACACACCACAAGCACATTCAAACAAAATCAAGTGATCTAGCAAGTAACTAAGAGCCCATGGAAAACCATGGATGAAAAGGGTGCTAACACCCTCCCTTTTCATAATCTACCCCCCGAACTCAAAAATATCTCTAAAGGTCTTTCCTGTGATTTTTCACCCTTCCTTTTTGGATAAAAGAAAAGTCGGCAGCGACTCTTGCTAAACCGCAACAATTGCGATAAAACGCAAAACCTCAAGTTAGTTCTCCCACCGTATCACAGAACTGGCGACTCTGTTGGGGATTTCTTTTAAAAGTGGGGTTACCTTAGGGCTAGATCACATTTATTTGCTTATATTGTTTGACTTGTTTGCTTTATATTATGGTTCTTTGTTTGGGTTTGAAATCCTCTACCCGGGTTTGGGATATATTATAGGTAAATAGCAATACGTTGTGGAAACTATGTGGGGTATACCGACATGGTCTAAGCAATAGCTATGTTAGTGTGACATATTTGTGGGTACCGATAGCCTTTGAGTTAATCAAAGAGAATACGGGGCCGCTGAGTGAAGTCATGAAGCACTAATGAACTTCTAGAACCCTCTACTTGACCAACTTGGCCTTTAGGATGTAGTGAGATGACCGGCTTTGGTGCAGTTCGAAGTTGGTAGATAATCGATACTACACTCATTGAGGTTTGGTTTCTTGGGATATTTCGGTCGCAATTAAAGAGGCTTGAGCTAAAACAATGACCAAGGAAACAATCCAGTGATATTTAGCTCCTTAGAACCCGGTTACTATTACTAGGACAGGTTTAAGCCAACTAAACTTCAAGAGGGTACTTACCTATAAAACCCCATGCAAGCCTAAACTAAGAACTTGATTGCTTTGCTTGTATATGCATACTTTTACATAACATCATGGACATCATGAACATCACATGCATCCACTAACCATTTCAAGGATTTTGGAAATTCATCTTTGTTCTTATTTTGTAGGATATGGATTCACTTCGCAGGAAAACTATCCAAGTCAACCTTGTAAGAATTCCTCCATAACTTAAGGAGTTAGCTTCAAGGATCCCTGAGAATTCTCCGTTCACCGAGAGACATGGTCGTCTACTCAACTTGGTAACCTCCAACACTGATGAGGATTTGATGAAGGTGCTCTTTCAGTTCTTTGATCATTTGCACCATTGCTTCACATTTCCCAACTATCAGCTTGTGCCTACTTTGGAAGAACTCTCTCAAATCTTAAGGATTCCCATTCTCAATCAACTACTTTTCAACGGTACGGAAAGAGACCCAAATTAAGAAGAGATTGCTCAAGCTCTACACTTGCACTCATCTGATGTCACAACTCATTGGGAAACTAGGAGTGGTGTCAAAGGCTTCTTGGCAAAGTTCCTATTTGAGAAAGCCCAAAGCTGTTGGAATTCCTTAGACTTGCAAGCCTTTGAGAAAATTGTGGTTCTCCTTATCTATGGGATGGTCTTGTTCCCCAATCCTTACCAACTCATAGATGTGAGCATCATCAAAATCTTCATGTCGCGCAACCCAGTGCCTACATTGCTAGGGGTTATCCTACACTCTTTTCACACTCGTGCAATGAGGAAAAGAGGTGTCCTTTTGTATTGAACTCCTCTCCTGGAAAGATGGTTTATTTCTCATCTTCCCCAATCAGTCTTAAAGAATGAGCAAGGTTTAAAGTGGTCACAAAGGTTAATGACGCTCAAACATTCAGACATTCATTGGTGATCCCGACCCAAAGAGAATGTTATCATTGTTGACCATTGTGGAGAATTTCCTAATATCCCTCTACTTGGTATTAGGGGAGGCATCACCTACAACCCATGATTAGCTTTAAGACAGTTTGGTTATGCCCTAAGGGATGGCCCGCACGAGATGCTGATTCAAGGATATGTATTCGACTACGACAACGACGATCAAGGTCTTCGCCAGAGATTCATCTGAGCTTGGAGGATGCTAAAAAAGGTAGATAGCAAGACTTTGGGGCACAATAATTCCATCCCTCTTGAGCCTTACCTCAAATGGGTACGAACCCGTGCTCAAAGTCTTATGATGCCTTATCCTTCCATCTTCCCGGTGATCATTGAGCCTGTTAAGGAGGGAGAAGTTCCATACACTATCCTACATCCTGACATGCCCACATCTCTTGAAGACCTACAAAGGGATTGGATATATCTCAAAGTAGAGCGAGATACTTTTGAGGCTCAATTATACGCAAGCAAGAAGAAGGTTTTGGAGCTCACTAGGCTACTTCATGAGGAGCAGACTCTGAATGCCTACATTGCACCAAAGAGGATGCGCACTACTTTTCTATCTTAGAGTTTTGTATTATTTTTCCCAAGGAAGTGTGATGTATTCAAACTTGGTTTTATTAATATAACATGTGTTCCTTTTTTGGTTTGAACAAATTTAAATCTCTAAGTTTCCTTGAAATCATTTGCATATTGCATCTTCATGCATCATAACATCATACAGGTTTCTCATGGCAGGTCACCTTATTCTTCTACTGTTTATTTCAGTGAGATGGATGTTGAACAGACTGTGAAAGATCTCCAGGCACAGAACACCCAGTTTCAACAAATGCTCTTGGCTCTGACAAAAGGACAACAGGAGTTGAAGACTCTGTTGGCCAAAGAGAAGAAGAAAGTAAAGAAATCAATCGGTGTTGTGATCATGGGGAGGAGGTTTAAAGGACAGGCCAGACGAACTTTGGACTTTGCGACATCATCAAGCGAAGGAGATAATCAAACCCAGGAAGTGAACAACGACCCAGGATCCGAAGAAGAGGAAGGGCCTGATTACTCTGAGGAACAATCTCCTCCTGCCAATGATAAATACAAACAGCTAGAGGATCATTTGAATGCTATGGAGATTCAGAGGGTACCCGATTTGGACTTTGAAGAATTAAGACTCATCTTAGGGGTCGTCATCCCACAAAAATTCAAGATCCCCACTTTCGCCAAATATGACGGTGTCTCCTTCCCGAAGCTACATCTAAGGTCATATGTCATAAAGATTCAACCCCACACGGCTGACAAGAATCCGTGGGTGCATTTCTTCCAAGAGAGCTTATCTGGGACGCAGTTGGATTGGTTCTATCAATTGGAAGGGACCAATGTTTGCAATTGGGAAGAGTTGACCGCCGCTTTCTACAAACATTATGAGTACAATGCTGATTTGGCTCCGACTAGGACGCAGTTACAGAGCATGTCTATGGGAACAGGTGAACGTTTCAAAACCTATGCTCAAAAATGGAGGGATCTCGCAGGCAGGGTCCATCCCCCTCTATCCGACAGAGAATTAGTAGATATGTTTCTAGGCACCTTGTCGGTCCCTTTCTTCAACCATTTAATTGGAAGCTCATCTGCAGGATTTACTGAGTTAATACTGACCGGAGAAAGGGTGGAAGCTGGCATAAGAAGTGGAAAGATTCAGAAGGATTCATCTTCTTCTACAGCTGTGAGGAAGACTTTTATTGGTAAGAAAGAGGTATTTGCTGTTTATCCACAAAGAAACCAAGAGAGAGTCGAGCGCCGACCAATGGTAGGGGTTGTTATGATCCCAAAGCCTACATCTGATCAGAAAAGAAGTAATTAACCAAGGGTGGAGAGGCCGGTCCGGCAATTCACCAGAATCAACATGACTCCGTCTCAAGTATTACCGCATCTTTTGAGGTCCAATTTTCTAACCCTGAAAAAAGCTCCGAAAAACCCCAATACGACATCCCCTCATTATCACCCCAATGCCCGTTGCGCATATTACTCTGAAAGTCCTGGGCACGATACTAATAACTGTTGGGCCTTGAAAAACAAAATACAAGATCTCATTGAAGCAAAAGAAATTGAGTTTGATGCGCCTGAGAAGCCAAATGTTATCTCTGCTCCCATGCCCAGACATGGTCACAACACCAATGCTATTGAAGAAGATTTGTTTGTTGCCACAGTTGATGAACTCGTGACTCCACTTCCAATCATTAAGATAAATTTGATGAAAGTCGGTGTGTTTCCGGGTTGTAATAAAGACTGACACCTCTGCTTATCCTCACCAACTGATTGCCCTTTGTTGAAAATAGGCATTCAACATTTGATAGACAACAAAGAGATTCTGTTTGAAAGTACTCCTGTTTCACCTATTCCTATTGAAGATGTTTCAATCATTACCATATCCACTAATTCTTCCAGGGTTTCCAAAAAACCCGTTAGAATTACATCTGTTCCGAAAGCAATTCCTCTAATAATCACAATGCCTGGGCCAGTCCCATATGAATCAGACAAGACTGTGCCGTGGAATTATGGTGGGGACATTTACTACCATGGCATCAAACAAGATGGGCTGGCCGCCGAAGAGATAAACTCTGAAGAAGAAGAAGATTCTGACATTAGCAATATTGTCGGAACTAGTAAAATTACCCGAAGCGGTAGGATCTTTTCTCAAGAAAGTGCCCCCCCAAAGGCAGTTTTTGGACCCATGGTTGTTCCAAAGGTTACTCCCGTACCATTAATCATATCTTTAAGTGCTCCTATTGATGAAGCCGTTACAACCCCTGCTGCCATTCCTACCAACACTCCTGCTGCTGAAACCCGAGCAAAAAGTATTCAAGTAGAGCCTGTCCGGATGAAGGCTCAATCACTGACTATTCCCGAGGCTTCCAAGAAAGAAATGGAGGAGATCTTAAAAATTATAAAGAGGAGCGACTACGACGTAGTCGAACAGTTGGGGAAAACTCCCTCTAAAGTCTCCATGCTAGCATTACTACTGTGTTCCGAGGCACATGCGAAAGCCTTGGTGAAGTTCCTTAAAACAGCACATGTGCATCAAGAAACGTCTGCTGACCGATTTCAAGATTGTGTGGCCAGTCTGACTGCGGATAACAGCTTAGGTTTCTTGGATGCTGATCTGACACCAAGGGGAAGAAAGTACAATGAGGCATTACATGTCTCTGTGGAATGTAGGGGCACAACTCTGGCCCATTTCTTGGTGGATACTGGCTCATCTTTGAATGTTTTGCCGAAGAAAGCTCTTGATAAACTTGACTGGGAAGGACTGACATTAAAGCCAAGTAACATAGTAGTGAGGGAATTTGATGGCTCGAAGAGGATGGTACACGGGGAGGTAGATTTCCCCATAAAGGTTGGGACTCAAACTTTCAATTAAACTTTTTATGTAATGGACATCCGCCCACTTACTCATGTCTGCTAGGACGACCATGGATCCATAATGTTGGAGCTGTCACCTCTACATTGCACCAGATGTTGAAATATCCGGTTCAAGGAAAGATTATAACTGTCCACGGAGAGGAAGAATACATGATTAGCCATCTCAATTCCTTTCGGTATGTGGAATTAGACGGTGAGTTCATTGAAACTCCTTTTCAACACTTCGAAGAGGTCTCCCAAGAGGTAGCAATGACCAAGACTGTGTCCCAGATTCCCAAGATTACAAGACCTCCACTCTGGATGTCATCTCTAAAGGACGCCAAAGCAGTAGTAGAGGAAGATGGATGCACCATCTGGGGGAAACTTCCAGATATCCCGTATAAGTCTGACAAGTTTGGTTTAGGTTTCACTTCAAGTGCTCAAAATGTTGTACGCCGTGCCCATGCTGGAGGGCCACCCTTGAAGATTAGTAATTGAGAGGTCAACACGATAGAAGATGGTGAAGAGGATTGCAACTTGGAGGATTATATCTTTCCGACTATCAATGGAGGACTCCGCAATTGGGAGGCCAGAGACTTTGTCCCAATAACTTTCATCCCTCAGTAATTTATCTTTTTCTTTTGTTGTTGGATCTATAATATTCACAAACAATTTGCACTCTTAAAACCTTGTGTATCGCCCGAGGCACAATGGTCCATTTGTAAGGGTTGTTATTTCATCTTCATATGACATTCAATGAATCATGGACGTTTTTCACATGCAAACTTTTGTGCTCATTGTTTTTCTTTTACATTTTATTTTCTTTTAAAGATGGATATACCCTTACACACACCCACAATCAAAATGCAGGTATCCGTCCACTCTGGATCCCATGGGTAACGATACTGCTATGGCCTTTTGTGATTCTGAGGATCTAATCTACCAAGCTGAAGATGAAGGTGAGGAAGATTGTGAGGTACCAGGGGAACTTACCAGACTGCTACAACAAGAGGAAAGAGCCATTCAGCCTCACGAAGAACTTGTGGATACAATCAACTTGGGTACCAAGGAGGATAAAAAAGAGGTCAAGGTGGGTGCCAATCTAGAACCCAGTGTCAAAGAGCGCCTGATTCAGCTGTTACATGACTATGTTAAGATCTTTGCCTGGTTATATGAAGACATGCCAGGACTTGATACGGACATCGTGGTACATCATTTGCCTACTAGAGAAGACTTCCCTCCAGTAAAATAAAAGGTTCGCCGCATGAGACCTGATATGTCAGAAAAGATTAAAGTAGAGGTCATGAAGAAATTCAATGCTGGATTCTTGGCTGTCACTTCCTATCCTGAATGGGTTGCCAACATTGTTCTCGTACCTAAAAAAGATGGAAAAGTATGAATGTGTGTGGATTATAGAGATTTGAATAGGGCGGGCCCTAAAGATGATTTTCCACTCCCCCCACATTGATATCTTGGTTGACAATACAGCACAACACAAAATGTTTTCCTTCATGGATGGATTCTCAGGTTATAACCAAATCAAAATGGCACCTGAGGACATGGAGAAAACTACATTTGTCACACAGTGGGGCATATTCTGCTACAAGGTGATGCCATTAGGATTGAAGAATGTTGGGGCAACCTATCAACGTGCCATGGTAGCCTTATTTCATGACATGATACATCATGAAATAGAGGTCTACATAGACGATATGATAGCCAGATTGCAAACGGAAGAAGAACACCTTGATCACTTACAAAAGTTGTTTGAGAGACTGAAGAAGTATAAGTTGAGGTTGAATCCAAACAAGTGCACATTTGGAGTACGGTTCGGTAAACTCATAGGTTTTGTCGTCAGTAACAAAGGTATTGAGGTCGATCCTGCCAAAGTTAAAGCAATACAAGAGATGCCTGCTCCTCGTACTGAGAAGAAAGTCAGAGGATTCTTGGGACGCTTGAACTATATTTCAAGATTCATTTCTCACTTAACAACTACTTGTGAGCCAATCTTCAAACTATTGAAGAAAGATCAAGTAGTCAGATGGAATGATGAATCCCAAATTGCTTTTGAAAAAATCAAAGAATACTTACAAGAACCTCTTGTGTTTATGCCACCAGTCGAGGGAAGACCGTTGATCAAGTATCTGACTATTTTAGAAAACTCAATGGGGTGTGTATTGGGGCAGCATGACGAGTCTGGCCGAAAAGAGCACGTTATTTATTACATGAGCAAAAAGTTTACCGACTGTGAAACCAGATATTCACTGCTCAATAAAACTTGTTGTGCTCTGGCATGGGCTGCTTGCCGGCTAAGACAGTATATGTTGACTCATACTACCTTATTGATATCTAAGATGGATCCGATAAAATATATCTTCGAGAAGCCTGCTCTTTCTGGGAGAATAGCTAGATGGAAGATGATCCTAACCGAGTACGACATACAGTATACTACTCAAAAAGCTATAAAGGGCAGTGTATTGGCTGATCATCTTGCTCACAAAGCTATAGAAGATTATCGGTCCATGAAGTTTGAATTCCCGGATGAAGACCTCATGACATTAGACAACTGTGAAGAAATCAAACCACATGACGGACTTGAACAAAGATCTCGATGGACCTTGTTCTTTGATGGAGCCTCCAATGCACTTGGTAATGGTATCGGCGTTGTACTCATATCTCCAGAGGGGTGTCACACTCCCTTTACTGCCAGACTTTGCTTCAACTATACAAACAACATGGCGGAATACGAAGCATGCATCTTCGGTCTCAGAGCTGCCATAGACTTGGGGATCAAATTCTTAGACGTGTTTGGAGATTCAGCTTTGGTCATCAATCAGATCAAAGGGGAATGGGACACTAAGCACCCAAACCTTATCCCTTACAAAGAACATGTTTTGACATTGCTACCACATTTTGAGAAGATTACCTTCGAGCATTTCCCGCGAGAAGAAAATCAGCTAACAGACGCACTAGTTACAATGTCATCTATGTTTAAACTTAATTGGGATAACGAGGCCCCCCAGATCACCATTGGACGAATGGATGAACCAGCACACTGTCACGGGATTAATACTGAAGAAGTAGTGGACCAACCTTGGTTTCACGAAGTCAAGAGGTATCTCGGGGCTCAATAATATCCAGAAGGAGCTTC
This sequence comes from Vicia faba, assembly GCA_948472305.1. Lineage (NCBI taxonomy): Eukaryota > Viridiplantae > Streptophyta > Magnoliopsida > Fabales > Fabaceae > Vicia > Vicia faba. The sequence continues at coordinate 1,108,186,002 of OX451741.1, forward strand.
AATCAATGATAAGAAGTTCTTAAGGAGATTCTCTGCTAAATTCCTCCTTAGTAATGGTATCCTGTACAGACGCAATCACGACTCCATTTTGCTTCGGTGTGTGGATAAGGTTGAAGCTGAAAAGATTATGGCTGAATTACATAAAGGTACTTTTGGCCCCCACTCCAGTGGGCATACGATGGAAAAGAAAATCCTACAGGCAGGCTATTATTGGTCTACCATGGAGGCAGATTGCTATAAACACTCTCGGACCTGCCATAAGTGTTAAATTTATGCCGACAAGGTGTATGTACCTCTGGTTCCTCTGAATGTCTTGACGGCTCCTTGGCCCTTTGCTATGTAGGGAATGGACATGATTGGAGAAATCAAGCCTACAGCCTCCAATGGACACCGCTTCATCCTAGTGGCCATTGACTATTTTACCAAATGGGTCGAAGCAGCTTCCTTCGCCTCCGTTACCAAGAATTTTGTTGCCCGCTTCATTAAGCAAAACCTTATTTGCCGGTACGATATCCTGGAAAGGATCATCACTGATAATGGTACAAATCTCAACAACACTATGATCACCACCTTGTGCGAGTAATTCAAAATCCAGCATCACAATTCTTCTCCCTATCGGCCAAAGATGAATGGTGTTGTCGAAGCTGCAAATAAAAACATTAAGAAGATCATACAGAAAATGACAGTCACATACAAAGACTGGCATGAGATGTTACCATTCGCTCTCCACGGGTACCGTACCACAACTCACACATCAATCGGGGAAACACCCTATTCTTTGGTTTATGGCATGGAGGTTTTCTTACCTATTGAGGTTCAGATCCCCTCTTTGAGGATTATGAAGGATGCAGGCTTGAACGAAGACGATTGGATCCAGACTCGACTTGATTAACTAAATTTAATTGATGAGAAGAGACTTGCTGCTGTTTTCCATGGTCAAATGTATCAAAAACGGATGATCAAGGCTTTCAACAAGAAAGTCAAACGCCAAGTATATCAATTTGGGGATCTAGTGATCAAGCGTGTCATTTTGCCACAAAGTGATCCCAGGGGAAAATGGACTCCAACCTATGAAGGGCCATTTGTAATCAAAAACATATTCTCCGGTGGAGCAATGATCTTAACCACCATGGATGGTGACGACCTGCCACACCCTGCGAACGCGGACATAGTCAAAAGATACTACGCATAAGAGATCCGCTAGGTTGACACACCTAGGCAAAACAAGGGCATCCCGACAAACCAAAAGGTTCGGGCAAAAATTAGGGATAAAATAATAAAAAATCTGTATACCCGGCAAGTTGAAAACCCGAAAGGGCGACTTGGGCAAGAAAGGGTTTCCCGGTGGACTGAAAACCCGAAAGGGAGGTCCAGGCAAAAGTTAGGGAATAAAAGCGTATGACTATGTCCCGTCGGATCATTTGAAGGACAACCTTTGGCTTCCACTGACAAACTCAGAATTTATAATCAATTCAATCATCTTCGGACAAGGCAAATAGACAAGATACTCGGAGATACGAAGGCTATAACAGAATGGGAACCCCATGGGGTTATTACACATATCTATCTTTCTTTGTATTAAATTTTTCTTGTTTACAACGGTATTCTCTTACTAGAATGTTTGTCTCCTTTGTACAAAATATGTATTCAAAGTCAATACAAAGGCGCCCCTTTGAAAGTGCAAAAATTATTTGTCTTTTTCTTTACACCTGTGTTTTGTTTACAAAAACGTACAATGATTCATTAATGAACATATGCATTTGAACATAATTACTGTTTACAAATAAACAAAATGATAAAGATAATTACTAATAGGTTGAAAGAATAGGGAAATGTCTCTAGGCTATTCTATAAGAAATCCCTAGCGAAACAAAGTTTCAAATTAATCCCCAGTAGAAGTCGTCAAAATTCTCAGGATTCCCCAAGCAGATCTTACAAGTATTACATGGCATTGCCCTCACAACATAACTTTTTCTCTCAACAAAAGTTCATCAGTACTTCAACTTCAAGACATAAAAATTCAACATATCCTCAGCGGCATTCAGGGATTTATTTTCCTCAGGCAGATAGCAATACAGCAAATTAGCTCACATGCGCGTACATTGCATCCATATATCATAAACATTAATAAAGATAATACATTGTGTGATACGGTGGGAGAACTGACTTGAGGTTTTGCATTTGTTTTTGCACTTATTCGGTTTAGCAAGAGTCGCCACCGAATTTTTATTTTATCCAAAGGAAAGGTCAAAAAGCACAGGAAAGACCTTTGAGATGTTTTCTTGGGTTCGGGGGGTAGATTGTGAAAAGGGAAGGTGCTAGCACCCTTTTCATCCATGGTTATCCATGGGCTCTTAGTTACTTGTTTTAGATCACTTGCCTTTACTTTTCAATTGTTTGAAATGGTGCTTTGTGTGTGTGGTTGTGAAAATGTTTTGAAAAAGATGCCTTGTCTAGGCAACCTTTGTAATGATTCTTGCTTGAATATATACAAAGGTGTGTGTCTTTTTGAAAAGATAATTCAATGTTTTGAAAGTTGTTTTGAAATTGTTTTGAAGTTGTGTTGTGAAGTGTGTTTGAAAAATGGCAAGGATGTTTTGCAAGATTTTTGATCAAGTAACTAAGAGTTGTCTACCCTATTTTACTCAAAGATATTTCTTATGTTTTTAACCCTTTTAACAGTGTTGTTTCACCATTGTGTTTGATGAACAACCTTGCGTTAGGATGTTAAACGGGACAGACACGGGTCATTGTATACAATCATTGAAGGCAACTTGTGAGACGCTCTAGCAATTTTGTAAGGGACGAGATCATTTTATCGAAGGTAACATCGAGGGTCATCGAGGGACTACGATCTTTGTTTATCAAAGGGACATTTGCTAGAGTGTCTCATACTCGAGGGACATGATTGTATTTTCTGAGGCAACAAGCGAGGTTACCCTAGAGGTGCAAGTGTGAATGGTGTATCGATTTTCATGCATTTATCTTGTATTAGGTCATCTAGCGATTGATTTTGAATCTTCGCATACAAACCCTAATTACTATACAGTATATGGAAAGCGATAAATTGCGGGAATTTAAAGTCTAAGTTATTACAAATAAGTATCCGGGGATGGGGGTACAAATGTTTACAAATGGGGATGAGTCTTATCAGAATAATAATGTCCAAGTATTATGTTACAACCAAATCGAATTGACGCATTCTCAATGTAAAAATATAACAAGATATAAGATGATGAAAATTAAAGAGATATGAGATGCGTATATTTATTTACAAATGATCAAATAAAATATTAACCTAATTAAAGACTTAAGTATTTTTTTTTTCATTTTTGTTAATTATATAAACAAGAGTTTTAAAGAAAAGAAAAATTACTTTAAGTTAAAATTTTATTGTATATGTATTTTAAGTGTAATAATTGTTTTTAAGAAAAATTATTAATAAAATTTAATATGTTCTCTTTATTTAACATAAGAAAAAAAAGAATTTATATTATAGAAAGTAAAAGCAAAGCAAAAAAAGTATTGGTTTTTTAAAACATTAAAAGAAAAGGAAAAATGGGCTTTAAGGAATGCAATTGGCCCAAATAAAAAAAACAAAATTAGATAAAAAGGTGGGTGCAGGCGCTAGGAATATTATGGGCTTATGGATTATGGCCCAAGAAGAAAATCAGAAATAAGAAAGAAAGGGGGTGTGGCGCCAGTTCGCGTGTGGGCTTAGTTTTGTTGTTGGGGCAAAAGCCCAAATGAAACGCACAAGTTTTTGTAGGGTTTTTGTTTGTACATTCAGAATTAGGGTTTTCTTTGTACAGCGGCGCCGCTCCTTTCTCTCGTCTTCTTCGTTCTCTCTTCATCGTTCTCAAACATGGATAACTGACTAATCCTTCAATCCTCCAGCCGTCAGAGCGCTACCTCCAGCCATCTCCTCTCCACGACGGTACGAGACATTGGTTTGAAAAGGTACGTTTCTTTGTTCTAAACGCGTTCTCTTTTACAGTTGAGGTTTGTGATTCTCTTGAACATTTATGTTTTTTGCAATGTTTGATCTTTGATATTTCATGCATGAGGTGTAGGAAAAGAAAACAATACCTTTGGGGTTTTGTTTCTGGAGAGTGGATGGTAGAGAGATAGCTTGGAACGGCGGCGCTCTAGGTGGCCGGAGGAGGGAGGAGCGTGATGACGCTTATCTGGTATTTCGTATCTTTTGGCTCCTCTTGAATCGTTTGATGATGAACCCTATTTCTGAAAACGCTTGAATATCTGTTTCTGATTTTCTCTTCCTCTTTGAATACCCTGTTTATTTGATGATGGACATGTGTATTCTGAAATATTGCTTGATGATGAACTTGTATTCTGAAAACCCTATATCATTCGCTTCTGAATCTTCTCTTCTTTGAATGTTGGATATCTTGTATCAATGATGACTTTCTGAGATTTAGTCTTTGTTGTTGCTATGTTTTTGTTGATGATGATTAATTCTGAGACTTGCTTGTTTCGAAACTCTTCCTCTTTGTGGGCTTTGTTGATTCTGATGATGAATTTTATTCTGAAGATTTTTTGTTGTTCTCTTCACTTCTGACTTTTTCCTCTTCTTTGAATGCTGACATTTGATGATGAACTTTATTTGTACTGAGAATTGTTGTTTGTTGTTGATTTGGCTTATGATTTGTTGATGATGAACATACGTGTTCTGAAACTTATTTGTTGTTGTTGATTTGGATGTTGAAACAAAACTAGCTTGATGATTTTGTTTTGAGATTGTGTTTGTTAGTTTAGGCAGTTTTGATCTTTTGAGGGAAAGCTAGTGTTTTGGAAGGCAAGCTTTAGTTTTGGAAGGCAAGCTTGAGTTATTTCTTAAACTTGCAGTTTTGCAGGTTTGAATAGGTTTTCTGGTTTCTGAAAAGGTTTGGAAGCAGGCTTGAATGGTTTGAGTTTTTTGCAGGTTTGGAAACAAGCTTGCTTCTGCAGGTTTTCTATTTTGTGAGGTTTGGAAGCAAGCTTGCTTCTGCAGGTTTGCTATTTTGTGAGGCCTATTTTGGCAAGACAGACTTGAAGGCTTGTTGTGCTTGGTTGTGCTTCTGTTACAAGCAGTTTTGCAGGTTATGATAACTTGCAGTTTGTGGTTCTGGAAGCAGGCTTATGCTTCTGGTCTTTTTGTTCTCTCTCCCCTTTGAACTGTTAGATTGTCATCTTCTCTTATATCTTTCAAGCCTGTCAAAACTGCAAACCTTTTTCTGACTCTCTCTTTCTCTCTCCATAAAGCATTTTTAAATTGCTTAATATATTTTTCTTTATTCTGAAAAGCTTGTTTTGGCCAGAATATGATGAGATGTTTTTGACAAGCCTGCTTGCTTGTATTTTGGTTCTTCTCCTGCATTTTGTACTTTCTTCCAGATTTTATGTATTGTTCTTTTTGATAGCTTGTGTACAGTTTTTCTGTTTTGACAGCTTATGTACTTGGTTTGGCATTTTTGCAACTTAGTTTGCTTTTGTGCAACTTAGTTTGCTTTTGGTTAACTAATGCAATTTGTTGTTCTGTTTGACATTGTGTGCAGCCTTGTGCCTTCTTTGTGTGCAGCCTTGTGCCTTGTATCTTTGCATTTAATTGATTGTATGCTTGCAAAAAAATATTTTTAATTTCCCTTTTGTGAACCAAGAAGAGAAATCTTCTTTGTGATTTGCAAAGAGGACAAGTAAAACATGATGAACCAAAAACAATCTGATTCCGGCCAACAAGCTTTAATGATGGTCTTTTATTTATCTGCTTAAAAAAGCTTTTCAATTTATCTGCACTGATTTCTTTTTCTTCTTTCCTTTGCAGGTAAATACCAGTTGGATAATGGAAGAAGCAGTAGAAGATAGAAGATTTCAAGAGACTTAGGCTTTAGATTTATTTTCTTTTCATTTATTGTAATAAATATTATTGTAAACACTGTAAATAAATTTACAATATTCGAATAACATTTGTAACAATATTTGAAATAAATAAAAAGTCTTTGTCAAATATTTCCTTATTTCTTTTTCACTGTTTATTTAACTATTTAAATCTCTTGAATTAAAATGACTGGAAATGTATCCCAATGACTTTAATCCAGATGAAATAAATAACCAACAAACTTTGCAGTCTTGCATTAACCACAATACGCCTGGCATTTCAATTAATCATATGCTTTGTACAGTTACACAAACAAGCATTCCATACACTTCTCCCTTCACTGATCAAACTAATGTCTCAAAGTTTCAATCAAAGCATCAGCTCCTATCCCAGATATTTAGATTTTGAGAAATAACCGATAATCTGGAACAAGCGTAAAAATAATGTAATAATCAATTGAATTATTGTGGATTCAATTTCTTCTGAGAAAAACGAGTGAAAAACCCTAATTCCATATTTGTCGTCAAAGAAAAGTCTGCTTGATCAATTCCTGAGCCAAACTCAACAAAATCAATAGAAACCCTAATTTTGGATAGACTGATAAGAAAAGTCTGTTTGACCGATTCTTAAGCCAATATCAACAAAATCAAAAGAAACCCTAATTCTGGACTTGTTGTCAAAGAAAAGTTTGTTTGATCAATTCAAAATCAATGGAAACCCTAATTATGGATTGACTGATAAAGAAAAGTCTGTTTGACCGATTCAAAATCAATAGAAAACCTAATTCTGGATTGACTGATAAAGAAAAGTCTGTTTGACCGATTCTTGAGCCAATCTGAAAAATCAGGGAAAATCCCGAAGTTGTGATTTCTTGTGAAAAAGGGAGGGCAAATTTTGGGGTACAACAGTTGCCCCTGTTCAATCTTCTTGAACCTGAAGAGTTAGATTGGCAATTTTTCTGTTCGCGACTCGAAGGTAAAAGATGATTGGACACTAGAGTGCCCAAAAATTTGCACTCGTCAAAGCAAAGTTGAGGGGATGGGCTTAAAGATGCCATCCAAGAATGTTTGTAGAATGGTAATGTTGTAGGTCAGAAGAATGAGCATTAAAATGGTATCCGTGTCTGGAATGCATTTGAACTGTATCTAGAGACTGAGTTCGTATGAGCGAAAGAATGGCGTCCGTGTCTGGAGCGTATCTGAGCTGTAACTGTATTTGAGTTTTGAAAGAATATCATAATGACTATCGTGTCTGGAGTGTATCTGCATTGTATCTGAATTCTGAATGGGCGACAGAGAAACATCTGTGTATGGAGTATCTCTGGGCTGGGGATAAATTCCGAATGAGTGACAGAATGGCAACCGTGTCTGGAGCATATCTGGATTGTATCTGAAGTTGAGATCTGTATGAGTAGCATAATGACTTTCATGTCTGGAGTGTATCCGTACTGTAACTGGGATCTGATTGTTGAAGTCTAAATGAGTAGTAGAATGACCGCCGTGTCTGGGGTGTATCCATACTGTATCTGAACAATTGTTAATGATAGCCTTTTAATCTTATCCTGAAAAGGGTAAAATGTTAGCTAGAACACGAAGTTATATTGCATGATATGTATGATGCAATGAACTGTAATCCATGTTTATGATATATGAATGTAATGGTTATGCATGTAAGCTGAGTAGTTGTCTTGTTGAGGAAGATAAATCCTGGATAGCTAGAGATAATGAAATCTTTGACCGCTGTCGGGGAAAATAAATCCTTGACTGCTGCTGAGGATTGAAAATCCTTTGATCGTTGAAAATGAGAAGTCCTAGGACCACTGTTGGGGAAATCAAGAGTTTGGGTTATATGCCAATCTACTGGGGATGCCAAAATGAGAATCTTCATTCATTTCTTGGGTCATAAGGTTGGGTGTATACCAGTCTTCTGAGGTTTCAAGGACGAGAATCTTCGTTCTGTTAAGGGTCAGGAGGTTGGGAGTATACCAATCTCTTGAGGTTTCAAGGATGAGAATCTTCATTCTGTTAAGGGTCAGGAGGTTGGGAGTATACCAATCTCTTGAGGTTTCAAGGATGAGAATCTTCATTCTGTTAAGGGTCAGGAGGTTGGGAGTATACCAATCTCTTGAGGTTTCAAGGATGAGAATCTTCATTCTGAAAGGGTCAGGAGGTTGGGAGTATACCAATCTTCTGAGGTTTCAAGGATGAGAATCTTCATTCTGTTAAGGGTCAGGAGGTTGGGAGTATACCAATCTCTGAGGTTTCAAGGATGAGAATCTTCATTCTGTTAAGGGTCAGGAGGTTGAGAGTATACCAATCTTCTGAGGTTTCAAGGATGAGAATCTTCATTCTGTTAAGGGTCAGGAGGTTGGGAGTATACCAATCTCTGAGGTTTCAAGGATGAGAATCTTCATTCTTGAGAGAAACATATTTTCAGGAGCTTCAGTTGTCCGTTATTTTGTTGGTGGCTGTAACTTCCAACAGGTGATGAAGGAATCTTTGATGACGACCGTAACTTCCAGCAGGTGATGAAGGAAATTTTTAACGACCGTGAATTCCAACAGGTGATGAAGGAATTTTTGATGACGACCGTAACTTCCAGCAGGTGATGAAGGAAATTTTTAACGACCGATCAATTTGAAATGTAATTTGCTTTAGAGAATAAATCCTTGATAAATGTTGGGGAAATAAACCCATGACTGCTGGTCTGCTAGAGAGGTGATTACCTTCTCGAGGACGCTTGAATTTCTTTTCAGAAAGATTTCGGAGAGGTTCATCACTGCCCCTATTATCAGATGTTTATGGCACTTCCAGGAAACTTGGACTGTACGTAACCCTTTGATGAGATTGACGTTTAAATGCCCCAAGTGATAGTGACGGAGATTTGCCCCAGGTTAACCTGTAATTGAGAGATTTCTTGAAATCTTGACTGGACTGCCCCAGGTTTACTGGACAATACCATATCAAATCCCATTTTGTTGATAGGAGATTTTTGTGACGGAAGTGTCATCCCACTTGAAGTGATTTTATTCACCGAGAGAGTTTTCGTTCCTCCGAACATTCACTGTTGTGAATTTCTTTGCTGTCAAACAAAATAAACATGTGCAAACAACGATATTCAAATAATGCAAAGTTTATGCTTATCTCGAAGTTTTGAAAAATGCTTTTTTTAGCAGAAAACTTTTATAAGACAAATCCAACACAAGATTTTAGAGCAAAGCCTTATAGGAGTCAGGATACCTTTTGTAACAGTATGCTTCCGAACTAACGCATGCTTCAATTAGGACTTTCGAAGGGTTGTAACGTGGCTTGGTTCACGGTTTAAGAAACAAAGGATAAAGGCTCAAAATATATTTGTACCCACCCGCTCTTCGTGATGTTCTTCAATCCTAAACTCAGTTAATTGTGCGTCGAACTCTATTCGAGTTTGGAACGACATTTTGGTGATGGTCCACACAAGTTGAATTTTATGGAAGGCAGTCATCATTTTTGCAATATTTTTCATGTTGTTGAGGATTTGTAATGACCTTTTTCTTTTGGTTTATTATCCCTAACTTTTGCCTGACTGTTCTGGTTTTCGAGATTACAGTCAGCGGGACACCCTAGCTTTCTTAAGCCTCCTTTACAGGTTTTGGCTTAGTGGGCTTTTCTCTTTTGAGACGTAATGACTGCCTATGAGATAAGGAACCATCACTGTCTTTTGGTTCCAAAGGAATGTTTTTGATATCATTCGTTGTATTACGAACTAAGAGTTTGCGACTTCAATGTGCATTCTTTTGAATTAACTGAGAGACTACCCTGCCCCATGTTTAAATCAAAGGTTTAAATTTGTGTTTAAAACAGAAGACTTCTACTTCTTTGGCTCGAAGGGGTTGACTAGGGATTATCTTCCTTATAACTCCAGTGATTAAGATTTGAAAGAAACGCCTGTACATCGTCAGCAAGGTCTGTCCAAAAGCATATTGTATGAGACTATGGCATTGTTTCGTCATCCTCCCTCTAAAGGCTTGTAGCTTTTTATCAAGAGTTAAATATCATAAAGTAAGTAGGAAGCATAAGAATAGTGAAAACGAATGGATGAATTCAAGACAAACATATGCAATGCATTAATGAAACAGAGTTTGATATCAACAGATAATTGTTTGAATAACAAAAGAAATTACAACTTGAAAATTCAAATTGAACAAAAGCCTCTCAGTTCGAGCTTTGTCATTTCAGGTGGAGAACCCTTAGCGGAAGATTTTCATCTCGCCATCCGGCATGAATTCCAGCACTCCTTCGTCAAACAAGTCTTGAATCTTGTTTTTCAAAGCCCAACAGTCGTTGGTGTCATGTCCAGGACTATGGGAGTGGTATACACAAAATGCATTGGGGTGGTAGCTAGGAGTAGAGGTATTGGGTTTCCGAATAGGATCCCTTAAAGCAAGCAGATTGACCTCCAACAATCGTTTCAGTATTAGAGATGATGGTATGTCAGTCTCAGAGAAATGTCTTCCAGACGTATTTTTCTTACGTCGATTACCCTGTTGACGCTGATGAGGTTGTTGTTGGGCTTGTGACCCTGAAGCAAGTTGGGGAGCCTTTCCCTTGTCTTCTTGTCTCAAAGGAGGTTGAATGATGACTTGATCTTCAACCCTAGTTGTTTTCCCCACTTGGTTATCTCGAAGTAGTTTGTTGACGAGAACCCTGAGCTCCTCTTGTCTTTGAGCCAGGTCTTGAATGAGAGCCATCTGGCCCACCAGTTGTCCCATCATCTGGATCTTCATTGTGGCCAGCTCAAACTGTAGTTCTTCCAACTGATCATTCCTGACATTGCCTGAATTCCCTAGGACCATGCCCCTTGTGAGGAGAGCTTTCACTTCTTCTTGCCCCTGGGACAGGTTCAAGAACATTTCCTGAAGCTGAGCGTTTTAATCCTGGATATCTTTGACAGTCCTCTCTAGAGCCATCTCTACTGAAATAAACAGTAGGAGAATAAGGAAACCTGAAAAGGAAAACCTGTTATGATACAATGCATGATATGTGGGTTCATGTTTTCAAGGATCTCTCGGGGTAAACACAAGAAAATGTTAGAGGTTAAACTTTGATCAACATCTTTGATTGGAGAACTTTGTATCGGTGGATGTCTTTCCACGAGAATCAAGCTCACCATGTCGAGTGGGTCATAGCCCCTGATTCAAGTTGTTGCACTTGATCTTTGACGGCGTTTGTTTAGAGGAAAATCCTCTTGTCCTTTGGTAGACGTCTGGTTCAACGTGCCCCTGCATCAAAAGACCCTCGAGATCCTTGAAATGGTCATTGAAAATGCTATGGTATGATGTTATGATGTTATGTACATGTATGCAGAAGTAGGCAAGTGTATATACAGACAGTCATATTCACACAAAGCAGACAAGTCCTTAGGTTTAGGCTTGCATGGGGTTTATAGGTAAGTACCCTCTTGAAGTTAGTTGGCTCAACCTGTCCTAAAATAGAAACCGGGTTCTAAGGAGCTCAATATCACTGGATTATTTTCTGTGTTCATTGTTTTGGTTTAACCACTTAACTGGCGACCAAAATATTCCAAGAAAACAATCCTCAATGAGTGTAGTATCAAGTATCTACCAACTTCGGACAGCACCAAAGCCGGTTATCTCACTACCCCTAATAAGGCCAAGATGGTCAAGTAAGGTTCTAAGAGTTCGTTAGTGCTTCATGACATCACTCAGCGGCCCCGTATTCTCTTTAATTAACTCAAAGGCTACCGGTACCCACAAATATGTCACACTAACGTAGCCACTGCTTCAACCATGTCGGTATACCCCACATAGTTCCCTCACAGTTTATAGCTACTTACCTAAAAGGTGCCCCCAAATCCGAGTGTAGGATTTAAAACAAACCCAAACAAGGAACCCAAAAAGTAAAGCAATCAAAGCAATAAAGGTTAGCATGTAAAGGTGATCTAAAACCCTAAGGTAACCCCACTTTTAAAAACTTCCCCAGCAGAGTCGCCAGTTCTGTGATACGGTGGGAGAACTTACTTGAGGTTTTGCGTTTGTTTTCTCACTTGTTCGGTTTAGCAAGATTCGCCACCGACTTTTCATTTTATCCAAAGGAAAGGTCAAAAAGCACAGGAAAGACCTTTGAGATGTTTTCTTGGGTTCGGGGGGTAGATTATGAAAAGGGAAGGTGCTAGCACCCTTTTCATCCATGGTTATCCATGGGCTCTTAGTTACTTGTTTTAGATCACTTGCCTTTGCTTTTCAATTGTTTGAAATGGTGCTTTGTGTGTGTGTTTTTGAAAATGTTTTGAAAAAGATGCCTTGTCTAGGTAACCTTTGTAATGATTCTTGCTTGAATAAATACAAATGTGTGTGTCTTTTTGAAAAGATAATTCAATGTTTTGAAAGTTGTTTTGAAATTGTTTTGAAGTTGTGTTGTGAAGTGTGTTTGAAAAATGGCAAGGATGTTTTGCAAGATTTTTGATCAAGTAACTAAGAGTTGTCTACCCTATTTTACTCAAAGATCTTTCTTATGTTTTTAACCCTTTTGACAGTGTTGTTTCACCATTGTGTTTGATGAACAACCTTGCGTTAGGATGTTAAACGGGACAGACACGGGTCATCGTATACAATCATTGAAGGCAACTTGTGAGACGCTCTAGCAATTTTGTAAGGGACGAGATCGTTTTATCGAAGGTAACATCGAGGGTCATCGAGGGACTACGATCTTTGTTTATCGAAGGGACATTTTCTAGAGTGTCTCATACTCGAGGGACATGATTGTATTTTCCGAGGCAACAAGCGAGGTTACCCTAGAGGTGCAAGTGTGAATGGTGTATCGATTTTCATGCATTTATCTTGTATTAGGTCATCTAGCGATTGATTTTGAATCTTCGCATACAAACCCTAATTACTATACAGTATATGGAAAGCGATAAATTGCGGGAATTTAAAGTCTAAGTTATTACAAATAAGTATCTGGGGATGGGGGTACAAATGTTTACAAATGGGGACGAGTCTTATCAGAATAATAATGTCCAAGTATTATGTTACAACCAAATCGAATTGGCACATTCTCAATGTAAAAATATAATAAGATATAAGATGATGAAAATTAAAGAGATATGAGATGCTTATATTTATTTATAAATGATCAAATAAAATATTAACCTAATTAAAGACTTAAGTATTATTATTTATTTTTTTGCATTTCTGTTAATTATATAAACAAGAGTTTTAAAGAAAAGAAAAATTACTTTAAGTTAAAATTTTATTGTATATGTATTTTAAGTGTAATAATTGTTTTTAAGAAAAATTATTAATAAAATTTAATATGTTCTCTTTATTTAACATAAGAAAAAAAAGAATTTATATTATAGAAAGTAAAAGCAAAGCAAAAAAAGTATTGGTTTTTTAAAACATTAAAAGAAAAGGAAAAATAGGCTTTAAGGAATGCAATTGGCCCAAATAAAAAAAACAAAATTAGATAAAAAGGGGGGTGCAGGCGCTAGGAATATTATGGGCTTATGGATTATGGCCCAAGAAGAAAATCAGAAATAAGAAAGAAAGGGGGGTGTGGCGCCAGTTCGCGTGTGGGCTTAGTTTTTTTGTTGGGGCAAAAGCCCAAATGAAACGCACAAGTTTTTGTAGGGTTTTTGTTTGTACATTCAGAATTAGGGTGTGCTTTGTACAGCGGCGCCGCTCCTTTCTCTCGTTTTCTTCGTTCTCTCTTCACCTTTCTCAAACATGGATAACTGACTAATCCTTCAATCCTCCAGCCGTCAGAGCGCTACCTCCAGCCATCTCCTCTCCACGACGGTACGAGACAGTGGTTTGAAAAGGTATGTTTCTTTGTTCTAAACGCGTTCTCTTTTACAGTTGAGGTTTGTGATTCTCTTGAACATTTATGTTTTTTGCAATGTTTGATCTTTGATATTTCATGCATGAGGTGTAGGAAAAGAAAACAATACCTTTGGGGTTTTGTTTCTGGAGAGTGGATGGTAGAGAGATAGCTTGGAACGGCGGCACTCTAGGTGGCCGGAGGAGGGAGGAGCGTGATGACGCTTATCTGGTATTTCGTATCTTTTGGCTCCTCTTGAATCGTTTGATAATGAACCCTATTTCTGAAAACGCTTGAATATCTGTTTCTGATTTTCTCTTCCTCTTTGAATACCCTGTTTATTTGATGATGGACATGTGTATTCTGAAATATTGCTTGATGATGAACTTGTATTCTGAAAACCCTATATCATTCACTTCTGAATCTTCTCTTCTTTGAATGTTGGATATCTTGTATCAATGATGACTTTCTGAGATTTAGTCTTTGTTGTTGCTATGTTTTTATTGATGATGATTAATTCTGAGACTTGCTTGTTTCGAAACTCTTCCTCTTTGTGGGCTTTGTTGATTCTGATGATGAATTTTATTCTGAAGATTGTTTGTTGTTCTCTTCACTTCTGACTTTTTCCTCTTCTTTGAATGCTGACTTTTGATGATGAACTTTATTTGTACTGAGAATTGCTGTTTGTTGTTGATTTGGCTTATGATTTGTTGATGATGAACATATGTGTTCTGAAACTTATTTGTTGTTGTTGATTTGGATGTTGAAACAAAACTAGCTTGATGATTTTGTTTTGAGATTGTGTTTGTTAGTTTAGGCAGTTTTGATCTTTTGAGGGCAAGCTAGTGTTTTGGAAGGCAAGCTTGAGTTATTCTTAAACTTGCAGTTTTGCAGGTTTGAATAGGTTTTCTGGTTTCTGAAAAGGTTTGGAAGCAGGCTTGAATGGTTTGTGTTTTTTGCAGGTTTGGAAATAAGCTTGCTTCTGCAGGTTTGCTATTTTGTGAGGTTTGGAAGCAAGCTTGCTTCTGCAGGTTTGCTATTTTGTGAGGCCTGTTTTGGCAAGGCATACTTGAAGGCTTGTTGTGCTTGGTTGTGCTTCTGTTACAAGCAGTTTTGCAGGTTATGATAACTTGCAGTTTGTGGTTCTGGAAGCAGGCTTATGCTTCCGGTCTTTTTGTGCTCTCTCCCCTTTGAACTGTTAGATTGTTATCTTCTCTTATATCTTTCAAGCCTGCCAAAACTACAAACCTTTTTCTGACTCTCTCTTTCTCTCTCCATAAAGCATTTTTAAATTGCTTAATATATTTTTCTTTATTCTGAAAAGCTTGTTTTGGCCAGAATATGATGAGATGTTTTTGACAAGCCTACTTGCTTGTATTTTGGTTATTCTCCTACATTCTGTACTTTCTTTCAGATTTTCTGCATTGTTCTTTTTGATAGCTTGTGTACAGTTTTTCTGTTTTGACAGCTTGTGTACTTGGTTTGACATTTTTGCAACTTAGTTTGCTTTTGTGCAACTTAGTTTGCTTTTGGTTGACTAATGCAATTTGTTGTTCTATTTGACATTGTGTGCAGCCTTGTGCCTTCTTTGTGTGCAGCCTTGTGCCTTGTATCTTTGCATTTAATTGATTGTATGCTTGCAAAAAAATATTTTTACTTTCCCCTTTGTGAACCAAGAAGAGAAATCTTCTTTGTGATTTGCAAAGAGGACAAGTAAAACATGATGAACCAAAAACAATCTGATTCCGGCCAACAAGCTTTAATGATGATCTTTTATTTATCTGCTTAAAAAAGTTTTTCAATTTATCTGCACTGATTTATTTTTCTTCTGTCTTTTGCAGGTAAATACCAGTTGGATAATGGAAGAAGCAGTAGAAGATATAAGATTTCAAGAGACTTAGGCTTTAGATTTATTTTCTTTTCATTTATTGTAATAAATATTATTGTAAACACTGTAAATAAATTTACAATATTCGTATAACATTTGTAACAATATTTGAAATAAATAAAAAGTCTTTGTCAAATATTTCCTTATTTATTTTGCACTGTTTATTTAACTATTTAAATCTCTTGAATTAAAATGACTGGAAATGTATCCCAATGACTTTAATCCAGATGAAATAAATAACCAACAAACTTTGCAGTCTTGCATTAACCACAATACGCCTGGCATTTCAATTAATCATATGCTTTGTACAGTTAAACAAACAAGCATTCCATACACTTCTCCCTTCAATGATCAAACCAATGTCTCAAAGTTTCAATCAAAGCATCAGCTCCTATCCCAGATATTTAGATTTTGAGAAATAACCGATAATCTGGAACAAGCGTAAAAATAATGTAACAGTCAATTGAATTATTGTGGATTCAATTTCTTCTGAGAAAAACGACTGAAAAACCCTAATTCCAAATTTGTCGTCAAAGAAAAGTCGGCTTGATCAATTCCTTAGCCAAACTCAACAAAATCAATAGAAACCCTAATTCTGGATAGACTAATAAGAAAAGTCTGTTTGACCGATTCTTGAGCCAATCTCAACAAAATCAAAAGAAACCCTAATTCTGGACTTGTTGTCAAAGAAAAGTCTGTTTGATCAATTCAAAATCAATGGAAACCCTAATTCTGGATTGACTGATAAAGAAAAGTCTGTTTGACCGATTCAAAATCAATGGAAAACCTAATTCTAGATTGATTGATAAAGAAAAGTCTGTTTGACCGATTCTTGAGCCAATCTGAAAAATTAGGGAAAATCCCGAAGTTGTGATTTCTTGTGAAAAAGGGAGGGCAAATTTTGGGGTACAACACATTGCATCATACATTTCATGCAATATGACCTGGTATTTTAGTTAACATTTTACCCTTTTCAGGATAAGATTAACAGTTACCATTAACAATATGCAATCATGATACAGTTCAGATACGCTCCAGATACGGACGCCATTCTAATGCTCATTCAAATACAACATTCAGATATAGTTCAGATACGCTCCAGATACGGATACCATTCTGATGCTCATTCAGATACAATTCAGATACGCTTCAGACACGGAAGCCATTATGATGCACATACTGATACAATATAGATACGCTCCAGACACGAAAGCCATTTTGATGCTCATTCAGATACAATACAGATACACTCTAGATACGGACGCCATTCTGATGCTCATTCAGATATAATTCATATACGCTCCAGATAAGGATGCCATTCTGATGCTCATTCAGATACAGTTCAGATACGCTCTAGACACGGAAGCCATTCTGATACTCATTCAGATACAGTTCAGATACGCTCCAGATACCAATGCCGTTCTGATGCTCATTCAAATACAACTTACAAATACAGTTCAGATACGCTCTAGACACGGAAGCCATTCTGATACTCATTCAGATTTAACCTCTCGATACAATTCAGATACGCTCCAGACACGGAAGCCATTCTGATACTCATTCAAAACTAAATTTTTGATACAATACATATACGCTCTAAATACGGACGCCATTCTGATGTTCAACTTACAAATTACATCTCAACAAGCATTCTTGGATGGCATCTACAAGCCCATCTCTAACAAGATTCTATCACCTCTCTAAATGGCATCTTTAAGCCCATTCCCTACACAATCAACCAGCGCATCATCGAGTGCAAATTTCTGGGCACTCTAGTGTTCAATCATCTTCCACTCTCAAGCCACGAACAACAAACATGTCAATATCGCTTTTCAAGTTTAAGAAGATTGAACAGGGGCAGTTGTTGTACCCCAAACTTTTCCCTCTCATTTTCTCAAGAAATCACCCTGGATCCTCAGGGTTACTTCCATCCAATCCCAAGCTTTGAATTACAAATTTTTCAAGAAAGTCGCCTGCAAGGGCAAAATAGTCATTTTCACATTAAAAGGTCAAACTTTGAAGTTTGTATCATCAAAAAGTTCAAAAGTCAAAATTACTATGGAAAAGCCAAATTTCTAAATACTTGGGATTTTTCTAAGTATTTAAGAAAAATGACACTTCAGAACTTCAGAGCCAGCCTCCAGGCAAGTGCAGTCAGAAGTTGTAAACATGGTTCAGCACATAGTCTTCAGTCAGAACATGGATCTTCAGCATCTACGCAAGTTCAGTCAGAGTTTGCTAGGGTAATTCAAAAAAGGTAATAAAGCGTGATACAAATCCTGAAAGTTCCTTCAGAACATACTGGAACCAGGAGGTAAGAGGATCAGAAGATTGGATGCTAACGTTGAAGCAGAAATTCTAACTCTGAGTTTTCAAAGATAAATCAAAGGAAGTTACAAATCATACTGCCAGGTTACTGGAAAGCCTGAGGATCCTTTAGAGCATGCTGAGGCAACAAGATACTAAGATCAGAAGTTGGGTGTTTTGGACTACGCTGAAATGGAGCTTCTGGCCCAGATTTAAGCAATGATGCAAAATCCCACATTACAGGATTTTTGATTTTGACAAATCTCATCATCATTTAATGCTCATTAATGCTCACAACCACTTTTGAGTCTTTGTCTAAAGGATCTCTCCACGTGTAGCGTAGAAATACTTTTGTACAGAATTAGGTATGGGTCCATGCGCTACTTTTCGCCTATGGGTTCCACTTTTCCTTAATCCCTGCTTACTAATCCAGCCTAGGCTAAAAAACTGTCAACTATCACACCTTTTTTGAACTTTCTTCAAGAGCAAGTCAGCATCTAGTATGTGATTTTGGCACCACTTGAGATTTTAAAACCCACAAAGCTTTGCCTATAAATAGAACGCCCTTGGCCACTGAAAAGAGGTCGAAAGTTTGAGCAAGAAAAACCTTGAATCTCTGCCAAAATTCCTAGAATTCCAAGAACTGTAAACACAGCACACAAAAACCTGTTAACTTTGGACCCCTTGCTTTCAAACTCCATTTGTTCTCAAATATTTCTTGACTAAAAACCATCCATACAGTTTCTGATTCACACGTTGGAAACTGCCATAACTTATGTATTCACCCTACTACATACTCTCCATCCATACATTCAAAGAAGTCAGAACATCACCCCCTTTCCATCCCCAGAAGTTGGAAACTTCCAGCTTACTGAGTACGTGAAGGAGCTTTTCGGAGCGTAATCAGATTTGAGGTTAGCTCCAGTTCATAGAACTTCTTCCTACTGCAAGGTAAGTTTCTGCTGACTCTCACCATATTACTTAAGCATTAACAAATTTACATGCTCAAAAATACAATGTAGATATCATGTTTCTGATGTTGTACATACTCTGAGATTTTCACGCATCTGTCTGCTTAAGTAGAGAATGAATCAGTTCAGAACTTTCTTGAAGAAACTAAAACTCAGAGTTAGGATTAGCAAAGGCATACTTGCCTTTGATTTATGGTTCTGATATTTCTTATTTTTGAAACACTATGACACCTGCTGTAATTGTCCTATGCATGTCTTCTGTTTTGTGGAGAAATAACCAAATTGCAGATGTTCTGACTAACATAGAGAGAGCGAGACCAAGTTTTGTCAGTGGCACCAGCATTTTTGGAGTCTGTTTTGTTACCAGTAATGTCAGAACTTCTGAAAATTACTGTGTTCCCAGTGGGTTCAGAACCTCTAACCTTATACATTTTCACTAACAGGTTTCTGTTTTGCAGTGTGCCAGGGTCAGAACCTCAGACTTAATTTTTTTTAGCAACACGCTAATTCTTTTTTTTATTTCCTTTTTTTATTATTTTTGCTATCACTCTCCATTCAGCAAACATTGAAAGTATTTCCTTCACACTTTATTTTATTTCTTAAAAAAAACAACAGACCAAAAATATTTTCTTAAAACAAAACAAGTCCATTTCACATTTTCTTGTACATTGCTATGCATTTCAATATGGTTGTAATAGTAATTTAGTACTTTATTTTCATTTGCAACCCCCATTCATAAACCTGTACCCCCATCCCTTAAATATTGTAATAGCGTAAGACTTTACATTTCTGCAATTTATTGCTTTCAAATGTAAATGCTAGTAATCAGGGGGTGTATTGCAAGATATGAAAATTAACAAATAGATCACCCTAATCAAGACTAAAATGCATTCAATCAAACACACTTTACACGCATGCACCCTTAGGGTAATCTCACTTGTTGCCTATCAGAAAAATAGTCATGTCCCTCGAACATGGGCGTTTTAGCAAAGACCCTCGATAAAAGATCGTAATCCCTCGACGACCCTCGATGTTGCCTTCGGTAAACAATCTAGTCCCTAAAACGACATTGCTAAAACGTCTCATATGTTTCCTTCTATGACTATACAAACGTCCCAATGCCCGTCCCTTCACATCCAACGATGGGGCTTCTTATCAAATCAATGGTAAGATAGTAACATCTAAAGGAGGAGGAAAAGCATATCTAAGACCCTTTGAGTAGGTAGGTGCGCTCTCAGTTACTCGCTTGCTCAAGACAACAAAAAAAACATTTTATACACCCACACTTTCATTTCGAAATATTTTCAAAACAAACACTTTGTATACGTTCTTATAGAAACGATAATCATTACAAAGTTACATTTTCAAAATACTTTCAAAAACACACACCACAAGCACATTCAAACAAAAGCAAGTGATCTATCAATTAACTAAGAGCCCATGGAAAACCATGGATGAAAAGGGTGCTAACACCTTCCCTTTTCATAATCTACCCCCCGAACTCAAAAACATCTCTAAAGGTCTTTCCTGTGCTTTTTCACCCTTCCTTTTTGGATAAAAGAAAAGTCGGTGGCGACTCTTGCTAAACCGCAACATTTGCGATGAAATGCAAAACCTTAATTCAGTTCTCCCACTGTATCACAGCAGTCTTCATTACAACCCGGGAACACACCGGCTTTCAACAAGTTTATCTTGATGGTTGGAAGTGGAGTCATGAGTTCATCAACTATGGTAACAAATAAATTTTCTTCAATAGCATTGGTGTTGTGACCATGTCTGGGCATGGGAGCAGAGATACATTTGGCTTCTCGGCGCATCAAACTCAATTTCTTTTGCTTCAATGAGATCTTGTATTTTGTTTTTCAAGGCCCAACAGTTATTAGTATCGTACCCAGGACTTTCGGAGTGATATGCGCAACGGGCATTGGGGCGATAATGAGGGGATGTTGTGTTGGGGTTTTTTGGAGCTTCTTTCAAAGTAACCAAATTGGATCTCAAAAGATGCGGTAATACTTGATACGGAGTCATGTTGATTCTAGTGAATTGCCGGACTGGCCTTTCCACCCTTGGTTGATTACTTCTTTGTTGATCAGACGTAGGCTTTGGAATCATAACAGCCCCTACCATTGGTCGGCGCTCGGCTCTCTCTTGGTTTCTTTATGGATAAATAGAAGATACCTCTTTCTTACCAATAAAAGGCTTCCTCCCAGCTGTAGAAGAAGATGAATCCTTCTGAATCTTTCCACTTCTTATGTCAGCTTCCACCCTCTCTCCGATCATTATTAGCTCAGTAAATCCTGCAGATGAGCTTCCAATCAAATGGTTGAAGAAAGGGCCAGACAAAGTGCCTAAGAACATGTCCACCAATTCCCTTTCAGACAGAGGTGGTTGAACTCTCCCAGCCATATCTCTCCATTTCTATGCGTAATCCTTGAAACCCTCATTGGAAGCCATAGCCATACTCTGAAGTTGAGTACGGGTAGGTGCCAAATCAGTATTGTATTGATATTGCTTATAGAAAGTTGCGGTAAGATCTTCCCAATTGTGGACGTTGGCTCTCTCTAGTTGGTAAAACCAGTCGAGTTGTGTTCCAGGTAGACTATCCTGGAAAAAGTGCACCCACAAGTCTTTATCAGCTGAGTATGGTTGGATCTTTCTTACATACGATCGGAGATACATATTAGGGCATGACACTCCATCGTATTTTGAAAACAAGGGTACCTTGAATTTAGGAGGAATCACAATCCCCGACACTAGTCCCAAATCCTCAAAATCCAAGCCTGGAACCTTTTGTATTTCCATCGCGCTCAAACGCTCTTCGAGATGTTTGTACTTGTCATCAGCGGGAGGGTACTGTTCCTCAGAGTAGTCTTCCTCCTCTTCAGATTCTGACAGGACCGTTGTTTCCTTGCCTTTCCCCTCTCCTTCATCGGATGTTGTTGCAAAATTCAAAGTCCTTCTTGTCTGTTCATGAAATCTTCTCCCCATATTCAAGACTCCATTTACTTTCTTTGCTTTCTTCTTCTTCTCTTCAGCTAGCAGATTCTTTAATTCTTCTTGCCCCTTGGTCAGGGTCATGAGCAACTGTTGAAACTGCGTGTTCTGAGTTTGGAGATCTTTGACTGTTTGTTCGAGATCCATCTTACTAAAATAAACAGCAGAGAGATGAGGAAACTTGTTGCAAAAGACCTGTTTATGTTATGATGAATGATATGTGCATATGCAATGTTTTCAAGGATTTCAAAGATTCAAGTTCGTTTTAGACAAAAAGAAACACACGTTATATTAATAAGATAAAGTTTGAGTACACCAATTCCCCTTGGGAAAAATAATACAAAACTCTAAGATAAAAAAGTATTGTGCATCCTCTTTGGTGCAATGTAGGCATTTAGAGTCCGCTCCTCATGAAGTAGCCTAGTGAGTTCCAAAACCTTCTTCTAGCTTGCGTAGAATTGGGATTTGAAAGTATCTTGCTCTCCTTTGAGTTGTATCCAATCCCTTTGTAGGTCTTCAAGAGATGTGGACATGTTAGGATGTAGGATAGTGTATGGAACTTCTCCCTCCTTAACAGGCTCAATGATCACCAGAAGGATAGAAGGATAAGGCATCATAAGACTTTGAGCACGTGTTCTTACCCATTTAAGGTAAGGCTCAAGAGGGATGGAATTCATGTGCCCCAAAGTCTTGCTATCCACCTTGTTTAGCATCCTCCAAGATCGGATGAATCTCTGGCGAAGACCTTGATCGTCGTTGTCATAATTGAATACCAAACCTTGAATCAGCATCTCGTGTGGGCCACCCCTTCGGGCATAACCAAACTGTCTTAAAGCTAAGCATGGGTTGTAGGTGATGCCTCCCCTAATGCCAAGTAGAGGGACATTAGGGAATTCTCCACAACAATCAACAATGATAACATTCTCTTTGGATCGGGAGCACCAATGAATGTCTGAATGTTTGAGCGTCATTAACCTTTGTGACCACCTTAAACCTTGCTCATTCTTTAAGACTGATTGGGGAAGATGAGAAATAAACCATCTTGCTAGGAGAGGAGTGCAACACATAAGGACGCCTCTTTTCCTCATTGTGCGAGTGTGAAAAGAGTGTAGGATATCCCCAAGCAATGTAGGCACTAGGTTGCGTGACATGAAGATTTTGACGGCGCTCACATCTATGAGTTGGTCAGAATTGGGAACAAGACCATCCCATAGATAAGAAGAGCCACAATTTCATCAAAGGCTTGCAAGTCTAAGGAATTCCAACAGCTTTGGGCTTTTTCAAACAGGAACTTTGCTAAGAAGCCTTTGACACCACTTCTAGTTTCCCAATGAGTTGTGACATCAGATGAGTGCAAGTGCAGAGCTTGAGCAATCTCTTCTGGCTTTGGATATCTTCCTGTACCGTTGAAAGGTAGTTGATTGAGAATGGGAATCCTCAAGAGTTGGGAGAATTCTTCCAAAGTAGGCACAAGTTGATAGTCGGGAAATATGAAGCAATGGTGCAAAGGATCAAAGAACTGAAAGAGCACCTTCATCATATCCTCGTCTGTGTTGGAGGTGACCAAGTTAAGTAGACGACCATGTCTCTCGGTGAACGGAAAGTTCTCAGGGATCCTTGAAGCTAGCTCCTTAAGTTGTGGAGGAATTCTTACAAGGTTGACTTGGATAGTTTTCCTGTGAAGTGAATCCATATCCTACAAAACAAGAACAAAGATTAATCTCCAAAATCCTTGAAATGGTTAGTGGATGCATATGATGTTCATGATGTCCATGATGTTATGTACAAGTATGCATATACAAGCAAAGCAATCAAGTTTCTAGTTTAGGCTTGCATGGGGTTTTATAGGTAAGTACCCTCTTAAAGTTTAGTTGGCTTAAACCTGTCCTAGTAATAGTAACCAGGTTCTGAGGAGCTCAATATCACTGGATTGTTTCCTTGGCCATTGTTTCAGCTCAAGCCTCTTTAATGGCGACCAAAATATCCCAAGAAACCAAACCTCAATGAGTGTAGTATCGAGTATCTACCAACTTTGGACTGCACCAAAGTCGGTCATCTCACTACATCCTAAAGGCCAAGTTAGTCAAGTAAAGGGTTCTAGAAGTTCATTAGTGCTTCATGACATCACTCAGCGGCCCCGTATTCTCTTTGATTAACTCAAAGGCTACCGGTTCCCACAAATATGTCACACTAACATAGCTATTGCTTAGACCATGTCGGTATACCCCGCACAGTCTCCACAACGTATTACTATTTACCTATAATGCATCCCAAATCCGGGTAGAGGATTTCAAACCCAAACAAAGAACCATAATGCAAAGTATACAAGTCAAACAATGTAAGCAAATAAATGTGATCTAGCCCTAAGGTAACCCCACTTTTAAAATTGTCCCCAGCGGAGTCGCCAGTTCTGTGATACGGTGGGAGAACTGACTTGAGGCTTTTGCATTTTATTTCAAATGTTGCGGTTAGCAAGAGTCGCCACCGACTTTTCTTTTATCCAAAAGGAAAGGTGAAAAAGCACAGGAAAGACCTTTGAGATTGTTTCTTGAGTTCGGGGGGTAGATTATGAAAAGGGAAGGTATTAGCACCCTTTTCATCCATGGTTTTCCATGGGCTCTTAGTTACTTGTGTTGTACCCCAAAATTTGCCCTCCCATTTTTCATAGAAGACACAACCCTAGGGTTTCTCGGATACTCAAGTTGGTTCAGAAATCGACCAGGCAGATTCTCTTCTGTGGTAGTAAACCAGCAATTAGGGTTTTTCTTGCAATTCTCAAAAGAAAATGAGTTCTCAAAGATTCAATTGGCTTTCACAGGTCTTCATGCTTCCTCAAGTTTACTGAAAAAAGATAATGTTTGTTCTCAAGGCATGATTTGTTTGGGACAAGAGATGGAGATTAAGACTGTTATTTAGGACAATCATGATTGTGGGATCCAAGTTGACCAGATGATTTGCGTCCTTAAAACATTTGTTTGGTTAGGAAATGGAATATACAATGCGTGTTTGTTTGGAATGCAGTTACAAAATTAGTGGGATTACTTGGAATTTAAGTTACCAGACTAGAGCATTTTGTTTCAAGTATCTTGATTGGGATTTTAAAAAGTCAATTAGGATGCGAGGAGAAATGACAAGTTGTTGTTGATCAAGGATTTCAAGTGACACCAGAACATTTCATGAGATTTTCTACAAATTCATACATTGTTACAAAACAATTTATTCTTTTAAATACTTTATGTTTTACAGCTTATCGTATTTGAAGATGAATTGGTACAATTATTGGATACAATACAAGAATGATTTTTCTAAATTACAAAGAAAATCCAAATGTTTGATTGGCCTAGGAAAATTAATCTATGCCTAAGATTGTCTGAAGATTGAAGTCGTATCCAATTCTTTTGTTTATCTCCAAAGACCTCCATGCTTGCCACAGATTTCTTGCCTTCCTTGCTTTGTCATATCCATTTTTCTCACATGAAAACAAAAGAAAGAAAATGTGGTTAGTACAAAATCATATGGGCATGAGCAAGAATTTTTTTTAAAAAAAGCATTCATCATTAAGGTTTGCAAAGTGGAATCAGAAGGCCATTTTATTTCATCACAATCTATTTCCTATTTGCAAATCACAAGAAGGTTACCCTTCTTGGTTCACAAAAAGAAAGAAACAAACAAATGCTACAAAGTTGTCCAAACAAGCAGAAATGCTACAAACCTGTCCAAACAAGCAGAAATGCTACAAAGCTGTCCAAACAAATGCTACAAGTTGTCCAAACAAATGCAAGCAAACTGAATCAAACAAAATGCAAGCAAACTGTCCAAATAAAATACAGCAAACTGAACCAAACAGCAGCGCAAACTGGACAACAAACAAGCAGCCTCGCAAACAACAAACAGCATCAACAAAAGCTAAAGCAGGCAGCAGTGCAGAAGTATGGCAACATAAATAGCTAAGTCAAATAGCAAAGCTTGCTTGAGAAGCATAAAGTCATCATTTTCCATGCAAACCTTTCAGAATTAGAAAAAAAAGGCAAAAGAGCAATTTGCTTTCTTATTGTCATTGAGAGAGAAGAGAGGAAAGAAGTCACCTAGGTTATTGGAATGCACACCTTTGCTGCCCTGCCTGTCACAAGTTGCATAGAATGTGCTAAAAAAAACTGCAATAAAAATCCATAAGGATAATATACTAAAATATTCAATTTTGTGGTTTCCCACCATTTTGAATATGGAGAGCAGAAACAGAGTCAATATAACAGGAAGGAGGTCAATAGAAAGAAAGACGGTTGACAAGTCTCAAATAGAAAAAACCAGTATCCATCCTCAAATACAAAAAAAACCTGTCAAAACCTCAAGACTCAAAAAACACAACTCTCAAGCGAAAAAGAGAGAAACATCACCAAACTCAAAAAAACTTGTGACAAGTCTAAAACAACCAGAACCAGTACCAAAATTCCAAAGGCCTAAAACCAAAACAGCAAACCAGTAACATCATCAAAAAACCTGTCAAACCTAAAAACTCCAACAAAACAGCAAACCAGTAACATCATCCAAAAAACCTGTCAAACCTAAAAACTCCAACAAAACACAAGCCTCAAACCAAAAATCTCAACACTATAACTAAAACCTGTCAAAAATCCAAAACCAAAAATATCAACATTGTAACTAAAACCTGTCAAAAATCCAAAACCAAAAATCTCAACACTGTAACCAAAACCTGTCAAACATCCAAAACCTGTAAAACTCCAAACTTGTGCCCAGTTTCACAAGCTCGAAACACCATTAAACCACCATCAACCAAACCTGTAACAAGTCTAAAACAACCAGAACTAGAGCCAAGCCTCAAACACAAACTTGATAAACTTCCACAAAAACAAAACTCCAAAAACCATTAACCATCATCAAAAAACAGAAAATACAGTAGCAAAGCCCCAAAACCTAAGGCCAGTTAACCATCCAACAAAACAATCACAAAAATCCCAAGATCCAGAAAATTGTTAATCACCATCATTCAAAGAAAAATAGAAGAAGTTACCAACGAGTTAGAATACCCACGCCTTCATCCTCATCTCCTCACCTCGTGCAACTCCAGCCACCAAGGAACGCCGTCCTCAATCTCGCCATCCCCTTCCATTTCACAGAAAGAACTTCAACAGGTATGGTTTCCCTCTCTTTCCCAAATCTTCCATAATCATGTATTTTCATGCATTTAAAAGAGAAAGCTTAATTAACAGAAAACATGACAAGATAATAAAAATAATCAACGAAATTTGTAAAAGTTGGAAAGAACAGAATCTCACCCTTTTTCAAAGAAAGTCGCTAGAACTCGATTAGGGAGGCGAGGCGGTTGCGTTCCGGTAAAGAAGAGTTTAGAGGAGGTCAAGGACAAATCAATTTCATTTCTTTTAGGTTTAGATCCAATTAGGGTTTCAAAGAGATGAAAATCACTGTGAGATAAGGAGAGATTATGTTACTGAATAGGGCGATTCAGCCATGAGGCTAGACAGGGACAGGTAGTGATATTTGTGTAGAGGTTTTCAGTAAAAATGAAAGAGTTTGAATGAAGAAGATGAGAGCGGCGCCGCTGTGAATTACAAAGGGTTCCAACCCTAATTTTGTTTTCCCCTTAATCAGCAACTAAGTGACACTTAGGAAATCTGGGCTTGCTTGTTGTTAACTGTGATACGGTGGGAGAATTGACTTGAGGTTTTACGTTTGTGTTCGCAAATGTTTCGGTTTAGCAAGAGTTGTCACCGACTTTTTATTTTATCCAAAGGAAAGGTCAAAAAGCACAGGAAAGACCATTGGGATATTTTCTTGGGTTCGGGGGGTAGATTATGAAAAGGGAAGGTGCTAGCACCCTTTTCATCCATGGTTTTCAATGGGCTCTTAGTTACTTGTTTAGATCACTTGCTTTGCTTTTCCAATTGTTTGAAATGGTTCTTTGTGTGGTTTTTGAAAGTATTTTTAAAAGACGCCTTTGTTTAGGCAACCTTTGTAATGATTCTTGTTTGAATATATACAAAGGTGTTTGTCTTTTAAAAAATGTTTCAATGTTTGAAAGTCTGTTTTTGGGAAATGTTTTGAAATTGTGTGTGTGTTTTTGAAAATAGCAAGGATGTTTGCAAATTTGATCAAGTAACTAGGAGTTGTCTACCCTACTCAAAGATCTTTCCTACACATTTTCAACCCTTTTACATTGTTGTTTTACCATTGTATTTGGTAAACAACCTTGTATTTTGATGTTAAACGGGACGGGCGCGGGTCATCGTATGACCATGATAATAATATGGCCAAGTATCTTAGCAAGCTTTTTGAGGGACTAGATCATTTTTGTTTAGGCAACCAAGATAGCATCATCGAGGGACTATGATCCTTTTTGTTTTGTTTTGTTTTGTTTTGTTTTGCCAAGATACCTAGCATGCATATCATGGCCATTTTAAGGCAACAAAGTGGATGAAACCCTAGGGGTGCTTGTGTGTATTGTGTTGTCATTTTCCATGCATTTTTGTCTTGTATTTAGGTCATGCTATTTGTTTGATTTTGGTCTTTTGCATACAAACCCTAATCTTACTATCATGCATAATGAAAGCAATAAATGCGTAAAAGTAAATCTAAGACTATTACAACATTATTATGGGGAGGGGGTACAAGTTTGAAATAAGGGGATATTGCTCAAAATAAAGCCCTAAAACTATTACAACCAAATTGAATTTATTTGTACAAATAAATAAATAAGCAAGTATTAAATATGCAAATAAATGTAAATATGCAAAAAAATGTTTTTGTATTATTTTTATGTATGTAAAAATGGATTTGTTTATGTCTTAAAATATAAGAAAAAATATTAATTATTTTTGAAAGGGTGAAGAAACCCTAATTTTTGGTTTTAAAGAAAATATGCTTTATATTAATTATTTATTCATTTATGTACAAGAAAATAAATAAAAAAATATATACAAAAATGTGAAAAAATAATATTTGTGAGAAAATAATATTTTAAGTATAAAAATAAAATGTATAATATTTTTATATTATTTATAAGTTTATTTGAGAAAATAAAAGTATTGTTATTTAATAAACTATTTTTATGTTCAAAAAATAATAAAAATAATAAAATAAAAGTGAAAAAATTAAGAAAATATTTTTGGTGGTTTTTAATATTTAGAAAAAAATAATAAAAGTCAGAAAATATAAAAGAAATGAAAAATATGCAAAAATAAAGAAATGGGCCAAGGGGGTATAGAAAGCAAGCAGGGGGTGTCAAAAGTCAGACAAAGCCAGGCCCAACCCAATGTCCCTTCATTCATGTCCTTGAGACAGAAAAAACATGCGCTTCTTGTTCAAACTGGTAACTCCTGCATACGTGCTCAAAAACAAAATCTTGCAACATGAAAGTTATAGCTCATGATCACACGATTCTAACCATGTAAAAAACTTGATCTAACTCTCAAAGACCAGAGAGAATTTCATTGGCCCTAAATCTTGACCTAGTTTTTTCAGCAACTTCAACTATCAAATACTCCTAACTCAGTTAATATAAATGAAATCTACGCATATGTACAGCTCAAGGACATTAAGGACTACATTTTTGCTTCACAAACCTAAGCTTAATGATGCCTAAATAAGGAGTTAGAAACTTGAGAAATACTTGTTTCAGTCAAGTTCGAATATGGCAATGTAGGGGTTTTGGGTGAGAAGGTCGTGTTAGCTTGCCTGAAGTTCCCTTGACCTTTCCCAATGCTTAGCTTGCTTTGAAATGGCCTGAATGTCCCTATAGAACTCAACCTGCAAACTCAGAAATTGAAAATGGTGAAGCTTGAAAATGAAGTTACAGTCGCTGGACAGGGACTTGGGTAGCTTGTATGGGATGTATGCAATGTGTCTGAAGTGATTTGGGACAAAACGCATGAGTGGAATTGGTTTTGGAAGTGGTTCTGTAGGGCTTGCCCTGTTTTGACAAGAACTAGGTGTTTTTGTGTTTTTGAGTGTTTGAGAGGTTGTGAGCTCGTGTTTCTGGCCTTAGACAATATGTAAAACTTGTTTTAAATGATACTTAGACTTGGTCTTAACAGATGCACAAGATATGTGGACTTTTGCAAGTTACTTGCTTTTGAAGCAAAAGTTGATTTTGACAATGCCAAGGCCTGTACAGGCCTGCTCCTTAGCTGCACATAGTTGGTGTACTTTTCCCCCAGTTTGTGGACTTTGTTTGCTGCAAGAGATTGGTTTCAAGGCTCAAGGAAAACAAAATTGCATAAAGTGTGCTTTACGGAAATGGCATTGTTATCTTTATGCCATAAATGGAATAAACCCTTGTACAAAGCTTCCAAGACAAAAACAACACCATTAACCATTGTATTTGCATTCAATTTATGAGTGTAGAAAGGATTAGAACCTGTAAACCAAGTACAATCAAGGTTTGGACAGATTTGCAAGTTGTAGCAATGTGCAAAATGCCTTGGCCAAAAGTGATAATTTGCCATTTTCAAACTTTCGATTCTCCCTAACCACAAATGATCTTGGAGAGTTCTTGGATATTTTGGAAAGCTTGTAACATGCTCTACAATCCATATTTGAAATTCATTTTGAGATTCCAATTGTAACTATGTGAAAAGTTGCCATGAAGATAGGTCAAAATCCTGCCTAAACTAGGGCAAAATTTCACTAAGTTAAAAGTTTCATGGACCCTTATTCACAAAATAATAACTTGAGATCCAAGCATCTTTTGGGAAAACTTTATGAATCAAAGTTGTAGATTTTGTGGAGGACTACAACTTTCATGTTTGAAGTTTTCTTTGAATCCAATTTCATCATGGTGAAAAAGTTGGGCAAAGTTGGGGAAAAAATAAGAAATTTTCATAACTTAGAAAATTTCTAAGTTATGAAAATTTTCCATTTTAAACCCTAATTTTCAAAATTAGGTTTCTTGGTGAAAAAGTTTCATGTTTTGACACATCTTGATTAAAAATGACTCTTGGCACTTGATTTTGACCAAAAAGTCAAAGTTTGACTTTTCAGTGTACAGTTGATTTTTGATCAGTTGACTGGAAAATTCATCTGTCAATCTAATACATTTGAGATCTTTTGAACCTTGTGATTAGGTCAAGATAATGCCATTGAGTCCTTGAAAACATGCTTGAACCCAATTTTCCATTGGCTAGGTGAAAAAAATCAGAAATTGCCCTTCTGTAGTCAAAACCCTAAAAATGACCATTTTGCCCTTTTGATGGTCTGATCAAATTTCTTGAGGAGTTGTGGTCCAAACTTGACCAAATGGTTCATATGAATCTATAATGTTGATGTGGATCAAAAATTATGAGGTTTGACTGTAAATTGGCCACAGTTGACTTTTTCTCCAATATAGTTGATTTTTAGGTCAATTGTCCAATTGACTGGGCAAAAATTTGATTCAAGGCTTGAAACTTGGTATGAGCAATATTAGGAGTCCAAAATGAAGTATGAAAGTCACATGAGGCATTGGAAACTCAAAAATCCTTGTGCAAACTCAAACCCTAATTTCAGGTCAATAGTGCAAGAGGAGGTCTTGAGCAGAGGAAACTCTAATCCTGTCTGGAGTCCAAAGAGTCTTGTGAGGGAAATCTTGATAAAATGAGTGGGAAAATTTTGGGGTACAACAGCTGCCCCTATTCAATCTTCTTGAACCTGAAGAGTTAGATTGGCGAGTTTGTCGTTCGTGACTCAAAGGTAAAAGATGATTGGACACTAGAGTGCCCGTAAATTTGCACTCGTCAAATTGTAGTTGAGGGAATGGGCTTAAAGATGCCATTTGGAGATGCAACAGAATATTTTCGGAGATGGGCTTAAAGATGCCATCCAAGAATGTTTGTTGAATTTCATAAGAGATTCCTTTGCGAGTGCCCGTATACCTATTGTTGAGGTAGACTACGTTGGGGAATGCTGGTCTCTGTCGTGGTAGAAATAGAATTTTAAGAGCTTCAGTCGTCCTTTATTCTACTGGGGAATCATCTCTTGGTTGAAGAGGTGAAAATGAACTGCTATCTGGTCGTGCTCAAGGTTTTACAGTGTTTGCTGAGGAAAATAAGACCGGCTGCTATCTGGTCGATTCCAGGCTTCACAGTGACTTACTACGGGGATGAGATTAAACTTGCTATCTGGTCATTCTCCAGGCTTCACAATTTCTCAAATCTTATTTGGTCATACTCCAGGCTTTAGAAGGAATTAAGTTGTTATCCAGTCACCTCCGGGCTTCAACTTGAATTTAAGGCACACTAATATCCGGTCGATTCCGGGCTTCTTAGTAGTTAGCTAAGTAAACTGCTATTTGGTTGAAATCCAAGCTTCGCAGTGTCTTAAACTGTTATCTGGTCGAGTCCAGGCTTCATTTTCTTACATTGTTATCTGGTCGAGTCCAGGCTTCAGGGTATTTGGAGAAATCAAGATGTTATCCGGTCGAATTCGGGCTTCATAACTTGAATCCAAGGTGTACCACTATCTGGTCGATTCCAGACTTCATGGTGCTTTGTACTGCTATCTGGTCGATTCCGGGCTTCACAGTAATTTGCTGGGGATTCAACTATTTTTCGGTCGATCTCCGGGCTTTATAGTATGATGGAGAAAAAGTCAAGATATTATTCGGTCGAATCCAAGCTTCATAACTTGAACTGGAACAGGAATCTGAGCATTGATTTGACTGAACCAGAGAGCTTGTGAGAATTTGATTGTATCTTTCCCTGAAAGGTAAAGAGTTAGTCTTATGTAATGTCATGATGTATGCCATGTGTTTTATCAATGTTCAATATATGAATGTAATGTATGCGCATGTAAGCTGATTTGCTGTATTGCTGAGGAAAATAAATCCTTGACAGCTGGGGATAACAAAACCCTGGACTGCTGTTGGGGAAGATAAATCCTGACTTCTTTGGGGATGAGAATCTTCATGTCTTTTGAAGTTAGAAGATGATAGACATTTTGTTGTAAGAATAATGCCAAGTGTTGCTTGAGAAACCTGCTTGGGGAGTCCCGAGAACCTTGATGATTGTGGCTGGGGATTGAGAATCTTTAATCTGTTGGGAAATAAGAATAACTCTGCGGGGAGAAAGTTTATTCTGTTGGAGAGTAGTAAAACTCTGTGGGGAATAGCTATACTGCTGGAGAGTTTTAGGAGACTCTGTGGGGAACAACTCATTCCTGTTATGGAGAGAGTTCAAGAGTTTGGGTTGTATGCCAATCTACTGGGGAATTATCCGAAGTTGTTGTCTGGTTAGCTTGTCAAGCTTCAAAGCACCTTGCTGAGGAATTATCTGGTTTAAGACAACTCTCTGGGGACTTTGAGGAAACTGGATGGTTCTCGCTTGGGATTGGTAGCTGGAATTTTTGACTCTGTTGGGGAAGAAAGTTTCATCTTCGCTGAGGATCTGTATTTCAAGGTTTTTACTCCGCTGGGATTGGGAGTTTGAAAACCTAACTCTGTAGGGAATTAAGGAGTTTAACTCCGCTGGGGATATGTATTTCAAAGTTTTAGCTCCGCCGGGGACCTAGATGATGTACTGCAGGGGATTTCTCTTGGAATAGCCTAAAGACGTTTTCCTATACTTTCAACCTATCAGTAATTATTCTTTCTCATTTCGTTTATTTGTAAACATGTGATTATATTCAAATGCATATGCTCATTTAATAAATCATTGGACGTTTTCAAATAAAACACAAGTGTAAAAAGGGAAAAGAAGGCAAATAGTTTTCTGCACTTTGAAGTATCTTTGTATTAACTTTGTGTAAGTATTTTGTACAAAGGAGACAGACATCCTAGTAAGAGAATGTTGTCATAAAAATTGAGAAAAATTTATACAAAGAAAGATGGCTATGTGTAACAATTCCATGGGGTTCCCATTCTGCTATAGCCTTTGTAACTCCGAATATTTTGTCCATTCGTTGCTTTGTCCGAAGATGATTGAATTGATCAGAAGCCTGGAGCTTGTCAATGAAGAGATTTTTCCTTAAAGTGATCCGACGAGACATAGTCATACGCTTTAATTCCCTAATTTTTGCCTGGACCGCCCTTTCGGGTTTTCGATCCACCAGGAAACCCTTTTTTGCCCAAGTCGCCCTTTCGGGTTTTCAACTTGTCGGGTGTACAGATTTTTTTGTTTATCCATAACTTTTGCGTGAACCGCCCTTTCAGGTTTTCGATTCACCGGGATGCCCTTTTTTTTTTGCCTAGGTGTGTCAACCTAGCAGGTCATTTATGCGTAGTATCTTTTGACTATATCTGCATTCACAGGGTGCGGCAAGTCATCACCGTCCATGGTGGTTAGAATCATTGCCCCACTAGAAAAGATGTTTTTGATCATAAATGGTCCTTCATAAGTAGGAGTCCATTTTCCTCTGGGATCACTTTGCGGCAAGATGATCCGCTTGATTACAAGGTCTCCGACTTGATACACTTATCGCCTAACTTTCTTGTTGAAAGCCTTAATCATCCATTTTTGATACATTTGACTGTGGCAAACAGCAGTAAGTCGCTTTTCATCAATCAAGTTAAGTTGATCAAGTCGGGTCTGAATCCAGTCATCTTCACTCAAACCAACATCCTTCATGATTCTCAAGGAGGGAATCTGAACCTCAATAGGTAAAATAGCTTCCATGCTGTAGACCAAAGAAAAGGGTGTTGCCCCAGTTGACATGCGAGCCGTGGTACGGTACCCGTGGAGAGCAAACGGTAGCATCTCATGCCAGTCTTTGTAGGTGACTGTCATCTTTTGTATGATCTTATTGATATTTTTGTTCGCAGCTTCGACAGCACCATTCATCTTTGGCCGGTAGGGAGATGAATTGTGATGTTGAATCTGGAACTGCTCGCACAAGGCAGTGATCATAGTGTTGTTAAGGTTTGTACCATTGTCAGTGATGATCCTTTCAGGGATGTCGTACCGGCAAATAAGGTTCTGCTTGATGAAGCGGGCAACAATATTCTTTGTAACGGAGGCGAAGGAAGCTGCTTCGACCCACTTGGTAAAGTAATCAATAGCCACCAGGATGAAGCGGTGTCTATTGGATGTTGTAGGCTTGATCTCCCCAATCATGTCGATTCCCCACATAGAGAATGGCCAAGGAGCTGTTAAGACGTTGAGAGGAACTGGAGGTATATGTATCTTGTCCGCATAGATTTGACATTTGTGACAAGTTCTGGAATGTTGATGGTAGTCAGCTTCCATGGTAGACCAGTAATAGCCTGCCAGTAGAATTTTCTTAGCCATCGTATGCCCGCTTGAGTGGGTGCCAAAGGTACCATTATGCAGTTCAGCCATGATCTGCTCAGCTTCAACTTTGTCCATACAACGAAGCAGAATGCAATCATGATTGCGCTTGTAAAGGATACCATTACTCAGGAAGAACTTAGCTGAGAATATCCTTAAGAACTTTTTGTCGTTGACTGAAGCTCCTTCAGGGTATTCTTGTGCCTCGAGATACCTTTTGAGTTCGTGAAACCAGGGTCGGTCCACTACTTCTTCGGTGTTAATCTCGTGACAATGTGCAGGTTCATCCATTCGCTTGATGGTGATTTGGGGAGCCTCATTATCCCAGTTAAGTTTAAACATGGATGACATTGTAGCTAGAGCATCTGCTAGCTGATTTTCTTCTCGCGGGAAGTGCTCAAAGATAATCTGCTCAAAATGAGGGAGCAATGTCAAGACATGTTCTTTGTAAGGGATGAGGTTGGGATGTTTGGTGTCCCACTCTCCTTTGATCTGACTGATGACCAAAGATGAGTCTCCAAACACAATCAAAGATTTGATTCCCAAGTCTATAGCAGCCTTGAGACCAAAGATACAAGCTTCATACTCGGCCATGTTGTTGGTGCAGTTAAAGCAAAGTCTGGCTGTGAAAGGTGTATGGCAACCTTGTGGAGAGATGAGTACCGCGCCGATACCGTTGCCAAGTGCATTAGAGGCACCATCAAAGTACAGGGTCCATCGGGATCCTTGTTCAGGTCCGTCATATGGTCTGAAATCTTCAATGTTGTCCAATGTCATGATATCCTCGTCAAGGAAGTCGAACTTCATGGATTGGTAATTGTTATACCCCAAAATTTGCCCTCCCTTTTTCACAAGAAGTCACAACCCCGGGGTTTTCTCTTATTTTTGAGATTGGCTCAAGAATCGGTCAAACAGACTTTTCTTTATCAGTCAATCCAGAATTAGGGTTTTCGCTCGCATTTCTTAGAAGGAACTGAATCCTCAGAAATTCAGTTAACTGTTACATTATTTTCACGCTTGTTCAAGATTACTTGGTTGTTTCTCAAAACCCAATTATCTGGGATAAGGGCTGAGACTTTTGTTTGGAACATTATGGCAGCTGCTTGATTATTTGGAGTAAAAGGTTTATCATTTATTGGAATGCTTTGTTGCTTGATTAAGTGGAGTGAAAGGTTTATCAATTATTGGAATGCTTTGTTTGTTTAACTGTACAATGTGTGTGTTAATTGGAATACCATGCGTATTGTGAGTAATGCAAGGTTACGAGACTGCAAAAGTTTGTTGATTATTTATTTTATCTGAATTAAAATTATTGGGATACAGTCCCAATTATTTTGATTTAAGAGTCTTAAATAATTAAATAAACAATGCAAGAAAAGATTGGAAGATATTTTGATAAAGACCTTTTTTATTATTTTTAAATATTGTTACAAAGTTTATCGGAATATTGTAAATTTACAACTTACAGTATTTACAATAATATTTGTTTACAATAAATGAAAAAATATAAACCTAAGCCTAATCTCCTAAAAACTTTGGCTTCTATTTCTTCTGCTATTGTCCAAGATGCATCCACCTGAAAAGAGAAGAAATAAAAGAAAATCAGCACAAGAATTTTCAAATGAAAAGAAGAAAAAAAATTATCATTAAATTGGTCGTCTAGAATCAGATTGCCTATTTTCGTCACGCTTTATTTTTCTCTCTGCAAATCACAAAGAAGATCGCTCTTCTCGGTTCACAGAGAGAAAAATAAAATATAAATGCAAGCATGTCAAACTAGATGCAAAAACATGGTTAAAATACAAAAAGTTCCAAGCTGCATTAACCAAGCAAACTGAACTGCAAACAAAGTTCCAAGCTGCATTAACCAAGCAAACTATACTGCAAACTAAGTCACAAATTCAAAGAGACAAACAGGCGCCAAAACTGCCAAGGTAAGTCAAGCAAATGAATAACACAGCACCAAGCAAAGTCCCATATTCAACTACAGTACAAAATTTCCCAAAACCAAGTTACAAGACAGATTGGATAAAAATGGTAATACAGCATGAAAACAGAAATACAGCAGACAAAAAGCAAGACAGCAGGAGATAGTTCACTTGACAAGTCAAAACTTGTCAAAGATGCTTTCATCATTTTCTAGACATCCCAATTTTTCAGAATAAAAATATAATAAGCAATTAAAAATGCTTATGGAGAGAGAGAAAAGAGAGAACCTCAGTGAGAGTTTTGCAGTTTTGGCAAAAGGCAGGTTTTTTCAAGTGAGAAAAGAAACACATAAGATATAAAAGAGCAAGCCTGCATAAGAGTCAAAGGACAGAAAAAACTAACAACAAGCGCAAGCCTGCCTCCCAAAACAAACCTACATTACAAGCTCAAAAACCTACTTGCCATACAACTTTAAAACCTACTTGCAAACACAAACAAGCGCAAGCCTGCCTCTAAAAATCACAAACCTGCATTACAAACTTGTAACCCTGCATAACCCAAAGCAAACCTGCCTGTCCTAAAAACCACCAACAAACATACAGTCTTCCTTACAAACACAACTCACCACAAGCCTGCTTGTCCAAAAGCAACAACAAACATGTCAAAACTAAAAATACACAGGCCAAAACTCAAACCTGCAAAAATCAAAACCATTCAAACCTGTTCAAGCTGCCTAGCCTGTAAGCCTGCAAACTCACAAACTTACAGCCTGCAACTCAAACAAATCAAGCCACTCCAACATTTCCAAACTACAATCAACAAACCAGATCAAAACCAAAACTTATTGAAAACTCGACAAACCTGTAAAACTAACAACACAAGTCCAGGCCAAACATACAGTCCAAGCCAAAACTATCATCAACTCAAATCAAAACAACAACCAAAGTAGTTCTTAGAACAACATCATCATCAGAACATCAATGGCCAAAAGAAAGGAAGAATTTTAGAAATAAAAGAAACAAGAGTACGTTCATCATCAACATAATCATCGAAATATATTCATCATCAAATAGTCGGGGTCAATAAAAGAGAAGAGGAAGAAAAAATCAGAGGCAAGCAAGTTTCAGAGTTTCATCATCATCAACCAAAACAAAGATTCAGAAGCAAGCTCATCATCATCAAACAATCAATATTTAAGCACTCAGAGGAAGAGAATCAACAAAAAGCAAACAACAAAGAGGTTTTCAGAGCAAACTCATCATCAAACATTCAAAAGGAAGTACAGAGATACCGGAAAGGCGAGCTAGCGACTGTTGTCATCATCTTCTCCACCTCCGGCCACAAAGAGCACTGTCGTTCCAAGCCCTCTCCCTCCATCCATTTTCCAGAAGCCCATCGCCAAGGTATGATCTTTCTTCCAAAACATTACTGCATCTTAGACACAATCACCATGGATTAAAAGATAAAACAATAACATAAACGTTCAAGAGAATTAAACATGCAAAACTGTAAGAAACCCTAAAACACATTTAGAACAAAAAATATACCTTTCAAACCATCTCTTTGTGCCGTCGTGGAGAGGACAGGATGAAGGTGGCGCTCTGGCAGCGTGGAGGTAGGAGGAAAGATCAGAAGCTCATTTGGTTTGAGAATGACGAAGAGAACGAAGAAGAAGGAGGCGCCGCTGTAACCAAGACTGCAAGCCCTAACCAACTGAATTAACCCTAACAAAATTTGTTCAACATCCACTTGGGCCTTCGCCCCAAACAAACACCTAAGCCCACTTCATTCTTACTAACACGCACCCCCCTCCTTTTCCCCTCTTCTGGCCATTTTGTTCTTCTTTTGGGCCATCCAAAAACACATGCTTAAGCCCACCCTTTTTTTTAAAACTCTTTTCTTTCTTTAAACTAATACTCTTTCATTTATTATCTTTCTAAATGATTTCCTTTTTTTAATAAGAAACAATTAATAGCTTAATTTTCATTTTGATTTTTCTCAATATAATTTTCTTTAATGTTTGTTTTCATTCAATAAAAATACAAAAATGATAGAGGCATTAATTCAAATTATTTTCTTTCTTTAAAAACTTTTTCTTCACAAAAATAATAAAAATAAATACTTAAGTCTTTATTAGATTAAATTTTATTTGATCATTTGTAAATAACCACATGCATCTCATAATACTTTTGATTCTCTTTATTTTTACGTTTTGTTACAATTTGTTAATATTTGAATTGCGTCGATTCGATTTGGTTGTAACCCATAATATTTGGGACATTATTCTGATAAGACTCATCCCCATTTGTAAATAATTTGTACCCCCATCCCCGGATACTCTCTTGTAATAGCTTAGAATTTAATTCTCACACTTTATGCTTTTTAAATATGCCATGATTAGAGATTAGGGTTTGTATGTGAAAGTCTAAAATCGATCGCTAGATGACCTAATACAAAGACAAATGCATGAATATGACAAACACCATTCACACTTGCACCTCTAGGGTAACCTCGCTTGTCGCCTCGGAAAATGTAATCATGTCCCTCGAATACGAGACACTCTAGCAAATGCCCTTTCAATAAACAAAGATCGTATTCCCTCGATGACCCTCGATGTTGCCTTCGATAAAACGATCTCGTCCCTTACAAAATTTCTAGAGCGTCTCACAAGTTGCTTTCAATGATTGTATACGATGACCCGCGCCTGTCCCGTTTAACATCCTAACACAAGGTTGTTCATCAAATACAATGATGAAATAACACTGTTAAAAGGGTTAAAAACATAAGAAAGATCTTTGAGTAGAATAGGGTAGACAACTCTTAGTTACTTGATCAAAAATCTTGCAAAACATCCTTGCCATTTTCAAACACACTTCACAACACAACTTCAAAAA
Source organism: Vicia faba (assembly GCA_948472305.1). Lineage (NCBI taxonomy): Eukaryota > Viridiplantae > Streptophyta > Magnoliopsida > Fabales > Fabaceae > Vicia > Vicia faba. The sequence continues at coordinate 1,108,225,912 of OX451741.1, forward strand.
AAATTCAAAACAACTTTCAAAAACATTGAAATATCTTTTTAAAAAGACACACACCTTTGTATATATTCAAACAAGAATCATTACAAAGGTTTTCTAGACAAGGAATCTTTTTCAAAACATTTTCAAAACCACACACACAAAGCACCATTTCAAACAAGTGAAAAGCAAAGGCAAGTGATCTAAAAACAAGTAACTAAGAGCCCATGGATAACCATGGATGAAAAGGGTGCTAGCACCTTCCCTTTTCATAATCTACCCCCCGAACCCAAGAAAACATCTCAAAGGTCTTTCCTGTGCTTTTTGACCTTTCCTTAGGATAAAATAAAAAGTCGGTGGCGACTCTTGCTAAACCGAACAAGTGCGAACACAAACGCAAAATCTCAAGTCAGTTCTCCCACCGTATCACAGAACTGGCGACTCTGCTGGGGAATATCTCTAAAAGTGGGGTTACCTTAGATTTTTTAGATCACCTTTGCATGATTATCTTGTTTGCCTTGATTGCTTTACATTTGGTTCTTTTGTTTGGGCTTGAAATCCTCCACCCGGATTTGGGAAACATTCATAGGTAAATAGCAATACATTGTGGAAACTGTGCGGGGTATACTGACATGGTTGAAGCAATAACTATATTAGTGCGACATATTTGTGGGTACCGGTAGCCTTTGAGTCAATCAAAGAGAATACGGGGCCGCTGAGTGATGTCATAAAGCACTAATAAACTCTTAGAACCTTACTTGACCATCTTGGCCTTTTTTAGGGGTAGTGAGATGACCGACTTTGGTGCAGTCCGAAGTTGGTAGATACTCGATACTACACTCATTGAGGGTTATTTTCTTGGAATATTTTGGTCTCCAGTTAAGTGGCTAAACTGAAACAATGAACATAGAAAATAATCCAGTGATATTGAGCTCTTTAGAACCCGGTTACTATTTATAGGACAGGTTAAGCCAACAAACTTCAAGAGGGTACTTACCTATGAAACCCCATGCAAGCCTGAAACTAGGATCTTGTGTGATTTGCTTGTACATATGCTTGTGCATACATCATGAACATCATGAGGCATCATTTTCATCCACTAACCATTTCAAGGGTTTGGATCTTCATCTTTGTTCCTGTTTTGTAGGTTATGGAATCTCTTCGCAGGAAAACAATTCAAGTCAACCTTGTGAGAATACCTCCTCAACTCAAGGAGCTTACTTCCAGGATTCCAGAGAATTCTCTCTTCAGTGAAAGACATGATAGACTTCTCAACTTGGTCAACTCCAACATTGAAGAAGACATGGTGAAAGTCCTCTTCCAGTTCTTTGACCCCCCTTCACCACTGTTTCACATTCCCTAATTACCAACTAGTACCTACTTTGGAGGAATTTTCTCAACTCCTAAGGATTCATATTCTTTATCAACTACCCTACAACGGTATGGAAAAAGAACCAAAGCCTGAAGATGTTGCTCAAGCCTTACACTTGCAACCATCTGATATCAAAGGACATTGAGAAACCAGAAGTGGTGTCAAGGGTTTCTTAGCAAAGTTTCTGTTTGAGAAGGCACAAGACTGCTGGTATTCTCTAGATCTACAAGCTTTTGAGGAGATTGTAGCACTACTCATCTATGGGTTGGTCTTTTTCCCAAACCCTGATCAGCTTATAGATGTGAATGCTGTCAAGATTTTCATGTCTCAAAATCCTGTGCCTACATTGCTTGGGGACATCCTACACTCATTTTACACACGAACAATGAGGAAATAGGTGTTCTCGTGTGTTGTACTCCTCTTCTAGCAAGGTGGTTTATTTATCACCTTCCCCAGTCAGTTTTGAAGAATGAGCAGGGTTTAAGGTGGTCACAGTGATTGATGACCTTAACACATTCTGATGTTCATTGGTGTTCTCGGTCCAGAGAAAATATCATCATCATTGATCGTTGTGGGGAATTCCCTAATGTCCCACTACTTGGCATTAGGGGAGGTATTACCTACAACGCCTGTTTAGCTCTGAGGCAGTTTGGATATGCTAGAAGAGATGGCCCTCATGATATGCTGATTCCTGACTTGGTTTTTGACTTCGACAACGATGCACAAGGACTTCGACAAAGGTTCACCAGAGCTTGGAGGATGCCCAACAACGTGGATAGTAAAACACTGGGGCACAAGAATTCCATCCCTCTGGAACCTTTCCTCAAGTGGGTGAGAACACGCGCCCAGAGTCTTATGATGCCTTACCCCCACATTCTCCCCGTGATTAAAGAGTCTGTTAGGGAAGGAGAGGTTCCATACACCCTCCTACATCCATACATGCCAACATCATTGGAAGAATTGCAAAAGAGTTGGATCCAACTCAAAGAAGAAAGGAACATTGTTGAAGCCAGCTTCTATGCCAGTGAGAAGAAGGTTTTGGAGCTTACCCGCCGACTTCACGAACAGGAGACTCTTAACACTTACATCGCGCCAAAGAGGATGCACAACGTCTTTTTACCTTGAGAAGCTTTGTAATATTTGGCCCATGGGGCATTTATGTACTGACAAATTTCTTCTTATTAATATGACGTATGTTCTTTTGTATGCAACAACTTTGAATTTATGAATCCTTGGATGCATTACATGAATAAACATATCATTCATCATATGCATAAACAGGTCTTCCAACCAGGTTTCCTTATCTTTCTGTTGTTTATTTCAGCAAGATGGATTTGGAGCAGACGGTTAAGGATCTGCAAGCACAGAATTCACAATTCCAACAACTCCTCATGACTTTGGCAAAGGGTCAAGAGGATCTTAAAGAACTGTTAGAGAAGAAAGAACAGGAAAAAGGAAAAAAGAAAAAGAAAAGAATCGGGGTAGCTACACTGGGAAGAAGATTTGAGAACGAAGCTAGGAGAGTTCTGGAGTTCCCCTCGACGTCTGACGAAGGGACCGGCAAAGGAAAAGGAGCTGCAGTACCCTCCAAGTCTGAGGTTGAAGAGGAAGAAGTTGAAGAGGATGAAGATTACTCCGAGCAACAGTACCCTCCTGCGGATAACAGGTATAAAAATCTGGAAGAGCAGTTAGCAGCCATGGAAGTGCAAAGGGTTCCCGGACTGGATTTCGAAGAGCTGGGATTGGTTGTTGGGATCGTCATTCCTCCCAAGTTCAAAGTATCCACATTCGCTAAATACGACGGTCTGTCGTGTCCAAAGATGCACCTGAGATCCTACGTCAGGAAGATCCAACCCCACTCATCTGATAAAGATCTTTGGGTCCATTTTTTCCAAGATAGTTTGTCAGGCACACAATTGGACTAGTTCTATCAACTCGAGAGATCAGACGTACATAACTGGGAAGACTTGGTTGCTGCTTTCTACCGGCAATACCAATACAATGCTGATTTAGCGCCCACTCGTACTCAACTACAGAGTATGAGTATGGCTGCTAATGAAGGATTCAAGGAGTATGCCCAGAAGTGGCGTGATCTGGCTGGAAGGGTGCAACCCCCATTGTTGGATAGAGAGCTGGTTGACATGTTTTTAGGGACCCTGTCTGGCCCTTTCTTCAATCATTTAATTGGGAGTTCCTTCGTGGGATTTACCGAATTAATTCTGACCGGCGAAAGGGTCGAGGCCGGCATTAAAAGTGGTAAGATTCAAAAAGATGCCTCCACGTCCACCGCTTTGAAGAAGACCTTCCCAGCTAAGAAGGAGAGTTCTGCTGTTTACACCCAAAGAAATCGAGAAAGAGAGGAACGTCGGCCAATAGTGGGGGTCGTATTAATTCAGAAGCCCGCATCAGACCGGCCTAGAAACAGTCAACCGAGGAATGATCAGCCCAGAACCTATCAGCAAAGGCCACCACGGCAATATACCCCGATAAATATGACACCCGCTCAGATCCTTCCACATCTCCTGAAATTAAACCTTGCTAATCTGAGAGAGGCACCTAAAAATACAAACACCACTTCTCCATATTATCATCCCAATGCAAAATATGTGTACCATTCAGACAGTGTAGGGCATGACTCCAACGACTGTTGGGCCCTCAAAAACAAAATAAAAGACTTGATCGACGCCAAGGAGGTAGAATTCAATGCGCCCGAAAAGCCCAATGTGATATCTGCTCCGATGCCCAAGCACGGTCATAATGTTCATGCCGTTATGGAAGACCTTCATGTTACCAATGTTGATGATCTTTTGACTCCCTTATTGGTGATTAAAGTGAATTTGATGAGAGTCGGGATATTCCCAGGCTGTGGAAAGGACTGTCACTTTTGTTTAAACATACGAGTTAACTGCCCACTGTTGAAATCAGGCATCCAACGCCTGATGGATACCCAATAGATACTCTTCCAAAAAAAAACCTGTTGATACCTTCACTCCTGTTACTCCTGCTACTTTTGCTACTTCAACCAACGATATTGCAATCATAACCATTTCTGACAATCCTCCCAAGGCTCGCAAAAGGCCTGTCAGGATTACGCCCGACCTTAAATTTGTACCATTAAAAATCACCATGTCGGGGCCTGTCCCGTATCAATCTGACAAGACGGTACCATGGAACTATGGGGGAGAAATCTTCTATCATGGTATCAAGCAAATTGAAGCAGTCCAAGAGAATTCTGAAGAGGAGACCCCTGATATAGGGAACATTTCGGGAACAGGCAAGATAACCCGCAGTGGACGGATTTTTTCTCCGGAGATTGCTCCCCCTCGAGTAGTCTTCGGACCCTCGAAAGCTTCTGCACCTGTTAGGCCATCTGTGTGAGACCCGATAATTGAAGAATTGGATACTCCCGAAGAAAGACCATCTGCTGATACTACCAATAAGGGTAAGGGGATACTAGAAGCGCCTGTCAGGACGAAGGCTCATACTGTGGTTATCCCCGAAACCACCCAGAAAGAAATGGATGAAATCTTGAAAATAATCAGAAAGGGTGACTACGACATCGTGGAACAGCTAGGGCAGACCCCTTCTAAAATTTCAATGTTGGCTCTTCTACTCTGCTCTGAGGCCCATGCTAAGGCCTTAATCAAATTATTAAAGATGGCACATGTGCCTCAAGAAACTTCGGCTGACCAGTTTCAAGAGTGCGTGGCCAACCTAACTGCTGATAATGGCCTGGGTTTTTCCGATGCTGACTTGACTCCCAAAGGAAGGAAACACAAAGACGCGCTACATGTCTCAGTGGAGTGCAGGGGAACCACCCTCGCCCATGTCCTAGTTGATACTGGTTCTTCCTTGAATGTGTTGCCGAAGAAAGCGTTGGACCGTTTGGACTGCGAAGGATTGACCCTCAAACCTAGTAACATCGTTGTTAGGGCCTTTGAAGGGTCCAAAAGAATGGTTCACGGAGAGGTTGACATTCCTATAAAAGTAGGCACAGAGGTTTTCAATTCCACCTTTTATGTGATGGACATCCGTCCTTCATACTCGTGTTTGTTGGGGAGACCGTGGATCCATTATGCTGGGGCAGTTACCTTCTCCTTGCACAAAATGCTGAAATATCCTGTTAAGGGTAAGATTATAACGGTGCACGGCGAGGAAGAGTACATGATAAGTCATCTCAATTCCTTCCGCTATGTGGAATTGGATGGCGAGTTCATCGAAACGCCTTTCCAACATTTTGAGGAAGTTTCTCCTGAGGTAGCAGTTGCGAAGATAATGGTTGAGGTGCCTACCGTTCCCAAGCATGTATCTAGGATGGCATCTCTCAAGGACGCGGAGGCTGCAGTCAAAGAAGGAAAGAGCACAATATGGGGGCAACTGCCTGACATTCCCCATAAGGCAGACAAATTTGGACTAGGGTTTACAGCTGTAGGATAGAAGGCTATGCGTCGTTCCAAGATTGGAGGGCCACCTGTAAGGATCACTCACCATGGAATTAATGTTGTAGAAGATGAAAATCAAGAGGGCCACTTTGAGGATTGGATCTTTCCGACTGTCGAAGGGGGTTTAAGCAACTGGGAAGCAAAGGATTTTATTCCCATCACCTTCATCAACCAGTAATTTTATCTTTGAACAATTTCTTATTTTGGTCTGTAATAACTAAAACAATTTGTACACTATTTTCACCTTATGCCTTGCCCGGGGCATATAGGTCCATTTGTAAGGGCTTGATTTTCTTCATTATCATATGCCATGTTTTAATGAATCATTGGATGCTTTCATCTACAAACTGTTGTGTTCATTTTCTTTCCTTTTGCATTTTTGTTTTGTTTAAGGATGGCTATCCCTTACACACACACACACACACAAATGCAGGTACCCATCCACTCCGGATTCCATGGGTGACTATCCTGCTTTAGCCTTCGATAACTCTGAGGATTTGGTCAATCACGCTGAGTACGAAGTTGACGAAGACTGTGAAGTGCCGGGAGAGTTAGTCAGACTTCTACAACAAGAAGAGAGGGCTATTCTGCCCCCTGAAGAGTTGCTAGAAACCATCAACTTGGGGACAGAGGAAGACAGGAAAGAAGTAAAAGTGGGTGCCAACCTGGAACCAAATGTCAAAGAGCGCTTAGTGCAGTTATTGAACAAGTATGTTGAAATCTTTGCCTGGTCTTATGAAGACATGCCAGGATTGGACACAGATATCATGGTTCATTGTCTCCCTACAAGAGAAGACTGTCCACCGATCAAGCAAAAGGTCCGCCGAATGAGGCCCGACATGTCTGAGAAAATCAAAGCTGAGGTAATGAAGCAATTCAATGTTGGCTTTCTGGCTGTTACTTCCTATCCGCAATGGGTTGCTAACATTGTGCCCGTGCCTAAAAAGGACGGCAAAGTCAGAATGTGTGTGGACTATCGGGACTTGAACAGGGCTAGCCCTAAAGACGATTTTCCCCTGCCACATATCGACGTCTTGGTTGAAAACACAGCTCAACACAAGGTTTTTTCCTTCATGGATGGATTCTCGGGATACAACCAGATCAAAATGGCCCCCGAAGACATGGAGAAGACTACTTTTGTCACGCAGTGGGGTACCTTCTGCTACAAAGTAATGCCATTTGGACTAAAGAATGTCGGGGAAACCTATCAACGCGCCATGGTAGCTTTGTTTCATGATATGATACATCATGAGATTGAAGTCTACGTAGACAACATGATAGCCCGATCACAGACAGAAAAAGAACACCTTGATCATCTGCAGAAGTTGTTTGTCAGATTGAAGGAGTATAAGCTCAGACTGAACCCAAGCAAGTGCACTTTTGGAGTCAGGTCTGGTAAACTTTTAGGATTTATTATCAGCAACAAAGGTATAGAGGTTGATCCTGCTAAAGTCAAAGCTCTACAAGAAATGCTTTCCCCCCGCACTGAAAAGGAGGTTAGAGGTTTCTTGGGACGCTTGAACTACATTACGAGGTTTATCTCTCACCTAACATCTACCTGTGAGCCAATCTTCAAGCTATTGAAGAAAGATCATGTGGTTGAATGGAACAATGATTGTCAAGATGCTTTTGATAAAATCAAAGAGTATTTGCTGGAACCTCCTATTTTGATGCCACCCGTCGAGGGAAGACCGTTAATTATGTATCTGACCATTTTGGATAATTCAATGGGGTGTGTATTGGGCCAACATGACGAGTCTGGTCGAAAAGAGCACGCCATTTATTACCTTAGAAAAAATTTTACCGACTGTGAGACTCGCTACTCACTGCTCGAGAAAACTTGTTGCGCTTTAGTATGGGCCGCTCCCCAGCTAAGACAGTATATGTTGACTCATACCACTTTGCTGATTTCTAAGATGGATCCAATTAAGTATATCTTCGAGAAGCCTGCCTTATCTGGAAGAATCGCTAGATGGAAAATGATCCTGACTGAGTATGATATCCAGTATACTACCCAAAAAGCTATAAAAGGGAGTGTACTAGCTGACCATCTAGCTCATCAAGCCGTCGAAGATTACCAATCTATGAGATTCGATTTCCCTGACGAGGACATTATGACATTGGACAACATTGAAGTTAACGGACTGTATGACGGACCTGAACAAGGATCCCGATGGACCCTGTACTTTGATGGCGCTTCAAATGCACTTGGCAACGGTATTGGCGCAGTACTTATCTCTCCAGAAGGTTGCCATACACCCTTCACTGCTAGACTCTGTTTCAGTTGCACCAATAACATGGCTGAGTATGAAGCTTGTATCTTTGGTCTTAAAGCTGCAATTGACTTGGGAATTAAATCTTTGATGGTATTTGGAGACTTAGCTTTGGTTATCAGTCAAATCAAAGGAGAGTGGGACACTAAACATCATAACCTCATCCCATACAAAGAACATGTCCTGACATTGTTATCTCATTTCGAGCAGATTACCTTCGAACACTTCCGCGAGAAGAAAATCAGCTAGCAGATGCTTTGGCTACAATGTCTTCCATGTTTAAACTCAACTTAGATAATGAGGCTCCCCAAATCACCATCGAGCGAATGGACGAACCTGCGCACTGTCATGAGATTAATATCGAAGAAGTAGTGGAACAACCCTGGTTCCATGAAATCAAAAGGTATCTCCAAACTCGAGAGTACCCTGAAGGAGCTTCCGTCAATGACAAAAAGTTCTTAAGGAAATTTGCTGCCAAGTTCTTCTTGAGCAATGGTATCCTTTATAAGCGCAACCATGATTGTGTTCTACTTCGTTGTGTGGACAAGGTTGAAGCAGAGTTGATCATGACCGAAATACATAGTGGCACCTTTGGCACCCACTTAAGCGGACATACGATGGCTAAGAAGATTCTAAGGGCAGGCTACTACTGGTCTACCACGGAAGCTGATTGTTATCAACATTCCCGTACTTGTCAAAAATGCCAAGTATATGCTGACAAGGTACATATTCCTTTGATTCCTCTCAACATCCTAACAGCTCCCTGGCCATTCGCAATGTGGGGAATTAACATGATTGGAGAGATCAAGCCTACGGCATCCAATGGGCATCGTTTCATCCTGGTGGCTATTGATTACTTTACCAAATGGGTCGAAGCAGCTTCCTTCGCCTCTGTTACAAAGAATGTGGTTTCCCGTTTTATCAAGTAGAACCTCATTTTCCATTACGGTATTCCTGACCGAATCATTACGGACAACGGTACAAACCTGAACAACACTATGATCACCGCTCTGTGCGAGCAGTTCAAGATTTATCATCATAATTCATCTCCCTATCGGTCGAAGATGAACGGTGTTGTTGAAGACGCGAACAAAAATATCAAGAAGATCATTCAAAAGATGACAGTCACCTACAAGGACTGGAATGATATGTTACCGTTTGCTTTACACGGGTACCGTACCACGGCGCGAACATCAACTGGGGCAACACCTTTCTCTTTGGTATACAGCATGGAAGCTGTTTTACCTATAGAAGTTCAGATTCCTTCTTTAAGAATCATGAAGGACGCTGGTTTGAACGAAGACGATTGGATTCAGACCCGGCTTGATCAACTTAATTTGATTGACGAAAAGCGACTTACTGTTGTTTGTCATGGTCAGACGTATCAAAAACGGATGATCAAGGATTTTAACAAGAAAGTCAGGAGACAAGTATATCAAGTTGGGGATCTTGTAATCAAGCGGATTATCTTGCCGCAAAGTGATCCCAGGGGAAAGTGGACTCCTACTTACGAAGGACCATTTGTGATCAAAAACATCTTTTCTGGAGGGGTAATGATCCTGACCACCATTGACGGTGATGACCTGCCACACCCTGCGAACGCAGACATAGTCAAAAGATACTACGCATAAACGACCCGACAAGTTGAAAACCCGAAAGGGCGACTTGGGCAAAAAAATGGGCATCCCGGTGAATCGAAAACCCGAAAGGGCGGTTCAGGCAAAAATTAGGGATAAACAAAAAAAATTTGTACACCCGGCAAGTTGAAAACCCGAAAGGGCGACTTGGGCAAAAAAGGGTTTCCCGGTGGATCGAAAACCTGAAAGGGCGATCCAGGCAAAAGTTAAGGAATTAAAGCGTATGACTATGTCTCGTCGGATCACTTTAAGGAAAATCTCTTCGCAGACAAGCTCCAAAGCTTCTGATCAATCCAATCATCTGCGGACGAAGCAACGAATGGACAAGATACTCAGAGTCGTGAAGGCTATAGAAGAATGGGAACCCCATGGAATTGATACACATAGCCATCTTTCTTTGTATAAAAATTTTCTCAGCTTTTTGACAACATTCTCTTACTAGGGTGTCTGTCTCCTTTGTACAAATACTTACACAAAGTTAATACCAAGTTACTTCAAAGTACAGAAAACTGTCTGCCTTTTTCTTTCTTTTTACACTTGTGCTTTATTTGAAAACGTCCAATGATTTATTAAATGAGCATATGCATTTGAATGAAATCACCGCTTACAAATAAAACAAAATGAGAAAGAATAATTACTGATAGGATGGAAGTGTAGGAAAGTGTCTTTAGGCTATTCCAGAAGAAATCCCCTGCAAATATCTCATATGGTTCCTAAGCAGGACTAAAACTTTGAAAGGTATATCCCCGGTAAAGTTAAATTTCAAGGATCCCCATCGGAGTTGAATATTCAAATTCTCAGCCAACAGCAGAGCAGGACTTTGAACTACAAACCATCGGTAAGAATGAAACTTTCTTCCCCAAGCAGAGACAAAACTCCAACCTGTGAACACCAGTGAAGATCATCCAGCTTCTTCCCTTCTCCCGAAAAGTTGCTTTCAAACCAGATAATTCATCAGAAAGTTATTTTTAAAATTTTTCCCAGTGAGGTCGCTAATCAAATCAGCACGTCACTGGGACCCCCAACAGAGAGGAAACTTTGAGCTATCAATCCCCAGCGGAAACCATTCAGTTTTTCCCTGAAACCCTTAACAAAACGGAGTTCCTCCTTCTTGCTTCCCCAGTAAAAGTGGCATACAACCTAAGCTAATGAGCTTCTTCCAAACAAGAATAAGCTTTTCCTAGGATCCCGAGCTTACTCTCCAGCAGTATGGTTATTCCCCACAGAATTTCAGATCCCCTGCAGAGTTTTCAGATATTCCCCAGCGGAGTTTTCCTCAAACAGCAAAATAGGAATCCCCAGTAGATTGGCATACAAACCAAAATCCTGACTTCTCCCGGCAGTATAACTTCTCCCCGTAGAGGTTGTCAAAGAGCTTGAAGACACACATACACTTCAACAGTGGTCCCAGGACTTCTCATTTTCAACAATCAAAGGATTTTCAATCCCCGACAGCAGTCAAGGATTTATTTTCTCTGACAGCGGTCAAAGATTTTATTATCTCCAGCTATCCAGAATTTATTTTCCTCAGCAAGACAGCTCATCGGCTTACATGTGCATACATTGCATTCATATATCATAAACATTTATATAACACATATATTGCATCATACATTTCTTGCAACATAACTTTGTGTTTCAGCTAATATCTTACCTTTTTCAAGGATGAGATTAACAAGCTTCAACCCAACTTTTGAAAACAGTTTACGGATGCTTCCCAACATGGATGCTAATCTATTGCTTATTCAACTTCAAGACTTCTGAAAACAGTTTACGGATTCTCCAAACACGGATGTTAATCTATCGCTTGTTCAGACTCAAATTTTGAAAACATTTTACGGATGCTTCCCAACATGGATGCTAATCTATTGCTTATTCAACTTCAAGACTTTTGAAAACAGTTTACGGATTCTCCAAACACGGATGTTAATCTATCGCTTGTTCAGACTCAACTTTTGAAAACAGTTTACGGATTCTCCAAACACGGATGTTAATCTATCGCTTGTTCAGACTCAACTTTTGAAAACAGTTTACGGATGCTTCCCAACATGGATGCTAATCTATTGCTTATTCAACTTCAAGACTTCTGAAAACAGTTTACGGATTCTCCAAACACGGATGTTAATCTATCGCTTGTTCAGACTCAACTTTTGAAAACAGTTTACGGATGCTTCCCAACATGGATGCTAATCTATTGCTTATTCAACTTCAAGACTTCTGAAAACAGTTTACGGATTCTCCAAACACGGATGTTAATCTATCGCTTGTTCAGACTTAACTTTTGAAAACAGTTTACGGATGCTTCCCAACATGGATGCTAATCTATTGCTTATTCAACTTCAAGACTTCTGAAAACAGTTTACGGATTCTCCAAACACGGATGCTAATCTATCGCTTGTTCAGATTCAACTTTTGAAAATAGTTTACGGAAGCTCCAAAACACAGATGCTAATTGCTTATTCAGACCCCCGGTTCAGAGATGCTCCAAACACGGATACCTTTCTGATCCTCATCCTTTCACCTATAACATACAGTTCAACAAACATTCCCCGATGGCATCTTTAAGCCTATCCCCGACAAGATTTTGTCACATCTCCAAATGGCATCTTTAAGCCCTTTCCCTCAACTATGCTTTGACAAGTGCAAATTTATGGGCACTCTAGTGTCCAATCATCTTTTACCTTTGAGTCGCGAAAGGCAAAACTCGCCAATCTAACTCTTCAGGTCCAAGAAGATTAAACAGGGGCAACTGTTATACCCCAAAATTTGCCCTCCCTTTTTCACAAGAAGTCACAACCCCGGGGTTTTCTCTGATTTTTTAGATTGGCTCAAGAATCAGTCAAACAGACTTTTCTTTATCAGTCAATCCAAAATTAGGGTTTTCGCTCGCATTTCTCAGAAGGAACTGAATCCTCAGAAATTCAGTTAACTGTTACATTATTTTCACGCTTGTTCAAGATTACTGGTTGTTTCTCAAAACCCAATTATCTGGGATAAGGGCTGAGACTTTTGTTTGGAACATTAAGGCAGCTGCTTGATTATTTGGAGTAAAAGGTTTATCATTTATTGGAATGCTTTGTTACTTGATTAAGTGGAGTGAAAGGTTTATCAATTATTGGAATGCTTTGTTTGTTTAACTGTACAATGCGTGTGTTAATTGGAATACCATGTGTATTATGAGTAATGCAAGGTTACGAGACTGCAAAAGTTTGTTGATTATTTATTTTATCTGAATTAAAATTATTGGGATACAGTCCCAATTATTTTGATTTAAGAGTCTTAAATAATTATATAAATAATGCAAGAAAAGATTGGAAGATATTTTGATAAAGACCTTTTTTATTATTTTTAAATATTGTTACAGAGTTTATCGGAATATTGTAAATTTACAACTTACAGTATTTACAATAATATTTGTTTACAATAAATGAAAAAATATAAACCTAAGCCTAATCTCCTAAAAACTCTGGCTTCTATTGCTTCTGCTATTGTCCAAGATGCATCCACCTGAAAAGAGAAGAATTATAAGAAAATCAGCACAAGAATTTTCAAATGAAAAGAAGAAAAAAAATCATCATTAAAATTAGCCGTCTAGAATCAGATTGCCTATTTTAGTCACGCTTTATTTTTCTCTCTGCAAATCACAAAGAAGATCGCTTTTCTCGGTTCACAGAGAGAAAAATAAAATATAAATGCAAGCATGTCAAACTAGATGCAAAAACATGGTTCAATACAAAAAGTTCCAAGCTGCATTAACCAAGCAAACTGAACTGCAAACAAAGTTCCAAGCTGCATTAACCAAGCAAACTATACTGCAAACTAAGTCACAAATTCAAAGAGACAAACAGGCGCCAAAACTGCCAAGGTAAGTCAAGCAAATGAATAACACAACAGCAAGCAAAGTCCCATATTCAGCTACAGTACAAAATTGCCCAAAACCAAGTTACAAGACAGATTGGATAAAAATTGTAATGCAGCATGAAAACAGCAATACAGCAGACAAAAAGCAAGACAGCAGGAGATAGTTCACTTGACAAGTCAAAACTTGTCAAGGATGCTTTCATCATTTTCTAGACAGCCCAATTTTTCAGAATAAAAATATAATAAGCAATTAAAAATGCTTATGGAGAGAGAGAAAAGAGAGAACCTCAGTGAGAGTTTTGCAGTTTTGGCAAAAGGTAGGTTTTTTCAAGTGAGAAAAGAAACACATAAGATATAAAAGAGCAAGCCTGCATAAGAGTCAAAGGGCAGAAAAAACTAACAACAAGTGCATGCCTGCCTCCCAAAACAAACATGCATTACAAGATCAAAAACCTGCTTGCCATACAACTTTAAAACCTACTTGCAAACACAAACAAGCGCAAGCCTGCCTCTAAAAGTCACAAACCTGTATTACAAACTTGTAACCCTGCATAACCCAAAGCAAACCTGCCTGTCCTAAAAACCACCAACAAACATACAGCCTGCCTTACAAACACAACTCACCACAAGCCTGCTTGTCCAAAAGCAACAACAAACCTGTCAAAACTAAAAACACATAAGCCAAAACTCAAACCTGCAAAACTCAAAACCATTCAAACCTGTCCAAACTGCTTAGCCTGTAAGCCTGCAAACTCACAAACTTACAGCCTGCAACTCAAACAAATCAAGCCACTCCAACATTTCCAAACTACAATCAACTAACCATCTCAAAACCAAAACTTATTCAAAACTCGACAAACCTGTAAAACTAACAGCACAAGTCCAGGCCAAACATACATTCCAAGCTAAAACTATCATCAACTCAAATCAAAACAACAACCAAAGCAGTTCTCAGAACAACATCATCATCAGAACATCAATGGCCAAAAGAAAGGAAGAGTTTTAGAAATAAAAGAAACAAGTTTCAGAGTACGTTCATCATCAACATAATCATCAGAATATATTCATCATCAAATAGTCAGGGTCAATAAAAGAGAAGAGGAAGAAAAAATCAGAGGCAAGCAAGTTTCAGAGTTTCATCATCATCAACCAAAACAAAGATTCAGAAGCAAGCTCATCATCATCAAACAATCAATATTCAAGCACTCAGAGGAAGAGAATCAACAAAAAGCAAACAACAAAGAGGTTTTCAGAGCAAACTCATCATCAAACATTCAAAAGGAAGTACAGAGATACGGGAAAGGCGAGCTAGCGACTGTTGTCATCATCTTCTCCACCTCCGGCCACCAAGAGCGCCGCCGTTCCAATCCCTCTCCCTCCATCCATTTTCCAGAAGCCCATCGCCAAGGTATGATCTTTCTTCCAAAACATTACTGCATCTTAGACGCAATCACCATGGATTAAAATATAAAACAATAACATAAACGTTCAAGAGAATTAAACATGCAAAACTGTAAGAAACCCTAAAACGCATTTAGAACAAAAAATATACCTTTCAAACCATCGCTTTTTGCCGTCGTGGAGAGGAGAGGATGAAGGTGGCGCTCTGGCAGCGTGGAGGTAGGAGGAAAGATCAAAAGCTCATTTTGTTTGAGAATGACGAAGAGAACGAAGAAGAAGGAGGCGCCGCTATAACCAAGACTACAAACCCTAACCAACTGAATTAACCCTAACAAAATTTGTTCAACATCCACTTGGGCCTTCGCCCCAAACAAACACCTAAGCCCACTTCATTCTTACTAACACGCACCCCCCTCCTTTTCCCCTCTTCTGGCCATTTTGTTCTTCTTTTGGGCCATCCAAAAACACATGCTTAAGTCCACCTTTTTTTTAAAACTCTTTTCTTTCTTTAAACTAATACTCTTTCATTTATTTTCTTTCTAAATGATTTCCTTTTTTTAATAAGAAACAATTAATAGCTTAATTTTCATTTGGATTTTTCTCAATATAATTTTCTTTAATGTTTGTTTTCATTCAATAAAATACAAAAATGATAGAGGCATTAATTCAAATTATTTTCTTTCTTTAAAAACTTTTACTTCACAAAAATAATAAAAATAAATACTTAAGTCTTTATTAGATTAAATTTTATTTGATCATTTGTAAATAACCACATGCATCTCATAATACTTTTGATTCTCTTTATTTTTACGTTTTGTTACAATTTGTTAATATTTGAATTGCGGCGATTCGATTTGGTTGTAACCCATAATATTTGGGACATTATTCTGATAAGACTCATCCCCATTTGTAAATAATTTGTACCCCCATCCCCAGATACTCTCTTGTAATAGCTTAGAATTTAATTCTCGCACTTTATGCTTTTTAAATATGCCATGATTAGAGATTAGGGTTTGTATGTGAAAGTCTAAAATTGATCGCTAGATGACCTAATACAAAGACAAATGCATGAATATGACAAACACCATTCACACTTGCACCTCTAGGGTAACCTCGCTTGTCGCCTCGGAAAATGCAATCATGTCCCTCGAATACGAGACACTCTAGCAAATGCCCTTTCAATAAACAAAGATCGTAGTCCCTCGATGACCCTCGATGTTGCCTTCGATAAAACGATCTTGTCCCTTACAAAATTGCTAGAGCGTCTCACAAGTTGCTTTCAATGATTGTATACGATGACCCGCGCCTGTCCCGTTTAACATCCTAACACAAGGTTGTTCATCAAATACAATGATGAAATAACACTATTAAAAGGGTTAAAAACATAAGAAAGATCTTTGAGTAGAATAGGGTAGACAACTCTTAGTTACTTGATCAAAAATCTTGCAAAACATCCTTGCCATTTTCAAACACACTTCACAACACAACTTCAAAAAAATTTCAAAACAACTTTCAAAAACATTAAAATATCTTTTCAAAAAGACACACACCTTTGTATATATTCAAACAAGAATTATTACAAAGGTTGCCTAGACAAGGCATCTTTTTCAAAACATTTTCAAAACCACACACACAAAGCACCATTTCAAACAAGTGAAAAGCAAAGGCACGTGATCTAAAAACAAGTAACTAAGAGCCCATGGATAACCATGGATGAAAAGGGTGCTAGAACCTTCCATTTTCATAATCTACCCCCCGAACCCAATAAAACATCTCAAAGGTCTTTCCTGTGCTTTTTGACCTTTCCTTAGGATAAAATAAAAAGTCGGTGGCGACTCTTGCTAAACCGAACAAGTGCGAACACAAACGCAAAATCTCAAGTCAGTTCTCCCACCGTATCACAATAATCTTTGACAGCTTGATGAGCCAGATGGTCAGCTAGTACACTTCCCTTTATAGCTTTTTGGGTCGTGTACTGTATATCGTATTCAGTCAGGATTATCTGCCATCTAGCTATTCTTCCAGATAAAGCAATCTTTTCAAAGATGTACTTGATCAGATCCATCTTAGATATCAGTAGAGTGGTATGAGTCAACATATACTGCCTTAGCCGACGAGCAGCCCATACCAAAGCGCAGCAAGTTTTCTCGAGCAGTGAGTATCGGGTCTCACAGTCAGTAAACTTTTTGCTAAGGTAATAAATGGCATGCTCTTTTCGGCCAGACTCGTCATGTTGGCCCAGTACGCACCCCATTGAGTTATCCAAAACAGTCAAATACATGATTAGCGGTCTTCCTTCGACGGGAAGCATCAAGATAGGAGGTTCTAGCAAATACTCCATGATTTTATCGAAAGCAACTTGACAGTCATCATTCCATTTAACCACCTGATCTTTCTTTAATAGCTTGAAGATTGGCTCACAGGTAGATGTTAAGTGAGAGATGAACCTAGCAATGTAGTTTAGGCGTCCCAAAAAACCTCTGACCTCCTTCTCAATGCGAGGGGCAGGCATTTCTTGTATAGCTTTGACTTTGGCAGGATTAACCTCGATACCTTTGTTACTGACGATAAATCTCAAGAGTTTACCGGATCGGACTCCGAAAGTGCACTTGTTAGGGTTCAGTCTGAGCTTGTACTCCTTCAACCTGATAAACAGCTTCTGCAAATGGTCGAGGTGTTCTTCTTCCGTTTGTGAACGGGCTATCATGTTGTCTACGTAGACTTCAATCTCATCATGTATCATGTCATGAAACAAAGCTACCATGGCGCGTTGATAGGTTGCCCCGGCATTCTTCAGTCTGAATGGCATCACTTTATAGCAGAACGTACCCCATTGTGTAACAAAAGTAGTTTTCTCCATGTCTTCAGGGGCCATTTTGATTTGGTTGTACCCTGAAAATCCGTCCATGAAAGAAAATACCTTGTGTTGAGCTGTATTGTCAACCAAGATGTCAATGTGCGATAGTGGAAAGTCATCTTTAGGGCTAGCCCTGTTTAAGTCTTTGTAATCCACGCGCATTCTCACTTTGCCATCCTTCTTAGGCACGGGAACAATGTTAGCAACCCATTGTGGATAGGAAGTAACAGCAAGAAATCCAGCATTGAACTGCTTCATTACTTCTGCCTTGATCTTTTCAGACATGTCGGGCCTTATGCGACGGACTTTCTGTTTAATTGGTGGACAATCTTCTCTTGTAGGGAGACGGTGAACCACAATATCTATATCGAGTCCCGCCATGTCTTCGTAAGACCAGGCGAAGATCTCAACATATTCATTCAACAGCTGAATTAAGTGCTCTTTGACACTTGGCTCTAGGTTCGCACCCACTCTGACTTCTTTTCTGTCTTCAACAGTACCCAAGTTGATTGTCTCTAACAGCTCCTCGTGAGGTAGAATAGTCATTTCTTCCTGTTGCAGCAGTCTAGCCAATTCTCCCGGCACCTCACAGTCTTTATCACCTTTGTATTCGGCATGGTAGACCAGATCTTCAGAGTCACTGAAGGCCATAGCAGAATTGTTACCCATGGAATTCGGAATGGAAGGGTACCTGCATTTGTGAGTGTGGGTGTGTGTAAGGGATAGCCACCTTTAAACAAATAAAATGTAAAAGGAAAGAAAATGAACACAAAATTTTATATGTGAAAACGTCCATGATTCATTAAAATGGCATATGAAGATGAAAAATCAAACCCTTACAAGTGGACCTATGTGCCTCGGGTAAGGCACAAGGCTAAAAGTGTAAGAATTGTTCAAGAATTATTACAAACCAATAGAAATGTTTGAAAGATAAATTACTGATTTATGAAAGTAATCGGAACAAAGTCTTTTGCCTCCCAATTGCTTAGTCCTCCGTCAACAGTAGGGAAAATCCAGTCTTCAAGATTGCTCTCCTCTTTACTATCCCCCAAAGCATTCACTCCTTGATGGGTGATCTTCACTGGTGGTCCTCCAACCCGAGAGCGACATACAGCCTTTTGAGCAGAAGCAGTGAAACCCAAGCCAAATTTATCAGATTTGAAAGGAAAGTCTGGAAGTTGCCCCCAGATTGCACTTCCTCCTTCTTCAATCACAGCCTTTGAATCTTTGAGGGATGACATCCGAGGCACAGGTTTGGTAATCATGGGTACAAAAGGCATTGTCTTGGTTTCTGCAATCTCCTGAGCTACCTCTTCAAAATGCTGAAAAGGGGTATCGATGAATTCACCATCCAATTCAACATAGAGGAAAGAATTTAGATGGCTTATCATGTACTCCTCTTTGCCGTGAACAGTTATAATTTTCCCTTGGACTGGGTACTTGAGCATTTGATGCAGAGAGGAAGTGACGGCTCCAGCATTGTGAATCCAGGGTCTTCCCAACAAGCAAGAATAGGAAGGACGGATGTCCATCGCAAAGAATGTGGAGTTGAAGATTTCAATTCCCACTTTAATCGGGATGTCCACCTCCACGTGGACCATTCTCTTAGAACCATCAAAGGCTCTGACAATGATATTGCTGGGCTTTAGGGTTAGGCCTTCACAGTCCAATATGTCCAAGGCTTTCTTCGGAAAGACATTTAAATATGACCCAGTGTCTACCAGAACGTGTGCTAGAGTAGTCCCTCTGCATTCCACTGAGACATGCAGAGCGTCATTATGTTTTCTCCCTTTAGATGTTAAATCAGCATCAGAGAATCCTAGACCATTGTCAACTGTTAAGCTAGCTACACATTCCTGGAACTGATCCGCGGAGGTTTCCTGTGGCACGTGGGCCGTCTTCAAGAATCTGATCAGAGCTTTAGCATGAGCGTCGGAATAAAGCAGCAGGGCCAGCATAGAGATCTTTGAGGGGGTTTGCCCCAGTTGCTCCACAACATCATAATTTCTTTTCTTGATTATTTTCAAAATCTCTTCCATTTCTTTTTGGATGGTCTCAGGGATGACCAAAGGCTGAGCCCTCGTCCTGACGGGCTCTTCTTGGATCCCTTTCCCTCTATCATCAGCAATAGCAGAGGGTACAACCACAGGAGTTACAACTTCTTCAATAACTGGAGTTCTTGCAGATATGTTAACCGGCACAGGGGTAACCTTAGGAGCATTTGAGGGTCCGAAGATTGCCTTTGGAGGGGAAATCTCCGGAGAGAAAATCCTTCTGCTGCGGGTGATTTTACTCGTCCCAGCAATATTTCCAATGTCGGAAGTCTCTTCATCAGAACTTTCTTCAGTTGATTCAATTTGTTTAATACCGTGGTAGAAGATCTCTCCACTATAGTTCCACGGTATTGATTTGTTGGACTTGTACGGGATGGGCCCCGGAATGGTTATCTTCAAAGGTACAATCTTAGGATCGGATGTAATCTTAACAGGTCTTTTGGAGACCTTGGAAAGATTGGCAGATATGGTAATTATTGAAATATCATTGACAGGAGTCGGTGTAATAGGAGTCTTTTCAAAAAGGATTTCTTGGTTATCCATTAGGCGTTGGATGCCCAACTTCAACAACGGACAATCGGTTGATAAGGATGAACAAAGGCAGCAATCTTCTTCACAACCTGGGAAAATCCCGGCCTTCAACAAATTTAGCTTGATTATCGGTAACGGAGTCATCAAATCATCAACAGTAGCAACAAACAGATCCTCTTCAACAACATGGGTATTGTGGCCATGCTTTGGCATTGGAGCAGAGATCACATTCGGCTTTTCAGGGGCGTCGAATTCCACTTCCTTAGCATCTATTAAATTCTGAATTTTATTCTTGAGGGCCCAAAAATTGTTGGTGTCGTGCCCTGTGCTATCTGAATGATAAGCACACTTGGCGTTCGCGTGGTAAAAAGGAGAAGTTGTATTAGGATTCTTCGGGGCCTCTCTCAAGGTTGTAAGGTTTAACTTCAAGAGATGGGGTAAAACTTGAGCAGGAGTCATGTTTATCCGGGTGTATTGCCGTGCAGGCCTTTCCACCCTTGCTTGGTTGGTCCTGGGTTAATTGTTTCTGGGATGATCAACTGCAGACTTCTGAATCATTACGGCCCCCACCGCTGGCCGTCGCTCAACTCTTCCTTATCCTCTTTGGGAATAGACAGTTGAGACTTCCTTCTTTGCTGGAAAAGGCTTTTTGGTGGCAGCGGAAGCAGATGTATCTTTCTGAATTTTACCGCTTTTGATTCCGGCTTCAACTCTCTCACCAGTTAGAATCAACTCCGTGAACCCCGCAGGCGAACTTCCAATCAGGTGATTGAAAAAGGGGCCTGACAGAGTCCCTAAGAACATATCTACCAGCTCCCTCTCAGATAGAGGTGGTTGTACTCGTCCCGCCAAGTCTCTCCATTTCTGGGCATACTCCTTGAAGCCTTCATTGGATACCATGCCCATACTCTGTAATTGAGTACGGGTTGGTGCTAAGTCTGCATTATATTGATACTACTTGTATAAGGCAGCATCCAAATCCTCCCAATTATGCACATCAGACCTCTCTAGCTGGTAGAACCAATCTAACTGCGTCCCCGACAAACTGTCCTGGAAGAAGTGTACCCACAGGTCTTTGTCAGAAGAATATGGTTGGATTTTCCTGACGTAAGACCGTATGTGCATCTTGGGACAAGACAGACCATCGTATTTAGAAAATAGAGGTACTTTAAACTTGGGAGGAATAACAATTCCGAAAACCAACCCCAACTCTTCAAAGTCCAGCCCAGGTACTCTCTGAATCTCCATGGCTAACAGACGCTCTTCCAAATTTTTATACTTTTCATCTGCAGGAGGATACTATTGTTCTGAATAGTCTTCATCTTCCTCTTCTTCATCCTCAGAATCAGAAGGCACTGCAACTCCTTTACCCCTTCCTTCACCCTCTTCAGATGTTGATGGGAAATCTAGGACCCTTCTGGCGTGACCTTCAAATCTTCTACCCAAGGTAGCCACACCAACTCTCTTCTTTTTCTTTTTCTCTTTTTCCTTCTCTAACAGAGCTTTAAGATCCTCCTGACCCTTAGCTAGAGTTATGAGTAGCTGTTGGAATTGTGAATTATGCGCTTGCAAATCTTTGACCGTCTGCTCAATATCCATCTTGCTGAAATAAACAGCAGAGAGATAAGAAAACCTTGTGTGAAGACCTGTTTATGCATATGATGAATGAAATGTATTCATGTAATGCATTCAAGGATTCAGAAATTCAAATTTGTTTAAACAAAAAGGAACAAACGTCATATTAATAAGATAGAATTTGTTAGTACAGCAATGCCCCATGGGCAAAACAATACAAAATTCTAATGTAAAAAGATGTTGCGCATCCTTTTTGGTGCAATGTAGGGATTGAGAGTCTGCTCCTCGTGGAGTTGATGAGTAAGTTCCAAAACCTTCTTCTCACTGGCGTAGAATTGGGCTTCAAAAGTATCGCGTTCTCCCTTGAGCTGTATCCAACTCCTTTGTGAATCTTACAATGATGTTGGCATGTCAAGATGTAGGAGGGTGTATGGAACCTCTCCTTCCTTAACAGGCTCTTTAATCACAGGGAGAATTTAGGGGTAAGGCATCATAAGACTTTGGGCGCGGGTTCGTGCCCACTTGAGGTAAGGCTCAAGGGGGATGGAATTCTTGTGTCCCAAGGTATTACTGTCCACCTTGTTGGGCATCCTCCAAGCTTGGGTGAACCTTTGTCGAAGTCCTTGATCGTCGTTGTCGAAGTCAAAAACCAAGTCTGGAATCAGCATGTCATGTGGGCCATCCCTTCGGGCATACCCAAACTGTCTCAGAGCCAAACAGGGGTTGTAGGTAATGCCTCCCCTAATTCCAAGTAGAGGGACATTAGG
Source organism: Vicia faba (assembly GCA_948472305.1). Taxonomy (NCBI): domain Eukaryota; kingdom Viridiplantae; phylum Streptophyta; class Magnoliopsida; order Fabales; family Fabaceae; genus Vicia; species Vicia faba. Next base: position 1,108,248,658 of record OX451741.1, read on the forward strand.
GAATTCCCCACAACGATCAATGATGATAACATTTTCTCTGGACCGAGAACACCAACGAAAATCTGAATATGTAAGAGTCATCTATCGTTGTGACCACCTCAAACCTTGCTCATTCTTCAAGACTGGTTGGGGAAGGTGGGAAATAAACCACCTTGCTAAAAGAGGAGTACAACACATGAGAACACCTCTTTTACTCATTGTTCGAGTGTGAAATGAGTGTAGGATGTCCCCAAGAAATGTAGGAACAGGATTCCAAGATATGAAAATCTTGACAGCATTCACATCTATAAGCTGGTCAGGGTTTGGGAACAAAACCAACCCATAGATGAGAAGTGCTACAATCTCCTCAAAAGCTTACAGATCTAGAGAATTCCAACATTCTTGAGCTTTTTCAAACAGGAACTTTGCCAAGAAACCCATGACACCACTTTTGGTTTCCCAATGACCTTTGACATCAGATGGTTGCAAGTGTAGGGCTTGAGCAACATCTTCAGGCTTTGGGTCTCTTTCCGTACCGTTGAAAGGTAGTTGATAGAGAATAGGAATCCTCAGAAGTTGATAAAATTCCTCCAAATTACGCACTAACTGGTAATCAGGAAATGTGAATCAGTGGTGTAGGGGGTCAAAGAACTGGAAGAGAACTTTCATCATGTCTTCCTCTGTGTTGGAGTTGACCAAGTTGAGAAGTCGGCCATGTCTTTCAGTGAATGGAGAAAAATATGGAATCTTGGAAGCAAGCTGTTGTACCCCAAAATTTGCCCTCTCATTTCATCAACATTTTCTCATCACAAAACTCTTGGAACTCAAGATCAAGCTAGGGTTTGCTCTGCTCAGGACACCTCCTTGCACTGTTGACCTAAATTAGGGTTTGAGTTTGCACAGGGATATTTTGACCCATAATTCCCAAAGTGACTTTCATACTTCATGTTGGACTCACAAGTTTGTCCATACCAAGTTTCAAGCCTTGATTCAAATTTTTGCCCAGTCAATTGGACAGTTGACCTAGAAATCAACTGTATTGGGGAAAAAGTCAATTGTGACCAATTGACATTCAAATCTCGTGAATTTTGACCCACATCAATATTATGAACTCATATGGACCATTTTATCAAGTTTGGATCACTATTCCATAAGAAATTTGATCAGATCACCAAAAGGGCAAAATGGTCATTTTTAGAGTTTTGATTGTACAAAGGCAATTTTTGATTGTTTGACCTAGCCAATGGCAAATCTAGCTCAACCATGGACTCAAGGACTCAATGACATTGTCTTGACCCATTCAACAAGTTCAAAAGATCCCAAATGCATAGGATTGGCAGATGAATTTTTCAGTCAACTGATCAAAATTTGACTGTATACTGAAAAGTCAAACTTTGACTTTTTGGTCAAAATCAAGTGCCAAGGGTCATTTTTCATCAAGACATGTCAAATTATGAAACTTGTTCATCAAGAAACCCAAAATTGCAAATTAGGGTTTAAAATAGAAAAATTTCATAACTTAGAAATTTTCTAAGTTATAAGATTTTCTTAGTTTTTCCTAAATTTGTCCCATTTTTTCACCAAGATGAAAATGGATTAAAACAAAACTTATAACATGAAAGTTTTAGTCCATCACCAAGTCTACAACTTTGATTCACAAAGTTTTCTCAAAAGAAGCTTGTATCTCAAGTTATGATTTTTGGAACAAGGGTACCTAAAACTTTTAACTTAGAGAAATTTTGCCCTAGTTTAGGCAGGATTTTGACCCATCTTCTTGGCCATTTTTCACATAGTTCCACTTGGATTTTCAAGTTGAATTTCAAAGATGGATTATAGTACATGTTTCAAGCTCTCAAAATTGTCCAAGAACTCCTTAAACACCTTTATGGTTAGGGAGAATCGAATGCTTGAAGTTGGCAAAAACTCATGTTGCAACCATGGCCAATACATGTTCATACCACTTGCAAATCTGACCAAGCTAGCATAGTTCATAATTACAGGCCTCTAAACCAGTTTGTACTCCATAATTTAATGCAAATCCATTGATCAAATGCATTGTCTTGGTCATTAGGGTATTGTACACTAGTTTAATCCTTAAATGGAAAAAGCAACATTGCCATTTTTGCTTGAATTTTGCTTTATGTCAAAACAGCATCCTAGAGCCTCGAACCATATCTTATGCTGCAAACCAAATCCACTAATTAGAGGGGCCAAGAGGGTTGTATGCAGGGTGATAAGATGGCTTGTACAAGCCTATAACCTCACTTCCACTTTCTTGCTTCAAAAAGAAGAAAACTTGTCAAACACAAGGCATCTCACATATTTGATAAAACCAACTAAAACAAAGTTGTAAAACAAGTTTCATACACTCTTGCAAGCCAGAAACACGAGCCCTTGGCCACTAAAACCTCCTTGTGCACAAAATCCCCAGTTTCTTGCAAAACAGGGCCAGTTCTGCATATTGCAAGCCACAGTCAAATTCCCTCGTGCGTTTTATCCAAAACTACTTCAAACACATTCCAATCAACCTACCTGAGCTATCCAGATCATTCACAAGTTGCTGTAACTCCATTAACACACATTGCCATTTTTGTTTGGAAGCTTTGCAGGTTGAGTTATGTAGCACGATTCAGGCCACCTCAAAACAATCCAAGCATTGGGAAAGGTTCAGTGGACATCAGGCAAGCTCAAAAGAACCTCAAACACCATTGGAAGTTGCTGCATTGTCCAGCTCGAAGTCAACTGAAACAGGTATTTCATGAACTTCTATCTCTCTATTTAGGAATAGTTAGACTTAGGTTTGTGAATGAAAGATGTTGTATTCATAGCCCTGAAACCATACATGTGCTTAGTTTTCATTTATATTAATCGTGCTACGAGAATTTCATCCATGAACTTTCTGAAAAAACTAGGTTAGAAATTAGGGCCAGAGAAATTCTCTCTGGTCTTTGAGAGTTAGCTTAAGTTTTTATATGGTTAGATTCGTTGTTTGATGCTCTACAAGTTTCATGTTATGAATTTTGTCAAAAAAGCACAGAATCAGGAGATAGCAGTTTGTGTGGAAAACGCGCGTTTTTGTTTGAACTGAGGAAGAAGATGAAGTTGATGGGCTGGGCTGGCTCATTTTTTGCTTCTAACACTTGCATTTTCAGTTCACACCCCCCTGGCCCATTTCTTTGTATATTTGTCATTTTTGTATTTTTATTTTAATTATGACTTTATTTTTTTATGTCTAAATATAAAAAATGCCAAAAAAATATTTTTATATTTTTTTCCATTTATTTAGTTTTTATTTTTATTTTTACTAGTATAAAAATGTTTATATGCTTTTATATCATTTTGTTTAAATTAAAAAATAATACAAATAATACTTTTATTTTCATTTATTATTTTTATACACATTTGAAAATATTTTCTTGAAATATATACATTTTTTGTAAATAATTTATTTTATTTTAATACACTTAATATATTTAATACATATATATATATATATATATATACATATACTATATTTTATTAAATAATTAGAACCAAAAAAAACACAAAAATAATACATTTTTATTTTTATTAATATTTTATACTAAAAATACCCTTTTTTCAATATCCTTTTATTTTTGTACAAATTGATGCATTTTTTATGTAAATAATAAATAATACTATTTATTTAAGAAATTAGGGTTTTTGCCCTAAAAACAAAAATAATTAAAATTGACCTTTTTTATTTATTTACATTTCACATTAAAAAATACTTTTTACATACATAAAAACTTTTTTTTGCATAATACATTTTATTTAATATTTATTTATTGTATTTCTTTAAATATTGTACATTTAATTGTTATACCTTGCACATTCAATATGGTTGTAATAATTTAGGATTTAATTTCTTGAAAAATAATCCCCAATTCAAATTTGTACCCCCCTCCCTATATCATGTTGTAATAGTGTAGAATTTAAATTCTCGCACCTATAAATACTTTCAATTATGCCATGATTAGACTTAGGGTTTGTATGCAAAAGTCAAAACTAACAAATAGTTTGACCTAATCAAAGACAAGATGCATGAAAAACAAACACAATGCACACTTGCACCCCTCGGGTTACAATCCACTTGTTGCCTTCAAAAATGGGCCATGGTATGCATGTCAAGTATTTTGGCAAAACAAAAACAAAACAAAGATCATAGTCCCTCGATGACGCTATCTGAGTTGCCTAAACAAAATGATCAAGTCCCTCAAGAAAATTGCCAAAAATACTTGACACTATTGCTATCATGGTCTATACGATGACCCGCGCCTGTCCCGTTTAACATCCTAACACAAGGTTGTTCATCAAATACAATGGTGAAACAACACTGTTAAAAGGGTTAAAAAAATAAGAAAGATCTTTGATTAAAATAGGGTAGACAACTCTTAGTTACTTGATCAAACTTGCAAAAACATCCTTACTATCTTCAAAACACACTTCACAACACAATTTCAAAACCCTACTTTCAAAACATTGAAAACTTTTCAAAAGAAAAAAACACCTTTGTATACATTCAAACAAGAATCATTACAAAGGTTGTCACCACGATGGCCTCTTTTCAAAACATCTTTCAAAATCACACACAAAGCACCATTTCAAACAATTGAAAAGCAAAGCAAGTGATCTAAGTAAGTAAATAAGAGCCCATGGATAACCATGGATAGAAAGGGTGATAATACCTTCCCTTTCTATAATCTACTCCCCGAACCCAAGAAAACATCTCAAAGGTCTTTCCTGTGCTTTTTGACCTTTCCTTAGGATAAAATAAAAAGTCGATGGTGACTCTTGCTAAACCGAAACATTTGCGAACACAAACGCAAAACCTCAAGTCAGTTCTCCCACCGTATCACAAAACTGGCGACTCTGCTAGGGAGAACTTTAAAAGTGGAGTAACCTTAGGGCTTAGATCACCCTTTGCATGATTATATTGTTTACTTTGATTGCTTTACATTTGGTTCTCTTGTTTAGGCTTGAAATCCTCTACCCAGATTTGGGGAAACATTCATAGGTAAATAGCAATACGTTATGGAAACTGTGTGGGGTATACCGACATGGTTGAAGCAATAGCTATATTAGTGCGACATATTTGTAAGTACCGGTAGCCTTTGAGTCAATCAAAGAGAATACGGGGCCGCTGAGTGATGTCATGAAGCACTAATGAACTCTTAGAACCTTACTTGACCATCTTGGCCTTTTATTAGGGGTAGTGAAATGACCGGCTTTGGTGCAGTCCGAAGTTGGTAGATACTCGATACTACACTCATTGAGGGTTGTATTCTTGGAATATTTTGGTCGCTAGTTAAGTGGCTAAACCAAAACAATGAACATAGAATACAATCCAGTGATATTGAGCTCCTTAGAACCCGGTTACTATTTATAGGACAGGTTTGAGCCAACTAAACTCAAGAGGGTACTTACCTATGAAACCTCATGCAAGCCTGAAACTAGGGTTTTGTGTGACTTGCTTGTACATGTGTTTGTGCATACATCATGAACATCATAAAGCATCATATGCATCCACTAACCATTTCAAGGGTTTGGATCTTCATCTTTGTTCTTGTTTTGTAGGTCGTGGAATCTCTTCGCAGGAAAATAATCCAAGTCAACCTTGTGAGAATCCCTCCTCAACTCAAGGAGCTTACTTCCAGGATTCCAGAGAATTCTCTCTTCAGTGAAAGACATGGTAGACTCCTCAACTTGGTCAACACCAACATTGAAGAAGACATGGTGAAATTTCTCTTCCAGTTATTTGACCCCCTACACCACTGTTTCACATTTCCTGATTACCAGCTAGTACCCACTTTGGAGGAATTTTCTCAACTCCTGAGAATTCCTATTCTTCATCAACTACCCTACAACGGTACGGAAAAAGAACCAAAGCCTGAAGATGTTGCTCAAGCATTACACTTGCAACCATCTGACATGAAGGGACATTGGGAAACCAGAAGTGGTGTCAAGGGCTTCCTGGCAAAGTTTCTGTTTGAGAAGGCACAAGAATGCTGGAATTCTCTTTATCTACAAGCCTTTGAAGAGATTGTGGCACTCCTTATATATGGGTTGGTCTTGTTCCCAAACCCTGATCAACTTATAGATATGAATGCTGTCAAGATTTTCATATCCAGGAATCCTATACCTACATTGCTTGGGGACATCCTACACTCATTTTACACACGAACAATGAGGAAAAGAGGTGTTCTCATGTGTTGTACTCCTCTCCTAGCAAGGTGGTTTATTTCTCACCTTCCACAATCAGTTTTGAAGAATGAGCAGGGTTTAAGGTGGTCACAACGATTGATGACCCTCACACATTCTGATGTACATTGGTGTTCTCGGTCCAGAGTCATCATTATTGACCGTTGTGGGGAATTCCATAATGTCCCACTACTTGGCATTAGGGGAGGCATTACCTACAACCCTTGTTTAGCTCTAAGACAGTTTGGATATGCTCGGAGGGATGGCCCTCATGACATGCTGATTCCTGACCTAGTTTTTGACTTCGACAATGATGCGCAAGGACTTCGACAAAGGTTCATCAGAGCTTGGAGGATGCCCAACAAAGTGGATAGTAAGACACTGGGGCACAAGAATTACATCCCCCTTGAGCCTTATCTCAAGTGGGTACGAACCCGCGCCCAGAATCTTATGATGCCATATCCTCACATTCTCCCCTTGATCAAAGAGCCTGTTATGGAAGGAGAGGTTCCATACACCATCCTACATCCTGACATGCCAACATCATGGGAAGAAATGCAAAAGAGTTGGATCCAACTCAAAGAAGAACGGAATACTTTTGAAGCCAGCTTATATGCTAGTGAGAAGAAGGTTTTAGAGCTTACCCGCCGACTTCATGAGGAGAAAACTCCCAACACTTACATCGCACCAAAGAGGATGCGCAATGTCTTTTTACATTAAGAATTTTGTAATATTTTGCCCATGGGACACTTATGTACTAACAATTTCTTCTTAATATGACGTGTGTTCCTTTTTGTTTGCAACAAATTTAAATTTCTGAATCCTTGAATGCATTACATGAATAACATATCATTCATCATATGCATAAACAGGTCTTCACACCAGGTTTCCTCATCTTTCTGCTGTTTATTTCAGCAAGATGGATTTGGAGCAGACGGTTAAGGATCTGCAAGCACAGAATTCTCAATTCCAGCAACTCCTTATGACCTTAGCAAAGGGTCAAGAGGACCTCAAAGCACTATTGGAGAAAAATAAAGAGAAAAAGAAGAAGAGGCCTGGAGTAGCCACTTTTGGAAGAAGGTTTGAAAGCAATGCTAGAAAAGTTCTCGAGTTCCCCTCAACGTTTGACGAAGGGGCTGGTAAAGGAAAAGGGGCTGAGGTACCTTCTGAATTTGAAGTTGAAGAGGAGGAAGAGGAAGAAGACGAAGACTACTCCGAACAGCAATATCCCCCGGCGGATGATAAATATAAGAATCTTGAGGATAGACTGGCAGCCATGGAGTTGCAGAGGGTACCTGGCTTAGATTTTGAAGAACTAGGGTTGGTCGCTGGGATCGTCATCCCTCCCAAATTCAAAGTACCAACATTTTCTAAGTATGATGGCCTGTCCTTTCCAAAAATGAATCTGAGATCGTATGTCAGAAAGATCCAACCCCACTCATCTGATAAAGACCTTTGGGTACAATTTTTCCAAGACAGTTTGTCAGGCACACAATTGGACTGGTTCTATCAACTTGAGAGATCAGAGGTTCACAATTGGGAAGACTTAGCTGCTACTTTTTACCGTCAATACCAATACAATGCTGATTTGGCGCCCACTCGTACTCAGTTACAAAGTATGGGGATGGCCTCCAATGAAGGATTTAAAAAGTATGCCCAGAAGTGGCGTGATCCGGCTGGAAGGGTGCAGCCACCGTTGTCGGATAGGAAGCTAGTTGACATGTTTCTGGGGACCCTGTCTGGCCCCTTCTTCAACCATTTAATCAGGAGTTCTTCTGTAGGATTCATTAAACTAATTTTGACCGGCGAAAGGGTCGAGGCCGGTATTAAAAGTGGTAAGATTCAGAAAGATACCTCTGTATCAACTGCTGTTAAGAAAGCCTTCTCGTCTAAGAAGGAAGCCTCTGCTATTTACTCTCATAAAAGTTAGGGAAGAACCGAGCGCCGACCAACTGTAGGGGTTGTGATGATTCAAAACTCTTCAAATGATCAACCTCGCGGCAATCAGTCAAGACCTAATCAACAACGGGTAGAAAGGCCACAACGGCAGTTCACCCGAATCAACATAACGCCAGTGCAAGTACTCCTTCATTTGTTGATGCTGGATCTTACCATTTTGAAGGAAGCGCCAAAGAACCCTAATACCTCCTCTCCATACTACCACTCCAATGCCAAGTGTGCTTACCACTCTGACAGTGTTGGGCACGATACCAATAATTGTTGGGCGCTTAAGAATAAAATCCATGACTTGATTGATGCCAAGGAAGTAGAATTTGATGCTCCTGAGAAGCCCAATGTGATATCTGCTCCGATGCCCAAGCACGACCATAATGTTCATGTCGTTATGGAAGACCTTCATGTTACTGATGTTGCTGATCTTTTGACTCCGTTAATAATGGTTAAAGAGAATTTGATGAGAGCCGGGATATTCCCAGGCTGTGGGAAGGATTGTTACTTTTGTTTGAATATACGAGCTGACTGCCCAATGTTGAAATCAAGTGTCCAACGCCTGATGGATACCCAAGAGATACTTTTTCAAAAAAACCTGTTGATACCTTCACTCCTGTTACTCCTGATACTTTTGCTACTTCAACCAACGATATTGCAATCATAACCATTTTCGACAATCCTCCTAAGACTTGCAAAAGGCCTGTCAGGATTACACCCGACCCTAAATGTGTACCTTTAAAGATCACCATGTCGGGACCTGTCCCGTACCAATCCAGCAAAACGATACCATGGAACTATGGGGGAGAAATCTTCTATCATGGTATCAAGCAAATTGAGGCATTCCAAGAGGATTCTAAAGAAGAAAACCCTGATATAAGAAACATCGCGGGAACAAGCAAGATAACCCGCAGTGGCCAGATCTTTTCTCCGGAGATTGCTCCCCCTCGAGCAGTTTTCGGACCCTTGAAATCTTCTGCACCTGTTAGGTCATCTGTGCAAGACCCGGTAATTGAAGAATTGGATACTCCTGAAGTAAGACCATTTGTTGATACTACCAATAAGGGTAAGGGGACACTAGAAGCGCCTGTCAGGATGAAGGCTCATGTCGTGGTTATCCCCGAAACCACCCAGAAAGAAATGGATGAAATCTTGAAAATAATCAGAAAGAGTGACTACGACGTCGTGGAACAGCTAGGGCATACCCCTTCTAAAATTTCAATGTTGGCTCTTCTACTCTGTTTTGAGGCCCATGCTAAGGCCCTAATAAAATTTTTGAAGGCGGCACATGTACCCCAAGAGACTTCGACTGACCAGTTTCAGGAGTGTGTGGCCAATCTTACGGCTGATAATGGCCTGGGCTTTTCAGATGCTGACTTGACTCCCAAGGGAAGGAAACACAACGACGCGCTACATGTCTCAGTTGAATGCAGGGGAACCACCCTCGCCCATGTCTTAGTTGATATTGGTTCTTCCTTGAATGTGCTGCCGAAGAAAGCTTTAGACCGTTTGGATTGCGAAGGATTGACCCTCAAACCTAGTAACATCGTTGTTAGGGCCTTTGATGGATCCAAAAGAATGGTTCATGGAGAGGTTGATATTCCTATCAAAGTAGGCACAGAAGTTTTCAACTTCACCTTTTATGTGATGGACATCCGTCCGTCATATTCGTGTTTGTTAGGAAGACCGTGGATCCATTATGCCGGGGCAGTTACCTCTTCTTTGCACCAAATGCTGAAATATCCTATTAAGGGTAAGATTATAACAGTGCACGACGAGGAAGAGTACATGATAAGTCATCTCAATTCCTTCCGCTATGTGGAGTTGGATGGTGAGTTCATCGAAACGCCTTTCCAACATTTTGAGGAAGTTTCTCCTGAGATAGCAGTTGCGAAGACAATGGTTAAGGTGCCTATCGTTCCCAAGCATGTGCCTAGGATGGCATCTCTCAAGGACGTAGAGGCGGTAATCAAAGAAGGGAAGAGTACATTATGGGGGCAATTTCCTGATTTTCCCCATAAGATGGACAAATTTGGACTAGGGTTTACAGCTGCAGGACAAAAAGTTATGCGTCGCTCCAAGACTGGAAGGCCACGTGTAAGGATCACTCACCATGAAGTTATTGTTGTTGAAGATGAAGAGAACAACTTCGAAGATTGGATTTTTCCGACCGTCAAAGGGGGTCTAAGCAACTGGGAAGCAAAGGATTTTATTCCCATCACCTTTATCAACCAGTAATTTTATCTTTGAACAATTTCTTATTTCGGTCTGTAATAACTAAAACAATTCGTACACTATTTTCACCTCATGCCTTGCCCGGGGCATGTAGGTCCATTTGTAAGGGTTTGATTTACTTCATTATCATATGCCATGTTTTAATGAATCATTGGACGTTTTCATAAACTATTGTGTTCATTTTCTTTCCTTTTTGCATTTTTGCTTTATTTAAGGATGGCTATCCCTTACACACACCCACACTCACAAATGCAGGTACCCATCCACTCCGGATTCCATAGGTGACTATTATGCTTTAGCCTTCGATAACTCTGAAGATTTGGTCAATCATGCTGAGTACGAAGTTGACAAAGACTGTGAAGTGCCGGGAGAGTTAGCCATACTTTTACAACAAGAAGAGAGGGCTATTCTGCCTCATGAAGAGTTGCTAGAAACCATCAACTTGGGGACAGAGGAAGACAGGAAAGAAGTAAAAGTGGGTGCCAACCTGGAACCAAATGTCAAAGAGCGCTTAGTGCAGTTGTTGAACGAATATGTTGAAATCTTCGCCTGGTCTTATGAAGACATGTCGGGACTACACACAGATATCGTGGTCCACCGTCTCCCTACAAGAGAAGATTGTCCACTGATCAAGCAAAAGGTCCGCCGAATGAGGCCTGACATGTCTGAGAAGATCAAGGCTGAGGTAATGAAGCAATTCAATGCTGGCTTTATGGCTGTTACTTCCTATCCACAATGGGTTGCTAACATTGTGCCCGTGCCTAAGAAGGACGGCAAAGTCAGAATGTGTGTGGACTATCGGGATTTAAATAGGGCTAGCCCTAAAGATGATTTTCCACTGCCACATATCGACATCTTGGTTGACAACATAGCTCAACACATGGTTTTTTCCTTCATGGACGGATTCTCGGGATACAACCAGATCAAAATGGCCCCCGAGGACATGGAGAAAACTACTTTTGTCACGCAATGGGGTACCTTCTGTTACAAAGTGATGCCATTCGGACTGAAGAATGCAGGGGCAACCTATCAACGCGCCATGGTAGCTTTGTTTCATGATATGATACATCATGAAATCGAATTTTACGTAGATGACATGATAGCTCGATCACAGACAGAAGAAGAACACCTTGATCATTTGCAAAAGCTGTTTGCCAGGTCGAAGGAGTAGAAGCTCAGACTAAACCCAAGCAAGTGCACTTTTGGAGTTAGGTCTGGTAAACTTTTGGGATTTATTGTCAACAACAAAGGCATTGAGGTTGATCCAGCTAAAGTAAAGGCTATACAAGAAATGCCTGCCCCCCGTACTGAAAAGGATGTTAGAGGATTCTTGGGACGCTTAAAGTATATCGCCAGGTTCATCTCTCACTTGACATCTACCTGTGAGCCAATCTTCAAGCTGTTAAAGAAAGATCAGGTGGTTGAATGGAACAATGATTATTAAGTTGCTTTTGATAAGATCAAGGAGTATTTACTAGAACCTCCTATCTTGATGCCACCCGTCGAAGGAAGGCCATTAATCATGTATCTGACTGTTTTGGATAACTCAATGGGGTGCGTACTGGGCCAACATGACGAGTCTGGCCGAAAAGAGCATGCCATTTATTACCTTAGCAAAAAGTTTACCGACTGTGAGACTCGCTACTCACTGCTCGAGAAAACTTGCTGCGCTTTGGTATGGGTTGCTCGCCGGCTAAGGCAGTATATGTTGACTCATACCACTTTGCTAATTTCCAAGATGGATCCGATCAAGTATATCTTCGAGAAGCCTGCTTTATCTGGAAGAATCGCAAGATGGCAGATGATCCTGACTGAGTATGATATCCAGTATACTACCCAAAAAGCTATAAAGGGGAGTGTACTAGCTGACCATCTAGCTCATCAAGCCGTCGAGGATTACCAATCTATGAGATTCGACTTCCCTGACGAGGACATCATGACGTTGGACAACATTGAAGGTAACGGACCGTATGACGGACCTGAACAAGGATCCCGATGGACCCTGTACTTTAATGGTGCTTCAAATGCACTTGGCAACGGTGTCGGTGCGGTACTCATTTCTCCATAAGGTTGCCACACACCCTTCACTGCCCGACTTTGCTTCAGCTGTACCAATAACGTGGCTGAATATGAAGCTTGCATCTTTGGTCTCAAGGCTGCTATAGACTTGGGCATCAAATCTTTGGTCGTATTTGGGGACTCGGCTTTGGTTATCAGTCAAGTCAAAGGAGAGTGGGACATTAAACATCCTAATCTTATCCCATACAAAGAACATGTCTTGACGTTGTTGCCTCATTTCGAGCAGATTACCTTCGAGCACTTCCCGCGAGAAGAAAATCAGCTAGCAAATTCTTTGGCTACAATATCTTCCATGTTTAAACTCAACTGGGATAGCGAGGCTCCCCAAATTACCATCGAGTGAATGGACGAACCTGCACACTGTCACGAGATTAATACCGAAGAAGTAGTGGAACAACCCTGGTTTCATGAAATCAAAAGGTATCTCCAGATTCGAGAATACCCTAAAAGAGCTTCTGTCAATGACAAAAAGTTCTTAAGGAGATTTGCTGCCAAGTTCTTCCTAAGCAATGGCATTCTTTATAAGCGCAGCCATGATTGTGTTCTACTTCGTTGTGTGGACAAGGTTGAAGCAGAGTTGATCATGACCGAAATACATAGTGGCACATTTGGCACCCACTTGAGCGGACATATGATGGCTAAGAAGATTCTAAGGGCAGGTTACTACTGGTCTACCATGGAAGCTGATTGTCACCAACATTCCCGTACTTGCCACAAATGTCAAGTTTACGCCGACAAGGTACATATTCCTCCTGTTCCTCTCAACGTTCTGACAGCTCCTTGGCCATTCGCAATGTGGGGCATTGACATGATTGGAGAGATCAAGCCTACGGCATCCAATGGACATCGCTTCATCTTGGTCGCTATTGATTATTTCACTAAGTGGGTCGAAGCAGCTTCCTTTGCCTCTGTTACAAAGAATGTGGTTGCCCGCTTCATCAAGCAGAACCTCATATGCCGGTATGGTGTCCCCGACAGGATTATCACAGACAACGGTACAAATTTGAACAACACTATGATCACCACTTTATGCGAGCAGTTCAAGATTTATCATCACAATTCATCTCCCTATCGGCCGAAGATGAACGGTGTTGTTGAAGCCGCGAACAAAAATATCAAGAAGATCATTCAAAAGATGACAGTCACCTACAAGGACTGGCATGAGATGTTACCGTTTGCTCTGCATGGATATCGTACCACAGTGCGTACTTCAACAGGAGCAACCCCATTTTCGTTGGTATATGGCATGGAGGCTGTTTTGCCTATGGAAGTTCAGATTCCTTCCTTGAGGATTATGAAGGATGCCGGTTTGAGTGAAGACGATTGGATTCAGACCTGGCTTGATTAACTTAACTTGATCAACGAGAAGCGACTTACTGTTGTTTGTCATGGTCAGACGTATCAAAAACGGATGATCAAGGCTTTCAACAAGAAAGTCAGGCATCAGGTATATCAAGTTGGAGATCTTGTAATCAAGCGGATCATCTTACCGCAAAGTGATCCCAGGGGCAAGTGGACTCCTACTTACGAAGGACCATTTATGATCAAGAGCATCTTTTCTGGTGGGGCAATGATTTTGACCACTATGGATGGTGACGACTTGCCGCACCATGCGAATGCAGACATAGTCAAAAGATACTATGCATAAAACGACCCGACAATTCGAAAACCCGAAAGGGCGACTTGGGCAAAAATGGGCATCCCGGTGAATCGAAAACCCGAAAGGGAGGTTCAGGCAAAAATTAGGGATAAAACAAAAAAATTTGTACACCCGGCAAGCTGAAAACCCGAAAGGGAAACTTGGGCAAAAAAGGGTTTCCCGGTGGATCGAAAACCCGAAAGGGCGGTCCAGGAAAAAGTTAGGGAATTAAAGCGTATGACTATGTCTCGTCGGATCACTTTAAGGACAATATCTTCACCAACAAGCTCTGAGCTTCTGATCAATCCAGTCATCAGCGGACGAAGCAGCGAATGGACAAGATACTCAGAGTTGTGAAGGCTATAGCAGAATGGGAATCCCGTGGAATTGTTACACATTGCCATCTTTTCTTTTGTATAAAATTTTTCAATTTTTACGACAACATTCTCTTACTAGGATGTCTGTCTCCTTTGTACAAAGATACTCACAAAAGTTAATACAAAGATATTTCGAAGTGCAGAAATTTGCTTGCCTTTCTTTTCTTTTTACACTTATGTTTTATTTGAAAACGTCCAATGTTTTGTTAAATAGGCATATGCATTTGAATATAATCACTGCTTACAAATAAAACGAAATTGAGAAAGGATAATTACTGATAGGTGGAAGGTGTAGGAAGATATCTTTGTGCCATTCCATAAGAAATCCCCTGCAATACTTTGTTCAGATCCTCGACAAAGCTGAAAATTTGGAGTACTATTCCCCAGCGGAGTTAAGCTTCAAGATCCCCAGCGGAGCCAGTGCATTCTAAACTTGATTCCCCAGCTGAGTTAAATTTCAAAATTCCCATCAGAGTTAAACTTCAAGATCCTCAGTGGAGCCCAAAAACCCTGAAATGCCTATCCCCAGCGGAATCAGAATATTCTAAACCTTCTTCCCCAGCGAAGTCAAACTTCCAACTGTCAACCCCCGGTGGGAACTGTTCAACTTCCCCCAATTTCCACAGCAAGTTATCTTAAAAGTATGAAAACCAAACAGATAACAGTTAACTTCTTGGCTTACCCCCCCCCCCCCCCCCCAACTAGGATGTTTCCCCAGTAGTTCGGCATACAACCCAAAGCTCCTGATTTCACCGGTCGAGTAAACCTTCTCCCCACAAAGTTATTTCCCAACAGATTGAAGATTCTCGATCTCATTTCCCCAAACAGAAGCCTCCTAGGTTTTAACCCCCCAGTAGAGATTTTCAGAGTTCTCCTTATTTCCCAGGAAGGTCATGAAGGATCCTCATCCCCTACAGAAGCTGTCAAAGGCTTTGTAAATCCCCACAAATTGTGAAGGATTTTCAATCTCCAGCAGTGGTCCAAGGATTTCTCCTTCTCAAACAATCAGAGATCTTTAATCCCCAAGCAGTCAGCAAGGATTTCTCGTCTTCAATAATCAAAGATTTTTGGAATCCCCGGCATCGGTCAAGGATTTACTTTCCCTGACAGCAGTCAAAGATTTCATTATCTCCAGTTATCAAGGATTTATTTTCCTCAGCAAGACAGCTACTCAGCTTACATGCACATCCATTACATTCATATATCATAAACATTGATGAAATACAGTTCATTGCATCATACATATCATGCAACATAACTTTGTGTTTAGCTAACATTTTACCCTTTTCAGGATAAAATTAAAAGGCTATCGTTAACAATTTTTCTGATACAGTATGGATACACCCCAGACACGGCGGTCATTCTATTACTCATTCACAATTTCAAGTCAAAATACAGTACATATACACCCCAGACACGGCGGTCATTCTACTACTCATTCAGGCTTCAGCAATCCGATACAGGCTAGATACGCTCCAGACATGGCGGCCATTCTATCTCTCATTCAGATTAAACTATCAACTACAAGTTCGGATACGCTCCAAACACGGATGCCATTCTGGCCTTTACACCAGCAGTTTGATTCTCCCCAGTGCAGTCGCCACGGAAGTCATTCTGCTACTCATATAGATCTCAACTCCAGTTACAGTTTCAGATACACTCTAGACACGAAAGTCATTCTGCTACTCATACAGATCTCAACTTCAGATACAATACAGATACACTCCAGACACGGAAGTCATTATGATATTCATTCAAAGTTCAAATACGGTTACAGCTCAGATACGCTCCAGACACGGACGCTATTCTTTTGCTCATACAGACTCAGTCTCCATATACAGTTCAAATGTATTCTAGACACGGATACCATTTTGACGCTCATTCTTCTGACCTACAACATTGCAATTCAACAAAGATTCTTGGATGGCATCTTTAAGCCCATCTCTAGCAAGATTCTACCATCTCCAAATGGCACCTTTAAGCCCATTTCCTCAGTTATATTTTGACGAGTGCAAATTTACGGGCACTCTAGTGTCCAATCTTCTTTTACCTTCGAGTCGCGAAAGGCAGACTTGCCAATCTAACTCTTCAAGTTCAAGAAGATTGAACAGGGGCAACTGTTGTACCCTAAAATTTTCACTATCATTTCATCAACATTTTCTCATCACAAAACTCTTGGAACTCAAGATCAAGCTAGGGTTTGCTTTGCTCAGGACACCTCCTTGCACTGTTGACCTAAATTAGGGTTTGAGTTTGCACAGGGATGTTTTGACCCATAATGCCTAAAGTGACTTTCATACTTCATGTTGGACTCACAAGTTTGTCCATACCAAGTTTCAAGCCTTGATTCAAATTTTTGCCAAGTCAATTGGACAGTTGACCTAGAAATCAGCTGTATTGGGGAAAAAGTCAATTGTGACCAATTGACAGTCAAATCTCATGAATTTTGACCCACATCAACATTATGAACTCATATGGACCATTTGATTAAGTTTGGATCACAATTCCACAAGAAATTTGATCAGATCACCTAAAGGGCAAAATGGTCATTTTTAGAGTTTTGATTGTACAAAGGCAATTTTTGACTGTTTGACCTAGCCAATGGCAAATCTAGCTCAACCATGGACTCAAGGACTCAATTACATTGTCTTGACCCATTCAACAAGTTCAAAAGATCCCAAATGCATAGGATTGGCAGATGAATTTTTCAGTCAACTGATCAAAATTTGATTGTATATTGAAAAGTCAAACTTTGACTTTTTGGTCAAAATCAAGTGCCAAGGGTCATTTTTCATCAAGACATGTAAAATTATGAAACTTGTTCATCAAGAAACCCAAAATTGCAAATTAGGGTTTAAAATGGAAAATTTTCATAACTTAGAAATTTTCTAAGTTATAAGATTTTCTTATTTTTTCCTAACTTTGTCCCATTTTTTCACCAAGATGCAAATGGATTCAAACAAAACTTATAACATGAAAGTTGTATTCCATCACCAAGTCTACAACTTTGATTCACAAAGTTTTCTCAAAAGAAGCTTGTATCTTAAGTTATGATTTTTGGAACAAGGGTACCTAAAACTTTTAACCTAGAGAAATTTTGCCCTAGTTTAGGCAGGATTTTGACCCATCTTCTTGGCCATTTTTCACATAGTTACACTTGGAGTTTCAAGTTGCATTTCAAAGATGGATTATGGTACATTCTGCAAGCTTTCCAAATTATCCAAGAACTCCTCAAACACCTTTGTGGTTAGGGAGAAACGAATGCTTGAAGTTGGCAAAAACTCATGTTGCAACCATGGCCAATACATGTTCATACCACTTGCAAATCTGACCAAGCTAGCATAGTTCACAATTACGGGCCTCTAAACCAGTTTGTACTCCATAATTTAATGCAAATCCATTGAGCCAATGCATTGTCTTGGTCATTAGGGTATTGTACACTAGTTTAATCCTTAAATGGAAAAAGCAACATTGTCATTTTTGCTTGAATTTTGCTTTATGTCAAAACAGCATCCTAGAGCCTTGAACCATATCTTATGCTGCAAACCAAATCCACTAATTAGAGGGGCCAAGAGGGTTGTATGCAGGGTGATAAGATGGCTTGTACAAGCCTATAACCTCACTTCCACTTTCTTGCTTCAAAAAGAAGAAAACTTGTCAAACACAAGGCATCTCACATATCTAATAAAACCAACTAAAACAAAGTTGTCAAACAAGTTTCATACACTCTTGCAAGCCAGAAACACGAGCCCTTGGCCACTAAAACCTCCTTGTGCACAAAATCCCCATTTTCTTGCAAAACAGGGCCAGTTCTGCATATTGCAAGCCATAGTCAAATTCCCTCGTGCGTTTTGTCCAAAACTACTTCAAACACATTCCAATCAACCTACCTGAGTTATCCAGATCATTCACAAGTTGTTGTAACTCCATTAACACACATTGCCATTTTTGTTTGGAAGCTTTGCAGGTTGAGTTATGTAGCACGATTCAAGCCACCTCAAAACAATCCAAGCATTGGGAAAGGTTCAGTGGACATCAGGAAAGCTCAAAAGAACCTCAAATACCATTGGAAGTTGTTGCATTGTCCAGCTCGAAGTCAACTGAAACAGGTATTTCATGAACTTCTATCTCTCTATTTAGGAATAGTTAAACTTAGGTTTGTGAATGAAAGATGTTGTATTCATAGCCCTGAAACCATACATGTGCTTAGTTTTCATTTATATTAATCGTGCTAGGAGAATTTCATCCATGAACTTTCTGAAAAAACTAGGTTAGAAATTAGGGCCAGAGAAATTCTCTCTGGTCTTTGAGAGTTAGCTTAAGTTTTTTATATGGTTAGATTCGTTGTTTAATGCTCTACAAGTTTCATGTTATGAATTTTGTCAAAAAAGCATAGAATCAGGAGATAGCAGTTTGTTTGGAAAACGCGCGTTTTTGTTTGAACTGAGGAAGAAGATGAAGTTGATGGGTTGGGCTGACTCATTTTTTGCTTCTAACACTTGCATTTTCAGTTCACACCCCCTGGCCCATTTCTTCGTATATTTGTCATTTTTGCATTTTTATTTTAATTCTGACTTTATTTTTTTATGTCTAAATATAAAAAATGCCAAAAAATTATTTTTATATTTTTTTCCATTTATTTAGTATTTATTTTTATTTTTACTAGTATAAAAATGTTTATATGCTTTTATATCATTTTGTTTAAATTAAAAAATAATACAAATAATACTTTTATTTTCATTTATTATTTTTATACACATTTGAAAATATTTTCTTGAAATATATACATTTTTTGTAAATAATTTATTTTATTTTTATACACTTAATATATTTAATACATATATATACATATACTATATTTTATTAAATAATTAGAACAAAAAAAAAACACAAAAATAATACATATTCATTTTTATTAATATTTTATACTAAAAATACCCTTTTTTCAATATCCTTTTATTTTTGTACAAATTGATGCATTTTTGTATGTAAATAATAAATAATACTATTTATTTAAGAAATTAGGGTTTTTGCCCTAAAAACAAAAATAATTAAAATTGACCTTTTTTATTTATTTACATTTCACATTAAAAAATACTTTTTACATACATAAAAACTTTTTTTTGCATAATACATTTTATTTAATATTTATTTATTGTATTTATTTAAATATTGTACATTTAATTGTTATACCTTGCACATTCAAGATGGTTGTAATAATTTAGGATTTAATTTCTTGAAAAATAATCCCCAATTCAAATTTGTACCCCCCTCCCTATATCATGTTGTAATAGTGTAGAATTTAAATTCTCGCACCTATAAATACTTTCAATTATGCCATGGTTAGACTTAGGGTTTGTATGCAAAAGTCAAAACTAACAAATAGTTTGACCTAATCAAAGACAAGATGCATGAAAAACAAACACAATGCACACTTGCACCCCTAGGGTTACAATCCACTTGTTGCCTTCAAAAATGGGCCATGGTATGCATGTCAAGTATTTTGGCAAAACAAAAATAAAACAAAGATCATAGTCCCTCGATGACGATATCTGAGTTGCCTAAACAAAATGATCAAGTCCCTCAAGAAAATTGCCAAAAATACTTGACACTATTGCTATCATGGTCTATACGATGACCCGCGCCTGTCCCGCTTAACATCCTAACACAAGGTATTTCATCAAATACAATGGTGAAACAACACTGTTAAAGGGGTTAAAAACATAAGAAAGATCTTTGAGTAAAATAGGGTAGACGACTCTTAGTTACTTGATCAAACTTGCAAAAACATCCTTACTATCTTCAAAACACACTTCACAACACAATTTCAAAACCCTACTTTCAAAACATTGAAAACTTTTCAAAAGACAGAAACACCTTTGTATACATTCAAACAAGAATCATTACAAAGGTTGCCACCGCGATGGCCTCTTTTCAAAACATCTTTCAAAATCACACACAAAGCACCATTTCAAACAATTGAAAAGCAAAGCAAGTGATCTAAGTAAGTAACTAAGAGCCCATGGATAACCATGGATAGAAAGGGTGCTAATACCTTCCCTTTCTATAATCTACTCCCCAAACCCAAGAAAACATCTCAAAGGTCTTTCCTGTGCTTTTTGACCTTTCCTTAGGATAAAATAAAAAGTCGGTGGCGACTCTTGCTAAACTGAAACATTTGCGAACACAAACGCAAGACCTCAAGTCAGTTCTCCCACCGTATCACACAAGCTCTTTGAGTAGAGGAGGAATTCTCACAAGGTTGACTTTGATTGTTTTCCTGCGAAGTGATTCCATAACCTACAAAACAGGAACAAAGATGAAGATCTAAAATCCTTGAAATGGTTAGCGGATGCAAATGATGCTTCATGATGTCCATGATGTTATGCACAAGTATATATGTACAAACAAATCACACAAGATCCTAGTTTCAGGCTTGCATGGGGTTTCATAGGTAAGTACCCTCTTGAAGTTTAGTTGGCTCATCCTGTCCTATAAATAGTAACCGGGTTCTAAGGAGCTCAATATCACTGGATTATTTTCTGTGTTCATTGTTTCAGTTTAGCCACTTTACTGGCGACCGAAATATTCCAAGAAAACAACCCTCAATGAGTGTAGTATCGAGTATCTACCAACTTCGGACTGCACCAAAGCCGGTCATCTCACTACATCCTAAAAGGCCAAGATGGTTAAGTAAAGGTTCTAAAAGTCCATTAGTGCTTCATGACATCACTCAGCGGCCCCGTATTCTCTTTGATTGACTCAAAGGCTACCGGTACCCACAAATATGTCGCACTAATATAGCTATTGCTTAGACCATGTCGGTATACCCCACAGAGTTTCCACAACGTATTGCTATTTACCTATGAATGTTTCCCAAATCCGGGTAGAGGGTTCAAACCCAAACAATAGAAACAAAGTAAAGCAATCAAAGCAAACAAGGTAAGCATGTAAAGGTGATCTAAACCCTAAGGTAACCCTGAAGGAAAATTGCGATAAAAACGCAGCGGAATATAAAATTTTCCTTTAGTGATCCTTACGAATGAGCATGGTCAGTGATAGAAATATTTACCTCTTATGGCGATTCAGAACTTTGATGTTGTGATCACGAGCGTTGATGAAGAACAACGCCTCTACTCAGTCCACACGAACAGATCGCTTCCGGTCACAGTGCTAGCTGATCACGAACGGAAACCTTGAGTGAGAGAGAGAGTCAAAAACGAAAATGCATCAAGTAAAATTGCTTCATCACAAGGGATCTATTTATAGAATCACTCGTGTGGGCTACAAGCTAAAAGCCCAATTAAGGCTATAAGCTAAAAGCCCAATTAAGCTTATGGACATCATACCTTATGATGTACCATATATCACTTATCCACGTGGTACCTTACCACTTTCCGTATTACACTTAAGTGCGCCGTACCTTACGGTGTTCCTTATTTATTCTATCTCTCATCAACCTGTCCTTATGTGTGTGACCCTGTAGGTTTTCGCGACGTTGACAATTATATTAAATCACACATTTAATATAATAAACAGTGAGCGGTATCTAGCAACACATCACTGTTACCCAAGTCACGAAAATGTCATGTGATCTGACCAAACCTTTTTCGTGATAATATTTGTATTGTACAATTACCCTTTTGCCCTCATGTCTATATTGAACACAAGGCATACACTGTGTCACCCTTGTCCAGTTCAATATTGGGCCCTTAGACATTTATCCTGTTATGCAGGATGAGCAAATTCCATCTAGTTCACTCATGTCCCTCAGCATGCTTTGTGAAGTACCCATCAACCGTCTTTATAGTCATCCAGTTACGGATGACGTTTGATCAGCAATAAAGTACTTGACTCTACATCTAGGGTCCATAGTGGTTTCAGGTCGAAGGGTGGTATACACCATTATCATCATGAGAATGACACTTTGCATAACATTCTATGTAGTATTCTCATAACGGGTCAATCCAGTATAAATATTACTCCTAATATTCATACCTATGTCAAGACTTGATAACTCCTTATCTATGATCCATGAGATGTGATCATCAATCTATCTTCATAATAATCTTAATGCTTTAATGTTATCCCACTTCACATTAAAGCTCGACTACGGATACTTTAAGAATAGTGTCTTATGTTTAATGGGATCTCATGATTAAGTCACACTTAACATTTCATTAAACAAATAAACCATTTTAGGGACTTTATTATTTTGGAAAGCAAACATAATAAAGAAATGCCTTTTATTATTAATAAATAATTCGATACAAGTACCAAAGTATTGGCCTCTAGGGCTTACACCAACAAACCCCACTTTTAGAAAATCCCCAGCAGAGTCGCCAGTTCTGTGATACGATGGGAGAACTGACTTGAGGTTTTACGTTTGTGTTCGCAAATGTTTCGGTTTAGAAAGAGTCGCCACCGACTTTTTATTTTATCCAAAGGAAAGGTCAAAAAGCACAGGAAAGACCATTGAGATGTTTTCTTGGGTTCGGGGGGTAGATTATGAAAAGGGAAGGTGCTAGCACCATTTTCATCCATGGTTTTCCATGGGCTCTTAGTTACTTGTTTAGATCACTTGCTTTTGTTTGAATGTGCTTGTGGTGTGTGTTTTGAAAGTATTTTTGAAAATGGAACTTCGTAATGGTTCTCGTTTCTATAAGAACGCCAACAAAGTGTTTGTTTCGAAAAATAGTTCAAAAGTGTGTTTGTGTTTTTGAAAGTATTTTGAAAATGGAACTTCATAATGGTTCTCGTTTCTATAAGAACGCCTACAAAGTGTTTGTTTTGAAAATAGTTCAAAGATGAGAGTGTGGGTGTATAAAAATGTTTTTTTTGTTGTGAGCAAGCGAGTAACTAGGAGCGAATCTACCTACTCGAAAGGTCTTAAATGTGATTTTCTTTCTCCTTTAGATGTGGCTATCTTACCATTGATTTGGTAAGAAGCCCTATCGTTGGATGTGAAGGGACGGGCATTGGGACGTTTGTATAGTCATAGAAGGTAACATATGGGATGTTTTAGCAATGTTGTTTTAGGGACTACATCGTTTACCGAAGGCAACATCGAGGGTCATCGAGGGACTACGATCTTTTATCGAGGGTATTTGCTAAAACTCCCATGCTCGAGGGACATGACTATTTTCCGAGGTAACAAGTGAGATTACCCTAAGGGTGCACGTGTGCAAAGTGTGTTTTATTGCATGCATTTGTCTTTGATTATGGGTTGTCTACTTGTTGGTTTTATCTTGCCATACACACCTAGTTACTAGCATTTGTACAAAGCAATAAAAATGCAAGAAATAAATATCCTACACTATTACAACCATATTGAAAGGCAAGAAAATATAAAGGCAAAAAAAAACAAGGAAAATGAGCTTTTCGACCCAGGCAGCAGCACCTTTCGACTTGCATTCTGTTGGCCTCCTTCGATTGGGGCCAGCACCAGTGAGGTTCTGTCCTTCGACTGGCTTGGAAGTCAATGTATGGCGAAGCCTTCTGGTTCTGCCTTGTTGTCTTCTTCGACTGGAGGTTGAAAGCAGTGAGGGAATGCCTTTCGACTGAGCCTGGAAGTCAGTGTATGGTTTTCCTCCTGGTTGTCTCTTTCGTTCGACCTGGAGAAAGAGGATAGAAGCCAGAAGCTTCGTTTCCTATTTCCTGTTTCCTGTTTCTTTCATTTAAAGCATTAAATGGCAACATGGCTTGAGGCCATGCTAGTATTTGTTTAGTAAACAGTTTAACAGTTAAAGCAAGTTCAGGTAAACAGAAAGCAAAAACGAAAGGGTTAGCTCTGAAAAATATGTTAAAAGGGTGGAAACGAAAGGAACAATGGTATGTACATGTTTCAAACGAAAGGGAAAATTATTATGCCATGAAACAAAAAGTTCAAAGGTAAGAATAACTTACCTTGCTTCAGGCCTTGAATGGATGTGGGATTCGAACTTGAACTGCTACCTGGACGTTTCTAGAATTCGAAGAGTAGTCACAGGGGGTTTGCTTTTGGTTCGAAGAGTTGTCACAGAAGGTTGTCTTTGAGTTTGAACAAACTTCTATGTGTGGGGTGTTCTTCAGAATCGAAAGAGGTGAGTGTTTGGGATTCTGGGTTTTGATTTCTCAAGTGTTGATGAACTTGAGAGTTTTGTTGTGTTTGAGAAAATTTGGGAGATTCGTTCCTCTGGTCCAAAGATCCTCCCTTAGCTTTGCAAAAATTCCTCTATTTATAGAGAAAAAGAATGGACATGTTTTCAATAGCCAGCCTTGCAAAATAATAAAATAATAGATAACGTGAAAGGTACAAGTGGGGGGCCTGTTGGCAGTTGGGGTGCAGAAGATGTGACTTATGCTTTTTGGCGTTGCTTGGGGAGCGAAAATAATAAAATAAGGCTCAACTGGAAAGTAAATGTCCACTTGTGCCACAAAAGCAAGATGAATGGTTCAGATGGGTTGCTTCCTTCTGAAGGAAAATAGGCACAAGGCTCAAGACAAACTTTTCTAAAAGGTAGTATTGTGCTATTAAGTGCAAGTGGTCTTAGACAACAAATGGATAAAGGCCTAAAAATGGAAAACACGTAGCCTAGCCTATGAGTCTAAATGTTCAACTTGATCTTTTGAGTCGAATCCTCCATCTTTCTACACCTTTCGACCAAACTAGGACAACACGGCATTCGTTTTCACCAGTTGTGTGTCCTTCGAATGGACCAACTGTGTGTTCTTCAAATGGCCCTTTTCAGAAGGTTATTAACTTCTGAATCGAAAGAAGCTTTTAGAAGATTATTTACTTTTGAATTGAAGAAAACCAACAGGAAGCCTTTCCCTCAGTCGAAGCTTGTGGTTAAAACAAGCTAATGCCCAGTCAAATCTTGTATCGAAGAAAACATATTGCCAAATCGAAAGCTCGTGCTTGAAGGAAGCATATTGCCCAATCGAAGCATGTGGATCGAAACAAACATAAAGGGAGTCATTTCCTTGTGTCTTTTTTATCATGAGGGAAGTTCCTGGCTTCTGAGTTGAAGGGCGCTTTTTCAAGGGAAGCAAGAACTTAGTCACATCTTGTATGAAGATACTTCTTGGATCAAACAAAACTTGTATGAAGCAAAGTATGCAAGAGGCCCTTGGTGCAAGTGGATTTGAATGATGCATAGAGATGGTTACTTTATCCCATCGAAACTTGTCCAAACGAAGCAAGCATGTAGGCAGTAAACTTGTCCAGTCGAAGCAGGCTTGTAGGCAGTAAACTTGTCCAAATCGAAGTAGGCTTTGCAGGCAGCACGCTTGGTGAATCGAAAAGGTTTCCTTACAGGGGGCATGTGTGGCCAACATGTCATGGCCTTTGATTGCAACCATGTAGGCAGCACACTTGTCCAATCAAAAGGCTGAATCGAAGGAGGTTTCAAATCCAAACGAAGGATGTACCTAAGTTGCACTCGAAGGAGGTTTCAAATCCAAACGAAGGATGTACCTAAACTGGCATTCGAAGGAGGCTTAGATTTCAAAATGAAGGACATGCCCAAGTTGCATTCGAAGGAGGCCAAGAGTCAGTCGAAGGGTGCTGAATCGAAGGAGACCTGTTTTCCTCCAAATTTGTCAAAATGTTATTTTTGTCTGTTTTCTCCATTTTTGACAGTTTCCTTTTAATTTTGGTACTGGAAAATCCCAATGCACTTGTTCAAGCTTGAACCTTGAAAATCCTTGTGATAAAGGCTTTGAGGAATGAGAGGGCAAATTTTGGGGTACAACAGATGGCAAAGTGAGAATGTGCGTGGATTATAGAGCCTTAAACAGGGCCAGCCCTAAAGATGATTTTCCACTTCCACACATCGACATCCTGGTTGACAATACAGCCCGGCACAAAGTATTTTCTTTCATGGACGGATTCTCAGGCTATAACCAGATCAAAATGGCACCTGAGGACATGGAGAAAACTACTTTTGTCACACAATGGGGTACGTTCTACTACAAAGTGATGCCATTCAGACTGAAGAATGTCGGGGTAACCTACCAACGCGCCATGGTAGCTTTATTTCATGATATGATACATCATGAGATAGAGGTCTACGTAGATGACATGATAGCCCGATCACAAACTGAAGAAGAACACCTTGATCACTTGCAAAAGCTGTTTGTCAGGTTGAAGGAGTACAAGCTAAGATTAAATCCAAACAAGTGCACATTCGGAGTCCGGTCTGGTAAGCTCTTAGGTTTCATTGTCAGCAACAAAGGCATCGAGGTTGATCCTGCCAAAGTCAAAGCTATACAAAAAATTCCTGCTCCTCGCACTGAGAAGGAGGTCAGAGGTTTCTTGGGACGCCTAAACTACATTGCTAGGTTCATTTCTCACCTAACATCTACTTGTGAACCAATCTTCAAGCTGTTGAAGAAAGATCAGATAGTTAGATGGAATGATGACTGTCAAATTGCTTTCGATAAAATCAAGGAGTATTTACAAGAGCCTCCCGTCTTGATGCCAACAGTCGAAGGAAGACCGTTAATCATGTATATGACCGTCCTAGAGAATTCAATGGGGTGCGTATTGGGATAGCATGACGAGTCTGGCCGAAAAGAGCATGCCATTTATTACCTTAGCAAAAAGTTTACCGACTGTGAAACAAGATATTCACTGCTCGAGAAAACTTATTGCGCTTTGGTATGGGTTGCTCGCCGGCTAAGGCAGTACATGTTGACTCATACCACTTTGCTGATATCTAAGATGGATCTGATCAAATACATCTTCGAAAAGCCTGCTTTATCTGGAAGGATAGCTAGATGGCAGATGATCCTAATGAAATATGACATACATTACACTACCCAAAAAGCTATAAAGGGCAGTGTGCTAGCTGATCATCTGGCCCATCAAGTTGTATAAGATTATCAATCCATAAAGTTTGACTTCCCTGACGAAGACATCATGACATTGGACAATGTTGGAGATTTCAGACCATATGACGGACATGAACAACGATCCCGATGGACCCTGTACTTTAATGGGGCATCCAATGTGCTTGGTAACGGTGTCGGTGTTGTGCTTATATCTCCGAAAGGATGCCATACTCCTTTCATCGCCAGACTTTGCTTCAACTGTACGAACAACATGGCAGAGTATGAAGCGTGCATCTTTGGACTCAAGGCTGCCATAAACTTGGGAATCAAATCTTTAGTTGTGTTTGGGGATTCAGCTTTGGTCATCAATCAGATCAAAGGAGAATGGGATACTAAGCATCCAAACCTCATCCCTTATAAAGAACATGTCTTGACATTGTTACCACATTTCGAGCAGATTACCTTCGAGCACTTCCGGCGAGAAGAAAATCAGCTAGCAGATGCTCTAGCTACAATGTCATCCATGTTTAAACTTAATTGGGATAACGAGGCTCCCTAGATCACCATTGAACGGATGGACGAACCCGCACACTATCACGAAATTAATACCGAAGAAGTAGTGGACCAGCCTTGGTTTCATGAAGTCAAAAGGTATCTCGGGGCCCAAGAATATCCAGAAGGAGCTTCAGTCAATGACAAAAAGATCTTAAGGAGATTCTCCGCTAAGTTCTTCCTAAGTAATGGCATCTTGTACAAATGCAATCATGATTCTATTCTGCTCCATTGTGTGGACAAGGCTGAGGCTGAAAGGATTATGGCTGAATTGCATGAAGGTACCTTTGGCACTCACTCTAGCGGGCATACGATGGCAAATAAAATTCTACGGGCAGGCTACTATTGGTCTACCATGGAAGCAGACTGCTATCAAAACTCCCGGACCTGTCATAAGTGTCACATCTATACAGACAAGGTGCACGTGCCTCTGGTTCCTCTAAATGTCTTAACAGCTCCTTGGCCCTTCGCTATGTGGGGAATCGACATGATTGGAGAGATCAAGCCTACAACATCCAATGGACACCGCTTCATTCTAGTGGCCATTGATTATTTCATAAAGTGGGTCGAAGCAGCTTCCTTCGCATCTGTTACTAAGAATGTTGTTGCCCGCTTTATCAAGCAGAATCTCATTTGCCGGTACGGTATCCCGGAAAGGATCATCATTGATAACGGTACAAACCTTAACAATACTATGATCACCGCCTTGTGTGAGCAGTTCAAGATTCAACATCATAATTCATCCCCCTATCGGCCAAAGATGAATGGTGCAGTCGAAGCTTCTAACAAAAACATTAATAAGATCATACAAAAAATGACAGTCACCTACAAGGACTGGCACGAGATGCTACTGTTTGCTCTCCACGGGTACCGTACCACGGCTCGCACATCAACTGGGGAAACACCTTATTCTTTGGTTTATGGCATGGAGGTTGTTTTACCTATCGAGGTTCAAATTCCCTCTTTGAGAATCATGAAGGATGCAGGTTTGAGTGAAGACGATTGGATCCAAACCCGACGTGATCAACTGAACTTAATTGATGAAAAAAGACTTACTGCTGTTTGCCATGGTCAAATGTATCAAAAACGAATGATCAAGGCTTTTAACAAGAAAGTCAGACGCCAGGTATATCAAGTTGGAGATCTAGTGATCAAGCGCATCATCTTGCCACAAAGTGATCCCAGGGGCAAATAGACTCCTACCTATGAAGGACCATTTGTAATCAAGAACATCTTTTCTGGTGGGGCGATGATCTTAACCACCATGGACGATAACGACCTGCCACACCCTGCGAACGCAGACATAGTCAAAAGATACTACGCATAAGAGACCCGCTAGGTTAACACACCTAGGCAAAACAAGGGCATCCCGGTGAACCAAAAAGTTCGGGCAAAAATTAGGGATAAAATAAAAAAATTTGTACACCCGGCAAGTTGAAAACCTAAAAGGGCAACTTGGGCAAAAAAGGGTTTCCCGGTGGACTGAAAACCCGAAAGGGCGGTCCAGGAAAAAATTAGGGAATTAAAGCGTATGACTATGTCTCGTCAGATCACTTTAAGGACAATCTCTTCACGGACAAACTCGGAGCTTCTGATCAATTCAATCATGTTCGGTCGAAGCAACAAATGGACAAGATATTCGGAGATACGGAGACTATAGCAGAATGGGAACCCCATGGGATTATTACACATAACTATCTTTCTTTGTGTAAATTTTTTCTTATTTATGACACCATCCTCTTACTAGGATGTCTGTCTCCTTTGTACAAAATACTTATTCAAAGTAAATACAAAGATATCTCTTTCAAAGTACAGAAAACTATTTGCCTTTTTCTTTACACGTGTTTTTATTTGCAAAAATGTCCAATGATTCATTAATGAACATATGCATTTGAACATAATTACTGTTTACAAATAAAAAAAGTGGAACAATTATTGACAGATGGAAAAAATAGGAAAACATCTCTAGGCTATTCCATGAACAATCCCTACAGTACATCATTAGGATCCCCAGTGGAGCTGAAACTTTCAATCCCCAATGAAAATCATCCAGTTTCTCCAGGTTCCCCCAGCAAGTTGTCTTGAAGCCTGAAAATCAACCAGATAACAGTTAACTTTTGTTTTTCCCCAACCTAGGATAACTCCCCTGTAGAGTGACAGACGACCGAAACTCCTGAACTTTTTCCAAACAGGAATAAGCTTTTCCCTGTAGAGTTTTTATTACTCCTCGATAGAACAAAGACTCCCGTCAATAATCCCCATTAGAAGTCATTAAAATTCTCTGGATTCCCCAGGCAGATTCCTCAAGAAGTATATGGAATTACTCTCACAACGGAATCCTCAGCAGCAGTCATTTTCCTCAGCAATACAGCAAATCAGCTTACATGCGCATACATTACATCCATATATTATAAACATTGATAAAGTACATATATTGCATCATACATTTCATGCAACATAACTTTGTGCTTCAGCTAATATTTTACCCTTTTCAGGATAAGATTAACAGCTACCATTAATAAATGATCTTAACTTCTAGATGCAGTACAGATACGCTCCAGGCAAGGATGCCATTCTGATACTCATTCAGATCTCAACTTCAGATACAATTCAGATACGCTCCAGACAAGGATGCCATCCTGATACTTATTCAAATTCCAAGTACAGATACAGTACAGATACACTCCAGACACGGAAGTCATTTTGTTACTCATTTAGACCTCAATTTCAAGATACAGTTCAAATACGCTCCATACACAGAAGCCATTCTGTTACTTATTCAGATTCAAGTACAGATACAGTACAGATACACTCCAGACACGGAAGTCATTATGTTACTCATTCAGACCTTAATTTCAAGATACAGTTCAGATACGCTCCAGACACGGAAGCCATTATGTTACTTATTCAGATTCAAGTACAAATACAGTACAGATACACTCCAGACACGGAAGTCATTATGTTACTCATTCAGACCTCAATTTCAAGATACAGTTCAAATACGCTCCATACACAGAAGCCATTCTGTTACTTATTCGGATTCAAGTACAGATACAGTACATATACACTCCAGACACGGAAGTCATTCTATTACTCATTCAGACCTCGATTTCAAGATACAGTACAGATACACTCCAGACACGGAGGTCATTCTGTTACTCATTCAGACCTCAATTTTAAGATACAGTTCAGATACGCTCCAGACACGAAAGCCATTATGTTACTTATTCAGATTCAAGTACAGATACAGTTCAGATACGCTCCAAATACGGACACCATTCTGATGCTTATTCTTTTGATTTACAACAAACATTCTTGGATGGAATCTACAAGCCCATCTCCAACAAGATTCTAACATCTCTCCAAATGGCATCTTTAAGCCCATTCCCTCAACTACACCTTTGTCAAGTGCAAATTTATGGGACTCTAGTGTCCAATTATCTTTTACCTTCGAGTCACGAACAGTAAAACTCGCCAATCTAACTCTTCAGGTTCAAGAAGATTGAACAGGGGCAGTTGTTGTACCCCAAAATTTTCCCTCCCATTTTTCATAGAATACACAACCCTAGGGTTTCTAGGATACTCAAGTTGGTTCATAAATCGACCAGGCAGATTCTCTTCTGTGGCAGTAAACCAGTGTGATACGGTGGGAGAACTGACTTGGGATTTTGCGTTTGTGTTCGCAAATGTTTCGGTTTAGCAAGAGTTGCCATCGACTTTTTATTTTATCCTAAGGAAAGGTCAAAAAGCACAGGAAAGACCTTTGAGATGTTTTCTTGGGTTCAGGAGTAGATTATGAAAAGGGAAGGTGCAAGCACCCTTTTCATCCATGGTTATCCATGGGCTCTTAGTTACTTGCTTAGATCACTTGTTTTGCTTTTCAATTGTTTGAACTGGTGCTTTTCAATTGTTTGAAATGGTGCTTTGTGTGTGATTTTGAAAGATGTTTTGAAAAGAGGCCATCGTTGTGGCAACCTTTGTAATGATTCTTGTTTGAATGTATACAAAGGTGTTTTTGCCTTTTGAAAAGTTTTCAATGTTTGAAAGTAGGGTTTTGAAATTGTGTTGTGAAGTGTGTTTTGAAAAATAGCAAGGATGTTTTTGCAAGCTTGATCAAGTAACTAAGAGCTATCTACCCTATTTTACTCAAAGATTTTTTTCTTATGTTTTTAACCCTTTTAACAGTGTTGTTTCACCATTGTATTTGGTGAACAACCTTGTGTTAGGATGTTAAACAGGACAGGCGTGGGTCATCGTATAGACCATGATAGCAATTGTGTCAAGTATTTTTGGCAATTTTCTTAAGGGACTTGATTATTTTGTTTAGGCAACTCATATAGCGTCATCGAGGGACTATGATCTTTCTTTTTTTGTTTTTTTTTTGTTTTGCCAAAGTACTTGACATGCAACCATGGCCCACTTTTGAAAGCAACAAGTGGATTGAAACCCTAGGGGTGCAAGTGTGCATTGTGTTTGTTCTTCATGCATGTTTATCTTGGATTAGGTCAAGCTAGTTGTTGATTTTTGCATACAAACCCTAGGTCTAACCATGGCATAATTGAAAGCATTTAAATGTGCGAGAATTTAAAGCCTACACTATTACAACATGATATAGGGGGGGTACAAATTTGAATTGGGGGTATTTGACAAGAAATTAAATTCTAAATTATTACAACCAAATCGAATGTATAAGACAATATTTAAATGTGCAATAATTAAACAAAATACAACAAATTAATGTTAGATAAAATGTATTATGCAAAAAGTTTTTATGTATGTAAAAATTATTTTTTAATGCGAAATGTAAATAATAATAAAAGGGTCAATTTTAATTATTTTATTATTTAGGGCAAAAACCCTAATTTTTGAATAAATAGTAGTATTTATTATTTATATGCAATAATGTATTGATTTGTACAAAAAATAAAAGTATATTGTAAAAATGATATTTTTAGTATAAAATATTAATAAAAATGAAAATGTAATATTTTTGTATTTTTCCCTAATTATTTAATAAAATAAAGTATATAAGTATATATATATATATATATATATATATTATTAAACATATTAAATATATAAAAATTAATTATTTACAAAAATGTGTATATTCAAGAAAATATTTTTTTAAATATAAATAAAATAATAAATGAAAATGAACATATTTTTTACATTATTCTTTAAGTTTTAATAAAAGAAAATAAATTATTTACATATTTATACTAGTAAAATAAAAATAAATATCAAATAAATATGAAAAAATATAAAAATAATTTCTTGGCATTTTTTATATTTGAACAAAAAATAATAAAGTCAGAATAAAAAATAAAAATATCAAAATGACAAGTATACAAATAAATGGGCCATGGGGGGTGTAAACTGAAAAATGGGGTGTTAGAAGCAAAAATGACCAGGCTCAGCCCAATCAGACTTCATCTTCTTCCTTGGTTCACAAAAACGCGCGTTTTGTACATCAACTGCTATCTCCTGATTCTTTGATTTTTTTGGCAAAACTCATAACATGAAACTTGTAGAGCATCAAACAACGAATCTAACCATATAAAAAACTTAAGCTAACTCTCAAAGACCACAGAGAATTTCTCTGGCCTTAATTTCTAACCTAGTTTTTTCAGAAAGTTCATGGATGAAATTCTCCTAGCACGATTAATATAAATGAAAACTAAGCATATGTATGGCTTCAGGGATATGAATACAACATCTTTCATTCACAAACCTAGGTCTAACTATTCCTAAATAGAGAGATAGAAGTTCATGAAATACCTGTTTCAGTTGACTTCGAGCTGGACAATGCAGCAACTTCCAAGGGTGCTTGAGCTTCTTTTGAGCTTGCCTGAGGTCCACTGAAGCTTTTCCAATGCTTGGCTTGTTTTGAAGTAGCCTGAATCGTGCTACAGAACTCAACCTGCAAAGCTTTGAAACAAAAATGGAAATGTGTGTTAAGGGTGTTACAGCTAGCAATGGATGATCTGGATAGCTTAGGTATGTTGGTTGGAAGGTGTTTGAAGTATCTCTAGGCAAAACACACGATGGAATTTGAAGATGGCTTGCAAAATGCAGAATTGGCCCTGTTTTGCAAGAAAATGGGGAATTTGTGCACTAGGAGTTTTCAGAGGCAAAGGGGTCGTGTTTCTGGCTTGTTAGGAGGTATCAAACTTGTTTGCAATGTTTGTGTAAGTTGGTTTTAACAGATGTGAGAGATGGCTTGTGGTTTGCCACTTTTCTTCTTCTTGAAGCAAGAGTGTATATTTGTTCAATGCAGGCTTGTACAAGTCCTATATCATGCTGCACATTTTGCTCCTGGTTACTGGAATTGGTAGATTTGATCTTGCCTCAGAGATCTGGCCCCATGCCTCAAGGATCTTGTTTTGACATAAAGTGAAGTTTAAGCAAAAATGGCATTGTTACTTTTTCCATTTAAGGCTTAATCTAGTGTATAATTCTCTAATGACCAAGACAATACCTTAGCTCAATGGATATGCATTAAATTATGGAGTACAAACTGGTTTTGAGGCCTGTAATTGTGAACCAAGCTAGCTAGATCAGATTTGCAATTTGGTATGAACATGTATTGGCCATGGATCAAATTGAGTTTTTTCCAACTTCAAGCATTCGATTCTCTCTAACCACAAGGGTTTTTGGGGAGTTCTTGGACAATTTGGAAAGCTTGGAACATGTACTATAATCCATCTTTGAAATGCAACTTGAAAATCCAAGTGGAACTATGTGAAAAATGGCCAAGAAGATGGGTCAAAATCCTGCCTAAATTAGGGCAAAATTTCTCTAAGTTAAAAGTTTTAGATACCCTTGTTCCAAAAATCATAACTTGAGATACAAGCCTCTTTTGAGAAAACTTTGTGAATAAAAGTTGTAGACTTTGTGATGGACTACAACTTTAATGTTGCAAGTTTTGTTTGAATCCATTTGCATCTTGGTGAAAAAATGGGACAAAGTTAGGAAAAAATAAGAAAATTTCATAACTTAGAAAATTTCTAAGTTATGAAATTTTTCCATTTTAAACCCTAATTTGCATTTTTGGTTTTCTTGATGAACAAGTTTCATAATTTGACATGTCTTGGTGAAAAATGACTCTTGGCACTTGATTTTGACCAAAAAGTCAAAGTTTGACTTTTCAGTGTACAGTCAAATTTTGATCAGTTGACTGAAAAATTCATCTGTCAATCCTATGCATTTGAGATCTTTTGAACTTGTTGAATGGGTCAAGACAATTTCATTGAGTCCTTGAGTCCATGTGTGAGCTTGATTTGCCATTGTCTAGGTCAAACAGTCAAAAATTGCCTTTGTGCAGTCAAAACCCTAAAAATGACCATTTTGCCCTTTTGATGATCTGATCAAATGTCTTGTGGAATTGTGATCCAAACTTGATCAAATGGTTCATATGAGTTCATAATGTTGATGTGGGTCAAAATTCATGAGGTTTGACTTTCAATTGGCCACAGTTGACTTTTCCCCCAATACATCTGATTTCTAGGTCAACTGTCCAATTAACTGGGCAAAAATTTGAATCAAGGCTTGAAACTTGGTATGGACAAACTTGCGAGTCCAATATGAAGTATGAAAGTAATTTTGGGCATTGTAGGTCAAAACATCCATGTGCAAACTCAAATCCTAATTTAGGTCAACAGTGCAAGGAGGTGTCTTGAGCAGAGCAAACCCTAACTTGATCTTGAATTCCAAGAGTCTTGTGATGAGAAATGTTGATGAAATGAGAGGGAAAATTTTGGGGTAAAACAACCAGAAATTAGGGTTTTTATTGCAATTCTCAAAATAAAATGAGTTCTCAAAGATTCAATTGGCTTTCACAGGTCTTCATGCTTCCTCAGGTTTACTGAAAAAAGATAATGTTTGTTCTCAAGGCATGATTTGTTTGGGACAAGAGATGGAGATTAAGACTATTATTTAGGACAATCATGATTGTGGGATCCAAGTTGACCAGATGATTTGCATCCTTAAAACATTTGTTTGGTTAGGAAATGGAATATACAGTGCGTGTTTGTTTGGAATGCAGTTACAAAATTAGTGGGATTACTTGGAATTTAAGTTACCAGACTAGAGCGTTTTGTTTCAAGTATCTTGATTGGGAATTTCAAAATTCAAATATGATGCGAGGAGAAATGACAAGTTGTTGTTGATAAAGGATTTCAAGTGACACCAGAACA
The DNA here is from genome assembly GCA_948472305.1 of Vicia faba. Taxonomy (NCBI): domain Eukaryota; kingdom Viridiplantae; phylum Streptophyta; class Magnoliopsida; order Fabales; family Fabaceae; genus Vicia; species Vicia faba. The sequence continues at coordinate 1,108,284,702 of OX451741.1, forward strand.
TTTCATGAGATTTTCTCCAAATTCATACATTGTTACAAAACAATTTATTCTTTTAAATACTTTATGTTTTACAGCTTATCGTATTTGAAGATGAATTGGTACAATTATTGGATACAATACAAGAATGATTTTTCTAAATTACAAAGAAAATCCAAATGTTTGAATGGCCTAGGAAAATTAATCTTTGCCTAAGCTTGTCTGAAGATTGAAGTCGTATCTAATTCTTTTGTTTATCTCCAAAGACCTCCATGCTTGCCACAGATTTCTTGCCTTCCTTGCTTTGTCATATCCATTTTTCTCACATGAAAATAAAATAAAGAAAATGTGATTAGTACAAAATCATATGGGCATGAGCAAGAATTTTTCAAAAAAAAAGCATTCATCATTAAGGTTTGCAAAGTGGAATCAGAAGGCCATTTTATTTCATCACAATCTATTTCCTATTTGCAAATCACAAGAAGGTTACCCTTCTTGGTTCACAAAAAGAAAGAAACAAACAAATGCTACAAAGTTGTCCAAACAAGCAGAAATGCTACAAAGTTGTCCAAACAAGCAGAAATGCTATAAAGCTGTCCAAACAAATGCTACAAGTTGTCCAAACAAATGCAAGCAAACTGAATCAAACAAAATGCAAGCAAATTGTCCAAACAAAATACAAGCAAACTGAACCAAACAGCAGCGCAAACTGGACAACAAACAAGCAGCCTCGCAAACAACAAACAGCATCAACAAAAGCTAAAGCAGGCAGCAGTGCAGAAGTATGGCAACATAAATAGCTAAGTCAAATAGCAAAGCTTGCTTGAGAAGCATAAAGTCATCATTTTCCATGCAAACCTTTTAGAATTAGAAAAAAAAGGCAAAAGAGCAATTTGCTTTCTTATTGTCATTGAGAGAGAAGAGAGGAAAGAAGTCACCTAGGTTATTGGAATGCACAGCCTTGCTGCCCTGCCTGTCACAAGTTGCATAGAATGTGCTAAAAAACAAAACTGCAATCAAAAAGCCATAAGGATAATATACTAAAATATTCAATTTTGTGGTTTCCCACCATTTTGAATATGGAGAGCAGAAACAGAGTCAATATAACAGGAAGGAGGTCAATAGAAAGAAAGACGGTTGACAAGTCTCAAATAGAAAAAACCAGTAGCCATCCTCAAATACAAAAAAACCTGTCAAAACCTCAAGACTCAAAAAACACAACTCTCAAGCGAAAAAGAGAGAAACATCACCAAACTCAAAAAAACTTGTGACAAGTCTAAAACAACCAGAACTAGTACCAAAATTCCAAAGGCCTAAAACCAAAACAGCAAACCAGTAACATCATCAAAAAACCTGTCAAACCTAAAAACTCCAACAAAACAGCAAACCAGTAACATCATCAAAAAAAACTGTCAAACCTAAAAACTCCAACAAAACACAAGCCTCAAACTAAAAATCTCAACACTGTAACTAAAACCTGTAAAAAATCCAAAACCAAAAATCTCAACATTGTAACTAAAACCTGTCAAAAATCCAAAACCAAAAATCTCAACATTGTAACCAAAACCTGTCAAACATCCAAAACCTGTAAAACTCCAAACTTGTGCCCAGTTTCACAAGCTCGAAACACCATTAAACCATCATCAACCAAACCTGTAACAAGTCTAAAACAACCAGAACTAGAGCCAAGCCTCAAACACAAACCTGATAAACATCCACAAAACCAAAACTCCAAAAACCATTACACATTATCAAAAAACAGAAAATACAGTACCAAAGCCCCAAAACCTAAGGCCAGTTAACCATCCAACAAAACAATCACAAAAATCCCAAGATCCAGAAAACTGTTAGTCACCATCATTCAAAGAAAAATAGAAGAAGTTACCAACGAGTCAGAATACCCAAGCCTTCATCCTCATCTCCTCACCTCGTGCAACTCCCGCCACCAAGGAACGTCGTCCTCAATCTCACCGTCCCCTTCCATTTCACAGAAATAACTTCAACAGGTATGGTTTCCCTCTCTTTCCCAAATCTTCCATGATCATGTATTTTCATGCATTTAAAAGAGCAAGCTTAATTAACTGAAAACATGACAAGATAATAAAAATAATCAACGAAATTTGTAAAATTTTGAAAGAACAGAATCTCACCCTTTTTCAAAGAAAGTCGCTAGAACTCGATTAGGGAGGCGAGGCGGTTGCGTTCCGGTAACAGAGAGTTTAGAGGAGGTCAAGGACAAATCAATTTCATTTATTTTAGGTTTAGATCCAATTAGGGTTTCAAAGAGATGCAAATCACGGTGAGATAAGGAGAGATTATGTTACTGAATAGGGTGATTCAGCCATGAGGCTAGACAGGGACAAGTAGTGAGATTTGTGTAGAGGTTTTCAGTAAAAATGGAAGAGTTTGAATGAAGAAGATGAGAGCGGCGCCGCTGTGAATTACAAAGGGTTCCAACCCTAATTTTGTTTTTCCCTTAATCAGCAACTAAGTGACACTTAGGAAATCTGGGCTTGCTTGTTGTTAACCCATAAGCCCATTCGCCTTTACTGGTCTTACCCCCCCCCCCCCCCCTAGGCTTGTTTTGTTAACAGTAAGAACAACATTTTTGTTTGGGCCTCATTCTCAAATCCCTTAAGCCCACTGCATTTTTTTAGTTTAATTTGTTTTCTTTTACATCTTTTTTTTTATTATACAAATACTAATAAAACTTGAATTATTTTTATTAGTTTGATTTAGGTTTTCTTGTAAATATTTTTTTATCATTCTCTTTCTCTAATAAATTTTGCTTTTTAATTCAATTGATATAATAAAACACAAAAAAAAAAATAAGACTTAGTTTTGTCATTTCTTTAATTTATTTTGTCATTTACATAATTAAAAAAACACAAAAAGATAATGCATGCGATTTTAATTTAATCAATTATTTTTATTTTTAGAATAGGTTTTACTTTTCTCTTTTCAAGTAAATACTTAACATTTCATTTCCATATTTTATTGATTTTATTTTCATGGATTATCATAGCTTTAATTAAATCGCACAAAATTCGATTTGGTTGTATTGCTTGTTATTCAGACATTTCTATCTCATTTGATTCATCCCCATTTGTAAAATTTGTACCCACATTCCCGAAAATTTTGTAATAGCGTAGAATTTCAATTCCCGCAATTTATTGTTTTCCATATATTGTATAGTAATTAGGCGTGTATGGTAAGATTCAAAATCAATCGCTAGATGACCTAATCAAAGAATAAAATAACTTGAAACCAACACACTTTTTCGCACGCGCACCTCTAGGGTAACCTCGCCCGTTTCCTCTAAATACAATCATGTCCCTCGAATATGGGACGCTCTAGCAATGACCCTTCGATAAAAAAGATCGTAGTCCCTCGATGTTGCCTTCGATTAAAACAATCTCGTCCCTTACAAAAATTGCTAAAGCGTCTCACAAGGTGCCTTCGATGATTGTAAAATTGACCCGCGCTTGTCCCTTCACATCCAACGATGGGGATTCTTACCAAATCAATGGTAAGATAGCACCATTAAAAGGAAGAAAAAGAATAATTTAAGACTTTTTGAGTAAATAGATTCGCTCTTAGTTACTCGCTTGCTCACGATAAAAAAATTTACACCTAAACTTTCATTTTAAAACATTTTTAAAAAGACAAAACATTTTGTATACGTTCTTATAGAGACGAGAACCATTGCAAAACATCTTTTCAAAACACTTTCCGAAACACGATTCACAAACACATCTTTGAACCACTTTTTGAAACAAAACTTTGTATACGTTCTTATAGAGACGAGAACCATTACAAAGAGATTTTTTTTCAAAATACTTTCCAAACCCACACCACAAGCACACTGTCAAATGAAAGCAAGTGATCTAAACGAGTAACTAAGAGCCCATGGAAAACCATGGATGAAAAGTGTGCTAATACCTTCCCTTTTCATAATCTACCCCCAAACCCGAGAAATAATCTCGAAAGGTATTTCCTGTGCTTTTTTACCTTTCCTTTTGGATAAAAGAAAAGTCGGTGGCGACTCTTGCTATCCGCACAAGTGCGATCGAAATGCAAAATATTCAATTCAGTTCTCCCACCGTATCACACTTGCTAGATCACTTGCTTTTGTTTTGAAATTGTGCTTTGTGTGGTGTTTGAAAGTATTTTGTAAAAGAGGTCATTGTTTAGGAAATCTTTGTAATGATTCTTGTTCGTAAGAATGTGTACAAAGATGTTTGTCTTTTTGAAAATGTTTTCAATGTTTGTAAGAATGTTTGAAAATGTGTGTGTGTTTGTTTTTGAAAATATCAAGGATAATTGTTTTGAAATGGAGCAAGTAACTAGAAGTAATCTACCTACTCAAATGTCTTTCTTGTTCATTTTCTTTTCCTTTAACATTATTGTCTTACCATTGATTTGGTAAGCAACCCTATCTTTGGATGTAAACGGGACGGGCGCGGGCCATCGTATAACCATGATTAGCAATGTTGCAAAGTATCTTAGCATTTTTTGAGGGACCAAGATCATTTTGTAAGGCAACTTTGAACAGCGTCATTGAGGGACTATGATCTTATACTTGTTTGTTTTACCAAGATACTTCGCATGCGTAATATGGCCATTTTTGTATAAGGCAACCAAGTGGAGTAACCCTAAAGATGCTTGTGTGCAGGAGTGTTATTTTCATGCTTGATTTTGTCTTGGATTAGGGTTTTCTATTTGATTTGCTTTTATCTTTCCATTCAAACCCTAATTACTAGCATGTCATATGAAAGCGATAAATTGCGTAATTTAAAGATTACTATGCTATTACAACATTTTATGGGAGGAGGTATACAAATTATGAATGGAGATTTGCAATAATGTAAACCTAATTTAATCTATTACAACCAAATCAAATTTGTACGAATATTTAAATAAATAAAATACAATATAAATTAAATATGCAATGGTATGTATATGCAAGAAATGATTTTTGTTTTTGTTGTTTTTTATATGAAAAAGATTTTTGAACTAAACTTAATAATTTAAGAAAAGGAAATTATTCTTATATATTGATTAATCCTAATTCTAGTTTATTAAAAGAAAATCAAGTCCTTTAAATATCATTATTTGTGCACTTTTTTTGTCTTAAAATAATAAATAATATTTATGAAAGTATTTGGTCTTTTTATATGTCAAAATAAATATTTACAAGTGTGAAGGAAAAGAAATAAAAACTAATCTAAATCCATTTTATTTTACAAGTTTATTTAAGAAATATAGTTAATGTAAAATTTAATAAAAATATTTTTTATGTGAAAATAAAATAAATGCAATATTTATCATGTTTTATATTTTTATGAATTTTTATGTTAAGAAATATAGTATTTAATAAATTAAAAATGAAAATAAAAAAATAAATAATAAAATGTATGGGCCAGGGGTGTCCTGAGTAAACAGGAGATAATGTGTTAGAAAAAATATGAGGCCCATACATGTTGAGCCCACGCTGCCAAAAATGTCAAAAATGAAATTGAAAAAATAAGAAAAGTGCAAAAGGCAGCGCCAAGGTTCGAACCCACGACCTATTCATTTTCAGCGCGCTGCCTTGCCACTGGGTTGACTATACATCCGTTAGTTCAAATGAAACAAAAAATAGATAACACATAACGCCTCTTTGCCCTGTACTTCATCTTCTTCCTCAAGCCAGTCGGACCCCCTGTATCTTTCTCATTTCTCCATGAAAATGGAAACTTCAAACATGAAAATGGTAGTACTCTTTCCCACGATTTCAACCATGTAACTCATGTAAACTAACAATCAATGATCAAAGCTAATTTCAATGGCCCTAATTTTAAACCTAATTTTTACAGAAATTTGAACTCTAAAATTCTCTATACACAATGAATATAAATGAAATCTATGAACATAGTTGGTTTTAGCACAAGGATGTCTACATTTTATCTTCACAAATCGTGACCAATAGATGCATGTATGAAGAGATAGAAGTTGGAGTTCTTACCTCTTTCAGCTGAAATCGTGAATGGAGTTTGAGTGAGTTTTATGAAGGCCTGAAGATCCCTTTAGCTTGCCTGGACCTCCCTGAGTATGTTCCAATCTTTACCTTGTCTTGAAAGTGCCTGAATCTCCCTATCCAAGTCAACCTGCAAACTTGAAAAACAAAAATGGCAGATGGAGAAGAAGGAGTTACAGTGAAGGGATGATGGTCTGGAACACTTAGATATGAGGTAGGTTAAGTGTTTAAGTGATTAGAACTTGAAACGCACGAGTAGATTTTTGGATTGCTATGCTTGGTATCAAACTGCAAGTTATGGCAGGTTTTTGGTGATATGGAGTTTTAGAGAGTTTCTGGCCTTGATCAATCGTGTGTTAGGTTGTAATATGTTTGTGTATAAGTATAGAGAAGGTTTCCAATCCACTCCGCAACAGATTTCAGAGTTATAGGCTTTTTGCACTCTTACTTGCTTTTTAAGAAAAGTGAGGAGAAAACTCTCTATATGCTTGTACAAGCCTGGTTTGAGTTGGTACAAGTCCTAGACACTTTGCTTTTTGTTTATAGGACTTGTGTGTGCATAAGGAATAGGTACAAAGCTCAAGAAGTTGACAAATGCAAAAGTGGTGCTTTTCTAAAATGGAAATGGCAACTTTGTGCCATTTATGGAATTAAAGCTTGGACAAAGACTCTTATGCTTGGATTAAGGCTTTATCAACTGTGTAAGCATTAAATTATGAAGTGAGAAACAAGTTTGAGGCCTGTAGATCAAGGATTATGCAGCCTAGGTTCAGATTTGAGTTTTGTTCTTCATGAAATGGCTTGAAATCAAAGTGAGAAATTGCCAACTTCATCTCTTCGATTCTCCCTACTCAATAATGATATCAAGTAGTTATTGGACATTTTGGAAAGCTTGCAATGTGATCTATAAATCATATTTGAAATGCTTTTCAATATTCCCCTTGGAACTAGGTGAAAAGTTGTCATGAAGTTAGATCAAAAACCTGCCTAAATTAGGGCAAAATTTCACTAAGTTATTTTAGTTCATGGACATGTATTCACAAAATTATATCTTGAGATCCAAGCATCTTTAGGGAAAAATGTGTGAAGAAAAGTTGTATATTTCATAGAGATCTACAACTTTCATGTTGGTAACTTTCTTTGAATCATCTTGTATCATGGTGAGAATTTGGCTTAAAGTTGAGAAAAAATAAGAAATTTTCTATACTTAGAAAATTTTCTAAGTTAAGAAATTTTCAAATTTTAAAACAAAATCTTCAATCTTTGATTCCTTGATGAACAAGTTTCATATTTTGACATGCTTTGATGAATTGTGATCCTTGGCATTTGATTTTGACCAAAAATTCAAAGTTTGACTTTTCAGTATACAATTGACTTTTAATCAGTTCACTGCAAATTTCATCTGTCAATCCAATGGAATTGCAATGTTTTGAACCATGTCAATATGTCAAGGTGATACAATTGAACCATTAAAATCATGCTTCAAACCAATTGGTCATTTGCTAGGTCAAAATCAGAAATTGCCCTTTCTCAATCAAAACCCTAATTTTGACCATTTTGACCATTTGATGATTTGATCAAATTTATTGAGGAATTGTGGTCCAAACTTGATAAAATGATACATATGAGTCTAAAATGTTGATGTGGATCAAAAATTATGAAGTTTGACTGTAAATTGGCCATGGTTGACTTTTTCCTCAATACAACTGATTTTTAGGTCAACTGTCCAATTGACTGATCAAAAATGTGATTCAAGGCTTGAAACTTAACATGAGTAATCTTAGGGGTCCATAATGATACTTGAAAGCCATATGAAACATTTATAGTCCAAAAATCCTTGTGCAATCCCAAACCCTAATTTTGGGTCATCAGGGCATGATGAGATGTCTTGAGCTGGTCAAACCCTAATCCAGTCTTGAGTCAAAGAGATCTTGTGAGAAAATCTTGATAAATGAGAGGGAAATTTTTTGGGTACAACACTCGTGAATTTAGAGAATGCGACCTCGTGCTTAGGAAGATCATGTCTTTTAACGTTGATTCTAGGGGCAAGTGGACTCCCAATTTTGAAGGCCCATATGCTGTCAAGAAAGCCTTCTCTGGCGGTGCATTAATTCTTGAAACTATAGATGGCGAGGAGTTCCCACGTCCCATGAACACTGATGCAGTCAAGAAATACTTCGCCTAAAGAAATAAAAGAACAACTCGCTAAGTTGAAAACCCAAAAGGGCGGCTTAGTAAAAAAAGAGCATCTCGGTAGGCCGAAAACCCGAAAGGGCGGTCTAGGCAAAAATTAGAGACATAAACAAAATAAAATTTCCTGCTAAGTTGAAAACCCACAGGGGAAGTGTGATACGGTGGGAGAACTGACTTGAGGTTTTGCATTTTATCACAAATGTTGCGGTTTAGCAAGAGTCGCCACCGACTTTTCTTTTATCCAAAAGGAAAGGTGAAAAAGCACAGGAAAGACCTTTGAGATGTTTTCTTGAGTTCGGGGGGTAGATTATGAAAAGGGAAGGTATTAGCACCCTTTTCATCCATGGTTTTCCATGGGATCTTAGTTACTTGCATGATTTCAAAAGTTATGGACTTTCTTGGCAAGTCACTACACCAGACAAGACTTGATCGTTGAAGCAACAATCTTCTCGGATCCTCATCATACTTCAATAGAAGCTGCTGCTCAGGATTTCAAAAGTTGTTAGAGTGGATAATGGTCATTGTATCTCAATGTATCTTTTCCATTATATATTACTATTTTCTGAACTTTGTAATCATCCATGGAGTCTCGCCATTCGCAAACTACCATTCTATTAATGAAATTTGAGCTTTTGCCCAATTCTTTGTACTTCTTATTTTATTTAGCTTGCAAAGACTCCATTTATTATTGATAATAACTTTCAAAGCGAAAAGATTAAATAACAAAATTGATTTTCAAAAAGAATTTACAATTTGCTTTTACTTTAAAATTTGTGACGCAAGAGAAAACAAAAAAAAAACAAAAAAAAAAACAAAAGTGGTGATCCCGGGAATGGACGAACTCCAGTTGTTTTAATAAGTTTTGTTTCCCGGGGAAGTTTTTCTCAAGATGTTTTCGCTGTATTGGGTTTGTGACTCCAGTATCCCCGATCAAGTTTTGGTGCATTTCTTCTCTTTTCTGGGTTTGCATGATATGAAGATTCAATCCAAGATTTCTCCAGTAAAGAACATTTACTAGTTTCCCCTTTGTGAATGTGGTGTTGACCTCCTCAATAAAGTCGGCACGAACTCCCCAATGATTGTTTTGATAATTTGGTGTCAGTCTGCTCTACTTGAAGTTGATTTTCCAAATCCCCAGTAGAAGCGTTACTTTTGAAAATATTTGATTCCCCGTTGAAGTCTAAGTGTTATTCCTTGGTAAAGCCTGGGAGAGGATGTTGTATCTCTGTATTTGTACTTTTTGGTCGCTATGTTTTGTTTACTTTCGAATTACGTTTCTCCCCAGTAAAGTTAAGCCAGGAAGTAGGTTTTGTTTCCTCAGTTGGCGCTTACTCTTTTTGGAATGTTCGTATTGGATGTGATTTAGCCGAGTGTTGGTTATGCTCGAGTTGGTTTTGCTTAGTTACTCCCAGTGTTATATATCTATTTTGTCAGCATATGCACGATAATACCATACATTCATACATACATCATGCATAGTTAAAATTGGCAAATCATTGCTCATTCATACCCGTTGTTATCTTGTTGCTATATTACCCTGTTTTGTAGAGTTGTGGTGTCCTCTCTCTAATAGAGTGTCGGCCTTAAGCAGAAAGTGTATATTCTTTCAATTTCCCCACTGAGTTATCCCTCGTGGAAGATTTTGCTTTAACCTTCCTGTGCAACTCTTTGTCTGGATAGATTGGGTTTCCCTCTTGGGTTTATTTCTAAAAGAATGTATTTTGGTAGACTGTTTTACTCCAGTTTATTTATGGATTGAATCTTTGTTGTCTAGCAGTATTATTACTTTGGATTTCCGCAAGCTTTGAGTTTTAGTTTGAGAATGTGCATTTATTTTGCACGAGAACACCTTTATATCCTCGGCAAGAATATATTGGCATTTCCCCAGGAAGTCATGATTCATTCCCCAAGAAGCCATATTGCTTTCCCCAGGAAGCCATTTTTACAACCCTTCCTATAACAACTAGCAGCGAGCCTCTTTATTTGAGCAACTTGTACTTCCCTGAAAAATTCGACGTGACTTTTTTTCTATCTTCTCTATGAGTTGATAGTTTGCAGTCTGTTGTTAAATTACTCCAGTGGATGGCACGACTTTCAATATCGCAGAGACAATTCATTGTGAAATATTTGCAAGTGATAGTCTCTTTATTTGAGACAGCTTATACATTACCCTTTCTAGGCATAGTGCCTTGGTTAAAGAAGAAGTTGAGACCCACTTTAGGTGAAACACCGAAATTTTGGGGAAACTTGTTTTCTCTTTCTACCTTCAGTGGAAGTTGGTAGGTCACCTTCAATGAAAGTTGGTGATTGTTATCTTTTTGCTACCTTCAGTGAATGTTGGTAGTTCATCATCAGTGAATGATGATGCTATAATGTATTCTCTTTCTACCTTCAGTGAAAGTTGGTAGGTCTTCGGTAGTGAACGTCGATGATTGTTATCTTTTTGCTACCTTCAGTGAACGTTGGTAGTTCATCGTCAGTGAACGGCGATGCTATGCTATATTCTCTTTCTACCTTCAGTGAAAGTTGGTAGGTCTTCGGCAGTGAATGTCGATGATTGTTATCTTTTTCCTACCTTCAGTGAACATTGGTAGTTCATCGTCAGTGAACGGTGATGCTATGATATATTCTCTTTCTACCTTCAGTGAAAGTTGGTACGTCTTCGACAGTGAACTTCGATGATTGTTATTTTTTTGCTACCTTCAGTGAACGTTGGTAGTTCATCGTCAGTGAACGGCGATGCTATGATATATTCTCTTTCTACCTCCAGTGAAAGTTGGTAGCTCTTCGGCAGTGAACGTTGATGGTTGTTATCTTTTTGCTACCTTCAGTGAATGTTGGTAGTTCATCTTCAATGAACGGAGATGTATGATATATTCTCTTTCTACCTTCAGTGAAAGTTGGTAGGTCTTCGGCAGTGAACGTCGATGATTGTTATCTTTTTGCTACCTTCAGTGAATGTTGGTAGTTCATCGTCAGTGAACGATGATGCTATGATATATTCTCTTTCTACCTTCAGTGAAAGTTGGTAGGTCTTAGGCAGTGAATGTCGATGATTGTTATCTTTTTGCTAACTTTAGTGAACGTTGGTAGTTCATCGTCAGTGAATGGTGATGCTATGATATATTCTCTTTCTACCTTCAGTGAAAGTTGGTAGGTCACCTTCAGTGAAAGTTGGTGATTGTTATCTTTTTGCTACCCTCAGTGAACGTTGGTAGTTCACTGTCAGTAAACGGCAGTGTTATTATATTTTCTTTTCTCTCTACCTTTAGTGATAGTTGGTAGTTCATCGGCAGTGAACATCGATGGTTTTTTCTCTCGACCTTAGGTGAACGTTGGTAGCTCACCATCAGTGAACATCAGTGTTGTTATTTCTTCCCTCTTCCTACCTTCAGTGAATGTTGGTAGCTTCACCTTCAGTAGAAGTCGGTGTGTCCTTGACCTCTTTATCACTCTCTATAAGTCAGGTCGTTCGATCTACCAGTGATTTATTTTCCTGGTCGGGTTTCTCTTTTGTTTATATATTTCCTTTGTTGCATCCCCAATGGTGTTTTGCATCTCTTTGGTTTTGTTCATAAGCATTCATGCTCATAAGCATTGCACGACATCTTAGGGCCAAAAATAGGGTTTGTTTTATATTTAAGTATCTTAGATCGCGTCGACACGGAGATTTTTAACCTTCATATCTCCGGATAGAAGAAACTTAAATAAGGGCAGTTGTTGTACCCTAATTTTTGCCCCTAAGAACCCTTCATCATACCATATTGATTCAATCACAACAAGATCACATTAGGGTTCTTGGTTCTTCTCCCTACCTTTAGCTTTGCTCTTTGAGGAATCACCAAGCACCTTGACTTGTTTACTTTTGTGATCATGAATGTTTTGTCTTGACTTTTCCTTTTAATTAATAAAATGCAATGTTGGTTTGTCTTGCTTGTTACTAATGTAGGTAAAGGCAATGAGATTTATCAAGTTACTCCATGGGTTCATGAGTTTATTTCCATTCCCTAGGAAATAAAGCTTGAGAAGTCCTAACCTCACCAATGAAGTTGTTTTGGAAGGAATGGCATGACAAGGTTTATTTTGGTTCACTATATTTCAAAGTTATCAATATTGATTCAAAAGTACAAGGGGTTGATTGAAGAAGTTGTCATGGTTGGACAAGGCCTTGTTCCCATTGATCACAAGTGCATATTTCCCTCATTTATTAAGATATGTAAGTGGTTTTGATGGCTATGAGTTATCATTTTCATCCTAAAAAACTTCTATTTACAAAGCAATTGTGTTGGTATAAGAAGTTTGTTCAAAATTGTCAAAGTTCCTCAAAGCATCTTCTTAATCTAGGAGCTAGGGTTTTGAACTTCAAAGAAGCATATCTTGCTCATATTTTGGTATTTTTGAGTGATTCCAAAGACATACTTATCTTCAAATGTTTATCAACAAATCACTTCAAAAGTTTCAAGGAGTTTTCATGTGGAAGAAACTTTATGATGAAGAAAGATTACAAGTCCTCCAGATGAACCCCCATTTTCCCATGTGTGACTTCAAATGATCATAACTTGGTCAATTTTTATCACCATGAGCCCACTCTTTTTCCACAATGATCTTGAGAATGTGAAATGTATTCCTTCTTTTATGTGCAAAGTGATAAAATGGATGGAAGATGCCATAAGGATATAAAAGATTATAGGTAATTTCATGATTTTTACCAACTACAACAATTCATAACTCTCTCAATTTTTGGATATTTTTAATGGTTCAAGTTTCAAAATGTCATTCAATAGGTCTATTTCATGCCATATTTTTTGGTCAAGAACAAATTCCAAGTGGAAAGCCATGTTTGGATGCAAACTATTATAGGTCACTTTTGAAGAAAATTTTGAAATATTTCTAAGTATGGAAAGTCAACCTTTTTTCCCCAATTTTGACTCAATGCAACTTTCAGCTCAAGCATCCATTTGATTCCATTCTTTTTCCATTGCAAAGCTTGTAATCTAATCTTTCTAAAGCATCGAGAATCATGTCTTAAGACCCCTTGAGCTGAGAATGCCATTGGATTGAACTTGGTAACTTGGAGCTGAAGTTTCTTCATAAGTCCGAATTTGAAATTCATGTTTTGGGCTCTAAACATAAAATTAGCACGCGTTTGTGATCTAAACATGTTAAACCAAGTTGCCAAAGTGGATTAGAGCCATAAAACGGAAGGATTGGATGAGTTTTGATGGAAATCAAACCATACTTTGCTCGTGCATCAGGTTCACACGATTTCCCTCCAAACTTCATCATTTCACACGCTTGAACATTCCATTTGATTCCCTATAAATAAAGGGTCATCCCCCATTCATTTCCTCAAGCTTTGAGAGCCAAAAATACTCTGTCAAAACCTCATACGAGCTTGAAATTTTTGAAATCAGTTTCTGAGATTCCAGCCTTTTCCTCCAAAATTCTTTGCATATTCATCTTCCTTAAGCATCATACAAACTCTCCAGCACTTAAACCAAGCAAAACGAGCTATAATCCAAGCTACAAAAGTCTAGTTTCAAAGCTTCTTTCTTGAACTTCGAAAAGGTATAATTCTCCACATTTGGATCCAAATAAAGCACTAACCTGTTCTACTCCTTCTCCTGATTCTAGTGCTTCTTACAATTTTTAAATCCATTGAGAATTGAGAGAGAAATCTCAAATTGTAGGTGCTCGCTATTTTCTGGGTTTTTGATTCATATCTCTTTGTATACTTTATACAAATTTGGCGCGATAGTGGTGTTAGGATCGTCTTGAAGAGGCGGATCCAATGATACAAGTTTGGGATCCTAATTTTACCGTTTGAGGGATCTCACAAAATCTCCATTGCAGGGTGGCTGGAGGTTGAACATGATGACATGTCTCGTCTCAGCCAATGATAGCGTGCCAGGCATTTTAATTTCATTAGTTGCCTCTTTTCTGATTCCCTACGCATCTCACTAAGGTCCATACCAAACACAACGCATCTGGTCCATTGGATTAGCTTACTAACGCGTTTTAATTATGATCTGATGACCCATATCTTTTTGGTTTTATTTTATTTTTTGATTTTTATATTTTAATTGATTTAATTTTTAAAAATTCATAACTCTTTTATTTTTTATCCAAAAATTATGAAAAAAATCACAAAAATACTTTGAATTATTTCTGATCTCATGACTATTTTTTTCACATTTTTATTTTGACATTTGATATTTTTTTATATTTTTTGCATTATTTGCTTCTTTTTAATTACTTTAAAAATGCTTTCTGACTTTTTTTTTTTAATTCTGAATAATTTCCTAAATATCATTTTGCATACTTCTGACTTTTTGAAAATTTTATGGAATTTTATATTGATGTTTACTATTTTTGACCTATTTTCTTTTTGTTTGAACAATTTTAATTAGTTTTAAAATAGTTTCTGACTTTTAAAAATTTCCAAAAATTTTATAAAAATATTTGAGTCCTTTTCTGATTTTTCTATGGCCTTACTCAATTTTTCTTGATTAATTTGAATATAGTTGATATTTTCCTTTTTTATTTTCATTTTAAAACATTTTTTAAAACCTTTTTTAATGTATATATTAAATGCAATATTATTTTGTGATTATTTTCTGGTTGAACTTGGGTTGAATTTTGATCATGAACTTTATTAACATTATTGGATTCATGGTGTTGAGTCTAACTCCATAAAAAGGGATGAATGATTTTAATAATAGTTTGATTTAAATTTAATTCAAATGTGGTTTGTATATTCTTTCTCACCCCTCTTCATCTTGTCCCTTTCTTATTGCACTAAGTGTTATTGGAGCATGATCTCTATATCATGTCTCAAAATAAATGGTGCATAGATTGCTATTGACCGACCTCAAAATAGGTGTGACTTCTATATAAGTTCACTTACGATTACTTAACATAGCGCTAAATTTTGTCCTGATTCGAATAAATAATCATTTGTGGCCCAAACCTATGTTTGTAAGCCCAAGTATGTTAATTTGATCCCTTTGATCCAATAACCTTTAGATCCATTGTATGGAGGCTTTGATTCTACAAATCCTCTAATGAATCTACAAAACTTTTGGTCAACGTGGATCACTTAAACATCATTGATCATTAAATGGTACTTTTGAGAATTCCAAATGGATGATATACTTGACAAAAATCAAATGCAACTTATTGTGTGGAGGCTTTGGTTCTACCAATCCTCTAACGAGTTCCAAATGCAAGTTTCAAGATGGTCATCCAACTAACCACTAATTATTAAATTGCTTTTACTTTGTGCCATTTTATTTTTTATGGTTTATGTACCATTTACTTTAAGCATTACATTTCATGTCATTTTTATTTTGCTCTTTTGAGCTTTTCTTTTCTCTTCTAAGACACTTAATAATCAACATGAACCATAAAAACCCTTTAAAATACTTGGACTATTTAGTTACTATCCTTGGCATTATGGAGTATTGAACTTCTTGGATTTAGGATTAGAAACCTTGGCCTATATTGGAGACTTTGTGACCTTAATTGATAGTTTGTCTGGAGTTCTTGAGGTTTACCTCAAGACATTGAGTTGTTTGTTTGTTTTGTGTGCAGGTTATTGTGATTACATTCTTTGTTTGTAATATGGAATTCACCCGTATACAGCCGTTACTCTGTCCATTTTTTGTAAAAACTTAATACATTTAAAGTTTGGTTCTCACAAGAAGTCTAGTGTCTTTGCTTGCTTGGTTTCAATCCAAAGAATGAGAATTCTATCTTGACTCATAATGTCAAGTATTGGCTTCTTGTTGGTTAGTTGGTTCTTATCCCTAGCTTTTACCTTATGCTTTAGAATAGTCTCTTCTTCTCCTCCTATCTTCTTTAATTTCAAAAATCTTCTCCCTCCTTTTGAAAACTCTTCTTAAACTTGAACCACTTTCATAATAAACTTGGACTTAGGTCCATGCATTTTCAAAACATTTTCATAAAGAAACTTCAATCAATTTAATAATATCTTGACATTTTTTGAGAAGACTAAAAGTTAATCAATCTCATTTCACACTATTTTTTGCCACTTTGACTTTTTACTTTAAAACTTATTCTCAAAAGATTAGACTCTTATCAATCCTTATAGTGATGCAAACAACTATACTTCCATAATATATAGTGAAGTGAGATATTTTCCACTTGGGTGTTGAGTGAGGCATTGTTGATTTTAAGATCCAAGCGATATCCTCCACTTTAAGATGATGTAAATTCTCCTTTCTCATGATTGTGGATAGTAAGTATGTTTTCCACACGGACAATGACGATGATGTCTTATCTCATAAAATTAACCAACACACTTGTGTTTTAAAATTCTTTAAAAGAGGAACTACGTGTACCCTGATCCCCTATTGCATGAAAGGTGATACGTAGGCACTAAAGGTTCGCAACCGCGGTGGGTGCAAAAATCATAAAATATATATTTCTTTTCTCATCTCCACCGTCTATTTTACATACAACATTTTATAGCCAAAATATACAGATTTTACAAAGAGGTTCCTGCGGAGTACCGTAGATGTTTAGGGTGCTAATACCTTCCATTTGTATAACCAACCCCCTTACCTTGAACCTTTCCCCCTCTTTTTGAGTTACTCGCTCTTTTCTCATTTCTTTGGAAATAATAAAACACAGTGGCAATTTTTATTTTGATCTGTATAAGTCTAGTCAATCCAATGGCTTAGTATTAAACATTTCTACCGCTACACACATAAATATTGTTAAATAACTATTTTAAGTATAACCTAATTTATTAGTTACTTAATCAATGAGAATCTAAATATTATTTAATGAAAACAAATAATAAAATATTGATTTCATAGGAAGGAAAATATATTATTTATTTATTTTTTGATTGTAAAGAGGACTTAGAGAAGAAAGAGAAAACTACACCACAACAAATTTAGAGGTGACAAAATTCCGTTCATCAGTATCCAGAATACGATTAAATAGTTATGAGCAACGAAAAAAGAAAATATAAATATCATCTAATGAAAAAGTATACTTTACTAAAGCATCTGATAATCTATTTGCTTCCCGATACGGATGATTAAAAATCATTTCCCAATCCATGTCTAATAATCTCCATATCTCTTTAATTATAAATCTCCCAAGAGTGATATTCTTCCGACTCATAACAACATATATCACATCTTTGGAATCTAAGCGAATCTCCACCTTAAAAAAATGCATACTCCAAGCCAACTTGAGGCCTTCAAATAAACCCCTCATCTTTGTCATAAAAAATTCCTCATCTAATGACCTTAAAAAAACCACTTAATCATTCCCCATCACTTCTTCAAAGGACACCACCACAACCAATTAACCCATTTCTGCAAGTTCCATCAACATTCAGACAAACTCATCCTGTTGTGAGGAGCCTTCCAACCCACTTGAATAACAACCTGACGATGATTTTCTTTAGGTTGAATGACATTCTCTTCTAACAGATCACACTCTAGCATCTGACGAACCGCTACCTCTTGCTTTGAAGGCCGCACAAACCCTTCTTCATACTTCTCCTTATTCCTCCATCTCCACGTCACATGACACATCGTAGTCTAA
Organism: Vicia faba; assembly: GCA_948472305.1. Lineage (NCBI taxonomy): Eukaryota > Viridiplantae > Streptophyta > Magnoliopsida > Fabales > Fabaceae > Vicia > Vicia faba. The sequence continues at coordinate 1,108,302,475 of OX451741.1, forward strand.
AATTTGCTCCACCTCTTATTGACCCTCAAACTTCCTATATCAGCCACATTAATAGTTATCCACTCCTTCAAAGATATGACGAATCTGTCTAGGAACAACACCAACCAATTTAGAAGGAAAAAAGAAATCATGTCATATAACCCGTATTAATTCCATAAACTTTTTCCCTTATTTTTTTTCTTCTTTTTGTTGTTAACATGCATGAAGTAATTAAATATTTAATTAATATATTTTTGAAAACAATAAAAGTAAGTAAAAAATAAATATAAAAATGGATGGAATGAGTGAAAGGAAGCGTGAATAGTCTCCAGCAATCCGATAGATAGGATATGAATTGAAGCATAGAAATATAGAATTGGTTTGTATTTTAGCGTAAAATAAAACTAAAACCCTCTTTTCATTTCTCTACTTCACTCTCTCCGCCTAATCCTAAAACCTTATCTCTTCTTTTCTTCATTCTCCCCATGGATTCCCAAACCCTATCTTCTTCTTCCTCTTCCCAATTTCATGAACCAAATGACCTACTTAACGGTGTTAACGGTCACGGTTCCGATTCCGATGACGGTTTCGTTAGCGGTGAAGACGAAGCTGAGCCTCCCAGGCCCATTCTTGTTTACGATGACAAATCCACCGTTCCACAGAAAGAACATGAGTCTTTTGATCAGGAATCATCCAGGCCTATTGCTAAGGTAACCGCTGACGATGAAGACGAAGCGGAGGAGGATGAGGATTCGCAGGGTGTCGGTTTGGAGAAAGGCGGTGGTGATAAGGATGTTGAAGAAGTGAAGGAGGATGAGGTTTTTGTGGAGGCTAATGATAAGGGTTTTGAGAGTGTGGATTCTGAAGGGGGTGAGGTTGTTGGAGAAGGAATTAATAACGGTTTATACGAGAAAGGGGATGGTGGGACAGCTGAAATTGAAGCTGTTCGTTCTGATTCTGTGGTTGTGGAATCGGTTTCTGGCGATAATTCTGGTGTTGGTGTTGTTGAGAATGGTGATAGGGTTGTTGATGATGCGGAGTTTACCAGTGGTGGAGGAGATGTTGTTGTTGATAGCGTTCAAGTTAATCCTTTGGTGGATGGAGCTGTTGCTGTTGTTGGGGATGAAGTGAAAGATGAGGTTGTGGCTCCTGCTCCTGCTCCTGCTCCTGTTGTGAGTCTTGATAATAGTTTTGAAGCTATTGAGAAGGCTGGCAGTGAAAGTGTTGTTGATGAGGTTGGTGGTAGTTTTGAATCTAGTGACAAGGGTGACCAAGTTGTTGTTGGAGCGGATGTTGAGCCTAGTAAAGTTGTTGACACTGGAGTTGAGGTTGGAGTTGATGATAATGTTACACATGAGCAACCGGGTGACATTGTTATTACTGAGAAGGCTGGTGACGTTGTTGTTGATGAGAGTGTCGGTGGCAATACCAAGCCTGATGAAGTTGTTGACATTGGAGTTGATGATGGTGTTGCACAAAGGCAATTGAGCGGCATTGCTCCGGCTGAGGAGGGTGAAGAAATTTCAGAAGTTGTGAGTTGGAGTTTGGAGGCTGAAAAAGATGAGATAAACATAGAGAGTCGTGCTGTTGAGGGAGAAGTTGGGAGCAATGTTGTTGAGGTGGATGGTGGGAGCCATGTTGATAATCTTGTTGAAAAGGAAACGGAAAGCAATGTTGATCATGTTGTTGAGGTGGAAGGTGGGAGCCACACTGATAATGTTGTTGAAAAGGAAGCGGAAAGCAATGTTGATCACGTTGTTGAGGTGGAAAATGAGAGCCATGTTGGTAATGCTGTTGAGACGGAAGTCAGGAGCAATGCTGACCATGTTGCCAAGGTTGAAGATGAGACCTGTCTGGATAATGCTGCTGTGGGAGAAGCCGGGAGCAATTTTGATCGTGTTGTCGAGGTTGAAGATGAAACCCATTTTGATAACGCTGCTAAGGGGGAAGCCAAGAGCAATGTTGTCGAGGTTGAAGATGAAACGCATTTTGATAATGCTGCTAAGGTGGAAGCCGAGAGCAATCTTGTCGAGGTTGAAGATGAAACCCATTTTGATAATGCTGCTAAGGTGGAAGCCGAGAGCAATCTTGTCGAGGTTGAAGATGAAACCCATTTTGATAATGCTGCTAAGGTGGAAGCTGAGAGCAATGTTGTCGAGGTTGAAGATGACACCCATTTTGATAATGCTGTTGAGGAGGAAGCCGATAACAATGTTGATCGTGTGATTGAGGTGGATGATGGTAGCCATGTTGAGGCTGCTGTTGATCATCATATTGACAGAGAGATTGATGAATCAATGATCTTTGGAGGCTCTGATTCTGCCAATAAATACCTGGAAGACTTGGAGAAGCAAATTAGGGCCAGTGAGAGTTCACAGGGTGACAGAATTGATGGCCAGATTGTTAGCGACTCAGATGAAGAAGATGTATCTGACGATGAAGAAGGTAGCAAAGAGCTCTTTGATTCTGCTACTTTGAATGCTCTCTTGAAAGCAGCATCTGAAGCGGGGGGAGCAGATGGTGGTGGCATCACCTTAACTGCTCAAGATGGATCTAGGCTTTTCTCTGTCGAGCGTCCTGCTGGTTTGGGACCATCTCTCCAGACAGGTAAACCTGCAGTGCGTTCAATTCGGCCCAATCTTTTTGCTCCTTCCATGAGTAGAGCAGGTACTGTTGTTTCTGATACCGATTTGAGTGAAGAAGATAAGAAGAAGCTGGAGAAATTGCAGGAAATTAGGATAAAATTCCTAAGAATGATTCAGAGACTAGGTTTTACTACTGAAGAATCAATAGCAGCACAGGTGTTGTATCGTTTGACACTTGTTGCAGGGAGACAAACTGGTGAAATCTTTAGCCTAGATGCTGCAATGGAGAGTGCTTACCGGCTTGAAGCCGAGGAAAGAGACAATTTAGCATTTTCTTTAAATATATTGGTTCTTGGGAAAACTGGTGTGGGAAAGAGTGCTACAATTAATTCAATTTTCGGAGAAACCAAAACCAGCTTCAGTGCATATGGTCCTGCTACTACTTCTGTAACAGAAATTGTTGGAATGGTTGATGGAGTGACAATAAGGGTCTTTGACACACCAGGTTTGAAATCTTCTGCTTTTGAGCAAAGTTACAACAGAAAAGTTTTGTCTACGGTGAAGAAATTGACCAAAAAATCCCCCCCTGATATTGTTCTGTATGTGGACCGCCTCGACCTGCAAACTAGAGATATGAATGATTTGCCCATGTTGAGATCAGTTACTAGTGCCCTCGGTTCAACAATATGGCGTAATGTGATTGTTACTCTGACTCATGCTGCCTCTGCTCCTCCAGATGGGCCATCAGGTTCCCCACTAAGTTATGATGTATTTGTTGCTCAAAGATCTCATATTGTTCAACAAACCATTGGACAGGCTGTTGGCGACCTGCGTCTTATGAATCCAAATTTGATGAATCCAGTTTCACTTGTTGAAAACCATCCTTCTTGTCGAAAAAATAGAGATGGCCAGAAGGTGCTTCCTAATGGTCAAAGTTGGAGACCTCTGTTATTGCTTTTATGTTACTCAATGAAGATTCTCTCTGAGGCTACTAACATTTCAAAGACTCAGGAAGCAGCTGATAGCCGCAGGCTGTTTGGTTTTAGAAGCCGCGCCCCACCACTTCCATACTTGCTGTCTTGGTTGTTGCAGTCACGCGCCCACCCCAAACTCCCTGATCAAGGTGGGATTGATAATGGTGATTCTGATATTGAAATGGCTGATTTATCTGATTCTGATGGAGAGGAAGGTGAAGATGAATATGACCAGCTCCCACCATTTAAACCTCTAAAGAAGTCGCAGATTGCTAAGCTTAATGGAGAGCAGAAAAAGGCATATCTTGAGGAATATGATTACCGGGTGAAACTTTTGCAGAAGAAGCAATGGAGAGAGGAGTTGAAAAGGATGAGAGACATGAAGAAAAAAGGAGGTAAAAACGTTGAAAATGACTACATGGAGGAAGATGAAGAGAATGGAAGTCCAGCTGCTGTGCCAGTTCCACTGCCTGATATGGTGTTGCCACAGTCCTTTGATAGCGACAGTCCAGCCTATAGATACCGTTTCTTAGAACCGAATTCTCAGTTGCTGACAAGGCCGGTCTTAGACACTCATAGTTGGGACCACGATTGTGGTTACGATGGTGTTAACATTGAAAACAGCATGGGCATTATCAACAAGTTCCCAGCAGCAGTTACTGTTCAAGTAACAAAAGACAAGCAAGATTTCAGCATTCACTTGGATTCATCGGTTGCTGCTAAACATGGAGAAAATGGTTCAACCATGGCAGGCTTTGACATTCAGAACATTGGAAAGCAGCTGGCGTACATTGTTAGAGGTGAGACCAAGTTCAAGAATTTCAAAAGAAATAAAACTGCTGCTGGGGTGTCTGTGACATTTTTGGGTGAAAATGTGTCCACCGGTGTGAAACTTGAAGATCAAATAGCACTGGGGAAACGATTGGTATTAGTGGGGAGCACAGGGACCGTGCGGTCTCAAAATGATTCTGCTTATGGTGCCAATGTTGAAGTGAGGCTTAGAGAGGCAGATTTTCCAGTTGGTCAAGATCAGTCTTCTTTGAGTCTTTCTCTGGTGCAGTGGAGAGGTGATTTAGCCTTGGGAGCCAATTTTCAGTCACAGATTTCTCTTGGACGAAGCTATAAGATGGCGGTTCGTGCTGGATTGAACAACAAGCTTAGCGGGCAGATCACTGTGAGGACAAGTAGTTCTGACCAACTTCAGATTGCCCTTATTGCTATTCTTCCAGTTGCCAAGGCTATCTACAAGAACTTCTGGCCTGGTGTTACTGAAAACTATTCCATCTATTAAGCTCTTTTTGCTAATCCTGCTAGTTAAGGAAGTAGACTATGAGGTAATAATGTGATGCTGCATCTTTTCATTAATTTTTTAAATAATGTTTTTTTGTAGTTATGTCTGGACTGTTGAATCTTATGCTGTATTTTGTTTTTCACCTGAAAGTTGTGTACTGAAGTTGAGATGGAACCTACAGGGAATTTATTCACAATTGTTTTCATAGCTTCTATTTGAATAATGCCAATGCCAGATTATGTTTATTCTGTCATTCCTGACTTCTTTTGTTCTTTCTACTTTACTACTACGACTTCTGTTTATTGGTTGAATAGTAAAATATGTTTGAAATAAAATCTTGGACTACTATGCTGAGCAATACCTGAATATCAATATGCCAATGTGTATTTTTTGTTTGCAGGTTTGAATCAGGTGGTTTATGTGAATTAGGAAATTGCGGCTTTGGAGCTCGTCAAAGTATTGTTATCTTAGAAAATAAAGTGTTGAATTAGGAAATCATCTGTAGCAATGCTCAGGTTTGCTGAACTGAATGAAGAGTTTCAGAAAAAGGTGTTACAGTTCGCAACTTGAAATTTTGATTGTAGTTTCACTCAATGACTATTCATAATATTGTATGTTTTAAGTTCCCTTGGTTTTAATCAGAGTTCTCTTATTATTTGGACACATGATAAATCATCATTTCTCTATTAATGAATGGAAAAACTTTGGTTTAGTGTCTAAGTTTATGCTCCTACTGTCTCCCTCTAAATTACCAGGTAGATAGATGGTTTCCACCCGATGCACATGCACCCCTTGAATATGTTTGCAAGAAGTTACTATTAAACTATTAGTTTCTAGAGTTCAAATTTCTTAAAGAAATTTCCATGTCTTAGACTTGAGGAATTACCACCTACTTGAGACTGTTATATACTATAATCTTTAGTAACACAGTAGAAGCAGTAAAAAACGTATTAAGGTAAATCCATTATTAATATCATTCCATCTGGTTTCAACCGGTTGAGTTCGACGTAGTTGAAGTCCACCCTAATATTTTGACAACTACTTTACCCTAATATTATGTGTTTGGTAGTATATTTTTGGATGAAAAAAATACATGTTTTGTAATTATTTTTTTTGTTGAAAAAATGGGACATCTTGGAAAATGCTCTTTCTATCCTTATGGGTGTTCCTATACTACCGTGAAAAGTCTATAACAACTTTAGCGTATAGAGATGAATCTTTGGATATATTTTTGTTACACACTCTTTAGCATAAATTGATGAATCATTTTTATTTTGCAAAAAAATTAGCTCGGAGTTGCATCTCTCTAAATTTCTTTGAAGAAAAAGCCCCTTTTTTCTTGAAATTTCAAAAATTCCAGACCTCTTCATAGTAGTTGACTTTGTCATGGTGTTCTACTTCGGTGTTTCTGTTATGATATCCAATCTTCTATGTGGATGAAATTGCTAGATTTATGATAATGTTCTCTCACCTTATTGCGAAAAATTTACTGTGACTGCATTGTTAACTTTCAAACTGCAAACCGTATGTGTAGTTAAAAATAATAATAAAAAAGAGAGAAGAATCTGAAGTTTTGTTAACAATTAGGAAAATAGAAACAGTAGTTATACTTGAAAAAATGCAACATAGTGTAGTAGGTTATATAACTGTAGTAGGTTATATAACTGATTAGAATCAGAACAATCAATCTACACTGATTTGAGAGGGAATACACTACCAAATCACTTTTTTACGGAAGTATATTTCTGAATTTTTTTTCTGGAGATTCATTTTCAGAAGTTTTTTTGGATAAAATAAGGGTGTCTTATTTGCAATATCTTTGTTGATATGATTTTGAATGCATTTAAAAACGTATTTTCAGATACACCAAAGATAATTTCAGAATTTTAAAGATGTAGAAGATCACATAACGGTAGAAAGAGCATTCCTCAATTGTTTTTCATTGATAGTCAGTCATATTTTGTTCAAAATATTACAAGTCAGTATCCTGAATAACTTATACACGAATTTCAGATTTTTAAAAATACAGAGACCATTGATAGTCATTCATATCTTGTTCAAAATATTACAAATTGATCGTCATTCATATCTTGTTCAAAATATTACAAGTCAATGTTCTGAACAACGTATACATGAAATCCAAAGTGAATAATTAATCTTAGAGCTTTGTTAATTTGACACCATTTTTGGGTACACCGTATCATACATCGGATAAACTATCAAAGTAAAATTATCTTGCACACAAATCAATGTAAAATAAATTGTTAAAAAATGAAACTGGTATGTATTATGTAATAAATTACGGTGTAGATGTTGAAACTTGGTGTCAAAATAGATTTTCTCTTAATCTTAATGTGTGCAAACAAACACATTAGAAAAAAATGTTTAGATCAGTCGCGATCGTATGGAGGGTTTAAAACTTTAAAAAAAAAAAAAAGAATTTTTTTATATTTTTTAAAAATATTACAAATATTTTTAAATATTTTTTATAAATTAAAAAGTAATATACATTATTGAACTCATTAAAAAATGATGATCAAAATATAGTTAAAATTATAAATTTTTTAGAAAAATATATTTAAAAAATTATGAAAAACTATTTGAAATAGCTGTAAATTTTAAAAGTTTGATATTAAAAAAAGAGTTATAACAAAATAATAAAATATCTAAAATAAAATTTTAAAAATAACTGTTTAAATTAATTTTTTGTTTGATTTTTTTTTTAAATTCTTAAAAAATTTCAAACAAAAAAATATTATGTCATAAAAACCATTTTTAAAAAAGTTAAAACAAACAAACTTCAATTTGAATTTTTTACATAGATTTCACTCAATTTTTGTTTATATTATTTTATATTTTTTAAAGATTTGAATAACTCCTCCGTATTTTTTAAATATTCATTTAACTATTAAAAATTCTAACATAGGCCTCACTTAATTGAGAAAGAATTGGCTACCTTTTAATTTCCATAACTCTGTAACTTTAGGTCTATATCTCAAGGTTTTAACTTGATACCTCAATTTGGCAATCTTCAAAATGGATGAACGGATCAAAATGGCTCGATTAAGATTTTTTACGTATTTTTGAAATTTTGGTACCACATCGAAAATTTTAAATTTATAAGGCGATATTGGAGATTTCGTGAAAGGGTAAGAATTTATGGTATTTATATCAAATTTCCAGTATTTTGTCACAGAAAGTTAGAAATTTTCAGTATTTCGTGTCGGAAATTTGTAAGTTTTCGATGATTTTGATACGTTATATATCGGAAATTTTGAAATTTCCGATCGTTCATTTTTTTTGGAAAAATACTAGAAATTTAAAAAGTTTCGATAGTTCAATCTTTTTTAAAATTGTCTACAGAGCCATCAGTTAACTTTGATGGAGGCTTTTTAGGAGGACCTTCAGACACATTCGTGCTGATAGATTTTCTGAGCACGTCGCATACAGGATATGGCAGGGTGAGGTATATATCATGTTTTTTTTTATTGTAAATTTTTCCTAACGACTTGATGTGTAATATATTTTGTTTTTTACAGGAGCGTGCGGTACTGAAGGTCGCATCTCATACTTCGAAGTTGAAGAACTTCCTAGATGGTGGTGACATGCCTGAGGAGGTCGGACGTATTGTGAGAGATTTTTATTTGTCGGAGTTCGCTCAGTGCTCATTGACTATGCTCGACGCCTCCCTTCTATTAGCTTTTGTTGAGAGGTGACACCCACAGACATCATCTTTTCATCTTCCATTTGGAAAAATGACCATCACATTGGATGATATCGACGCCTTGTTTCACATCCCGATCGTTGGTACATTTCTCACTCCTACTTATATTAGCCAGTCGACGGCGTTGCGCATGGTCATGGATGATTTTGAGGTATTTGAGGGGAAGGTACTAGAGGAGTTTGACGTTAATCGGGGATTTCACCTTCGAATGTCTTGGATGAGGACATTGTACAGGGAGCTGGTGGAGGCCCATAGGTATGAAACTGCCGCTAGGGCGCACATGCTACATCTGATGACATGTATTCTCCTTGCAGACAAGTCTGATGTTTACATTGATGTTCACTACTTATCTCTATTCAATACACTAGACACTCCATATTAGGCTTAGGGAGTGGAAGCGTTAACCATGTTGTACACAACACTTGGAGTTGCTTCTCAGTCTAAGACCAAAAAACTAGCTGGTTATCTGAGCATATTCTAGGCTTAGGGTTTTGTTTGTATTCATTATCTAACGATGTGAGTTTCTTGCAAGACTTGTTTGTAGTCATTATCCAATAACCTGGACTTCTTGCAAGACTCACTTGTCTTCATCACCTTACACTTTTGCTTGGTGCATAGCATACACATCATGTCATCATGCTATAGCATTTCGTTAACCATTTCAAGGATCTCTAGGGCCTGTGATGCAGGTTATGATGAACTAGACGTCTAGAAAGGGGCAAGGGGATTTATTTTCCTCTAGCCAATGTCGTCAAAAGACTAAAGCGCGATAACTTGAGTTAGAGGCTATGACCCACTCGACATGGTGAGCTTGATTCTTATAGAAGGACATTCAATGATGCGAAGTTCTTCCGTCAAAGATGCAATCAAAATTCAAACATTTTCTTGTGTTTACCCCGAGAGATCCTTGAAAAGATTGCATGCTTGTCATTACATAACAGGTATTCCCAAGACAGGTTTCTCATTTTCTCACAGTTTATTTCAGCAAGAAAGATGGCTCTCGAACAGAACGATAGAGATCTCCAAACTCAAGATGCTCAGTTCAAGGAAATGTTCCAGAATCTATCCAAGGGGAAAGAAGAACTGAAAGCACTCCTCGCTGAGAACACGGCCAAGAAAAATCCTGAAGATAACCAGGATGATTAGGTGGAACAACTGCAAGCTGAGATGGAAAGGATAAGAATCAAGATGAGTAGTCAGATGGCTCTTATCCAAAATTTAGCTCGGGGGCAAGAAGATTTAAGAATCCTTATCAGCGAACTTCGTCAAGATAGATACGGCCGTCTGGGGAAAACTGCTAGAGCTTGGGGCCTAATCAATGATTAATCTCTCTTGGCAGACAGGGAATTGGGTGACATGTTTATGCCAGAACATGTTGAAAATAAACTCAGGAGCGGTGACATTCAGAGGACTGCATCTTCAAGTACTCAAAAGAGATCATACAACAGAAAGAAGGAGTCCAGTATTGTGTATGACCAGAAGGATCGTAATAAGAGCGATGTTAACCAATCTGTGGGGGCAGTACAAATCTCTAATACAGTACCAGTGCAACAACGAAAGCGGGGTAATCAGTGTAAGCAGAATACATTTAAAAGACGCTTTATTGAAATCAACGTGTCATTGGCTCAAGCATTGCAACACGTGTTGGAGGCCAAGTTAGTTACGTTGAAGGATCCTCCTCATAATCCTAACACCACGTCTCCAATGTACAATCCAAATGCAAGGTGTGCGTACCACTCCAACAGTCCTGGACATGACACTAATAGCTGTTGGACATTGAGAAATAAGATTCAAGACTTGGTCAACGAAGGAGTGCTAGAGTTCACACAAGATGGTCAGACTGAATTCTTCTGCCATCCCTCAAAGGCACATCATCTAAAGTGACAAGTTCAAACAAAGAGGCTTTTTGTTCATTAGAATTTTCAAATTGTAATTTTCTTTTGATTCTTCGAACGCTTATTTATGTCAAACTTTGTTATTCCATTAATGTATTTCATATGTTTGTCTTGAATTAATCCATTCATTTTCACTATACTGAAACTATGCTTTTACTTCCTTTTTGTGATATTCGACTCCCGATTAAAAGTTGTAAGCCTTTAGAGGGAGGATGATGAAAAAGATACCATAATCTCTACAGTATGCTTTTGAACAGACCTTGCTGACGATGTACATGCGTTATTTCAAATCCTAAACAGTGGAGTTATAAGGAAGATAATCCCTAGTCAACCCCTTTGAACCTAAGAAGTAGGAGTTTTCTTTTTCACGCAAATTGAAACCCTTAATCATAACCTGGGGCAGAGTAGTTTCTCAGTTAATTCAATGATGCACTCAACCGCAAGCTTTCCCCTCGTACACGACAAGTAGTGTCAGAGGTATCATTCCAAAACAAAAGATGATGATGGTTCCGCATAATCGTTAAAACAAGCAGTCATTATCTCTCAAAAGAAAAGTCCGCTAAGTCAAAACCTATGAAGGAGACTTAAGAAAAAAATTGGGGTATCCCGCTGACTGTAATCACAAAAGACATAGTTCAGGAAAAAGGTAGGGATAATCAAATATAAAAAAAGGTAGCTTCAAATCCTCAACAAAAAGAAAATATTACAAAAAATGACTGCCTCCTCAAAATAAACTTTCAGTATCCGAACTATCACCGAAATATCAGGGCAAAGATTCCAGACTCAATTGGGATTTAAACGCACAATTAACTGAGTATAATACTGAAGAACATCACGAAGAATGGGTTGGGTACAAATAAATTTTGAGCCTTTGTCCTTTGTTTCTTAAACCGTGAATCAGGCCACGCTACAACCCTTAAAAGTATTAGCTGAAGTATGAGTTAGTTCGAAAGCATACTGTTACAAAAGGTATCCTTACTCCTGTAAGGTTTACTATAAATCCTGAGTTGAATTCATATTCTTACAAAATTCTGTTTGTTTACTAAAAATGATTTTTTAAAACTTCAAGACAGGCATAAGCGTTGCATTCTTTAAATGCCATTGTTTGCATATGACTAATCGTTCAACGACAGAGAAATACACACGACGGAAATTCAATGAACGGAAATCCTCTCAATGGACAGAATCACTTCAAATGGAAAGACATTTCCAGTAACAGGTCTTTCATAATCAAGGGGCATGACATGGTGTCTAACTGATTTGGGGGAAGTCGAGTCAAGATTCTAGAAATCTCTCAAAAGTACCCAATAGCTAGGGGCAGACCTCCATCTGAATCACTTGGGGAATTGAACATGAGTTCCAGCAAAGGGCCATGTTCGATCAAGCAAACATCTTTCCGGCAGTGCTACAACACTTACTACTATGGACAGTGACAATTCTCTGCACCCTGTAAACGCGGACATTGTCGAAAAATACTACGCATGAAAAAAAAGACCCGCTAGGTTGACTGGCCTAAGCAAAAATAAGGGCATCCCGGTGAACCAAAAGTGTTCGAGCAAAAATTAGGGATATGTAAATAAAACTGTACACCCGGCAAGTCGAAAACCTAAAAAGGCGACTTGGGAAAAAAAGGGTATCCCAGTGGACTGAAAATCTGAAAGGACAGGCTAGGAAAAATTTAGGGATTAAAGCGTATGACTATGTCCCATCATCTCGTCACTTGTCTATCAGTAGAAGACTTATCTCCCTGATCAGCATTCATCAAGGGCTCTAGAAGTAGAGGTATGTTCAAGTCCCCATGAGTCCCCACAGAACCACTTCAAGAGATTATCCCTACGAAGTAATCTTCACAAGTTCATACATTTCCCGCAATCTTCCCAGCAGATCACTCTGGCAGATATAGGAGTGCAGATTTCCTCCCAGTAATATTCTAATCTACGGGATCCAAATTATTATAGTTTATGGGAATTTTTCTCACGAACTGAGTTTTCAAAGTTGTAAAAACCTCTGCAGATTACTTCTCTCAAGCAGAGCTCATCCCATCAAAAAATTTTACTTCCCAGCAGAGTCCAGACTTCCGTCAACAGGGTTTAATTCCCCAATAAGGTCTGATCTCCCCAACTTAAGTATTTTCCTCATACGGCCATAAGTCACCGGCAAAACTACCTTCACTAGTGAAGCCATCACTATCCCCGGAGAATTGCTACTGAATCTAAAATCGGCTCAGATGTCAGTCAACCTTATCCTTCTCAAACGAGCCAGAAAGTTATTCATCGATGTTATCCCCAATCACGGTATACAAATAATTATAACTCCCCAATAGAGCAAAAAAACAACCAAAGTTTTGAACTCTTCTTCCCTGATGCGGTGTATTCGCAAGTGTATGAATCGCGTCAGAGTAATATAAAAGATTATCGATCCACAGAGACCAATCGTCGATCTATCGTTTCCTATTATTAAGGTGTTTAGCTAAGTCAATATTAAACAGGGAATTGAGCATGCAAGAAAGTAAAGTGCAGCGAAATAAACTTCAGATATAAAAGCAGGGTCAAATGTAATTCACATAGTCAGATGATATTCACAATGCTTCGAAATAGAACTACTTATAGGCCAATATTTTCTACTAAAGAAAAGAACTAATTTAACAGGAACTGTCGCTTTCGCATAATCAGAGCCGAGTTTACTCTCTAATCAGACCTTTTTATCGTCACTTATAAAAAGGCGCGCATTGCGTTAAAGTAATAAACCTATTTTTAAGAAATAAAGTACTTGACCAAGTTGAAAAGTATTTTGATCTGGAATTTCTAATAAAAAGGGGACCTAACTTTAACCCTATAAACGCGTCCGAAAATAGTTTCAAAATTGATTTCTTTGATAATAAAAATCCCTAACTAACCGGACAAAGCGCTTTCGCTTCCTTTGACCAATTAGAACTAACTGAGTTTAACAAAGGATTGGACGACTTTCGATCTTACCCAATAACAATAAAGTACAGAAAACTCGTATTAAAAACCAAAATAGCCTATAAGCATTTCTATTGACACATTATTTGGAATATCGATCTAACTAGATTCCTTACATTCTAGCCCAGTAAGGTTCAACCTGACATAGGAATGTAAACAGACATGTTAAAATAAATCATGCGAGAAAGTAAATAATTTAAAGTGCGGTGCGGGAAATAAACAAAGTAAAAGCAGGTGCGAGAAATGAACAAAGTAAAAGTAGTGCGGAAAATAGACAAAGTAAAAGTAGGTACGGGAAATAAACAAAGTAAAAGCAGGTGCGGGAAATAAACAAAGTAAAAGCAAGTGCGGGAAATATAAATAGAAACCTGCTCCAAACAGGGAGGTTTTAAATATGGTACAAATTGGAAGTAAAATGCGACTGGAAATAAACAGCAGTTGAAAATAAATGTGGCAGGATAAACTTCTGCCGAAGTGCTCCAAACTCGATTACAGACTCAATCTACAAACTCGATCACAGACTCAATCAACAGTGCAATATTTCCCCGATGTGAAGAATTATCGCTTTACAATGGTGAAATATATGGCTTAAGTTCGCAACTATGGTTGGATCAAGTTTGCAACTAAGCTTGGGTGAATTGAAATGAAATCAGGAACTTATATTTATAGAGGATAAAGAATGCAGGAAATCACATGAATGCCCCTCAACTCCTTTTGGGGGGAAAACATCGTCCAAAGGTGGCGCCCGCCATGAGTGTAAATGAAAGGAAATGGGGAACGTGGCAGTTGAGGTCAGCAAGAGGTGGTCCACGTCATGTCCTACCATATGGCTGGTGCCATGGTGGACGCCATGAGTGCAAATTTGACCTAAACTCCTGTTTTTCAGCCTGTTTTCCTTTATTTCTTCAGGGGAGCTCTGGATGATTGAAATACCTGAAAAGGAAACAAAAGATAGGCATAATACGAGAAAACAATAATAAAAAAACCTAAATAACATGTGAAATCAGAGTCAAAAACAAGTGTAAAGTACGTGTTATCATTCCCCAAGCAGGAATTAACACCCTCCAGCAGAGTTTCCTCAAAAAGCAGAAATCAATGTTCCCCAGTGGATTTTCCTCAAATAAGAAAGCAGGAGTCCCCAGCGGAAATAATCCCCAGAAGATCGAAGATACACATACTCTTCATCCCCAGCGACGGTCAGGAATTTATTTTCCCCAGACAAAGATGTTGCTCGAATTTATGAATGCACTTCAAAAAAACATGTCACATCCATACATCATTTACCAAGTGTCATAGCATATGCATACGAAACGAATATAGAATAGTCTCATTTATTTTGAGAACATCATTACCCAATGCATTTCATACACCGTGACATTGCATACAACTATTCTTCACCTTTTCACGAAAAAAAATCAATCAACATATATCATCGACTACTCATAGGACCTGCCAATCTTCTCAAAGACTATATCTGAGGAAGAGCTATTTTAAGCATTTTCCTCAGAAGATCATTCTCAAAATATATCTGCTGGTTCAGTTTAAACCGATCAATGATTTATCCTGATTTATTTTCCCGTGGACTTCTTTCTTTGGTTCAGCTAAATCAACTCGAAGATTTTACTGATTTGTCTTCCAGTTAAAGATAATTCAAGACCTTTGCTGGTTCAGTTTAAATCGATCAATGATTTATCCCGTTTTGTTTTCCGATAGACTTATTTCTTTGGTTTAGCTAAATCGACTAGAACATTTTACTAATTTGTTTACCAAATAAAGATGATTCAAGACCTCTGTTGGTTCAGTTTAAATCGATCAACAATATATCCTGATTTGTTTTCCAGTAGACTTCTTTCTCTAGTTCAGCTAAATCGACCATAAGATTTTGCTGATTTGTTTTCATTTAAAGATAATTCGAGACCTCTGTTGGTTCAGTTTAAATCGATCAACGATTTGTCCTGATTTGTTTTCCGGTAGACTTCTTTCTCTGGTTCAGCTAAATCGACCCAAAGATTTTATTGATTTGTTTCCAGTTAAAGATAATTCGAGACCTCTGCTGGTTCAATTTAAATCGATCAATGATTTATCCTGATTGGTTTTTCGATAGACTTCTTTCTCTGGTTCAGCTAAATCGACCCTAAGATTTTGCTGATTTGTTTCCAGTTAAAGGTAATTCGAGACCTCTGCTTGTTCAGTTTAAATCGATCAACGATTTATCCTAATTTCTTTTCTAGTAGACTTCTTTCTCTGGTTCAGCTAAATCGACTTGAAGATTTTACTGATTTGTTTTCCAGATAAAGATAATCGAAGGCCTCTACTGGTTCAGTTTAAATCGATCAATGATTTATCCTTATTTGATTTTCAGTAGACTTCTTTCTCTGGTTCAGCTAAATCGACCCTAAGATTTTGCTGATTTGTTTCTAGTTAAAGATAATTCGAGACCTATGTTGGTTCAGTTTAAATCGATCAACGATTTATCCTGATTTGTTTTCTGATAGACTTTTTTCTCTGGTTCAGCTAAATTGACTCAAAGATTTTACTAATTTGTTTTCCCAACAAAGATAATTCAAGACCTCAGCTGGTTCACTTTAAATCGATCAAAGATTTTTCCTGATTTGTTTTCCGGTAGACTTCTTTATCCGGTTCAGCTAAATCGACTCAGATTTTACTGATTTGTTTTCCAGATAAAGATAATTCAAGACCTCTGATGGTTCAGTTTAAATTGATCAACGATTTATCCTGATTTATTTTCCGGTAGACTTCTTTCTTTGGTTAAGCTAAATCAACCCTAAGATTTTGCTGATTTGTTTCCAGTTAAAGATTATTCGAGACCTCTGCTAGTTCAGTTTAAATCGATAAATGATTTATCCTGATTTATTTTCTGGTAGACTTCTTTCTCTGGTTCATCTAAATCGACCCTAAGATTTTGCTGATTTGTTTCCAGTTAAAGATAATTCGAGACCTCTGCTGGTTCAGTTTAAATTGATCAACGATTTATCCTGATTTGTTTTCCGATAGACTTCTTTCTCTGGTTTAGCTAAATCGACGCGAAGATTTTATTGATTTGTTTTCCAGATAAAGAATATCCAAGACCTCTACTGGTTCGGTTTAAATCGGTCGATGATTTATCATGATTTGTTTTCTGGTAGACTTCTTTCTCTAGTTCAGTTAAATCGACCCTAAGATTTTTCTGATTTGTTTCCAGTTAAAGATAATTCGAGACCTTTACTGGTTCAGTTTAAATCGATCACCGATTTATCCTGATTTGTTTTCAAGTAGACTTCTTTCTTTGGTTCAGCTAAATCAACTCAAAGATTTTACTGATTTATTTTCCAGTTAAAGATAATTCGAGACCCCTGCTGGTTCAGTTTAGATCGATCAACGATTTATCCTGATTTTGTTTCCGGTAGACTTCCTCCATTGGTTCAGTTTAAATCAACCAATGATTTATCCTGATTCATTTTCGATAGACGCTTCCTCTGGTTCAGTTAAAGTCGCCCGAAGATTTATTCTCATATTTCTTCCAGTTAAAGTCAACAGTTGTTTAGGATGGCATCTATAAGACCATCTCCGACAACTCTCCGTCACTTCTCCAAATGGAATCTATAAGCTCATTCTCGGTATACTCAATCAACAATATTACTTCTTGCACAGGCGAGTGCAAGTTTTTGGGCACTTAAGTGTTCAATTATCTTCTACCTTCAAGTCACGAATGAAGGATATGCCAATCTAACTCTTCAAGTTTAAGAAGATTGAACAGGGGCAGCTATTGTACCCCAAAATTTTCCCTCCCATTTTCTTCAAATCATTCTTTCAAGTCTCTTCAAATAATCAAGGCACCCAAGGGTTGACTAGTCAAGATGCACCTCCTAGACCAAAAGCCTACAACTAGGGTTTGGAGTTTCTCAAGGAAATTTGGTCTGCAAAAGTCTCAAGGGGCTCCCATGTTTCTTTATAGGTCCTCAACAAGGCTTATATCAAGTTTCAAGCCCCGCATCACAAGTTTGCTCAGTCAATGGCTCAAATGCTTGAAAATCAATTGTATTGATCAAAAACTCAACTATGGTCAACATACAGTTAAACTTCAAGATTTTTTGTCAACATCAACACTTTAGTGATATTCATCATTTTTTCAAGGTTTGATCATGATTCCCCAAGGAAAGTCCCTAGATTATCAAAAGTCAAAAATTTGCCAAATTAGGATTTTCCTTAGGAGAAGTCAACTGAACTTTGACCAGGCATAACTTTCACATGCTTCATCAACTTTTCCCTCAACCAAAGCCAATTTTGAAGAAAATTCAATTCTATATAACTTTTCTTTTATCCTCAATTCCAAAAGATGCTTCATTTGGAAGATATGATCTCATACATTATAACTCATTTTCAAAAAGTCAACAAAAGACACTTTTTGTCAAGGCAACTTACATCAAGATAATATCTCCAAATGAAAAAATGATCAAAAGAGAAATGCATCCTCGGTACAACCTGCAACATTCAAGCTTTGTCAATGGCAAAGCTCAACCCCAATGACCTTAAGAAACAGTCATTCATCATAACAAAAACATACCTAACACGTTTATTATGACTCCTAAGCTTGCAAATACTAAAAAACATGAATTATCTAGCCTAAAACACAATTTCTATGTGAAATTACATTAAATCCAAAAAAACTCAAAAGTAACTTACAAATGATGATTTTTGTTGGATGAATCTGCTTGAACAATGAAGTATGTTTGATGCTTGATGATTTCTGATGAGCTTTTTGCAAAATGGGATGATTATGACACAATGGGATTTGAGAGGGTTTGGTTTTGGGTTTTTAAGTTCAAAAGGTTTCTGAAGATGAGGAAGGGGAAGAGGACTATGACACGATTATGTGCTAACATGAACCAGAAATACAACTAAAGGGCTTCCCATAAATGCATTTCTAGTTAATTTCAGAGTGTTAACTTGTGTTTTATGCTTTTGCTGCATTATGCAATGGATTTTCCCAGAAATATAATACTAGTTTGATACTGTAAATGTATCTCTGAAAATTTTTATGTTTTATTCCATCACGGGTGCGTCCGAGAGATGTATCTCCGAAATCTATGGGCATTTAAGGAAATTCATGTGGTGCGCTAGAAAAGTATATGTTGTGTTAAGAAATTCCCTATTCTTTCTCATCAAATTATTTTTATAATAATTTTTTTAGCTTTTAATATACATTAAAGTCGCTAAATATTTCCAATAGTGAAGGTAGCTAATCCTACCCTCACTAAACTCCACACTATTTTTCATATTGGAGAACGATACGTAACTGTGATGATTAGAGAACGATTTTGCTATGCATTTATCCATCAATTTAATATACAATTACTTTGGTAACAATATGACTAGTATTTTTATTCGTATGGTCTTATATTATTTATAACAAAAAGGTATGATTATTTGGAATGATGCATTGCGCTCTTTTAGCAATCAAATTTTAGCAGGCACGTTTTTTGACATAACAAATTTGGGTGGGGCGGAAATGAAGGATATGTTATGCCTCTAAATTTGTTCTTCGTCCCCTAATTAGGGATGTTTATGGATCTAAATCAAATAAATTCATAGGGGGAATATTCTTTCCACTCATAAGGGTGTGTCCCACACTTCTGAAAATCAAAAAATATTTTTTATGTGTTTGAAGATGCATCTCTGAACGCATTTAAAATCACACCAGTCTTCGTCGTTTTAGTATTCATCTCATTTTGAATAAAATATGGTCTGGAGATCCATATTTGTATATTGTTTGGATGTATTCGGAGATGATTCTCTAAAATGTCTCCTGGAGTCATTTAAAGGCATAAAATATGGAATATTTCAGATATGCATATCCGAAAGCTCTCAGTTTTCTTTCAAGAGAGCAACACGGTCACAAGTTCTAACATTGAAATTTTTAGACCAAATCATATTTTAGGTGATTTAAGACCATAAATTAAAAACGGATACACTAGTTGATTCAAACATGCATTAAAAGAGTCACACATTAATTAAAGTGAAATCAAAATGTGCATATTGATATGAATAGAAAATCTCATTAATTCTAGAGATATGCAATTAGAATAACATAATTACCACTTCCTTAAATAGTATAGGAATTATGTATATATTCCTTGTACCTTTCAATATTAACATATGAGAAATAATTTACTTTTTCATATAATATCAAGAGCATCCACTCTAGGCGCCTTTATCCGATGTGAAATCTAAAATCACCATCCTTCCTTGTTGGATCTATTTTCGTGTGCATTCATAGCACACTTTTTCTTTGACTACTAACGCATTTTCCATTGGTTGAATCAAGTCTCTAACAAAATTTTTTTTTATCCTACAGTGTCTGGATCTGATACCGACTCTGAAAAACCCATAAAAGTTGAGACAGAATATGCCAAATCCCATAACTCTAGAGATTTGTAGAATATTCATTATGCGTACTGTGATACGGTGGGAGAACTGACTAGTGTTTTGCGTTTGTTTTCGCAAATGTTTCGGTTGAGCAAGAGTCGCCACCGACTTTTTATTTTATCCTAAAGGAAAGGTTAAAAAAGCACAGCAAAAACCTTTCGAGATATTTCGTGGGTTCGGGGGGTAGATTATGAAAAGGGAAGGTATTAGCACCCTTTTCATCCATGGTTATCCATGGGCTCTTAGTTACTTGGTTTTTTAGATCACTTGCCTTGATTTTCGATTGCTTGAAAAATGGTGTGTGTGTGTTTTTTGAAAATGTTTTGGAAAAAAATGCCTTGTCTTAGGCAACTAATGTATTTGACTCGTGTTTGAGTGTTTTACAAAAGTGTGAATCTTTTCGAAAAGATGTTTTCAAAATGTTTTTGAGAGTTTGTTTGAAAGTGTTGTGGATTGTGGTTTTTGAAAAGAAAGCAAGTGTTTTTGCAAGTTTGATCTCAAGTAACTAAGAGTTTTGTCTACCCTATTGTACTCAAAGGTTTTTGTCATGTTTTAACCCCTTTTAACAATTTTGTTCCACCATTGAAATTGATGGACAATCTTACGTTTAGGAAGTTTATTCGGGACGGGCGCGGGTCATCGTATGGACCATGAATGCAATGGTGCCAAGTGTCTTTGGCAATTTGCTTTGAAGGGACTATGATCATTCCGTTTAGGCAACATTCGAAAGCGTCATCGAGGGACTTATGATCATTTGATTTTGTTTTGCCAAAGATACTCGACGTGCAAGCATGGCCCATTTTGGAAGGCAACATGTGGGATTACCCTAGGGGGTGCAAGTGTGATTGTGTGTTGATTACATGTATTTGTCTTGTATTAGTTTATCTAGCGTTTGATTTTATGTACATACAAACCCTAGGTCTAACCATGGTATAATTGAAAAGCTGTAAATTGCGGAATGTAAATCTACGCTATTACAAAATAATGTCCGGGAGTGGGGGTATAAATGTACAAGGGGATGAGACTTATAGTATTTACAACCAAATCGAATGTCGCAATCAAATGAATATCAAATATACAGATATAAGATAAAGTGTGTATAGGGCAATATATTGTGTAAATGTACAAGTGTAGATGTATGTGTAAGTGTAAATATGTACAAGTGCGGAATGTGAAATTGAGCCGCATTAGGGTTTTGACCTAGATATACGTTTTAATCTGCATTTTGATTTGTATGTTTATGAATTTCAATATTAAAAGATGTATTGAATTGTTATGTATGAAAAAAAAGAATGTTAATTAATAAAAAAGGTTTTAATTTTAATTATGTATAAAAGTGTATAATATGTACAAAAGGAAAAGTTTTAATTAGAACGTATCTTTAATTACGTACAAAAAGTATTTGGTAATCTTATATGCAAATGTGTATTAAGAAAATATTTTCAAGTTTAACTTATATGATATGTACAAATATATTTCAAAAAAATGTTTTTTTAGTTAATTGTGTATAAAAGTATTTTGATTATTGTTATGTACAAAAACTATAAATGTATAAAATATCTATCTAAAAATTGTCTTAATTTTGTGATAAAAAGTATTTTTAATTAAGATAAAGAAAGAATAAACATTGTTTTGTAAAAAATAAAAAGATTAGTGTTTTATATATAAAAGAAGAATAAGTATTGAAAAGAGGTTAATGTTTTATAAAATAAGGTTAGTGTTAGAAAAAAAGTTAGTGTTAGAAAATGAGATTAGTGTTAGAAAATGAGATTAGTGTTAGAAAAAAGCAGTAATTCGTTGGGCTTTAGGAAACGGGTCAGATTAAGCCCATGGTTGATCCAAAGGCAAAATTTTAGGGTTTCACATTGTTTGGCATTTTGACAGTTTGAAACGAGGGTTTGTGAGGTTACGACGGCGCCGTGTTCGTCTTCTTCGATTAGCAGTTCCCTGAGCGTTTTCTCCGGCCACCAACATCACCCTCCACATCTTTCTTCCCTCCAAGGCACGGTTTTGGCGTTCTTGACTTTAAGGTTTGATTACAATGCCTCATATTCTTATCTTTTGTCTTTTTACAAGTTTGCATGTTTGATCTGAGTTTTTAAGCATTTTCTTTTCATTCTTTGAGGTGAAGAAGTAAAGATAGGGGGCGAGGATTATACTACCTGCTATTTGGAGGTGGAGGAGAGAAGAAAGGGGCGATGCTTCAGGAGGCCGGAACGGCGTGAGGAAGCTTGCTTGGACGCCTTCTTGGTAACTTCGTTCCTTGCTATTTATGATTTAAGATTTTTGATGATGATATTCGTACTGAGAAACCCTAAATCCTAGCTTCTTTACCTCTTCTTCTTCCACTGTGATGATTGTTTGAGGGTTTAGGACATTGCTGCCTTGCCTGTGATGAAGCTTTGCTTCTGAGGCTCTTTTGACGCTTTTGAATTGTTGCCTGAGTTTAAAATATGATGCCTTTTGATGAAGCTTCTGAGTTCACCTTAAATTGCTTCTTTCCTCTTCTTCTTCCACTGTGATGCCTGTGATGAAGCTAGCTTCTGAGGCTTAGGTTATGTTTCATGAATGATGCTTGGCTTTAGACTGGTTTACCAGGTTTTTTTGACAGGGAGTTTTGGATGATGCTTTGTGGTTCTGGTTCTTATCAGGTTTTTGTGAGTATATAGATTGAGACAGGGTAATGGCTTTTGATAACAGTAATGGGGGTGTTTTTGAGGGGAATGCAGGTTTATTGGTGGTGAGGATTATTGTTGTTTTGAGCTTTTTGATTTTGCCAGTTCAGTAGCCTTTTTGTTTTGGGTTTTGAGGATGTTGGAATTTTATGAAGGTTGAGGCTTGAGTTTGGGATATCAGGTTTGTGTCTTTTGGTGGTCAGGATTGGTTTTGGTTAGTATGTTGAGGCTTGAATTTTTTTGATATCAGTTTTGTAAGTCTGGTTTGAAGGTTGAGGCTGAACTGATTTTGTATCGCTCTTTCTATTCTGAATTGCTATCTTGCTTCCCCTGAACCGTCTATGTTGAACTGTGCTTTTTTGATTTGTATATCTGCTGCCTATTCTAAGCTGAACTCAGTTTGTATATCCTTTTCATTTACTTGCTATGCTGGTCTATGTTTGGACTGAGTTTGTAGGCTTGTACATCTTTTTTCTGTGACTTGCCTGCTGATACCTCTGAACTGAGTTTGTGGACTGTCTTTGCATATCTTTTTTTTTCTGCTACTGTTCTGAACTATGCCTATGTTGAACTGTTTCATTGGCTTTTTGACTTGCATAAACTCTTTCTTCTGCTACTGCATTGTCTTGTCTGAACTGAGCCTGAACTGCTATGCCTAAACTGAACTGCTTTAATCTCTTTTCTCTCTCTCAAAGTACAGCTTAGGATTTTAATATGATTTTTTACTGTACTTGCTTCTGAAGGGGCCATGACTAGGAAGTGATGAGTTTAAGATTGTTTGCTTGCATAATACATCTTGCATCTCCTTTATCCAGTTTTGACAGTTTGGATAGATTTTCTGCTTTTTGATATCTTTTTTTCTCAAATGACAGCTTGTATGCTTTCTTGATTTTCTTAGAGTGGACTTTGTTTTAGATTTGAAAGTTTGGATTGAACTTTTTCAGTTTAGATTGGATTTTGAATCTTGAACTTCTATGCAGCTTGCAATTTCATAACTTATGTATTTTTGACATTTGCATTTCATGAGATAAAATAATCTTCCCTCTCTGTGAACCGGGAGAGATCCCGTGATTTGCAGAGAGGGCAACTGATCCCAGTCAGTGGCCCCTAATGATGAGCATTTTTATCTGTCTTTTAATTAAATGTTTTCTGACTTTTCTTATTCTTTTTGCAGATGAAAAATGGAATACCGGAGCGGAGTGAAGAATGAAGAGTATTTAGAAAATAGGATATTTTTTCATTCTATTGTAATATTTAAATTAAATGTAAATTATTGTTTGTAATAAACAACAATTTGTAAATAATTTAAGTATCAATAAAAATTCAAATTATCCGATTAATTCTAATTTCTTTATTGTTTATTTATTTATTTAAAATTCTTAGAATTAACAATTGAAAAATAAATTCAATCATTTAATTTCAGAATAATAAATAACTTAAATAAAACAACATTGACCAATTAAGTCTGTCTAATCCAAAATCCAAAGCAAAGCAGCAATTAACCCAGATAGACTGATCAAACACATGAATACTGTGAATTCCAAAACTGCATCTTGCATCTGACTGGCCCAATCAGAATGTACTGAATTCAAACCACTGTCTCTTTTGTTGATTAAACCAAGATAACGCGACTTTTAGTCCGAATCTTGAAATAAACCGCAAAGTGTTGTGGAATTCAAATTCTTCTGAGAATATGCCCATGAAACCCTAATTCCTGATTAAATGCCAAATCACGCTCGCTTGATCAAAATTGAACCAAAAACCAACCAAACCCTAAGCCCACTGTATGAAACAATTCAGAGCTCTGAAAATCAGTAAAACCCTAATTCTGCTTGACCGTCAAGAAAAGTCCGTTTGTCCGATTCTTGAGTCAGTTTGAGAAGTCAGGAAATGTTTGAAGCTGAGATTTCTTTGTGGAAAAGCGCGAGGGCAAATTTTGGGGTACAACAGTTGCCCCTGTTCAATCTTCTTGGACCTGAAGAGTTAGATTGGCAAGTTTGCCTTTCGCGACTTGAAGGTAAAAGGAGATTGAACACTAATGTGCCCAGAAAATTTGCGCTCGTCAATGTGACGGTGGAGGTGAATGGGCTTAAAGATGCCATTTGGTGATGGGCTTAAAGATGCCATCTGGTGCGAGAGAATCTTGTCGGGGGATGGGCTTAGAGATGCCATCTGAGAATGGGCTTACAGATGCCATTCGGCGACTGCTGGTAGGAGGATGGGCTTATAGATGCCATATGGTGATGTTGAACTGTACGTCAATGGTAAGTGGACGAGTATCAGAAGGGCATCCCTGTTTTGGAATATCTCTGAACTGGGGTCTGAACAAGCAACAGATTGATGTCCGTGTCTGGAGAATCTGTAAACTACTTTCAGGAGTTGGGACTGAACAAGCAATGGAGCAGCATTCGTTGTTGGGAGGCGTCCGTGACTTATTTTCAAAAATTGAGAAGAGTCTGAATCAGTCGGTAGATTGACCTCCGTTGTAGGGAAGAATCCGTAAACTGTCTTCAAAAATTTGTGAAGAGTCTGAATCAGTTGGTAGATTGACATCCGTTGTAGGGAAGAATCCGTAAACGGTTTTCAGACGTTTTGAAGAAGAATCTGAACAAGTGATAGGTTAGCATCCGTTTACTTGGAGAACCCGTGAACTGTTTTCAGAAATCTTGAAGTTGAAGAGGAACCGGTGTAGGGTTTCCTGATGATGCGTCTGAATGGATCTGGAATAAGTATCAGAATGTTGCCGTGTCCGGGTCACATCTGAACTAAGTTTTTGGATGAATCCTGGGAGTTGATTTGTGTCTGTCGACTGATCTTACCTGAAAAGGCAAAGGGTTAGTTGTATGCAATGTTATGATGCAATGCAATGTATGTGTCATCTAATGTTTATGATATGAATGTAATGAGTGCACATGTAAGCTGATGAGCTAATCCTGCCAAGGATACATGATTCCGAGATGGCTGAAGATAAAACGTCTTGACCGCTGCCGGGGAGAATAAACCCTTGGCCGTCACTGGGGAAGAGAATTCCTAATGACCTCTACTGGGGAGCTCCAACTAGTAGACTCATGCCGGGGAGACCAGATTGAGAATCTTTGGTTTGATGGGAGGTAAACCTGGAGACTTCACTGGGGAACTCAAGATTGCTTCCTTAAAACTCTGTGGGGAGAAAGTTTGAAAGTCTGACTTCGCTGGGGATTGAAGGAATTTTGCTGGGGATAGGGAGAATCTGGCGAGTGCGATCTTCCGTGGTTGTTAGCCTTGAGAAGAATCTGAATAAGTGATAGGTTAACATCCGTTCACTTGGAGAACCCGTGAACTGTTTTCAGAAGTCTCGAAGTTGAATTAGCAATAGAGCAGCATCCGTTGTTGGGAGGCTTCTGAATTCAAAGGTGCATCTGAACAAGCTGATAGATTAACATCCGTTGTTGGGATGAATCCATGAACCGTTTTCAGAGGTCTTGATAAGAAACTGAACAAGTCGGTAGATTGGCGTCCGTTGTTGGGAAGAATCCGTAAACTGTTTCAGAAGTCTTGAAGAGGAATCAGCAATAGAACAACATCCGTTGTTGGGAAGCGTCCGTAAACTGAATTCGAAGGTTGCATCTGAACAAGTTGATAGATTAACATCCGTTGTTGGGATGAATCCATGAACCGTTTTCAGAGGTCTTGGTAAGAATCTGAACAAATCGGTGGATTGGCGTCCGTTGTTAGGAAGAATCCGTAAACTGTTTCAGAAGTCTTGATAAGAATCTGAACAAATCGGTAGATTGGCGTCCGTTGTTGGGAAGAATCCGTAAACTTGTTTCAGAAGTCTTGCAGGGGAACCGGTGTAGGGTTTCCTGATGATGAGCTTGTGTAAAACTGCATCGGGTTTGAACACTTTTGACATTTGAATGCCCCAAGTGGTGATGTAGATAAAATCCTGGTTTATTACAGGTGTTGGTCTACAATCGGTCGTTCACAGATGTTTCCTGGGTTGTTGCAGGTGTTGATCTGGAATTCTTCAAACATGCCCTGGCTGGATACAGGAGTCGAATCTGGAAATAGTCGTCAACAGATATGCCCTGGCTGGATACAGGAATCGAATCTTCGAACTCTTCAGACGTGCCCTGGCTAGATACAGGAGTCGAGTCTGGAAATGGAGTCAACAGATATGCCCTGGCTGGATACAGGAATCGAATCTTCGAACTCTTCAGACGTGCCCTGGCTAGATACAGGAGTCGAGTCTGGAAATGGAGTCAATAGATATGCCCTGGCTGGATACAGGAATCGAATCTGGAAATGTTGTAGTTGATTTGTTGAACACTTTTGACATT
Source organism: Vicia faba (assembly GCA_948472305.1). NCBI lineage: Eukaryota > Viridiplantae > Streptophyta > Magnoliopsida > Fabales > Fabaceae > Vicia > Vicia faba. Next base: position 1,108,329,306 of record OX451741.1, read on the forward strand.
CGAATGCCCCAAGTGGTGATGAAGGAATCTCGAATCAGATTACTCTGCATATTGAGAGATTTCTTGAAATCTTGACTGGACTGCCCCAGGTTAACCGAACTTTGAAAGATTTGTTGGATCTTGACTGGACTGCCCCAGGTTAATTGAACTTTGAAAGATCTGTTGGATCTTGACTGGACTGCCCCAGGTTAATTGAATTGCGATATGTCATGCCCCTTGTTGATAGGAGATTTGATGGAAGTTTTATCCTCTTGAGGTGATTTCGACTTACTGAGAGAGTTTTCGTTCCTCCGAACATTCGCTGTATGAACTTCTTTGCTGTCAAACAAAAGGGTCAAATGCAGACAGTGATATTCGAATAATGCAAAGTTATGTTTGTCTTTGAATATTTTGAAAAATGCTTTTTTAGCAGAAAACTTTTCACAAGACAAGTTAACACAAGATTTAGAGCAAAGCCCTACAGGAGTCAGGATACCTTTTGTAACAGTATGCTTTCGAACTAACCCATGCTTCAATTAGGACTTTTGAAGGGTTGTAACGTGGTCTGGTTCACGGTTTAAGAAACAAAGGATAAAGGCTCAAAGTATATTTGTACCCACCCGCTCTTCGTGATGTTCTTCAACCTAAGCTCAGTTAACCGTGCGTCGCACTCTGTTTTGAGTTTGGAACGACTTTTGGGCGATGGTTCACCGGTTTGAATTTTGGGAGACAGTCATTATCTCCTTTTTCTTTTTCAACTCTTTTCATGTTGTTGAGGGTTTTGTAATGACCTCACTATTTTGATTTTGATTTGTTATCCCTAACTTTTGCCTGACGGTTACCGTTTTCGGGATTACTGTCAGCGGGATGCCCCAGCTTTCTTAAGCCTCCTTTATAGGTTTTGGCTCGGTGGGCTTTTCTCTTTTGAGAGATTGACTGTCTATGCGATAGGGAACCACCCTTGTCTTTTGATTCCGAAGGAATGCTTTCTTTTTCGACGTCGTTCGTTGTATTACGAACTGAGAGTTTGCGACTTCAATGCGCGTTCTCTTTTGAATTAACTGAGATACTACCCTGCCCCAGGTTTATATCAAAGGTTTTGATTGTTTAGAACAGGAAACTCCTACTTCTTTGGCTCGAAGGGGTTGACTAGGGATTAACTTCCTTATAACTCCAGTGTTTGGGAATTGAAAGAAATGCCTGTACATCATCAGCAAGGTCTGTTCAAAAGCATACTGTATAAGATCATGGTATTGTTTCGTCATCCTCCCTCTAAAGGCTTGCAGCTTTTTATCAAGAGTCAAATATCATAAAGAAAGGCATAAGAGTAGTGAAACGAATGGATGAATTCAAGACAAACATATGCAATGCATTAATGAAAACAGAGTTTAACATCAACAGATAATTGTTTTGACAGCAAAAGAAATTACAACTTTGAAAAATTCAAAAAGAGACAAAAGTCTTTCAGCTTCGAGCCTCGTCACTTCAAGCGGAGAACCCTTTAACGGAAGATCTTCATCTCGCCGTCTGGCATGAACCTCAACACTCCAATGTCAATCAGATCTTGAATCTTGTTCTTCAAGGCCCAACAGTTATCGGTGTCATGTCCTGGGCTATAGGAGTGGTAAACACAGAATGCATCGGGATGATAGCCAGGAGCGGAGGTATTTGGGTTCCGGATAGGATCCCTCAAAGCAGTTAGATTAACCTCCAACAAGCGCTCCAGAATTAGAGACGACGGTATGTCAGTCTCTGTGAACTGCCTTCCCGACGTTTCTTGTCTACGCCGATTGCCCCGCTGACGCCGGCGAGGTTGTTGATGAGGTTGTGACCCTGAAGCTAGCAGAGGAGCCTTCCCCTTGTCTTCTTGAGTGGATGGAGGCTGAGCGGTGACTTGCTCTTCGACCTCAGATGTTTGCCCCAGTTGGTTGTTTGGAAGCAGTTGGCGGACCAGAACCCTGAGTTCTTCTTGTCTTTGAGATAGGTCTTGAATGAGAGCCATCTGGCCCACCAACTGTCCCATCATTTGAGTCCTCAGTGTTGTCAGATCAAACTGCAGCTCCGCAATCTGATCACTCCTGGTATTGTTGGAACTCCCCAAGCCTTTGGTGAGGAGAGCTTTCATCTCTTCTTGCCCCAGAGACAAGTTCAGGAACATCTCCTGCAGCTGAGCAGTCTGGTCTTGGATGTCTTTGACAGATCGTTCTAGAGCCATCTCTTGCTGAAATAAACAGCAGGAGAGTAAGGAAACCTGAAAAAGGAAAGATTGTCAAAATGCAAGGCATGATATGTGGATGCATGCTTTCAAGGATCTCTTGGGGTAAACACAAGAAAATGTTAGAGGTTGAACTCTGCTCTTGGATTGGAGATCTCTGCATCGGTGGACGTCCTTCCATTAGAATCAAGCTCACCATGTCGAGTGGGTCATAGCTACTGATTCAAGTTGTTGTATTTGAACTTTGTTTGGAGAACTTTGCATCGGTGGATGTCTTTCCACGAGAATCAAGCTCACCATGTCGAGTGGGTCATAGCCACTGATTCAAGTTGTTGTACTTGGACTTTGGTTGGCATTGGTTGGAGGAGAACCCTCTTGCCCCTTGACAGATGTCTGGTTCAACGTAACCCTGCATCAACAGAACCCTCGAGATCCTTGAAATGGTTATTGAAAATGCTAAAATGCCATGGTATGATGTCATGATGTTATGTACATGTATGCACAGGCAAGTAAGTGTATATACAGGTAAACAATATTCACACAAAGCACACAAGGCCTTAGGTTTAGGCTTGCATGAGGTTCAAGTACTACCCTCTTTCAGTTTGTTGGTTAACACCTGTCCTATTAAAAGTAACCGGGTTCTAGAGGTCCCAATGTCACGGGATTGCTTTCATTGTTCATCGTTTCGATTTAGCCACTGAACTGGCGACCGAAATATCCCAGGAAAGCAACCCTCAATTGAGTGTAGTATCGAGTATCAACCGACTTCGGAGTACACCAAAGTAGTCATCTCACTACCCTAAAGAGGCCAAGATGGTCAATTAAGGTTCTAAGGTCAGTTGATGCTTCGCGACACCACGCGGCGGCCCCGTACTCTCCTTGACTGAACTCAAGGGTTACCGGTACACACCAAAGTGCCACATCAACGTAGCAGACTGCTTCAACCATGTCGGTATACCCCGCACAGTTCCCTCACAGCCTTGTTGCTACCTAAAAAGGGTTTCCCCAGATCCGGGTTAGGATCGATAAAACTCCGATACAAAGCCCATAAATGTAAAGCAAACAAAGCAATTAATTGAAAGTAAAGGTGATCTAAACCCTAAGGTAACCCCACTTTAAAAGCACTTTCCCCAGCAGAGTCGCCAGTTCTGTGATACGGTGGGAGAACTGACTAGTGTTTTGCGTTTGTTTTCGCAAATGTTTCGGTTGAGCAAGAGTCGCCACCGACTTTTTATTTTATCCTAAAGGAAAGGTTAAAAAAGCACAGCAAAAACCTTTCGAGATATTTCGTGGGTTCGGGGGGTAGATTATGAAAAGGGAAGGTATTAGCACCCTTTTCATCCATGGTTATCCATGGGCTCTTAGTTACTTGGTTTTTTAGATCACTTGCCTTGATTTTCGATTGCTTGAAAAATGGTGTGTGTGTGTTTTTTGAAAATGTTTTGGAAAAAAATGCCTTGTCTTAGGCAACTAATGTATTTGACTCGTGTTTGAGTGTTTTACAAAAGTGTGAATCTTTTCGAAAAGATGTTTTCAAAATGTTTTTGAGAGTTTGTTTGAAAGTGTTGTGGATTGTGGTTTTTGAAAAGAAAGCAAGTGTTTTTGCAAGTTTGATCTCAAGTAACTAAGAGTTTTGTCTACCCTATTGTACTCAAAGGTTTTTGTCATGTTTTAACCCCTTTTAACAATTTTGTTCCACCATTGAAATTGATGGACAATCTTACGTTTAGGAAGTTTATTCGGGACGGGCGCGGGTCATCGTATGGACCATGAATGCAATGGTGCCAAGTGTCTTTGGCAATTTGCTTTGAAGGGACTATGATCATTCCGTTTAGGCAACATTCGAAAGCGTCATCGAGGGACTTATGATCATTTGATTTTGTTTTGCCAAAGATACTCGACGTGCAAGCATGGCCCATTTTGGAAGGCAACATGTGGGATTACCCTAGGGGGTGCAAGTGTGATTGTGTGTTGATTACATGTATTTGTCTTGTATTAGTTTATCTAGCGTTTGATTTTATGTACATACAAACCCTAGGTCTAACCATGGTATAATTGAAAAGCTGTAAATTGCGGAATGTAAATCTACGCTATTACAAAATAATGTCCGGGAGTGGGGGTATAAATGTACAAGGGGATGAGACTTATAGTATTTACAACCAAATCGAATGTCGCAATCAAATGAATATCAAATATACAGATATAAGATAAAGTGTGTATAGGGCAATATATTGTGTAAATGTACAAGTGTAGATGTATGTGTAAGTGTAAATATGTACAAGTGCGGAATGTGAAATTGAGCCGCATTAGGGTTTTGACCTAGATATACGTTTTAATCTGCATTTTGATTTGTATGTTTATGAATTTCAATATTAAAAGATGTATTGAATTGTTATGTATGAAAAAAAAGAATGTTAATTAATAAAAAAGGTTTTAATTTTAATTATGTATAAAAGTGTATAATATGTACAAAAGGAAAAGTTTTAATTAGAACGTATCTTTAATTACGTACAAAAAGTATTTGGTTATCTTATATGCAAATGTGTATTAAGAAAATATTTTCAAGTTTAACTTATATGATATGTACAAATATATTTCAAAAAAATGTTTTTTTAGTTAATTGTGTATAAAAGTATTTTGATTATTGTTATGTACAAAAACTATAAATGTATAAAATATCTATCTAAAAATTGTCTTAATTTTGTGATAAAAAGTATTTTTAATTAAGATAAAGAAAGAATAAACATTGTTTTGTAAAAAATAAAAAGATTAGTGTTTTATATATAAAAGAAGAATAAGTATTGAAAAGAGGTTAATGTTTTATAAAATAAGGTTAGTGTTAGAAAAAAAGTTAGTGTTAGAAAATGAGATTAGTGTTAGAAAATGAGATTAGTGTTAGAAAAAAGCAGTAATTCGTTGGGCTTTAGGAAACGGGTCAGATTAAGCCCATGGTTGATCCAAAGGCAAAATTTTAGGGTTTCACATTGTTTGGCATTTTGACAGTTTGAAACGAGGGTTTGTGAGGTTACGACGGCGCCGTGTTCGTCTTCTTCGATTAGCAGTTCCCTGAGCGTTTTCTCCGGCCACCAACATCACCCTCCACATCTTTCTTCCCTCCAAGGCACGGTTTTGGCGTTCTTGACTTTAAGGTTTGATTACAATGCCTCATATTCTTATCTTTTGTCTTTTTACAAGTTTGCATGTTTGATCTGAGTTTTTAAGCATTTTCTTTTCATTCTTTGAGGTGAAGAAGTAAAGATAGGGGGCGAGGATTATACTACCTGCTATTTGGAGGTGGAGGAGAGAAGAAAGGGGCGATGCTTCAGGAGGCCGGAACGGCGTGAGGAAGCTTGCTTGGACGCCTTCTTGGTAACTTCGTTCCTTGCTATTTATGATTTAAGATTTTTGATGATGATATTCGTACTGAGAAACCCTAAATCCTAGCTTCTTTACCTCTTCTTCTTCCACTGTGATGATTGTTTGAGGGTTTAGGACATTGTTGCCTTGCCTGTGATGAAGCTTTGCTTCTGAGGCTCTTTTGACGCTTTTGAATTGTTGCCTGAGTTTAAAATATGATGCCTTTTGATGAAGCTTCTGAGTTCACCTTAAATTGCTTCTTTCCTCTTCTTCTTCCACTGTGATGCCTGTGATGAAGCTAGCTTCTGAGGCTTGGGTTATGTTTCATGAATGATGCTTGGCTTTAGACTGGTTTACCAGGTTTTTTTGACAGGGAGTTTTGGATGATGCTTTGTGGTTCTGGTTCTTATCAGGTTTTTGTGAGTATATAGATTGAGACAGGGTAATGGCTTTTGATAACAGTAATGGGGGTGTTTTTGAGGGGAATGCAGGTTTATTGGTGGTGAGGATTATTGTTGTTTTGAGCTTTTTGCTTTTGCCAGTTCAGTAGCCTTTTTGTTTTGGGTTTTGAGGATGTTGGAATTTTATGAAGGTTGAGGCTTGAGTTTGGGATATCAGGTTTGTGTCTTTTGGTGGTCAGGATTGGTTTTGGTTAGTATGTTGAGGCTTGAATTTTTTTGATATCAGTTTTGTAAGTCTGGTTTGAAGGTTGAGGCTGAACTGATTTTGTATCTCTCTTTCTATTCTGAATTGCTATCTTGCTTCCCCTGAACCGTCTATGTTGAACTGTGCTTTTTTGATTTGTATATCTGCTGCCTATTCTAAGCTGAACTCAGTTTGTATATCCTTTTCATTTACTTGCTATGCTGGTCTATGTTTGGACTGAGTTTGTAGGCTTGTACATCTTTTTTCTGTGACTTGCCTGCTGATACCTCTGAACTGAGTTTGTGGACTGTCTTTGCATATCTTTTTTTTTCTGCTACTGTTCTGAACTATGCCTATGTTGAACTGTTTCATTGGCTTTTTGACTTGCATAAACTCTTTCTTCTGCTACTGCATTGTCTTGTCTGAACTGAGCCTGAACTGCTATGCCTAAACTGAACTGCTTTAATCTCTTTTCTCTCTCTCAAAGTACAGCTTAGGATTTTAATATGATTTTTTACTGTACTTGCTTCTGAAGGGGCCATGACTAGGAAGTGATGAGTTTAAGATTGTTTGCTTGCATAATACATCTTGCATCTCCTTTATCCAGTTTTGACAGTTTGGATAGATTTTCTGCTTTTTGATATCTTTTTTTCTCAAATGACAGCTTGTATGCTTTCTTGATTTTCTTAGAGTGGACTTTGTTTTAGATTTGAAAGTTTGGATTGAACTTTTTCAGTTTAGATTGGATTTTGAATCTTGAACTTCTATGCAGCTTGCAATTTCATAACTTATGTATTTTTGACATTTGCATTTCATGAGATAAAATAATCTTCCCTCTCTGTGAACCGGGAGAGATCCCGTGATTTGCAGAGAGGGCAACTGATCCCAGTCAGTGGCCCCTAATGATGAGCATTTTTATCTGTCTTTTAATTAAATGTTTTCTGACTTTTCTTATTCTTTTTGCAGATGAAAAATGGAATACCGGAGCGGAGTGAAGAATGAAGAGTATTTAGAAAATAGGATATTTTTTCATTCTATTGTAATATTTAAATTAAATGTAAATTATTGTTTGTAATAAACAACAATTTGTAAATAATTTAAGTATCAATAAAAATTCAAATTATCCGATTAATTCTAATTTCTTTATTGTTTATTTATTTATTTAAAATTCTTAGAATTAACAATTGAAAAATAAATTCAATCATTTAATTTCAGAATAATAAATAACTTAAATAAAACAACATTGACCAATTAAGTCTGTCTAATCCAAAATCCAAAGCAAAGCAGCAATTAACCCAGATAGACTGATCAAACACATGAATACTGTGAATTCCAAAACTGCATCTTGCATCTGACTGGCCCAATCAGAATGTACTGAATTCAAACCACTGTCTCTTTTGTTGATTAAACCAAGATAACGCGACTTTTAGTCCGAATCTTGAAATAAACCGCAAAGTGTTGTGGAATTCAAATTCTTCTGAGAATATGCCCATGAAACCCTAATTCCTGATTAAATGCCAAATCACGCTCGCTTGATCAAAATTGAACCAAAAACCAACCAAACCCTAAGCCCACTGTATGAAACAATTCAGAGCTCTGAAAATCAGTAAAACCCTAATTCTGCTTGACCGTCAAGAAAAGTCCGTTTGTCCGATTCTTGAGTCAGTTTGAGAAGTCAGGAAATGTTTGAAGCTGAGATTTCTTTGTGGAAAAGCGCGAGGGCAAATTTTGGGGTACAACACGTACAAACTGAATGGAAAAAATCATCTCAAATGGTCTCAACTCATTCATACAATTTTGAAAGGAAAATGTAAAGTGGAGCATCAAACATATCCTGCACCTGATGAGAGGGATCCCAACTTCACTAAATGGGATGAGTAAGACTCCATGATTATGGCATGGTTGTGGAGTTCCATGGTTCCAGAGATAAGTGACACCTACATGTTTCTCATTACAACAAAGGAGATATGGGATGCTATACATGAAACATACTCCAAGTCTAAAGATGTTGTCCAAGTATATGAAGTGAATGTGAAAACAATGGCAGCAAAATAAGGTAATAGAATTATCGCCGAATTTTCCAATCAGCTCAAGGCATTACGGATGGAAATTGGAAATTATAGGGTCATAAAAACTAAGTGTTCTACAGATGCGACAACTTTGAAGGAGTATATTGATCAATATAGGGTGTATGATTTTCTGGTTGGTTTAAACTCGGAGTTTGACCAAGTCAGAATTCAAATCTTAGGGAAACCAAAAGTTTTCAACTTTAATGAAGTGGTATCTATTGTGAGAAGTGAAAAGAGTAGAAGAAGTTTGATGTTAGACACTCCAATAGTTGAGAATTCAGCCATGCTAGCCGACTTTAACAAATGAGAAAGGGTAGCCAAGAGTGTTGACAAAAGGAAAGGAGAATCAACAAATATTCAAAAGAAAGGTGATGAGATATAGTGTACTTTTGTAATAAGTCTCTCCCTACTAGAAAAAAATTCTAGAAACTACATGGGAGAAAAGGAGGACATGCTCATGTTGTTGTTGTTGGCAAAAGTGAAGGGAATAAATTTGTTGAACTGGCCCATTTCAATCTGAAGGTCATTGAAAAGATGAAGAGTTTTTTTAGCAAATTGAAAAAACTTGTTGTTGTCTCATGTTCATTGGCATATTCTAGTAAGCTTTTATCTTTTAATTACGGTAAGTTACCATTTTCTTTTGGACTAAATGTCTCACATACACCCTTAAAACATTTTGGATGTTATACTCTGGAGCCACTTGTAACACCCCAATTCTACTCAGCAATTATAAATATAAATCAGAGATATAATCATTCATGCAAACGAATCAGTATGCCACAAATTCATCTTTCAAAACTCATTGCATTCAACGTGGTACATAACACTTTAAAACTTTGGATGAACTATCAGCATGATAATTAAATCTCTTAATTCAACAATGTAAACATCTATGCAATGGAATTCATAATAACATCTTTGTTCATTGTTACAACAACTTTAAAATAATGCATACTTAGCAACCAACAAATTAAAGTTCAACAACTGAAATAATCAATAATTAGAAATAACAAGCGTTCATCCCCCGAGTGTTACATATCAGAGCAATGACACCGACTCGAACTACTGAAGGTATACAACCTTCACTCTCGATTACCTGCATGTTACCAACGTAAGGGTAACATTCAAATAGAAGGGGTGAGATATCTAACAATATAATAAAATGTATGATAATTAATATATTAAATTAGATCACATAACACCACCACTTCTCATCTTATAAACAATAATAATCGCAACAATAATACACATTCACAACATCAATACATAACTCTTTATGCAATAATATAATGTGACTCAATATTATGCAAATGCATGTGGTACCATTGGAGCAAAACTCCCATCTTAAAAATCTGCCAATAATTAGAGGCATCAACAAGGCATAAGCCTTCATCTTAATATTCGCCAATATAGGTCATCTTAACGAGCAAAAGCTCCATCTTGAAATGCAATGTATGCGACACCATCATGAACGTAATGACAACACCACAATTAAAAACATATTAACACAAACATCATCATTGGCCATAAGCCTACATCTTAATAGCTTCCAATTATTAGAGGCATCTCAACATCTTTCATCAACATCATTTATCAACATCATAATTCATCAAACATCATTTATCATCATAATTCATCAAACATCATTTATCATCATAATTCATCAAACATCATTTATCATCATAATTCACAACAACTCAGCCACAACAACAATACAACAACAATTCGTCAATCTTGCAACATTGGCCATAGGCCTACAACAATAATATTGCCTATAACTAATTAGTCATCTAAGGCTTACTTCTAAATTACCAAACCTCTGCATATTACTATTCTGTAATACTACATCATTATCATCATTAATCCTACTGTTACAAACCAAACAACAATCTATAATCATCTCATCCTCATCATTCTTCACAAAAATCAACATAGCGATTAACGCAGGAATTAATTCAAATCCTAATTTGGATACTAGGATTATCCTTCCTATTCTTCATTTTAATCCTTAATAATGAAGTTCATCGCATTATCTATTCAACGCTTCGAACGGCACCTCAAACTCAAGTTACAGCCTTTGGAAAATGAATCATTCAAAAACCAGACAACATGGATCGACGTGTAATGCCTTTGGTCGACGTGTACTGAACTGAACACGCTACATGAGTTTATGCATACTCTCTTGTATCGATTCATACTGAGTCTGCAACACTTCATGTATCGATACATGCTCCTACGTATCAACTCATCCTGAGTCTGAAAACCCTCATATATCGACACAGGACTACTTCGTGTCGACTCATCCTGAGTCTAAAAGCCTTCTTGTATCGACACATAACATTTGGGGTCGACACATACTGCTCTGTCATGGATATTTTTTGCGATTTCTCTGTGTTTTCACTACGGGTTCCATACTTTAGGCCCTAAAAACATCATCTAATCATAGATAGTCATCAATTATAATTATCCTATAATTCTACATCATATAAACAGCATTGGGACATCGTTATTCATCTATCAATCATCGATTATCATCATACAACATCATATATAATTCAATCATAAACCAGACAATATTTCACCTCTAACCCCACATACCAATTATCATAAACTCTATTATAGAGTCAGAACCCCACCCTTACCTTGGATTGAAGGTTGCTCTATAACTTCCGGTTGAATTTCCGTTCTGCCTCTTTTCCCAACAACTTTCACGTTCTTTCTCTAAGCCTTATTCTTCTTACTGTTTCTTCTTTCTTATTATTTCTACAATAATAAAATAACCCTATTACTCTCTTTATTCCTTAATGGGCTTAAGACTACTACACCCCCTTATTACTACTTCTATTACTTTAAAACAAGCTCATATCAAATAATGTTATCCTTCTAATATTATTTCACCACTTAATAAAATAAATAAATCCAACTAATCACAACACATCTTCACAAATATTCCAAAAATAATTTAATTAAATTACGGGCGTTACAAATCTCCCCCACTTAGAATATTTTCGTCCTCGAAAATTTACCTTAAACAAACAACTCAGGATAGGAGTCTCGCATCTTGCTCTCCAACTCCTAAGTCATGCTTTCTCCGGCAGCTCCTAGCCAAACCACTTTAACCACAATAATCTCTTTTCCCCTCAGAGTCTTAGTTTCACGATCCGCGATCCGTACAGGCATCGTCTCCACCGTAAGATTATCCCGTACTTACACATTGTCCATATGAATCACATGAGATGAATCTGAAATATACTTCCGGAGTTGCGACACATGAAATACATCATGCAAATTCGAAAGATTAGAAGATAAAGCCACTCTATAAGCAACATTCCCCACTCTCTCTGAAATCTGATATGGTACAATAAAATGAGAAGTGAGCTTCTTAGACTTCAATTCTCGCCCAACACCAGTCACAGGTGTAACTATCAAAAACACATGGTCACCCACTTGAAATTCTAAATCTTTCCTTCGCTTGTAATGATAACTCTTCTGTCTACTTTGGGAAGCTTTCATCTTCTCTCGAATCAACTTCACCTTCTCAGTAGTCTCACGAACAAGTTCATGTCCAAGTACTACACTTTCACCAGATTCATGCCAACATAAAGGAGTTCTACATCTTCGACCATACAACGCTTCAAAAGGTGTCATCCCAATACTAGAATGGTAAATGTTATTATAGGTGAACTCTATCAACGAAAGATAAGTATCCCACAAACCTCACTGCTTAAGAACACATGCCCTCAACAAGTCTTCCAACGATTGAATCGTCCGTTCAGTCTGTCCATCTGTCTGAGGATGATACGCTGAACTTAACCTCAACTTAGAACCCAACGCTTCTTGCAAACTCTTCCAAAAATCAGAAGTAAACCTTGGATCTCTATCTGACACGATGCACAAAGGAACACCATGCAGCTTCACAATCACACTAGTGTAAATCTCAGCCAACTTCGACACTGGAAAATGGATGTTAATAGGAATAAAATGAGTCGACTTCGTAAGCCTATCAACAATCACCCAAATCGAATCATGTCCTCTTAAAGTATTAGGTAACCCTGTCACAAAGTCCATTGAAATGTTATCCCATTTCCATTATGGAACTTCTAACGGTTGCATCAACCCTGCTGGCTTCTGATGTTCAACTTTCAACTTCTGACAAGTCAAACACGCATACACAAACCGAGCCACATCACTCTTCATTCCAGGCCACCAAAACAAACCTTTCAAATCTTGATACATCTTTGTAGCTCATGGATGAATACTCAACTTACTTCTATGACTCTCTTCAAGTATCACTTTCTTCATCTCTGCATCATCAGGAATACAAATCTGGTTACGAAACCTCAACACACCTTACGCATCTAGCTTAAAATCACTATTCTTAGACTGATCAATTCTAACCATCGAATCTACCAGATTCACATCCAACTTCTGAGCTTCTCTGATACTGTCTAGAAATTCATTATTAATCTTCAACATACCCAACATAACACTCTGTGGTGTAACCTCACAAACTAAGCTCATATCTCTGAACTGCTCAATTAATTCCAACTCTTTAACCATCATTGCCGACATATGTAAAGTCTTTCGACTCAACGCATCAGCTAGCACATTTACTTTTCCTGGATGATAATTCAAACCAAAATTATAATCCTTTAACAATTCAAACCATCTTCGTTGCATCATATTTAACTCCTTATGATCGAATAAATACTTTAAGCTCTTATAGTCACTAAACACTTCAAATCTAGAACCATAAAGATAATGCCTCTAAATCTTCAATACAAAAACAACTGCAGCAAGCTCTAAATCATGTGTAGGATAGTTCTTCTCATGAGTCCTCAATTGCCTTGGCGCATAAGCAACTACTTTAACATTCTTCATAAGCACACCTCCTAACCCCATCTTAGAAGCATCATAATACACCACAAAAGGCTCTCCTGGATTAGGTAACGTCAAAATCAGAGCCAACGTCAACCTCTTCTTCAATTCTGCAAAACTTTCTTCGCACTGAACATCCCACACAAAAGCTCTACCTTTAAAAGTCAACTTAGTCAACGGAAGTGCCAACTTAGAAAAACCTTCGATAAACCTTCTATAATAACCAGCTAATCCCAAAAAGCTTCTAATCTCAGTAGCTAACTTCAGAGTTTCCCATTGCAACACCGCATCAACCTTCGATGGATCTACAATGATGCCACTACCTGAGATCACATGACCAAGAAAATTAACCTCCTTTAACCAGAATTCACACTTGGATAACTTTTCATACAACTTCTTCTCTTTCAAAACTTGCAACACTACTCTTAAGTGTTATGCATGCTCTTCTTCTGACTTAAACTAAATCAAAATGTCGTCAATGAACACCACTATGAGCCGATCCAAATAAGTATGAAAGATATGATTCATGTATTCCATGAATACTCCTGGCGTATTAGTAACACCGAAAGGCATCACTGAATACTCATAATGTCCATAATGCGTTCTGAAAGCCATCTTCTGGACATCTTCATCCTTCACTTTAATCTGGTGGTAACCCGACCTCAAATCAATCTTACTAAACACACAAGCATCCACCAATTGATCCATCAAGTCATCTATTCTCAGAAGCGGATACTTATTCTTAATCGTCACTTTATTCAACTGTCTATAATCAACACAAAGCCTCATACTTCCATCTTTCTTCTTAACTAACAACACTGGAGCTCCCCACAACGATACACTTGGTCTTACAAACTTCTTCTCAAGTAACTCTTCCAATTGCTTCTTTAACTCTGACAATTCAGATGCAGACATTCTGTATGGTGCCATAGACACTGGTCTGGTACCAGGTACAAGATCAATTGCAAATTCAACTTCCCTCTCCGGCGGTACATCAGGAATCTCATCGGGGAAAATTTCATGAAATTCACACACCACCTGCAATTTCTCAATTATAGCTTGAGTCTCTACAGATAGTGACGCCATCAACAAGAACATATGTGCTTCCTCTTGCATCAACTTCCTCAACTGTCTAGCAGACAACAGACTACCTTCCTCTTCTTCAGCAGTAGAAAACCTCACAGACTTGTCATAACAGTTAATATGAACACAGTTATGCTCTAACCAGTTCATAGCCAAAATCACATCTAAACCTCTTAATGGTAAACAAACCAAATCAACAGCAAAGCCTCTGTCGAAGATCGACAAGGGACACTTCAAACACACAAAAGAAGTAGTCATCGACCCCTTGGCTGGAGTCTCGACGACCATTTCTCCATTCAAATAAGACAACATAAGACCCAATCTTACAACACAATCAGCAGCAATAAAACAATGAGTAGCACCGGTATCAATATAGTAATTAAAGGAGTACTATTAATGAAACATGTACCTCTGATAAGTCTGTCCTCAACAGCTGTCTGATCCTCAACCAAAGCGAACACTTTACCACTTGTCTGTGCCCTCTTTGGTTTTTGACACTAACTACCAATGTTCCCTTCTTCACTATAGTTGAAACAAATCACATCCTTATGTTTGCACACAGATACAACATGTCCGTTCTTACCACAACGGAAACACCTCTTTACTTCAGTAGCATACACATTACTCGTATGCCCAGGTTTCCCACATTTAAAACAAACCACACCAGCAGGAGCATCTCCCCCACTAGTCCTCTTGCCCTGAGCAACTTCCTGTTTACCTTTACCAGCTGGGGTATCATAAGGCTTACCACGATTTTATTGGTGCTTACCCCTCTTCTCACTGATAATCTTATAATGAGCATTATTATCCTCCTTATAAATCCTGCAACTATCAACCAAAACAGCAAAGAAACAGATCTTCCGGTATCCAACTGCCTTTTTGATCTCCAGGCGCAACCTGTTCTCAAACTTGATGCACTTCGAAAACTCAACATCTGCTTCAGCGTAGTGCGGATAAAACTTAGCCAACTCAGAAAAATTGACAGCATACTCAACAACCGACATACTTCCTTGCTTCAGCTCAAGGAATTCAATCTCTTTCTTACCACGAACTTCTTCAGGAAAATACTTCCTCAAAAATTCCCTACGGAACACAACCCAAGTGACATTCTCACCTGCAGCTTCCAATCTTTGACAAGTCTCTAGCCACCAGTCACCAGCCTCGAATGCTAGCATATGAGTGCCATACCGAACCTTTTGCACTGGAGTGAAGTCCATCACATGGAAGATTCTCTCAATCTCTTTCAACCAATCCAATGCTCCGTCAGGATCATACTTTCCCTTGAACGTAGGCGGATTCTCTCTCTGGAAAGTCGCCAAACTACGAGATCCAGTATTCTCACCAGTATTCGGTTGATTCTCCATTGCATGAGCCATTGCCTCTAAAGCAACAGCAAGTGCAGCCTCATTCCTTCCAGCCATCTCAACTTATCACTAAAACATAAACAATGGTTAGAACTCAAATTAACAATACTCGATTGTTAGACAACTATGACTCGACCACAAGGTCGGACCAACCTTTTACTTTGATACCAACTTTGTAACACCCTAATTCTATCTGACAATTATAAATGTAAATCAGAGATATAATCATTCATGCAAACGAATAAGGATGCCACAAATTCATCTTTCAAAACTCATTGCATTCAATGTGGATACATAACACTTTAAAACTTCGGATGAACTATCAGCATGATAATTAAATCTCTTAATTCAACAATTTAAACATCTACGCAACAGAATTCATAATAACATCTTTGTTCATCGTTACAGCAACTTCAAAATAATGCATACTTAGCAACCAACAAATTAAAGTTCAACAACTGAAATAATAAATAATTAGAAACAACAAGTGTTCACCCCCCCCCCCCCCCCCCCCGAGTGTTACATATCAGAGCAATGACACTGACTCGAACTACTGAAGGTATACAGCCTTCACTCTCGATTACCTGCATGTTACCAACGTAAGGGTAACATTCAAACAGAAGGGGTGAGATATCTAACAATATAATAAAATGTATGGTAATTAATATATTAAATTAGATCACATAATACCGCCACTTATCATCTTATAAACAACAATAATCGCAACAATAATATACATTCACAACATCAATACACAACTCTTTATGCAATCATATAATGCGACTCAATACTATACAAATACATGTGGTACCATTGGAGCAAAATTCCCATCTTAAAAATTTGCCAATAATTAGAGGCATTAACAAGGCATAAGCCTTCATCTTAATATTCGACAATACATGCCATCTTAACGAGCATAAGCTCCATCTTGAAATGCAATGTATGCGACACCATCATGAATGTAATGACAACACCATAATTAACAACATCTCAACACAAACATCATCGTTGGCCATAAGCCTACATCTTAATAGCTGTCAATTATTAGAGGCATCTCAACATCTTTCATCAACATCATTTGTCATCATAATTCATCAAACATCATTTATCATCATAATTCACGACAACTCAGCCACAACAACAATACAACATCAATTCGTCAATCTTGCAGCGTTGGCCATAGGCCTACAACAATAATATCACCTATAACTTATTAGTCATATAAGGCTTACTTCTAAATTGCCAAACCTATGCATATTACTATTCTGTAATACTACATCATTATCATCATTAATCCTACTGTTACAAACCAAACAGCAATCTATAATCATCTCATCCTCATCATTCTTCACAAAAATCAACATAGTAATTAATGCGGGAATTAATTCAAATCCTAATTTGGATACTAGGATTATAATTCATATTCTTCATTTTAATCCTTAAGAATGAAGTTCATCACGTTAGCTATTCAACGCTTCGAACGACACCTCAAACGGAGTCCGAAAACTCAAGTTACAGCCTTTGGAAAACAAATTTGTCAAAAACCAGACAACATGGATCAACGCGTAATGCCTTGGGTCGACGCGTACTGAACTAAACATGCTACATGAGTTGACGCATACTCTCTTGTATCGACTCATACTGAGTCTGCAACACTGCATGTATCGATACATGCTCCTACGTATCGACTCATCCTGAGTCTGAAAGCCCTCATGTATCCACGCAGGACTCCTTCGTGTCGACTCATCCCGAGTCTAAAAGCCTTCTTGTATCGACACATAACATTTGGGGTCGACACATATTGCTCTGTCATAGATATTTTCTGCGATTTCTCTGCATTTTCACTACGGGTTCCATACTTTAGGCCCTAAAAACATCATCTAATCATAGATAATCATCAATTATAATTATCCTATAAGTCCACATCATATAAACAGCAATGGGACATCGTCATTCATCTATCAATCATCGATTCTTATCATACAACATCATATATAATTCAATCATAAACCAAACAATCTTTCACCTCTAACCCCACATACCAATTATCATAAACCATATTATAGAGTCAGAACTTCATCCTTACCTTGGATTGAAGGTTGCTCTATAACTTCCGGTTGAATTTCAGTTTTGCCTCTTTTTCCAACAGCTTTCACGTTCTTTCTCTAACCTTTATTCTTCTTACTGCTTCTTATTTCTTATTATTTCTACAATAATAAAATAACCCTATTATTCTCTTTATTCCTTAATGGGTTTAAGACTACTACACCCCCTTATTACTACTTCTATTCCTTTAAAACAAGCCCACATCAAATAATAGTATCCTTCTAATATTATTTCACCACTTAATAAAATAAATAAATCCAACTAATCACAACACATCTTCACAAATATTCCAAAAATAATTTAATTAAATAATCAATTAAATTACGGGTGTTACACCACTGATCATATGACACCTTTACCTAAACATTTTTTTCAACATATTCCTCATGCCCCATCAATAAGAGAACGCACATGGTGAACCTAGGGAACTACACCTCCAAGATAACACACACGGTTAACAAAGCCTAACAGTTCCTTCTTTTGATAAGATTCCTCATCAAAAAAATCTTCTTCCCCATAAACATATGTGTCGTTCTCCAAAAGGAAATGCTTCGTCGACTAACAATAAGGAAACATGGGGTTTGCACTTACCTTCTACTCCTGACTCTGTCACATAGATGGTCACATGAGCCAGGGGATGAAGGGGAGTACTAAGAAAGTCAGAAAATCTTCAAAAATTTGTATCGTTGGCACAAAGAGGACAAACTCTCATTCTCTCAGTCGGGAAATAATACCTTGATTACAGCGAAAGAGAGGAAATAACAAGCTGAGTGGGGTTTCCCTTCAGATATTCACACCAGTAATGAAAGGCCCTTACATACTCCCAACCCGAAGGATGGATTCGTGAAGGAGCCACCGTCAAGTAATTAAAAACACCAACCTCAAAAGCGGTAAAGGGCAAGCGAACACCCAAGGTCGATAAGAGATATTCATATAGAGGGATGGTATGCTTACCGTACTCACTGCATATTTTGTCATCCTTACTAGGTGTAGTGAAACCCCAAAGCGGGGAATCCCCCACATCAAGGAAAGTCTTATCCAGACTCCCCTCTTTGGTAAAAAACAAACACAATAAAATAATATATTGAACATTCCCATGGAGATGTTGGACTCTCCAGGTTCCCTCTCACATTCTTCTGTGATTTTTTATCCACGTCACACTAACATTCTTAAACGCAAGACGACGAAGCTTCAAAGGGGAAAAGAGGTAATTGTTCAAGAATGAAGAGAAAATAAAGTTCTAAAAGGGAAGTGACTTTAGTTCTTCCTGTACTTATGTACTGGAAATATGGAAATAAAGGTGTCTTATCAATGATCGTGTTTATCGCGTTAACACTTGAACGTTTCAGTTCCCAAGAATGATCATAATGATTCCTATGAATAGACTTTTGACGTTCAAAATAGCATAAGCATGAAAAAGGGTGACAGGAAGCCGATGACAAAATTCTCCAAATCCTCACCTTGTTATTCAAGCATGGTGGATTATGGGCAACTGTTCTAGGCTGGCCATATCTCTCTTAGACCAGCCACCTGAGATAGGATGCTCCAGGATGAGACCTATCAACCAACTACACAGTCATGTTTCCAAAATCTTTGACATATCACAAGATTATCACGTACCTCGATACAAGAGATGTCTGCATCTGGCACATCCAACAGTCCTCTGCATTCTATGGATGAACGATAGCGAGGTAGTTATCCTTCTCCCTTATATATATGGATTGTTGCAATTTTAGGTAACAAGTTTCAAACACAATTTGAATACTCTCTACTCTTTCACATACTGACTTGAGTGTCGGAGTGTTAACCTTACATGTACACCCTCACTCTGCCACATCGGAAGCTTTTACTCCATCGCAACCTCCACATCTCACTCTATTTCTAGTTCCATAATGGAACAATATACATCTCCCCTTTTGCCATAATAAAAAATACAAGGGAAAAATGCAAGCACATGGATAATGTAAAACACATATAGAAATGGAATAAAGTGAAGAAGAAGAAGAATAAGAAGAAGAAGAAGAAGAAGAAGAAGAAACACCTAACGTATTTTAATCGATGCATGATTGGTTTAAGACTTCTAACTCAACTCTTATGAAAAAACCATTTTCCTAAGGAAATGGTGTCTAAACTCAATATGTTTAGTCTAAGAGTGAAGGGTCATATTTTTTTTCATGAGGCTTAAGGCGTTAGTGTTGTCACACTTTATTAGGAATGCTCTGGTGTCAACTTTGTAATCACTTAGATGATTTTTACTCTAAATAATCTGCACACAATAGCTACCTACAACAATATATTCTTCCCCAATTGTGGAAAACATCACACTTTCTTATTTCTTTCTATGCTAGGAGACAAGCGGGTTGCCAAGTAAGAAACATGTACTCCTGGTACTTTTACGGTCTAATTTACAACCAGCAAAACCAGAATCAGAGTACCCATCCAACTAAGGAATAATATTTTACTTTACGCTACCTTAAACACATTTGTAGTGTGCTAGTGAGATATATGATAATTTTCTTTATAATATATTTGGGGTTTGCATGAAAACAAGCACAACGACACACAACAAATATATGGTAAGATAAATAAGAGAGTCGGTTATACCTCAATATTTTCTTTTTTAACTATTTTTCCTTCCTCTTCTATATCCAAGCTACATAAAGTACTCATCGGAGTTGAAATTGACTTGGCTTTATCTCTGTTGAATCTTTTAAGTAACTCTTTATAGCACTTGGATTGATTAAATGTGTCATCTTTGGATTTATATATTTGTAAGTCTATGACATGTCTAAGTTCTCCCATCAGAGACATCTTAAATTCATTGTGCACCATCTCAGAAAAATCCTTACACAGTGATTCGTTGGTAGCACCGAAAATAACGTCATCAATATAAATTTGAACTAATAAAATGCCATGTTCATATTTCTTTATGAAAAGAGTTTTATCAACCTTTCTTTTTTTAAAATTATTTTCAAGCAAAAACTTGCTCAAATGATCATACCAAACTCTAGGGTAATTATTTAAGACTGTAGATAACCTCTTTTTTTTTTAGTTTGAAAACATCATTTAGCAAGATAGGATTTATAAAGATGGGAGGTTGGTCAACATATACTTCCTATATTTGGAAATGTTTAAAATTCATGATTCATGAGAAAGATAACAACATGTGTATGACTTCTAATCCAAGTACTGAGGCATGAGATTCATCAACATGTAAGCCTTCATATTGATTGTATCCTTTCATAATGAATCTTTTCTTATTTCTTAAATAGTTTTCATCATATTCAAACTTGTTACGAATGACCCATCCTCTTTAAGCATGAGTGCATAGGAAGATCAAGCTTACACACAATAATGAAATGATATCAATGGGAATTGGCAAGGTTTTAATAAAAAGCGAGGTTGGACATGAATGTATGATTGTTGAGGTACTATGTATTCCGAGCATCAAAAGTAATTTGATAAGTCTTGGACAATTGCATGAAAGAACCTATAATATGAAGATGGATAATAAGGAACTTAAGAAGTTTGATGAAATTGGGAAATATAATTTAAAGAAAAATAGTTACAATGTAAGTTTTCTTTGTTATAATATTTTAATGAATGGAATTTCACCACTTAAAGGTGAATAAGTGAAATATCGTTGGTTCAAACTCTTTCTTCTGCAGTTGAATGTTACTGTACAACTATCACTTGAGTCGCCTTAACGGGACTACTTACAATGTAAGTTAACTTTATAAGTTTGTTAGAAATCAAAAGGTAATTTATTAGACAAATTAATTGAAAGATCATAGTTGTAAGAATAATTTTTAAAATGGAAATGATCAATGCACCCTTAAGGGGTGCACATACACCTACATCAAAAACCATAAATGTCCCTCGAATTCGGAGATGCACTTTTAGGCGCATCAAATATCCATATAACAATTTGCTAGTGAATCACCATCATTTTGAGATAAATTAGTAAGAAAGTGTATCTCTATAAAAATTATAGAAGTATACCTCTGAGCGTGTTTGAGTGATATTATCACTCCAGACCTTCCCCCTTCTTCATTTTCATCAGAACTTGCTCTAAACAAAAAAAATGTGTGCGAGAAACCTCATTTCAACCATTTTCCAACCTTTATCACAATTTCTACTTCATTGCACCTAATACAAGAGATTTCTCAATCTCTATTCAAATTCATTCAATCCAAGAGCGTCTACTTCTCACATTTGTAAGTTTTTTCATTTCCTTCCTCTCTTTTTTTTATCTGTGATGCATGCATTAATAAACAGGTTATTTAAGGTACATTGGATTGTAGCTATACTCATAATAGTGTATTGAGGAATACATTGAATTTTCATGTTTAAAGCATATGTCGTGTTGAATTTATGCATTTTCTACCATTTTTGTGTTTCATGTTTTACAGAAGCGCACTTCCGTATTTTATATGAATTTGATTTTCTTGAGTTACGGAAATGCACTTTGTATTTTATCGTATTGTTTGATTTTGCATGACTATCAATTGGGTAGGCGAACAATTATTGGGATATGAAGTAAAACTTTCGTTACTCAATTACGAAGAGATGCGGTGTAATTTATACTTTCAAATTTTTGGGCAATTAGTAGTGATGTCAGTAAAATAATGGGTGCGGATAGCAGCAGTAACAGAATATATTGGGCTTTTTACCCAATAAGCCCAGTTTAGCTTGTGTTGACTGTTGTTCAATTCTGTGAAAGGGGTAAGAAGAAATAACCGTTTCATTCCGTCGCGGTTGCGGAAATGTCAGATAAAGAATCAGAATCGGAATCGATGAAATTGAGCTCCGAAGAGCTTTCGAGTGAGTTCAAAACCCTCGTTAGTTCCGATGATCTTCGTTCCCTTAACCATTTACAGCACACCATGTACGTTCCTCTTTCAATTTCCCTTTTGTTTGTTCATACATTCTAATAAACAAATGATTATACTGAATTTCGGAGTATTGAATTTCAGATTGGGAAGATTGCAAGATAGCAATGCAGTTTTATCACATTTCAATGATTTCTCTCAACATTGTTTCACTGAGATTTCCGGTGATATGGTTAGAAATACTCGGGTCTTGAAGTCTATCAAATCTGACCTTGATTATATTTTTCTCAAACTAAGGTATTATTATTATTATTATTATTATTTGATTCTTAATCTTTATCATTTATCGTCATTGTTTAATTGAAACTAGGGTACTCTGTCTGAGGTAAGAAAAAACTCCATTTGAATCTCTATTTCTGTGTATTGAAATTGGTGTGTACAGTATTTGTCCTTATAATCAGGGAGGGCTATCCAAGCTAGAGCGTTAAGCCTGCTCAGTTGGTAGGTGTGCAAATGCCCGCTCAGTGTACAGGGATATCCGGCTGCAGAGGCACGTGTTCGAACCTGTGGTATTCCACTCATTCACCTTTAGGGTGTGGAAGTTCAGCCATTAGGCTATTAGACCAAAAAAAATATGCAAGATAAGTTGTAGATGTTTGTAGAGCTCAGTTGGTCACAAAATGCGCTTCATATTATATCCTCTTTGACACAGATTCAAACCTTGGATTCTGCAAATTTTGATTTTAATTGATTTTAAAAGGCCTCTCTATTAGTTTCTTTAGGTCTCTAAACATGTTGGACCACCCTGTGATCAGAGAGTATGTGTATCAACATTTTAACTTTTCCCGTTTTAGTATGTGGTGGACGCAGCCGTGGGTGCTGAGACAAAGTTACTGGAAAGGCTTAAGAACTTTTGTAAGTTCAAGCACTGCTTCAGTTAAGTGCAGATGCTACAATATTTGGGATACCTTTCTGGCTCAGCAACTATTAAAGTCTGGTAACTCTTCAAAGAGACTCGTCATTTAACTTGCTAACTAAAAGGGGTAATGTAGTGCTATTGTTTAGCAAAATATAGTATGGTCTTTGTCCCTTACAAAGTTACAAAGTTTTGAGAAAATGAAGACTAAGAACACGAAGAATATAGGTATTTTTGAACCATATGGTGATGAAGTTATCTCTGTGATGACAATGAAGGGTTGACATTGGGAAATAACAAGGGCATCTGGTGCTAGAGAAGCTAGTGAAAACTAGAGTCTAGAAGCAATACTAAGTGTTGAAGATGAAGTTGTCTTTGGTGATGACAGATTGACGTGAAGGATTTTCTGAGGTAACAAAGGCACTTGTTGCTAGAGAAGCAAGTAAACACTGGAAAACCAAGCCAAGTGATGTTGTCTTTGGTGGTGATGTGGTAGTCGAGAAGCGTGTAAAGACTAGAAGCTAAGCCAAAAGGGCTTGTGCTTGAAAATCAGCAGCAAAAGCCTCAATGTGACTTCTTACTGACCGAAGAGATGGAAGTGGTGACGAGTATGGAACTCAGTCTAAGCTGTTGATGCCATGGGTGGCTTGAACTGATTTCTGTTTGGGGGTAATGTAAGCCAGACTGTTTGTTTCTTGGACCATCTCACCCATTTTGGTTATGACTTATGAATTACAATATTTGATAAACATGATACTGATGATTAATGAAGCAGACAAACAATAGAAGAGCAGACAAACAGTAGAAGAAAAGGTTTGGGAGAGTAAACTAATATTGCACAGTAGTACAGAACCTTCTATATATGTTTAGTTTGTTTGTATCTGCTTTTCATTTATTTACACATTATGAATTCAAGCTTAAGCTTCAATCAACCTTGCCTTTTGCAGAAATATGAAGACGAAACTTTCTACAACTTATCCAGATGCATTTCCTGAAGATTCAATGAGCAAAGTGATTGATAGGAGACCAGATCTGGAAATGCCTAGGTAGCTAAGGATGTTATTGAACACAAACTTCAGAACAATACAAACTTATTTATGTATTTGATTTTCTTGAAAGTTAAAATGATAACTTATTCAAGTGTTGTTTTCTTGTAAAAAGTAAAGTGTCCATGCATTGGTTATCATTGTTATAGCAGTTTCTTAGTCATATTCACTAAAAACGTGTGCAGTTGCATGGATGAAAGGAAAACAAAGGACTAGGGTGACCTAGGAGAAAAACTTGGGCTATAATTTTATTTAAGGCTGCTTATGCGTGGTGGAGGCGTTTAGCTTTCAAGGGGCATAAATTTGAGTAGCATATAGTGAGGACACTAGTTGAAAAATATGTACCCCAATAGACCGATTCAAATTATCAGTGTTGGTGAGATTTTTATATAAGGAAAAAACTTATAATTCAGTTTTACGACTTTTCAATGAAAATGGACAGCCGAAATTATTGCAGCTTCCCCACCAATTAAGGGTAAACTATGAACAGCTAATGAACAATTCAACAGCCCCGAACTAGCTTAGAAATTTGAAAAACAGCCTAATCCGTCTACTCTTCTCTCACATGTTACATGCTAAAGATAATTGGGTGATACGTAGTGGAAATGGCATACAATAGGGAATCTGCCCTCACTAATTATTTATCTCTCATAACTGAATCCTCCATCCACCGCAATTGAAGCAGACTAGTATTCCCCCGTCTAAGTTTTCCTAGAAAGATATGATTCGGTGATTTCTTTTCAATGAAGGAGCAGAATCATCAGCCTACACTACCTTGATTGAAAAAGAAAATGATAATTGTTTTAGTAATATTGTGGTAGCTGCTTAACAGTAACACTGAGTTTCAAGAAGTGAGTAAATATTGCAATAAACACCAAACACACTTTCAAAAAAGGGCTAGGACAAGAAAAACAGTCAAACATATAATATACATGCTCTGACAGTGAAAGGCTAGTTAATTAAAAATAGTAAAATACTTGAACTAAATATGGTGAGCTTCATAGCCAGAAAAACACCCGATTACATAATAGATTGTCCACAATATATTTTTTCTGATAGGCACAATTCAATCATCAAAATTTAATTTAACCAGACTAATAAAAACTTAAAGCAAACTATATTTCAAGTATTTCCCACCTTGCATCTACCCCCAACAAAATAGAAGACAGGAAGAAACTGACCATCCAAGTAAAAAAAAGGAAGAAAAAAACGAACAAAAACATGTAAGAATCTTATGCAGAAACCCTAAAACCCAAGAAACCCTAGGAGAAAAAACCTGTTAGGAACTAACCACTGTAAACAAAGGCAATTACAAAGGGTTGGTGCTAGCATTTTATCAACTAACTCCGCTCAGCCTATCTCAATGTACAGATCTCACTAATCACCAATCATCTTCGCACAGCAAGAGAAGGCGAGACGGATCCAATCAGGCGGAACCAAGTTGCTGAGTTATATTTTGCGAAGGATGGATATATATGCCATTAAACTCAATCACCGCCATCTTTGGAATCATAAGGAACTTAGCAACCATTAGCAACCCCATTAGGTACAATTTTACTC
Source organism: Vicia faba (assembly GCA_948472305.1). Lineage (NCBI taxonomy): Eukaryota > Viridiplantae > Streptophyta > Magnoliopsida > Fabales > Fabaceae > Vicia > Vicia faba. The sequence continues at coordinate 1,108,355,356 of OX451741.1, forward strand.
TCAGATACAACTGGCTTAGCACCCTTTGGGGCATCACCAATTTTTGCAACAGCACCATTCTCAGAAAGTGTGTGGTTATCAGTGTCCTTCACAGCTAGGGTAGACTCCTTGAGCAACTCAGAGGTGACTTCAGATTTTTGAGTATTTATTTCCCCATTCACCTCTATCTTTTCCTCAGTTGCCTTCCCTTCCCAAACCTTCAGCAGAGTAAAATAAAAAATTAAACACAAAATCTATCAATACGAGAATAAACCATATAGAATAAAACATGGGCAAACTAGAATGATCGAAATACTTGCCTGCTTTGGGAATTGCTGCTTTGCTTTCTTCTCCAAAATAGTCTTCTGACGACCCTCATAGAACCCAAAATCATCCAGAATGCACGTCTTGCTAGAGTATTCCTTAAAAAGCTTGATCAACTTCAGACCAGGCTCCAACAATACCTGCAATCATAAACTTGATTGATCAGACGAGAACCCACTATTACAACCAATTGACAACTACAAGAGCAAAACTCATTTACCTCCTGTGTATCCCTACTGTTTGTGACAGGCTTGTTTTCATTGTTCTGCAATGTAATGTGCCTCAGCACATTGTTGGGAACATCCTTAACAATGTGCCACTTCAAAGGAAAACAACCATTCCACTTGTCTTGCTGCCAGTACTCCAAACTTTTGTTAAAATCAACAGGACCAATCATCTCAGCCAGCCCAACAAACTGCCCACTAGTATTAACCTGCAAATGAGTTTAGTGTGAGCAAAACTATAACAAACGAAAATAAGAAAACATGACATGCAACGGACCTAGATGCTTACTGAGAACAAAAGGAATATAGGGCAGCCACCAGGTTTCTGCTGGGCCTCTTGGTAGGCACCATCAAGCTTCTTGTTGCCATTTTGTGTGCTGGCCCATACATTATACTTGATGCTTTTGTGAATGTCATCCTCACTATAAGACTTGATGACAAAAAATTTAGCAACAGTGTACTCTTCTGGAAAATCAGCCTTGTTGTATTGCTCACGGTCTGGAATATTAGAAGCCTTCTCTTTCTCTTCATCAGCACTAAGTGGCAAATTCTGCCCTTTCACAGCAAGAACAGTTGGTACAAAAACCTTTTGGTTCTTACCACCCTTGGCCCTAGGTCCCCTGTTCAGTTCATTCAAACCATCGGTGTTCTCATTGCCATATCCAAAGTAACCACCATTTCTTCCTCTTGTTTTGTATTTATTGTCAACAGCAAGCCAAGCACGCCCATTTGTACGAGAATCATACCCATGTGCTCCATAACCCATACCTGATCTAACTGCGTTGCCATACTGCCCATATAACTTGTTTGGGTACATTCTACTCATGAACCCAGGGTTGGCTCCCATGGCAGGCATTGGTCTAGGATGGTGCAAGCCCTATGAAAAAGAAAGGTTTACAAATAATAAATTATCAACAATAAACACAAAAAACACACCCATGTTAGATTTTCAAAGAGTAAAATTGAAACTTAAATACAAGCGACAATTTTTCTGCTTCCAAGACCTAATACAATTCATAACAAAATGCTTAAAAATGCTTTGCATACCATATATTGAGAATTGGGGCGGTAAGTTTGGTTCCTTGAAGCAGTACCATTGTTGCCACTTGATATTGAGGAAGAGATTGCAGTACTAGTTACAGGTCTTGGCTGCCCATCTGAAAATATTGGGGCATCTAGCCATGGGACAGGTGAGCGAGCTCCGTCAAAACCAAATCTGGGATCCTGATAAGCAGAAGTAGTAGTGCGACCTGTCAAAACAAACAACCTATTATACAGCATTCAACAGATAGTATAATTTTAGTGTTGTTTTACAGATATATCAAACCCCATACCTTTAGCACCTACACCATTAGAAACAACATTGGAATTCCCATTTGAAGTATCCAGAGAGAGAGGCTTCTGATCAGCAGCTACAGAGGTGGAAATTTCACCCTGGGTATGGACAGCAGGAGTAGGTGTGAATGGCCCGCTGGTTGGTGTCAAGGGTTGAAAATAAGGGGGATACTGATAGTGTTGAGGCCCATACAACTGACCGTCATTTCCCATGGTTGGGACTGGAGAACCAGCAGGAGAGTAGGGGGCGTAGGGAGCATATCCATATCCGTGGTGATAAACCAGAGAACCATTATCCCCATAGACTCCCTTAAAATACAAGGACAGATTAATATAAACAAATTTAAAATTACGATAATACTTTACTTTATTAGAAGAAAAAACATACTTACAGAAGTCAAATCAACTCCATCAGGACTCATGTATCGAGAAAAATCTTCCCACTCAAAATTACCAGTCCCTTCATAACCTAAAAAGACCCACATATCAGATTACAAAAAATGAATATTGATTAGACACAATTTCTTAAATATAAATATATATGTATACACTTACCACCATAATAAAAGGTGGTAGATGGGTAGCCATTTGGGAGATAGCACATGGCAGGATCCATAAATTCCGGCAACACAGGGGTTAGGGACCTTTCATATGATGGGATCTGAGCATTTCCATTATCAACTGATCCATACTGATTACCTGTAGCCTAAAAAAATGAAAATTTGAATCAGCACAACAAGGAGAATCCAAATTCAATCATCACTAAAATCAAACAAAAAAAAGCAAAAATGTGATATTTTCTCCTATGATGTTACTCTATATCACATGAATTAACTACAGCAACAATAAAAATCGAAAATTATTACCTTCTTGGTCGGCTCAGGGATTTCCATGGACTTGGGCTTAGGTTCTAACGTGAACTTCTGCAGCAATTCAACTGCTTCTGTGAACACAATAAAGTGAAGGAACAAACAAACTCGCAAATTCGAATTTCAACTTAAACCACAAAACAAAATTAACAACACCCCAAAATCAAAAACTTTGAATTCAACTCAATAAAACCTACTTCAAAAAAAAATCAAGTAAAAAAACAAGTCCGATCCAATCCAATCAACAAGTTCACAAAAACAGATCAAGCAACGAAAAATACGGGAAATAAATTAAACAGCTAAGAAGGATACGATCTGCGGAATTTGCAACTGCAGCCATATTCAAATCGATACCGAGATCTCGTTCTTTCTTCTGAAAGAAAAAAATCACGAAACAGATAAACCCAAAAAACGAATCTGAATCTGAATCGAGATACAAAGGGTTTAAGCCCCAAATCGAAGATTTGAGAAACCCTAGAGTGATAGAGAGAGAAGATGGATAGAGAGAGAACGAGTCTCGCAGCCGCCAAGGGTTTGGGTTTTTGGGAAGAGAGGGTTTTGTTTCACCAAAAGCAGTGATTCAAATAGCACCACCTACACTCTCTTTTCTCACTGTCCTTACCTCACCCGCGGGTCACGCTGTGATCTCATTGTTTTTTTCTGATTGGTGGATATTAACACGTGGTAGATTATGATTGGTTATGTTTTTAATTGTAAATTTAATTAATAATTTTTTATTGGTCTGTTGTTGTGTGTGAGCTGAGGAGGCGTGTGAGTTTAGTGTAGCTTGATTTGAATCTTGAAGATGCGTTCTTTGGGAAACCCTAATTAGAAAATGACACGAATGTCCTTGTCCAGCTGGATTTGCGGTAGCCTTTTCTTCGGTTTTTTCTTTGGGCGCCTACTGTCATGTGCTCAACCACATATCATGCGTTTTTTCATTTATTTGAATTTTATTCAATTTGAATTGCATGAAAATAAAATATCTTGGATTCTTTGTAAAAAACATGCAAATGAGAGAGATGTCATCCTTAGCGGATGAGTTTATAACAAATAATCTCTCATTCTCAAAATAATTGGCGCATTAATTAAAATTATTTGTTCTAAAATAATTTTTCTTTAAATTTCTAATGTGATTTTTATTTTTATTTTTTAATTAGAAAGAAATTAATGTCATCGCACGAATCTCGTTTGAATTTTACATTACATGATTTAATAATAATTTGTAAAGTTCTTTCAGTAATGAAATTTTTTTACCTTTTAATTAATACTCTCAATTTATTATTCTATCACTACGAAGTTATGATAATTTGAATACATTAATATTAAATAAGGATAGTTTGGTAAAATTAATATTCTATTCTCTCTTTCATTTATCACATTTTCTTAATTCGTATAAAATTAAATTATTTGATAAAATTGAATTAATCTACTACTAATATAAAACTTTGAGAGATATTAATCTTTTGACTAATCTTATGTGGGGGATTGAAATGCCTTTCTTAGGCGTTCAGCATTAAAAAGTTCGTACATGATTGTCTATCAACTGATTTTATCTTTGAAGGGATATGAGTCAATAAACTTTATTCTTTTACTGAGTCCTTCTTTCTATGACGAGTCATAAGATTCAGCCCCTATAATTTTTTGCATCTCGTGTTTCGCTCAGACCGCGGGTGAACATTTTGTTAGATTACCACCTTTCTCAGTGTCGAGGTGAGTTGCTTGAGATTTCAGCAATATGTTATGTGCATGTCGGCACCAAAGTTTTGTACATGCCAACCTCAAGTTTGCGTCATTGTGGTTGTAATGTATTATTTCTTTTGAGTGTGAGAACCATCGTGGATTTATCCTTTAGCAAATGTGTCTTATTTGCTTGAAATACAATGTATGTCTATTTAGCTAACTCGGCGTTAGAGGTTGATTCGGCTGATACATCTCACTATGTAGGTGGTCGATTGATTTGCTAGATTTATGTGGCTTTTCTTTCTCCTTGTGTTTTAGCTGGTGTGCATGGAATATATGTTTGTGTTCATCTTCGAACTATAATTGGACACGTCGAGCCTCTAGTGTATATTGAGTTTCAAAAAATGATGTATCATATCGTTATAATAAATAAGGATATTAGATTTGCGGCAGAGGTTCGTTTCTCAAACTACGGTAATGTTAATTTGCATCTTTTTTTCGGTTTCCCTTTCAGATACAAGAATATCTAGAGATAACAAATAGATAATCTTTGTTTCAAAGTTTCCTTCCATATCTTCTTAATTACAGTCACTGACATCGGTAGTTGGATCGGGGAAGTTGAAGGAAATGTATTTTACTGTAAGGTTAGAATATGATGAGCTGCAGATGTGACTTCTTTGTGATTTAGTTTTGGATCAAGTTGGATTTGATCGTGGAATTTTGTAAGAATCTGATGATATTTTCCACAAATGGCGACATTATTCCGCACGGGAACCAAAATTAATGTTTATAAATGGTGTTGAACTCTTGAAGTCGTAGTGTTAATCTTTAGTATGGTGGCGCAAGGTGGACCTGCAAAGTTAGCACTGTAATGCCCAACTCAATTATAAAGTCAAGATGAGTGAAGTAAAAATGAAGTTAAAAAGGTGTATCTTGAATATCACGTGTGTTGACTATACGTTGGATAATTTATATTGGGCTATGCATGGTTGGGCTTTTGCATTGGGCCATTGATCGTCCCAAAATAGTACCTGCATCTTTTGGGATCCTGGTGCATTAGTAATTCTAAGGGATTTGGGGTTACTAATTTTAGTTATTCTTAGTTTATCAAAATAAAAGGGATCTAGCTGGCCATCTCCACAATATGATCATTTATAAATAGGTTGATTCAATTTCTTTCTATTAAGGTCTTTACTATGTGATCTACCATATTTAAAACTGAATATAGTTTTATTCAAGAAAACCCTTTGATTTGATATAATCAAATTAGCTTTTTTTTCATTAGTAAATTTACTTAGGGTTTCATGCAGATCTTTCATCTCCCTTTTCATCGAGACACGAGTCTCACATTTACTATATTGGTTTATAAGATTAGTCATTTCATATCTTAGTGTTTCATTGATATTTTCTATAAACTCAATGTAGTCTTAAAGATTTATGGTGCGCTTTTCAATCTTATCATGTTCCTCAATAAACTTGGCATTTAATTTAAAAAGTTGCTTGTATGATAACGTTGTCACCTTACGATCATCTTCTTCGTGAGAAGCTTTCATGAAAACTAGTCCATCTTCTTCGTTGGAAGAAGATTCTTCGAAGATTCTACTCGAGGTTGATTCTTCAAGATCTCTCCTAGATGTTCCGCCTCTAAAGATATTACTCGTTGATACTTCCTTCTCATTTCTTATTTCAAATATTCTACTGGATGAAACCTCTTATTCTTCATTTTCTCTTCTCGATGAAGTTTCTTCATTATATGTTGAATCTTTTGAGGATCGTTCATTCACTGAGATTGTTCTTTCAAAGGATACTACTGGAGTTTATTTTTATTCTTTTTCTTAAAAAAGTTATCTAATTAACTTTCTATAGATTATTTTAGGTTTGAGTTACACCTTTAATAATGTAAGTGTTGAATCAACTCAATAAGGTTCTAATGATTTCTTCCTTATTGGTTTTTTTTGTGAAATTTATAAACATTCCCATCTTTAGATTTAAGGATTGTATCAGGTTTTTTATTCTATTTTTTAACTCTTGGATATTTGATAACGATGATAGTCCTAACATTGCTTCCAAAATTTCTAAAGGTTTGGCACCATTTATAATAGTAACTTTCACATTCATCTAGTGTTTCAACTTTTTCACCATCGTGTGTTTATTCTCTCTTGTTCAATACTTGAAGATACCTCATATATCATTTCAAGATTGTCCCATATTTCATTGACGAAATTGCAAACATACAGAAATTGTTTTCATTTAAAGACATAACTAACAATTCAAGATCAAAATTTTGAACGAATATCGTAACTATAGTGTGAATGTGGTTAGTCAAAAAAAATTATGAGAGCATCTTATACACAACATGAACCATTGTTATGAAAAGATGCACAAGTTTGAAAACAATATTGTAAACCATTATTGTGATTATTTACATTAATTAGAAAACAATCCATAAAGCATTGCAATATATTAGAAACATTTTGAATGTGAAAAAGTGAATAGCTTCAGGTTTTTACTCGAATACCATAATGTGGTAATCTAATACCACATCAGGTTATGTATTGCTTTTGAATTCTTGTTGGTTTATGTTGGTTGTGTGTTGAAATTCTGGTATCAAATATGTGATGTCGAAGGATATGTCACGACACAAATATCTGAGGACAATGTAAAATACAACAATAATAAAAGCAGTAAAAACACAAAGGATTATTAACCCAGTTCAATGTACAATAACACATACTCTGGGGGCTACCAAGCCAGGGACAAGTCCACTAAATAGTATCAATTCATAGACCCTCAGTAAACAACCAGTTTACGATCTAATTACTTAATCACTACTTGTGTTATACTTCTACCTAAGACACACCTAGGTACGAGGCCCTCCTTAAATCCCTTCAATTACCAACAGTGAAGAACAACATAATTATTAAGTTTTAAAGACTTTAATCATTCAATACTTAAAAGCTTATGAATGATCCACAATTAACAACTTAAATAATAACTCAAGTATTAAATTAATATTAGAGTGTATTACAATTAAAATACTTAGACTTCTAAAACAAAAAGAATGTATTATTCTTTAAAAGTTGTCGTCAAATGAATAAGGATGCAAGTCCTTATAAAGGCGCAACCGTGGGCTTGGGCTGAAAAATAAATATTTTAATCTTTTGAATATTTCCACGAAAACAGACCAAGATATAATCCATAAGGATAATGCAAATAGAAAAATATGCCTCCATATTTTTCGCAACCTATGAGTCACAAATCCTGAATAATGGCGCGCATAAAAACAGGAAACAGGAAACTTAAACCATATATGAAGTTCGTTCAACTCAGGAGGAAGATGTCAAGACATCTGCTTTGACATCATTCAAAACAGTTTACTTCAGATGTCAAGACATTTATCAAAATATTATCAAGTCATTGTTTTACCAAAATTGCTGCCAACAAACACTTACAAACTCCCCCTTTGGCAAATTTTGGCTAAAACATTATTTGAGCACATTATCAGAACATTATCAGAGCAGCAGCATAAGCAAAGCAAGCAAAACAAAAACTCAGTTAGCAGTTAGCTGTTAGCAATGGAAGATGTCAGAACATCTTCTGAGACATGAGGCTCCCCCTTATGTATTAAGCTCCTCCTCAGTCAGTGGTCAGTTAGCCAAAGGTCAGACAGTTTCTCTCCCCCTTTTTAGTCATAATATGCCAAATAATACATGCATTCAAGAGAATAGCGGTAATAGAATATGCCAAATAAGTACATACCATAGAATCCAAGCACATACAAGTTCCAAAAAGGAACAAATGGGTCAAACAAATAAATAGCAAATAGTCTAACTATCTTCAAGACCAGTAGACTTGGCAAAGTAAGAACTTCCTTCATCACTAGACTTTCCTCCTTTGGAGCCCACTTCATCATCAGAGTTATTGTCCTTTTGTAGCTCCTTGATCATCTTTTAAAAAGTTAGCTTTCTTGTTGAGCTAACTCTTATCATGTTATCTTGTTCTTTGCAGGCTTCCCTTAATTCAGTAATCATGTCATCCTTGGTTGAGGTCTTATTTTCAGCAGATGCAGATGTCAAAACAATGTCTGGGACATGTTTTCCTTAAAACAATTTGAAGTGAAGGGTCGGAGCAGACTCCCTCTTGCAAGCTACACCATTACCACTTAGAATTCCAGGATGTTGATTAAGAATAATTCCACAAATAAGGGATGGAAAGGTAATATGCATCTTGATGGCGCATGTTCCTGCATGCTTAATAGTCTGATAAAAAACGTAAGTACCATAATCCAACAGTTTCTTGTTTCCAACAACATAAATAAACTTTCCTAAGCCAGCAGTGATGGTTGAGGTATGATTGGTAGGATCCCAGTTAGAAGCTCCAATTATATGCAAGATAGCATATTTCACACTTAGCTTACTAACAAAAAGCTTATTCTTCACGGGCCACTCACTCACTGGGTTAGCAATCATGACTTTGCACACTCGATTATCAGTTACTTCTAGCTTACAATAATCATCTTCAGACCTATCCAGGAATCTATTGATGATAGCAGGGGAAAATTCTACACACCTACCTATAACAAACACCTTTCTATACTCCTTACTTTTATGATCAGCACGGTCAATAGGAATATTAACAACAAATTCCTTAACAAGAGTCTCATAACATTTTGCAAACCTGGTAACAGTTTTCATCAATCCAACAGAATATATCAGCTCCATAATTTCTTCACTTTAGGGCACCAGCTCCCAATTCTCTTTCAAGGGTGTGATACGGTGGGAAGAACTGCCTATTTTTGGAATACTGGTTTGCGTTTTACGTTTGTTTTCGCAAAATGTCGCGGTAAGCAAGAGTCGCTACCGTCTTTTATTTTATCCAACAAGGAAAGGAAAAAAGCATAGAAAAATTCCTTTTTCGAGATGTTTCTCGGGTCCGGGGGGTAGATTATAGAAAGGGAAGGTGTTAGCACCCTTTCTATCCGTGGTTATCCACGAGCTCTTAGGTACTTGCTCAAAGTGTTTTCAAAATTTGCTTTTCTTTGTGTTTGTGGGTTTTAAAGAAGTTTTTGTTTTGAAAGGTGTAAGTGCGAAAAGTTTTTGTTTTGAAGGAGCAAGTACTTAAGAACCATCTACCTACTCGAAAAAGGAATCAATATGTGCTAATGTCCTTTAGACAATGCTATCCCACTATTGATGAGTAGGTAGCGTCATCATTGGAGTTTTAAGGGTCAATTCGATTAAGGGATGTGTGGTCAATAAAGTAATGTTAGGATGCCTTAGCGGTAACCCTAATGTCTTAGATCATTTTTCCGAGGCAACCGTTTCGAGGCAAATATGATCTTTGGACAAGAGGGTGATCTCTAAAACTTCCTATACTTAATGACCACGTTCGAAGGCAACCAAGTGAGGTGTACCCTGAGAGTGCGCATGTGCGAGTGTGTTGTTTCGGTTAATTTTATCTTTGTACATGTCAATGGTTATCTATGTTGATTTTAGGTTTAAACATTTGATCTTGTCATGCATTCCCTATTATCAAACATCTAACAGTTTATAAGTTGTGGAAATTAAATTGCGGAAATTAAAACTAACTATTACAAGGCGTCGGGTATTTACATCGCCAAAAACAACCCTTTAAATAAAAAATGCGGAAAATAAATAAAGCGATAAAAATAGTAAAGTCCTATTAAAACTATTACATTCCAGGAAACAGATACAATATTGAATAAATATGGATCGCGTGCTGGAAATTAAATCGGGCGCATTTTTAGGGTTTTGACCCTTTTGTTTATTAAAGAAAAAGATTTTTTGGTTTATTTTTGAATTAAAAGAAAATAGACTAAACTAATTATTGAATTAATAAATTAATTAATTAATAAAAATATTTTTGGGTTTTTGAGTATTTAAAGAAATAAAAATAAATTAATCAAAGTTAATAAAACCTAATTATCTAAATTAATTTTAATTATTGCAAAAGATATTTAAGTTACTTCCTAATTAAAATTAAATTGATTAATTGATATTTATTAACAAAATAAAATATTGAAATTAATTTAATTAAAGAAAATATTTTTGGTTTTTTTTTTAATTTTATGAGGAAAAAGTATTGATTGGTTATTTAGATAATAAATATAATTAATTAAACAAATAAATAAAATGAATAAAAATAAAGAAATAGAATGACTTAGGGGGGTGTGGGCCTGGAAAAGGAGTGAGAATTGTAATTTTTTGGCCCAACAGGCGTAGGCCTAGTTGACTTCTGGACTCCCATGTGCATTGGTTGACCTGGTAGCATGGTGGACGTCCATCTCTTGGCCCTCAGATCTGGCCTAGGGCCATCTGGCAAGCACCTGAGTGAGGGAGCATTATGCATCACGCACTTGGTTTTACACTGAATCGCCTGTTGAAAAATAACACAAAGCAATATGGTGGACCTGGGATTCGAACCCAGGTCTTGTGATTCATTGGCCAACGTCTCTTCCACTCAACCAACGCGTTTTAATTGTTAGTGTAATAGACAATAAATATAATATGGGAAAAACAAATAATATGCCAGCAATAAAAAAGAAAACGCGCCAAGTTTGAATGGACGAATGGGAGGGGGACGCGTCATCGTCTTCCTCGTTGAAACCTGGATATTTACCTGCGGATTTTTATCCGCAGCTAAATCCGTATCTGCATCCTAAAATCTACTCTAGGCCATGGAAATTAATTCCAAGCACATGGTTGTGTTCGTCTTCTTCCACTGATCATGCTTATGTCCATTAATGGTATCAATTTTGCCTGCAAATAAAATGCCCAAAAAACAAGAACCAAGAACCCTAGAATCGGCTAGGGGGTTACAGGCTATATAAATGCAATCAAATAATGCAGAAAGCTTCTAAATTGAACGATAAGCGTGAATATGCAAAGATTTCGTCAAAAAGTGCAAGAATAATGATATACGAATTCAACTGAAAGGTGATTTTTTGAGACACTTACAAAGCTTCTGGGAGCGTATGGAGACTGGTTCTGGATTGGTTTGGCTTCAAGGATGGTCCAACAATTGATTAGTGATGAGATTTGACCTTGAGACCACCTCTATGCACGATTTCAGTTTCAAGCTTTTTGGCAATTTTTTCAAGTTTTCTTTTGATGGTTTTGCAGCTTCTCTAACCTCTGAATTCGTATCCTTTGGCTTGTATATGTATGCAACATTGGATTAGGTCAACAATTTGGTCCTGAATCTTTGTGCATTAATACTTGGAGATATGATTTGATTCACCATTGATAACTTTCTTATTTTGTCCAAAATCCAATATTTTTGCTCATGGAATGTCTGATACGAGTTTGATCATGATCATGATGATAATTAATACCTATAACAACCAAAAAGATCCTAAGTAATCAATATTTGGATTTTATTTGATTTAAATTGATTTAAAATGAATTAATTCAACAAAAAATCAAATAAAATAGAAAAATTAATAAATGGACACAAGGCTGAAGCTAGGACACGTGTGTTGTGTGACAAGATCAAATAAAGTAGAAAAAAATGGGCCCATTTGACAAAATTTGAAGTTTTGGGGATAGTTGACTTTTGGCAATTTTGCAAAAATGCCCAACTTCAACAATGCATAACTTCTTCAATTTTGAACTTTTGGAAGTGTTCTTTGACTTTTTAGAAAGCTTGAGATGTCCTCTAACCAACCCTTTTGGTCTCATCTCATTTTTATGTTCCATGCTCAAGTTATAAGCTTTGGAAAAAAAATGTGTTTTTGTTGACTTTCAAAAATGACCTATAATGTCCAAATTCATAACTTCTTGTGAGTGCATTTTTTGATCTTGGGGTATGAAGATGGATTGTAGGAAATTTCATCCTATTAAAAATGAGCTTTGGATGGGTCATTTCTCATAAAGTGTGAGAAAGTTATGCTTGGTCAAATTTGAGTTGACTTTTCCTGCAAAACCCTAATTTAGCAACTTTTGAGTCTTGATGAATTTTGAGCAATCCTTGATGAATCATGATCAACCCTTGATCAAATGATAAAATATCCTTCAAAAAGAGAATGTTGACAAAAAATCTTGAATTTTGACTATTTATAGGTCACAGTTGACTTTTGCCCTAACTTAGTCGATTTTTGGACCCTTTGAGCAATTGACTGAGCAAACTTCCTCTGCAAGGCTTGAAATTTGACATGGATGAACTTGAGAACATATTAGGACAATGGGTAGAACTTGAGGTCATTTGGATGCAAGGACCTTGATGCAACACAAAACCCTAATTTGAGGTTGACTGCCTTAGGAGATGATTTGACTGCCCAACTCTTGAGCAATCTTGAGCCATTTGGAGATTTTTCTTGCAATGTTGTGAGAAATATGGGAGGGAAAATTTTGGGGTACAACAGCTTCCCCTATTCAATTTTCTTAAACCTGAGGATATAGATTGGCTTTCGGGCCTTTCGTGATCCGAAGGTGGAAGATGATTGAACACTAGAGTACCCAGAATTTTGCACTCGCATGAAGTGGTACCAGCATTGTGATGTCGGGAATGGGCTTACAGATGCCATTTGGAGACTGTTGATAGGAGGTCTGAACTTAGATTGGAATAAGAATCAGGGAGATCTTAGCGTCGATCTGACTGAACCAGAGGAGGTCTTGGATTAACTTTGACTGGATCAGCATAAAAAAATCTTTAAGAATCGATTTAACTGGACCAGACAAGGTCTTGGATTAACTTTGACTGGATTGGCATCAGAAAAATCTTTAGGAATCGATTTAACTGGACCAGACAAGGTCTTAGAATAACTTTGATTGGATCGGCATCAGAAAAATCTTTAGGAATCGATTTAACTGGACCAGACAAGAGTCTTGGATTAACTTTGACTGGATCAACATCAGAAAAATCTTTAGGAATCGATTTAACTGGACCAGACAAGGTCTTAGAATAACTTTGACTGGATCGACATCAAAAAAATCTTTAGGAATCGATTTAACTAGACCAGACATGAGTCTTGGATTAACTTTGACTGGATCGGCATCAGAAAAATCTTTAGGAATCGATTTAACTGGACCAGACAAGGTCTTGGAATAACTTTGACTGGATCGGCATCAGAAAATTCTTTAGGAATCGATTTAACTGGACCAGACAAGGTCTTGGAATAACTTCAACTGGAATACGAATCAGGGAGATCTTTGTGGCGATCTAACTGAATCAGAGGAGGTCTTGGATTAACTTTGACTGGATCGACATCAGAAAAATCTTTAGGAATCGATTTAACTGGACCAGACAAGGTCTTGGAATAACTTCAACTGGAATATGAATCAGGGAGATCTTCGCGGCGATCTAACTGAACCAGAGGAGGTCTTGGATTAACTTTGACTGGATCGGCATCAGAAAAATCTTTAGGAATCGATTTAACTGGACCAAACAAGGTCTTGGAATAACTTCAACTGGAATATGAATCAGGGAGATCTTCGCGGCGATCTAACTGAACCAGAGGAGGTCTTCCACATAGTTGAGAACTTAACTGCATCTTTCCTGAAAGGTAAAGGTCAGTCATATGCAATGCATGATATGGATCAAGCAATGATGTTCTCAAGATAAATGAGATTGTGTTATATGATGCTGTTGTACCCCAAAATTTGCCCTCCTCTTTTTTCACAAGAAATCACAGCTTCGGGTTTTCCCTGACTTTTCAGATTGGCGTAAGAATCAGTCAAACAGACTTTTTCTTATCAGTCTATCCAAATTAGGGTTTTCATGGACTCTGGAACATTTCAAGCAGATTATTAGGGTTTGATTGAGTTTGGCTCAGGGTTTGATCAGGCAGGCGCTTCTGTGAAAATTAAATCAAGAACTAGGGTTTGTGCGCGCATTCTCAGAAAGAATTAATTCTACAGTTATTTTCAATTTACTCTGAAATATGGGTTGAGGCTTCTGATTGAGAGTTTGCAGTGTTTGATTTAATCAGTAAAAGGGATAAGCATGTGGATGTTTGTTGGATTTGACTGTGCATTGCTTATGTTTAATTGGGACGCCAGGTTATTATTGATTGCAAAGCTACAATGTTTGTTAATTATTTATTTTATCTAAGTTAGAATAATTGGATTTACTTCCAGTTATTTTAATTTAAGAAACTTGAATAATTAAATAGACAGCTGAGATAAAAGAATTAACTGACAAAGAAGGATTTTTATTCATCTTTAATTATTTGTTACAAATTATCATTGGAACACTGTAAATTTATTTACATTTTGTTTACAATAATAATATTACAAATAATTAAAATGAAATAAAAATGCATCCTAATTATCCTAAGTCTTCTGATGCTCCATTGTGCTCAACTAATTTTTACCTGCAAAGAGAAAGGAAAAAGAAGTCAATGCAGATAAAATTAAAGGCAGACATATATTTTAAAGCTCATCATTAAAAGTAACTGGCCGAAATCAGTTTATTCACCCTCTCTACAAATCACAAGAAATTCTTGGTTCACAAAGAGGGATAGAAATATGCTTGCAACAAAATATGAAATGCACAAAGCTACAATATTGCACAAATTCAAAATTGTCAAACAGACTGCCTAATTTCAAATTTTCAACCAAAGAGGCAAATCAATTGAAAATGGGCAAACAAGCTGCATTAGCAAACAAACTGTCAAAGAAACAAATCCAAACCAAAGTCCAAACTGAACTGCACATAGCAAACCAAGTCCAATGTCAACTAAAACTGAATGTAATTGTCAAAAAGTTGTCCAAAAGATATAGAAAGATATCAAAAGTCAAAAAGATATCAAGAAGTACACAAAATGGCAGAAAATCTGGAAAAGAAGATAAGAGATATGCAGGGCAAAACCACAATGCAAGCAACATTCAAAAAAGTCATCATTTTCCAGCCAGTTACTTTTTCAGAAAAGACAGTTTTAAGCAATATAAAAATGCTTTTTAATCTGTAGAGAGAGAGGGATAGTATAGGTGGAGAGGCTTACAGGCTTAGGCAAAAGGATATAAAACAAACTGTTATAGAACAAGCAAAGGAGGCAGAAAATACCAAGAAATAACACAAACTGAACTGTAACATTCAAAACTGCCTCAAAACTGCCTCCAACACAAACTGTGTCAAACAGTCAAATAACCAAGCAAACCACAAGCCTTCACCTGCAGAACCACAAACCTTGAAGCCTTCACCTGCATAAACAGCAGGCCACAAACCTTGAAGCCTTCACCTGCATAAACAGCAGGCCATACAAACTGAAGCAAACTCACAAATCAAAGCCAAGCCTATAACCTGTCTCAAGCCTGAAGCCTGCCTATACTGATAAGCCTGCCTATACTGATAAGCCTTTCAAAGTTCATCAATCCCAAAGACCAGATATCAACAATCATCATCCATATCCAAACAAATCACTCAAACCAACAAAGCCCTCAGAGCAACCTCATCACTAGGCCCAACAAAAACAATACTCAGAATCAACATTGACATTTCAACAAGCATCTCAGCAAGCAAACAGTGGAAGAGGAAAAGAAGTGTTCAGAAGCAAATAAGCAAGCTATTCAAAAGCGAAGCAAATAAGCAATCAAAAGCTCACTCAAAGTTTCAGAGTCAGAAAAACATCATACTCAGAAGCAAGAACATCATACAAAGCCAACAATCAGAAGCAAGCAAAAGAAGAGGAAAAGAAGTTTTCAGAAGCAAGGGCCCTAAGGTTTTCAGATTACAATACAATCATCATTAAACCATAAAAAGCAAATACGAGTACCAGTTTTCCACAGAGCAAGCATAGCATCACGTATTCCTCTGCCCTTGGCTGCCTGAGACGCCCCCTATCCATTTCTCCTCCTCCATTTCCAAAAGCCAACGAAGGTATAATTCTTCTGCCCTTTTCTTTCATACCTCATACAAATAATGATAACATGAAAAGTCAGAATTTGTCAAAGAGCTAATAACATGCACAAACTTAAAACCCTAAAACAATCGTTACCTCTCCTTATCGCTACTGTGTTCAACCATGGAAGAAGAAGGAGAAGATGGGAGCGCCTGGTAGCCTAAGACGAAGAGGAGTATCAGTGGCCTCCGTTCAGAAAGCTTGAAGGGACGAAGAGGAGAAGAAGATGAACGGCGCCGTTCTAAGCAACACTGTAACCCTAATTCCAAAAATGAAACAAAACAATGAAACCCTAAAACAAAATGTGTCAAGCGTGTTTGGGCCGGTTCCCTACTCAAAAGCCTAAGCCCATCAGGAAACAGGCGCACCCCCCTTTTTGTTTCTCTTACAAATTTTGTTGTGGGCCAAGAACCAACCCTAAGGCCCATTCAACCTTTTTATTTTTTATACTCTTAGAATCAATCTTTTTTATATTTTATCCCCTTATTTTCTTTTTATAACTTAACCTTTTTTTGTTAAATAAAACAATACATTATTTTTACACCAAAAAATTGTCTTTTATATTATTGCACTTAAAAATACGTAAACTTTATATTTAATTAAATTAATAGATTTTTGTCTTAAAATTCTTTTTTAATTTCATACATAAAAATACTAACTAAAATACATTAACATTAATACATAAAAATAGAATTTCTTAAGCATTTTCTTTTCTTGTCATTAAAACCTTTGTTTATACATAATCAACAAAAATCCAAAAAGAATAAAATACTTAATTTTGCATTAAGTTAACATCTTACATCACTTGTAAATAATCATATACACTTACACAAATACTTTCACCAATACATTTGCTTATCTTTTATTCTTGTACATTGCTACATTGATATTGAGAATGCGATTCGATTTGGTTGTAAATATATTTGGACACTACTCTCCTAATAAGTCTCATCCCCATTTGTAAATATTTGTACCCCCATTCCCGGATACTTATTTGTAATAGCTTAGACTTTAAATTCCCGCAATTTATCGCTTTCTATATACTGTATAGTAATTAGGGTTTGTATGCGAAGATTCAAAATCAACCGCTAGATAACCTAATACAAGACAAATGCATGATAATCAATACACCAATCACACTTGCACCCCTAGGGTAATCCCACTTGTTGCCTTCAAAAATGGGCCATGCTTGCACGTTGAGTTTCTTTGGCAAAACAAAACAAATCAAATGATCATAGTCCCTCGATGACGCTTTCGAAGTTGCCTAAACAAATGATCATAGTCCCTTCAAGCAAATTTCCAAAGACACTTGGCACCATTGCATTCATGGTCCATACGATGACCCGCGCCCGTCCCGTTAACATCCTAACACAAGATTGTCCACCAAATACAATGGTGGAACAATACTGTTAAAAGGGTTAAAACATGAGAAAAATCTTTGAGTAAATTTAGGGGTAGACAACTCTTAGTTACTTGATCAAACTTGCAAAACACACTTGCCTACTTTTCAAAACCACACTCCACAACACAACTTTCAAAAACAACTTTCAAAAACATTGAAACATCTTTTCGAAAAGACAAACACCTTTGTAAAACATTCGAGTAAAGAATTGTTACAACGGTTGCCTAGACAAGGCATCTTTTTCAAAACATTTTCAAAACACACACACATACCACCATTCCAAGCAATTGAAAATCAAAGGCAAGTGATCTAAAACAAGTAACTAAGAGCCCATGGATAACCATGGATGAAAAGGGTGCTAATACCTTCCCTTTTCATAATCTACCCCCCGAACCCACGAAAACATCTCAAAGGTTTTTACTGTGCTTTTTAACCTTTCCTTTAGGATAAAATAAAAAGTCGGTGGCGACTCTTGCTAAACCGAACAAGTGCGAATACAAACTCAAAACCTCAAGTCAGTTCTCCCACCGTATCACAGAACGGGCGACTCTGCTGGGGGAAAATTTAAAAGTGGGGTTACCTTAGGGTTTAGATCACCTTTACATACTTGCTTTGATTGCTTTGATTGCTTTACTTTTTGGGTCCTTGTTTGGGTTTGTTGTAAATCCTACACCCGGATTTTGGGGCACCTTCTTAGGTAAATAGCAATAAAACTGTGAGGGAACTGTGCGGGGTATACCGACATGGTTGAAGCAGTAAGCTATGTTAGTGTGACATATTTGTGAGTACCGGTAACCCTTGAGTTCAATCAAGGAGAGTACGGGGCCGCTGAGTGATGTCATGAAGCACTAACGAACTCTTAGAACCTTACTTGACCATCTTAGCCTTTTTAGGGGTAGTGAGATGACCGACTTTGGTGCAGTCCGAAGTTGGTAGATACTCGATACTACACTCATTGAGGGTTGTTTTCTTGGAATATTTTGGTCGCTAGTTAAGTGGCTAAACCAAAACAACGAACACATAAAACAATCCAATGATATTGAGCTCCTTAGAACCCGGTTTCTATTTTAGGACAGGATGAGCCAACTAACTTCAAGAGGGTACTTACCTACAAACCCCATGCAAGCCAAAACCTAAGGACTTGTTTGCTTTGAATATGATTACCTGTATATACACTTGCTTGTTTTTGCATACATGTGCATAACATCATGACATCATACCATAGCATTTTTCAATAACCATTTCAAGGATCTCGAGGGTCTTTTGATGCAGGGTCACGTTGAACCAGACATCTACCAGGGGACAAGAGGTTTCTCCTCTAAACAAATGCCATCAAAGATCAAGTGCAATAACTTGAATAAGGGGCTATGACCCACTTGACATGGTGAGCTTGATTCTCGTGGAAAGACATCCACTGGTGCAAAGTTCTCCAATCAAAGATCGAAGTTCAACCTCTAACATTCTCTTGCGTTTACCCCAAGAGATCCTTGAAGACATTGCATACATATATCATACATATCATTGCATAACAGGTTTCTCCCATACAGGTTTCCTTATCTTCCTACTGTTTATTTCAGTAAGATGGATATGGAACAAACGGTGAAAGATCTCCAAGCTCAAAACGCTCAATTCCAGCAAATGCTTCTGGCCATGGGTAAAGGGCAAGAGGATCTGAAAGCTCTCCTTCTCAAAGACAAGAGGGTCAGTCTTGAAGAAAACCACAATTTGGAGGTTGATGAAGCTGACTACTCCGAAGAACAATATCCTCCCGCTGATGACAAGTACAAACAGTTGGAAGATCGCCTCAATGCTATGGAGGTTCAAGAAATACCTGGCTTGGATCTAGGAGACATGGGTTTGGTTCCTGGATTAGTTATTCCTCCAAAGTTCAAAGTCCTTACCTTGGCTCTGTATGATGGAGTCTCTTGCCCTAAGATGCATCTAAAGTCTTATGTCCGCAAGATTCAACCATACACAACTGATCCAAAGCTTTGGATCCATTTCTTCCAAGAAAGCCTGGTAGGGGCTCAACTCGAGTGGTTCTATCAATTGGAGAGTTCTCGCATCCACACCTGAAAGGACTTAGCTGTTGCTTTCTATGAGCAATATCAGTACAATGCTGATCTTGCACCAACTCGTGTGCAATTGCAGAGCATGACCATGGGTTCTGACGAGAGCTTCAAGGGATATGCCCAAAGGTGGAGAGACCTGGCTGGTAGGGTGCAACCCCCTTTAACTGACAGAGAGTTGATTGACATCTTCATGGGAACTTTGACAGGGCCTTTCTTCAATCACTTAATCGGAAGCTCCTCAGCTGGGTTCACCGAGATAATACTGATTGGTGAAAGGGTCGAAGCTGGCATCAAAAGTGGAAAGATCCAAGGAGCTACACCCTCCGATGCTCAGAAAATTCCCCACAATGGGAAGGAAGAGTCCAATGCAGTGACTGGTCAAAAGAGTCGTCATGATCAACATGTAGGGGCAATCCTGATCTCTGATCCCACGACTATTCAACAAAAACGGGGCAAGAGGCGTAGGGTAAGATATCAAGAAAGGCAATATACTGACATCAACATGCCTTTGTCTCAAGCATTACAACATTTGCTGAAGTTGAAGCTAATCACGCTAAAGGATCCTCCTCAAAATCCTGATACTTCCTCTTCCAAGTATAACCCGAGTGTGAGATGTGCCTACCATTCTGACAGTCCTGGGCATGACACCGACAACTGTTGGACTTTGAAGAACCAAATTCAAGACTTGATTGATGCCGAGGAGATTAAGTTTTGACCCTCCGGAGACTCCAAATGTGATCACTGCTCCTATGCCAAATCATTGAGAGCGTCTTTGTTTCTTTGAATCTTCAAGTTGTAATCTCTTTGTCATTCAAACAATTATCTATTAATGTCAAACTTTGTTTCATTAATGCATTGCATATGTTGTCTTGATTTGATCCACTCATTTTCATTACACTTGAACTATGCTTTCTACTTTCTTTATGATATTTAAACTCTTGATAAAAAGCTACAAGCCTTTAGAGGGAGGATGACGAAACAATACCATAATCTCATACAGTATGCTTTTGAACAGACCTTGCTGACGATGTACAGGCATTTCTTTCAATTCCCAAACACTAGAGTTATAAGGAAGATAATCCCTAGTCAACCCCTTCGAGCCAAAGAAGTAGGATTTTTCTGTTCTAAACAATTTAAAACCTTTGATTTAAACCTGGGGCAGGGTAGTCTCTCAGTTAATTCAAAAAAAAAAGATGCGCATTGAAGTCGCAAACTCTCAGTTCGTAATATAATGAACGGCATCAACAAAAAAAGCATTCCTCTAGAATCAAAAGACAGTGATGGTTCCTTATCTCATAGGCAGTCATTATCTCTCAAAAAAGAAAAACCCATTAAGTCAAAACCTATAAAGGAGGCTTAAGAAAGCTGGGGCATCCCGCTGACTGTAATCTCGAAAACAGGAACAGTCAGGCAAAAGTTAGGGATAACAAATCAAAAGAACGAGGTCATTACAAATCCTCAACAACATGAAAAATGTTGCAAAAGAAAAAAAGAGAGGATGACTGCCCTCCAAATTCAATTGGTGAACCATCACCCAAAAGTCGTTCCAAACTCGAACAAAGTTCGATGCACAATTAACTGAGTTTAGGACTGAAGGACATCACGAAGAGCGGGTGGGTACAAATATACTTTGAGCCTTTATCCTTTGTTTCTTAAACCTTTAACCAAGCCATGATACAACCCTTCAAAAGTCCTAATTAAAGCATGGGTTAGTTTGAAAGCATACTGTTACAAAAGGTATCCTGACTCCTGTAAGGCTTTGCCCTAAATCTTGTGTGGAATTTGTCTTATGAAAAGTTTTCTGCTAAAAAACGCATTTTTCAAAACTTCGAGACAAACATAAACTTTGCATTGCTTGAATATCACTGTTTGCATTTGGCTATTTGTTTGACAGTGGAGAAATTCATACAATGAATATCCGATGAACGAAAGCCCTCTCAGTGAACAAAATCACTTCAAAAAGGATGACACCTCCATTGACAAATCTCCTATCAACAAGGGGGCTTGACATGTCACCATCCAGCACGCCTGGGGCAGTCCAGTCAAGGTTTCGACAGATCTTTCAAAGTTCAGTTAACCTGGGGCAGTCCAGTCAAGATTTCAACAAAATCTCTCAATTGCATATTAACCTGGGGCAAGTCTCCGTCACCATCACTTGGGGCATTCGAATGTCAATCTCAAGGGTTACGAACAGTCCAAGTTTCCTGGAAATATCACATGCATCTGATACTGGGGGCAGTGATGAAACTTCTCTAGCAGACCTGCAGTCATGGGTTTATTTCCCCAACATTTGTCAAGGATTTATTCTCCAGAATAAATTACATTTCAACAACATTCTTAACATATGCAGATTGATCGACAGATAAGGTTCCTTCATCTTTTGAAGTAGTAATCATCAAGGTTCCTTCATCTTTTGAAGTAGTAATCATTAAGGTTCCTTCATCTTTTGAAGTAGTAATCATCAAGGTTCCTTCATCTTTTGAAGTAGTAATCATCAAGGTTCCTTCATCTTTTGAAGTAGTAATCATCAAGGTTCCTTCATCTTTTGAAGTAGTAATCATCAAGGTTCCTTCATCTTTTGAAGTAGTAATCATCAAGGTTCCTTCATCTTTTGAAGTAGTAATCATCAAGGTTCCTTCATCTTTTGAAGTAGTAATCATCAAGGTTCCTTCATCTTTTGAAGTAGTAATCATCAAGGTTCCTTTATCTTTTGAAGTAGTAATCATCAAGGTTCCATCATCTTTTGAAGTAGTAATCGTCAAAGATTCCTTCATCTTTTGGAGTAGTAATCGTCAAAATTTCCTTCATCACCTGCTGGAAATTACAACCACCAACAAGATGACAAACAACTGAAAAATTTGTTTCTCTCAAGAATGAAGACTCTCATCATTAAAACCTCAGAAGATTGGTATACTCCCAGTTTCTGACCGTTAACAGCATGAAGATTCTCATCACCTCAGAAGATTGGTACACTCCCAATTTCTGACCCCCAACGGAATGAAGATTCTCATTCTCAAAGTGGCATATAACCTGAGTTCTCAAATTCCCCAAACAGAGTTTAACTTCAGGATCCTCAGCAGAACAAGAGCTTTCTCAAAGCTGATTTCCCCAGCCAGAGAGCCTTCCAGAACCTAATTCCCCTCAGAGTCAAGTTTCAAAGTCCCCAGTGGAGCCAAAACTGTCAATCCCCAGCGGAGCTAAAACTTCCAACTATCAATCCTCAAGCAGAGTGAAGACTCTCATTCTCAGTTTCCTCACAGGATATGCAGATATTCCCCAGTGAAGATCTCATCAAGACAAGAATCCCTAGTAGATTGGCATACAACCTAAGCTCCTGATTCCCCAACAGTGGTCCCAGGGCTTCTCATTTTCAACGATCAAAGGATTTTCAATCCCCTGCAGCAGTCAAGGAATTACTTTCCCCGGCAGCAGTCAAGATTCTTTTATCTCCAACCATCCAGGGTTCATCTATCCACAGCAAGATAGCTCATCAGCTTACATGCGCATTCATCACATTCATATCATAAACAGTGATATAACATACATTGCATCATGCATCATGACATTGCATACAACTAACTCTTTACCTTTTCAGGAAAGATCAGTCAACAGACAAAGATCATCATCTTCCGAGATTCTTTCTAGAAATAGTTCAAATGTGACCCAGACATGGCGACATTCGGATACTTATTCCAGATTCATTCAGATGCAGTTTTAAACGGACTCATCATCAGGAAACCCTACATCGGTTCCTTTTCAACTTCAAGACTTCTGAAAACAGTTCACGGGTTCTCCAGTAACGGATGTTAACCTATCGCTTGTTCAGATTCCAAGACTTCTAAAAACAGTTCACGGGTTCTCTAGTAACGGATGTTAACCTATCGCTTGTTCAGATTCTAAGACTTCTGAAAACAGTTCACGGGTTCTCCAGTAACGGATGTTAACCTATCGCTTGTTCAGATTCCAAGACTTCTGAAAACAGTTCACGGGTTCTCCAGTAACGGATGTTAACCTATCGCTTGTTCAGATTCCAAGACTTCTGAAAATAGTTCACGGGTTCTCCAGTAACGGATGTTAACCTATCGCTTGTTCAAATTCCAAGACTTCTGAAAACAGTTCACGGGTTCTCTAGTAACGGATGTTAACCTATCGCTTGTTCAGATTCTTCTCAACTTTTAAAAACAGTTTACGGACGCTTCCCAACAACGGATGTTGCTCTATTGCTTATTCAACTTCAAGACTTCTGAAAACAGTTCACGGGTTCTCCAGTAACGGATGTTAACCTATCGCTTGTTCAGATTCTTCTCAACTTTTGAAAATAGTTTACAGACGCTTCCCAACAACGGATGATGCTCTATTGCTTATTCAATTTCAAGACTTCTAAAAACAGTTTACGGATTCTCCAAACACAGATGTTAATCTATCGCTTGTTCAGATTCTTCAACTCCTGAAAACAGTTTACGGATTCTCCAAACATGGATGTCAATCTATTGCTTGTTCAGACCCCCAGTTCCGAGATGTTCAGAAACATGGATACCCTTCTGATACTCGTCCACTCACCAATGACGTACAATTCAACAAACATGTCCAGATGGCATCTCTAAGCCCATCCTCCTACCAGCAATTTCCAGATGGCATCTCTAAGCCCATCCCCCGACAATATTATGTCACATCCCTAGATGGCATCTCTAAGCCCATCACCAAATGGCATCTTTAAGCCCATTCCCTCTACCATCATATCACCGAGTGCAAATTTTTTGGGCACTCCAGTGTCCAATCTCCTTTTACCCTCGAGTCGCGAAAGGCAAACTTGCCAATCTAACTCTTCAGGTTCAAGAAGATTGAACAAGGGCAACTGTTGTACCCCAAAATTTTCCCTCCTCTTTTTTCACAAGAAATCACATCTTCGGGTTTTCCCTGACTTTTCAGATTGGCGTAAGAATCAGTCAAACAGACTTTTTCTTATCAGTCTATCCAAATTAGGGTTTTCATGGACTCTGGAACATTTCAAGCAGATTATTAGGGTTTGATTGAGTTTGGCTCAGGGTTTGATCAGGCAGGCGCTTCTGTGAAAATTAAATCAAGAACTAGGGTTTGTGCGCGCATTCTCAGAAAGAATTAATTCTACAGTTATTTTCAATTTACTCTGAAATATGGGTTGAGGCTTCTGATTGAGAGTTTGCAGTGTTTGATTTAATCAGTAAAAGGGATAAGCATGTGGATGTTTGTTGGATTTGACTGTGCATTGCTTATGTTTAATTGGGACGCCAGGTTATTATTGATTGCAAAGCTACAGTGTTTGTTAATTATTTATTTTATCTAAGTTAGAATAATTGGATTTACTTCCAGTTATTTTAATTTAAGAAACTTGAATAATTAAATAGACAGCTGAGATAAAAGAATTAACTGACAAAGAAGGATTTTTATTCATCTTTAATTGTTTGTTACAAATTATCATTGGAACACTGTAAATTTATTTACATTTTGTTTACAATAATAATATTACAAATAATTAAAATGAAATAAAACTGTATCCTAATTATCCTAAGTCTTCTGATGCTCCACTGTGCTCAACTAATTTTTACCTGCAAAAATAAAGGAAAAAGAAGTCAATGCCGATAAAATTAAAGGCTGACAGATATTTTAAAGCTCATCATTAAAAGTAACTGGCCGGAATCAATTTATTCACCCTCTCTGCAAATCACAAGAAATTCTTGGTTCACAAAGAGGGATAGAAATATGCTTGCAAAAAAATATGAAATGCACAAAGCTACAATATTGCACAAATTCAAAATTGTCAAACAGACTGCCTAATTTCAAATTATCAACCAAAGAGGCAAATCAATTGAAAATGGGCAAACAAGCTGCATTGGCAAACAAAATGTCAAAGAAACAAATCCAAACCAAAGTCCAAACTGAACTGCACATAGCAAACCAAGTCCAATGTCAACTAAAACTGAATGTAACTGTCAAAAAGCTATCCAAAAGATATAGAAAGATATCAAAAGTCAAAAAGATATCAAGAAGTACACAAAATGGCAGAAAATCTGGAAAAGAAGATAAGAGATATGCAGGGCAAAACCACAATGCAAGCAACATTAAAAAAAGTCATCATTTTCCAGCCAGTTACTTTTTCAGAAAAGACAATTTTAAGCAATATAAAAATGCTTTTTAATCCGTAGAGAGAGAGGGAGAGTAAAGGTGGAGAGGCTTACAGGCTTAGGCAAAAGGATATAAAACAAACTATTATAGAACAAGCAAAGGAGGCAGAAAATACCAAGAAATAATACAAACTGAACTGTAACATTCAAAATTGCCTTAAAACTGCCTCCAACACAAACTGTGTCAAACAGTCAAATAACCAAGCAAACCACAAGCCTTCACCTGCAGAACCACAAACCTTGAAGCCTTCACCTGCATAAAAAGCAGGCCACAAACCTTGAAGCCTTCACCTGCATAAACAGCAGGCCATACAAACTGAAGCAAACTCACAAATCAAAGCCAAGCCTATAACCTGTCTCAGGCCTGAAGCCTGCCTATACTGATAAGCCTGCCTATACTGATAAGCCTTTCAAAGTTCATCAAGCCCAAAGACCAGATATCAACAATCATCATCCATATCCAATCAAAGCACTCAAACCAACAAAGCCCTCAGAGCAACCTCATCACTGGGCCCAACAAAAACAATACTCAAAATCAACATTGACATTTCAACAAGCATCTCAGCAAGCAAACAGAGGAAGAGGAAAAGAAGTGTTCAGAAGCAAAAAAGCAAGCTATTCAAAAGCGAAGCAAATAAGCAATCAAAAGCTCACTCAAAGTTCCAGAGTCAGAAAAACATCATACTCAGAAGCAAGAACATCATACAAAGCCAGCAATCAGAAGCAAGCAAAAGAAGAGGAAAATAAGTTTTCAGAAGCAAGGGCCCTAAGGTTTTCAGATTACAATACAATCATCATTAAACCATAAAAAGCAAATACGAGTACCAGTTTTCCACAGAGCAAGCATAGCATCACGTATTCCTCCGCCCTTGGCTGCCTGAGACGCCCCCCTATCCATTTCTCCTCCTCCATTTCCAAAAGCCAACAAAGGTATAATTCTTCTGCCCTTTTCTTTCATACCTCACACAAATAATGATAACATGAAAAGTCAGAATTTGTCAAAGAGCTAATAACATGCACAAACTTAAAACCCTAAAACAATCGTTACCTCTCCTTATCGCTACTGTGTTCAACCATGGAAGAAGAAGGAGAAGATGGGAGCGCCTGGTAGCCTAAGACGAAGAGGAGTATCAGTGGCCTCCATTCAGAAAGCTTGAAGGGACGAAGAGGAGAAGAAGATGAACGGCGCCGTTCTAAGCAACATTGTAACCCTAATTCCAAAAATGAAACAAAACAATGAAACCCTAAAACAAAATGTGTCAAGCGTGTTTGGGCCGGTTCCCTACTCAAAAGCCTAAGCCCATCAGGAAACAGGCGCACCCCCCTTTTTGTTTCTCTTACAAATTTTGTTGTGGGCCAAGAACCAACCCTAAGGCCCATTCAACCTTTTTATTTTTTATACTCTTAGAATCAATCTTTTTTATATTTTATCCCCTTATTTTCTTTTTATAACTTAACCTTTTTTTGTTAAATAAAACAATACATTATTTTTACACCAAAAAATTGTCTTTTATATTATTGCACTTAAAAATACGTAAACTTTATATTTAATTAAATTAATAGATTTTTGTCTTAAAATTCTTTTTTAATTTCATACATAAAAATACTAACTAAAATACATTAACATTAATACATAAAAATAGAATTTCTTAAGCATTTTCCTTTCTTGTCATTAAAACCTTTGTTTATACATAATCAACAAAAATCCAAAAAGAATAAAATACTTAATTTTGCATTAAGTTAACATCTTACATCACTTGTAAATAATCATATACACTTACACAAATACTTTCACCAATACATTTGCTTATCTTTTATTCTTATACATTGCTACATTGATATTGAGAATGTGATTCGATTTGGTTGTAAATATATTTGGACACTACTCTCCTAATAAGTCACATCCCCATTTGTAAATATTTGTACCCCCATTCCCGGATACTTATTTGTAATAGCTTAGACTTTAAATTCCCGCAATTTATCGCTTTCTATATACTGTATAGTAATTAGGGTTTGTATGCGAAGATTCAAAATCAACCGCTAGATAACCTAATACAAGACAAATGCATGATAATCAATACACCAATCACACTTGCACCCCTAGGGTAATCCCGCTTGTTGCCTTCAAAAATGGGCCATGCTTGCACGTTGAGTTTCTTTGGCAAAACAAAACAAATCAAATGATCATAGTCCCTCGATGACGCTTTCGAAGTTGCCTAAACAAATGATCATAGTCCCTTCAAGCAAATTGCCAAAGACACTTGGCACCATTGCATTCATGGTCCATACGATGACCCGCGCCCGTCCCGTTAACATCCTAACACAAGATTGTCCACCAAATACAATGGTGGAATAATACTGTTAAAAGGGTTAAAACATGAGAAAAATCTTTGAGTAAATTTAGGGGTAGACAACTCTTAGTTACTTGATCAAACTTGCAAAACACACTTGCCTACTTTTCAAAACCACACTCCACAACACAACTTTCAAAAACAACTTTCAAAAACATTGAAACATCTTTTCGAAAAGACAAACACCTTTGTAAAACATTCGAGTAAAGAATTGTTACAACGGTTGCCTAGACAAGGCATCTTTTTCAAAACATTTTCAAAACACACACACATACCACCATTCCAAGCAATTGAAAATCAAAGACAAGTGATCTAAAACAAGTAACTAAGAGCCCATGGATAACCATGGATGAAAAGGGTGCTAATACCTTCCCTTTTCATAATCTACCCCCCGAACCCACGAAAATATCTCAAAGGTTTTTCCTGTGCTTTTTAACCTTTCCTTTAGGATAAAATAAAAAGTCGGTGGCGACTTTTGCTAAACCGAACAAGTGCGAATACAAACTCAAAACCTCAAGTCAGTTCTCCCACCGTATCACAGATGCATATATGTATGTATCATGATGTATGGAGATGTAATGTTTTAGCTGGGGAAAATAAATCCCGGATAGCTGCTGGAGAATAGAGTTGGATTCCTCGTTTCCGCTGGGGATGGTGAATGAAGGTGATTGCGAGAGTAAACATGTAGGAGAGGATAACTCCGTTAGGGGATAAACCGATGAGGAGATTACTCTATGGGGAAGAGATGCTCTGCTTAGGACTCCACTGATAAGCTCCACTGGGGATGGATTATCGTTGCTGGTGATATTGAGAATCTGTTGAGGATTGAATTCCTGTTTGTGAAAGGAAAGGACTTCGCTGGGGATGATCTTTCAGTTGCGACTTGCTGGGGATAACCCTGTTAGACTTTTGTGGGGATAATCCTCTGAATTATGCTGGGAACGATCCTTGGAACTCGGTTGGGGAGATTTATTTTGTGCTCCACTGGGGATAAACTTTCAGAGTCTATTGGGAATGATGCTTCAACTCTGTTGGGGAAGCTTTTTTAGTCTGTGCTGGGAAAATTTTAACTCCATTGGGGGTATCTTGTATTCTACCGGGGAACATTCTTATACTCTGCTAGGGAATATTAAGAGTACTAGGGATATCAACTCCTTTTTAATGCTGATGGTAGATAAACTCTGCTTGGGGAGAGCTATCATTACTGCCTTACTCTATGGGGAGTGAAAGTATCTTAGCCATATTCTTCAGCTGGATTTACCCGGTACCTGGTGGATAGAACAACTATACAGCTTGGACAATTCTTATTGCCCCTGTTTTTGGTATTACCCGTAATTTTTGTTTCGTATGTAAATATTTATGAGCAACAATTAATGTCAAGTGCATATATCAAAAAATGAACATTGGACGTTCTTTGCAAAACAAAATAGATAAAGGAAAAATAGTTTGAAATTTATTTGAAAATGAATTGTATTGATTTTGAAGTTTGGCTTGTAAATAAGCGTTTTTGTACAAGAGGCTGACGTCCTAGTAAGAGAACACCGCCGAATAATAAAATTTACACAATTTATAAAAAAGAAACAAAACAGCTATGTGAATGATCCCACTAGGTTTCAACTCTGCTATTGCCTTTATGTCCTCAAGCATCTCATCACTTTGCTACTTGGTTGAAGGTAGATCAGATTGATTAGTGTCGTTCGAGCTTAATAGTTGATACTGAAGTTTGGATGCAAGGTGATCCAATGAGACATAGTGTTACGCTTTGATCCCTAATTTTTGCCTGGACCGCCCTTTCGGGTTTTCAGTCCACCGGGATACCCTTTTTTGCCCAAGCTGCCTTTTCAGGTTTTTGACTTGCCGGGTGTACAGATTTTTTCATTTTCATCCCTTTTTTTTGCCCGAACCCTTTTGGTTCGCCGGGAAGCCCTTATTTTTACCTAGGTCATTCAACCTAACGGGTTTTTTATTATGCGCAATATCTTTTCACTATGTCTGCATTGACGGGGTGAGGAAGGTCGTCACCATCCATGGTGGTTAGAATCATAGCTCCTCTTGAGAAAATGTTCTTAACCACAAATGGCCCCTCGTAAGTAGGGGTCCATTTGCCCCTGGGATCACCTTGAGGTAGGATAATGCGCTTGATAACCAGGTCCCCAACTTGATACTCTTGTCGTCTGACTTTCTTGTTGAATGCCTTGATCATCCATTTTTGGTACGTCTGACCATGACAAATAGCAGTAAGTCTCTTTTTGTCGATTAGGTTCAGCTGATCAAGTCGGGTCTGAATCCAGCCATCTTCGCTTAAACCTGCATCCTTCATGATCCGAAGAGAGGGTATCTGAACTTTAATAGGCAAGACTGCCTCTATGCCATAAACCAAGGAATGCGGTGTTTCCCATGTTGACGTCTGTGCTGAGGTACGGTACCCATGAAGAGCAAATGGTAACATCTCGTGCCAATCTTTGTATGTCACCGTCATCTTCTGCACAATCTTCTTAATGTTCTTATTAGCCGCTTCTACAGCCCCATTCATCTTCGGCCGGTAGGGAGAAGAGTTGTGATGCTGTATCTTGAATTGCTTGCAGAGCTCAGTGATCATCTTGTTGTTGAGATTGGTACCATTGTCCGTAATGATCCTCTCTGGTACACCATATCGACAGATCAAATTATGCCGAATGAACCATGCCACGACGTTCTTGGTTACAGTAGCAAAGGAAGTTGCTTCAACCCACTTCGTAAAGTAATTGATTGCTACCAAGATGAAACGATGCCCGTTGGACGTTGTAGGTCTGATCTCACCGATCATATCAATGCCCCACAATGCAAAAGGCCAAGGAGCTGTCAAGAAGTTCAGAGGAACTAGAGGTATGTGCACCTTATCAGCATAGACTTGGCACTTGTGACATGTCCGAGAATGCTGATAACAGTCGGCTTCCATTGTGGACCAATAATATCCTGCCCGAAGGATTTTCTTTGCCATGGTATGTCCACTGGAATGAGTTCCGAAAGTACCTTCATGTAAATCTGCCATGATCTTTTCTGCCTCGTTCTTATCCACACATCGCAGTAAGGTTGAATCATGGTTACACTTGTAAAGAATGCCATTGCTGATGAAGAACTTTGTTGCGAACCTCCTCAGAAACTTCTTGTCATTAACAGATGCACCCTCGGGGTATTCCTGAGCCTCAAGATACCTCTTCACCTCATGAAACCATGGCTTTTCTGTTACCTCTTCAGTCTCAAGATCACATCAATGTGCGGGTTCGTCCAATCTTTCAATGATGATTCAGGGAGCTTCGTTGTCCCAATTGACTTTGAACATAGAAGACATCGTAGCTAGCGCGTCCGCCAACTGATTCTCCTCTCTAGGGAAGTGTTCAAAGGTTATCTCCTCAAAATGGGGAAGCAATGTCAACACATACTCCTTGTAAGGAATAAGATTTGGGTGTTTCGTATCCCACTCGCCTTTGATCTGACTGATCACGAGAGCGGAATCTCCGAAGACAGTTAGAAACTTAATCCTTAGGTTAATTGATGCTCGAAGACCCATGATGCATACTTTATACTTCGCCATATTGTTGGTGCAGTTGAAACATAATCGGGCGATAAATGGAGTATGAGAGCCTTTAGGAGATATGATCACGGTGCCAATGCCATTATCCAAAGCATTTGAAGCTCCATCAAAGTACATAGACCATCGGGATCCTTCCTCAGGTCCTTCATCCAGTCCAGGTGTCTCACAATTAGTCACTATCATGATATTCTCGTCCGGGAATTCAAAGTTCATAGACTGGTAATCATCCACTGCCTGATGTGTCAAATGGTCTGCCAACACACTTCCCTTGATTGCCTTTTAGGTCGTATACTAGATGTCATACTCAGTCAAGATCATCTGCCATCTTGCTATTCTTCCGGACAAGGCAGGCTTTTCGAAGATATACTTGATTGGATCCATCTTTGATATCAATAGAGTAGTGTGAGTCAGCATATACTGTCTCAGCCAGCAAGCATCCCATGCCAAAGCGCAGCAAGTTTTCTCAAGCAGTGAGTATCGGGTCTCACAGTCGGTAAACTTTTTGCTAAGGTAATAAATAACATGCTCTTTTCGGCCATACTCGTCATGTTGACCCAACACACACCCCTTTGAGTTGTCGAGTACTATCAAGTATAAGATCAGAGGTCTCCCTTCAACTGGTGGCATCAGAATAGGTGGCTCTTGGAGATACTCTTTGATCCTTTCGAAAGAGGACTGGCATTCATCATTCCAACGTACCACTTGATCTTTCTTCAATAGCTTGAAGATTGGCTCACAAGTAGCAGTCAGGTGTGAGATGAATCAGATAATGTAATTCAGTCGTCCCAGAAAGCCTCTGACTTCTTTCTCTGTTCTGGGAGTTGGCATCTCCTGTATGGCCTTCACCTTTGCAGGATCCACTTGAATACCCTTATCGCTCACGACGAAACCCAGCAGCTTACCAGATCTCACCCCGAAAGTGCACTTGTTCGGGTTTAACCTCAGCTTGTATAATTTCAACCTGTCAAACAACTTCTGCAGATGGTCAAGGTGTTCCTCCTCAGTTTGGGACCTTGCGATCATGTTGTCAACGTATACCTCAATCTCGTGATGGATAATGTCGTGAAACAAAGCAACCATGGCACGCTGATACGTTGCTCCAGCATTCTTCAATCCAAAAGGCGTGACCTTGTAGCAAAAGGTACCCCATTTAGTAACAAAGGTTATCTTCTCCATGTCTTCAAGATCCATCTTAATCTGATTATAACCGGAGAAACCATCCATAAAGGAGAATACCTTATGCTGAGCAGTGTTATCGACTAGAACGTCGATATGAGGTAGAGGAAAATCATCCTTGGGGATCGCCCTATTCAGATCCCTATAGTCAACACACATTCGAACCTTACCATCCTTTTTCGGTACCGGAACCACATTGGCAACCCACTGAGGGTAAGAAGTAACTGCTAGAAAACTGACGTCAAACTGTTTCATAACCTCGGCCTTGATTTTCTCAGACATCTCTGGGCGTATTCGACGGACCTTCTGTTTCACCGGGGGACAGTCTTCCTTGGTAGGTAATCGATGAACCACAATATCGGTATCCAACCCAGGCATGTCTTCATAAGACCAGGCAAAGATCTCGACGTAGTCACGCAGCATCTGAATCAACCGTTGTTTCACACTAGCTTCTAGATTTGCACCGATCCTGACTTCCTTCTTGTTTATCTCTGTACCCAGGTTCACTGAATCCATCGGCTCTTCATGTGGCTGTATAGCCCTCTCTTCCTAAAGTAACAGTCTTGCAAGTTCACCAGGCACTTCGCAATCATCTTCGCCTTCGTCTTCGGCTAAGTTGATCGGATTTTCGAAGTCATAACTGGTAGTAGCAGAGTCGTTACCAGTGAGATCCAGAGTGGATGTAGACCTGTATATGTGAGTGTGTGTAAAATAGTTATTTTGCAATATATAATAAAAGAAAAATAAGGAGCGCAAGATTTGAAATGCAAGAAACGTCCAATGCTTTTATTAATGATATATGAAAATGACACACATAAAGCCCTCACAAATGAAGCCATAGTGCCCCAGGTAAGACATCGGGCCATAGAGTTTTAAAACATTGTTTGTTACATATTCAAAATAAAAAGTTTCATTACTGGGTAACAAAAGAAATAGGGATGAAGTCCTTTGTTGTCTAGTTGCTTGGTCCATCGTCGGTAGTAGGGTAGATCCAGCTGTTGAATTCAGACTCTTCCACATCGTCTTCAATGGTATTCACTCCCGAGTTGCTGATGAACACGGGAGGTCTTTCGATCCGTGCATTTCGAACAGCCTTTTGAGCTTCTGCAGTGAAACCCAAACCAAACTTGTTAGTCTTTTGTGTAAAATAAGGGAGTCGGCCCCAATTTGCACACCCACCTTTCTCGATAACAGCCCAGACATCCTTAAAGGAAGCCATCTTCATAGGAGAATCTTCAACAACAGTCTCAGCTGACGCCAGTGTCTGGGGAACCTCTTCAAAATGCTGAAATGGGGTCTCAATGAACTCCCCATCCATCTCTATATATCGGAAAGAGTTGAGGTGGCTAACCATGTACTCCTCCTCTCCTTGTACTGTCACAATTTTCCTTTTGACCGGGTACTTCAGCTTCTGGTGGAGCGTTGAGGTTACGGCCCCAGCTTTGTGGATCCATGGACGACCCAACAAACAAGAATAAGATGGCCGAATGTCCATCACATAGAACGTAGAGTTGAAAACCTGAGAACCAACCTTAATCGGGATATCAACTTCTTCGTGCACCATCCTCTTAGATCCATCAAAGGCCCTAACAACAATGTTGCTTGGCTTCAACTCCAACCCTTCACAATCCAACCGGTCTAGAGCTTTCTTTGGCAAAACGTTCAATGAGGAACCAATATCCACCAATACATGTGCAAGAGTAGTGCCCCTGCATTCAATGGAGACATGCAGGGCATCATTGTGATTCTTCCCCTTAGCAGTCAAGTCAGTGTCATAGAAACCCAACCCATTATCAGCAGTCAGATTGGCCATGCAATCTTTAAACTAATCATCTGATGTCTCTTGTGGTACGTGTGCAGTCTTCAGAAATGTAATCAGAGCCTTGGCATGGGCCTCTGAGCATAGCAATAATGATAAAATAGAGATCTTGGATGAGGTTTGCCCCAGCTGCTCGACTACACTGTAGTCACTCTTTTTGATAATTTTCAGAATCTCTTCCATCTCTTGTTCAGAAGCTTCAATAGTAATCGTCTTTGGTGCCTTCGTCTGGGCAGGCTCACTGGTGATCCCTTTGCCCTGAGTGTCAGATGACTCGACGACAGGGGTAAGAATAGGAACTTGATCAGGAATGGTAGCAGGTACACTGGCAGGTGTAATAACAACAGGCTTTCGGGCAGTTGGTGGAGAAATATCAGGTGAGAAAAGTATTCCGCTGCGGGTGACTTTAGCAGGTCCAACAATATTGCTGACGTCAGTATCAGCATCCAACTCTTGTTTAACTCCATGAAAATAAACATCGGCCCCGTAATGCCAAGGGACAGCTTTATCAAAGGTGTAGGGGATAGGCCCAGGAACACTAATGATCAATGGTGCGGTTCTTGGAACAAATGTAATTCTAACAGGCTTCCTCGAGGGAGCCTTGGAAGAATTGTAGAAAATGGTAATGATAGCAACTTCTTCAGTATGAACTAAAGGAACAACAGTCTTCTCAAATAGAATTTCTTTACTATCCATCAGGCGTTGGACACCTGACTTCAAGAGATGGCAACCAGTAGGTAGAACAGAACACATACGGCAACCTTCGTTATAGCCCGGAAATAAACCGGCTAGCAAAAGGTTCTTCTTCACAGTTATCAAAGGAGTAACAATGTCGTTCGCAGAAACCACAAACGAGTCTTCATCTATAGCATTCACTCCATGCTTGGGCATAGGAGCAGTCACAACATTAGGTCTTTCGGGCGCCTCGAACTCAATCTCCTTAGCATCAATTAAGTCCTGTATTTTGTTCTTCAAAGACCAACAATCATCTGTATTATGCCCCGGGCTATCAGAGTGATAAGCACAGCGGGCATTAGGGTTATACTTTGGTGATGTAGTGTTGGGATTCTTTGGGGCTTCCCTTGGAATCACTAGATTGGTCTTCAATAACTGTGGCAGAATCTGAGACAAAGTCATGCTGAGACGGGTGAATTGCCTTCGAGGTCTCTCATCCTTTGACTGATTATTATGCTGAGGAGCATCAGCAGGTCTTGAAATAACAACCGCATTAACAGCTTGGCGGTGTTCAGGTCTATTTTGGCTTCTTGAACTGTAGATAACGCTGGACTCTTTCTTAAATGGCTTCTTCTCGGTGCTTGATGAAGCACCCTTTTGTATCTTACCAGCCTTAATACCAGCCTCAATCCTCTCACCGGTCATAATTAGCTCTATAAACCCAGACGAAGAGCTTCCAATCAGATGGTTGAAAAATGGACCATATAAGGTCCCCAAAAACATATCCACAAGCTCCCGATCAGCCAAGGGTGGTTGCACTCTTCCGGCGAGGTCCCTCCACTTCTAAGCATAATCTTTGAAACCTTCACCAGTTCCCATTGACATACCCTGGAGTTGGGTACGCGTGGGAGCGAGGTCGAAATTGTACTGGTATTGCATGTAGAAAGCAGTAGCCAAATCTTCCCAACTGCGGATACTGGCTCCGTCCAACTGGTAAAACCATTCAAGCTGAGTCCCTGAGAGACTGTCTTGAAAGAAGTGGATCCATAGGTTCTTATCAGCGGTGTACGGCTGAATCTTCCTTACATATGACCGGAGGTGCAACTTCGGACAAGAAACTCCGTCATACTTAGCAAAGGCTGGTGCCTTGAACTTGTGGGGAATTACCACCCCAAATGATAGACCCAGATCACCAAAGTCCAGACCTGGCACTTTCTGAACTTCCATCGTACTCAACCGGTCTTCCAGTTGTTTGTATCTATCCTCGGCCGTAGGATACTGGTCTTCGTCGAAGTCCGTCTCGTTGTCGGAGACCACAGGGCTAGGAGCTCTCCTTTCTTCTTGACTATCTTTCCCTCCAGATGAGGTGGTCAAATCAACTTCCTCCCGTAGCCTATTTCCAAACCGGTGACCTGTGCTAAACAGGACCGTCCTCTTCTTTTTCTTCTTCTTCTTCTCTTTCAGAATCAGGTTCTTCAGATCTTGCTGATCCTTAGCTAGATTTATGAACAACTCTTGAAATTGGGCATTCTAGGCCTGTAGGGCCTTGATTGCTTGCTCAGTTGATGGTTCAGCAGGCATGATGAGTGCTGAAATAAACAGCGAAGAAAACAAGAGACCTGTAATGGGTACCTGTTATGGAGTGCATGGGATGAAATGCGTATGACATGATTTCAAAGACAATCGAGAGATTCAAATTCGTAAACAAAAAAGGAAACACACTTTATTAGATAAACTTTGAAATTCAAATTGTTCAACAAATTGCCCTTAAGGCGTTACAAGAATGGAAATACTGAGAAGTAAGTAAAAACTGGAAAGGAAATAATCAAAGGACAATCAGTGCTCCCATGGTCTCTTCTTGTCAGTGTGGACATAGTCATTGAGAATTCGCTCGTTCTCCAGCTGCCTAGTCAACCTCTGGATCTTCTGCTCTTGCTCATTGAACTTTTCTCGGTAAGCATCTCGTTCTTCTCTCAGCTGCATCCAAGACCTTTTAAGTGCCCCAATGTCAGTGGGCATGTAAGGATGGAGGATGGTAGGAAGAACCCCCTCTTCATTAGCAACCTCAACAATGATGGGCAGGGCGACTTCATATGGCATACCCAGCTTTTGGGCGCGGATACAGACCCATCTAAGATATGGCTCCATCGGAAGAGAAGTCTTTGGACCCAACTCATGTGGATCAGATCTATGAACTCTATCCCAAGCCCTTATGAATCTGCGGTGTTGCTCGTCGCTATCCCCTTGAAAATCAAAGATGATACTAGGCATTAGCAGCTCATGAGGTCCTTCTCTTCTAGCACGCCCAAACTGACGTAAGGCCAAGCATGAGTTGTAAGAAATACCTCCATGGGTTCCTATCAATGGAACATTGGGGTACTCCCCGCAGCGATCAATAATGGCCACCTCGTCCATACCCTTAAGAGTCCAAATGATGTCATTATGAGAGAAAGACAAAACCCTATAGGCCCAGCCCATTCCTTCTTTGTTCTTCAACACTGATTTGGGGAGGTGCGAAATAAACCACCTCGCCAATATGGAACACAACACATCAAGGTTCCCCGCTGTGATACGGTGGGAGAACTGACTATGGTTTTGCGTTTGTTTTCGCAAATGTTTCGGTTGAGCAAGAGTCGCCACCGACTTTTTATTTTATCCTAA
The DNA here is from genome assembly GCA_948472305.1 of Vicia faba. NCBI lineage: Eukaryota > Viridiplantae > Streptophyta > Magnoliopsida > Fabales > Fabaceae > Vicia > Vicia faba. The sequence goes on from OX451741.1 coordinate 1,108,393,521, forward strand.
GGAAAGGTTTAAAAAGCACAGCAAAAATCTTTGAGATGTTTTTTTGGGTTCGGGGAGTAGATTATAGAAAGGGAAGGTATTAGCACCCTTTCTATCCATGGTTATCCATGGGCTCTTAGTTACTTGCTTAGATCAACTTGCCTTGATTTTCAATTGTTAGAAATGGTGCTTTGTGTGTGTGGGTTTGAAAATGTTTTTGAAAAGAAGCCAATGTGGTGGCAACCTTTGTAATGATCCATGTTGGGATGTATACAAAGATGTATGTCTTTTGAAAAGGTTTTCATTTGTTTTTGAAAGTTGTTTTTTGAAAGTGTAGTGATGTGTGGTTTAGAAAATAGGCAAGTGTTTTGTTTTGCAAGTTTGATTCAAGTAACTAAGAGTTTGTCTACTCCTAAATTTCTCAAAGATTTCTCCTATGTTTTTAACCCTTTTAACAATTTTGTTCCACCATTGCATTTGGTGGACAATCTTGTGTTAGGATATGAAAGGGACGTGCGCGGGTCATCATTTAGACCATAATTGCAATGGTGCCAAGTATCTTTGGGCAATTTTTCTTTTAGGGACTTGGTCATTTTTTAGGCAACTTTTGAAAGCGTCATCGAGGGACTATGATCATTTGAATTGTTTTGTTTTGCCCAAAGAGACCTAACATGCAATATGGCCCATTTATTGAAGGCAACAAGTGGAATACCCCAGGGGTGCAAGTGTGATTTGTGTTGTCCATTTTCATGCTTGTTTATCTTGAAATTAGGTCAAACTATTTTTGGTTGATTGATTTGCATACAAACCCTAATTCTAGCATGGTATATTTAGAAAGCAATAAAGTGCGAAAAATAAAGTCCTAAACTATTACAACACAATATATGGGAAGGGGGGTACAAATGTTCGAATGGGGGTATTTTGACAAGGAATTTAAACCTAGACTATTACATCAAAATTGAATTATTTACAAGATATTTAATTGCACAAATTAAATAGAAATAAAATAAATATGCAAGATGCAAAAAGGCTTTTTATATGCATGAAAAAGTATTTTTTTATGTCAAATAAACAAAATAAAAGTATTAAATTTTTTGAGTTTTTGTGTATTTAGGGCAAAACCCTAATTTATTAAATAAAAGTATTAATCATTTAATATATACAATATTTAATAATTATGTACAAAAATAAAATAAAAATGAAGTATATTTGTCAAAAAAGTATTTTTAATATTAAATATTAATAAAAATAAAAATGTGTATATTTTGTATTATTTACTAAATATGCTAATAAATATGTATGTATTTATTTTATATGATAAATATATTAAATATATACAAAATAATAATATTTAGTATTTATAAAAAAAAGTATATTTTATATAAAATATTTTCAGAAGATAATATAAAATAAAAAATGGAAAATAAAATGTGTTTGCATTGTTTTAGTATTTTTAAATAAAAGTATGTTTATGTATTTATTTATGTACAAATACCTATTTAAACAAATAATTGCCTAATAAATACAAAAATGATTAAAAAAATATTTTTTTATATTTTTAATATTATGAGGAAAATTAAATAAGTCAGAACAAAAAAGGAAAAATCAAAAAATGATCAAAATAAGCATAATGGGCTTAGGGGGTGTAAAAGTAACAAAAGGGTGCAAAAAGAAATATGAAACAGAGCCCAGCCCAAAAAGTCCTTCTTCAACCTCCAGACTGTATGAACAACAATGAACACGCGTTTTCTATCTTCCAATTCCTGGACTTTCAAGCAAAACTCACAACATGAAAAATGTAGAGCATGAAGAGACGAATCCAGACATATAAAGAACTTGACTTAACTCTCTAAGATGAGAGAGAATTTCTTCTCCCCCAATTCCTGACCTAGTTTTTGTTCCATGTTCAGACATTAAATTCTCACAGCACACATAATATAAATGAAAACTAATTACATGGGCATGTTCAGGGCTATGAATGTGACATATTTTCTTCACAAACCTAAAGCTAACAATGCCTGGATAGAGAGATACGAGTTCATGAACTTACCTGTTCAGTTGGAGTTGTATCTGGTGATGGAGGTACTTTCAGTGCAAGGTGATGATTGGTACAACTTCCTTGATGTCCAGGGATGCTATTCCAAGTTTTACTTTGCTTTGAAACTAGCTGAATCGAGTTATAGAACCCCACCTGCAAAATAGAAAAATGAAAATGGTGATGTTGAATGGGAGTGTTACAGGTCGTGTTTGAGGTTTGGAATAGCTTCAAGGGATGTTGTGGGATGTGTTTGAAGTGTTTTTAGCAAGAATGCACGAATGGAATGAGTTGTGGAACTCAATCTGCAGCAGGTCCCCTGTTTTGGCAGTTTGAGGGTGATTCTGTGTTTGAGAGGGTGTTGGGGATGGTTGGCTCGTGTTCTAGCACAGGTTTGATGATTAGAAAATGTTTGACAAGTTTGCTTAAGCCTTGGTTTACATGAATGATAGTTGTGATCGGTGGATCTGGAACTGACTGTTTAACGCTGGTTCGCGAAATGTCGCGGTAAGCAAGAGTCACCACCGTCTTTTATTTTCTCCAACATGGACAGGACAAAAGCACATCAAAATTCCTTATGAGATAGTTTCTCGGTTTGGGAGGTAGATTTATAGAAAGGGAAGGTGTTAGCACCCTTTCTATCCATGGTTATCCATGAGCTCTTAGATACTTGCTCATTTGTGTTTTCAAAAGTGTTTGCTTTTCAAGTGTGAGTGGATTTGAAAAAAGTTTCGTTTAAAGATTTCAGATCGACTCTTGTATGAGTCCTCAAGAGTGTTTGAAAAATTGTTTTGAAGGCTTTTTGAAAAGTGTCAGTGTGAAAAGAGTTTTTTGATTTGTTTTTTGAAATAGAGCAAGTATCTATGAGTCATCTACCTACCCTAAGGAATTAGGCTGTGTAAATGTCCTTAAGGTAGTGCCATCCCACCATTGAGAGATATGTAGCACCACCGTTGGAGGTGTTCGGGTCAATTCGTTTGTAGGGACAGTGTGGTCACCAGAGCAACAGTAGGACACCTTAGAAGCTACCCTTATGCCATTGATCCTTTTTAATTCCGAGGCAACCGTTTCGAGGCAACTGGATCATGTCATGGACATAAGGACTTACTAAAACGTCCTATACTCGACGACCACGTTTTGAAGGTAAGGCAACAGTGAGGCGTACCCTAAGAGTGGTGTGTGAATTTGTGTGTTGCTTTCATGTTATATTTTATCTTGTACATGTACCATGGTGATCTACGCTTGTTTTTAATTTAGGCCATACATTCTTTCATGCAATTATAATTTAAAAGTGCAGAAATTTAGATGCGGAAAGTAAAATCCTACGCTATTACAAGGCGCGAGTCTATACATCGCCAAATTAACAAAGACCCGTTTTAATAAAAAATGCGGAAAATAAATAAATTCCTAATCACTATTACATGGCTTGAGCAGTTACATAATATTCAGAAGGAAATAAATAAGAATAAATGCGCGAAAAGAAATTAGAATCGAATGTTCGAGGGCGTTGAACCCTTTTGAGAAATTAAATGGAATTAAAAAGCTAATTAATTATTAAATTAAAGAAGAGAAATGTTTTTTAGTTTTTTTTTGTATTTATGAAATAAAGAAAATTAAAATTAAAAGGAACCTTAATTCTAAGTTATTTTTAATCGTTAATGAAAAATGTTAAAGTTTAACCTAATTTACTAAAGAATTTATGTACATGTTTATTTACAAAATTAATGATAATTAATAATAATGATAAATAATGATGATTAATAATTTATTTAAGAAAAAGATGAAAATGTCAAAAAAAACCTAATTCTAGATACTTTTTACTTATTAAGAAAAGATTAAAGTTTAAAAACCTAAATTAAACTAAGTTAATTGTTAGAGTTTATTTACAAAAAATGGGTTAGTGATGAAATTAATAATAATTAAATATATTTGTATTTTTTATTTTTTTATTTTTTATTATAGAAAATTATTTTATGGTGAAAAAAACAATTAAAACAATTAAAAAAGAATTAGAAAAGAAAAGAAAATAAAATTAAAAAGGATGCAAACCAAGGGGGGTTTCAGGCCCAAGGGGAGGTTTTTTTTTTAAGTATCCTGGCCCATTAGACAAAAAGCCTTGTTTGACTTTCTGGCATCACGTGCGTGTTCATTGACTCCTGAGTACCGTGGTCTGCATTCTTTGGCCATTAGATTGGGTTTCATGCATAAGTTGTTCTTTTTTGGCCATTTGGCTTTTGGCCATTTGTGTTCTTGCCTCAACGTTCCTTAATCTTCTCAGGATGTCTGTCTCGCCATGTATTGGTGTCATGCATAAGTTGTTCTTTTTTGGCCATTTGTATTCTGGCCTCAACGTTCCTTAATGAACCTGCATGGGATCCTGTCTAAATCTGCAGTGTTGAATCTCATGAACACATTAAATAAAATCATAAAATGCAAATAAAGACAATATATGAAGAAATTTAATGTTTAGGCACAATATGGCATGTATGAATGATTATACCCTTTTAATCATGGAGATCAAATCAATCTTACCCTTACTGGAAAATTAGTGACCTGAATGCTTTTATGCCCTTTGGATCATGGAGATCAAGCCAGCCTTATCCTTACTGAAGAAGTAGTGAGGTGTTGGTTTGTAACTGTGATGGCTTGTTTGTAGTGAGAGAGGGGTTTGTAATAAGGATTTCAAGGTTTTAGGGTTCTTGAAAGAATTTGATATTCTAACAGTGTTGTGGCAAGGTTTTTTCTCTCTTTTCCTCCTCTCTGGTTTGTGTGAAAAGAAGGTGATTATATAATGGAAATTAGGGTAAAGAAAATGGGCTTTGAATGTGCAATTGGGCCTCCAATGTTCACTTGAGTTCGTCACTTTCCAGGCTAAATCGCCGGGACTTAAGTGCAATTTTTGAAGTTGAAATGTGAAAACAAAATGTAGCCGACATCGATAACTAACTCCTGTCCGAAAATCGGCTCAATCGGATAAACGGTGAATTAGTTATGAATTTTTGAAGTTTCAGCTCAGACAAACTTATTTTGGGCTCCAGTGTCGACTCTGACACGTTCTTCAATAAAAAACTGGTATTGATTGGAGCATAATCCGGTCTCTACTTTTGAAGCAAAGTTGTAGATCTATGAGTCAGTGACCTTGTGTAAAAATATGAGCCCAATCCGATAAAAATTGACCGAGTTATGAATTTTCGAAGTTTCGGCCCAGATGAAATAATATTCAGCATTCAGGATTTTCAGCGTGTCACGCACTCTGAGCAAAAAACGAAGGCATTTTGAATACCGTTTGAACTCAATACCTTCTGTGAAAATGTAGTCAACTCAATTTGTGAAATTTTGGCGCCGGAACCAGCTCGATACGATGAAAATCGACCAAGTTATGATTTTCTGAACATGACGCAAATAAACTTCAGTCACAAATTTTTTGTACGAAAATACTTGATAAATTCACATTTTTGAAGACATTCTGATCGAAATTGGCTTCCATCCGTGAGAGATGAAAACGTATATAATGTCAAGATGGAATTTTCGCCACTGGAACGGGTTCAAAACGAGTCACGATCTTCAAGTTATAAATTTTTTAGCGCGTAAAAACTGCACTTTCAGCACACTTTTTCACCATATTTCTTCAAGAAAACTCGTACATTCGGATACCTTCTTCAAAGAATTGACTCTTGAGCCGAACCTGAATTTGAGAATACGTTATCAGAGATATCTTGGCGAAAGAACACCTGAATATGACGCGCCGGGTTGGACTTGTGAATTTTTCTTGAAATGTTTTGAGAAATATGGGAGGGCAAATTTTGGGGTACAACAGTTGCCCCTGTTCAATCTTCTTAAACCTGAGGATGTAGATTGGCTTGCGTGCCTTTCGTGATCCGAAGGTGGAAGATGATTGAACACTAAAGTGCCTAGAAATTTGCGCTCACATAGAGTGTGTTAGCAGTATGATGTAGGGAATAGGCTTACAGATGCCATGTTGAGAGATGATGGATAAGAGAGATGGGCTTATAGATGCCATCGGGAGGTTGTCGATCGCGTAAGAGATTCCTTAGCGAGAACTTGCATACCTGAGAAAGAAAAATAATTACCTGGCCTGTTACAGGAGTTGATCTTCAAACCCTTTATGTAGATGTGCCCTGGCTGGATACAGGAATCGAATCTTTAAACTCTTCAGACGTGCCCTGGCAAGATACAGGAATCGAGTCTGGAGAATACAGTCGTCAACAGATACACCCTGACAAGATACAGGAATCAGATCTTCGAACTCTTCAGACGTGCCCTGGCAAGATACAGGAATCGAGTCTGGAATTAGAAAGGTTGGTGAGTTGTCTCTACTGACAGGTTATCCTCATGGACGAGTGGTCTTTAACGACGAGTGTCTATAACGACGAGTGTCTATGACGACGAGTGTCTATGAAGACGAGTGTCTATGACGACGAGTGTCTATGACGACGAGTGTCTATGACGACGAGTGTCTATGACGACGAGTGTCTATGACGAAGAGTGTCTATGACGACTGTTATACCCCAAAATTTGCCCTCGCATTTTTCCACAAGAAATCGTAGCTTCAGGCGTTTCCTGATTTTTTTCAAAACTAACTCAAGAATCAGTCAGACGGACTTTTCTCGTCAGTCAGACGCAATTAGGGTTTTATTGATTTTTCAGGGCCCTGGAATGTTTCACACAGTTGGCTTAGGGTTTTGATTGATTTTTAGCTCAATTTTGATCAGGCGAACGCTCTTTGGAATTTAATCAGGAATTAGGTTTTTGGGGCACGTTCTCAAAAGGATTTAATTTCTACATCATCTTGCAAGTTATTTCGAGGTTTGGGTTGGATTCGCATTTGTTTGACCTAATCAGGTAAAAAGAGGCATTTGGTTTGGATTCACGTTTGTTTGATGGAACCAGTCAAAGGATATATGCAGTTTGGATTTACAGTGTTTGGTAAAAATCAGTGAAAAGGGAATGCGCCTGACCAATTGTTTTGGTTAACTCTTGCTTTACTTTGGATATTGGAAAGGCTAGGTTTAACTGATCAATTTGTTAAAGCTTTGTTTATTTAAATTATTTATTATTCTAAAATTAAGTGATTGGAATTTATTTTTCAATTATTTTAATTTAAAGAACTATAAATAAATGAATAAACAATAAAAGAGAAAACAGAATTAATTGGATAATGAAGACTTTTATTTATTCTTAAATTAATTGTACAATTATTGTTTACAATTTATTTACAAACAATGATTTTACATTAATTTAAATTTAAATAAAAAAATGAAACTATCCTATTTTTCTAAGTCTTTTATTCTTCAAAATCTTCATCCTTTGCTCCCCTCCATTCGATTATTCATCTGCAAGAAAAAAAAGTCAAAGAGCAGATAAATAGGTAATGAAAGATGAATAAAAGACAGTTCATCATTAAAAGCAAACGGCCGGGATCAGTTGACCCTCTCTGCAAATCACGGGATTTCTCCCGGTTCATAAAGAGGGGTGAAAAATATTTGCAAATTAAAGATGAATGCACAAATATAAAAATTGCACAATTCAAAAAGATGGTCAAACTACATAGCTTCAAACAGTGGTGCAAATCAAACTATGAAGGCAAACAGATTGGTCTAACTAAAGACACAAATATCATCAATACTGTCAAGAAGCGTACAACATAGAAAGGAGAGGACAAAATATGCAGTATTCAACATGTATTGCAAGCAAGATATCAATGCATCATTTCCCTAGGCCAATTTGCTTTTTCAGAATTTATGCATAATAAGCAATTTAATATGCTTAAATATTGGAAAGAGAGAGAAGAAAAGAGGAGAAGTGTGGGCTTACTGTTTGGCTTTAGGCATAAAGAAAATATAGAAAGCAAAACTGCAATAAGACAGTGAGGCTGAAGGCTAAAAGAAGCATATATCAGTGCTACCCAAATTAGACAGAGATATACAGCAGAAGTAATCACAAAACAGGAAATGCCAAAACCTTGCAAGTCTGCCCAGTAGCTTGACCCAAGAAAAGATGCCAAAGTTTGAGATATTCAAAAAGATCCTAGGCGCCAAGGGACCAAGGGGCTGGAAGACAAAAACAAATATAAAAATTGCAACAGCAAAGCCATACCGGGGGGGACAGATATCAAAAAACAAAAAACCCACACAAAAAATATATACAAACTGCATAAGCCCTCCAACCAAAAAGACCTACTGTCATAACCATAACAAAAGCCCTCCAACCTGTGAAGCTTCACAAGCAACAAAATCCTGCATATGCCATAAATCCCAAAGCCTGCTGAAACCTCAAAAAACAGATAACCTGTCAAAAAGCCTAACATGAAGCCTGAAGCCTCAAGCCTCACCTCACCTGAAGCCTAACATAAACCAGAAAAATCCCAAACCTGATTGAGCCAGCAGACCAATATCACAAAAAAAATCATTCAAAACCTGGCCTAAACCATTCAAAACCTGGCCTGATATCCAAAACCATACCAGCATAAACAACATACCAGCCTAGAGCAAGCAAGGCCATCAACCTGAAATCTCAAACCTCAAGCAAAAACCTGTTAAGGCCGTAAACCAGTCAAACCTACTCTAAGCTTGCCATAAGCCTAAAACCTCAAGCAAAAACCTGTCAAGGCCATCAAACCTGCTAAGCCATTATTCCTGTCAAAAGCCTAACACACTATCAAGCCCCTGTAAGACCAATTCACCCAACCAATAACCCTCTAAGCCCTCAGAAAAATATCATCACAGGGCAATCGAAAAGCAAGCAATATAAGCATATGAGCAAAGTAGACAACTATCAAGCTCAACAGTTTCAAAGACAAGTTCAAGGTAACTGAGATAGAAAAAGTTTCAAAGGGAAATTCGAGGCAGAAGAGAAGAGGCAACTCAGAGGCAACAAAGGCAAGCCAACGAGGAGAAGAGATAAAGAAGATATAAAGGGGTTTTCAGTTCAGCTCATCATAAAACCTCAAATGGCAAAAAGATAAAGAATATAGATATACCAGGTTCACCGAAAAGCCAATCAGTATCACGCACTTTTCCTCTTCGCCATCAAGCCTCCTAAGCACCTCCATCTTCTTCCTCCCCTCTGTCAAGGTAGTTCTCTTTTTCCCCTTTCCTTTCATACCTCATACAAGACAAACCAAAACGCATTAATCAATAAAACACAGAATCAGATTCAACAATCAAAGATTTTTAACATGCAAATCTAAAACGTTTAACGAGTTTGAGACATTCCATTACCTTGTTTCACCGTTGCTTGAACGAACGCAAGGGGAAGGACGAGAGATGGTGCTGGTGGCTCTGTGGCGAAGGGTATTACTCAGGAACGAACGGAGAAGATGAACGAAATCCCCATGAGCGGCGCGCCTCACAAACCCTAACACTCCCAACTGAAGAACAATTCTCATAACCCTAAAACTGTGTTAAAATGCTAATGGGCCTTGCCCTCTCAAAATGCCTAAGCCCGGTTGCCAAATTAACTCACACCCCCCATCTCTGAAGCGCCTAAAAGCCCATTTCTGATTCTTTTTTTGTTTCCAACCTTCTTTTAAAAAAACATTATTTTCTTCTCTTATACATATTAACAAACCTTTTTATTTATTATTAATTATTGGCATCAAAATATTTTTATAATGGAAATGCATTTTTATTATACAATATGATTAAAATATAAAACCCTTTTTTACTAAAATGCCATTCTTTATAATATGATTTAGGGTATTTAAGGAAAATTTTCTATTTATACATAAATATATAAGATTAATATTTAATTTGTACATTAATATTTTAACACTCTTAAATACATTTTTCAATATGCATAACTTTAAAACATTTAATTAAAATACTTTTTGTACATAATAGATAAATACATTTTTGCATAATTTAAATACTTAAGCATTTAATTAAAATACATTTTTTCTAATTTAATCCTTGATTTTTATTTAAAACATACTTTTTGTACATAACAAATAAAGATACATTTTATACATAATTTAATTAGAATTTAAAACATTTAAGTAAAACATTCTTTTTTTGTACATATTAAAGAAAATACAAGATTATTAATTAAATTAAATAAACACTTAGTTTTTCTTTAGGTCAAAATAATACTCAATACACATTAATTTCACATTGTCGCACCTGTAAATAATTACATATACAAATACACATATGCACGTACACTTACACAATATACTTGCATTTTGATACATTATACATTTGCTTACGTTGACATTCGTTACATTTACATTTGATTGGTTCGATTTGGTTAATTTATTGGACACTTTGTTCCTAAGTCTCATCCCCATTCATAAATTTGTACCCCCACTCCCGGATACTTATTTTGTAATAGCGTAGATTTTACATTTTCACAATTTACCGCTTTCAATTATACCATGATTAGACCTAGGGTTTGCATGTACATAAAATCAAACGCTAGATAACCTAATGTAAGACAAATACATGAAATCAATACACAATCACACTTGCACACCCTAGGGTAATCCCACATGTTGCCTTCCAAAATGGGCCATGCTTGCACGTCGAGTATCTTTGGCAAAACAAATTCAAATGATCATAAGCCCCTCGATGACGCTTTCGAATGTTGCCTAAAAAGGAATGATCATAGTCCCTTTAAAATAAATTGCCAAAGACACTTGGCATCATTGCATTCATGGTCTATACGATGACCCGCGCCCGTCCCGTTAAAACTTCCTAAACGCAAGATTGTCCACCAAATTCAATGATGGAACAAAATTGTTAAAAAGGGTTTAAAACATAGAGAAAACCTTTGAGTACAATAGGGTAGATAAAACTCTTAGTTGCTTGAGATCAACTTGCAAAAAACGCTTGCCTCCTCTTCAAAAACCACAATCCACAACACTTTCAAAACAAACTCTCAAAAACATTTGAAACATCTTTTCGAAAAGATACACGCCTTTGTAAAATATTCGAGTAAAGAATTGTTACAAGGTTAGCCTAAGACAAGGAATCTTCTTCCAAAACATTTTCAAAAACACTCACACACGCATCATTTTTAAGCAATCAAAAATCAAGGCAAGTGATCCAAAAACCAAGTAACTAAGAGCCCATGGATAACCATGGATGAAAAGGGTGCTAATACCTTCCCTTTTCATAATCTACCCCCCGAACCCACGAAATATCTCAAAAGGTTTTTGCTGTGCTTTTTTAACCTTTCCTTTAGGATAAAATAAAAAGTCGGTGGCGACTCTTGCTCAACCGCACAAGTGCGAATACGAACGCAAAACCATAGTCAGTTCTCCCACCGTATCACAGAACTGGCGACTCTGTTGGGGATAAACTTAAAAGTGTGGTTACCTTAGGGTTTTTAGATCACCTTCTTGCATGATTAATTGTTTGCTTTGCTTGCTTTACCTCTTATGGTTCTCTTGTTTGGGCTTGAAATCCTATACCCGGATTTGGGAAACATTCATAGATAGCAATACGTTGTGGAAACTGTGCGGGGTATACCGACACGGTCAAAGCAATAGCTATATTAGTGCGACATATTTGTGAGTACCGGTAACCCTTGAGTTCAATCAAGGAGAGTACGGGGCCGCTGAGTAATGTCACTAAGCACTAATGACCTAGAACCTTACTTGACCATCTTGGCCTTTTATTAGGGGTAGTGAGATGACCGGCTTTGGTGCAGTCCGAAGTTGGTAGATACTCGATACTACACTCATTGAGGGTTGTTTTCTTGGAATATTTTGGTCACTAGTTAAGTGGCTAAACCAAAACAATGAACACAGAAAACAATCCAATGATATTGAGCTCCTTAGAACCCGGTTACTATTTATAGGACAGGTTTTTAAGCCAACTACACTCAAGAGGGTGCTTACCTATGAAACCTCATGCAAGCCTGAAACTAGGGATGGTGTGATTTGCTTGTACATATATTTTGTGCATACATCATAAACATCATGAAGCATCATATGCATTCACTAACCATGTCAAGGGTTTGGATCTTCATCTTTTTTCTTGTTTTGTAGGTCATGGAAATTCCTCGCAGAAATACCATCCAAGTCAACCTTGTGAGAATCTCTCCTCAACTCAAGGAGCTCACCTCAAGAATTCCGGAAAACTCATCCTTCAGTGAAAGACATGGTAGACTGCTCAGTTTAGTCAACACCAACATTGAGGAAGACATGATGAAAGTGCTATTCCAGTTCTTTGACCCTCTTCACCACTGTTTCACTTTCCCTGATTACCAGTTGGTGCCCACTTTGGAGGAGTTTTCTCAACTCCTGAGAATTCCTATCCTTAATCAACTACCCTTCAACGATACGGAAAAGGAACCAAAGCCGGAAGATGTTGCTCGAGCATTACATCTACAACCATCCGACATCAAGGGGCATTGGGAAACCAGAAGCGGCGTCAAAGGATTCTTAGCAAAATTCTTGTTTGAGAAGGCACAAGAATGTTGGAATTCATTGGACCTACAAGCCTTTGAAGAGATTGTGGCACTCCTTATCTATGGGTTGGTCTTGTTCCCAAATCCTGACCAATTGGTAGATGTCAACACCGTCAAAATCTTCTTGTCCAGAAATCCAATACCAACATTGCTTGGGGACATCCTTCACTCGTTTTACACACGAACAATGAGAAAGAAGGGTGTTCTCATGTGCTGTACTCCTCTCCTTGCAAGGTGGTTTATTTCGCACCTTCCATAATCTGTCTTAAAGAATGACCAAGGTTCAAGGTGGTCCCAACGGTTGATGACTCTTACTTATTCTGATGTGCATTGGTGTTCTCGGTCCAGAGAAAATGTCATCATTGTCGATCGTTGTGGAGAATTTCCTAATGTTCCTTTACTTGGAATCAGGGGAGGTATCACCTACAACCCTTGCCTAGCTTTGAGGCAATTTGGATATGCACAGAGGGATGGCCCTCACGACATGTTGATCCCTGACCTAGTTTTTGACTTCGACAACGATGCGCAAGGACTTCGCCAGAGATTCATCAGAGCTTGGGGAAAACTCAACAAGGTTGATAGCAAGACTCTGGGACACAAGAATTCCATCCCCCTTGAACCTTATCTCAAGTGGGTACGAGCCCGAGCCAAAAGTCTGATGATGCCTTATCCTCATGTACTCCCTGTGATCAAAGAGCCCGTCAATGAAGGAGAGGTTCCCTACACCATCCTACATCCTGACATGCCTACATCATGGGAGGAAATGCATAAAAGTTGGATTCAGCTCAAGGAGGAACAAAATACTTTTGAAGCTAGCTTCTACGCCAGTGAGAAGAAGGTTCTAGAGCTTACCCGCCGACTCCATGAGCAAGAGGCCCTTAACACCTACATCGCACCAAAGAGGATGCGCAATGTCTTTTTGCCTTGAGAAGTTATTTTGTAATATTTGGCCCATGGGGCACTTATGTACTAACAAACTTCTTCTTATTAATATGACGTGCGTTCTTCTTTGTCTGAAACAATTTTGAATGTCCTAAATCCTTGAATGCATTGCATACATAAGCATACCATTCATCATGTGCATAAGCAGGTCTCACTCCAGGTTTCCTTATCTATCTGCTGTTTATTTCAGTAGGATGGATCTCGAGCAAACAGTCAAAGACCTGCAAGCTCAAAATGCACAATTCCAGCAACTCCTGATGACCTTGGCTAAGGGTCAGGAGGATATCAAGACTCAATTGGGGAACAAGGACCCAGTGAAAAAGAAGAAAAAGAGACTCGGGGTGGCTACTTTGGGGAGAAGATTTGACGGAGAAGCTAGGAGAGTGCTGGAATTTCCTCCTATCTCTGATGAAGGAACCAGCAAAGGAGGTGGAGCTGCGGTACCTTCCGAGTCTGTTGCGGAAGAAGAGGAGGTCGAAGAGGATGAAGATTATTCTGATCAGCAATACCCTCCAGCTGATGATAAATACAAGGGTTTAGAAGACAGGTTGGCTGCCATGGAGCTACAAAGAGTACCAGGTTTGGATTTTGAAGACTTGGGTTTGGTCGTCGGGATCGTGATTCCCCCAAAATTTAAAGTGCCAGTGTTTGTGAGGTGTGATGGGTTATCCTGTCCCAAAATGCATCTCAGGTCCTACGTGAGAAAGATTCAACCCTATACGGCAGATAAAAACCTTTGGATTCATTTCTTTCAAGACAGCCTTTCTGGAGCTCAGTTGGAGTGGTTTTATCAGCTAGAGGGAACCAGCGTCCGCAATTGGGAAGATTTGGCCACCGCTTTTTACAAACAATACCAGTACAATTCTGACCTTGCTCCTACTCGTACCCAACTTCAGGGTATGTCGTTAGGAACCGGCGAAGGATTCAAAGAATATGCACAAAAATGGAGGGATTTAGCTGGCAGGGTGCAGCCTCCTTTAACCGACCGTGAGCTTGTCGATATGTTTCTGGGGACCCTATCTGGGCCATTTTTCAATCATCTAATTGGTAACTCTTCCGCGGGGTTTACCGATTTGATCTTAACAGGCGAAAGAATTGAAGCTGGCATCAAGTCAGGAAAGATTCAGAAGGGTGTTGCTGCAAGTGTTGAGAAGAAGCCTTTTAAGAAGGAAACGACTGTGGTATATTCTCAGAGAAGAGCAGGGAAGACTGAGCGTCGGCCAACTGTGGGGGCCGTAATGATTCAAAATACTCCAAGTGAGCAGCCTCGCTATAACCAATCCAGACCAAATCAACAACGGGTGGAACGGCCACAACGGCAGTTCACCCGTATTAATATGAATCCAGCGCAAGTGCTTCCCCATCTGTTAAAGTTGAATCTCGCCACCATCAAGGAGGCACCAAAGAATGTGAATACGTCCTCTCCGCATTATCATCCTAATGCTAAATGCGCCTACCACTCTGACAGTGTTGGGCACGACACCAATGATTGTTGGGCACTCAAGCATAAAATCCAAGACCTGATAGAGGCGAAGGAAGTGGAGTTTGACGCTCCGAAGAAGCCTAATGTAATATCTGCACCCATGCCGAAGCACGGCCGAAATGTCAATGCCATTGAAGAAGATTTGTATGTTGCTGATGTCAATGATCTGATAACTCCATTGCTAACCATTAAGTTGAATCTGTTAAGGGCCGGGATCTTCCCGGGATGTAAGGAAGACTGCCATTGTTGTTACTCTCTGCCGTTTGATTGTCCGTTACTGAAGAAAGGCATCCAGGGCCTTATGGATAGTCGACAAATTTTGTTCGAAAAAGTTTCTGCTGTTCCAGTTCATACTGAAGATATCTCAATCATAACCATTCACGCCAATCTTTCCAAGGCCGTCAAAAAGCCTGTTAAGATTACGCCAGCTACGAAATCTGTTCCTTTGAAGATAACAATGCCAGGGCCTGTCCCCTATGTTTCTGAGAAGTCGATCCCATGGAACTATGGCGGTGACGTCTATTACCATGGTATTAAACAAATCGAAATAACTGAAGAAAGTTCGGATGATGAAGAGGCCAGCATTGGAAACATTACAGGCACGAGCAAAATCACCCGGAGCGGGAGAATATTTTCTCCAGAGATTGCCCCTCCAAGAGCAATCTTTGGACCCTCATCTGCGAAGGTCATCCCTGCACCAATAAAACTTTCTGCTAGAACTCCATTGATTGAAGACGTTGTTGTTCCTAGTACTGTCCCTCCTACCACTGCTGACAAAGGTAAGGGAATCCAAGATGAGCCCGTCAGGACGAGGGCTCAACCCTTGGTCATCCCGGAAACCTCCAAGAAGGAAATGGATGAGATTTTGAGGATAATCAAGAGAAGTGATTACGATGTGGTAGAACAGCTGGGGCAAACCCCCTCAAAGATCTCCATGCTGGCACTACTACTTTGCTCAGAAGCGCACGCTAAAGCCCTGATAAAATTCCTGAAGGCAGCCCATGTGCCCCAGGAAACCTCTGCAGATCAATTTCAAAATTGCGTGGCTAGCCTGACTGCGGACAATGGATTAGGTTTCTCTGATGCCGACCTAACTCCTAAAGGTAGAAACCACAATGATGCTTTGCACATTTCAGTCGAGTGCCGGGGAACCACCCTCGCGCATGTCTTAGTCGACACTGGTTCGTCGTTGAATGTATTGCCTAAGAAGGCCTTGGACCGGCTAGATTGTGAAGGGTTGGAGTTGAAGCTGAGTGATATTGTTGTCAGAGCTTTCGATGGGTCGAAGAGAATGGTCCATGGGGAGGTTGAAATTCCCTTCAAGATAGGCACCGAGGTGTTTAAATCCACTTTCTATGTGATGGACATCCGTCCATCATACTCTTGCTTGCTGGGTAGGCATTGGATACACCATGCTGGGGCGGTCACCTCTTCCTTACATCAGATGTTGAAGTATCCTGTCAAGGGAAAGATCATTACCGTCCATGGCGAAGAGGAGTACATGATTAGTCACTTGAATTCATTCTGATATGTGGAGGTAGAAGGGGAGTTCATTGAGACCCCTTTTCAGCATTTCGAGGAGGTCCTTCCTGAAATAACAGTAGCAAAATTGGCAGCTGAGACACCGAGGCAGATGGCCAGGATGGCATCTCTGGAGGATGCAAGGGCCGCAATAAAGGAAGGGAAGAATTCAGCATGGGGGCAGTTACCTGACATCCCACATAAGACCGACAAATTTAGATTAGGGTTCACAGCCGCAGGCCAGAAGGCTATGCGCCGGTCGAAGGTTGAAAGGGCGCCAGTCAAAATTTCTCCCTACGGAATCAACACTTTGGAGGATGAAGACAAGGAGAGCAACATCGAAAGTTGGATTTATCCGTCTGTCAAAGGAGGATTGAGCAACTGGGAGGCAAAAGACTTTGTCCCCATCACTTTTATTCATCAGTAATTTATCTGTCAAACATTTCAATTTGGTCTGTAATATCTATTTTCAAACAATCCGTACACTATCTTTCACCTCATGCCTTGCCCGGGGCATGTAGGTCCATTTGTAAGGGTTTTGATTATTTTTCATATCCATATGCCATATTTAATGATTCATTGGACGTTTTTCATTTGATAAACTGCTTGTGTTCATTTTCTTTCCTTTTGCATTTTTTGTTTAAGGATGGCTATCCCTTACACACACCCACGCTCACAAATGCAGGTACCCATCCACTCCGGATTCCATGGGTGACTATTCTGTTATATCCTTCAATAACTCTGAAGATCTGGTCAATCAAGCCGAGTATGAAGATGACGAAGGTTGTGAAGTACCAGGGGAACTAGCCAGACTTCTACAGCAAGAGGAAAGAGCCATCTTACCTCACGAAGAGTCATTAGAGACTGTCAACTTGGGAACCGAAGAAGACCGGAAGGAAGTGCAAGTGGGTGCCAATCTGGAACCAAATGTCAAGGAACGTCTGATACAGTTGTTGAATGAGTACGTTGAGATCTTCGCCTGGTCTTATGAAGATATGTCGGGTTTAGACACAGACATCGTGGTTCACCGTCTCCCCACAAGAGAGGATTATCCACCGATCAAGCAAAAATTCCGCCGAATGAGGCCTGACATGTCTGAAAAGATCAAAGCAGAAGTGATGAAGCAATTCGACGCTGGCTTCCTGGCTGTTACGTCCTATCCTCAATGGGTCGCTAACATCGTGCCAGTACCTAAAAAAGATGGCAAAGTCAGGATGTGTGTGGACTACCGGGATTTGAATAGGGCCAGCCCCAAAGATGATTTTCCACTTCCACACATTGACATTCTAATCGACAATACAGCTCAGCACAAAGTGTTTTCCTTCATGGATGGATTCTCGGGCTACAATCAAATCAAAATGGCCCCCGAGGATATGGAGAAAACAACTTTTGTCACACAATGGGGCACTTTCTGTTACAAGGTGATGTCGTTCGGACTGAAGAACGCAGGGGCAACTTATCAATGCGCCATGGTAGCTCTGTTTCATAATATGATACATCATGAGATTGAAGTTTACGTAGACGATATGATAGCTCGGTCACAAACAGAGGAGGAGCACCTTGAACATCTAGAAAAGTTGTTTGCCAGGCTGAAAGAATACAAACTCAGGCTGAATCCGAGTAAATGTACTTTTGGAGTTAGGTCTGGTAAACTTCTAGGATTCATTGTAAGCAACAAAGGCATTAAAGTCGATCCCGCAAAAGTGAAAGCAATACAAGAGATGCCTGCTCCCCGCATCGAAAAGGAGGTTAAAGGGTTCTTGGGGCGCTTGAACTATATTGCCAGATTAATCTCTCATCTGACTTCTACCTGTGAGCCAATCTTCAAACTCTTGAAGAAAGATCAGGTAGTTGAATGGAACGACGATTGCCAAGCCGCTTTTGATAAGATCAAGGAGTATTTTCTAGAACCTCCTATTCTGATGCCACCCGTCGAAGGAAGACCATTGATCATGTATCTAACCGTTTTGGATAACTCAATGGGGTGTGTCTTGGGCCAGCATGACGAGTCTGGTCGAAAAGAGCATGCTATTTATTACCTTAGCAAAAAGTTTACCGACTGTGAGACTCGCTACTCACTGCTCGAGAAAACTTGCTGCGCTTTGGTATGGGCAGCTCGCCGACTAAGACAGTATATGTTGACTCATACTACCTTGTTGATTTCCAAAATGGACCCTATCAAGTATATCTTCGAAAAGCCCGCTTTATCTGGAAGAATAGCTAGATGGAAAATGATCCTAACTGAGTACGACATCCAGTACACCACTCAAAAAGCTATAAAAGGGAGTGCACTAGCTGATCATCTGGCTCATCAAGCTATTGAAGATTATCAACCCATGAGATTTGACTTCCCAGACGAGGACATCATGAATTTGGACAACATTGAAAGTAACGGACCGTATGACGGACCCGAAAAGGGATCCCGATGGACCCTGTACTTTGATGGTGCTTCAAATGCACTTAGAAATGGTATCGGTGCAGTACTCATTTCTCTGAAGGGTTGTCACACACCTTTCACGGCCCGACTTTGCTTCAGCTGCACAAACAACATGGCTGAGTACGAAGCTTGCATCTTTGGTCTCAAGGCTGCTATAGACTTGGGGATTAAATCTTTGATCGTATTTGGGGACTCGGCTTTGGTTATCAGTCAAATCAAAGGAGAGTGGGATACCAAGCATCCTAATCTTATCCCATACAAAGAGCATGTCCTGACATTGTTGCCTCACTTCGAGCAAATTACCTTCGAGCATTTCCCGCGAGAAGAGAATCAGCTAGCAGATGCCTTAGCTACAATGTCCTCCATGTTTAAACTCAACTGGGATAATGAGGCTCCCCAAATCACCATCGAGCGAATGGATGAACCTGCGCATTGTCACGAGATTAATACCGAAGAAGTAGTGGAACAACCCTGGTTCCATGAAATCAAAAGGTATCTCGAGACTAGAGATTATCCCGAAGGAGCTTCCGTAAATGACAAGAAGTTCTTAAGGAAATTTGCTGCCAAATTCTTCCTGAGCAACGACATCCTTTACAAAAGAAGCCATGATTGTGTATTGCTCCGATGCGTAGACAAAGCTGAAGCAGAGTTGATCATGACTGATATACACAGCGGTACATTTGGCACTCACTTGAGCAGACATACAATGGCTAAAAAGATCCTAAGGGCAGGCTATTACTGGTCTACCATGGAAGCAGACTGCCATCAACATTCCCTTACTTGCCACAAATGTCAAGTCTATGCTGACAAAGTTCATATCCCTCCGGTTCCTCTCAACATTCTGACTGCTCCTTGGCCATTTGCAATGTGGGGCATTGACATGATTGGAGAGATCAAGCCCACGGCTTCCAACGGACATCGCTTCATCCTAGTTGCCATTGATTATTTCACCAAATGGGTCGAAGCAGCTTCCTTCGCCTCTGTCACTAAGAATGTGGTTGCCCGCTTCATCAAGCAAAATCTCATATGTCGGTATGGTGTTCCAGACAGAATCATCACAGACAACGGTACAAATTTGAATAACACAATGATCACCGCTTTGTGCGAACAGTTCAAGATTTATCATCACAATTCATCTCCCTATCGGTCGAAGATGAACGGTGTTGTTGAAGCTGCGAACAAAAACATTAAGAAGATCATTCAGAAAATGACAGTCACTTACAAAGACTGGCATGAGATGTTACCATTTGCTCTGCATGGATACCGTACAACGGCACATACTTCAACCGAGGCAACCCCATTTTCTTTGGTATATGGCATGGAAGTTGTCCTGCCTATGGAAGTTCAGATTCCTTCTCTAAGGATTATGAAGGATGCAGGTTTGAGTGAAGATGATTGGATGCAGACCCGACTTGATCAACTCAATCTGATCGACGAAAATCGACTCGCTGCTATATGCCATGGTCAGGCGTATCAAAAGCGAATGATCAAGGCCTTCAATAAGAAAGTCAGACGTCAAGTGTATCAAGTCGGAGATCTCGTAATCAAGCGAATTATCTTGCCGCAAAGCGATCCCAGGGGCAAATGGACTCCTACATATGAAGGACCATTTGTGATCAAGAGCATATTTTCCGGTGGTGCAATGATTCTGACCACCATGGACGGCGACGATTTGCCGCACCCTGCGAACGCAGACATAGT
This sequence comes from Vicia faba, assembly GCA_948472305.1. Taxonomy (NCBI): domain Eukaryota; kingdom Viridiplantae; phylum Streptophyta; class Magnoliopsida; order Fabales; family Fabaceae; genus Vicia; species Vicia faba. The sequence goes on from OX451741.1 coordinate 1,108,414,053, forward strand.
CAAAAGATACTACGCATAAAATAACCCGACAAGTCGAAAACCCGAAAGGGCGGCTTGGGCAAAAATGGGCATCCCGGTGGATCAAAAACCCGAAAGGGCGGTTCAGGCAAAAGTTAGGGATAAAAATAAAAAAAATTTGTACACCCGGCAAGCTGAAAACCCGAAAGGGCAGCTTGGGCAAAAAGGGGTTTCCCGGTGGATCGAAAACCCGAAAGGGCGGTTCAGGAAAAAGTTAGGGAATTAAAGCGTATGACCATGTCTCGTCGGATCACTTCAGAGACAATCTCTTCATCAACCAGTTCTCGGGCTTCTGATCAATCCAGTCATCGGCAAACGAAGCATTGAATGGACAGATATTCAGAGTTGTGAAGGCTATAGCGGAATGGAATCCATGGAATTATTTCACATAGCCATCTTTATTTTGTACAAATTTTTCAATATTTACGACAAAATCCTCTTACTAGGATGATTGTCTCCTTTGTACAAATATACTAGGAGAAAGTTAATACAAATACTTTTCCTAGAAATTTGTGTCCTTTTCTTTTCTCTTGCACTATTTGTTTTGTTTTGAGAAACGTCCAATGTTTTGTTAAATAGGCATATGCATTTGAACATAATCATTTCTTTATGAAGCAAGAAAGAAGATTACAGATAGGTTGAAAGTACAGTTGGGTATCTTGACGCCCTTTCAAAGGAAACCCCCCAGGAGATTTGGAATCCATATCCCCAGCAAACCCTGAAGCTTATCCCCAGTGGATTCTAGAAGCTTATCCCCTGCAGAGTACGGACGTCTCTCCGGAGTTTTATTCAAAGTAATTCCTCACGAGGGCTTATAACTGGGTTATCCTCAGCTTATTGCCACGGAAGATCGCAGTCGCAAAAATTCTTCCTACCTCCAGCAGAGTTCATCAGAGTTCCCCAACATGACTTATCAATACAATCCCCAGAGGGGTTTATCTTTGTTATTCCCAGCCCGAGAATCCTCCAGAACTCATTTCCCCTCAGAATTTAAGTTTCGGTATCCCCAGCGAAGCCAGACTAATGAAACTTCTCCCCACAGGGTTTTGTTCCCCAGTGAAGTCGCCAGAGATACTTCCCACCAAGCGGAAGATTCTCAGTCTTACCTCCCCAACATGAGTCTATTAGAGTGGAACTCCCCAGTAAAAGTCATCGGGAATTCCCCAGAAGATTGGTATACAACCCAAGCTCCTTTTTCTCCAGCAACAACCAGGAGTTATTCCTTCCGACAGCAGTCAGGATACTGTCATCTTCAAGCCATCCCGAATTCATCTATCCCTTGCAAGTCAGCTCTCTAGCTTACATGCGCATCCATTTACATTCATGCTACATAACATACATTACATCATGCATCATGACATCGCATATAACTAACTCTTTGCCTTTTCAGGTAAGATCAATCGAAAGACTAAAATCATTATCTTCCAAGATTCTTTCCAGGAATAATTCAGATGCGACCCAAACACAACGACATTATGACACTTATTCCGGATTCATCCAGATGTAGTTTTACACGAGCTCATCATCAGGAAACCCTACACCGATTCCTATTCAACTTCAAGATTTCTGAAAACAGTTCACAGGTTCTCCAAGTAACGGATGTTAACCTATCACTTGTTCAGATTCTTCTCAAGACTTCTGAAAACAGTTCACGGGTTCTCCAAGTAACGGATGTTAACCTATCACTTGTTCAGACTCTTCTCAACTTTTGAAAACAGTTTACGGACGCTTCCCAACAACAGATGCTGCTCTATTGCTTATTCAACTTAAAGACTTCTGAAAACAGTTCACGGGTTCTCCAAGTAACGGATGTTAACCTATCACTTGTTCAGACTCTTCTCAACTTTTGAAAACAGTTTACGGACGCTTCCCAACAACGGATGCTGCTCTATTGCTTATTCAACTTCAAGACTTCTGAAAACAGTTCACGGGTTCTCCAAGTAACGGATGTTAACCTATCACTTGTTCAGACTCTTCTCAACTTTTGAAAACAGTTTACGGACGCTTCCCAACAACGGATGCTGCTCTATTGCTTATTCAACTTCAAGACTTCTGAAAATAGTTCACGGGTTCTCCAAGTAATGGATGTTAACCTATCACTTGTTCAGACTCTTCTCAACTTTTAAAAACAGTTTACGGACGCTTCCCAACAACGGATGCTGCTCTATTGCTTATTCAACTTCAAGACTTCTGAAAACAGTTCACAGATTCTCCAGACACGGATGTCAATCTATTGCTTATTCAGACCCCCAGTTCAGAGACGTTCCGAAACATGGAGGCCTTTCTGATACTCGTCCACTCACCGTTGACATATAGTTCAACATTTCCAAATGGCATCTTTAAGCCCATTTCCGGATGGCATCTCTAAGCCCATCCCCCGACAAGATCCTATCGTATCAGATGGCATCTTTAAGCCCATTCACCTCTACCAACACATCGCCGAGTGCAAATTTTTCTGGGTACTTTAGTGTCCAATCTTCTTTTACCTTCAAGTCGCGAAAGGCAAACCCGCCAATCTAACTCTTCAGGTTCAAGAAGATTGAACAGGGGCAACTGTTATACCCCAAAATTTGCCCTCGCATTTTTCCACAAGAAATCGTAGCTTCAGGCGTTTCCTGATTTTTTTCAAAACTAACTCAAGAATCAGTCAGACTGACTTTTCTCGTCAGTCAGACGCAATTAGGGTTTTATTGATTTTTCAGGGCCCTGGAATGTTTCACACAGTTGGCTTAGGGTTTTGATTGATTTTTAGCTCAATTTTGATCAGGCGAACGCTCTTTGGAATTTAATCAGGAATTAGGTTTTTGGGGCACGTTCTCAAAAGGATTTAATTTCTACAGCATCTTGCAAGTTATTTCGAGGTTTGGGTTGGATTCGCATTTGTTTGACCTAATCAGGTAAAAAGAGGCATTTGGTTTGGATTCACGTTTGTTTGATGGAACCAGTCAAAGGATATATGCAGTTTGGATTTACAGTGTTTGGTAAAAATTAGTGAAAAGGGAATGCGTCTGACTAATTGTTTTGGTTAACTCTTGCTTTACTTTGGATATTGGAAAGGCTAGGTTTAACTGATCAATTTGTTAAAGCTTTATTTATTTAAATTATTTATTATTCTAAAATTAAGTGATTGGAATTTATTTTTCAATTATTTTAATTTAAAGAACTATAAATAAATGAATAAACAATAAAAGAGAAAACAGAATTAATTGGATAATGAAGACTTTTATTTATTCTTAAATTAATTGTACAATTATTGTTTACAATTTATTTACAAACAATGATTTTACACTAATTTAAATTTAAATAAAAAAATGAAAATATCCTATTTTTCTAAGTCTTCTATTCTTCAAAATCTTCATCCTTTGCTCCCCTCCATTCGATTATTCATCTGCAAGAAAAAAAAAGAAAAGTCAAAGAGCAGATAAATAGGTAATGACAGATGAATAAAAGACAGTTCATCATTAAAAGCAAACGGCCGGGATCAGTTGACCCTCTCTGCAAATCACGGGATTTCTCCCGGTTCACAAAGAGGGGTGAAAAATATTTGCAAATTAAAGATGAATGCACAAATATAAAAATTGCACAATTCAAAAAGATGGTCAAACTGCATAGCTTCAAACAGTGGTGCAAATCAAACTATGAAGGCAAACAGATTGGTCTAACTAAAGACACAAATATCATCAATACTGTCAAGAAGCGTACAGCATAGAAAGGAGAGGACAAAATATGCAGTATTCAACATGTATTGCAAGCAAGATATCAATGCATCATTTCCCTAGGCCAATTTGCTTTTTCAGAATTTATGCATAATAAGCAATTTAATATGCTTAAATATTGGAAAGAGAGAGAAGAAAAGAGGATAAGTGTGGGCTTACTGTTTGGCTTTAGGCATAAAGAAAATATAGAAAACAAAACTGCAATAAGACAGTGAGGCTGAAGGCTAAAAGAAGCATATATCAGTGCTACCCAAATTAGACAGAGATATACAGCAGAAGTAATCACAAAACAGGAAATGCCAAAACCTTGCAAGTCTGCCCAATAGCTTGACCCAAGAAAAGATGCCAAAGTTTGAGATATTCAAAAAGATCCTAGGCGCCAAGGGACCAAGGGGCTGGAAGACAAAAACAAATATAAAAATTGCAACAGCAAAGCCATACCGGGGGGGACAGATATCAAAAAACAAAAAACCCACACAAAAAATATATACAGACTGCATAAGCCCTCCAACCAAAAAGACCTACTGTCATAACCATAACAAAAGCCCTCCTGTAACACCCCAGTTTCAATTATTTGATTTATTTAAATTTGGGAAATTATTTTATTAGAATTAATAAAATAAAAAGGAATTATTTATTTTGAAATATGGAGGAAAATAAAAGAAATAAGAAAATGCTGAGTTTTTAAGTTATTGGGCTTGGATGTTGTTAGTAAAGAGTGGGGGTGAAAAAGAAGTAAGGATACATTTGGGACTTAAGCTATTTTTTTTCATTATTCACGATAACACAGAAATTGGGAATTTGGGAAGCTAAGCTCTGAAGGTACGAAGAACGAAGAACAGCGCTCAAGAACTCAAGCTGCTAATTGATAAGGTAAGGGGGGCTAATACTCGATTTACCTTTGCTTATGGGTTTATGTATGGTTGATTTAGATAATCGTAGGGAGAACCCCAATTGTTAGATGTTACTAGGAATCGATACCCTTAGGATTGAACCTTGTTAGAAAAGGGTTAGGTTCCCAATTTTTATGAATCGATTAGGAATTTTAGGTTCCAAATGGTGGATTGGGAGTATATCTGCATGATCACGAATTTACCTTAGAGGTTTAGGGATAACCTTAATGTTGTCAGAAATTCCCTAAAAAGGACGAGTAATCACTGTTAAGGTGACAATGATAATTGTTGGTAATTATGGAATGGATGTGTTGTTCTGAGTTGTGAAATACCGATGTTGTTATATACCGAAATGTGCGTTTTGGCTGGCATTTCCCGCGTTTGGCTGCTGTTCTGAGCTGCTGCAGGTACAGGAAAATTCTGTACGCGCTCAGCAACACGGGCCGTGTTGCACAACACGGGCACCCGTGTTGCTCTTCTGTGTTGGTGAGATAATGTGTTTTCTGGACACATTACAACACGGGCCGTGTTGCACAACACGGGCACCCGTGTTGGTCCCCTGTAATGAGAAAAAAAAATGTGTTTTTCTGGATATGTTACAACACGGGCCGTGTTGCACAACACGGGCACCCGTGTTGATGCTACTGTGTTGATTTTTATGAACTTTGTTTTCAGTACTTGATTGTGGATTTTTATTGTCATGCTTTTGGATAATGTTATCAAGCATGAATTACGATATAACTTGATATGATTGATGTTTAAATAGTATGCTGAGTGATTACATGCTATCCATATCCTGTTATAATTGATGTTGTTGATGTTGCATGATATGTTGATTGATGTTCATAGTATGCTGAGTGTTACATACTTTACATATCATGTTGCATTTGTTAATTCCCATTGTGTGGAATTAACATGGTGGCCAATATACGTGTCCGCGATTTAATGGAACGTTGAGGTGGTAGCCGTGTCCGCGATATAATGGAACGGTGAGTTATCTGTGACCCGAGATTTAATGGGGCGGTAAAGTGGTACCACATGCATGGGTGTGTTGCATTACCTTGAATATAACATGAATGGATGATTTTTCCAATGTTGTATTTGATTGTTTGTAGGCACGTATGGTTGCTAAATTGTTGACGATATTTGATGTTAATTGCAAATATGAAAAATAATATATATGGGTATATGGATTGTAAAGATTTTTGTAAACTATGAAATATGCCAATTGTTGGGTGATGCTTATGGTTTCCTGAATTGGTTGTTATGAACGTATAATCAAATGTATAATTGAGATGCTCACCCTTACTGTTGAATATTTCAGATTGAGGAGCTTCGTTCAGGTGCTTGGCGAAGGCTTGTCGTTTCTAGTTTACTTTCGTTTTAGTAATGTCCGGGTCATGCTCTGATAGTTGTAACTCCGGGAACGTTTGTTTGTCGAGCTGTTTTAATCAGACTCGTTTAATTCCTTATGTTTTGTTATAATATGATGTTGACATTTTCCAGGTGTTAATCCCTGATGATTTTGAAAATATTATAACATTGATTTTATTAATTAAATTATTCCGCTGTGTAAACATGTATGAGTTACTACTACGTTATGCATGACAGGAATTTGTTTTTTTATTAAAAGAGAATTGTGACATCCTCGTTGATACATGTACTCTGAAATTATAATTTTAATTATTCGCGAAAATTTATTCGGGGTTTTTAGAGGGTGTTACAATAGTGGTATCAGAGCATAGTCGGTCGTTGCGACCAGAGTCTTGAATCAGTCATCCCTTTTGTATACGATTAGTGTAAGGTAACACTGTCGATACTGTATTCTAATGAAGAGTATGTTTTGATTCTCAGGAATATGGCTGGAAGAGGTAACGGACGAAATGATGCTGCACTAGCTGAGGCTTTGGGGATGTTAGCTGGTGTACTTGCTGGAAACCCAACTGGAGGCGTGATTGGTGCTGATAGGCAATTGGGAAATTTCCAAAGGAACAATCCTCCATTGTTCAAAGGTACACATGACCCTGAAGGTGCTCAGAAGTGGCTGAAGGAAATCGAAAGGATTTTCCGTGTGATTGATTGTGCTGAAGATCTGAGAGTCAGATATGGTACGCATATGTTGGCAGAAGAAGCCGACGACTGGTGGGTTGCAACAAGGACTGAAATGGTTCAGGATGGAGAGGCACTGACTTGGGCTAACTTCAGAAGGGCTTTTCTGAGGAGGTACTTTCCTGAAGATGTTCGGGGAAGAAAGGAAATTGAGTTTTTGGAGCTTAAGCAGGGCAATCTGACTGTTAGTGAGTATGCTACTAAGTTCACTGAGCTGGCAAAGTATTATGCACACTACAACAATGATGAGGCTGGAGAATTCTCTAAATGTATCAAATTTGAGAATGGTCTCCGAGATGAAATTAAGCAGGGAATCAGGTACCAGCGTATTCATAGATTTTCTGATCTGGTGGATTGTAGCAGAATCTTGGAAGAAGATATTACCAAGAATAGGTCGTCTCACTCTCGTGGGGCTGTGGATAAAAGAGGAAAGCAACATATGGACCGTGGCAAGCCATATGGTAGAGATAACCAGAAATCAGGTGGTTGGAAAAGGCCTAGTGGGGGAGATTCTAAGGCTCCTATCAGATGCTACAGGTGTGGTGAGTCTGGTCATCACATTCGAGATTGCAAGAGTGATGAGAAGAAGTGCTATAAATATGGAAAGGCTGGTCATTTGTCTATTGATTGCAAAGGGAAGTCTGTTACTTGTTACAATTGTGGCGAAGAAGGTCACATTCGTCCGCAGTGTCCTAAGCCTAGGAAGGATCAGTCAGGTGGAAAAGTGTTCGCTTTGTCTGGATCTGAGACTACTCCAGAGGATCGATTGATTAAAGGTACGTGTTTTATTCATGGCACACCTTTAGTTGCAATTATTGATACTGGTGCAACTCATTCTTTCATTTCTTTGGATTGTGCTGAGAGGTTGAAACTGGACATATCTGGTATGCGAGGTAGCATGATTGTTGATACTCCTGCATCGGGTTCAGTGACAACTTCACTTGTATGTAGGAATTGTCCTATTGAGATTTTTGGTAGAGGTTTCGGTATGGATTTAGTGTGCCTACCGCTTGAACAAATTGATATTATCCTTGGGATGAACTGGTTGGAATTCAACCGGGTTCATCTGAACTGCTTTGCTAAGACGGTGATTTTTCCAGAAGCAGTTGGTGTCGAGAATTTGACTATGACTGCTAGGCAGGTACAAGAAGCAATGGAAGACGGTGCTAATGTGTTTATGTTACTTGCTTCGTTAGATGCAACAGGAAAGGTCAGGAGTGGTGAATTGCCAGTGGTGTGTGATTTTCCAGAAGTCTTTCCTGATGATGTGGGTGAGTTACCTCCTGAGAGAGAAGTGGAATTTTCTATAGATTTGATTCCTGGTACGAGACCGGTGTCGATGGCGCCATATCGTATGTCTGCGTCTGAGTTGGCTGAATTGAAGAGTCAGTTGGAAGATTTACTGGAGAAGAAGTTTATTCGTCCAAGTGTTTCACCTTGGGGTGCTCCGGTATTGTTGGTTAAGAAGAAAGAAGGTTCTATGAGACTGTGTGTTGATTACAGGCAATTGAACAAGGTAACCATTAAGAATCGGTATCCATTACCGAGGATTGATGATTTAATGGATCAGCTAGTTGGAGCCAGTGTATTCAGTAAGATTGACTTGAGATCTGGATATCATCAGATTCGTGTGAAAGCGGATGATGTTCAAAAGACTGCTTTTCGAACGAGGTATGGGCATTATGAATATTCTGTTATGTCGTTCGGGGTTACTAATGCACCTGGTGTTTTCATGGAATATATGAACAGGATTTTTCATCCGTATCTGGATAAGTTTGTTGTGGTTTTTATCGATGACATTCTGATTTATTCCAAGAATGACGAAGAACATGCGGAACATCTCAGAATTGTGTTAGAGTTGTTGAAAGATAAGAAGTTGTATGCTAAGTTGTCCAAATGTGAGTTCTGGCTGAATGAAGTTAGTTTTCTTGGACATGTGATTTCTAAGAATGGTATTGCAGTGGATCCTACAAAAGTAGAAGCGGTATCTCAGTGGGAAGCGCCGAAGACTGTTTCTGAAATCAGAAGTTTTCTTGGTCTTGCAGGGTATTACAGAAAGTTTATCGAAGGATTCTCAAAGTTAGCATTGCCTTTGACGAAGTTGACTCGAAAAGGACAAGCGTTTATTTGGGATTCTGATTGTGAGAAAGGTTTCCAAGAATTGAAGCGGAGATTGACTAGTGCTCCTATTCTGATTTTGCCGAATCCGGTGGAATCTTTTGTGGTTTATTGTGATGCATCTCTGATGGGATTAGGTGGTGTTTTAATGCAGAATCAACAGGTAGTTGCGTATGCTTCGAGACAGTTGAAGGTTCATGAAAGGAACTATCCTACTCATGACTTAGAGTTGGCAGCAGTTGTGTTTGTCTTGAAATTGTGGAGACATTATCTGTATGGTTCGAGATTTGAAGTGTATAGTGATCATAAGAGTTTGAAGTATCTTTTCGATCAGAAAGAGCTCAATATGAGGCAAAGAAGATGGTTGGAATTTCTTAAAGATTATGATTTTGGTTTGAATTACCATCCTGGTAAGGCAAATGTGGTTGCAGATGCTTTGAGCAGGAAATCCTTGCATATGTCTATGATGATGGTTCGTGAATTGGAGTTAATTGAACAGTTCCGAGATTTGAGTTTAATTTGTGAAAGTACTCCGAAGTGTGTTCGTTTGGGTATGTTGAAACTTACTAGTGGTATTCTAGAAGAGATCAGGATCGGGCAAAAATCTGATGTTAATTTAGTTGATAAATTGACATTGATCAACCAAGGTCAAGGTGGTGAGTTTAGAATTGATGAAAATGATGTTATGAGATTTGGCGATAGAGTTTGTGTTCCGGATGTCGCAGAAATCAAGCAGAGTATATTAGAGGAAGGACATCGCAGTGGGATGAGTATTCATCCGGGTGCCACGAAAATGTATCATGATTTGAAGAAATTGTTTTGGTGGCCGGGAATGAAAAAGGAAATAGCTGAATTTGTGTATGCATGTTTAATCTGTCAGAAATCGAAGATTGAACATCAGAAGCCGTCTGGATTTATGCAACCAATGTTTATTCCATAATGGAAGTGGGATAGTATTTCTATGGATTTCGTATCTGGGTTGCCGAGGACTCCTATGAATTGTGAAGCAATATGGGTCGTTGTGGATAGGTTGACTAAGTCTGCTCATTTTATACCGGTGCGAATGGATTACTCAATGGAGAGATTGGCACAGTTATATATTGAGAAAATAGTGAGTTTGCATGGAGTTCCTTCTAGTATTGTGTCAGATAGAGATCCGAGATTCACTTCGAAATTTTGGGAAGGATTGCAGAAGGCTTTGGGTACTAAATTGAGGTTGAGTTCAGCTTACCATCCTCAGACTGATGGACAGACGGAGAGGACGATTCAATCGTTAGAAGATTTATTGCGTGCTTGTGTTTTAGAGAAGGGTGGAGCTTGGGATAGCTATTTGCCATTGATTGAATTTACTTATAACAATAGTTACCATTCGAGTATTGGCATGGCTCCGTTTGAGGCATTGTATGGTAGACGGTGTAGAACACCTCTGTGTTGGTATGAATCTGAAGAGAGTTCGGTGATTGGGCCAGAGATTGTTCAGCAGACTACTGAAAAGATCAAATTGATTCAAGAGAAGATGAGAGCTTCTCAGAGTCGTCAGAAAAGTTATCATGATAAGAGGAGAAAGAATTTAGAATTCAGTGCTGGAGATCATGTGTTTATGAGAGTTACTCCGATGACGGGCATTGGTCGAGCGTTGAAATCTAAGAAGTTGACTCCGCGTTTTATTGGTCCGTTTCAGATTACATAAAGAGTTGGAGAAGTTGCTTATCGTATTGCTTTACCTCCGAGACTTGCGAATTTGCACGATGTTTTTCATGTTTCTCAGTTGAGGAGATACATTCCAGACCCATCTCATGTAATCCAAATAGATGATGTACAGGTGAGAGATAACCTGACAGTAGAAGCATTGCCTATGAGGATAGAAGATCGGGAAGTGAAGCAGTTAAGGGGTAAAGAGATAGCATTAGTGAAGGTTGCTTGGGGAGGTCCAGCAGATGGAAATATCACTTGGGAGCTGGAGAGCCAGATGAAAGAGGCTTATCCAGAACTGTTCGTCTAAGGTATGTTTTCGAGGACGAAAACTCTTTTAGTGGGGAAGAGTTGTAACACCCCAGTTTCAATTATTTGATTTATTTAAATTTGGGAAATTATTTTATTAGAATTAATAAAATAAAAAGGAATTATTTATTTTGAAATATGGAGGAAAATAAAAGAAATAAGAAAATGCTGAGTTTTTAAGTTATTGGGCTTGGATGTTGTTAGTAAAGAGTGGGGGTGAAAAAGAAGTAAGGATACATTTGGGACTTAAGCTATTTTTTTTCATTATTCACGATAACACAGAAATTGGGAATTTGGGAAGCTAAGCTCTGAAGGTACGAAGAACGAAGAACATCGCTCAAGAACTCAAGCTGCTAATTGATAAGGTAAGGGGGGCTAATACTCGATTTACCTTTGCTTATGGGTTTATGTATGGTTGATTTAGATAATCGTAGGGAGAACCCCAATTGTTAGATGTTACTAGGAATCGATACCCTTAGGATTGAACCTTGTTAGAAAAGGGTTAGGTTCCCAATTTTTATGAATCGATTAGGAATTTTAGGTTCCAAATGGTGGATTGGGAGTATATCTCCATGATCACGAATTTACCTTAGAGGTTTAGGGATAACCTTAATGTTGTCAGAAATTCCCTAAAAAGGACGAGTAATCACTGTTAAGGTGACAATGATAATTGTTGGTAATTATGGAATGGATGTGTTGTTCTGAGTTGTGAAATACCGATGTTGTTATATACCGAAATGTGCGTTTTGGCTGGCATTTCCCGCGTTTGGCTGCTGTTCTGAGCTGCTGCAGGTACAGGAAAATTCTGTACGCGCTCAGCAACACGGGCCGTGTTGCACAACACGGGCACCCGTGTTGCTCTTCTGTGTTGGTGAGATAATGTGTTTTCTGGACACATTACAACACGGGCCGTGTTGCACAACACGGGCACCCGTGTTGGTCCCCTGTAATGAGAAAAAAAAATGTGTTTTTCTGGATATGTTACAACACGGGCCGTGTTGCACAACACGGGCCGTGTTGCACAACACGGGCACCCGTGTTGATGCTACTGTGTTGATTTTTCTGAACTTTGTTTTCAGTACTTGATTGTGGATTTTTATTGTCATGCTTTTGGATAATGTTATCAAGCATGAATTACGATATAACTTGATATGATTGATGTTTAAATAGTATGCTGAGTGATTACATGCTATCCATATCCTGTTATAATTGATGTTGTTGATGTTGCATGATATGTTGATTGATGTTCATAGTATGCTGAGTGTTACATACTTTACATATCATGTTGCATTTGTTAATTCCCATTGTGTGGAATTAACATGGTGGCCAATATACGTGTCCGCGATTTAATGGAACGTTGAGGTGGTAGCCGTGTCCGCGATATAATGGAACGGTGAGTTATCCGTGACCCGAGATTTAATGGGGCGGTAAAGTGGTACCACATGCATGGGTGTGTTGCATTACCTTGAATATAACATGAATGGATGATTTTTCCAATGTTGTATTTGATTGTTTGTAGGCACGTATGGTTGCTAAATTGTTGACAATATTTGATGTTAATTGCAAATATGAAAAATAATATATATGGGTATATGGATTGTAAAGATTTTTGTAAACTATGAAATATGCCAATTGTTGGGTGATGCTTATGGTTTCCTGAATTGGTTGTTATGAACGTATAATCAAATGTATAATTGAGATGCTCACCCTTACTGTTGAATATTTCAGATTGAGGAGCTTCGTTCAGGTGCTTGGCGAAGGCTTGTCGTTTCTAGTTTACTTTCGTTTTAGTAATGTCCGGGTCATGCTCTGATAGTTGTAACTCCGGGAACGTTTGTTTGTCGAGCTGTTTTAATCAGACTCGTTTAATTCCTTATGTTTTGTTATAATATGATGTTGACATTTTCCAGGTGTTAATCCCTGATGATTTTGAAAATATTATAACATTGATTTTATTAATTAAATTATTCCGCTGTGTAAACATGTATGAGTTACTACTACGTTATGCATGACAGGAATTTGTTTTTTTATTAAAAGAGAATTGTGACATCCTCGTTGATACATGTACTCTGAAATTATAATTTTAATTATTCGCGAAAATTTATTCGGGGTTTTTAGAGGGTGTTACACCTCCAACCTGTGAAGCTTCACAAGCAACAAAATCCTGCATATGCCATAAATCCCAAAGCCTGCTGAAACCTCAAAAAACAGATAACCTGTCAAAAAGCCTAACATGAAGCCTGAAGCCTCAAGCCTCACCTCACCTAGAGCCTAACATAAACCAGAAAAACCCCAAACCTGATTGAGCCATCAAACCAATATCACAAAAAAAACCATTCAAAACCTGGCCTAAACCATTCAAAACCTGGCCTGATATCCAAAACCATACCAGCATAAACAACATACCATCCTAGAGCAAGCAAGGCCATCAACCTGAAATCTCAAACCTCAAGCAAAAACCTGTTAAGGCCGTAAACCAGTCAAACCTGCTCTAAGCTTGCCATAAGCCTAAAACCTCAAGCAAAAACCTGTCAAGGCCATCAAACCTTCTAAGCCATTAAACCTGTCAAAAGCCTAACACACTATCAAGCCCCTGTAAGACCAATTCACCCAACCAATAACCCTCTAAGCCCTCAGAAAAATATCATCACAGGGCAATCGAAAAGCAAGCAATATAAGCATACGAGCAAAGTAGACAACTATCAAGCTCAACAATTTCAAAGACAAGTTCAAGGCAACTGAGATAGAAAAAGTTTCAAAGGGAAATTCGAGGCAGAAGAGAAGAGGCAACTCAGAGGCAACAAAGGCAAGCCAACGAGGAGAAGAGATAAAGAAGATATAAAGGGGTTTTCAGTTCAGCTCATCATAAAACCTCAAATGGCAAAAAGATAAAGAATATAGAAATACCAGGTTCACCAAAAAGCCAATCAGTATCACGCACTTTTCCTCTTCGCCATCAAGCCTCCTAAGCACCTCCATCTTCTTCCTCCCCTCTGTCAAGGTAGTTCTCTTTTTCCCCTTTCCTTTCATACCTCATACAAGACAAACCAAAACGCATTAATCAATAAAACACAGAATCGGATTCAACAATCAAAGATTTTTAACATGCAAATCTAAAATGTTTAACGAGTTTGAGACATTCCATTACCTTGTTTCACCGTTGCTTGAACGAACGCGAGGGGAAGGACGAGAGATGGTGCTGGTGGCTCTGTGGCGAAGGGTATTACTCAGGAACGAACGGAGAAGATGAACGAAATCCCCATGAGCGGCGCGCCTCACAAACCCTAACACTCCCAACTGGAGAACAATTCTCATAACCCTAAAACTGTGTTAAAATGCTAATGGGCCTTGCCCTCTCAAAACGCCTAAGCCCGGTTGCCAAATTAACTCACACCCCCCATCTCTGAAGCGCCTAAAAGCCCATTTCTGATTCTTTTTTTGTTTCCAACCTTCTTTTAAAAAAACATTATTTTCTTCTCTTATACATATTAACAAACCTTTTTTTTTATTATTAATTATTGGCATCAAAATATTTTTATAATGGAAATGCATTTTTATTATACAATATGATTAAAATATAAAACCCTTTTTTACTAAAATGCCATTCTTTATAATATGATTTAGGGTATTTAAGGAAAATTTTATATTTATACATAAATATATAAGATTAATATTTAATTTGTACATTACTATTTTAACACTCTTAAATACATTTTTCAATATGCATAACTTTAAAACATTTAATTAAAATACTTTTTGTACATAATAGATAAATACATTTTTGCATAATTTAAATACTTAAGCATTTAATTAAAATACATTTTTTCTAATTTAATCCTTGATTTTTATTTAAAACATACTTTTTGTACATAACAAATAAAGATACATTTTATACATAATTTAATTAGAATTTAAAACATTTAAGTAAAACATTCTTTTTTTGTACATATTAAAGAAAATACAAGATTATTAATTAAATTAAATAAACACTTAGTTTTTCTTTAGGTCAAAATAATACTCAATACACATTAATTTCACATTGTCGCACCTGTAAATAATTACATATACAAATACACATATGCACGTACACTTACACAATATACTTGCATTTTGATACATTATACATTTGCTTACGTTGACATTCGTTACATTTACATTTGATTGGTTCGATTTGGTTAATTTATTGGACACTATGTTCCTAAGTCTCATCCCCATTCATAAATTTGTACCCCCACTCCCGGATACTTATTTTGTAATAGCGTAGATTTTACATTTTCGCAATTTACCGCTTTCAATTATACCATGATTAGACCTAGGGTTTGCATGTACATAAAATCAAACGCTAGATAACCTAATGCAAGACAAATACATGAAATCAATACACAATCACACTTGCACACCCTAGGGTAATCCCACATGTTGCCTTCCAAAATGGGCCATGCTTGCACGTCGAGTATCTTTGGCAAAACAAATTCAAATGATCATAAGCCCCTCGATGACGCTTTCGAATGTTGCCTAAAACGGAATGATCATAGTCCCTTTAAAACAAATTGCCAAAGACACTTGGCATCATTGCATTCATGGTCCATACGATGACCCGCGCCCGTCCCGTTAAAACTTCCTAAACGCAAGATTGTCCACCAAATTCAATGATGGAACAAAATTGTTAAAAAGGGTTTAAAACATAGAGAAAACCTTTGAGTACAATAGGGTAGATAAAACTCTTAGTTGCTTGAGATCAACTTGCAAAAAACGCTTGCCTCCTCTTCAAAAACCACATTCCACAACACTTTCAAAACAAACTCTCAAAAACATTTGAAACATCTTTTCGAAAAGATACACGCCTTTGTAAAATATTCGAGTAAAGAATTGTTACAAGGTTAGCCTAAGACAAGGCATCTTCTTCCAAAACATTTTCAAAAACACTCACACACGCATCATTTTTAAGCAAACAAAAATCAAGGCAAGTGATCCAAAAACCAAGTAACTAAGAGCCCATGGATAACCATGGATGAAAAGGGTGCTAATACCTTCCCTTTTCATAATCTACCCCCCGAACCCACGAAATATCTTAAAAGGTTTTTGCTGTGCTTTTTTAACCTTTCCTTTAGGATAAAATAAAAAGTCGGTGGCGACTCTTGCTCAACCGCACAAGTGCGAATACGAACGCAAAACCATAGTCAGTTCTCCCACCGTATCACAACGACGAGTGTCTATGACGACGAGTGTCTATGACGACGAGTGTCTATGACGACGAGTGTCTATGACGACGAGTGTCTATGACGACAAGTGTCTATGACGACGAGTGTCTATGACGACGAGTGTCTATGACGACGAGTGTCTATGACGACGAGTGTCTATGACGACGAGTGTCTATGACGACGAGTGTCTATAACGACGAGTGTCTATAACGACGAGTGTCTATAATGACGGGTTGTATCAGAGAAATCTTTAGGCATTGATTTAACTGGATTTGTATTCTTTGACTGGGTTGGTCTCTTTTGACTGTATTCGACTACATAGCTGATCATTTAACTGTATCCTTCCTGAAAGGTAAAGGTCAGTCATATGCAATGCATGATATGAATCAAGCAACGATGTTCTCAACACATGAGATTGTATGATATGATGCGTATATGCATGTATCATGATGTATAACAATGTGATGTTATGAATGTATCTTCGTCTGGGAAAATAGATCCTTGACGGATGCCGGGAAGTCAAATCCTGGGCTGATGTTGAAGAGTGAGATTCTTCGTTTCTGTTGGGGATGATGATTGCAAGAATACCGGTAGGAGAAGATGACTCCGTTGGGGAATAAACTTGGCGAATAGATTACTCTGCGGGGAAAGAGAGGTACTTTGCTGAGGTTGATGAGGATAACTCCGCTGGGGATACCGTTGTTGTGCTCTCTTGGAAGTTTTGATGAACTCCGCTGAGGAATAAGAAGAACTTTGCCGAGGACGATCTTTCCGTGGCTTTTAGCTGAGGATAATCCAGTTATAAGCTCTGGTGGAGAAATAACCTTTGAATAAAACCGGGGAGACGCGTTCGCTCTGCAGGGAGTGAAGGTATCTTAGTCGTGTTCTTCAGCTGAACTTACCTTGGCATCTCGGTGGACAGCGCGCCCAGATTGCTTGGACAACTCATTATTGCCCCCGTTTCTGCGGGAGAAGGTACCCGTAGAGGTGCTTAATGACTGCCGATTGACAAATCTTCTTCTGGTAGGCAAGTGACGAGATGATGGAACATAGTCGTACGCTTTTGATCCCTAACTTTTGCCTGGACCGCCCTTTCGGATTTTCGGTCCACCGGGATACCCATTTTTGCCCAAGCCGCCTTTTCAGGTTTTCGACTTGCCGGGTGTACAATTTTTCATTTTCATCCCTTATTTTGCCCGACCCTTTTGGTTCGCCGGGAAGCCCTTATTTTTGCCTAGGCCAATCGACCTAGCGGGTCTTTTATCGTGCGTAGTATTTTTTCGACTATGTCCACGCTCTTAGAATGCAGGGAGGTGCCCCTGGCTGCTTGTGTTGCCATGTTACCAGAAGATGTCTGATCGTGCAAGATTTGTTACTGGAATTCCTGTCCAATGCCCCAAGTGTCTCAGATGGAGAGTTGCCCCTAGCTGCTTCGCATCGTTGAGAGATTCTCTGGATCTTGATTGGACTGCCCCAGATAATAGACCATGATCATGTCTGCCCCTTGATTGGAAGTGCTTCTTCCATTAGACATTCATCGTGCGAACTTCTATGCTGTTCAAACAAAAAGTCACATGCAAACAAAGTTATGTTAAAAATGCAAAGCTTCGTGTCTGTCTTGAAGTTTTTTTTTGCGAAAATGCATTTTTCATAAAAACGAGTGAGATTTTTTTTGTAAACTGTGATGTCAACCGCAAGCCTTAAGGAGTCAGGATACCTTTTGTAACAGTATGCTTTCGAACCAACCCATGCTTCAGCTAGGACTTTTAAGGGTTGTAGCGTGGCCTGGTTCACGGTTTAAGAAACAAAGGATAAAGGCTCAAATTATTTGTACCCACCCGCTCTTCGTGATGTTCTTCAAACCTAAACTCAGCTGATCGTGCGTTAGACCTTGTTTGAGTCTTTGCTCTGAAATTCCAGTGATGGTTCGGATGTTGAACGTTTATTTGAATAGGCAGTCATTTTTGTTTGGTTTAGGGTTTGTAAGACCTCTTTCTTTTTCTTTCATTATCCCTGTTTTTTGCCTGAACTGTTTCTTTTTGGAATTACAGTCAGCGGGATGCCCCAGTTTTGTAAGTCTCCTTCATAGGTTTTGACTTAATGGGTTTTTATTTTGAGAAGTAATGACTGCCTGTCTGTATGATTGTTCGAAACCATCACTGTCTTTTGTTTTGTAAGGACCTCTTTGGTGCCATTCGTTATGCACTTGGATCAACTGAGAGACTACCCTGCCCCAGGTTATGATTAAGGGTTTTAAATTTCGAAAAGAAAAACTCCTACTTCTTTGGCTTAGAGGGGTTGACGAGGGATTATCTTCCTTATAACTCTAGTGTTTAGGAATTGAAACAATGCATGTACCTCATCAGCGGGGTCTGTTCAAAAGCATACTGTAAAGATCGTGGTATCGTTTTCGTCATCCTCCCTCAAGAGGCTTAGAATTTTCAATCAAGAGTTGATCATCACAAAAATATGAAAACAGTTTGCATATAGTGAATATGAAATAATTACTTCAAAACAGACATGTGTAATGCATTAATGAAATAACCAAGTTTGACATGAAATAAAATGTTTGAACAATCAAAGAAAATTACAATCTGAACATTCAAATGAACAAAAGTTTCCAATCCTAGCCATGTTTTGACAAGGGAGCAGTGGTCACATTCAGAGTCTCTGGAGAGTCGAACTGGACTTCCTTCGCGTCGATCAGATCCTGAACCTTGTTTCTCAAAGTCCAACAATCATCTGTAGCATGCCCCGGGCTGTCAGAATGATAAGCGCAGCGAACATTGGGGTTATACCTTGAAGGCGTCCTGTTGGGATTCTTTGGAGGGTCCATGAGAGTTACCAACTTGGTTTCCAACAACTGTGGAAATATCTGTGGCAAGGTCATGCCGAGGGGAGTGAATTGCCTTTTGGGTCTCTCTTCCCTTTGCTGATTGTGACGCTGAGGAGCACCGGTCGGTTTTGCAATAACCACCGCGTTGACATCTTGGCGGTGTTCGGACCTATTCTGCCCTTTTGAGCCATAGACAGCACTAGATTCTCTCTTGGATGGTTTCTTCTCAGTGTTCGAGGAGTCACCATTCTGTATTTTCCCCGACTTGATGCCAACTTTTATTCTTTCCCCGGTCAAGATCAGATCTGTAAAC
Source organism: Vicia faba (assembly GCA_948472305.1). Lineage (NCBI taxonomy): Eukaryota > Viridiplantae > Streptophyta > Magnoliopsida > Fabales > Fabaceae > Vicia > Vicia faba. Next base: position 1,108,433,258 of record OX451741.1, read on the forward strand.
CCAGCAGCAAAATTCCCAATCAGGTGGTTGAAGAATGGACCAGACAGGGTCCCCAAGAACATGTCGTCGAGCTCGCGGTCAGTCAGAGGTGGTTGTACCCTTCCAGCAAGGTCCCTCCATTTTTTAGCATATTCTTTGAAACCTTCACCTGCACCCATAGACATTCCCTGAAGCTGAGTGCGCGTGGGAGCAAGGTCGGCATTGTACTGGTACTGCTTGTAGAATGCAGTGGCCAAATCCTCCCATCTGTGGATGTTAGCTCCATTCAGTTGATAGAACCAGTCGAGTTGGGTTCCCGACAGACTATCCTGAAAGAAGTGAATCTATAAATTCTTGTCAGTCGTGTAGGGCTGGATCCTCCTTGTGTAAGACCTGAGATGCAGCTTAGGACAGGATGCCCCGTCGTACTTTGCAAAGGCAGGTGCCTTGAATTTGTGCGGGATTACTACCCCAGAAGACAGACCTAGATCTTCGAAGTCCAGGCCGGGCACTTTTTGTATTTCCATAGCACTTAGCCTGTCTTCTAGCTGTTTGTACTTGTCCTCAGCTGGAGGGTACTGCTCATCATTGTAATCGGTCTTATTGTCGGAGACCACATGACTAGGAACCTCTCTCTCATGGGGGCTATCCTTTCCAACAGATGAGGTAGTCTGCTCAACTTCATTTAGTGATCCATTCCCAGATTTGCGTCTCGGGTTGAACACCACTGTCCTCTTCTTCTTCCTCTTCGAGAGCAGAGTCTTCAAATCCTGTTGGCCCTGGGCTAGACTCTTAATTAACTCCTGGAACTGGGCATTCTGGGCCTGGAGGGCCTGGATGGATTGCTCAGTAGATGTTTCAGGATTCATGATGAGACTGCTGAAATAAACAGCAAAGAAGGTAAGCAACCTATAGAAAAAAGGGTACCTGTTATGCAATGATGTGTATGTATGCATGCGATGTTTTCAAGGATCTCGCGGGGTAGACAAGAAAATTTGTTAAAATTAGAATCTGGTATCTTGATTGAAGTAACTTCGTGTTGTAGAGAGTCCTTCTTCAAGGGTCAAAGGCTCACCATATCCAGTGGGTCATAGCCCCTGACAACCTTGGCTAGAGGAAAATAAATCCCCTTTGCCCCTTGCCAGACATGTTGGTTCATCATGACCTGCATCACAAGCCCTTGAGATCCTTGAAATGGGTTAGTCCTTATGTAGGATGCATGCAATGGTATGATGTTATGCTATGCATGGAGTAATGTAGGTAAACCCTGTTATGAGTCCAGATTAAGGACTGTAAACAAAACCTGCAAGAAACTCAAGTGTCAGATAACAAGTATGCAAGTAGTCAAATTTGAAAGCACACAAATCACGCAAAGAGCCCTTAGAGTTTAGGCCAGCATGAAGTTTGGGGTACTACCCTCTTGAAGTTGGTGGGCTCAAAACCTGTCCTATCAGAAGTAACCGGGTTCTAGAGGATCCCAATATCACTGACTATCCTCAATCGGTCATAACTCCAGCATCTCAATCTTTTCTTGCAGCCAGAACCATCACGAGAGTTTAGCCTCAATGGGAGTAGCATACTGCTACCGTTCTATTGGCCAAGTTGGGTCATTTAAGGTTCTAAGGTCGGTTGGTGCTTAACGACTCCTCAGAAGACCCATATTCTCCTCGTTGTGACACAAGGGATATCGGTACAGACCAAGGCGCCACACCAATGTAGCCACTGCTTCACCCGTGTCGGTCTACGCCGGACAGGTCCCTCACAACTTATGCTACCTAACAGGGTATCCTCAGATCCGGGTTAGGATCTATGTAACTCCGATGCAGCCCACAATAATAAAGCAAACAAGCACAACAATTGAAAACACAAGTGATCTTAGTCCTAAGGTATACCTTACTTTATAAGTTTCCCCAGCAGAGTCGCCAGTTCTGTGATCGGTGGATCTGGAACTGACTGTTTAACGCTGGTTCGCGAAATGTCGCGGTAAGCAAGAGTCGCCACCGTCTTTTATTTTCTCCAACATGGACAGGACAAAAGCACAGCAAAATTCCTTATGAGATAGTTTCTCGGTTCGGGAGGTAGATTTATAGAAAGGGAAGGTGTTAGCACCCTTTCTATCCATGGTTATCCATGGGCTCTTAGATACTTGCTCATTTGTGTTTTCAAAAGTGTTTGCTTTTCAAGTGTGAGTGGGTTTGAAAAAAGTTTCGTTTAAAGATTTCAGATCGACTCTTGTATGAGTCCTCAAGAGTGTTTGAAAAATTGTTTTGAAGGCTTTTTGAAAAGTGTCAGTGTGAAAAGAGTTTTTTGATTTGTTTTTTGAAATAGAGCAAGTATCTATGAGTCATCTACCTACCCTAAGGAATTAGGCTGTGTAAATGTCCTTAAGGTAGTGCCATCCCACCATTGAGAGATAGGTAGCACCACCGTTGGAGGTGTTCGGGTCAATTCGTTTGTAGGGACAGTGTGGTCACCAGAGCAACAGTAGGACACCTCAGAAGCTACCCTTATGCCATTGATCCTTTTTAATTCCGAGGCAACCGTTTCGAGGCAACTGGATCATGTCATGGACATAAGGACTTACTAAAACGTCCTATACTCGACGACCACGTTTCGAAGGTAAGGCAACAGTGAGGCGTACCCTAAGAGTGGTGTGTGAATTTGTGTGTTGCTTTCATGTTATATTTTATCTTGTACATGTACCATGGTGATCTACGCTTGTTTTTAATTTAGGCCATACATTCTTTCATGCAATTATAATTTAAAAGTGCGGAAATTTAGATACGGAAAGTAAAATCCTACGCTATTACAAGGCGCGGGTCTATACATCGCCAAATTAACAAAGACCCGTTTTAATAAAAAATGCGGAAAATAAATAAATTCCTAATCACTATTACATGGCTTGAGCAGTTACATAATATTCAGAAGGAAATAAATAAGAATAAATGCGCGAAAAGAAATTAGAATCGAATGTTCGAGGGCGTTGAACCCTTTTGAGAAATTAAAAAGCTAATTAATTATTAAATTAAAGAAGAGAAATGTTTTTTAGTTTTTTTTTGTATTTATGAAATAAAGAAAATTAAAATTAAAAGGAACCTTAATTCTAAGTTATTTTTAATCGTTAATGAAAAATGTTAAAGTTTAACCTAATTTACTAAAGAATTTATGTACTTGTTTATTTACAAAATTAATGATAATTAATAATAATGATAAATAATGATGATTAATAATTTATTTAAGAAAAAGATGAAAATGTCAAAAAAAACCTAATTCTAGATACTTTTTACTTATTAAGAAAAGATTAAAGTTTAAAAACCTAAATTAAACTAAGTTAATTGTTAGAGTTTATTTACAAAAAATAGGTTAGTGATGAAATTAATAATAATTAAATATATTTGTATTTTTGATTTTTCTGTTTTTTATTATAGAAAAATATTTTATGGTGAAAAAACAATTAAAACAATTAAAAAAGAATTAGAAAAGAAAAGAAAATAAAATTAAAAAGGATGCAAACCAAGGGGGGGTTTCAGGCCCAAGGGGAGGTTTTTTTTTGAAGTATTCTGGTCCATTAGACAAAAAGCCTTGTTTGACTTTCTGGCATCACGTGCGTGTTCATTGACTCCTGAGTACCGTGGTCTGCATTCTTTGGCCATTGGATTGGGTTTCATGCATAAGTTGTTCTTTTTTGGCCATTTGGCTTTTGGCTTTTGGCTTTTGGCCATTTGTGTTCTGGCCTCTATGTTCCTTAATCTTCTCAGGATGTCTGTCTCGCCATGTATTGGTGTCATGCATAAGTTGTTCTTTTTTGGCCATTTGGCTTTTGGCCATTTGTGTTCTGGCCTCAACGTTCCTTAATGAACCTGCATGGGATCCTGTCTAAATCTGCAGTGTTGAATCTCATGAACACATTAAATAAAATCATAAAATGCAAATAAAGGTAATATATGAAGAAATTTAATGTTTAGGCACAATATGGCATGTATGAATGATTATACCCTTTTAATCATGGAGATCAAATCAATCTTACCATTACTGGAAAATTAGTGACCTGAATGCTTTTATGCCCTTTGGATCATGGAGATCAAGTCAGCCTTATCCTTATTGAAAAAGTAGTGAGGTGTTGGTTTGTAACTGTGATGGCTTGTTTGTAGTGAGAGAGGGGTTTGTAATAAGGATTTCAAGGTTTTAGGGTTCTTGAAAGAATTTGATATTCTAACAGTGTTGTGGCAAGGTTTTTTCTCTCTTTTCCTCCTCTCTGGTTTGTGTGAAAAGAAGGTGATTATATAATGGAAATTAGGGTAAAGAAAACGGGCTTTGAATGTGCAATTGGGCCTCCAATGTTCACTTGAGTTCGTCACTTTCCAGGCTAAATCGCAGGGACTTAAGTGAAATTTTTGAAGTTGAAATGTGAAAACAAAATGTAGCCGACATCGATAACTAACTCCTGTCCGAAAATCGGCTCAATCGGATAAACGGTGAATTAGTTATGAATTTTTGAAGTTTCAGCTCAGACAAACTTATTTTGGGCTCCAGTGTCGACTCTGACACGTTCTTCAATAAAAAACTGGTATTGATCGAAGCATAATCCGGTCTCGACTTTTGAAGCAAAGTTGTAGATCTATGAGTCAGTGACCTTGTGTAAAAATATGAGCCCAATCCGATAAAAATTGACCGAGTTATGAATTTTCGAAGTTTCGGCCCAGATGAAATAATATTCAGCATTCAGGATTTTCAGCGTGTCACGCACTATGAGCAAAAAACGAAGGCCTTTTGAATATCGTTTGAACTCAATACCTTCTGTGAAAATGTAGTCAACTCAATTTGTGAAATTTTGGCGCCAGAACCAGCTCGATACGATGAAAATCGACCAAGTTATGATTTTCTGAACATGACGCAAATAAACTTCTGTCACAAATTTTTTGTACGAAAATACTTGATAAATTCACATTTTTGAAGACCTTCTGATCGAAATTGGCTTCCAGCCGTGAGAGATGAAAACGTATATAATGTCAAGATGGAATTTTAACCACCGGTACGGGTTCAAAACGAGTCACGATCTTCAAGTTATGAATTTTTTAGCGCGTAAAAACTGCACTTTCAGCACACTTTTCACCATATTTCTTCAAGAAAACTCGTACATTCGGATACCTTCTTCAAAGAATTGACTCTTGAGCCGAACCTGAATTTGAGAATATGTTATCAGAGATATCTTGGCGAAAGAACACCTGAATATGACGCGCCGGGTTGGACTTGTGAATTTTTCTTGAAATGTTTTGAGAAATATGGGAGGGCAAATTTTGGGGTACAACAATAGTTGTGTGATGTTATGCTATGTTTCTTCTTACTTAAGCAACAAAAGGCCAAGTTGAGTTTCTAGCTTGTACAGGCCCCCTTAATGTGCTGCTACCTTGGCCTTGATCAATGTAATTAGCTCATAAACTTGTGCCAAAGAGATTTGCACTGTACTTGCTTGGATTGCTAATTGACATAAAGTGCAACTTTTCTAAAATGGATATAATGCTTTATCTAAAAATGACTTAGTTTAACATGTAATGCTTAAACACATAAAACAAGGCCTTGGCACAATGAGTTAGCATTAAATTATTGAGTGCAAATGGGATATAGGACCTGTAATCAAGGAAAGCAAGCTGAATTCAAAATGGCACAAATGTATGAACATGTAACTTGGCCAAATCAAAAGTGAGTTTTTCCCAACTTGCCAAATTCGATTCTCCCTAACCATGAGGTTGTTTGATGAGCTCTTGGACATTTTGGAAAGCTTGGAATGTGTACTACAATCCACCTTTGAAATGCAAATTGAAATTCCATGTGGAAGTATGTGAAAAATGGTCTTGAAGTTAGGTAAAAACCTTGCCTAAAATAGTCCAAATTTTCTCTAAGTTAAGAATGGTTTGGTACCCTTGTTCCAAAAATTGTAACTTGAGCTACAAACTTCTTTTGGGAAAACTTTGTGAATCAAAGTTGTAGATTTTGCAATAGGCTACAACTTTCATGTTTTTGACTTTTCCTTGAATCCAAATGCATCTTGGTGAGAAAGTGGGACAAAGTTAGGAAAAAATTAGGGTTTTTCATAACTTAGAAAAATTCTAAGTTATGAAAAATCTTCATTTCAAACCCTAATTTGCAATTCTTGATTTCTTGATGAACAAGTTTCATGATTTGGCATGTTTTGATGAAAAATGAATCTTGACACTTGATTTTGACCAAAAAGTCAAAGTTTGACTTTTCAGTATACAGTCAAAATTGATCAATTGACTGGGAAATTCAACTGTCAATCTTGTGTATTTGGGATCTTTTGAACTTGTTGAGTATGTCAAGACAATTCCATGGGGTCCTTGAGTCCATATTTGAGTTTGGTTTGCCATTGGCTAGGTCAAACAATCAAAATTTGCCTTTGTGCAGTCAAAACCCTAAAAATGACCATTTTGCCCTTTTGGTGATCTGATCAAATTTCTTGTGGAATTGTGATCCAAACTTGACCAAATGGTTCATGTGAGTTCATAATGTTGATGTGGGTCAATTTTCATGAGATTTGACTGCCAATTGGCCATAGTTGACTTTTTCCCCAATACAGTTGATTTATAGGTCAACTGTCCAATTGACTGGGCAAAATTTAGAATCAAGACTTGAAACTTGGTATGGATAAACTTGGGAGTCCAACATGAAGCATGAAAGTTATCTTAGGCATTTTAGGTCAAAATATCTTTGTGCAAACACAAACCTTAATTTGGGTCAACAGTGCAAGGAGAAGTCTTGAGCAGAGGAAACCCTAACTGGACCTTGAGCTCCAAGGGTCTTGTGATGAGAAAATGTTGAGGAAAATGGGAGGGAAAATTTTGGGGTACAACACCCGCTTTCGGGCGGTACAGGCATAAATCTGATGAAGAATATCACCCAAGAGAGTGGGTACAGGATTACGAGAGATGAAGATTTTCACCGCATTCACATAAACAAAAGAGTCAGAGTTCGGAAACAATACCAAGCCATATATCAAAAGAGCCAGAATATCTTCGAATGCCTTGAAGTCTAGACTATCCTAGAAATAATTAGCCTTACCAACCAAGAACTTAGTCAGAAAGCCCTTTGCTCCACTTCTAGTCTCCCAATTAGCTTATTACCTCATCCTTAGTCATATGAAGGGCTGAAGCAATCTCTTCCAGCCTAAGAATCTTCTCTCAACCAGTAAACGGGGTCTGCTCCAGAATAGAGATATCGAGCAGGTCATAAAACTCCTTTAAGGTGGGAACCAACTGGTAGTCTTGAAAAGTAAAGAAATGGTACAATAGATCATAGAATTGGACCAAAACACTCATCATCTGCTCGTCCAATTTGGAGGTAACCAAACTGAGAAGATAACCATGTCTCCTGATGAAGGAAGTAGTATCAGGCATCTTTGCAATCAACTCTTTAAGCATGGCAGGAACCTATACAAAGTTGATCTGGATGGTATTCTTACGCATGGGCATCATGACCTACAAAACAGAACAAAGATGAATCCCTCCTGTCTTTGAAATTGGTTAGTCCTATGCAAGATGTATGCAATGTTATGATGTCATGATGTCATGATAGAAAGCACGTCATAGGTATCCACAAAAAGCAAACATGGTAAAGGCACACAAGTCACACAGAGAGCCCTTAGATTTCAGGCTGGCGAGGAGCTTAGGTACTACCCTCTTTCAGTTCAGTTGGTTTAAACCTGTCCTAAAAATAGTAATTGGGTTCTATAGGATCTCAATATCACTGACTACCCTCGATCAGTCATAATTCCAGTTTAGCAACCTTTTCTTGCGGCCGGAATCATCGCGAGAGTTTAGTCTCAATGAGTGTAGCATACTGCTACTATTCTATGGCTAAGTTGGTCAATTTAAAGGTTCTAAGGTCAGTTGGTGCTTAATGACCCCTTAGAAGACCCATATTCTCCTTGTTCCAACACAAGGGATATCGGTACAAACTAAAGTGCCACACCAACGTAGCTACTGCTTCAACCGTATCGATCTACGCCGTACAGTTCCCTCACAGTTTATTGCTACTTACCTAAAGGGTATCCCCCAGATCCGGGTTAGGATCTATAGTAACTCTGATTCAACCCACAAAGATAAAGCATACAAGTCAATCAATTGAAAACATTATGAAATATTCCTAAGGTACACCCCACTTATAAGCGTCCCCAGCAGAGTCGCCAGTTCTGTGATACGGTGGGAAGAACTGCCTGTTTTTAGAATGTTGGTTTGCGTTTTGCGTTTGTTTTTGCAAAATGTCGCGGTAAGCAAGAGTCGCCACCGTCTTTTATTTTATCCAACAAGGAAAGGAAAAAAGCACAGAAAAATTCCTTTTTCGAGATGTTTCTCAGGTCCGGGGGGTAGATTATAGAAAGGGAAGGTGTTAGCACCCTTTTTATCAGTGGTTATCCACGGGCTCTTAGGTACTTGGTCAAAGTGTTTTCAAAATTTGCTTTTCTTTGTGTTTGTGGGTTTGAAAGAAGTTTTTGTTTTGAAAGGTGTAAGTGCGAAAAGTTTTCATTTTGAAGGAGCAAGTACTTAAGAACCATCTACCTACTCGAAAAAGGAATCAATATGTGCTAATGTCCTTTAGACAATGTTATCCCACTATTGATGAGTAGGTAGCATCGTCGTTGGAGTTTTAAGGGTCAATTCGATTAAGGGACGTGTGGTCACTAAAGCAATGTTAGGATGCCTTAGCGGTAACCCTAATGTCTTAGATCATTTTTCCGAGGCAACTATGATCTTTGGACAAGAGGGCGATCTATAAAATTTTTTATACTTAATGACCACGTTCGAAGGCAACCAAGCGAGGTGTACCCTAAGAGTGTGCATGTGCGAGTGTGTTGTTTCGGTTAATTTTATCTTTGTACATGTCAATGGTTATCTATGTTGATTTTAGGTTTAAACATTTGATCTTGTCATGCGTTCCCTATTATCAAACATCTAACAGTTTATAAGTTGCGGAAATTAAATTGCGGAAATTAAAACTAACTATTACAAGGCGTCGGGTATTTACATCGTCAAAAACAACCCTTGAAATAAAAAATGCGGAAAATAAATAAAGCGATAAAAATAGTAAAGTCCTATTAAAACTATTACATTCTAGGAAACAGATACAATATTGAATAAATATGGATCGCGTGCGGGAAATTAAATCGGGCGCATTTTTTAGGGTTTTGACCCTTTTGTTTATTAAAGAAAAAGAATTTTTGGTTTATTTTTGAATTAAAAGAAAATAGACTAAACTAATTATTGAATTAATAAATAAATTAATTAATAAAAATATTTTTGGGTTTTTGAGTATTTAAAGAAATAAAAATAAATTAATCAAAGTTAATAAAACCTAATTATCTAAATTAATTTTAATTATTGCAAAAGATATTTAAGTTGCTTCCTAATTAAAATTAAATTGATTAATTGATATTTATTAAAAAAATAAAATATTGAAATTAATTTAATTAAAGAAAATATTTTTGGTTTTTTTTTAATTTTATGAGGAAAAAGTCTTGATTGGTTATTTAGATAATAAATATAATTAATTAAACAAATAAATAAAATGAATAAAAATAAAGAAATAGAATGACTTAGGGGGGTGTGGGCCTGGAAAATGAGTGAGAATTGCAATTTTTTGGCGCAACAGGCGCATGCCTGGTTGACTTCTGGACTCCCATGTGCATTGGTTGACCTGGTAGCATGGTGGACGTCCATCTCTTGGCCCTCAGATCTGGTCTAGGGCCATCTGGTAAGCATCTGAGTGAGGGAGCATCATGCATCGCGCACTTGGTTTTACATTGAATCGCCTGTTGAAAAATAACACAAAGCAATATGGTGGACCTGGGATTCGAACCCAGGTCTTGTGATTCATTGGCCAACGTCTCTTCCACTCAACCAGCGCATTTTAATTGTTAGTGTAATAGACAATAAATATAATATGGGAAAAACAAATAATATGCCAGCAATAAAAAAGAAAACGCGCCAAGTTTGAATGGACGACTGGGAGGGGGACGCGTCATCGTCTTCCTCGTTGAAACCTGGATATTTACCTGCAGATTTTTATCCGCAGCTAAATCCGTATTTGCATCCTAAAATCTACTCTAGGCCATGGAAATTAATTCCAAGCACATGGTTGTGTTCGTCTTCTTCCACTGATCATGCCTATGTCCATTAATGGTATCAATTTTGCCTGCAAATAAAATGCCCAAAAAACAAGAACCAAGAACCCTAGAATCGGCTAGGGTGTTACAGGCTATATAAATGCAATCAGATAATGCAGAAAGCTTCTAAATTGAACGATAAGCATGAATATGCAAAGATTTTCTCAAAAAGTGCAAGAATAATGATATACGAATTCAACTGAAAGGTGATTTTTTGAGACACTTATAAAGCTTCTGGGCGCGTATGGAGACTGGTTCTGGATTGGTTTCACTTTAAGGATGGTCCAGCAATTGATTAGTGATGAGATTTGACCTTGAAACCACCTCTATGCACGATTTCAGTTTCAAGCTTTTTGGCAATTTTTTCAAGTTTTCTTTTGATGGTTCTGCAGCTTCTCTAACCTCTGAATTCGTATCCTTTGGCTTGTATATGTATGCAACATTAGATTAGGTCAACAATTTGGTCCTGAATCTTTGTGCATAAATACTTGGAGATGTGATTTGATTCACCATTGATAACTTTCTTATTTTGTCCAAAATCCAATATTTTTGCTCATGGAATGGCTGATACGAGTTTGATCATGATCATGATGATAATTAATACCTATAACAACCAAAAAGATCCTAAGTAATCAATATTTGGATTTTATTTGATTTAAATTGATTTAAAATGAATTAATTCAACAAAAAATCAAATAAAATAGAAAAATTAATAAATGGACACAAGGCTGAATCTAGGACACGTGTGTAGTGTGACAAGATCAAATCAAGTGGAAAAGAATGGGCCCATTTGACAAAATTTGAAGTTTTGGGGATAGTTGACTTTTGGCAATTTTGCAAAAATGCCCAACTTCAACAATGCATAACTTCTTCAATTTTGAACTTTTGGAAGTGTTATTAGACTTTTTAGAAAGCTTGAGATATTATCTAACCAACCCTTTTTGTCTCATCTCATTTTGATGTTTCATGCTCAAGTTATAAGCTTTGGCAAAAAAGGTGTTTTTGTTGACTTTCAAAAATGACTTATAATGTCCAAATTCATAACTTCTTGTGAGTGCATTTTTTTATCTTGGGGTATGAAGATGGATTGTAGGAAATTTCATCCTATTCAAAATGAGCGTTTGATGGGTCATTTCTCATAAAGTGTGAGAAAGTTATGCTTGGTCAAAGTTGAATTGACTTTTCCTGCAAAACCCTAATTTAGCAACTTTTGAGTCTTGATGAATTTTGAGCAATCCTTAATGAATCATGATCAAACATTGATCAAATGATGAAATATCCTTCAAAAAGAGAATGTTGACAAAAAATCTTGAAGTTTTACTATTTATAGGTCACAGTTGACTTTTGCCTTAGCGTATTCGGTTTTTGGACCCTTTGAGCAATTGACTGAGCAAACTTCCTCTGCAAGGCTTGAAATTTGACATGGATGAACTTGAGAACATATTAGGACAATGGGGAGAACTTGAGGTCATTTGGATGCAAGGACCTTGATGCAACACAAAACCCTAATTTGAGGTTGACTGCCTTAGGAGATGATTTGACTGCCCAACTCTTGAGCAATCTTGAGCCATTTGGAGATTTTTCTTGCAATGTTTTGAGAAATATGGGAGGGAAAATTTTGGGGTACAACAAAGGGCAATTCTTCTTTGAAATACATATTTCCACTTTTCAGCATTCTCAACAGAATGGAAGGAAATGTTATCAAGAGGGGCATCAGGTACCATAACAGAAAGCTTATTGCTTGCAGAATTTTTCACATGAGAGATGTCCTAGACATCTTCCTCGACATCATAATCAGGGTTATCCTCTTCTACACATTCAGCTTTCTTCTTACCTTTGGATCTCTTTACAGCAATATCATCATCATTTGTGGAGCTATCAGGTCTAGCTTTTCTTTTGCTAGAGGGAGGAACCACTTTACTTCCGGACTTTGGGGGACCATGCATAGTTTTCTTCTTGATTATCTTGGCAGGGGGTGTGATATTAACATCCTTCACTTTCCTGGATTTGAGCCTTTTAGCAATTCTAGGCACCACATTAGAAATGAGCTCATTGTCAGACAGTTCATCAACATTAACCACACTCTCAGCATTTTGATTTTCTGCAGCTTTGGAGCCAGCAACATCTTTCTTAGTATGAGAGTTCTTCTCAACATCTTGTTCAACATTAGCTTCCACTTCTTTTAGAGCAAAAGTGGCAAGCTTGTCAAGCTTGCTTTCAGTAGTATCTTTCTTGAAGATGGATGATTCAACAACACTTTTAGGGTTACTTCCTTTGTCAGCCGGAGCAGGCATACGACCAAGAGGAGTAGAAATCCCAGGCACAACAAAACCTTCATTTAACACTCTATCTACTAGCCTTCTAATGCTTTTATGAACATTAATAATCTCTTCTTTTATCCTATCATCAGTAGCAGTGGAAGCGTTACCTTTTATCGTCTTTGGATTTCTTTGCAGGTGACGATCTGGGTTTCTTGACCTTCTTCTCAAGAGGTTGGATAGTTGTTAGAGGAGTAACGACAAGTACTCTGTTAAGGGAGAGTTCCTCAGGATGGTTGAAATTTTTTGAGGAAGACGTTGTGTGATACGGTGGCAGAACCGATTGTTTAATATTGGTTTGCGTTTTGCGCTTTGTGTTTGCAAAATGTCGCGGTAAGCAAGAGTCTCCACCAACTTTTATTTCATCCAACCGGAAAGGAAAAAGTACTGAAAAAAATCCTTTTTCGAGATGTTTCTGAGTACGGGGGGGTAGATTATAGAAAGGGAGGTGTTATCACCCTTTCTATCCATGGTTTTCCATGGGCTCTTAGGTACTTGCTCATATTTTTAAAATTACGTGTGTGTGTGCTTTGTTTTTGAAAATGTTTTACTTCGTGATAACCCTTGTATCAGTCCTCAAAGGTGTGAAGAAGTTATTTTGAAAATTATTTTGCAATGCGTAAGTGTGAAAAGGTTTTGATTTGGGCAAGTACCTACTAGCATCTATTTACTCGAAAAAAGATTGTTTATATTCTTGTTTCCTTTAGACAGCGCTATCCCACTATTGAGAAATAGGTAGCACCGTCGTTGAAGTTTGTAAGAGTCAATTCGAAAGGGACGTACGATCACTAAAGTAATGTTATGATACCTTAGTAATAACCCTAGAGTCTTAAGATCTTTTCGAGGCAACATTTTCGAGGCAACATTCGAACGGGGCATTATATCTTTTTAGACAGGAGGGCAACCACTAAAGCATCTTATACTTAATGATCGTTTACCGAAGGCAACCGAAGTGAGAGTATACCTTAAGAGTGATATGTGGGAGTGATCTAGTTCAGTTATTTAATCTTTGCACATTAGGGTTTTCTAACCATATTAATTTGTCATGCATTATTGTCATACAATCCTATTAGCATACATCTAAATAGTTAAATATTTGCGGGAATTAAAAATGCGAGAAAATAAATCTACGATATTACAAGGCTTCGGGGTGGGGGATTAATTACATAGACAAAAACCCGAGAATTTAAACAATAAATAAAACCCTAAATTAAACTATTACAAGCCATGAACAGTTACAAAAATATTGTCGAAATAAATAATAAGTGTGTGATGAATCAAATACAAAACGACTAGGGTTTTGACCCTTGATTAAACCTGTTTGTGATTGATTAAAAAAGTTTTTGTTATTTAGGAAAATAATGAAATAGTTAAATTAAAAATAAAATCCTAATATCTAATTAATTTTAAATTAAGAAGAAAAAAAATTAATTCAATCTAAAACCTATTTTTGTATTTTATTTATTTGAGAAAACTAAAAGAATTAAATCAAGAATTTTAACCTAATTTCTATTTGATTTTATTTGTGAAAATAAATTACAATTTACCTAAGTTAAAACTAAATTAAATTAATTTTGATAATATAAAAAACTAATTCTAAACCTTTTTTATGAATTTTTGATTTTATGATTTTTATGGAAAAATGATTAATTTGTTAATTGAAATGATTAAAGAAATATTAAAATAATTAAATAAAATAAAGAAAAGAAATAAGAAAAGAAGTAAATGGGCCTCGTTGCAATGTTGAAAGAGGGGGTATGCTATTGAAATTCTGGGCCCAAATAAATCCAAGCCCTTTTGACTTCGCCTGATCCAGTGCATACGTTGACCTGGGGTGTATGGTGATCCTCCTGCTATCTGAGCGTTGGATCCAACTGGCTGATGGATCTGATGGTGGAACACAAGAGTGTATGGTAGGCGTACGCTATTGTATTGCATGGGATCCACCTGAAATAATCAAGAAAATGATAAAATGCACACGCCTGGGATCGAACCCAGGATGTGTGCATCAAAGGCCTTCGCCCCAACCATCTGAGCTAGCATGTTAACTTGTAAATAAAATAAAAACAGAACATAATATGCAAAACAAGCTAGTGGAGACAATCAAGCGCGCGAAATTTAAATGAGCGAATCACACGTTACCACACAAGCTTCTTCTTCCCTGGACCGTCGTTTTAGCCAATGACACTTTTACCCACAGACACCTTGTTGTAGCTACAAACATGTACCATTCAAAAATTCTCTACAAGCAATATAAATGAAATTTAAAGGTACCAATCAACTCGTCTCATCCTCACGAGTATCATGGTACCAGAATCCAAGCCTAATTTTACCTATACTGCAAACCCCTAAAACGAATCAAGAAACCCTAACAATGGCATATCATGATTCCTGTATTAAAAATGCAATTAAATGATACCAATGGCTTGCAAACTCAATGATGAACAAGAATATATAAATCAAACATGCTTATGATTAGTGAATCAATGAAAATGAAATCGAGCTTGGAGGCAAATCGTGGCATCTGTAACTTACAATTCTCGACGTGAAAAGGCTTGCAATTGATTGAGATCCCTTCTGGAGATGTCCAGGAGTCTATTGGGAGCCTTAGAATGACTTGAATCAACCTCTAAGTCCAAGAATGATCACCCACTTTCTTGCAAATTTTTTAGTTTTCTTTTGGTGTTTTCACGACTGCTTAACCTCTTCTCTTGCCTTGGCTATGTTCTGTATATGTAATGGACTGCATTAGGTCAACAAAAACGAGCTAAATCTTTGTCCATTATAAAGATTTGATTTGGTCTTTATCCTTGTATAATATCTTTCTATATCAAGCCAAATCATGCCAATTTTGGTTCAATTTGTTTTGCACGTTTTGGATATGATTTGTTAGCATAATTGGATTTGATTCCACCCAAAATTTGATCACAGAACAAATCTTTGATATTTTTTGCCATTTATTTGATTTAATTTGACTTTTAAATGATAAAAATCAAAATAAAATAAATAAACAAAGCAAAGGATGTGTGGGTGCTGATTTGTATCGTGGACCATGTCATAAGCAAGATTCAATCATGAAAAACTAGGCCCATTTGACAAAAAAAATGCAAATTTGAGCATATTTGACTTTTGGCAATTATGTAAAAATGGTCAACTTGGCCAATGCACAACTCTCTCAACTTTGACCCTAGAGAGGTGTTCTTGGAATTTTTAGAAAGATTAGGTTGTCCTATAATCAATCCTTTTGGTATCATCTCAATTGAGTCTTCCATGTTCATGTATGAAGCTTTGACCCAAAAGGTGTTTTTGTTGACTTTTCAAAATGACCTATAATGTCAAAATTCATATCTTTTTGTGAGTGCATATTCTGAACTTTGGAGATGAAGATGAATTGTAGTTCATTTCATCCTCTTCAAAATTAACTTTGGATGGGTCATTTCTGATAAAGTATGAGAAAGTTATGCTTGGTCAAAGTTGAGTTGACTTTTCCTACAAAACCCTAATTTAGCAACTTTTGGGTTTTGATGAATTGTGAGAAATCCTTAATGAATCATGATCAACCCTTGATCAAATGATGAATTATGCTTTAAAATTAGGATGTTGACCAAAAATCTTGAAGTTTGACTGTATGTGGGCCACAGTTGACTTTTGACCTAGCACAGTCGATTTTCAGGCATTTGAGCAATTGACTGAGCAAATTTCTTCTGCAAGGCTTGAAACTTGACATGGGTGATCTTGAGAACATATTAGGACAATGGTGAGCATTTAGGATCCTTTGGACTCAAGCATCTTGATGAAAAATGAAACCCTAATTTGAGGTAGGCTGCCTTAGGGGAGAGTTTGTCTGGTCAACCCTTGGACTTCCTTGAGCAATTTGGGGACCTCACTTGCCATGTGTTGAGAAATATGGGAGGGAAAAATTTGGGGTACAACAGCTTCCCCTGTTCAATGTTCTTAAACCTGAGGATGTAGATTGGCTCATCCGCCTTTCGTGATCTGAAGGTAGAAGATGATTGAATACTAGAGTGCCCAAAAATTTGCACTCGGCCGTAATGATGCTTGACCGTGTATGTAGAGTCGGGAATGGGCTTATGGATGCCATTTGGAATTTGCTAGAGAATTGTTGGAGATGGGCTTGAAGATACCATCCAAAGAAATGTCGATCGGATAAGAGATTCCTTTGCGAGAAACCGTATACCTGTTGTTGAGGAGGATTTCTCCGGGGAATGTTTGTCTTTGTCTTGAGAAAAATATAGCTTTAGGAGCTTCAGTTGTTCGTTACTCTACTGGGGAATAACTCCGGTTTAGGGAGCGGAAGTGAACTGCGTGTCTGGTCAGGGTATATGTTGCACCGCGAATTTTTGGGGAAATATGAAATCAATTGTGTCTGATCGGGTCCCATTCTTTCAGTGTTGTGGACTGCTGTCTGGATAGTAGGGTCACTTCGAGATGAAAGCCTGGATAATAAGGCTGTGAGAAGGAACCTGGATAGTAGGGCTACTTTGAGATGAAAGCCTGGATAATAGGGTTGTGAGAAGGAACCTGGATAGTAGGGTTACGTCGATATGGAAGCCTGGATAGTAGGGCTGTGAGAAGGAACCTGGATAGTAGGGTTACTTCGATATGAAAGCTTGGATAGTAGGGCTGTGAGAAGGAACCTGGATAGTAAGGTTACTTTGACATGAAAGCCTGGACAGTAGGGATTAAGAAGGAACCTGGATAGTAGGGTTACTCCAATATGAAAGCCTGGATAGTAGGGTTACTTTGACATGAAAGCCTGGATAGTAGGGTTACTCCGATATGAAAGCCTAGATAGTAGGGTTGTGAGAAGGAACCTGGATAGTAGGGTTACTTTGACATGAAAGCCTGTATAGTAGGGTTTGAGAAGGAACCTGGATAGTAGGGTTACTCCGATATGAAAGCCTAGATAGTAGGGTTGTGATAAGGAACCTGGATAGTAGGGTTACTCTGATATGAAAGCCTGGATAGTAAGGCTGTGAGAAGGAACCTGGATAGTAGGGTTACTTCGGTATGAAAGCCTGGATAGTAGGGTTGTGAGAAGGAACCTGGATGGTAGGGTTACTCTAATATGAAAGCCTGGATAGTAGGGCTGTGAGAAGGAATCTGGATAGCAGGGTTACTCTGATATGAAAGCCTGGATAGTAGGGCTGTGAGAAGGAACCTAGATAGGGTTGCTTTGTCGTGCCAATGATTACTCTGTTTAGATTTGAGTGTTGATCATGTACCTGCTGGAAATTGTTGATAATAAATGTCTTTCCTGAGAGAAATACAGGGTCAGTTATGTACGATGCATGAGATGCATTGTGATGAGGTTCTCAAAATAATTGGGATTATGTTATATGCAATGTATGTATATGTCATGATGCATGAACATGAAATGTTGACGTAATAATTTGAGTCTGGGAAAATAAATCCCTGACTACTGTTTGGAGAGTATGAGAAATGGTATTCTTGACTGTTGTAAAAACCATAGATCCTCCACTTCTGTTGGAGATGGTAAACAAAGATGACTATGCTGGGGATTTCCCCCTTGTTTACGGATATTCTACCGAGGAGACACCCTACTTGAGAACAAATTTGCGGGAGAATAACTCTGTTGGATGGGAGATACTCTATTGATAGATCTGCTGATTTGGGAGAAATCAACTCAGCTGGATATGAATTTCTGTTGCTGGTGATAATGAATTTTGTTGGAGATTAAATTTCTGCTTGTGAGAGAAATAAATTCTGCTTGGGGAAAAATTTAATGACTCACCCGCGATTGTGAACATCAGCCAGGGGGAGTTATATCCTGTTCGGGAAAACTAACATCACTGTCTTTGGATATTTTTTACCCTGTAGGGAGTGTATGCACCACTACTCATGTTCTCAAGCTGGCTCTATCCCGGTACCTGATGTTCAAAGTTACTGTAAGGTTTGGGCCCTTCTTGTTTTCCCTGTTCCTGGAATTATCAGTAATTGTCTTTTGTTTTTCATGTGAATATTTATGAGCAACAATTATTTTCAAAGGCATATGTGATCGGTGGAAATAGAACTGATTGTTTTGAAATGCTGGTTTGCGAAATGTCGCGGTAAGCAAGAGTCGCCACCGTCTTTTATGTTCTCCAACATGGAAAGGACAAAAGCACAACACAATTCCTTCTTTGAGATATCTCTCGGTTCGGGAGGTAGATTTATAGAAAGGGAAGGTGTTAGCACCCTTTCTATCCGTGGTTATCCACGGGCTCTTAGGTACTTGCTCTTATGTTTTCAAAAGATGTTTGCTTTTCAAATGTGTGTGGGTTTTGAAAAAAGTTTCGTTTGAAAAATTTCTAAGTAACTCTTGTATCTGTCCTCAAGAATGTATGAAAAATTTGTTTGAAAACTTTTTGAAAGTGTGAGTGCGAAAAGTTTGTTTTGTTTTTTAGAGAGAGCAAGTACCCATGAGAATCTACCTACTCTAAGGAATTAGGCTGTGTAAGAGTCCTTTAGATAGTGCTATCCCACCATTGAGAGGTAGGTAGCACCGTCAGTGGAGTTATTCGGGTCAATTCGATTATTAGGGACATGTGTGGTCACCAAAGCAATGGTAGGACGCCTTAGCGGTAACCCTAATGTTCTGGATCCTTTTTATCCGAGGCAACCGTTTCGAGGCAACTGGATCTTAGACAGGAGGGCGACCTCTAAGACACCCTATACTTGATGACCACGTTCGAGGCAACCATAGTGAGGCGTACCCTAGGAGTGGCAGCATGTGCATGTGTGTTGAATTCAGTTTATGTTTATCTTTGATCATGCATTTGTGAGCTACGGATTGGTTTTATTTGTCATACAAGTCTTTCATGCATATTAACAATTAAGAGTGCGGAAATATGAATCTACGCTATTACAAGGCGCGGGTCTATACATCGCTAAAAACATAACCCGTTTTGAAATAAATGCGAGAAAGTAAAAGAAAGCGATAAAAGCCTAATTAACAATTACATCCTCGGAAACAGATACATCAATATAATTAAAATAAATAATATTGCGCGAAAGAAATTAAATCAGGACGTCCTTAGGGTTTTGACCCTTTTGAGAAATAAAGAAAGTAATATGTCCTTTTTGCAATTAATTAAATATTAAAACCTAATTTACTAATTAACTAATTAATTAAAGAAAAAAAGTGTTTTTGTGTTTTTTATGTTTTAATGAAAATAAAAAGAAAAGAAATTAAAAGTCAAGAAAACCCTAGTTCTAAGTTGATCTTATTTATTATGAAAAGATTAAAATTAAACCTAAATTAAACTAAATTGATTAATTAGAATTTATTTACAAAATAATGAATTAAAGTGAAATTAATAATTAGTAATAAAAAATATTTACATTTTAATAGTCTGAATTTATTATGAAAATTAATTTGTTAGTTAATAATAATAATAATAATAATAATTAATTAAAAGAATTAAAAGGAAAAAGAAAATAAAAAGAAAAGTAAAACCAGGGGGTTGATGGACCCATAGGAGGTGAATTAGCAAACTTCCAGCCCATTAAGCTTAAGCCTGTGTTGACTTTGGAATTGCCTAGAGCGTGGTTGACTGGGAACATCATAGCCAACACTTCATAGCCCTTGGATTGGTGCATGAGGACACATGGCACGCTGATTGCTTGAAGCGCATGATGGACGCTTTGAGGATGCCTACACAGGAGTATGTTAGAAAAAAATATGAATAAGCGTTTGGGGGACCTGGGAATCGAACCTAGGTCTCAATGGTCCTTGGACAGCGCAGCAACCACCAAGTCAGACGCCTGTAATTGTTATTATAATGGGCAATAAATATAATATATAAAAACAACGCCTATGCTGGAAATTAACAAAAATGCGCGCTATATTTTGAATGCTCCAACCATTGCTCAACACGTCAGCCATCTTCTTCCTTTTGCCTGTAAAAACAAAACAATTAACGGGGGTTTTTAACCCCCACAAACTGGAAAAGGAAAAATAGCGATTAGGATTCTACACTATATAAAAAGGGCGCGAGGGTTGGGTTTGATTCGTCTGGCCTTGACGAATTCAACCATGTGCGTGAGATAGTCCAATTTTGCCTGTGCTGGAAATCCCCAATTCGAGACCTTAAGAACCCTAAAAATCTTCAATGGTGATTCACGATTCTGTACATGATAATGTAATTAACCAATACCAAAAGCTTTGTAAAGGTTCAAGCAATGCAAATCAATGATTAGAATATGTTAATTATGTATAAATCATGAGTTACGATTATGGAAAAGTTATTCAAACCGTGAAACTGTTATGGCGTGTTTCTTGAGCTTTATGGCTTGGTTCTGATTGCAACACGTTCTGGAAACTCCAAGCAATGTATTTGGATCCACAAAAGCCCTTGAATTGGCCTGGAAGGTTAAATTCAGTTTTGAGTTTTTTTGATATTTTTTGGAATTGGTTATGGCCTCTCTTGCAGAATTTTCACGTTTTTTGGAATTAGGTTTAGGTTCTGTATATGTAGTAGAATGGAATTAGGGTTCAATCTTTGTCCAAGAATCCATGAAATAATGTTTTCAATATTTGATTTCAATCAAATCTTTTTGCACATTTTTGATTGACAAAACTTGCTAAAATTGGATATTTTGGTCCCCTTGATGTGTACACGAGATCTTCAGCTTGTCTTGAGTTCATTTGCATCACAAAAAGATTTGAAAACCATATCTTTTGAATTTTCCTACAATTAAATGAATTAAATGAATTAATATTAATAAAAATTCAATTAATTAATTAAAAATAAGAAAATAAATCAATTTAAACTCAATGGGTCGTGCATAGGCCTTGGACAAAGTTTCAAGAAAGAATTTGAGGCCCATTAGCAAAAATGAAGTGTTTTGGGCAAAGTTGACTTTTGCAAATTCCCAAAAATTTCCCAACTTCTCCAATGCATATCTTGCTCAATTTTGATCATATGAACATGTTCTTGGACATTTTGGAAAGGTCTTGAAGTCCTCTAACCAATGCCTTTGGTACCATGTCATTTGGATTTACCAATATCAAATTATGGTCTTTGACTTAAAATGCCTTTTTGTTGACTTTTGAAATTGACCTATAATGTAGAAATTGATAACTTTTTGTGAGAGCATTTCTTGGACTTGGAATGTGAAGATGAGTTATAGGAAATGTCATCCCCTTCAAAATGAGCATTGGATGGGATTTTTCTGATGAACCATGAAAAAGTTATGCCTTGGTCAAGTTACAGTTGACTTTTCAACTGTCCAAAAATAGCAACTTTTGCATCTTTGATGGTTTTTGAGCCATTCTTGAAGAATCATGATCAAGACTTGATAAAATGATGACTGTGGCTTCAAAATAAGATGTTGACCAAAAATTCTGACTTTTGATTGTAAAATGACCATTTTACCCCTGCAGTTGATTGTGAAGCAAATGGGACTTTTGACTGTGCAGCTTGATGCTGTGAGTCTTGAAACTTGACATGTAGATGCTTGAAAATGTATGTAGGCCTATGGGACTTGATTGAGCCCTTGAAAATCTCAACTTCCTTGCAAGAACAAAAACCCTAATTTTGACTGGCTTAGGAGAATGTTTGACTGTGCAATCCTTGAGAAGTCTTGAACCAATTGAAGATGATTCTTGACAAACTTTGAAGAATATGGGAGGGAAAATTTTGGGGTACAACAGTTGCCCCTGTTCAATCTTCTTAGACCTGAGGATGTAGATTGGCTTGCGTGCCTTTCGTGATCCGAAGGTGGAAGATGATTGAACACTAGAGTGCCCAGAAATTTGCACTCGCATAGTAGAATATCAGCAATGTGATGTCGGGAATGGGCTTACAGATGCCATTTGGAGAGATGATGGATAGGAGGATGGGCTTATAGATGCCATCTGGATATGTGACATAATCTTGTCGGGAATGGGCTTATAGATGCCATTTGGAAATATAATGGACAGTTGAATCTGAATAAGAAATAGAATAGCTTCCGTGTCTGGAGCATATCTAGTCTATATCTAATTGCTGACGTCTGAATAAATAGTAGAATGACCGTCGCGTCTGGGGTATATCCATATTATATCTGAGTGAGTGACAAAGTGTCATCCGAATCTGGATCGTATCTGAAATGTCTTTTGAAGGAAATCTGGACTAAACAATAGAATAGCATCCGGGTCTGGAGCATTTCTAAGTTGTCTTTAGAAGTTTGAATCTGAATAAGCAGTAGAATATCATCCGCGTCGGGAGCATCTCTAAGCTATCTCTGAGAAGAAGCTTTGAATAAGCAAAAGAATAGCATCCATATCTGGAGCATCTCTAAGCCATTTCTGAAAGGGAATCTGGAATAAGTATCAGAATGTAGCCATATCTGGGTCGCATCTGAACCATCTCTAGAAGGGAATCTGGAATAAGTATCAGAATGTAGCCATATCTGGGTCGCATCTGAACCATCTCTAGAAGGGAATCTGGAATAAGTATCAGAATGTAGCCATGTCTGGATCGCATCTGAACCATCTCTAGAAGGAATCTCTGAATAAACAATAGAACAGCATTCGTGTCCGGAGCATTTCCAAGCTATCTCTGAAAGGAAATCTGAATAAGCAATAGAATATCATCCGCGTCGGGAGAATTTCCAAGCTATCTCTGAAATCTCTTTAATGTAGATATGCCCTGGCTAGATACAGGTATCGAATCCACAATCAATCGCTCACAGATATGCCCTGGCTAGATACAGGTATCGAATCTGGAATTGCGACAGTTGATAGTAATCATCTTTGGATTGACCTTTTTCCTGAAAAGGCAAAACATCAGTTGTATGCAATGTCATGGTGTATGAAATGCATGATGTCATGATGTTCAGAGGTAGTGTAGTATGCACTTTATCATGTATGTAAGCAGGATGTATGAAATGTGATATGTTTATGAATGTGTTTTCGTAAACTGTGATGTGTTTATCAAACTGTTTCATCACCTCAGCTTTAATCTTCTCAGACATCTCTGGACGCATTCGTCGAACTTTTTGCTTTATTGGAGGGCAATCTTCCTTGGTTGGCAGATGGTGAACTACAATGTCGGCATCCAAACCAGGCATATCTTCATAAGACCAGGCAAAGATCTCCATGTAGTCCTGTAGCATCTGGATCAATCGTTGCTTCACGCTGAGCTCTAGATTGGCACCAATCTTGACCTCTTTCCTATCTGTCTCAGTACCCAAGTTAATTGTCTCCACAGGCTCTTCATGTGGTTGAATAGCCTTCTCTTCCTGTAGTAGCAGTCTTGCGAGTTCACCAGGCACTTCGCAATCATCTTCACCTTCGTCTTCGGCCAAGTTGATCGGATTTTCGAAGTCATAACTGGCGGTAGCAGAGCTGTTGCCAGTGAGATCCAGAGTGGATTGAAACCTGTATAAGTGAGTGTGTGTAAATATAGCTGTTTTGCAATATGTATAACACAGAAAGAAAAGGAGCACAAGATTTGAAATGCAACAAACGTCCAATGTTTTGATTGATGATATATGAAAATGTCATACAAAAAGCCCTCACAAATGGAGCTACGATGTCCCGGGCAGGACACCGAGCCAACAGAGTTTTAACATATTGTTTGTTACAAATTTGGAAATCAAAAGAAATCAATTACTGCGTGACAAATGTGATAGGGGTAAAATCCTTTGTTGTCCAGTTGCTTGGTCCGTCGCTGGCAGTCGGGTAGATCCAATTATCAAACTCAGCTTCCTCCACATCCTCCTCAATAGCATTCACCCTTGAGCTGGAAATAAACACCGGAGCCTTTCCAATCTTCTCTTTGCGCACTGCCTTCTGAGCCTCTGCAGTAAAGCCTAGCCCGAACTTGTCGTTCTTCTGAGTGAAGTCAGGAAGCTGACCCCAGTGTGCACCATTGCCTTTCTGAACCACAGCCCGGGCATCCCTTAGGGAAACCATCTTCAAGGAATCATTCTCTTCGGCCATTGTCTCCGCAGCTGCTGAAATTGGATGTACCTCCTCGAAATGTTGGAAGGGGGTTTCAATGAACTCCCCGTCCATCTCGATGTACCTGAAGGAATTCAAATGGCTCACCATATACTCCTCTTCTCCTTGCACAGTGACGATCTTCCCTCTGACGGGATACTTCAGCTTTTGGTGCAAGGTGGAGGTCACTGCCCCAGCTTTGTGGATCCAAGGTCGACCCAACAGACAGGAGTACGATGGACGTATATCCATCACGTAAAAGGTAGAGTCAAACACTTGAGAGCCCACACGAATAGGGATGTTAACCTCTCCATGAACCATCCTCTTTGAACCATCGAAAGCCCTGACGATGATATTGCTGGGTTTCAACTCCAGGCCTTCATAATCCAGACGATCCAAAGCCTTTTTCGGAAGAACATTCAAGGAAGAACCAGTGTCTACCAATACATGTGCCAGAGTAGTGCCCCTGCATTCAATAGAGACATGCAGGGCATCATTGTGGTCCCTCCCTTTTGCGGTTAGGTCAGCATCTGAAAAGCCCAAGCCGTTGTCCGCCGTCAGATTCGCTATGCAGTCAGTGAACTGGACCGCAGACGTCTCTTGCGGCACATGGGCCGTCTTGAGAAATGAGATTAATGCCTTAGCGTGAGCCTCGGAGCATAGCAATAGGGAGAGCAGGGAGATCTTGGAGGGTGTATGCCCCAATTGCTCGACAACATTAAAATCACTTTTCTTTATTATTTTCAGAATCTCCTCCATTTCTTGTCGGGAGGCCTCAGCATTCACGGGTATCGGTGCCTTCATCCGGGCAGGCTCTTCTTCAATCCCTTTGCCCCGAGCATTTGATGACTCGGCAGCAGGGGACACAATTTGATCAGCAACAGGACTTGGTAAACTTGCAGGTTTTATGAGGAGGGGTTTTCGAATAGCGGGCGGCGCAATGTCAGGCGAGAAGAGCCTGCCACTGCGGGTGACTTTAGCTGGACCGGTGATATCGCAGATACTGGCACTAGCATCAAATTCTTGCTTGATTCCATTTACATATACGTCTGCCCCATAATGCCAGGGGACAGCTTTATCAGACACGTAGGAGAGGGGTCCTGGAACAGTAATGATCACAGGCGCAACTGTCAAGATTTGAATAGGCTTCTTTGGGGGAGCCTTGATTGGATTTTTGAAGATGGTAATCACGGAAACTTCTTTCATCGGAACTAATTGAACAGCAGTCTTTTTGAATAGAATCTCCTTGCTATCCATTAGGCCTTGGATGCCTAACCTTAGCAAGGGACAATCAGATAGGGAAATAGCACAGAATGGGCAACCCTCGCTGCAACCCGGAAATAAACCGGCCCGCAGTAGGTTCTTCTTAACAGTCTTTAAAGGGGTAACAACTTCATCTACCGAAACAGCGTACACTTCTTCCTCAATGGCATTTACCCTATGCTGGGGCATAGGAGCCGTTACAACATTCGGTCTTTCCGGCGCTTCAAACTGAATTTCTTTCGCGTCGATCAGATCTTGCACTTTGTTTCTCAAGGCCCAGCAATCATCAGTAGTGTGCCCGGGACTATCAGAATGATAAGCACACCGGGCATTCGGGTTGTATTTAGGAGACGCAGTGTTGACGACCTTAGGAGCTTCTTTGAGGGTCACCAGGTTGGTGGATAACAGTTGGGGTAAAATTTGAGATAATGTCATACTCAATCGGGTATACTGCCTCTTGGGCCTTTCACTTCTTTGTTGATTGTACTGCTGAGGAGCAGCAACAGGTTTGGAGATGACCAAAGCATTGACGGCTTGGCGGCTTTCGGGCTTGACTTGCCTTCTAGGGCCATAAACGGCGCTTGCTTCTTTCTTAAATGGCCTCTTCTCAGCACTTGTAGAGGCAGCCTTCTGTATCTTGCCTGACCTGATGCCAGCTTCAATTCTTTCTCCCGTTAATATTAAATCTGTAAATCCAGCGGAGGAGTTACCAACCAAATGATTGAAAAACGGACCAGACAAAGTCCCAAGGAACATATCAACCAACTCTCTATCAGTCAAGGGAGGCTGCACCCTGCCAGCCAAATCTCTCCATTTTTGAGCGTACTCTTTGAACCCTTCACCCGTTCCTAGAGACATACCCTGAAGTTGGGTACGTGTAGGAGCGAGATCAGAATTGTATTGGTATTGTCTGTAAAATGCAGTTGCCAAATCTTCCCAGTGCCGGATGCTAGCTCCGTCCAATTGGTAGAACCATTCAAGTTGTGACCCCGAGAGGCTGTCTTGGAAGAAGTGAATCCAAAGGTTCTTATCCGCCGTGTAAGGTTGGATTTTCCTTACATACGACCTCAGATGCAGCTTTGGGCAGGAGACCCCATCATACTTGGCGAAGGCAGGCGCCTTAAACTTGTGTGGAATTACTACTCCGGAAGATAATCCCAAATCTCCGAAATCCAGTCCTGGCACATTCTGAATTTCCATGGCGCTCAAACGGTCCTCCAATTGTTTGTATCTGTCAGCAGCAGGTGGGTATTGTTCATCGTTATAGTCCGTCTCGTTGTCGGAGACTGCGGGACTAGGAGCTCCTCCCCCCTGGGGACTGTTTTTCTCAGCAGAAGAAGTGGTTGGATCAGCTTCGTTGTGGAGTGTGTTCCCAAATCTGCGTCCGGTGTTGAACATCGTCGTCCTCTTTTTCTTCTTCTTCTTCAGGAGTAGAGTCTTCAACTCTTGCTGACCTTGGGCTAGGCTTAGGACCATCTCTTGAAACTGTGCACTTTGGGCCTGAAGGGCCTTGATTGCTTGCTCACTGGATGATTCCGGATTCATGATGACTGTGCACACAAACAGCGAAGAAAATTAAGCAACCTGTGAAATAGGGTACCTGCTATGCATATGGTGCAATGGAATGCGTATGTATGCAATGCATTCAAGGATTTAGAACATTCAAACTTTGTTGTAGACAAAAAGGAACGCACATCATATTAATAAGGCGAAATTCGTTAGTACATAAATGCCTCATGGGCCAAATATTACAAAATAACTCCTTAAGGTAAAAAGACATTGCGCATCCTTTTTGGCGCGATGTAGGTGTTGAGATTCCTTTCCTCGTGCAGCAGGCGGGTGAGTTCCAGGACCTTCTTTTCACTAGCATGTAGACTGGTCTCAAGAGAATTCCGTTCTTCCTTAAGTTGGATCCAGCTCTTCTGCATCTCTTCCCAGGAGGTGGGCATGTCGGGATGTTGAATGGTGTAGGATGCTTCTCCTTCCAAGACTGGCTCTTTGATTACAGGTAGCATGTGAGGGTAAGGCATTACTAACTTCTGGGAGCGGGCTCGTACCCACTTGAGGTAAGGTTCCAACGGGATGGAGTTCCGGTGCCCCAATGTCTTGCTGTCTATCCTACTTGGCATCCTCCAAGCTCTGATAAATCTCTGACGAAGTCCTTGAGTATCGTTGTCGAAGTCGAAGACCATGTCAGGAATTAACATGTCATGAGGGCCATCCTTCCGAGCATAACCAAACTGTCTCCAAGCCAGGCATGGGTTGTAGGTAATACCTCCTTTGATTCCAAATAAAGGAACATTAGGGTACTCCCCACAACGATCAATGATAGTGACGTCTTCCCTGGACCTAGGACACCAATGTATATCTGCATGCGTGAGAGCCATTAATCGTTGTGACCATCTCAAACCCCGCTCGTTCTTCAAAACTGATTGCGGAAGATGCGAAATAAACCACCTTCCCAGGAGAGGAGTGCAACACATAAGGACACCCCTTCTTCTCATGGTTCGAGTGTAACATGAGTGAAGGATATCCCCCAACAGTGTAGGTATAGGATTCCTGGTCATAAAGATCTGGACAGCACTGATATCAATAAGCTGATCTGGGTTAGGGAACAACACCAAACCATAGACAAGGAGGGCTACAACTTCTTCAAAAGCTCGTAGGTCAAGAGAGTTCCAACATTCTTGGGCCTTTTCAAACAGAAACCTAGCTAAGAACCCTTTGATACCACTTCTAACCTCCCAATGTCCTTTGAGGTCGGATGTCTGTAGGTGCAAGGCTTTAGCAATCTCTTCAAGTCTGGGTTCCTCTTCCGTACCGTTGTAGGGTAGTTGATCGAGGATAGGGACCTTCAGAAGTCGGGAGAATTCTTCCAATGTAGGCACCAACTGATAATCCGGGAAGGTGAAGCAGTGATGCAGAGGGTCAAAGAATTGGAACAGGACCTTTATCAAGTCCTCCTCAATGTTGGTGTTAACCAAGTTGATGAGTCTTCAATGTCTCTCACTGAATGAAGAACTCTCGGGGATTCTGGACAGAAGCTCCTTAAGCTGAGGAGGGATCTTTACAAGGCTAATCTGAATTGTCTTTCTGCGGGCAGTTTCCATGTCCTATAAAACAAGAACAAAGATGAAGATTCGAAACCCTTGAAATGGTTAGTCAATGCTCATGATGTTTGTATGATGTAATGATGTGATGATCAAATGCATTATAAACATTCACAAAGGCAAACATAGTAAGGCACACAAGTCACACAAACCCTTAGAGTTTAGGCCTGCATGAAGTCTGGGTGTTACCCTCTTGAAGTTTTGTGGGCTCAACCTGTCCTATCAAAAGTAACCGGGTTCTAAAGGTCCCAATATCACTGGATTGCTTTCATTGTTCATCGTTTCGATTTAGCCACTGAACTGGCGACCGAAATATTCCAGGAAAGCAAACCTCAATTGAGTGTAGTATCGAGTATCAACCAACCTCGGACTGCACCAAAGTCAGTTATCTCACTACCCCTAAAAGGCCAAGATGGTTCAATTAAGGTTCCTAAGGTCAGTTGATGCTTCATGACACCACGCGGCGGCCCCGTACTCTCCTTGACTGAACTCAAGGGTTACCGGTACACACCAAAGTGCCACATCAACGTAGCAGACTGCTTCAACCATGTCGGTATACCCCGCACAGTTCCCTCACAGCCTTGTTGCTACCTAAAAGGGTTTCCCCAGATCCGGGTTAGGATCTATAAAACTCCGATACAAAGCCCACAATATGTAAAAGCAAACAAAGCAAGCAATTGAAAACAAAGGTGATCTAAACCCTAAGGTTACTCCACTTTAAAAGTATGTCCCCAGCAGAGTCGCCAGTTCTATGATACGGTGGGAGAACTGACTTGAGGTTTGCGTTTGTATTCGCAAATGTTGCGGTTAGCAAGAGTCGCCACCGACTTTTTATTTTATCCTAAGGAAAAAAGCACAGCAAAAACCTTTTGAGATGTTTTCTTGGGTTCGGGGAGTAGATTATAGAAAGGGAAGGTATTAGCACCCTTTCTATCCATGGTTATCCATGGGCTCTTAGTTACTTTGCTTAGATCACTTGCCTTTTGTTTTCAATTGTTTTAAATGGTGCTTGAGTGTGTGGGTTTTGAAAATGTTTTTGAAAAGAGGCCAATGTGGTGGCAACCTTTGTAATGATCCATGTGGGGATGTATACAAAGATGTATGTCTTTTGAAAAGGTTTTCATTTGTTTCTTTGAAAGTTGTTTTGAAAGTGTAGTGATGTGTGATTTTGAAATTAGGCAAGTGTTTCGTTTTGCAAGTTGATTCAAGTAACTAAGAGGTTATCTACTCCTAAATTTCTCAAAGGATTATTGCTATACTTTAACCCTTTTAACAAGTTTGCACCACCATTGTATTTGGTGGGCAACCTTGTGTTAGGATGTGAGAAGGGACAAGCGCGGGTCATCGTTTAGACCATAATTGTAACGACGTTAAATGTCTTTGGGCAATTTCTTTAAGGGACTTGATCATTTGTTTTGTTTGTTTTGAAAAGTTTTATCGAGGGACTATGATCATTCAAACTGTTTGCTTTGCCCAAAGATGTTCAACATACAATATGGCCCATTTATTTGAAGGCAACAAGTGGAATACCCTAGGGGGTGCAAGTGTGATTTGTGTGTCCATTTTCATGCTTGTTTATCTTGTATTAAGTCAAACTATTTTTTATCGTTTTTTGCATACAAACCCTAATTCTAGCATGTTATTATTAGAAAGCAATAAAGTGCGAAATTAAAATTACTAAGCTATTACACAACCAAATATGGGAAGGGGGGTACAAATGTTCAAATGGGGATATTGACAAGAATTTAAATCTAAATTATTACATCAATTGGATATTTGCATAGCATAATTAAATGTAAATTAAATAAATATGTGAAATGTAAAAAGGAAGTTTTTATGTGTATGAGAAAATATTATTTTATGTAAAAGGGAAAAGAAAATAAAAATGTATTTATTTTTGAGTATTTTGAACTTAGGGTGAAAAACCCTAATTTTTAAATAAAAGGTATTATTATCTAATTTAATTCTACTATTTATTTATTATTTATAAAAAATAAAATAAAATGAAGTGTATTGTGAAAAAGGTATTTTTTGTGTGAAATATTTTCAGAAAGTAAAAAAATAAAAAGTGTATTTACATTATTTTTAACATTTTTATTCTAATAATCATATATATATATATTTATGTACAAACTAAACAAATAAACAAATAAATATGCAATAAATGCAAAAAATAATGAAAAAAATATTTTTAATTTTCTAATGGCATGAGAAAAAATAAATGAAGTCAGCAAAAAAGGAAAAAGTCAAAAATGTCAAAAAATGAGTAAATGGGCTCAAGGGGGTGTAAGCCAAAAAGGATGGTGTGAAAAGAAAGAACAACAACAGCCCAGCCCAATGACACACTGTCTTCAACCTCCAGCTTCAAACTTTGAAAAAACGCGCGCCTCTTGCTTCAATGTCTAACTCCTGATTCCTTGATTTTTTGAACAAACTTCCAACACAAAAGATGTTAAGCATGAAGAGACGGTTCTAACCATATAAAGAACTTGACCTATCTCTCTAAGATGAGGGAGAATTTCTCTCCCCCTCTTTTCTGACCTAATTTTTCTACCATTTTCAGAGCTCAAATTCTCCCTACTCAGATAAAAGAAATGAAAAGTAAAGCTATGTACATGTTCAGGGCTATGAGTAGGACCTTGTTTCTTCACAAACTTAAGACTAAAGATGCCTAATAAGAGAGATACGAATTCAAATTTTTACCTGTGCAGTTGAACTTCTATGTGGAGAATGAGAGACTTTCAGTGCAATGTAATGATTGGAAAAGCTTCCTTGAGGTCCAGGGATGCTTTTTCAATGCTTACTTTGTCTTGAACCTTCTTGTATCAAGCTGTAGAACTTCACCTGCAAGCCAAAGATGTGAAAATGGTGGAAGTGGTTAGAGCAACTACAGATCGTGCCTTAGCTTCTGGATAGCTTGCATAGGTTGTAAGGAAGGTAGAGGAACAGGTTTTGATCAAAATGCTTGAAGGGTTTGAGAGATTGCACTCAAACTGCAGGGGCACCCCTGTTTGTGCAGTTTGAGGATGATTCTGAGATGGAGGGGGTTTGAAAGGGAAATGGCTCGTGCAAAAGCTTGAATGTGGTCTATGGAATGTGTTTGATATCTTTTGTGCTGTGTTCTTTTGCTGATATGAGAGATGGCATAAGTTATGGACTTTTCTTCTTTTCTAAGCAACAAAAGCAAATTGGTGTTCTAGGTCAGTATAGGACCCCCTAATGTGCTGCATCAACTCCTCTTGATCAGTGTGTTATGCCCATAATCTTGTGCTAAGCAGATCTTCTATGTACTTGTTTGATTTACCAATTGACATAAAGCAAACTTTTGTAAAAATGGAAAGTTCACTTTATCCAAAAATGGATCAATCTTGTGTATAATGCTTGAATTCATGGAATAACTCTTAGACACAAAGAACAAGCATTAAATTAAGGAGTGTAATGTGGTTTAAGGACCTGCAAAGTAGCACAAACTATGCTGAGTTCAAATTTGCCAAGTTTATGAACATGTCTTGATGAAGAACAAAAGTGAATTTTTGCCAACTTGTGAATTTCGAATCTCTCAAGTTATGAGGTTGTTTGATGAGTTCTTGGACATTTTGGAAAGCTTGGAATGTGTACTACAATCCATCTTTGAAATGCAAATTAAAATTCCAATTGGAAGGGTATGAAAAGTGGCCTTGAAGTAGGGTAGAAAACCTTGTCAAAATAGGTCAAATTTCACTAAGTTAAAAGATGGTTTAGTGCCCTTATTCAAAAAATCATAACTTGAGATACAAGCTTCAAATGAGAAAACTTTGTGAATCAAAGTTGTAGATTATGCAACAAGCTACAACTTTCATGTTTTGACTTTTGTTTGAATCCAAATGGATCATGGTGAAAAGATGGGGCAAAGTTGGGAAAAAATTAGGGTTTTTCATAACTTAGAAAAATTCTAAGTTATGAAAAATTCCATTTTCAAACCCTAATTTGCATTTTGTGATTTCTTGGTGAACAAGTTTCATGATTTGGCATGTTTTGATGAAAAATGAATCTTGACTCTTGATTTTGACCAAAAAGTCAAAGTTTGACTTTTCAGTATACAGTCAAAATTGATCAATTGACTGGGAAATTCAACTGTCAATCTTGTGTACTTGGGATCTTTTGAGCTTGATGAACATGTCAAGATAATTCCATGGGGTCCTTGAGTCCATATGTGAGATTGGTTTGCCATTGGCTAGGTCAAACAGTCAAAAATTGCCTTTGTGCAGTCAAAACCCTAAAAATGACCATTTTGCCCTTTTGATGATCTGATCAAATTTCTTGTGGAATTGTGATCCAAACTTGATCAAATGGTCCATGTGAGTTCATAATGTTGATGTGGATCAAATTTCATGAGGTTTGACTGTCAATTGGCCACAGTTGACTTTTTCCCCAATATAGCTGATTTCTAGGTCAACTGTCCAATTGACTGGGTAAAACTTGGAATCAAGACTTGAAACTTGGTATAGGTAAACTTGGGAGTCCAACATGAAGCATGAAAGTCATCTTAGGCATTTAGGTCAAAACATCCTTGGGCAAACACAAACCCTAATTTGAGTCCACAGTGCAAGGAGAAGCCTTGAGCAGAGGAAACCCTAACTGGATCTTGATCTTCAAAGGTCTTGTGATGAGAAAATGTTGAGGAAATGGGAGGGCAAATTTTGGGGTACAACAGTTGCCCCTGTTCAATCTTCTTGGACCTGAAGAGTTAGATTGGCAAGTTTGCCTTTCGTGACTCGAGGGTAAAAGGAGATTGGACACTAGAGTGCCCGGAAATTTGCACTCGCATGCTGGAGTCTCAACAATGTGGAGTCGGAAATGGGCTTATAGATGCCATTTGGAGAGATGGTGGATAGGGAGATGGGCTTTGTAGATGCCATCTGGAAAAGTGACAGAACTTTGTCGGGAATGGGCTTATAGATGCCATTTGGAAGTGTTGATCGCATAAGAGGTTCCTTAGCGAGAACTTGTGTATTTAAGAAAGACAAATGTTTTCCTGGCTTGTTACAGGTGTTTGATCTTCAGTCTCCTTATGCAGATATGCCCTGGCTAGATACAGGTATCGAATCTACAATCGGTTGCTCACAGATGTGCCCTGGCTGGATACAGGAGTCGAATCTGGAAATAGTCGTCAATAGATATGCCCTGGCTGGATACAGGAGTTGAATCTTTGAATTCTGCAGACGTGCCCTGGCTAGATACAGGAATCGAGTCTGGAAATGTGGTCAACAGATATGCCCTGGCTGGATACAGGAATCGAATCTGGAGCTGTTGTAGTTGATAGATGTGCCCTGGCTGGATACAGGAGTCGAATCTTTGAACTCTTCAGACGTGCCCTGGCTAGATACAGGAATCGAGTCTGGAAACTGATCACTCTCAGATGTGCCCTGGCTAGATACAGGTATCGAATCTGGAATTGTGACAGTTGAAGGTAGTCGTTTTTGAGATTGTCTTTTTTTCTGAAAAGGCAAAGACGTAAGTTGTATGCAATGTCATGATGTATGATATGCATGATGTCATGATGTTCAACATTTGATGTTGTATGTGTTTCATCATGTATGTAAGCAAGATGTATGAAAATGTGAAATGTTTATGAGTGTAATTTCATCTTAGGAAAATAAATCCTTGACGAACGGCCGGGAAGCTGCTCTGTGGAAGAGATACTTGGCCGAAGTTTTGAGGAGAGGCCTGCTGAGGACTTTAACGATGGACTCTGCTGAGGATAACGATGATAAACTCCGCTGGGGAACCCCAAAGATAAACTCTGCTTGGGAATACCAAAGATAGATTTCGCTGGGGATTGAAGGAACTTTTGCCGAGAACGGTCTTCCGTGGCTTTTAGCTGGGGATAACCCAGTTATAAGTCCTTGTGAGGAAATAACTCTAAATAAAACTTGGGCGAGACGTTCGTACTTCGCCGGGGATAAGCTCGCAGAATCTACTGGGGATGAGCTTTTAAGACCTGCCGTGGAATGTTGTGCCTTTTTCAGGATCGACGGGGGATCGACTCCTGCTTGGGGAAAGTGCTGCTGAACTTTGTTTTACTCTGCGGGGAGCTAAGATGATTTGGCCACATTTTCAGTTGAACCTACCTTGGTGCCTTGGTGGACAAAACAACTAGACCGCATTAGACAACTCCACATTGCCCCTGTCTTTGATGTCATTTGTAATTAATCTCTTTTTTCATATGCAAACATTTATGAATCAACAATTTAATGTCAAATGCATATATCAAAAATGAACATTGGACGTTCTTCGCAAGACAAAACAGAAAAAGAAAAACAATGGCAATTTGTATGGACAAGTGAATTTGTATTGATTTAAACTTTGCCTGTGAATAGGCGTTTTTTGTACAAGAGGCTGACATCCTAGTAAGAGGACATCGCCAAAAGTATAGAATTTACAATTTGAAAAAGAAAACAAAACAGCTATGTGAACAATCCCACTGGGTTCCAACTCTGCTATTGCCTTTATGTCTTCGAATGTCTCATCGCTTTGCTGCTTAGTTGAAGATGAAGCTGATTGGTCAACGCCGAAATCTGGAGCCAGATAATTGGCACCGAATTCCGGACGCGGAGTGATCCAATGAGACATAGTGTTACGCTTTTATCCCTAACTTTTGCCTGGACCGCCCTTTCGGGTTTTCGGTCCACCGGGATACCCATTTTTGCCCAAGCCGCCCTTTCAGGTTTTCGACTTGCCGGGTGTACAGATTTTTTCATTTCGTCCCTTATTTTTGCCCGAACCCTTTTGGTTCGCCGGGAAGCCCTTATTTTTGCCTAGGTATGTCAACCTAGCGGGTCTTTTATTTATGCGTAGTATTTTTTCACTATGTCTGCATTGGCGGGGTGAGGAAGGTCGTCACCGTCCATGGTGGTTAGGATCATGGCCCCTCCTGAGAACACACGCTTAACCACAAATGGCCCTTCGTAAGTAGGGGTCCATTTGCCCCGGGGATCACTTTGAGGAAGGATGATGCGTTTGATTACCAGGTCCCCAACTTGATACTCTTGCGGTCTGACTTTCTTGTTAAATGCCCTGATCATCCGTTTCTGATACGTTTGACCGTGACAGATAGCAGTGAGCCTCTTTTCGTCAATCAGATTTAGTTGGTCAAGTCGAGTCTGGATCCAATCATCTTCATTCAAGTCTGCATCCTTCATTATCCGAAGAGAGGGTATCTGGATTTCAATCGGCAAGACTGCCTCCATGCCGTAGACCAAAGAGAAAGGAGTTGCCCCGGTTGATGTCCTTGCTGAGGTGCGGTACCCATGAAGAGCGAACGGTAACATCTCGTGCCAATCTTTATAGGTCACTGTCATCTTCTGCACAATTTTCTTGATATTTTTATTGGCTGCCTCTACAGCCCCATTCATCTTCGGCCGATAGGGGGAAGAATTGTGGTGCTGTATCTTGAATTGTTCACAGAGTTCAGTGATCATTTTGTTATTGAGATTGGTACCATTGTCCGTAATGATTCTTTCTGGGACTCCGTACCTACAAATCAGATTATGCCGGATGAAACGCGCCACGACGCTCTTGGTTACCGTGGCATATGAAGCTGCCTCAACCCATTTCGTGAAGTAATCGATTGCCACCAAGATGAAGCGGTGCCCATTGGATGCCGTCGGTCGGATCTCACCGATCATATCGATGCCCCACATTGCGAAAGGCCAAGGTGCCGTTAGGACATTCAAAGGAACCGGAGGGATATGCACCTTGTCAGCATAGATCTGGCACTTATGACAAGTCCGGGAGTGTTGGTAACAATCGGCTTCCATCGTGGACCAGAAATATCCTGCCCGAAGGATTTTCTTAGCCATGGTGTGTCCACTGGAATGGGTCCCAAATGTACCTTCGTGCAGTTCCATCATAATTTTCTCTGCTTCAGCCTTATCCACACAACGTAACAGAGTTGAATCATGATTCCGTTTGTAGAGAATGCCGTTGCTGAGGAAGAATTTTGCAGCAAATCTCCTCATGAACTTCTTATCATTGACAGATGCACCTTCAGGGTATTCCTGGGCTTCCAAGTACCTCTTCACCTCGTGATACCAGGGTTTTTCAGTCACCTTCTCAGCCTCGAGCTCGCAGCAGTATGCCGGTTCATCCAACTTCCAGATTATGATTTGAGGAGCCTCATTGTCCCATTTAACTTTGAACATTGAAGACATCGTGGCTAGTGCGTCCGCTAGCTGATTCTCCTCTCTGGGGAAATGCTCAAAAGTTATCTCTTCAAAGTGAGGGAGCAAGGTCGACACATACTCCTTGTAAGGAATGAGATTCGGGTGTTTCGTATCCCACTCGCCTTTGATCTGATTGATCACGAGAGCGGAATCTCCGAAGACACTTAGAAACTTGATCCTCAAATCGATCGCAGCTTGTAAACCCATGATACATGCCTCATATTCTGCCATGTTGTTGGTGCAGCTGAAACATAATCGGGCGGTGAGTGGAGTATGAGTCCCTTTGGGAGATATGATTACAGCGCCGACGCCGTTACCCAAAGCATTGGAGGCTCCGTCAAAATGCATAGACCATCGGGATCCTTCCTCAGGTCATTCATCCGGTCCAGGTACTTCACAGTCAGTTACCACCATGATGTCTTCGTCCGGAAAATCAAAGTTCAATGATTGATAATCGTCCACAGGTTGGTGTGCCAAATGATCAGCCAGTACACTTCCCTTAATTGCTTTCTGAGTTGTATACTGGATATCATATTCTGTTAAGATCATTTGCCATCTCGCTATTCTCCCAGACAGAGCGGGCTTTTCAAATATGTACTTGATGGGATCCATCTTTGAAATCAATAAGGTAGTGTGAGTCAGCATATACTGTCTCAGCCGGCGAGCAGCCCATACAAGAGCGCAGCAAGTTTTCTCAAGCAGTGAGTAACGAGACTCACAGTCGGTAAACTTTTTGCTCAAGTAATAAATAGCGTGCTCTTTTCGGCCAGACTCGTCATGCTGCCCCAGCACGCACCCCATTGAATTATCAAGCACTGTCAAGTAAAGTATCAGAGATCTTCCTTCCACCGGTGGCATAAGAATGGGTGGCTCTTGGAGATATTCCTTTATTCTTTCAAAGGCGGCCTGACATTCATCATTCCAGCGTACCACTTGATCTTTCTTCAGTAACTTGAAGATTGGCTCACAAGTAGCAGTCAGATGTGAGATGAATCGGGCAATGTAATTCAGTCGTCCTAGGAACCCTCTGACTTCTTTCTCTGTTTTTGGAGTCGGCATCTCTTGTATGGCTTTTACCTTGGCAGGGTCCACCTGAATACCTTTATCACTTACAATGAAACCTAGCAATTTTCCGGACCTCACCCCGAAGGTGCATTTGTTGGGATTCAATCTCAGCTTGTACAACTTGAGTCGGTCAAACAACTTCCTCAGATGATCAAGTTGCTCCTCCTTAGTTTGAGACCTTGCAATCATGTCATCAACGTATACTTCAATCTCATGATGGATCATATCATGAAATAAAGCAACCATGGCACGCTGATAGGTTGCCCCAGCATTTTTCAATCCGAATGGCATGACCTTATAACAGAAGGTCCCCCACTTAGTTACAAATGTAGTCTTCTCCATATCTTCAGGAGCCATCTTGATCTGATTATACCCTGAGAAGCCATCCATGAAGGAGAACACCTTGTGTTGAGCTGTATTATCAACAAGGACATCGATGTGAGGTAGGGGGAAATCATCCTTGGGGCTGGCCCTGTTCAGATCCCTGTAGTCGACACACATTCTGACTTTACCGTCCTTCTTCGGCACTGGCACAACATTGGCAACCCACTGAGGGTAAGAAGTTACTGCAAGGAAACCCGCATCAAACTGTTTCATCACCTCAGCTTTAATCTTCTCAGACATCTCTGGACGCATTCGTCGAACTTTTTGCTTTATTGGAGGGCAATCTTCCTTGGTTGGCAGATGGTGAACTACAATGTCGGCATCCAAACCAGGCATATCTTCATAAGACCAGGCAAAGATCTCCATGTAGTCCTGTAGCATCTGGATCAATCGTTGCTTCACGCTGAGCTCTAGATTGGCACCAATCTTGACCTCTTTCCTATCTGTCTCAGTACCCAAGTTAATTGTCTCCACAGGCTCTTCATGTGGTTGAATAGCCTTCTCTTCCTGTAGTAGCAGTCTTGCGAGTTCACCAGGCACTTCGCAATCATCTTCACCTTCGTCTTCGGCCAAGTTGATCGGATTTTCGAAGTCATAACTGGCGGTAGCAGAGCTGTTGCCAGTGAGATCCAGAGTGGATTGAAACCTGTATAAGTGAGTGTGTGTAAATATAGCTGTTTTGCAATATGTATAACACAGAAAGAAAAGGAGCACAAGATTTGAAATGCAACAAACGTCCAATGTTTTGATTGATGATATATGAAAATGTCATACAAAAAGCCCTCACAAATGGAGCTACGATGTCCCGGGCAGGACACCGAGCCAACAGAGTTTTAACAT
The DNA here is from genome assembly GCA_948472305.1 of Vicia faba. Lineage (NCBI taxonomy): Eukaryota > Viridiplantae > Streptophyta > Magnoliopsida > Fabales > Fabaceae > Vicia > Vicia faba. The sequence goes on from OX451741.1 coordinate 1,108,472,551, forward strand.
ATTGTTTGTTACAAATTTGGAAATCAAAAGAAATCAATTACTGCGTGACAAATGTGATAGGGGTAAAATCCTTTGTTGTCCAGTTGCTTGGTCCGTCGCTGGCAGTCGGGTAGATCCAATTATCAAACTCAGCTTCCTCCACATCCTCCTCAATAGCATTCACCCTTGAGCTGGAAATAAACACCGGAGCCTTTCCAATCTTCTCTTTGCGCACTGCCTTCTGAGCCTCTGCAGTAAAGCCTAGCCCGAACTTGTCGTTCTTCTGAGTGAAGTCAGGAAGCTGACCCCAGTGTGCACCATTGCCTTTCTGAACCACAGCCCGGGCATCCCTTAGGGAAACCATCTTCAAGGAATCATTCTCTTCGGCCATTGTCTCCGCAGCTGCTGAAATTGGATGTACCTCCTCGAAATGTTGGAAGGGGGTTTCAATGAACTCCCCGTCCATCTCGATGTACCTGAAGGAATTCAAATGGCTCACCATATACTCCTCTTCTCCTTGCACAGTGACGATCTTCCCTCTGACGGGATACTTCAGCTTTTGGTGCAAGGTGGAGGTCACTGCCCCAGCTTTGTGGATCCAAGGTCGACCCAACAGACAGGAGTACGATGGACGTATATCCATCACGTAAAAGGTAGAGTCAAACACTTGAGAGCCCACACGAATAGGGATGTTAACCTCTCCATGAACCATCCTCTTTGAACCATCGAAAGCCCTGACGATGATATTGCTGGGTTTCAACTCCAGGCCTTCATAATCCAGACGATCCAAAGCCTTTTTCGGAAGAACATTCAAGGAAGAACCAGTGTCTACCAATACATGTGCCAGAGTAGTGCCCCTGCATTCAATAGAGACATGCAGGGCATCATTGTGGTCCCTCCCTTTTGCGGTTAGGTCAGCATCTGAAAAGCCCAAGCCGTTGTCCGCCGTCAGATTCGCTATGCAGTCAGTGAACTGGACCGCAGACGTCTCTTGCGGCACATGGGCCGTCTTGAGAAATGAGATTAATGCCTTAGCGTGAGCCTCGGAGCATAGCAATAGGGAGAGCAGGGAGATCTTGGAGGGTGTATGCCCCAATTGCTCGACAACATTAAAATCACTTTTCTTTATTATTTTCAGAATCTCCTCCATTTCTTGTCGGGAGGCCTCAGCATTCACGGGTATCGGTGCCTTCATCCGGGCAGGCTCTTCTTCAATCCCTTTGCCCCGAGCATTTGATGACTCGGCAGCAGGGGACACAATTTGATCAGCAACAGGACTTGGTAAACTTGCAGGTTTTATGAGGAGGGGTTTTCGAATAGCGGGCGGCGCAATGTCAGGCGAGAAGAGCCTGCCACTGCGGGTGACTTTAGCTGGACCGGTGATATCGCAGATACTGGCACTAGCATCAAATTCTTGCTTGATTCCATTTACATATACGTCTGCCCCATAATGCCAGGGGATAGCTTTATCAGACACGTAGGAGAGGGGTCCTGGAACAGTAATGATCACAGGCGCAACTGTCAAGATTTGAATAGGCTTCTTTGGGGGAGCCTTGATTGGATTTTTGAAGATGGTAATCACGGAAACTTCTTTCATCGGAACTAATTGAACAGCAGTCTTTTTGAATAGAATCTCCTTGCTATCCATTAGGCCTTGGATGCCTAACCTTAGCAAGGGACAATCAGATAGGGAAATAGCACAGAATGGGCAACCCTCGCTGCAACCCGGAAATAAACCGGCCCGCAGTAGGTTCTTCTTAACAGTCTTTAAAGGGGTAACAACTTCATCTACCGAAACAGCGTACACTTCTTCCTCAATGGCATTTACCCTATGCTGGGGCATAGGAGCCGTTACAACATTCGGTCTTTCCGGCGCTTCAAACTGAATTTCTTTCGCGTCGATCAGATCTTGCACTTTGTTTCTCAAGGCCCAGCAATCATCAGTAGTGTGCCCGGGACTATCAGAATGATAAGCACACCGGGCATTCGGGTTGTATTTAGGAGACGCAGTGTTGACGACCTTAGGAGCTTCTTTGAGGGTCACCAGGTTGGTGGATAACAGTTGGGGTAAAATTTGAGATAATGTCATACTCAATCGGGTATACTGCCTCTTGGGCCTTTCACTTCTTTGTTGATTGTACTGCTGAGGAGCAGCAACAGGTTTGGAGATGACCAAAGCATTGACGGCTTGGCGACTTTCGGGCTTGACTTGCCTTCTAGGGCCATAAACGGCGCTTGCTTCTTTCTTAAATGGCCTCTTCTCAGCACTTGTAGAGGCAGCCTTCTGTATCTTGCCTGACCTGATGCCAGCTTCAATTCTTTCTCCCGTTAATATTAAATCTGTAAATCCAGCGGAGGAGTTACCAACCAAATGATTGAAAAACGGACCAGACAAAGTCCCAAGGAACATATCAACCAACTCTCTATCAGTCAAGGGAGGCTGCACCCTGCCAGCCAAATCTCTCCATTTTTGAGCGTACTCTTTGAACCCTTCACCCGTTCCTAGAGACATACCCTGAAGTTGGGTACGTGTAGGAGCGAGATCAGAATTGTATTGGTATTGTCTGTAAAATGCAGTTGCCAAATCTTCCCAGTGCCGGATGCTAGCTCCGTCCAATTGGTAGAACCATTCAAGTTGTGACCCCGAGAGGCTGTCTTGGAAGAAGTGAATCCAAAGGTTCTTATCCGCCGTGTAAGGTTGGATTTTCCTTACATACGACCTCAGATGCAGCTTTGGGCAGGAGACCCCATCATACTTGGCGAAGGCAGGCGCCTTAAACTTGTGTGGAATTACTACTCCGGAAGATAATCCCAAATCTCCGAAATCCAGTCCTGGCACATTCTGAATTTCCATGGCGCTCAAACGGTCCTCCAATTGTTTGTATCTGTCAGCAGCAGGTGGGTATTGTTCATCGTTATAGTCCGTCTCGTTGTCGGAGACTGCGGGACTAGGAGCTCCTCCCCCCTGGGGACTGTTTTTCTCAGCAGAAGAAGTGGTTGGATCAGCTTCGTTGTGGAGTGTGTTCCCAAATCTGCGTCCGGTGTTGAACATCGTCGTCCTCTTTTTCTTCTTCTTCTTCAGGAGTAGAGTCTTCAACTCTTGCTGACCTTGGGCTAGGCTTAGGACCATCTCTTGAAACTGTGCACTTTGGGCCTGAAGGGCCTTGATTGCTTGCTCACTGGATGATTCCGGATTCATGATGACTGTGCACACAAACAGCGAAGAAAATTAAGCAACCTGTGAAATAGGGTACCTGCTATGCATATGGTGCAATGGAATGCGTATGTATGCAATGCATTCAAGGATTTAGAACATTCAAACTTTGTTGTAGACAAAAAGGAACGCACATCATATTAATAAGGCGAAATTCGTTAGTACATAAATGCCTCATGGGCCAAATATTACAAAATAACTCCTTAAGGTAAAAAGACATTGCGCATCCTTTTTGGCGCGATGTAGGTGTTGAGATTCCTTTCCTCGTGCAGCAGGCGGGTGAGTTCCAGGACCTTCTTTTCACTAGCATGTAGACTGGTCTCAAGAGAATTCCGTTCTTCCTTAAGTTGGATCCAGCTCTTCTGCATCTCTTCCCAGGAGGTGGGCATGTCGGGATGTTGAATGGTGTAGGATGCTTCTCCTTCCAAGACTGGCTCTTTGATTACAGGTAGCATGTGAGGGTAAGGCATTACTAACTTCTGGGAGCGGGCTCGTACCCACTTGAGGTAAGGTTCCAACGGGATGGAGTTCCGGTGCCCCAATGTCTTGCTGTCTATCCTACTTGGCATCCTCCAAGCTCTGATAAATCTCTGACGAAGTCCTTGAGTATCGTTGTCGAAGTCGAAGACCATGTCAGGAATTAACATGTCATGAGGGCCATCCTTCCGAGCATAACCAAACTGTCTCCAAGCCAGGCATGGGTTGTAGGTAATACCTCCTTTGATTCCAAATAAAGGAACATTAGGGTACTCCCCACAACGATCAATGATAGTGACGTCTTCCCTGGACCTAGGACACCAATGTATATCTGCATGCGTGAGAGCCATTAATCGTTGTGACCATCTCAAACCCCGCTCGTTCTTCAAAACTGATTGCGGAAGATGCGAAATAAACCACCTTCCCAGGAGAGGAGTGCAACACATAAGGACACCCCTTCTTCTCATGGTTCGAGTGTAACATGAGTGAAGGATATCCCCCAACAGTGTAGGTATAGGATTCCTGGTCATAAAGATCTGGACAGCACTGATATCAATAAGCTGATCTGGGTTAGGGAACAACACCAAACCATAGACAAGGAGGGCTACAACTTCTTCAAAAGCTCGTAGGTCAAGAGAGTTCCAACATTCTTGGGCCTTTTCAAACAGAAACCTAGCTAAGAACCCTTTGATACCACTTCTAACCTCCCAATGTCCTTTGAGGTCGGATGTCTGTAGGTGCAAGGCTTTAGCAATCTCTTCAAGTCTGGGTTCCTCTTCCGTACCGTTGTAGGGTAGTTGATCGAGGATAGGGACCTTCAGAAGTCGGGAGAATTCTTCCAATGTAGGCACCAACTGATAATCCGGGAAGGTGAAGCAGTGATGCAGAGGGTCAAAGAATTGGAACAGGACCTTTATCAAGTCCTCCTCAATGTTGGTGTTAACCAAGTTGATGAGTCTTCAATGTCTCTCACTGAATGAAGAACTCTCGGGGATTCTGGACAGAAGCTCCTTAAGCTGAGGAGGGATCTTTACAAGGCTAATCTGAATTGTCTTTCTGCGGGCAGTTTCCATGTCCTATAAAACAAGAACAAAGATGAAGATTCGAAACCCTTGAAATGGTTAGTCAATGCTCATGATGTTTGTATGATGTAATGATGTGATGATCAAATGCATTATAAACATTCACAAAGGCAAACATAGTAAGGCACACAAGTCACACAAACCCTTAGAGTTTAGGCCTGCATGAAGTCTGGGTGTTACCCTCTTGAAGTTTTGTGGGCTCAACCTGTCCTATCAAAAGTAACCGGGTTCTAAAGGTCCCAATATCACTGGATTGCTTTCATTGTTCATCGTTTCGATTTAGCCACTGAACTGGCGACCGAAATATTCCAGGAAAGCAAACCTCAATTGAGTGTAGTATCGAGTATCAACCAACCTCGGACTGCACCAAAGTCAGTTATCTCACTACCCCTAAAAGGCCAAGATGGTTCAATTAAGGTTCCTAAGGTCAGTTGATGCTTCATGACACCACGCGGCGGCCCCGTACTCTCCTTGACTGAACTCAAGGGTTACCGGTACACACCAAAGTGCCACATCAACGTAGCAGACTACTTCAACCATGTCGGTATACCCCGCACAGTTCCCTCACAGCCTTGTTGCTACCTAAAAGGGTTTCCCCAGATCCGGGTTAGGATCTATAAAACTCCGATACAAAGCCCACAATATGTAAAAGCAAACAAAGCAAGCAATTGAAAACAAAGGTGATATAAACCCTAAGGTTACTCCACTTTAAAAGTATGTCCCCAGCAGAGTCGCCAGTTCTATGATACGGTGGGAGAACTGACTTGAGGTTTGCGTTTGTATTCGCAAATGTTGCGGTTAGCAAGAGTCGCCACCGACTTTTTATTTTATCCTAAGGAAAAAAGCACAGCAAAAACCTTTTGAGATGTTTTCTTGGGTTCGGGGAGTAGATTATAGAAAGGGAAGGTATTAGCACCCTTTCTATCCATGGTTATCCATGGGCTCTTAGTTACTTTGCTTAGATCACTTGCCTTTTGTTTTCAATTGTTTTAAATGGTGCTTGAGTGTGTGGGTTTTGAAAATGTTTTTGAAAAGAGGCCAATATGGTGGCAACCTTTGTAATGATCCATGTGGGGATGTATACAAAGATGTATGTCTTTTGAAAAGGTTTTCATTTGTTTCTTTGAAAGTTGTTTTGAAAGTGTAGTGATGTGTGATTTTGAAATTAGGCAAGTGTTTCGTTTTGCAAGTTGATTCAAGTAACTAAGAGGTTATCTACTCCTAAATTTCTCAAAGGATTATTGCTATACTTTAACCCTTTTAACAAGTTTGCACCACCATTGTATTTGGTGGGCAACCTTGTGTTAGGATGTGAGAAGGGACAAGCGCGGGTCATCGTTTAGACCATAATTGTAACGACGTTAAATGTCTTTGGGCAATTTCTTTAAGGGACTTGATCATTTGTTTTGTTTGTTTTGAAAAGTTTTATCGAGGGACTATGATCATTCAAACTGTTTGCTTTGCCCAAAGATGTTCAACATACAATATGGCCCATTTATTTGAAGGCAACAAGTGGAATACCCTAGGGGGTGCAAGTGTGATTTGTGTGTCCATTTTCATGCTTGTTTATCTTGTATTAAGTCAAACTATTTTTTATCGTTTTTTGCATACAAACCCTAATTCTAGCATGTTATTATTAGAAAGCAATAAAGTGCGAAATTAAAATTACTAAGCTATTACACAACCAAATATGGGAAGGGGGGTACAAATGTTCAAATGGGGATATTGACAAGAATTTAAATCTAAATTATTACATCAATTGGATATTTGCATAGCATAATTAAATGTAAATTAAATAAATATGTGAAATGTAAAAAGGAAGTTTTTATGTGTATGAGAAAATATTATTTTATGTAAAAGGGAAAAGAAAATAAAAATGTATTTATTTTTGAGTATTTTGAACTTAGGGTGAAAAACCCTAATTTTTAAATAAAAGGTATTATTATCTAATTTAATTCTACTATTTATTTATTATTTATAAAAAATAAAATAAAATGAAGTGTATTGTGAAAAAGGTATTTTTTGTGTGAAATATTTTCAGAAAGTAAAAAAATAAAAAGTGTATTTACATTATTTTTAACATTTTTATTCTAATAATCATATATATATATATTTATGTACAAACTAAACAAATAAACAAATAAATATGCAATAAATGCAAAAAATAATGAAAAAAATATTTTTAATTTTCTAATGGCATGAGAAAAAATAAATGAAGTCAGCAAAAAAGGAAAAAGTCAAAAATGTCAAAAAATGAGTAAATGGGCTCAAGGGGGTGTAAGCCAAAAAGGATGGTGTGAAAAGAAAGAACAACAACAGCCCAGCCCAATGACACACTGTCTTCAACCTCCAGCTTCAAACTTTGAAAAAACGCGCGCCTCTTGCTTCAATGTCTAACTCCTGATTCCTTGATTTTTTGAACAAACTTCCAACACAAAAGATGTTAAGCATGAAGAGACGGTTCTAACCATATAAAGAACTTGACCTATCTCTCTAAGATGAGGGAGAATTTCTCTCCCCCTCTTTTCTGACCTAATTTTTCTACCATTTTCAGAGCTCAAATTCTCCCTACTCAGATAAAAGAAATGAAAAGTAAAGCTATGTACATGTTCAGGGCTATGAGTAGGACCTTGTTTCTTCACAAACTTAAGACTAAAGATGCCTAATAAGAGAGATACGAATTCAAATTTTTACCTGTGCAGTTGAACTTCTATGTGGAGAATGAGAGACTTTCAGTGCAATGTAATGATTGGAAAAGCTTCCTTGAGGTCCAGGGATGCTTTTTCAATGCTTACTTTGTCTTGAACCTTCTTGTATCAAGCTGTAGAACTTCACCTGCAAGCCAAAGATGTGAAAATGGTGGAAGTGGTTAGAGCAACTACAGATCGTGCCTTAGCTTCTGGATAGCTTGCATAGGTTGTAAGGAAGGTAGAGGAACAGGTTTTGATCAAAATGCTTGAAGGGTTTGAGAGATTGCACTCAAACTGCAGGGGCACCCCTGTTTGTGCAGTTTGAGGATGATTCTGAGATGGAGGGGGTTTGAAAGGGAAATGGCTCGTGCAAAAGCTTGAATGTGGTCTATGGAATGTGTTTGATATCTTTTGTGCTGTGTTCTTTTGCTGATATGAGAGATGGCATAAGTTATGGACTTTTCTTCTTTTCTAAGCAACAAAAGCAAATTGGTGTTCTAGGTCAGTATAGGACCCCCTAATGTGCTGCATCAACTCCTCTTGATCAGTGTGTTATGCCCATAATCTTGTGCTAAGCAGATCTTCTATGTACTTGTTTGATTTACCAATTGACATAAAGCAAACTTTTGTAAAAATGGAAAGTTCACTTTATCCAAAAATGGATCAATCTTGTGTATAATGCTTGAATTCATGGAATAACTCTTAGACACAAAGAACAAGCATTAAATTAAGGAGTGTAATGTGGTTTAAGGACCTGCAAAGTAGCACAAACTATGCTGAGTTCAAATTTGCCAAGTTTATGAACATGTCTTGATGAAGAACAAAAGTGAATTTTTGCCAACTTGTGAATTTCGAATCTCTCAAGTTATGAGGTTGTTTGATGAGTTCTTGGACATTTTGGAAAGCTTGGAATGTGTACTACAATCCATCTTTGAAATGCAAATCAAAATTCCAATTGGAAGGGTATGAAAAGTGGCCTTGAAGTAGGGTAGAAAACCTTGTCAAAATAGGTCAAATTTCACTAAGTTAAAAGATGGTTTAGTGCCCTTATTCAAAAAATCATAACTTGAGATACAAGCTTCAAATGAGAAAACTTTGTGAATCAAAGTTGTAGATTATGCAACAAGCTACAACTTTCATGTTTTGACTTTTGTTTGAATCCAAATGGATCATGGTGAAAAGATGGGGCAAAGTTGGGAAAAAATTAGGGTTTTTCATAACTTAGAAAAATTCTAAGTTATGAAAAATTCCATTTTCAAACCCTAATTTGCATTTTGTGATTTCTTGGTGAACAAGTTTCATGATTTGGCATGTTTTGATGAAAAATGAATCTTGACTCTTGATTTTGACCAAAAAGTCAAAGTTTGACTTTTCAGTATACAGTCAAAATTGATCAATTGACTGGGAAATTCAACTGTCAATCTTGTGTACTTGGGATCTTTTGAGCTTGATGAACATGTCAAGATAATTCCATGGGGTCCTTGAGTCCATATGTGAGATTGGTTTTCCATTGGCTAGGTCAAACAGTCAAAAATTGCCTTTGTGCAGTCAAAACCCTAAAAATGACCATTTTGCCCTTTTGATGATCTGATCAAATTTCTTGTGGAATTGTGATCCAAACTTGATCAAATGGTCCATGTGAGTTCATAATGTTGATGTGGATCAAATTTCATGAGGTTTGACTGTCAATTGGCCACAGTTGACTTTTTCCCCAATATAGCTGATTTCTAGGTCAACTGTCCAATTGACTGGGTAAAACTTGGAATCAAGACTTGAAACTTGGTATAGGTAAACTTGGGAGTCCAACATGAAGCATGAAAGTCATCTTAGGCATTTAGGTCAAAACATCCTTGGGCAAACACAAACCCTAATTTGAGTCCACAGTGCAAGGAGAAGCCTTGAGCAGAGGAAACCCTAACTGGATCTTGATCTTCAAAGGTCTTGTGATGAGAAAATGTTGAGGAAATGGGAGGGCAAATTTTGGGGTACAACACTCATGCCATGCCCCTTGGTTGGAAGTGCTTTTTGTTCACTATATGACCCTTGAGAAAGTTTTTGTTCACTAGATATTCGTCGTGCGAATTTCTCTGTTGTTTGAACAAATAGTCATATGCAAACAAAGTTATATTAAAAATGCAAAGCTTATGTCTGTCTTGACGTTTTTGAAAATGCATTTTCAGTAAAAACAAGAAAATTTTATAAAATGTGATGTCAACTCAGTATTTTACAGCAAGCCTTAAGGAGTCAGGATACCTTTCGTAACAGTATGCTTTCGAACTAACCCATGCTTCAGCTAGGACTTTTGAGGGTTGTAGCGTGGCCTGGTTCACGATTTAAGAAACAAAGGATAAAGGCTGAAATTTTATTTGTACCCACCCGCTCTTCGTGATGTTCTTCAAACCTAAACTCGGCTAATCGTGCGTTAGACCTTGTTTGAGTCTTTGCTGTGATATTTCGGTGATGGTTCGGATGTTGACAATTTATATAGGCAGTCATTTTTTTGTTGAGAGTCTATAGGACCTCTTTCTTTTTGATTTCATTATCCCTGTTTTTTGCCTGAACTGTTTCTTTTGTGACTACAGTCAACGGGATGCCCCAGTTTTGTAAGTCTCCTTCGTAGGTTTTGACTTATTGGGCTTTTATTTCTGCAAAATGATGACTGCATGTCTTTATGATTATTCGGAACCATCATTGTCTTTTGTTTCAAAAGGACTTCTTTTGATGTCATTCGTTATGCACTTGGATCAACTGAGAAGACTACCCTGCCCCAGGTTATGATTAAGGGTTTTAATTTTTTTGCGAAAAGAAAAACTCCTACTTCTTTGGCTCGAAGGGGGTTAACGAGGGATTATCTTCCTTATAACTCCAGTGTTTAGGAATTGAAACAATGTCTGTACCTCATCAGCGGGGTCGGTTCGAAAGCATACTGTAGATTATAGTATCGTTTTCGTCATCCTCCCTCAAGAGGCTTAGAATTATTAATTGAGAGTTGAACGTCAAAAAATGAAAGCAGTTTGAATATAGCGAATGCGAATATATTGATTCAAAACAGACATATGCGATGCATTAATGAAATAACAACGTTTGACATGAATAAAATGTTTGAACAATCAAAGAAAAATACAACTCGGAAATTCAAATAAAACAAAAGCCTTCAGTGATTTGGCAAAGGAGCCGTGATTATGTTTGGAGTCTCTGGTGCTTCAAACTGGACTTCTTTAGCATCAATCATGTCTTGGACCTTGTTCTTCAGAGCCCAACAGTTGTCCGTAGTATGCCCCGGGCTATCAGAATGGTATGCGCACCTTTCATTGGGATGATAGTTAGGAGCGGAAGTGTTTGGATTTCGGAGAGGAGCCCTTAAGGTAATCAGCCTTGCCTTCAACATTTGCTGTAGCGCTTGATCCAGTGACATATTGATCTTAGTGAACTGTCGTTTGGGTGAGACCTCCTTACGTTGCTGCCCCTGTCTTTGTTGAGCAGGTATAGGATTAGAGATCTGGGTTGCCCCTACATGTTGATCATGACAACTCTTTTTACCATGCATAGCATTGGACTCTTTTTTCCCATGGTAAGGCTTTTTATGAGTATCAGAAGGTGTCGCTTCTTGAATTTTCTCAGCCTTGATACCAGCTTCAATCCTCTCCCCGGTCAAGATCAAATCTGTAAACCCAGCAGAAGAATTCCCAATCAGGTGGTGGAAGAAAGGACCAGACAGGGTCCCCAAGAACATATCAACGAGCTCACGATCGGTCAGAGGTGGTTGCACCCTTCCAGCAAGGTCTCTCCACTTTTGTGCATATTCTTTGAATCCTTCACCCGTCCCTAGTGACATACCCTGGAGTTGGGTACGCGTATGAGCGAGGTCGGAATTATACTGATACTGCTTGTAGAATGCAGTAGCCAAGTCATCCCAGTTACGAATATTGGCTCCATCCAGCTGATAGAACCATTCGAGTTGAGTCCCTGAAAGACTTTCCTGGAAGAAATGGATCCATAAGTTCTTGTCTGCAGTATACGGTTGGATCTTCCTCACATATGATCTGAGATGTAGCTTAGGACAGGATGCCCCGTCGTATTTTGCAAAAGCAGGTGCTTTGAATTTGTGAGAGATCACCACCCCAGAGGATAGACCTATATCTTCAAAGTCCAGGCCGGGCACTTTCTGTATCTCCATAGCACTTAGCCAGTCTTCTAGCTGTTTATACTTGTCCTCAGCAGGAGGGTACTGTTCATCATTGAAATCCGTCTCGTTGTCGGAGACCACGGGACTAGGAACCCTTCTCTCTTGGGGACTGTCTTTCCCTACAGAGGAAGTAGCCAGGTCAGCCTCATTTTGTGATCCATTCCCAAATCTGCGTCTAGGATTGAACAAAACAGTCCTCTTCTTCTTCTTCAACAGCAGAGTCTTCAATTCCTGTTGACCCTGGGCTAAGCTTATGACCAGCTCCTGGAACTAGGAGTTATGGGCCTGGAGGGCCTTGATAGCTTGTTCATTGGATGATTCAGGATTCATGATGATTGCTGAAATAAACAGCGAAGAAGGTAAGTGACCTGTAAGAAGGGTACCTGTAATGCAATGATATGTATGTATGCATGCAATGTTTTCAAGGATCTCGCGGGGTAAATAAGAAAATTGTTAGAATCTGAATCCGGTAGCTTGATTGAAGGAAATTCATGTCGTTGAGAGTCCTTCTTCAAGAGTCAGAGCTCACTATATCAAATGGGTCATAGCCCCTGACTCAAGTTAATCAACCTTGGCTAGAGGAAAATAAATCCCCTTTGCCCCTTGCTAGACATTTTGGTTCATCATGACCTACATCACAAGCCCTTGACATCCTTGAAATGGGTTAGTCCTTAGGCAGGATGTATGCAATGGTATGCTGTTATGCTATGCATGGAGTGATGTAAGTAGGCCCTGTAATGAGTCCCAATTAAGGACTGTAAACAAAACTTGCAAGGAACTCACGTGTCAGATAACAAGCATGCAAGTAGTCAAGTTTGAAGGCACACAAGTCACACAAGACAGCCCTTAGAGTTTAGGCCAGCATGAAGTTTAGGTACTACCCTCTTTCAGTTTTAGTTGGTTAAGACCTGTCCTATCAAAAGTAACCGGGTTCTAGAGGATCTCAATATCATCGACTACCCTCAATTGGTCATAACTCCAGCGTCGCAATCTTTTCTTGCAGCCAGAACCATCGCGAGAGTTTAGCCTCAATGAGTGTAGCATACTGCTACTGTTCTATGGCCAAGTTGGGTCAATTTAGGGTTCTAAGGTCGGTTGGTGCTTAATGACTCCTCAGAAGACCCATATTCTCCTTGTTGCAACACAAGGGATATCGGTACAGACCAAGGTGTCACACCAACGTAGCCACTGCTTCACCCGTGTCGATCTATGCCGGACAGGTCCCTCACAGCTTATGCTACCTAAAAGGGTATTCCCCAGATCCGGGTTAGGATCTATGTAACTCCAAAATAGGCCCACAATTTTAAAGCAACCAAAACAAGCAATTGAAAACATAAGTATGATCTAATCCTAAGGTACACCTCACTTATAGAATTTCCCCAGCAGAGTCGCCAGTTCTGTGATCGGTGGAAATAGAACTGATTGTTTTGAAATGCTGGTTCGCAAAATGTCGCGGTAAGCAAGAGTCGCCACCGTCTTTTATGTTCTCCAACATGGAAAGGACAAAAGCACAGCAAAATTCCTTCTTTGAGATGTCTCTCGGTTCGGGAGGTAGATTTATAGAAAGGGAAGGTGTTAGCACCCTTTCTATCTGTGGTTATCCACGGGCTCTTAGGTACTTGCTCTTATGTTTTCAAAAGATGTTTGCTTTTCAAATGTGTGTGGGTTTTGAAAAAAGTTTCGTTTGAAAAATTTCTAAGTAACTCTTGTATCTGTCCTCAAGAGTGTATGAAAAATTTGTTTGAAAACTTTTTGAAAGTGTGAGTGCGAAAAGTTTGTTTTGTTTTTTTGAGAGAGCAAGTACCCATGAGAATCTACCTACTCTAAGGAATTAGGCTGTGTAAGAGTCCTTTAGATAGTGCTATCCCACCATTGAGAGGTAGGTAGCACCGTCGTTGGAGTTATTCGGGTCAATTCGATTATTAGGGACATGTGTGGTCACCAAAGCAATGGTAGGACGCCTTAGCGGTAACCCTAATGTCCTGGATCCTTTTTATCTGAGGCAACCGTTTCGAGGCAACTGGATCTTAGACAGGAGGGCAACCTCTAAGACACCCTATACTTGATGACCACGTTCGAGGCAACCATAGTGAGGTGTACCCTAGGAGTGGCAGCATGTGCATGTGTGTTGAATTCAGTTTATGTTTATCTTTGATCATGCATTTGTGAGCTACAGATTGGTTTTATTTGTCATACAAGTCTTTCATGCATATTAACAGTTAAGAGTGCGGAAAATAAATTGCGGAAATATGAATCTACGCTATTACAAGGCACGGGTCTATACATCGCCAAAAACATAACCCGTTTTGAAATAAATGCGAGAAAGTAAAAGAAAGCGATAAAAGCCTAATTAACTATTACATCCTCGGAAACAGATACATCAATATAATTAAAATAAATAATACTGCGCGAAAGAAATTAAATCAGGACGTCCTTAGGGTTTTGACCCTTTTGAGAAATAAAGAAAGTAATATGTCCTTTTTGCAATTAATTAAATATTAAAACCTAATTTACTAATTAACTAATTAATTAAAGAAAAAAAGTGTTTTTGTGTTTTTTATGTTTTAATGAAAATAAAAAGAAAAGAAATTAAAATTCAAGAAAACCCTAGTTCTAAGTTGATCTTATTTATTATGAAAAGATTAAAATTAAACCTAAATTAAACTAAATTGATTAATTAGAATTTATTTACAAAATAATGAATTAAAGTGAAATTAATAATTAGTAATAAAAAATATTTACATTTTAATAGTCTGAATTTATTATGAAAATTAATTTGTTAGTTAATAATAATAATAATAATAATAATTAATTAAAAGAATTAAAAGGAAAAAGAAAATAAAAAGAAAAGTAAAACCAGGGGTTGATGGACCCATAGGAGGTGAATTAGCAAACTTCCAGCCCATTAAGCTTAAGCCTGTGTTGACTTTGGAATTGCCTAGAGCGTGGTTGACTGGGAACATCATAGCCAGCACTTCATAGCCCTTGGATTGGTGCATGAGGACACATAGCACACTGATTGCTTGAAGCGCATGATGGACGCTTTGAGGATGCCTGCACAGGAGTATGTTAGAAAAAATATGAATAAGCGTTTGGGGGACCTGGGAATCGAACCCAGGTCTCAATAGTCCTTGGACAGCGCAGCAACCACCAAGCCAGGCGCCTGTAATTGTTATTATAATGGGCAATAAACATAATATATAAAAACAATACCTATGCTGGAAATTAACAAAAACGCGCGCTAAATTTGAATGCTCCAACCATTGCTCAACACGTCAGTCATCTTCTTCCTTTTGCCTGTAAAAACAAAACAATTAACGGGGGTTTTTAACCCCCACAAACTGGAAAAGGAAAAATAGCGATTAGGATTCTACGCTATATAAAAAGGGCGCGAGGGTTGGGTTTGATTCGTCTGGCCTTGACGAATTCAACCATGTGCGTGAGATAGTCTAATTTTGCCTGTGCTGGAAATCCCCAATTCGAGACCTTAAGAACCCTAAAAATCTTCAATGGTGATTCACGATTCTGTACATGATAATGTAATTAACCAATACCAAAAGCTTTGTAAAGGTTCAAGCAATGCAAATCAATGATTAGAATATGTTAATTATGTATAAATCATGAGTTACGATTATGGAAAAGTTATTCAAACCGTGAAACTGTTATGGCGTGTTTCTTGAGCTTTATGGCTTGGTTCTGATTACAACATGTTTTGGAAACTCCCAGCAATGTATTTGGATCCACAAAAGCCCTTGAATTGGCCTGGAAGGTTAAATTCAGTTTTGAGTTTTTTTGATATTTTTTGGAATTGGTTATGGCCTCTCTTGCAGAATTTTCACGTTTTTTGGAATTAGGTTTAGGTTCTGTATATGTAGTAGAATGGAATTAGGGTTCAATCTTTGTCCAAGAATCCATGAAATAATGTTTTCAATATTTGATTTCAATCAAATCTTTTTGCACATTTTTGATTGACAAAACTTGCTAAAATTGGATATTTTGGTCCCCTTGATGTGTACACGAGATCTTCAGCTTGTCTTGAGTTCATTTGCATCACAAAAAGATTTGAAAACCATATCTTTTGAATTTTCCTACAATTAAATGAATTAAATGAATTAATATTAATAAAAATTCAATTAATTAATTAAAAATAAGAAAATAAATTAATTTAAGCTCAATGGGTCGTGCATAGGCCTTGGACAAAGTTTCAAGAAAGAATTTGAGGCCCATTAGCAAAAATGAAGTGTTTTGGGCAAAGTTGACTTTTGCAAATTCCCAAAAATTTCCCAACTTCTCCAATGCATAGCTTGCTCAATTTTGATCATATGAACATGTTCTTGGACATTTTGGAAAGGTCTTGAAGTCCTCTAACCAATGCCTTTGGTCCCATGTCATTTGGATTTACCAATCTCAAATTATGGTCTTTGACTTAAAATGCCTTTTTGTTGACTTTTGAAATTGACCTATAATGTAGAAATTGATAACTTTTTGTGAGAGCATTTCTTGGACTTGGAATGTGAATATGAGTTATAGGAAATGTCATCCCCTTCAAAATGAGCATTGGATGGGATTTTTATGATGAACCATGAAAAAGTTATGCCTTGGTCAAGTTACAGTTGACTTTTCAGCTGTCCAAAAATAGCAACTTTTGCATCTTTGATGGTTTTTGAGCCATTCTTGAAGAATCATGATCAAGACTTGATCAAATGATGATTGTGGCTTCAAAATAAGATGTTGACCAAAAATTCTGACTTTTGACTGTAAAATGACCATTTTACCCCTGCAGTTGATTGTGAAGCAAATGAGACTTTTGACTGTGCAGCTTGATGCTGTGAGTCTTGAAACTTGACATGTAGATGCTTGACAATGTATGTAGGCCTATGGGACTTGATTGAGCCCTTGAAAACCTCAACTTCCTTGCAAGAACAAAAACCCTAATTTTGACTGGCTTAGGAGAATGTTTGACTGTGCAATCCTTGAGAAGTCTTGAACCAATTGAAGATGATTCTTGACAAACTTTGAAGAATATGGGAGGGAAAATTTTGGGGTACGACAGCATATATCAAAAATGAACCATTGGACGTTCTTGCAAAACAAAACAGCAAAAGAAAAACAAATGGAAATTTCTTTGTGAAAATGAATTGTATTGATTTTTTTTTGAAGTTGGCCTGTAATAGGCATTTTGATACAAAGAAGTCGACGTCCTAGTAAGAGAACACCGCTGTAAGATAATAATTACAATTTGTGTTAAAGAAAGAAAAAACAGCTATGTGGAATGATCCCATCGGGTTTCAACTCTGCTATTTCCTTTATATCTTCAAGCGTCTCGTCACTTTGCTGCTTAGCCAAAGGTGCATCAGATTACTTGGCACCGTCCGAGCTTGATAGTCGATACCAAAGTCTGGTCGAAAGATGATCCAATGAGACATAGTGTTACGCTTCAATCCCTAATTTTTTCCTGGACCTCCCTTTCGGGTTTTCAGTCCATCGGGATACCCTTTTTTGCCCAAGTCGCCTTTTCCCCAACTCCGGTTTGGGGAGCGGAAGTGAATTACGTGTCTGGTCGGGGTATATGCTGCACCGCGACTTTTTGTGGAAATGTGAAATCAATTGTGTCTGATCGGGTCCCATTCTTTCAGTGTTGTGGACTGCTGTCTGGATAGTAGGGTCACTTCGAGATGAAAGCCTGGATAGTAAGGTTGTGAGAAGGAACCTGGATAGTAGGGTTACTTTGAGATGAAAGCCTGGATAATAGGGTTGTGAGAAGGAACCTGGATAATAGGGTTACTTCGATATGGAAGCCTGGATAGTAGGGTTACTTCGATATGAAAGCCTGGATAGTAGGGTTGTGAGAAGGAACCTGGATAGTAGGGTTACTTTGACATGAAAGCCTGGATAGTAGGGCTTAAGAAGGAACCTGGATAGTAGGGTTAATCGGATATGAAAGCCTGGATAGTAGGGTTACTTTGACATGAAAGCCTGGATAGTAGGGTTACTCCGATATGAAAGCCTGGATAGTAGGGCTGTGAGAAGGAACCTGGATAATAGGGTTACTTTGACATGAAAGCCTGGATAGTAGGGTTACTTCGATGTGAAAGCCTATATAGTAGGGCTGTGAGAAGGAACATGAATAGTAGGGTTACTTTGATATGAAAGCCTGGATAGTAAGGCTGTGAGAAGGAACCTGGATAGTAGGGTTACTTCGGTATGAAAGTCTGGATAGTAGGGCTGTGAGAAGGAACTTGGATGGTAGGGTTACTCTAATATGAAAGCCTAGATAGTAGGGCTGTGAGAAGGAACCTGGATAGTAAGGTAACTCCGATATGAAAGCCTGGATAGTAGGGCTGTGAGAAGGAACCTGGATAGGGTTGCTTTGTCGTGCCGATGATTACTCTGTTTAACTTTGAGTGTTGATCATGTACCTGTTGGAAATTGTTGATAATAAATGTCTTTCCTGAGAGAAATACATGGTGAGTTATGTATGATGCATGAGATGCATTGTGATGAGGTTCTCAAAATAATTGGAATTATGTTATATGCAATGTATGTATATGTCATGATGCATGAACATGAAATGCTGATGTAATAATCTGAGTCCGGGAAAATAAATCCTTGACTGCTGTTTGGAGAGTATGAGAAATGGTATTCTTGACTGCTGTAAAAACCATAGATCCTCCACTTCTGTTGGAGATGGTGAACAAAGATAACTATGCTGAGGATTTCCCCATTGTTTACGGATATTCTACCGAGGAGAGACCCTACTTGAGAACAAATCTGCGGGAGAATAACTCTGTTGGATGGGAGATACTCTATTGATAGATCTACTGATTTGGGATAAATCAACTCAGCTGGGTATGAATTTTCGTTGCTGGTGATAATGAGTTTTGTTGGAGATTAAATTTCTGCTTGTGAGAGAAATAAACTCTACTTGGGCAAAAATTTAATGACTCACCCGCGATTGTGAACATCAGGCAGGGGGAGTTATATCCTGTTCGGGAAAACTAACATCACTGTCTTTGGATATTTTTTACCCTGTAGGGAGTGTATGCACCACTACTCATGTTCTCGAGCTGGCTCTATCCCAGTACCTGATGGTCAAAGTTACTGTAAGGTTTGGGCCCTTCTTGTTTTCCCTGTTCCTGGAATTACGAGTAATCATCTTTTGTTTTTCATGTGAATATTTATGAGCAACAATTATTTTCAAAGGCATATATCAAAAATGAACCATTGGACGTTCTTGCAAAATAAAACAGCAAAAGAAAAACAAATGGAAATTTCTTTGTGAAAATGAATTGTATTGATTTTTTTTTGAAGTTGGCCTGTAATAGGCATTTTGATACAAAGAGGCCGACGTCCTAGTAAGAGAACACCGCCGTAAGACAGTAATTACAATTTGTGTTAAAGAAAGAAAAAACAGCTATGTGGAATGATCCCATCGGGTTTCAACTCTACTATTGCCTTTATATCTTCAAGCGTCTCATCACTTTGCTGCTTGGCCGAAGATGGATCAGATTGCTTGGCGCCCTTGATAGTCGATACCGAAGTCTAGTCGCAAGATGATCCAATGAGACATAGTGTTACGCTTAAATCCCTAATTTTTGCCTGGACCGCCCTTTCGGGTTTTCAGTCCATCGGGATACCCTTTTTTGCCCAAGCCGCCTTTTCAGGTTTTCGACTTGCCGGGTGTACAATTTTTTCCATTTTCATCCCTTACTTTTGCCCGAACCCTTTTGGTTCGTCGGAAAGCCCTTATTTTTGCCTCGGCCAGTCAACCTAGTGGGTTTTTGATTATGGGTAATATCTTTTCACTATGTCTGCATTGACGGGGTGAGGAAGGTCGTCACCATCCATGGTGGTTAGAATCATAGCTCCTCCCGAGAAAATGTTCTTAACCATAAATGGCCCTTCATATGTGGGGGTCCATTTTCCCATGGGATCACCTTGCGGTAGTATGATGCGTTTGATCACTAGATCCCCGACTTGATATTCTTGACGTCTGACTTTCTTGTTAAAAGCCTTGATCATTCGCTTTTGATACGTCTGACCATGACAGATAGCAGTAAGTCTATTCTCGTCGATTAGATTCAGTTGATCAAGTCGGGTTTGGATCCAGTTGTCTTTGTTCAAACCTGCATCCTTCAACATTCCCCAGCATATCATACATACATTCCTAACAAGCATCCCCGGCAGTCTTGGTCTAAGATTGTTCCCCGGCGGTATACTAGACATTCAAGGGAGCCACTTCCCTGGTATATCCCAAGAATTTCCCCAGGAGAGTCCAGTCCAGAAGTTTCCCCAGGAAAGTTCAATCCATCTCCCCAGCACAAAGCTTATCCCCAGTAGATTCTGGAAGCTTATCCCTCGCAGAGCACGAATGCGTCCCCCGGCTTTATTCAAAGGTTATTTCCCTACCAGGATATAACTGGGTTATCCTCAGCCAAAAGCCACGGAAAGATCGTCCTCGGCGAAGTCTTCTTATCCCCAGTGGAGTCTATCAATTCCTTCAACATAACATGTCAACGGTATCCCCCAGCGGAGTTATCATTAAACATCTCAGCAAAGTACCTCTCTCCCCACAGAGTACTGTTTCCCAGCAAGATCGCTAGAGTAGTTATTCCCCGCAGAGTAATCTCTTCATCAAGTTTATTCCCCAACGGAGTCATCTTCTCATACCGGTATTCTTGCAACTATCATCCCCAGCGGAAACAACAAAGCACTATTCCTCAATATTAGCCCAGGATTTAACTTCCCGGCATCCGTCAAGGATTTATTTTCCTAAGACGAAAACATGCATTCATAAACCTCGCATCTTCATACATTATAGCATGCATATACGCATCATGAACATATAATCTCATCACGCATGTCATACATCATGACATCACATACAACTAACGTTTTGTCTTTTCAAGACAAAAGTTAATACAAAGATAATTGCTATCAACTGTCGTGATTCCAGATCCGATTCCTGTATCTTGCCAGGGTGTATCTGTTGACGACTACAGTACCAGACTCGATTCCTGTATCTTGCCAGGGCACGTCTGAAGAGTTCGAAGATCCGATTCTTGTATCTTTCCAGGGTGTATCTGTTGACGACTACATTACCAGACTCGATTCATGTATCCTGCCAGGGCACGTCTGAAGAGTTCGAAGATCCGATTCCTGTATCTTGCCAGGGTGTATCTGTTGACGACTACAGTACCAGACTCGATTCCTGTATCCTGCCAGGGCATGTCTGAAGAGTTTGAAGATCCGATTCCTGTATCTTGCCAGGGTGTATCTGTTGACGACTACATTACCAGACTCGATTCCTCTATCCTGCCAGGGCACGTCTGAAGAGTTCGAAGATCCGATTCTTGTATCTTGCCAGGGTGTATCTGTTGACGACTACATTACCAGACTCGATTCCTGTATCTTGCCAGGGCACGTCTGAAGAGTTCGAAGATCTGATTCCTGTATCTTGCCAGGGTGTATCTATTGACGACTACATTACCAGACTCGATTCCTGTATCTTGCCAGGGCACGTCTGAAGAGTTCGAAGATCCGATTCCTGTATCTTGCCAGGGTGTATTTGTTGACGACTACATTACCAGACTCGATTCCTGTATCCTGCCAGGGCACGTCTGAAGAGTTCGAAGATCCGATTCCTGTATCTTGCCAGGGTGTATCTGTTGACGACTACAGTACCAGACTCGATTCTTGTATCTTGCCAGGGCACGTCTGAAGAGTTTGAAGATCCGATTCATGTATCCTGCCAGGGCGTATCTATTGACGACTACATTTCCAAACTCGATTCCTGTATCCTGCTAGGGCACGTCTGAAGAGTTTAAAGATTCGATTCCTGTATCCAGCCAGGGCACGTCTACATAAATAGTTTGAAAGTTAACTCCTGTAACAGACCAGGTAATTTTCTTTCTTTCTCAGGTACGCAAGTTCTCGCTAAGGAATCTCTTACGCGATCGACACCTCCCGATGGCATCTATAAGCCCATCTCCACAATTATCCATCACAGTTCCAAAAGGCATCTATAAGCCCATTCCCGACAAGGTTCTGTCACATCTCCAGATGGCATCTGTAAGCCTATTCCTGCTGTCACACCGCTGATACTCAACTATGTGAGTGCAAATTTCTGGGCACTTTAGTGTTCAATCATCTTCTACCCTCGGATCACGAAAGGCACACAAGCCAATCTACATCCTCAGGTCTAAGAAGATTGAACAGGGGCAATTGTTGTACCCAAAAAATTTGCCCTCCCATAATCTTCAAAGTTTTGACAAGAATCATCCACAAATGGTTCAAGTCTACTCAAGGGCTATACAGTTAACCACCCCCCTAAAGCCAGTCAAACTAGGGTTTTGGTTCTTGCAAGGAAGTTGAAGTTTTCAAGAGCTCAATCAAGTCTCCCATGCTCATACACATTGTCAAGCACCTACATGTCAAGTTTCAAGGCTCACAAAGTCAAGTTGCACAGTCAAAAACCCTAATTGCTCAACAGTCAACTGTAGGGGCAAAATGGTCATTTGGCAGTCAAAAGTCAAAAATTTTGGTCAACATCTTATTTTTAAGCCACAAACATCATTTGATCAATGCTTGATCATGATTCTCAAAGTTTGGCTCAAAAAGTCTCAAGATGCAAAAGTTTCTATTTTTGGACAGTTGAAAAGTCAATTGTAACTTGACCAAGGCATAACTTTTTCATGGTTCATCAGAAAAATTCCATCCAATGCTCATCTTGAAGGGTAAGACATTTCCTACAACTCATCTTCACATTCCAAGTCCAAGAAATGCTCTCACAAAAAGTTATCAATTTCAACATTATAGGTCATTTTCAAAAGTCAACAAAAAGGGACTTTAAGTCAAAGACCATAACTTGAGATTGGTAAATCAAAATGACATGGGACCAAAGACATTTGTTAGAGGACTTCAAGACTTTTCCAAAATGTCCAAGAACATGATCAAAGCTTAAAAATTAAGCAAGATATGCATTGTAGAAGTTGGGAAATTTTTGTGAAATGGCCAAAATCATTTATCCTTGAAACTTCATTGTTGACAAAAGGGGCCCACTTTTTCCACTTGAATCAGCTTGACCATGCTTCCCACGTGTCCCACATTTTATTTCAAATTTTAAAATTAATTTTTTCATTTTTTATTTGATTTTATTGGATTTAATTCATTTTAAATCCTTTAAAATCAAATAAAAATCAAGAAGGTTAATTAAGGGGCATATTTGGTCTTGATTAGCTTTGAATCATCATCATGCACATCCCATATTCGTGCCAAGGTCTAATCAAGCAAGAATTCAAAATTGGTACAAAGATGGAAAGTTTGTTAATGGAGGTTTATGGAAAATCTTGAATTTGAATGCCTTGCATTATTGGCCCTTAATTCCAATTGAAACTCATTACATATGGCATATACAAGTGATTAGACACAAGAACAAGACCTAAGCTGCGCTGAAACCTCAGAACCAAACTTGCATTTTTTGCCAAAAAACTCAAAACTCAAAACACACCTAGAGCTTGTTTCAAGTCCTCATTCCTATCCAAACACGTTGCTGACATCCCAAGGAAGCTATTCCAATCAAAATCAACTCTTCACGCGCAAGGAATTGGTATATTGATGTCAAACTTTCTCAAATTTTTCTCATAATCGTGTTTTGATTTCTGAACATTTTTCATGCATTTAAACTATTGATTTATACTAACCATGACCTTCTGAAGCGTTTGGTATTATTTGATTGAGCAATGGCATCCCATATCAAAAGTTGCCATTGATGGACATTAGGGTTTCAGAGGTTTGGAATTAGGCGTTTGCACATACCGTAAAATCAGGACATCCAATTACCATGGTTGGAATCAGGACCTCCAGACGAAGCTAACCCACTATTCGCGCCCTATTTATGTTTCCATATGAGCTATTCGCTATTATCCATAAGCCTGCGTTTTGGGGGGGTTTAAAACCCCCGCTATCCTTTTTGTTACAGGAACAGATGAAGAAGAAGACTGCGTGGCAAGATGTGACTGGATGGTTTGAAATCAACCGCGTTTTTTTTTATATAACATTGATTTTGATTTTGTTTTATATTATTTATTTTCCATTTCATATACAAAGCGCACAAATGGCTCAGTTGGTCAAGGCATTAGCTGGTAAACACTGGGACCTGGGTTCGAATCCCAGGTCCCCTCAAATTATTACTATTATTTTGTTTCACATAATTCTGTGCAGTGCTTCATCAAAGGACCACCATACAACTCCATCCCTTGGCACGCCACCTGTCACCAGGGGTCAATCCAGTGGCTATTACCAGCCATCCACCATACGCATCAGTCAAACGTTCCTCACATGATTCAAAAAGTCAGCAAAGGGCCTCCTCCTGCTGGGCCAAAATTCATCAAGCCACCTCCTCAATTGGGGTCAACACCCCCCATGGTTTGCATTTTGTTTTCTTTCTTTTCATTTTTTTTATTTGTTTTATTTATTTTAATTAATTCATCAAAAACAATTTTCATAAAAACCAAAAAAAATCAGAAATCATAAAATAAAAATATATTTTATTTAATGTTATTTTGTAAATAAATTTTGTTAACCAATTTAGTTTTAATTTTAGGTTTAATTTTAATGTTTTTTTTTAATAAACTAAAAAATGTAGAAATTAGGATTTTAATACTTTTATTCTTTTTTCTTTTTTTTACCATTATTAATTATTAATTATTTTTGTAAATAAATATGCCATTTAATTAATTAGGGTTAAATTAGGTTACAACTTAAACATTCTTTTCTTTAATAATTAAAAAAAATTTAGAACTAGGCTTTTTATTTAACTTTTAATTCCGATTAATTCTCTTTAATTTCATAAATACAAAAAAACTCCAAAAATAAGTTCTTTCCGTTATTTAATTTCATTAATTTTGTAACTTCAATTTAATTTCCTTAAAGGGTCCAACGCCCTCGCATTCTCGCTTCTAGTTTCTTTTCGCGCGTTTATTTACATGCTTCATTTTTAATTTATGTAATTGCCCCAAGGCCTTGTAATAGTAATTAGAGACTTATTTACTTTCAGTACTTTTATTCAAATCGGGTCTTGGTTTAATTTGGCAATGTAGACCCGCGCCTTTGTAATAGCGTAGACCTTTATTTTTTCCGCACTTTAAATTCCCGCACCTTTTAACTGTTAATAATCACATGAAAGAATGTATGCCCAAATAAAAACAAGCTTAGAACACTCAATGCATGATCAAGACAAATAATAACTGAAAATGACACACAATTCACACACCACTCCTAGGGTACGCCTCACTGTTGCCTTGCCCCTCGAAACGTGGTCATCGAATACAGAACGTCTTAGTAAGTCCTTATGTCCATGAACATGGCATAAGGGTAGCTTCTAAGGTGTCCTACCGTTGCTCTGGTGATCACACTGTTGCCTTTCCCCTCGAAACGTGGTCGTCGAGTATAGGATGTCTTAGTGAGTCCTTATGTTCCATTGATCTAGTTGCCTCGAAACAAGTTGCCTCAGAATAGTTGCCTCGGAATAAAAAGATCAATGGCATAAGGGTAGCTTCTAAGGTATCTTACTATTGCTCGGTGACCACACTGTCCCTAACCCACGAATTGACCCGAACACCTCCAACGGTGATGCTACCTACCTCTCAATGGTGGGATAGCACTACCTTAAGGACATTTACACAGACTAATTCCTTAGGGTAGGTAGATGACTCGTAGATACTTGCTCTAATTCAAAACAAATCAAAAACTTCTTTTCACACCGACACTTTGCAAAAAGCTTTCAAAAACAACTTTTCAAACACTCTTGAGGATCGATACAAGAGTCGATCTGAAACTTTCAAAGAAACTTTTTCAAACCCACTCACACTTTGAAAAGCAAACAAACATTTTGAAAACACAAATGAGCAAGTATCTAAGAGCCCGTGGATAACCATGGATAGAAAGGGTGCTAACACCTTCCCTTTCTATAAATCTACCTCCCGAACCGAGAGCAATCTCATAAAGGAATTTTTCTGTGCTTTTGTCCTTTCCATGTTGGAGAAAATAAAAGACGGTGGCGACTCTTGCTTCCGCGACATTTCGCGAACCAGCGTTAAAACAGTCAGTTCCAGATCCACCGATCACAGAACTGGCGACTCTGCTGGGGACATTTTTAAAGTGAGGTGTACCTTAGGACTAAGATCACTGTGTTTTCAATTGCTTTGACTTGTTTGCTTTAAATTGTGGGACTGTCTTGGGAGTTCTATAGATCCTAACCCGGATCTGGGGATACCTTCTTAGAATGTAGCAACAAGGCTGTGAGGGAACTGTGTGGGGTATACCGACATGGTTGAAACAGTCTGCTACGTTGATGTGTCACTTTGGTGTGTACCGGTAACCTTTGAGTTCAGTCAAGGAGAGTACGGGGCCTCCATGTGGTGTCGTGAAGCATCAACTGACCTTAGGAACCTTAATTGAACTATCTTGGCCTCTTTAGGGTAGTGAGATAACTGACTTTGGTGCAGTCCGAGGTTGGTTGATACTCGATACTACACTCAATTGAGGGTTGCTTTCCTGGGATATTTCGGTCGCCAGTTCAGTGGCTAAATCGAAACGATGAATAATGAAAGCAATCCAGTGATATTGGGACCCTTAGAACCCGGTTACTTCTGATAGGACAGGTTGAGCCCACCAACTTCAAGAGGGTAATACCCAGACCCCATGCTAGCCTAAACTCTAAGGGCTTGTCTTGTATGACTTGCGTGCCTTATCATGTTTGCCTTTGTAAATATTTGTGGTGTGTTTAATCATAGCATCATGACATCATACAACATCATATGCATTGGCTAACCATTTCAGGGGTTCGAACCTTCATCTTTGTTCTTATTTTGTAGGACATGGAAACTGTTCGCAGAAAGACAATATTATTAGCCTTGTAAGGATCCCTCCTCAGCTTAAGGAGCTTATATCCAGGATTCCCGAGAGCTCTTCATTCAGTGAAAGACATGGAAGACTCATCAGCTTGGTCAACACCAACATTGAGGAAGATATGATAAAGGTCCTGTTCCAGTTCTTTGACCCTCTGCATCACTGTTTCACTTTCCTGGATTATCAACTGGTACCTACATTGGAAGAGTTCTCCTGGCTTCTGAAGATCCCTATCCTTGATCAACTACCCTACAACGGTACGGAAAAGGAACCCAAGCTTGAAGAGATTGCTAAAGCACTACACCTACAATCATCTGACCTCAAGGGACATTGGGAAGCTAGAAGTGGTATCAAAGGGTTCTTAGCCAGGTTTCTGTTTGAAAAGGCCCAAGAATGTTGGAACTCCCTTGACCTACAAGCTTTTGAAGAGGTTGTGGCCCTCCTTGTCTATGGTTTGGTGTTGTTCCCTAACCCAGATCAGCTTATAGATATCAGTGCTGTCCAGATCTTCATGTCCAGGAATCCTATACCTACGTTGCTGGGGGACATCCTTCACTCATGTTACACTCGAACCATGAGAAAAAGAGGTGTCCTTATATGCTGCACTCCTCTCCTGGGAAGGTGGTTTATTTCGCACCTTCCACAATCAATTTTGAAGAATGAGCGGGGTTTGAGATGGTCACAACGACTGATGACTCTTACACATGCTGATATACATTGGTGCTTTCGGTCCAAAGAGGATGTCACTATCATTGATTGTTGCGGGGAGTACCCTAATGTTCCTTTACTTGGAATCATAGGAGGTATTACTTACAACCCATGCCTGGCTTGGAGACAGTTTGGTTATGCTCGGAGGGATGGCCCTCATGACATGTTAATTCCTGACATAGTTTTTGACTTTGACAATGATGCACAAGGACTTCGCCAGAGATTTATCAGAGCTTGGAGGATGCCTAGTAAGATAGACAGCAAGACACTGGGGCACAGGAACTCCATCCCGTTGGAACCTTATCTCAAGTGGGTACGCGCCCGCTCCCAGAAGTTAGAGATGCCTTATCCTCATGTTTTCCCTGTGATCAAAGAGCCAGTATTGGAAGGAGAGGTGTCCCACACCATTCAGCATCCTGACATGCCCACGTCCTGGGAAGAGATGCAGAGGAGCTGGATCCAGCTTAAGGAAGAACGGAATTCTCTTGAGACCAGTCTACATGCTAGTGAAAAGAAGGTCTTGGAGCTCACCTGCCTGCTGCACGAGGAAAGGAATCTCAACACTTACATAGCTCCAAAGAGGATGCGTAGTGTCTTTTGGGATTGAGTTTCTTTGTAATATTTTGCCCATGAGGCTTTGATGTACCAAACGATTATTTCCTTAATGACAACGTGTGTTCCTTTTTGTCTACAACAAATTTGAATTTTCGAACCCTTGAATGCATTGCATAAACACATATCATTCATCATGTGCATAGCAGGTACTCTTCTTTTCAGGTTGCTTACTGTTCTTCGCTGTTTATTTCAGCATCATGAACCCTAAATCATCTACCGAGCTGTCTATCAAGGCCCTTCAGGCGCAGAACGCACAATTTCAAGAGCTGATCATGGGTTTGGCTCAAGGTCAACAAGAGCTGAAGGCTATGCTCCTGAAGAAGAGTAAGAAGAAGAAGAGGACTGTGCTATTCAACACCGGGCGCAGACTCGGGAACACCTTGCAGAATGAAGCTGAGAGGACTACTCCATCTGTGGGGGAAGGTAGTCACCAAGGGAGAGAGGTCCCTAGTCCTGTGGTCTCTGACACTGAGACAGATTTCAACGACGAACAGTACCCTCCTGCTGAGGACCGGTACAAGCAGTTGGAGGACAGGTTGAATGCCATGGAGATCCAGAGTGTGCCTGGACTGGATTTCGGAGACTTGGGGTTATCTTCTGGGGTGGTAATTCCACACAAGTTCAAGGCGCCTGCCTTTGTGAAGTATGACGGGGCTTCCTGTCCTAAGATGCACCTCCGTTCTTATGTAAGGAAGATCCAGCCTTACACAGCAGACAGGAACTTATGGATCCACTTCTTCCAGGAGAGTCTTTCAGGGACTCACCTCGAATGGTTCTATCAGCTGGATGGGACCAACATTCGTAACTGGGAGGATCTGGCCACTGCTTTTTACAAGCAGTATCAATATAATTCCGACCTCGCTCCTACGCGTACCCAACTCCAGGGTATGTCGCTAGGATCGGGTGAAGGTTTTAAGGAGTACGCACAGAAATGGAGAGATCTGGCTGGCAGGGTGCAGCCACCATTGACCGACCGGAAGCTGGTGGATATGTTCTTGGGGACCCTATCTGGTCCATTTTTCAATCATCTCATTGGTAATTCCTCTGCTGGGTTTACTTATTTGATCCTGATTGGTGAGAGGATCGAGGCTGGTATAAAATCGGGGAAGATACAGAAGGTTGCCTCCTCAAGTACTGAAAAGAAGCCCTTCAAGAAAGAGGCAAGTGTTGTGTATGGCCCAAGAAGGCAAAACAAACCTGAACACCGCCAAGCTGTCAACGCGGTGGTTATTTCTAAGCCTGCTGCTGCTCCACAACAGTACAACCAACCTAGGGCTGAGAGGCCCAAACGGCAGTATACTCGGCTCAACATGACTCTCTCTCAGATCCTGCCGCAACTGCTATCAACTAGCCTGGTAACTGTCAAAGAGGCTCCGAAGATGGTAAACACAGTATCTCCGAAATACAACCCCAACGCCCATTGTGCATATCACTCTGATAGCCCGGGACATTCTACTAATGATTGTTGGGCCCTGAGGAATAAGGTTCAGGACCTTATTGATGCCAAGGAGATACAGTTCGAGGCGCCCGAGAGGCCAAATGTTGTTACCGCTCCCATGCCCCAGCATGGAGTGAATGCTGTTGAGGAGGATTTGTATGTAGCTTCTGTGGATGATGTTGCTACTCCGCTGCTAACTGTCAAGAGGAACCTGTTTCTAGCCAGTTTATTTCCGGGATGTAGCAAAGGTTGCCCTTTATATGCTGATGCCCCTGCTGGTTGTGCTTTGCTGAAATCAGGCGTCCAAAACCTGATGGATAGTAAAGAGATTTTGTTTAAGAAGACTTCCGTTCCTGCTGCCCCTGTTGAAGAAGTTTCAATTGTTACCATTTTCAACAACCCTTCCAAGGCTCCTTCAAAGAAGCCTGTCCAAATTTTGCCTGTTCATAAGATTGCTCCCATCACCATTACTGTTCCGGGGCCCATCCCCTACAAGTCTGATAAGGCTGTCCCATGGCACTATGGGGCAGATGTTTATGTTCTGGGAGTGAAACAAGAGTTCAACACTGATACTGGTGTCACCAACATCACTGGGCCTGCTAAGGTCACTCGTAGTGGAAGACTGTTCTCACCAGACATTGTTCCTCCGATAATTCAGAGGCCTTTGATCATCACACCTGCCAGTGTGCCTGTTTCCCCCCCTGACCAAGTTTCCACCCCTGCTGCCGAGTCATCTGATGCTCGGGGCAAGGGGATTGCTGCTGATGTGCCTGCCCGGACGGAGGCACCAAAGACCATTGTTGAGGCTTCCAAGCAGGAGATGGAAGAGATCCTCAAAATAATAAAGAAAAGTGATTTCAACGTTGTCGAACAGCTGGGGCACACCCCCTCCAAAATCTCCATGCTATCACTGCTGCTGTGTTTAGAGGCCCATGCCAAGGACCTGATTGCTTTCTTGAAGACGGCTCACGTGCCTCAAGAGACGTCTGCTGATCAATTCACCGACTGTGTGGCCAACCTAACTGCTGATAATGGCCTGGGTTTCTCTGATGCTGATCTGACGGCCAAGGGGAAGAACCATAATGATGCCCTGCATGTCTCCATTGAATGCAGGGGAACTACTCTTGCTCATGTGTTGGTTGACACTGGTTCTTCACTAAACGTGCTACCCAAGAAGGCTCTGGACAGGCTGGACTGTGAGGGTTTAGATCTCAAACCAAGTAACATTGTTGTCCGGGCCTTTGACGGGTCCAAAAGAATGGTACATGGTGAGGTTGACATCCCAATCAGGGTTGGGTCGCAGGTCTTTGATTCAAAATTCTATGTGATGGACATCCGTCCATCCTATTCTTGTTTGCTGGGTCGCCCGTGGATGCACAAGGCTGGAGCTGTGACCTCCACGTTGCATCAGAAGCTCAAGTACCCGGTCAGGGGGGAGATTGTAACAGTGCAAGGGGAAGAGGAATACATGGTCAGCCACCTCAACTCCTTCAGGTACGTGGAAATGGATGGGGAGTTCATTGAGACCCCCTTTCAACATTTTGAAGAGGTGCCACAAACATTGGCAGCGGCAGAAGCGGTGACTGAAGGGGGTTCTCCTTTGAAGATGGCTTCCTTGAAGGACGCCCAGGCTGTGATTGAAAGAGGTGAATGTGCAAACTGGGGAAGGCTCCCTGATTTTACTCCTAAGACTAACAAGTTTGGGCTGGGTTTCACTGCAGAGGATCAGAAGGCTGTGCGCAAGGCAAGGATTGGAAGACCTCCTGTGCTCATCACCAATCCAGGAGTGAATGCTGTTGGGGATGAAGACGAAGTGGAAGAATCCGAGTTTGACAGCTGGATCTACCCAACGACTAACGGTGGACCTAGCAACTGGACCACAAAAGACTTTACACCCATAACTTTTGTCACCCAGTAATGAACTTCTTTGTTTTGGATTTGTAATAAACAATAATTTGAAACTTTATGGCCCGGTGTCTTACCCGGGGCACCGTGGTTTTATTTGTGAGGGCTTTTGTTTGTCACCTTCATATATCATGAATAAAAGCATTGGACGTTTTTCACATTTCAAATCTTGCGCTCCCTTTCTTTCTTTATATATATTGCAAAGCAGCTGTATTTACACACACTCACTCATACAGGTTTCAATCCACTCTGGATCTCACTGGTAACGACTCTGCTACTGCCAGTTATGACTTCGAAAATCCGATCAACTTAGCCGAAGACGAAGGTGAAGATGATTGCGAAGTGCCTGGTGAGCTTGCAAGACTGTTACTCCAGGAAGAGAGGGCAATTCAACCACATGAAGAGCCAGTGGAAACGATAAATCTGGGTACTGAGACAGATAGGAAGGAAGTCAAGATTGGTGCCAACCTAGAGCTCAGCGTGAAGCAACGGTTGATTCAGATGTTACATGATTATATGGAGATCTTTGCCTGGTCCTACGAAGACATGCCTGGGTTGGATACCGACATTGTGGTCCATCATTTGCCTACCAAGGAAGACTGCCCTCCGGTTAAGCAGAAGGTCCGCCGTATGCGTCCAGAGATGTCTGAGAAGATCAAAGCCGAGGTTATGAAACAGTTTGATGCCGAGTTTCTTGCAGTGACTTCTTACCCTCAGTGGGTTGCTAATGTGGTGCCGGTACCGAAGAAAGATGGTAAGGTCAGAATGTGTGTTGACTATAGGGATCTGAATAGGGCCATCCCCAAAGATGACTTCCCCTACCTCACATTGATGTCCTGGTGGACAATACGGCTTAGCACAAGGTGTTCTCCTTCATGGATGGTTTTTCAGGCTATAATCAGATTAAAATGGCTCCTGAAGACATGGAAAAGACTACCTTTGTTACTCAGTGGGGCACCTTCTGCTACAAGGTCATGCCATTCGGGTTGAAGAATGCTGGGGCAACCTACCAACGTGCCATGGTTGCTTTATTTCATGACATGATCCATCATGAGATAGAAGTGTATGTTGACGACATGATTGCAAGGTCTCAAACTAAGGAGGAACACCTTGACCATCTGTAGAAGTTGTTTGACCGTCTGAAACTGTACAAGCTGAGGTTGAACCCGAACAAGTGCACCTTCGGGGTTAGATCTGGAAAGTTGCTAGGCTTCGTCGTAAGTGATAAGGGTATTCAAGTGGACCCTGCCAAGGTTAAAGCCATTCAAGAGATGCCAGTTCCCAAGACTGAGAAAGAGGTCAGAGGCTTTCTAGGACGCCTGAATTACATTGCTCGATTCATCTCGCATCTAACTGATACCTGTGAACCAATCTTCAAGCTGCTGAAGAAAGATCAGGTAGTATGTTGGAATGATAAATGTCGGGCTGCTTTTGACAGAATCAAAGAGTATCTCCAAGAACCACCCATTCTTATGCCACCGGTTGAAGGGAGACCTCTGATATTATACCTGACAGTACTTGACAACTCAATGGGGTGTGTGTTGGGGCAGCATGACGAGTCTGGCCGAAAAGAGCACGCCATTTATTACCTTAGCAAAAAGTTTACCGACTGTGAGACCCGATACTCACTGCTCGAGAAAACTTGCTGCGCTTTGGTATGGGCTGCTCGCCGGCTGAGACAATATATGCTGACTCACACTACCTTGTTGATCTCAAAGATGGATCCAATAAAGTACATATTTGAAAAGCCTGCTCTGTCTGGGAGAATAGCAAGATGGCAAATGATCTTGACAGAATATGACATCCAGTACACGACTCAGAAAGCCATCAAAGGAAGTGTACTGGCAGACCACTTGGCACATCAGGCAGTAGACGACTATCAGTCAATGAACTTCGAGTTTCCAGACGAGAGTATCATGATTGTGGCTGATTACGAAGTACCTGGACCGGATGAAGGACCTGAGGAAGGATCCCGATGGTCTATGCACTTTGACGGAGCCTCTAATGCTTTGGGTAACGGTATCGGCGCTGTGATCATATCCCCTCAAGGCACTCATACTCCACTTACTGCCCGACTATGTTTCAACTGCACCAACAACATGGCGGAGTATGAGGCATGCATCATGGGTCTCCAAGCTGCGATTGACTTAAGGATCAAGTTTCTGAGGTTCTTCGGAGATTCCTCTCTCGTGATCAATCAGATCAAAGGCGAGTGGGATACGAAACATCTGAATCTTATTCCTTACAAGGAGTGTGTGTTGACATTGATCCCCTACTTCACAGAGATAACTTTTGAACACTTCCCAAGAGAGGAGAATCAGTTGGCGGACGCGTTAGCTACGATGTCTTCTATGTTCAAAGTCAAATGGGACAATGAGGCTCCCCGGGTCATCATCTGGAAACTGGACGAACCGACATACTGTTGTGATCTTGAGGCAGAGTTAGTGACTGAAAAACCTTGGTACCATGAGGTGAAGAGATACTTGGAAGCTCAAGAGTATCCTGAAGGTGCATCTGTCAATGATAAGAAGTTTCTGAGAAGGTTCGCAGCAAGGTTCTTCCTTAGCAACGACATTATGTACAAGCGAAACCATGATTCGACCTTACTGCGTTGTGTGGACAAGACTGAAGCAGAAAGGATCATGGCGGAGTTACATGAAGGTACCTTCGGAACACATTTCAGTGGGAACACTATGGCAAAGAAGACCCTTCGGGCAGGGTATTTCTGGTCCACCATGGAAGCCGACTGCTACCAACACTCTCGGACATGTCGTAAGTGCCAGATATATGCAGATAAGGTGCACGTTCCTCCAGTCCCTTTGAATATCTTGACAGCACCTTGGCCTTTTGCAATGTGGGGCATAGATATGATCGGCGAGATCAGACCTACGGCATCCAACGGGCATCGCTTCATCCTGGTGGCGATTGATTACTTTACAAAGTGGGTTGAGGCAACTTCTTATGCTACAGTAACCAAGAACGTTGTGGCGCGGTTCATTCGGCATAATCTGATATGTCGATACGGCGTCCCAGAAAGGATTATTACAGACAACGGTACCAATCTCAATAACAAGATGATCACTGAGCTCTGAGAGCAATTCAAGATACAACACCACAACTCTTCTCCCTACCGGCCGAAGATGAATGGGGCTGTAGAAGCAGCGAATAAGAACATCAAGAAAATTGTGCAGAAGATGACAGTGACTTATAAAGATTGGCACGAGATGTTACCGTTTGCTCTACATGGGTACCGTACCTCAGCAAGGACGTCAACCGGGGCAACTCCTTTTTCCTTGGTCTACGGCATGGAGGCAGTCTTACCAATTGAAGTGCAAATACCCTCTCTCCGGATAATGAAGGATGCAGATCTGAGCGAAGATGATTGGATCCAGACACGACTTGATCAGTTAAATCTAATTGACGAAAAGAGACTTGCTGCTATTTGTCATTGTCAAACGTACCAAAAGCGGATGATCAGGGCATTTAACAAAAAGGTCAGACCACAAGAATATCAAGTTGGGGATCTGGTAATCAAGCATATCATCCTTCCTCAGAGTGATCCCAGGGGCAAATGGACCCCTACGTACGAAGGGCCATTTGTGGTTAAACATGTGTTCTCAGGAGGAGCCATGATTCTAACTACCATGGATGGTGACGACCTTCCTCACCCCGCCAATGCAGACATAGTAAAAAGATACTACGCATGAAAAAGACCCGCTAGGTTGACATACCTAGGCAAAAATTAGGGCTTCCCGGCGAACCAAAAGGGTTCGGGCAAAATGAAGGGATGAAATAAAAAAAATCTGTACACCCGGCAAGTCGAAAACCTGAAAAGGCGGCTTGGGCAAAAATGGGTATCCCGGTGGACTGAAAACCCGAAAGGGCGGTCCAGGCAAAAGTTAGGGATAAAGCATAATACTACGTCTCATTGGATCACCTTGCATCCGAAATCCGGTATCAACACCATAGTTCAAACGGCATCAATCAATCAGCTTCATCTTCAGCTAGGTCATCAAGTGATGAGACGCTCGAAGATATAAAGGCGATAGCAGAGTTGGAACTCAGCGGGATTATTCTTTTCACACAGCTGTTTTGTTTTCCCTTTGTACAAATTGTATAAACTCTTTTGTTCGGCGGCGTTCTCTTACTAGGACGTCAGCCTCTTGTACATAAACGCCTATTTACAGGCAAATTCAAAAATCAATATAAATTCACTTTTTCAGATCAATTGCCAATTGTTTTTCTTTTTTCTGTTTTGTTTTGCGAAGAACGTCAAAGGTTCAATTTGTGATATATGCATTTGACAATAATTGCTAACTCATAAATATTTGCATACGAAACAAAGGATTAATTACAGGTGACTTTAGAAACAGGGGCAATAATGAGTTGTCTAAAGCGATCTAATTGCTATATCCACCAAGGTACCAAGGTAAGTTCAGCTGAAGAAAGGAACCAAGATATCTTAATTCCCCAGAGAGTGAGTCAGCAAGTCAATGCACTCTTCCCAAGCAAAGTTATACTATCAGCCTTAAGGAAATTGGGTATCCTCCAGCAGATCTCAACATTCCCCAGCATATCATACAGACATTCCTAACAAGCATCCCCGACAGTCTTGGTCTAAGATTGTTCCCCGGCGGTATACTAGACATTCAAGGGAGCCACTTCCCCGGTATATCCCAAGAATTTCCCCAGGAGAGTCCAGTCCAGAAGTTTCCCTAGGAAAGTTCAATCCATCTCCCCAGCACAAAGCTTATCCCCAGTAGATTCTGGAAGCTTATCCCTCGCAGAGCACGAACGCGTCCCCCGGCTTTATTCAAAGGTTATTTCCCTACTAGGATATAACTGGGTTATCCTCAGCCAAAAGCCACGGAAAGATCGTCCTCGGCGAAGTCTTCTTATCCCCAGTGGAGTCTATCAATTCCTTCAACATAACATGTCAACGGTATCCCCCAGCGGAGTTATCATCAAACATCTCAGCAAAGTACCTCTCTCCCCACAGAGTACTGTTTCCCAGCAAGATCGCTATAGTAGTTATTCCCCGCAGAGTAATCTCTTCATCAAGTTTATTCCCCAACGGAGTCATCTTCTCATACCGGTATTCTTGCAACTATCATCCCCAGCGGAAACAACAAAGCACAATTCCTCAATATTAGCCCAGGATTTAACTTCCCGGCATCCGTCAAGGATTTATTTTCCTAAGACGAAAACATGCATTCATAAACCTCGCATCTTCATACATTATAGCATGCATATACGCATCATGAACATATAATCTCATCACGCATGTCATACATCATGACATCACATACAACTAACGTTTTGTCTTTTCAGGACAAAAGTTAATACAAAGATAATTGCTATCAACTGTCGTGATTCCAGATCCGATTCCTGTATCTTGCCAGGGTGTATCTGTTGACGACTACAATACCAGACTCGATTCCTGTATCTTGCCAGGGCACGTCTGAAGAGTTCGAAGATCCGATTCCTGTATCTTGCCAGGGTGTATCTGTTGACGACTACATCACCAGACTCGATTCCTGTATCCTGCCAGGGCACGTCTGGAGAGTTCGAAGATCCGATCCCTGTATCTTGCCAGGGTGTATCTGTTGACGACTACAGTACCAGACTCGATTCCTGTATCCTGCCAGGGCATGTCTGAAGAGTTTGAAGATCTGATTCCTGTATCTTGCCAGGGTGTATCTGTTGACGACTACATTACCAGACTCGATTCCTGTATCCTTCCAGGGCACGTCTGAAGAGTTCGAAGATCCGATTCCTGTATCTTGCCAGGGTGTATCTGTTGATGACTAGATTACCAGACTCGATTCCTGTATCTTGCCAGGGCACGTCTGAAGAGTTCGAAGATCCGATTCCTGTATCTTGCCAGGGTGTATCTGTTGACGACTACATTACCAGACTCGATTCCTGTATCTTGCCAGGGCACGTCTGAAGAGTTCGAAGATCCGATTCCTGTATCTTGCCAGGGTGTATCTGTTGACGACTACATTACCAGACTCGATTCCTGTATCCTGCCAGGGCACGTCTGAAGAGTTCGAAGATCCGATTCCTGTATCTTGCCAGGGTGTATCTGTTGACGACTACAGTACCAGACTCGATTCATGTATCTTGCCAGGGCACGTCTGAAGAGTTCGAAGATCTGATTCTTGTATCCTGCCAAGGCGTATCTGTTGACGACTACATTTCCAGACTCGATTCCTGTATCCTGCCAGGGCACATCTGAAGAGTTTAAAGATTCGATTCCTGTATCCAGCCAGGGCACGTCTACATAAAGAGTTTGAAAGTCAACTCCTGTAACAGATCAGGTAATTTTCTTTCTTTCTCAGGTACGCAAGTTCTCGCTAAGGAATCTCTTACGCGATCGACACCTCCCGATGGCATCTATAAGCCCATCTCCACAATTATCCATCACAGTTCCAAAAGGCATCTATAAGCCCATTCCCGACAAGGTTCTGTCACATCTCCAGATGGCATCTGTAAGCCCATTCCTGCTGTCACACCGCTGATACTCAACTATATGAGTGCAAATTTCTGGGCACTCTAGTGTTCAATCATCTTCTACCCTCGGATCACGAAAGGCACACAAGCCAATCTACATCCTCAGGTCTAAGAAGATTGAACAGGGGCAACTGTTGTACCTCAAAATTTGCCCTCCCATAATCTTCAAAGTTTTGACAAGAATCATCCACAAATGGTTCAAGTCTACTCAAGGGCTATACAGTCAACCACCCCCTAAAGCCAGTCAAACTAGGGTTTTGGTTCTTGCAAGGAAGTTGAAGTTTTCAAGAGCTCAATCAAGTCTCCCATGCTCATACACATTGTCAAGCACCTACATGTCAAGTTTCAAGGCTCACAAAGTCAAGTTGCACAGTCAAAAACCCTAATTGCTCAACAGTCAACTGTAGGGGCAAAATGGTCATTTGGCAGTCAAAAGTCAAAAATTTTGGTCAACATCTTATTTTTAAGCCACAAACATCATTTGATCAATGCTTGATCATGATTCTCAAAGTTTGGCT
The DNA here is from genome assembly GCA_948472305.1 of Vicia faba. Lineage (NCBI taxonomy): Eukaryota > Viridiplantae > Streptophyta > Magnoliopsida > Fabales > Fabaceae > Vicia > Vicia faba. The sequence goes on from OX451741.1 coordinate 1,108,510,789, forward strand.
CAAAAAGTCTCAAGATGCAAAAGTTTCTATTTTTGGACAGCTGAAAAGTCAACTGTAACTTGACCAAGGCATAACTTTTTCATGGTTCATCAGAAAAATTCCATCCAATGCTCATCTTGAAGGGGAAGACATTTCCTACAACTCATCTTCACATTCCAAGTCCAAGAAATGCTCTCACAAAAAGTTATCAATTTCAACATTATAGGTCATTTTCAAAAGTCAACAAAAAGGGACTTTAAGTCAAAGACCATAACTTGAGATTGGTAAATCAAAATGACATGGGACCAAAGACATTGGTTAGAGGACTTCAAGAACTTTCCAAAATGTCCAAGAACATGATCAAAGCTTAAAAATTGAGCAAGATATGCATTGGAGAAGTTGGGAAATTTTTGTGAAATGGCCAAAATCATTTATCCTTGAAACTTCATTGTTGACAAAAGGGGCCCACTTTTTCCACTTGAATCAGCTTGGCCATGCTTCCCACGTGTCCCACATTTTATTTCAAATTTTAAAATTAATTTTTTCATTTTTTATTTGATTTTATTGGATTTAATTCATTTTAAATCCTTTAAAATCAAATAAAAATCAAGAAGGTTAATTAAGGGGCATATTTGGTCTTGATTAGCTTTGAATCATCATCATGCACATCCCATATTCGTGCCAAGGCCTAATCAAGCATGAATTCAAAATTGGTACAAAGATGGAAAGTTTGTTAATGGAGGTTTATGGAAAATCTTGAATTTGAATGCCTTGCATTATTGGCCCTTAATTCCAATTGAAACTCATTACATATGGCATATACAAGTGATCAGACACAAGAACAAGACCTAAGCTGCGCTGAAACCTCAGAACCAAACTTGCATTTTTTGCCAAAAAACTCAAAACTGAAAACACACCTAGAGCTTGTTTCAAGTCCTCATTCCTATCCAAACACGTTGCTGACATCCCAAGGAAGCTATTCCAATCAAAATCAACTCTTCACGCGCAAGGAATTGGTATATTAATGTCAAACTTTCTCAAATTTTTCTCATAATCGTGTTTTGATTTCTGAACATTTTTCATGCATTTAAACTATTGATTTATACTAACCATGACCTTCTGAAGCGTTTGGTATTATTTGACTGAGCAATGGCATCCCATATCAAAAGTTGCCATTGATGGACATTAGGGTTTCAGAGGTTTGGAATTAGGCGTTTGCACATACCGTAAAATCAGGACATTCAATTACCATGGTTGGAATCAGGACCTCCAGACGAAGCTAACCCACTATTCGCGCCCTATTTATGTTTCCATATGAGCTATTCGCTATTATCCATGAGCCTACGTTTTGGGGGGGTTTAAAACCCCCGCTATCCTTTTTGTTACAGGAACAGATGAAGAAGAAGACTGCGTGGCAAGATGTGACTGGATGGTTTGAAATCCAGCGCGTTTTTTATTTTATTTTTATAACATTGATTTTGATTTTGTTTTATATTATTTATTTTCCATTTCATATACAAAGCGCACAAATGGCTTAGTTGGTCAAGGCATTAGCTGGTAAACACTGGGACCTGGGTTCGAATCCCAGGTCCCCTCAAATTATTACTATTATTTTGTTTCACATAATTCTGTGCAGTGCTTCATCAAAGGACCACCATACAACTCCATCCCTTGGCACGCCACCTGTCACCAGGGGTCAATCCAGTGGCTATTACCAGCCATCCACCATACGCATCAGTCAAACGTTCCTCACATGATTCAAAAAGTCAGCAAAGGGCCTCCTCCTGCTGGGCCAAAATTCATCAAGCCACCTCCTCAATTGGGGTCAACACCCCCCATGGTTTGCATTTTGTTTTCTTTCTTTTCATTTTTTTATTTGTTTTATTTATTTTAATTAATTCATCAAAAACAATTTTCATAAAAACCAAAAAAATCAGAAATCATAAAATAAAAATATATTTTATTTAATGTTATTTTGTAAATAAATTTTGTTAACCAATTTAGTTTTAATTTTAGGTTTAATTTTAATTTTTTTTTTAATAAACTAAAAAATGTAGAAATTAGGGTTTTAATACTTTTATTCTTTTTTCTTTTTTTTACCATTATTAATTATTAATTATTTTTGTAAATAAATATGCCATTTAATTAATTAGGGTTAAATTAGGTTACAACTTAAACATTCTTTTCTTTAATAATTAAAAAAAATTTAGAACTAGGCTTTTTATTTAACTTTTAATTCCGATTAATTCTCTTTAATTTCATAAATACAAAAAAACTCCAAAAATAAGTTCTTTCCGTTATTTAATTTCATTAATTTTGTAACTTCAATTTAATTTCCTTAAAGGGTCCAATGCCCTCGCATTCTCGTTTCTAGTTTCTTTTCGCGCGTTTATTTACATGCTTCATTTTTAATTTATGTAATTGCCCCAAGGCCTTGTAATAGTAATTAGAGACTTATTTACTTTCAGTACTTTTATTCAAATCGGGTCTTGGTTTAATTTGGCGATGTAGACCCGCGCCTTTGTAATAGCGTAGACCTTTATTTTTTCCGCACTTTAAATTCCCGCACCTTTTAACTGTTAATAATCACATGAAAGAATGTATGCCCAAATAAAAACAAGCGTAGAACACTCAATGCATGATCAAGACAAATAATAACTGAAAATGACACACAATTCACACACCACTCCTAGGGTACGCCTCACTGTTGCCTTGCCCCTCGAAACGTGGTCATCGAATACAGAACGTCTTAGTAAGTCCTTATGTCCATGAACATGGCATAAGGGTAGCTTCTAAGGTGTCCTACCGTTGCTCTGGTGATCACACTGTTGCCTTGCCTCTCGAAACGTGGTCGTCGAGTATAGGATGTCTTAGTGAGTCCTTATGTTCCATTGATCTAGTTGCCTCGAAACAAGTTGCCTCAGAATAGTTGCCTCGGAATAAAAAGATCAATGGCATAAGGGTAGCTTCTAAGGTATCTTACTATTGCTCGGTGACCACACTGTCCCTTACCCACGAATTGACCCGAACATCTCTAACGGTGATGCTACCTACCTCTCAATGGTGGGATAGCACTACCTTAAGGACATTTACACAGACTAATTCCTTAGGATAGGTAGATGACTCGTATATACTTGCTCTAATTCAAAACAAATCAAAAACTTCTTTTCACACCGACACTTTGCAAAAAGCTTTCAAAAACAACTTTTCAAACACTCTTGAGGACCGATACAAGAGTCGATATGAAACTTTCAAAGAAACTTTTTCAAACCCACTCACACTTTGAAAAGCAAACAAACATTTTGAAAACACAAATGAGCAAGTATCTAAGAGCCCATGGATAACCATGGATAGAAAGGGTGCTAACACCTTCCCTTTCTATAAATCTACCTCCCGAACCGAGAGCAATCTCATAAAGGAATTTTTCTGTGCTTTTGTCCTTTCCATGTTGGAGAAAATAAAAGACGGTGGCGACTCTTGCTTCCGCGACATTTCGCGAACCAGCGTTAAAACAGTCAGTTCCAGATCCACCGATCACAATTGTGTTATTGAGATTTGTACCATTGTCAGTAATAATTCTCTCTGGTACACCATATCGACAGATCAGATTGTGTTGGATAAACCGCGCCACGATGTTCTTGGTTACCGTAGCAAAATAGGCTGCCTCAACCCACTTTGTGAGGCGATGCCCGTTAGACGCAGTAGGTCTGATCTCGCTGATCATGTCTATGCCCTACATTGCAAAAGGCCAAGGAGCTGTCAAGACATTCAGAGGGACTGGAGGCACATGCACCTTATCAGCATAGACTTGGCACTTATGACAGGTACGAGAGTGCTGATAACAATCGGCTTCCATAGTGGACCAGTAGTATCCTGCCTGTATGATCTTCTTAGCCATGGTGTGTCCACTAGAATGGGTTCTGAAAGTGCCTTCATGTAACTCTGCCATGATCCTTTCTGCCTCTCTCTTGTCTACACACTGTAATAAGGTTGAATCATGGTTACGCTTATGGAGGATTCCATTACTGATGAAGAACTTCGTAGTGAACCTTCTCAGAAACTTCTAATCATTAACAGATGCCCCCTCGGGGTATTCTTGAGCCTCAAGATACCTCTTTACCTCGTGAAACCAGGGTTTATCTGCTACCTCTTTAGTCTCAATGTCGCAGCAATGTGCGGGTTCGTCCAACCTCTCAATGGTAATTTGGGGAGCCTCATTGTCCCACCTAACTTTGAACATAGAAGACATGGTAGCTAGCGCGTCCGCTAACTGATTCTCCTCTCTTGGGAAATGTTCAAAGGTTATCTCCTCAAAGTGCGAGAGCAACGTCAGTATATACTCTTTGTAAGGAATAAGATTCAGGTGCTTCGTATTCCACTCGCCTTTGATCCGACTTATCACCAGAGCAGAATCTATGAATACACTCAAGAACTTAATCCTTAGGTCAATAGTAGCTCGGAGACCCATGATACATGCTTCATACTCCGCCATATTATTGGTGCAGTTAAAACATAATCGGGTGGTGAATGGAGTATGACAACCCTCGGGAGATATAATTATAGCACTGATATCGTTACCCAATGCGTTTGAGGCTCCATCAAAATACATAGACCATCGGGATCCCTCCTCGGGTCGTTCATCCGGTCCAGGTTCTTCGCAGTCGGTTACCAACATGATGTTCTCATTCGGGAACTTGAAATTCATGGATTGGTAGTCATCCACGGCCTGATGCGCCAAATGATCCGCCAATACACTCCCCTTAATTATTTTTTATGTTGTGTATTGGATGTCGTACTCGGTTAAGATCATCTGCCATCTTGTTATTCTTCCGGAGAGAGCGGGCTTCTTGAAAATATACTTGATTGGATCCATCTTTGATATCAACAAAGTGGTGTGAGTCAGCATGTACTGTCTCAGTCGGCGAGCAGCCCATGCCAAAGCGCAACAAGTTTTCTCGAGCAATGAGTATCGGGTATCAAAGTCGGTAAACTTTTTGCTAAGGTGATAAATGGCGTGCTCTTTTCGACCAGACTCGTTATGCTTCCCCAACACACACCCTATTGAATTGTCTAGCACTGTCAAGTATAATATCAAAGGTCTTCCTTCAACTGGAGGCATCAGAATTGGTGGTTCTTGAAGGTATTCTTTGATTCTTTCAAAAGCAGTATGGCATTCATCATTCCACTTTACCACTTGGTATTTCTTCAGCAGCTTGAAGATTGGCTCACAAGTAGCAGTCAAATGTGAAATGAACCTGGCGATGTAATTCAGACGTCCGAAGAAACCTCTAACTTCCTTTTCTATGCAGGGAGCTGGCATCCCTTGTATGACCTTTACTTTTGCAGGGTCCACCTGAATACCCTTATCACTGATGATGAAACCCAGAAGCTTACCAGATCTTACCCCGAAGGTACACTTGTTCGGATTTAACCTCAGCTTGTACGTCTTTAACTTGTCAAATAGTTTCTGGAGATGATCAAGGTGCTCTTCCTCAGTCTGGGACCTGGCGATCATGTCATCAACATAAACCTCAACCTCGTGGTGAATCATATCGTGGAACAAAGCGACCATGGCGTGCTGATAAGTTGCCCCAGCATTCTTCAACCCAAAAGGAATTACCTTGTAACAGAAGGCGCCCCACTGTGTAATGAAGGTTGTCTTCTCTATGTCCTCGGGAGCCATCTTGATCTAGTTGTAGCCATAAAAACCATCCATGAAGGAGAATACCTTGTGCTGTGCGGTGTTGTCGACTAGAACATCAATGTGAGGAAGTGGGAAGTCGTCCTTGGGGCTTGCCCTGTTCAGATCTTTGTAGTCCACACACATCCGTACCTTACCGTCCTTCTTAGGTACCGGAACGATGTTGGCAACCCATTGTGGATAAGAAGTGACAGCTAAGAATCCCGCGTCGAACTGTTTCATGACCTCTACCTTGATTTTCTCTGACATTTCAGGGCGCATACAGCGGACCTTCTACTTCACCGGAGGGAAGTCTTCATTGGTTGGCAGGCGATGTACCACAATATCAATGTCCAAACCAGGCATGTCTTCATAGGACCAGGCGAAGATCTCAACATAGTCGTGTAGCATCTGTATTAATTGTTGTTTGACACTAGGCTCCAGGTACGAACCTATTTTGACCTCTTTCCTGTTTTCCTCTGTACCCAAATTTACTGACTCAACTGGCTCTTCATGAGGTTGTATGGCCCTTTCTTCCTGCTGTAATAGTCTAGCAAGTTCTCCAGGAACATCACAATCATCCTCACCTTCGTCCTCAGCTTGGTTGATCGTATTTTTGAAGTCATAACTGGCAGTAGCAGAGCTGTTATCAATGGGATCCAGAGTGGATATGGATCTGCAGTATGATACGTGAGTGTGTGTAAGAGAATAGTTGTTTTGATAAAGTGAGAGACATAAAAGAAAAACAAGGAGCGCAAAATTTATAATGCAAGAAACGTCCAATGATTTATTAATGATATATGAAATAACAAATAATAAGCCCTCACAAGCAAAGCCAAGGTGCCTCGGGCCGTAAAGTTTCAAACTATTTATTACAAATCTTAAAACAAAAGTCAATTACTGCGAAATAAAAGAAACAGGTATGAAGTCCTTCGCCGTCCAGTTATTCAGTCCACCGTTGGTTGTTGGGTAGATCCAGTTGTCGATGTCTGAATCTTCTTCACTATCCTCAATTGCATTAACTCCCCAATTGCTGGTGTGTAGAGGAGGTCTTCCAATTCGTGCGCGCCTAACATCCCTTTGAGCCCCTGTAGTAAAGCCCAAACCAAATTTGTTAGTTTTGTAAGTGAAATCAGGGATCTGACTCCAATTGGTACACCTACCTTCTTCAACTACAGCCCTGGCATCCTTGAGAGAAGCCATCTTCAGCGGAGGTTTGTTGGTAGTAACTTCAGTTGGCGCCAAAGTCTGAGGGACCTCTTCGAAGTTCTGACAGGGAGTTTCTATGAACTCCCCGTCCATCTCCATATAACGGAAGGAATTGAGATGACTCACCATGTACTCTTCTTCACCTCACATCGTGATAATTTTCCCCTTCACTAGATACTCCAGCATTTGATGGAGTGTGGAAGTAACTGCCCCAGCCCTATGGATCTAAGAACGACCCAGCAAGCAAGAATATGATGGCCTGATATCCATTATGTAGAAGGTGGACCCAAAGGTCTGAGAACCCACTCTGACAGGGATGTCCACCTCCACATGCACCATTCTCTTTGATTCGTCAAAAGTCCTTACCATAATGTTACTTGGCTTTAAAGTCAAACCCTCATAATCCAAACAGTCCAATGCTTTCTTTGGCAGAACATTCAGCGAAGACCCGGTGTCTACCAGTACATGGGCCATAGTGGTGCCCCTGCACTCAATCGAGACATGCAGATAATCATTATGATTCCTCTACATGCAGATAATCATTATGATTCCTCTACTTAGGGGTCAGATCCGCATCTGAAAAACCTAGCCCATTGTCAGTAGTCAGGCTAGCCACACAATATTTGAACTGATCTGCAGAAGTTTCTTGCGGCACATGTGCAGTCTTGAGAAATGCAATCAAAGCCTTCGCATGGGCTTCAGAACACAATAGCAGAGACAACATGGAGATCTTTGACGGGGTCTTCCCCAGCTGTTCGACCATATTGTAGTCGCTTTTCTTGATAATTTTCAGTATTTCCTCTATTTCTTGTTTAAAGGCTTCCACAACAATTTTTCTAGACGCCTCCGTCCGGGAAAACTCGCCTATAATTTCTTTGCCCCAAGTCCTAGATGGCTCGGTGACAGGGGTGATAACTGGAGTAAGAACTGGAATAGTAGTTGATGTACTAGCGGTAACGGTAGATGGAATGACAATAGGTTTATTGACAGTCGGAGGGGAAATATCGGGAGAGAAGATCCTCCCGCTTCGGATAACCTTACTAGCCCCGACAATATTACTGACATCAGTATCAACTTCTTCATTATTCAAATCTTGCTTAATGCCATGATAATACACATCAACACCATAATGCTAGAGGGCAACCTTGTCTGAAGTGTACGGGATGGGACCAGGAACAGTGATTATTAGTAGAGCAATTCTTTGAACAAGTGTAATCCTAACAGGTCTTCTCGAGGAAACCTTGGAAGGATGGGCGGAAATGGTTATAATGGCAACATCTTTATTTGGAATGACAGGAATCATAGTCTTCTCAAACAAAATTTCTTTATTATCCATCAGGCGCTGAACACCTGACTTCAACCAACGACAACCAGAAGGTAAAATCGAACACATGTGGCAACCTTCACCATAACCCGGAAATAAATCGGCCAACAACAAATTCTTCTTAACAGTCATAAGAGGAGTAGAAATTTATTCAACATAGGTCACAAACAAATCAGTGTCAACAACATTAACTCCACGACCATGTTTGGGCATGGGAACAGTTATAACATTCGACTTTTCTAGGGCATCAAACTCTATCTCCTTGGCTTCCAGCAAGTCTTATACTTTGTTTCTCAGAGCCCAGCAGTCATTGGTATCGTGGCCAGGACTCTCAGAATGGTAGGCGCACCGCGCGTTGGGATTGTATCTGGGAGAGGTAGTGTTTGGATTTTTGGGAGCCTCCCTCAAGGTTGTCAAGTTGGAGCTCAGTAGGTGAGGTAACACTTCAGCCAATGTCATGCTAATGCGGGTAAACTGCCGCTGTGGTCTTTCCATCCTTTGTTGATTGTTGCATTGTGGAGCAACTGCGGGTCTTGGTATCACTACAGCATTTACCGTTGGACGGTGTTCAGATCTGTTTTGGCCCCTCGGGCTATAGACTTCACTGGCTTCCTTCTTACCAGTAAAAGATTTCTTTACCGAACTCGAAGAGGCATCCTTCTGTATTTTGCCACTTCGAATTCCAGCTTCTTATCTTTCTCCAGTTAAAATTAACTCAGTGAAACCAGATGACGAGCTGCCGATTAAGTGATTGAAAAATGGACCAGATAGCGTCCCCATAAACATATCAACCAACTCCCTATCAAACAAAGGGGGTTGAACTCTGCCAACCAAATCTCTCCATTTTTGGGCGTAATCTTTGAAACCTTCATCTGCACCCATGGACATACTCTAGAGTTGAGTACGAGTGGGAGCAAGGTCGGCATTATACTGATACTGCTTGTAGAAAGCAGCAACAAGATCTTCCCAGTTCCGGACATTGGCTCCCTCTAACTGGTAGAACCATTCAAGCTGAGTCCCCGACAGACTATCTTGAAAGAAGTGGACCCACAAATTTCTATCAGCAATGTGGGGTTGAATTTTTCTGACATAAGAGCGGAGATGGAGCTTTGGGCAAGACACCCCATCATACTTAGCAAAAACTGAAGCCTTGAACTTCTGAGGGATGACCACGCCCGATACTAGTCCCAATTCTCTGAAATCTAACCTAGGTATCTACTGAACTTCCATAGTGTTGTATCCCCAAATTTTCCCTCCCATATTTCTCAAGATATTACAAGAAAAATCTCCAAGTTGCTCAAGGTTGCTCAAAGATTGACCAGACAAGCTATCTCCTAAGGCAGTCTATCCCAAATTAGGGTTTCACATTGCATCAATATCCTTGAGTCCAAATGATCTCAAGTTATCCCTAATGTCCTAATATGTTCTCAATATCATTCATATCAAGTTTCAAGCCTTGCAGAGGAAGTTTGCTCAGTCAATTGCTCAAAAGGTCCAAAAATTGAATGTGCTAGGGCAAAAGTCAACTGTGACCCAAATACAGTCAAACTTCAAGATTTTTTGTCAACATTCTCATTTTAAAGGATATTTCATCATTTGATCAAGGGTTGATCATGATTCATCAAGGATTACTCACAATCCATCAAGATTCAAAAGTTGCTAAATTAGGGTTTTGTAGGAAAAGTCAACTCAACTTTGACCAAGCATAACTTTCTCATACTTTATGAGAAATGACCAATCCAAATATCATTTTGAAGAGTATAAAATTACCTACAATCCATCTTCATACCCCAAGATCAAAGAATGTACTCACAAGAAGTTATGAATTTTGACATTATAGGTCATTTTTGAAAGTCAACAAAAACACATTTTTTGTCAAAGCTTCTAACTTGAGCATGGAATATCAAAATGAGATGAGACAAAAAGGTTTGGTTATAGGACATCTCAAGCTTTCTAAAAAGTACAATAACACTTCCAAAAGTTCAAAATTGAAGAAGTTATGCATTGTTGAAGTTGGTCTTTTTTGCAAAATTGCCAAAAGTCAACTATCCCCAAAGCTTCAAATTTTGCCAAATGGGCCCATTCTTTTTCACTTATTTTGAGTTTGCATTATTGCCCACGTGCTCTATCTTTAGCCATGTGTCCATATCACATTTTTATTAATTATTTTTATTTTTATTTGAATTAATTTGATTTAAATCAAATAAAATCAAATAAAATCCAAAGCATTGATACCAATGGATTTTTTGACTGTTTCAGGCTTTAATCACAGCTAGCAAACCATTCCCAATTCATATAAAGGCACAAGGGTACAAAAATATTGAAGTCAAGCCAAAATTGGAAGGTGGTAAAAGAAGATCAAATCAAATATCCAATCATCAATGAAGGAAGATTTGGACAAAGTTTGTTACCCTAATACACTGAGCAATCACATAAAGGTTGTGTGCAGGCAAGAATCAGGGTTAGAGAGCAATTCTAGAGGCAGAACAAAACTTGCAAAAAAAAGGAAAAAGTGTGGGATCGAAATCAAGGTTAGAGGTTGTTTCAAGACTTGAGACTTGTCTCAGTCGATTCCTGGCCATCTCCAGAAGCGAAACCAATCACAACCACGCGTTTTCCAGCTTCCCAGAGCTATGTAAGTCTCACGCGAGGTAGCCCTGTTCTTGGTTTCGTATCTCAGAAATTAGGCATTGTTATAACGAAATAATTGCATATTTGTAATCACCACATCATTTACAAGCTTTTGGCATCATTTGATTTTGTTTATCTGACCTGTAGCAAGATCCACCATTATTAGGGTTTTGTTCTTGTTTTTGGGGTTTCTTATTTCAGGGATAATTGGCCCCAGATATGGGCATGGTTATGATCAGTGGGTTGAGACAAACTCAACCATGTTCTTAGAATGCGTTTATATGGCCTGGAGAAGATTTTAGGATGAAGCCACGGTTTTAGCCGCGGATAAAAATTCGCAGGTAAAAGTTGCAGATCCTCAAGGATAGGGACAGACTCGTGTCATCCATCCATTGGCCGGTTTAAAATAATCGCGCGTTTTTTATTTTTCTGGCAATTGAATTCGTTTTTATATAATATATTATGCTTGCATTATTATAACAAAAACAATAACACGCTCCAGTGGCAGCCACATTGGCCTTAAGGACCCAAAGGCTGGAGGTCAGGGGTTCGATCCCTGCCTCCAGCATATTGCATTTTATTGTTATTTTTCAGGAAATCATGTGTATGCTTAAGCTTGAGACCTACCATAGACACTCACCATCAAAGCGCCAGATGGCCAGATCTGGTGGCCAAATCTTGAGGGCACACCATGGACTCAGTCAACGCGTGTGTATTGGATCACAAAAGTCCAAATGGATCAGCTTAATGGGCCAGCAAAACTGCTTTCCACACCCTCCAAATAAGGCCCATTTTCTCTACTTTTCTTTATTTTATTTATTTAATTTAATTGCTTTATTTTATTTTATTTATTTTCTAACCAATAAACAAATTTCCTTTTTTTTAATCAAAAATCACAAAAAATATTTTTATCCAATAAAATTTTATAATTCTTTTTTTATTAATAAATACAAATGAATTAATTAGAATATTAATTAGGAAACTTTAATTTATTTTTGTAAATAAATAAAATTAATTAGAAATCATTAGGTTTTAATTCATTTAACTATTTTTATTTTCTTTCTTAAATTAATAAAAACTCCAAAAACAGGTCATTAATTATTTTTTCCATTTAATTAATTTGATTTCTAATTTAGTATTTAATTTAGGACTTAAACTATTTTCTTAAATAAAAAACAAAAAAAAAGGCATTTCTTTTAAAGGGTCAAAACCCTAATTCATTCGATTTAATTTCACGTCGCGCTTTATTTTCTTTATCCAATTAATGTATCTGCTTATGGTATGTAATAATTAATTAGGACATTTAATTATTTTACCACTTTATTTTATTTTCAAAGGGTTGCTTTTGGCAATGTAAATACCTGACGCCTTGTAATTTAATTTCCGCACCTTTAATTTCTGCAAATTATACAATTGTTAGATGTTTGATAATAGGGTTTGCATGACAAGACTGAATGCTTAATCTTAAAATCAAATTAGATCACCCTTAACATGTGTAAAGATAAAAATAACTGAAAACGACACATTCGCACATGCGCACTCTTAGGGTACACCCCACTTGGTTGCCTTCGTAAATGGTAATTAAGTATAGGTCGTTTTAGAGGTCGTCCTCTTGTCTAAAAGATCATAGTCGTCTCGAAACGGTTGCCTCGGATATTGTTGCCTCAAACAAATGATCTAAGACATTATGGTTACCGCTAAGGCGTCCTAACATTGCTTTAGTGATCGTAAGTCCCTCATTCAAATTGACCCTCAAACTCCAACAACGGTGCTACCTACTCATTAATAGTGGGATAGCATTGTCTAAAGGAAATTAGCATAGAACGATTCCTTTTTCGAGTAGGTAGATAGTTCTTAGATACTTGCTCATCCAAAACAAAACAAATTTTTTGCACTTACACTCCTTTTCAAACAAAGTTTTCAAAAACACTTCATTACACTCTTGAGGACAAAAGCAAGAGTTAAATCGAAGTTAAAACAAAAACTTTTCAAAACCCACAAGCACAAAGAAAACATTTGGAAAATGATGAGCAAGTACCTAAGAGCCCGTAGATAACTACGGATAGAAAGGGTTCTAATACCTTTCCTTTCTATAATCTACCCCCCGTACTCAGAAAATCTCGAAAAAGGAATTTTTCTGTGCTTTTTTCCTTTCCTTGTTGTATAAAATAAAATTCGGCGGCGACTCTTTCTTACCGCGACATTTTGCGAAAACAAACACAAAACACAAACCAGCATTCCAAAAAACAGTCAGTTCTTCCCACAGTATCACATAACTGACGACTCTGCTAGGGACTTAATAAGTGGGGTGTACCTTAGGAACAATTCATCATAATGTTTTCAATTGCTTGATTTGTATGCTTTATCTTTGTGGGTTTTAATCGGAGTTACTATAGATCCTAACCCGGATCTGGGGATACCTTTTAGATAAGTAGCAATAGACTGTGAGGGAACTGTACGGCATAGATCGATACAGTTGAAGCAGTAGCTACGTTGGTGTGGCACTTTAGTTTATACCGATATCCCTTATGGTGGAACAAGGAGAATATGGGTCTTCTAAGGGGTCATTAAACACCAACTGACCTTAGAACCTATAATTGACCAACTTGGCCATAGAAAAGTAGCAGTATGCTACACTCATTGAGACCAAACTCTCGCGATGATTCCGGCTGCAAGAAAAGGTTGCCAAACTAGAATTATGACCTATCGAGGGTGGTCAGTGATATTGAGATCCTCTAGAACCCGATTACTATTCCTGGGACAGGTTTGAACCAACTAAACTGAAAGACGGTAATACCTAAACTCCTTGCCAGCCTGAAATCTAAGGGGTATCTGTGTGATTTCTTTGCCCTTACCATGTTTGCTATCTGTGAATACTTGTGGTGTATTTCTATCATGACATCATGCATCATAAAATTGCATGCATATTGCATTGGATTAACCCATTTCAAAGACAGAGAGGATTCATCTTTGTTCTGTTTTGTAGGTCATGGCACCTATGCGTAGAAACACTATTCGGATCAGATTTGTACAAATTACTACTCAGCTTAAAGATTTGGTTGCGAAGGTTCCAGACACTTCTTCCTTTATCAGAAGACATGGTCACCTCCTTGGTTTGGTCACTTCCATATTAGATGAATAGATGACGAGTGTTTTGTGCCAACTCTTTGATCCATTGTACCACTGCTTCACTTTTCTAGACTACCAATTGGTCCCTACTCTGGAGGAGTTCTCTGATCTACTTGGTATCTCTATTCTGGAGCAGACCTCATTTACAGATTGGGAGAAAATCCTTAGGCCGGAAGAGATTGCTTCAGCCCTCCATCTGACAAAGGCTGAGGTGATGTCTAATTGGGAAACCCGGAGTGGGACAAAAGGCTTCTTGACTAAGTTCTTGGTTGATCGGGCTAATCAGTTTTGGGACAGTTTGGATTTTTAAGCATTCGAGGATGTCCTGGCTCTTCTCATTTATGGTTTGGTGTTGTTTCCTAACTCAGATTCTTTCGTTGACGTGAATGCGGTGAAGATTCCCATGTCCCATAATCCTGTGCCCACTCTCTTGGGTGACATTCTACACTCTCTTTATGCCCGTACTACTCGGAAACGGGGAACCCTTATGTGTTGTGCACCATTGTTGGCGAGGTGGTTTATTTCTCACCTCCCCAAATCAGTTTTGAAGAACAAGGAAGGCATGGGTTGGGCCTACAGAATTATGTCTCTTGCTCACACTGAGATTATCTGGAGCACTAAAGACATGGAAGATGTAGCTATTATTGATCGCTGTGGGGAGTACCCTAATGTTCCATTGCTGGGAATTCGAGGAGGGATTACCTATAATCCTTGTTTGGCCTTACGTCAGTTTGGGCGAGCTACGAGGGACGGACCTCATGAGTTGCTAATGTCGAGCATTGTCTTTGACTTCCAAGGGGATAGTGAGGAGCATCGCCGCAGGTTCATACGAGCTTGTGACAGGGTGCACCGGTATGATCCATATTAGTTAGGGATGAAGACCTCTCTTCCGATGGAATTGTATCTCCGATGGGTTCATATACGTGCTCAAAAGTTGGGAATGCCGTACGAAGTTGTCTTGCTTGTGATAGTTGAACATGCTGATGAAGAAGGGGTTCCACCTACCATCCTCCACCCACACATGCCTACCGACATTGAGGCATTAAAGAGGTCTTGGATGTAGCTAAGAGAGGAACATGATACTTACAGAGAAAAGTATCACGAACAAGAGCGGAAGATTCTAAAGCTTACAAGACAGTTGGAGAATGAGAAGGTCCTCAACGACTATGTCAGCACAGGAGGAAAGCGACCATGGGAGCGCTGATGTCTTTTGTTATTTCTAGTTTTGAGTTACTTTCAGTACTTCTTTTTGTAACGCCTTAAAGGCATTTATTAAACATTGTTTCAAGTTTATCTAATAAAAGTGTGTTTCATTTTGGTTTACGAATTTGAATCTCTCGACGTCTTTGAAATCATATCATACGCATTTCATTCCATGCACCTCATCACAGGTACCCATTATAGGTCTCTTATCTTCTTCGCTGTTTATTTCAGCACATCATGTCTTCTGAAACATCAACTGATCAAGCCATCAAAGCTCTGCAAGCTCAGAACGCCCAGTTCCAGGAAATGTTCATGAACTTGGCTAAGGGTCAGCAAGATTTGAATAGTCTTATCTTGAAGGATAAGAAGAAGAAAAAAAAGAAGAAGAATACGGTCCTACTGAATATGGGTCGCAGATTCTGAAACAATTTGCGAGAAGAGATTGATCTAACTCACTCATCTGGAGGGGGAGAGAATCAGGAAGAAAGGAGGGCTCCTAGCCGTATGGTTTCTGACAACGAGACTGACTTTGACGAAGACCAGTATCCTTCGGCTGAGGATAGGTATAAGCAACTCGAAGACCCGTTAAGCGCAATGGAGGTCCAGAAAGTCCCTGGTATGGACTTCGGAGATTTGGGTTTGTCATCTGGGGTGGTGATTCCCCACAAGTTTAAAGCACCAATCTTTGCTAAATACGACGGGGTCTCCTGCCCAAAGCTACACCTTCATTCGTATGTTAGAAAGATCCAGTCATACACTGCTGATAAGAACCTCTGGATCCACTTCTTTCAAGATAGTCTTTAAGGGACTCAACTTGAATGGTTTTACCAGCTGGAAGGAGCTAGTATCCGTAATTGGGAAGACCTTGCCGTTGCTTTCTACAAGCAGTACCAATACAATGCCGACCTCGCTCCCACGCGTACCCAACTTCAGGGTATGTCTATGGGTGCGGGCGAAGGTTTCAAAGACTACGCTCAGAAATGGAGGGACCTTGCTGGAAGAGTGCAACCCCTGCTGGCTGACAGGGAATTAGTAGATATGTTTCTGGGGACTTTGTCTGGTCCATATTTTAACCATCTGATTGGAAGTTCATCGTCTGGGTTTACTGAGCTGATTATGATCGGGGAAAGAGTTGAGGCTGGTATCAAGAGTGGTAAGATACAGAAGGGTGCTTCATCAAGTACCGAAAAGAAGCCTTTTAAGAAGGAATCCAACGTTGTTTACAGCTCAAAGATCCATAATAGACCTGAGCGCCGCCAAGCAGTCAATGCAGTTGTTATATCAAGACCTGTTGTTCCCTCGCAACGCAACAATCAACCAAGAACCGAGAGGCCGCGAAGACAATTCACTCAGCTCCATATGACCCTGTCTCAGATTCTACCGCAGTTGTTAAAGACCAACTTGGTGATTCCGAAGGAAGCCCCGAAGAATCCCAATACAACATCACCGATGTACAATCCGAACGCCCGTTGTGTTTTTCATTCCGATAGCCCGGGGCATGATACGAATGACTGCTGGGTCCTGAAGAATAAGGTACAGGATTTGATCGATGCTAAGGAGATTGAGTTCGAAGCGCCGGAAAAGCCAAATGTCATAACGGCTCATATGCCAAAACATGATGCGGGAGTGAATGCTATTGGGGATGATGAAGAAGAGTTTGACATTGACAGCTGGATATACCCGACTACTGACGGTGGACTAAGCAACTAGACGACAAAGGATTCTATGCCCGTTTATTTTATTACCTAGTAATGAGACTTTTGTTTTAAGTTCGTAACAGATGATTTTTGAACTTTACGGCCCGATGCCTTACCCGAGGCACCGTGACTTTGTTTGTGAGGGCTTGATATTTGTCATCTCCATATATCATTAATAAAAGCATTGGACGTTTCTTGCATTTCAAATTCTGTGCTCCTTATTTTTCTTTTTATCTTGCAAAAAAACTATTTTACACACACTCACATATATAGGTCTACATCCACTCTGGATCCCACTGATAACGACTCTGCTACTGCCAGTTATGACTTCGAAAGTCCGATCAACTTAGCCAAAGATGAAGGTGAAGATGATTGCGAAGTGCCTGGTGAACTTGCTAGACTGTTACTTCAGGAAGAGAGGGCCATACAGCCGCATGAAGAGCCAGTGGAAACAGTGAATCTGGGTACAGGGATAGACAAGAAAGAGGTGAAGATCGGTGAAAATCTGGAGCCTAGTGTTAAGCAACGACTGATTCAGATGTTACGTGACTACGTTGAGATCTTTGTCTGGTCTTATGAAGATATGCTTGGGTTGGATACCGATATTGTGGTTCACCGATTGCCTACCAAGGAAGACTGTCCTCCAGTGAAATAGAAAGTCTGCTGAATGTGCCCATAGATGTTTGAGAAAATCAAGGCTGAAGTGATAAAGCAGTTTGACGCTGGTTTTATAGCAGTTACTTCTTACCCACAGTGGGTGGCCAACGTGGTTCATGTGCCGAAGAAGGATGGTAAAGTGAGAATGTGTGTTGACTATAGGTGTTGTACCCCAAAATTTTCCCTCCCATAATCTTCAAAGTTTTGACAAGAATCATCCACAATTGGTTCAAGTTTACTCAAGGGCCACACAGTCAAACCATCCTCCTAAGCCAGTCAAACTAGGGTTTTGGTTCTTGCAAGGAAATTGAAGTTTTCAAGAGCTCAATCAAGTCTCCTATGCCTATAAACATTGTCAAGCACCTACATGTCAAGTTTCAAGGCTCACAAGGTCAAGTTGCACAGTCAAAAACCCTAATTGCTCAATAGTCAACTGTAGGGGCAAAATGGTCATTTGGCAGTCAAAAGTCAAAAATTTTGGTCAAAATCTTATTTTGAGGCCACAAACATCATTTGATCAATGCTTGATCATGATTCTCAAAAGTATGGCTCAAAAAGTCTCAAGATGCAAAAGTTTCTATTTTTGGACAGTTGAAAAGTCAACTGTAACTTGACCAAGGCATAACTTTTTCATGGTTCATAAGAAAAATCCCATCCAATGCTCATCTTGAAGGGGAAGACATTTCCTACAACTCATATTCACACTCCAAGTCCAAGAAATGCTCTCACAAAAAGTTATCAATTTCAACATTATAGGTCATTTTCAAAAGTCAACAAAAAGGGACTTTAAGTCAAAGACCATAACTTGAGATTGGTAAATCAAAATGACATGGGACCAAAGACATTGGTTAGAGGACTTCAAGACCTTTACAAAATGTCCAAGAACATGATCAAAGCTTAAAAATTGAGCAAGATATGCATTGGAGAAGTTGGGAAATTTTTGTGAAATGGCCAAAATCATTTATCCTTGAAATTTCATTTTTGACAAAAGGGACCCACTTTTTCCACTTGAATTAACTTGGCCATGCTTCCCACGTGTCCCACCTTTTATTTCAATATTTAAAATCATTTTTTTCATTTTTATTAGATTTTATTGGATTTAATTCATTTTAAATCCTTTAAAATCAAATAAAAATCAAAAAGTTTAATTAAAAGGGATATTTGGTCTTAACTAGCTTTGACTAATCATTATGCAACTTCCCAATTTCGTTTCAAGGCCAAATGGAGCAATATTTCAAAAATTGGTTCAAAAAGGAAAGTTTGTTAAGGGAGTTTATGTTAAAATCTCAAGCTTGAATGCATGGTATGATGAGCCTTAATGTTGATCAGGATCACCTACATAACCTAGAGAAAACTATCACAAGGCATAAGAAAAAACGAGAGAGAGAGGCAGCCAAGAGAAACTTCTTTTCAAAAATTCCAAAGAATTGCACCAAGATCGAATTCAAGAACTCAGCCATCCACAAGGCTTCTCACCCATCCTATCGTGATCTACAGGAAAGATAAGGTATAAACACACTCTTTTCATGTAACCATGCATACTGAAACTGTAGCTATATGAACATCCATTTTGCAGAATTTCCATGGATCGTATTTCTGATTATGGCTTGATTTAATCCCTACTAACCATACCTTTGAGTTCCAGTGGATGTTTAGAGCAGGTCTGAGCTATCGCTGGGGATTTTTCATGGCCAAAACGTGAACCTCCATGGCTAGGGTTCAGTTTATGTAAAGCTTCGTTTTGATGGGGACAAACAATATTAAACTATGAAAACCTCACCATGAGAATCGCCATGCCCTAATTACTCGGTCTGGCTATTTTGTTTGCTTCATTTTTTCTGTTTTCGCAGGTTTGAGAATCACCCCCCTTTTGCTACAAAAGACAGGCCCATTTCTTTTTCCCTTTGAATTTATTTTCTTTTCTATTTTATTTTAATTTGCTTTTTATTAACAAAAATTAATTTTCATTTTATTTCAAAAAAATCACAAAATATTCTTACCCAAATAAATTTTAGATTTTTCTTTTTCTCTAAATTCAATTAATTAATTAGGACTTTTTTTTATTCTAGGAAACTCTAAATTATTTTGCAATATTAAAATTGATTAGATTTAATTAGGTCCTAATTGTTAATTTAATTAGTTTTATTTCTTAAAATAATAAAAATCAGGAAATCATAAAAGAGGTATAAAAATATTTTATTTAATCAATTAATAGTTCCATTTTTGTAAATAAAATTCAATAATTAATTTAGTTTTGATTTTAGGTTATTAACTTTAATGCTTTTTTTTTAATAATTAAAAAAATAAAAATAAAATAAGTCTTTAGCACATTTTTATCTTTTTAAATAAATATTTTTTTCTTATTATAATTATTATTCACCATTAATTAATTTTGTAAATACTTGTGATTAACCAATTAGATTTAAATTAGGTTTAACTTAGATAATTTTTTCTTTAATAAACTAAAAAACAATTAGAACTAGAATTATTTAACTTTTAATTCCATTTTAATTTTCTTTAATTTCCATAAATCCAAAATAAATAAAAAATATGTCCTTTCCTTTATTTAACTTAATTAATTAATAAATTCATTTTAACTTCTTTAAAGGGTCCAACGCCCTCACATTCGATTATATTTTCTTTTCGCGCATTTCATTTTATTTCTTTTTTATGAATGTAATGTATTTGCCCCAAAGCCCTGTAATAGTTAATTAGGCATTTACTTTTTGCATTTTATTTTAAATCGGGTCTTGGATTTATTTGGCGATGTAGACCCGCGCCTTTGTAATAGCATAGGACCTTTATCTTTTCCGCACTTTAAATTCCCGCACCTTTAACTGTTAACAATCACATGAAAGAATGAATGCCCAAAAATAAAATCAAAGCGTAGATCACCAATGCATGACAAGACAAATAATAAACTGAAAATGACACACAATTCACACACCACCCCTAGGGTACGCCTCACTGTTGCCTTGCCCCTCGAAAGGTGGTCATCAAGTATAGGACGTCTTAGTGAGTCCTTATGTTCCATTGATCTAGTTGCCTCGAATAAGTCGCCTCGGAACGGTCGCCTCGGAATAAAAGATCAATGGCATAAGGGTAGCTTCTAAGGTATCCTACTGTTGCTCTGGTGATCACACTGTTGCCTTGCCCCTCGAAACGTGGTCGTCGAGTACAGGACGTCTTAGTGAGTCCTTATGTTCCATTGATCTAGTTGCCTCGAAATAAGTTGCCTCGAAACAGTTGCCTCGGAATATAAAAGATCAATGGCATAAGGGTAGCTTCTAAGGTATCTTACTATTGCTCGGTGACCACACTGTCCCTAACCCTCGAATTGACCCGAACACCTCCAACGGTGGTGCTACCTACCTCTAAATGGTGGGATGACACTACCTTAAGGACATTTACA
Source organism: Vicia faba (assembly GCA_948472305.1). Classification (NCBI taxonomy): domain Eukaryota; kingdom Viridiplantae; phylum Streptophyta; class Magnoliopsida; order Fabales; family Fabaceae; genus Vicia; species Vicia faba. Next base: position 1,108,531,710 of record OX451741.1, read on the forward strand.
CAGCCTAATTCCTTAGGGTGGGTAGATAACTCGTAGATACTTGCTCTAATTCAAAACAAATCAAAAACTCTTTTCACACCGACACTTTTCAAAAAGCTTTCAAAACAACTTTTCAAACACTCTTGAGGACTGATACAAGAGTCGATCTGAAACTTTCAAAGAAACTTTTTCAAACCCACTCACCTTGAAAAGCAAACAAACATTTTGAAAACACAAGTGAGCAAGTATCTAAGAGCCCATGGATAACCATGGATAGAAAGGGTGCTAACACCTTCCCTTTCTATAAATCTACCTCCCGAACCGAGAACTGATCTCAATAAGGAATTTTTCCGTGCTTTTGTCCTTTCCATTTGGAGAAAATAAAAGACGGTGGCGACTCTTGCTTCCGCGACATTTCGCGAACCAGCGTTAAACAGTCAGTTCCAGATCCACCGATCACAAAACTGGCGACTCTGTTGGGGATGCTTTAAAGTGAGCTGTACCTTAGGACTAAGATCACTGTGTTTTCAATTGCTTTGACTTGTTTGCTTTAAATTGTGGGACTGTCTTGGGAGTTCTATAGATCCTAACCCGGATCTGGGGATACCTTCTTAGAAAGTAGCAACAAGGCTGTGAGGGAACTGTGCGGGGTATACCGACATGGTTGAAGCAGTCTACTACGTTGATGTGGCACTTTGGTGTGTACCGGTAACCCTTGAGTTCAATCAAGGAGAGTACGGGGCCTCCGCGTGGTGTCGTGAAGCATCAACAGACCTTAGGAACCTTAATTGAACCATCTTGGCCTCTTTAGGGTAGTGAGATAACTACTTTGGTGTACTCCGAAGTCGGTTGATACTCGATACTACACTCAATTGAGGGTTGTTTTCTTGGGATATTTTGATTGCCAGTCAGTGGCTAAATCGAAACGATGAACAATGAAAGCAATCCAATGATATTGAGATCCTTAGAACCCGGTTACTTTGATAGGACAGGTTTGAGCCCACCAACTTCAAGAGGGTAATACCCAGACCCCATGCTGGCCTAAACTCTAAAGGCTTCTCTTGTGTGACTTGTGTGCCTTCCAACTTGACTACTTGCATGCTTGTTATCTGACACTTGAGTTTTCTTGCAGGTTTTGTTTATAGTCCTTAATTGGGACTCATAACAGGGTTTACTGAGTTTCTTGCAAGTTTTGTTTATAGTCCTTAATTGGGACTCATAACAGTGTTCACTGAGTTTCTTGCAGGTTTTGTTTATAGTCCTTAATTGGGACTCATAACAGGGTTTACCTACGTTACCCCATGCATAGCATAACATCATACCATTGCATACATCCCGCATAAGGACTAATCCATTTCAAGGATCTCAAGGGTCTGTGGTGCAGGTCATGATGAACCAACTGTCCAGCAAGGGGCAAAGGGGATTTATTTTCCTCTAGACAAGGTCGTCAGGGGCTATGACCCACTAGATATGGTGAGCCTTGACCCTTGAAGAAGGACTCTCGACAACATGAAGTTCCTTCAATCAAGTTACCAGTTTCCAACTCTAACAATTTTCTTGTTTACCCTGCGAGATCCTTGAAAACATTACATGCATATCAAACATGTCATTGCATTACAGGTACTCCTTTGACAGGTCACTTACCATCGTCACCGTTTATTTCAGCAATGGCTTCCCAACAAGATAACCAGGGTCTTCGTGCTCAAGAGACTCAGTTCAGGGAGATCTTCATAAGCCTATCCAAGGGGCAAGAAGAGTTAAGAACACTCCTCATGGGGAATTTGGCCAAGAACAGTGCTGAAGATGACAAGGACGAACGGCTGAAACGTATACAAGCTGAAGTAGATACATTGAAAACCCAGAAGTTGGGGCAAAGGGCTCTTATCCAAGGTCTATCTCGGGAGCAAGAAGAGTTGAGGACCATGATCAGTCAGCTCCACCAAGAGAGACACCATATGAAGCAACCTGCCCAAATCAGGGACCAGGTCTTTGATCAGCTTCCAAGAGGACAAGAACCTGGCATGGTGAAGAATAGAACTCTCCAAATTGCTACTACCTCACAGGTCCAACTACAACCTCGCCCAGAGCAACAGGTTGATCTGAGTAGGCCAAGCAGGTCCAAGAGGCAGTTCACCCAACTCAACATGCCTCTGTTTCAAGCACTGCAACACCTGCTGAGGTTGAATCTGATTACATTAAGGGCTCCTCCCCGGAACCCCAACATCTCTGCTCCTAACTATCATCCCAACAAAAGGTGTGCATATCACTCTGATAGTCCTGGACATGACACTGCCGACTGCTGGGCTCTAAAGAACATGGTCCAGGATCTGATTAATGAAGGAGTAGTGGATTTCACCCAAGTGGGTCAAGCTGAGGTCTTCTGCCATCCCTACAAGATGCACCAGTTGAAGTAACGAGTCCTAAGACTAGAAGACTTTTGTTCATTAGAATTTTTCAAGTTGTAATTTTCTTTTGATTGTTCAAACATTTGTTCATGTTAAATGTTGTTATTTCATTAATGCATCGCATATGTCTGTTTTGAAGCAATATATTCGTATTCACTATATGCAAATTATTTTCATATTTTTTCTGATGATCAACGCTCGATTAATAATGCTAAGCCTCTTGAGGGAGGATGACGAAAACGATACCACAATCTACAGTATGCTTTTGAACAGACCCCGCTGATGAGGTACAGGCATTGTTTCAATTCCTAAACACTGGAGTTATAAGGAAGATAATCCCTCGACAACCCCTCTGAGCCAAAGAAGTAGGAGTTTTTTTCTTTTCGAAATTTAAAACCTTTAATCATAACCTGGGGCAGGGTAGTTCTCTCATTTGATCCAAGTGCATAACGAATGGCACCAAAGAGGTCCTTACAAAACAAAGAAAGACAGTGATGGTTCCGAATAATCAATAGAGAAAGGCAGTCATTACCAAAACAAAAAAAAACTAAAACCCAATAAGTCAAAACCTATGAAGGAGACTTACAAAACTGGGGCATCCCGCTGACTGTAATCACAAAAGAACAGTTCAGGCAAAAAAAGGGATAACAAAAAAAAAAGAGGACTTACAAACCCTCAATAACAAAAAGGAATGACTGCCTATTCAGAATAAATCATCAATATCTGAACCATCATTGGAACGTCAGGACAAAGATTCAATCAAGGTCTAATGCACGATCAACTGAGCTTAGGTTTGAAGAACATCACGAAGAACGGGTGGGTACAAATAAAATTTGAGCCTTTATCCTTTGTTTCTTAAACCGTGAGCTAGGCTACGTCATAACCCTTAAAAAGTCCTAGCTGAAGCATGGGTTAGTTCGAAAGCATACTGTTACGAAAGGTATCCTGACTCCTTAAGGCTTGCAATAAAATACGGAGTTGACATCACGTTTTACAAACATTCATTTGTTTTATGAAAAAGAATGCATTTTCAAAATCTTCAAGACAGACATAGGCTTTGCATTTTTAACATAACTTTGTTTGCATATGACTCTTTGTTTGAACAGCATAGAAATTCGCGCGATGAATGCCTAATGAACAGAAGCACTTCCAATCAAGGGGCATGATATGATCATGGTCTATTATCTGGGGCAGTCCAATCAAGATTCGGAGAATCTCTCAAAGGCCAAACATCCTGGGGCAAATCTCCGCCCGAGTCACTTGGGGCATTCCAACAATGAATCTTGCCTGATCAAACACCTTCTGGTGGCATGACAAAACACTTCTAACAGGGGTAACTCCCTACATTCTGAGAGCGTGGATATAGTCGAAAAGAATACTACGCATAATCAAAGACCCGCTAGGTTGACATACCTAGGCAAAAATTAGGGCTTCCCGGCGAACCAAAAGGGTTCGGGCAAAATAAGGGATGAAATGAAAAATCTGTGCACCCGGCAAGTCGAAAACCTGAAAAGGCGACTTGAGTAAAAATGGGTATCCCGGTGGACTGAAAACCCGAAAGGGCGGTCCAGGCAAAAGTTAGGGATCAAAGCGTACGACTATGTCCTGTCATCTCGTCACTTGCCTACCAGAAGAAGGTTGGTCCATCAACAACTATCAGCACTTCACAGATCTTCCTCTCCCACATTAGAAACAGGGGCAATAAAGAGTTGTCTAAGCGATCTAATTGTTCCGTCCACCAAGGTACCAAGGTGAGTTCGGCTGAAGAACATAACCAGTATATCTTAATTCCCCAGAGAGTGAGTCAGCAAGTCAATGCACTCTCTCCAAGCTATATTATCAAACCTTAGGGAAGTTGGGTATCCTCCAGCAGATCTCAACATTCCCCAGCAATATACATGCATTCTTAACAAGCATCCCTGATAGTCTTGGTCTAAAGATTGTTCCCCGGCGGTAGATCAAACATTTAGTGGAGTCACTTCCCCAATATAGTTCAAAATATCCCCAGGAAAGTCCAATCCAGTTTCCCCAGGAAAGTTGGAGTCCATCTCCCCAAGCAGTAAGCTTATCCCCAGTAGATTCTGTAAGCTTATCCCCTACAAAGCACGAACGCGTCTCCCGGCTTTATTCAAAGGTTATGCTCCACCAGAGCTTATAACTGGGTTATCCTCAGCCAAAAGCCACAGAAAGATCATCCTCGGAGAAGTCTTCTTATCCCCAGCGGAGTCTATTAAAACTTCCAATATAACGACGGTATCCCCAGCGAAGTTACTACCAACATCTCAAACAAGAGTACCTCTCTCCCCACAAAGTATTGTTCCCCAGCCAGATCGCTAGAATAATTTTCTCCCCGCAGAGTAATCCATTCGCCAAGTTTATCCCCCAACGGAGTCATCTTCTCCTACCGGTATCCTTGCAGCCATCACTCCCCAGTGGAAACAGAGAATGCTATTCACATCAGCCCAGGATTTGACTTCCCGGCATCCGTCAAGGATTTGTTTCCTAAGACGAAAACATACATTCATAAACAACACATCTTCATACATTATAGCATGCATATATGCATCATGAACATACCATCTCATTCATTCTGAAAGCATCTCGCACGTCATACATCATGACATCACATTCAACTAACGTTTTGTCTTTTCAGGACAAAAGTTAATGCAAAGATAACTGCTATCAACTGTCGTGATTCCAGATCTGATTCCTGTATCTTGCCAGGGAGTATCTGTTGACAACTACAGTACCAGACTCGATTCCTGTATCTTGACAGGGCACATCTGAAGAGTTCGAAGATCCGATTCCTGTATCTTGCCAGGGAGTATCTGTTGACGACTACAGTACCAGACTCGATTCCTGTATCTTGACAGGGCACGTCTGAAGAGTTCGAAGATCCGATTCTTGTATCTTGCCAGGGTGTATCTGTTGACGACTACAGTACCAGACTCGATTCCTGTATCTTGACAGGGCACATCTGAAGAGTTCGAAGATCTGATTCCTGTATCTTGCCAGGGAGTATCTATTGACGACTACAGTACCAGACTCGATTCCTGTATCTTGACAGGGCACGTATGAAGAGTTCGAAGATCCGATTCCTGTATCTTGCCAGGGTGTATCTGTTGACGACTACAGTACCAGACTCAATTCCTGTATCTTGACAGGGCACGTCTGAAGAGTTCGAAGATCCGATTCCTGTATCTTGCCAGGGAGTATCTGTTGACGACTACAGTACCAGACTCGATTCCTGTATCTTGACAGGGCACGTCTGAAGAGTTCGAAGATCCGATTCCTGTATCTTGCCATGGAGAATCTGTTGACGACTACAGTACCAGACTCGATTCCTATATCTTGACAGGGCACGTCTGAAGAGTTCGAAGATCCGATTCCTGTATCTTGCCAGGGAGTATCTGTTGACGACTACAGTACCAGACTCGATTCCTGTATCTTAACAGGGCACGTCTGAAGAGTTCGAAGATCCGATTCCTGAATCTTGCCAGGGAGTATCTGTTTACGACTACAGTACCAGACTCGATTCCTGTATCTTGACAGGGCACGTCTGAAGAGTTCGAAGAGCCGATTCCTGTATCTTGCCAGGGAGTATCTGTTGACGACTACAGTACCAGACTCGATTCCTGTATCTTGACAGGGCACGTCTGAAGAGTTTAAAGATTCGACTCCTGCACCCAGCCAGGGCACGTCTACATAAAGATTTTGAAAGTCAACTCCTGTAACAGACCAGTTAATTTTCTTTCTTTCTCAGGTACGCAAGTTCTCGCTAAGGAATCTCTTACGCGATCGACACCTCCCGATGGCATCTATAAGCCCATCTCCACAATTATCCATCACAGTCCCAAATGGCATCTATAAGCCCATTCCCGTCATCACACTACTGATACTCTACTATGTGAGTGCAAATTTCTGGGCACTCTAGTGTTCAATCATCTTCCCCCCTCGGATCACGAAAGGCACACAAGCCAATCTACATCCTCAGGTCTAAGAAGATTGAACAGGGGAAACTGTTGTACCCCAAAATTTGCCCTCCCATAATCTTCAAAGTTTTGACAAGAATCATCCACAATTGGTTCAAGTTTACTCAAGGGCCACACAGTCAAACCATCCTCCTAAGCCAGTCAAACTAGGGTTTTGGTTCTTGCAAGGAAGTTGAAGTTTTCAAGAGCTCAATCAAGTCTCCTATGCCTATAAACATTGTCAAGCACCTACATGTCAAGTTTCAAGGCTCACAAGGTCAAGTTGCACAGTCAAAAACCCTAATTGCTCAACAGTCAACTATAGGGGCAAAATGGTCATTTGGCAGTCAAAAGTCAAAATTTTTGGTCAACATCTTGTTTTGAGGCCACAAACATCATTTGATCAATGCTTGATCATGATTCTCAAAAGTATGGCTCAAAAAGTCTCAAGATGCAAAAGTTTCTATTTTTGGACAGTTGAAAAGTCAACTGTAACTTGACCAAGGCATAACTTTTTCATGGTTCATCAGAAAAATCCCATCCAATGCTCATCTTGAAGGGGAATACATTTCCTACAACTCATCTTCACACTCCAAGTCCAAGAAATGCTCTCACAAAAAGTTATCAATTTCAACATTATAGGTCATTTTCAAAAGTCAACAAAAAGGGACTTTAAGTCAAAGACCATAACTTGAGATTGGTAAATCAAAATTACATGGGACCAAAGACATTGGTTAGAGGACTTCAAGACCTTTCCAAAATGTCCAAGAACATGATCAAAGCTTAAAAATTGAGCAAGATATGCATTGGAGAAGTTGGGGAATTTTTGTGAAATGGCCAAAATCATTTATCCTTGAAATTTCATTTTTGACAAAAGGGACCCACTTTTTCCACTTGAATTAACTTGGCCATGCTTCCCACGTGTCCCACCTTTTATTTCAATATTTAAAATCATTTTTTTCATTTTTATTAGATTTTATTGGATTTAATTCATTTTAAATCCTTTAAAATCAAATAAAAATAAAAAAGTTTAATTAAAAGGGATATTTGGTCTTAACTAGCTTTGACTCATCATTATGCAACTTCCCAATTTCGTTTCAAGGACAAATGGAGCAATATTTCAAAAATTGGTTCAAAAAGGAAAGTTTGTTAAGGGAGTTTATGTTAAAATCTCAAGCTTGAATGCATGGTATGATGAGCCTTAATGTTGATCAGAATCACCTACATAACCTAGAGAAAACTATCACAAGGCATAAGAAAAAACGAGAGAGGGAGGCAGCCAAGAGAAACTTCTTTTCAAAAATTCCAAAGAATTGCACCAAGATCGAATTCAAGAACTCAGCCATCCACAAGGCTTCTCACCCATCCTATCGTGATCTACAGGCAAGATAAGGTATAAACACACTCTTTTCATGTAACCATGCATACTGAAACTGTAGCTATATGAACATCCATTTTGCAGAATTTCCATGGATCGTATTTCTGATTATGGCTTGATTTAATCCCTACTAACCATACCTTTGAGTTCCAGTGGATGTTTAGAGCAGGTCTGGGCTATCGCTGGGGATTTTTCATGGCCAAAACGTGAACCTCCATGGCTAGGGTTCAGTTTATGTAAAGCTTCGTTTTGATGGGGACAGGCAATATTAAACTATGAAAACCTCACCATGAGAATCGCCATGCCCTAATTACTCGGTCTGGCTATTTTGTTTGCTTCATTTTTTCTGTTTTCGCAGGTTTGAGAATCACCCCCCTTTTGCTACAAAAGACAGGCCCATTTCTTTTTCCCTTTGAATTTATTTTCTTTTCTATTTTATTTTAATTTGCTTTTTATTAACAAAAATTAATTTTCATTTTATTTCAAAAAAATCACAAAATATTCTTACCCAAATAAATTTTAGATTTTTCTTTTTCTCTAAATTCAATTAATTAATTAGGACTTTTTTTTTTATTCTAGGAAACTCTAAATTATTTTGCAATATTAAAATTGATTAGATTTAATTAGGTCCTAATTGTTAATTTAATTAGTTTTATTTCTTAAAATAATAAAAATCAGGAAATCATAAAAGAGGTATAAAAATATTTTATTTAATCAATTAATAGTTCCATTTTTGTAAATAAAATTCAATAATTAATTTAGTTTTGATTTTAGGTTATTAACTTTAATGCTTTTTTTTTAATAATTAAAAAAATATATGAAAAAAATAAGTCTTTAGCACATTTTTATCTTTTTAAATAAATATTTTTTTTCTTATTATAATTATTATTCACCATTAATTAATTTTGTAAATACTTGTGATTAACCAATTAGATTTAAATTAGGTTTAACTTAGATAATTTTTTCTTTAATAAACTAAAAAACAATTAGAACTAGAATTATTTAACTTTTAATTCCATTTTAATTTTCTTTAATTTCCATAAATCCAAAATAAATAAAAAATATGTCCTTTCCTTTATTTAACTTAATTAATTAATAAATTCATTTTAACTTCTTTAAAGGGTCCAACGCCCTCACATTCGATTATATTTTCTTTTCGCGCATTTCATTTTATTTCTTTTTTATGAATGTAATGTATTTGCCCCAAAGCCCTGTAATAGTTAATTATGCATTTACTTTTTGCACTTTATTTTAAATCGGGTCTTGGATTTATTTGGCGATGTAGACCCGCGCCTTTGTAATAGCGTAGGACCTTTATCTTTTCCGCACTTTAAATTCCCGCACCTTTAACTGTTAACAATCACATGAAAGAATGAATGCCCAAAAATAAAATCAAAGCGTAGATCACCAATGCATGACAAGACAAATAATAAACTGAAAATGACACACAATTCACACACCACCCCTAGGGTACGCCTCACTGTTGCCTTGTCCCTCGAAAGGTGGTCATCAAGTATAGGACGTCTTAGTGAGTCCTTATGTTCCATTGATCTAGTTGCCTCGAATAAGTTGCCTCGGAACGGTCGCCTCGGAATAAAAGATCAATGGCATAAGGGTAGCTTCTAAGGTATCCTACTGTTGCTCTGGTGATCACACTGTTGCCTTGCCCCTCGAAACGTGGTCGTCGAGTACAAGACGTCTTAGTGAGTCCTTATGTTCCATTGATCTGGTTGCCTCGAAACAAGTTGCCTCGAAACAGTTGCCTCGGAATATAAAAGATCAATGGCATAAGGGTAGCTTCTAAGGTATCTTACTATTGCTCGGTGACCACACTGTCCCTAACCCTCGAATTGACCCGAACACCTCCAACGGTGGTGCTACCTACCTCTCAATGGTGGGATGGCACTACCTTAAGGACATTTACACAGCCTAATTCCTTAGGGTGGGTAGATAACTCGTAGATACTTGCTCTAATTCAAAACAAATCAAAAACTCTTTTCACACCGACACTTTTCAAAAAGCTTTCAAAACAACTTTTCAAACACTCTTGAGGACTGATACAAGAGTCAATCTGAAACTTTCAAAGAAACTTTTTCAAACCCACTCACCTTGAAAAGCAAACAAACATTTTGAAAACACAAGTGAGCAAGTATCTAAGAGCCCATGGATAACCATGGATAGAAAAGGTGCTAACACCTTCCCTTTCTATAAATCTACCTCCCGAACCGAGAACTGATCTCAATAAGGAATTTTTCTGTGCTTTTGTCCTTTCCATTTGGAGAAAATAAAAGACGGTGGCGACTCTTGCTTCCGCGACATTTTGCGAACCAACGTTAAACAGTCAGTTCCATATCCACCGATCACAATAGGGATCTGAACAGGGCAAGCCCCAAGGATGATTTCCCTCTACCTCATATCGATGTTCTGGTTGACAACACCGCACAGCATAAGGTCTTCTCCTTTATGGACGGTTTCTCCGGTTATAATCAGATTAAAATGGCTCCCGAAGATATGGAGAAGACAACCTTTGTTACTCAATGGGGTACCTTTTGCTACAAAGTCATGCCTTTTGGATTAAAGAATGATGAGGCAACGTATCAGCGTGCCATGGTTGCTTTGTTCCATGACATGATCCATCATGAGATAGAGGTATACGTCGACGACATGATTGCAAGATCCCGGACTGAAGAAGAACATCTTGACCACCTTCAGAAGTTATTTGACAGGTTGAAGTTGTACAAGCTGAGGTTAAACCTGAACAAGTGCACCTTCGGGTGAGGTCTGGTAAACTGATGGGCTTCATCGTAAGTGATAAAGGTATTCAAGTGGAACCTACAAAGGTAAAGACTATACAGGAAATGCCAGCTCCCCGAATAGAAAAAGAAGTCAGAGGCTTTCTGGGACGTCTGAACTACATTGCTCGATTCATCTCACACCTGACTGCTACTTGTGAGCCAATCTTCAAGTTACTGAAGAAAGATCAAGTGGTAAGATGGAACGATGAATGTCAAGCCGCTTTCGAAAGGATTAAAGAGTATCTCCAAGAGCCACCTATTTTGATGCCTCCAGTTGAAGGGAGACCTCTAATCTTATACTTGACAGTACTCGATAATTTAATGGGGTGTGTGCTGGGGCAGCATGACGAGTCTGGCCGAAAAGAGCATGATATTTATTACCTTAGCAAAAAGTTTACCGACTGCGAGACCCGATACTCGTTGCTCGAGAAAACTTGTTGCGCTTTGGCATGGGCTGCTCGCCAGCTGAGACAGTATATGCTGACTCATACTACTCTATTGATATCAAAGATGGATCCAATCAAGTATATCTTTGAAAATCTTGCCTTGTCCGGAAGAATAGCAAGATGGCAGATGATCTTGACTGAGTATGACATTCAATACACAACCCAAAAAGCAATCAAGGGAAGTGTGTTGGCAGATCATTTGGCACATCAGGCGGTGGATGATTACCAATCTATGAACTTTGAATTCCCGGATGAGAATATCATGTTGGTAACTGATTGTGAGACACCTGGACCGGATGAAGGACCTGAGGAGGGATCTTGATGGTCTATGTACTTTGATGGAGCTTCGAACGCTTTGGGTAATGACATTGGCGCCGTGATCATATCTCCTGAAGGCTCTCATACTCCGTTCACCGCCCGACTATGTTTCAACTGCACCAATAATATGGCGGAGTATGAAGCATGCATCATGGGTCTTCGAGCATCTATTAACCTAAGGATTAAGTTCTTAAGGGTTTTCGGAGATTCTGCTCTCGTGATCAGTCAGATCAAAGGCGAGTGGGATACGAAACACCCTAATCTTATTCCTTACAAGGAGTATGTGTTGACTTTACTTCCACATTTCGAAGAGATCACCTTTGAACACTTCCTGAGAGAGGAGAATCAGTTGGCGGACGTGCTAGCTACGATGTCTTCTATGTTCAAGGTCAGATGGGACAATGAAGCTCCCCATATTATCATTGAGAGGTTGGACGAACCTGCACATTGTTGTGACATTGAGACTGAAGAGGCAACGGATAAACCCTGGTTTCATGAGGTGAAGAGGTATCTTGAAGCTCAAGAGTATCCCGAGGGTGCATCTGTTAATGATAAAAAGTTTCTGAGGAGGTTCACGACGAAGTTCTTCATCAGTAATGGTATCCTTTACAAGCGTAACCATGATTCAACCTTACTGCATTGTGTGGATAAGAATGAGGCAGAAAGGATTATGGTAGAGTTACACGAAGGTACTTTTGGAACTCATTCCAGTGGACACACCATGGCAAATAAAATCCTTCGGGCAGGACATTATTGGTCCATAATGGAAGCCGACTATTATAAGCATTCTCGGACCTGTCATAAGTTCCAAGTCTATGCTGATAAGGTGCACATACCTCCAGTACCTCTGAACGTCTTAACAACTCCTTGTCCTTTTGCAATGTGGGGCATTGACATGATCGGCGAGATCAGGCCTACTACATCCAACAGACATCGTTTCATCTTGGTAGCTATTGATTACTTTACGAAGTGGGTTGACGCAGCTTCCTTTGCTACCGTAACCAAGAACGCTGTGGCACATTTCATTCGGCACAATCTGATCTATCGATATGCTGTACCAGAGAGGATCATTACGGACAATGGTACAAATCTCAACAATAAGATGATCACCGAGCTCTGCAAGCTGTTCAAAATACAGCATCACAACTCTTCTCCTTACCGGTCGAAGATGAATGGGGCTATAGAAGCGGCTAATAAGAATATTAAGAAGATTATGCAGAAAATGACAGTGACATACAAAGATTGGCACGAGATGTTACCGTTTGCTCTTCATGGGTACCGTACCTCAGCGCGGACGTTAACAGGGGCAACACCCTATTCCTTGGTATATGGCATGGAGGCAGTCTCGCCCATTGAAGTTCAGATACCCTCTATTCGGATTATGAAGGATGCAGGTTTGAGCGAAGATGACTGGATTCAGACCCGGCTTGATGAGCTGAACTTAATTAACGAGAAGAGACTCACTGCTATTTGTCATGGTCAAATGTACCAAAAGCGGATGATCAAGGCATTTAATAAGAAAGTTAGACGACAAGAGTATCAAGTCGGAGACCTGGTTATCAAGCGCATCATACTGCCACAAGGTGATCCCAGGGGCAAATAGACCCCTACTTATGAAGGGTCATTTGTGGTTAAGAACATTTTCTTAGGAGGAGCTATGATTCTAACCACCATGGATGGTGACGACCTTTCTCACCTCGTCAATGCAGACATAGTGAAAAAATACTACGCATAATCAACGACCCGCTAGGTTGACTGGCCTAGGCAAAAATAAGGGCTTTCCGGCGAACCAAAAGGGTTCGGGCAAAAATAAGGGATGAAAATAAAATCTGTACACCCGGCAAGTCTAAAACCTGAAAAGGCGGCTTGGGCAAAAAAGGGTATCCTGGTGGACTGAAAACCCGAAAGGGCGGTCCAGGCAAAAATTAGGGATTAAGGCGTAACACTATGTCTCATTGGATCACCTACAACCAGACTTTGGTATCAACTATCAAGTTCGGACGACACTAATCAATCTAATCTACCTTCAACCAAGTAGAAAAGTGATGAGATGCTCGAGGACATAAGGGCAATAGTAGAGTTGGAACCCAGTGGGATTATTCACATAGCTATTTTGTTTTCACAAATTGTAAATTCTATTTGTTCGGCGACGTTCTCTTACTAGGACGTCAACCTCTTGTACAAAAAACGCCTATTTACAGGCCAAACTTCAAATCAATACAATTCATATTCAAAGAGATTTCAAACTGTTTTTTCTTTATATGTTTTGTTTTGCAAAGAACGTCCAATGTTCATTTTTGATATGTGCATTTGACATTAATTGCTGCTCATGAATATTTACATACGAAACAAAAGACGATTACTTGTAATATCAGAAACAGGGGCAATAAGATTTGTCCAAGCTTTACAGTTGCTCTATCCCCCAGGTACAAAGGTAGATTCAGCTGAAGAATATAGCTAAGGTATATTCACTCCCCGCAGAGCAAGAAAAGACAATGATGTTAGCTCTCCCCGGCTGAGACTCGCAACTGTGAATGAATCGGTAATATTCTCCCCAAGCAGAGTTTATCTACCATCAGCATTGAAAAGTCTTATTATCCCCGGCGGAGTATAAAATATCCCTAGTGGAATTTGAAAGTTTGTCCCAGCGCAGTCTGAAAAAGCTTCCCCATTAAAGTTTGGAGAATCATCCCCAGTAGACTCTGGAAGATTATCCCCAGTAGAGTCTAAAAGGTTATTCCCCGTGAAGTCGAAACTGAAAGATCATCCCCAGCGGAGTTCTTTCCTTTCACAAACAGGAATTCAATCCCCAACAGGATTCAGTATCACCAGCAACGGTAATTCATCCCCAGTGGAATTTATCGGTGGAATCCTCAGCAGAGCATCTCTTTCCCACAGAGTAATCTCCTCATCACTTTATTCCCCAACGGAGTTATCCTCTCCTGCAGGTTTATTCTCACAAATATCTTCATTCGCTACCCCCAACGGAAACGAAGAATTCAACTATTTTCTCTAGTAGCTACCCGAGATTAATTTTCCCCAGCTAAAAAAATTACATTTCCATACATCATGACGCATGCATAAACGCATCATAAAACACAATCTCATTTATTTTAAGAACATCATTGCCTGATACATATCTTGCATTACATACAACTAATCTTTAACTTTCAGGAAGGATGCAGTTAAGTTCTCATAAAATTCAAAGTTTTGAAGCTTTTACCTCAGTCGAATTATTGATAAGTTCTTAAATCTCAACAGAGTTTTCTTAGTTGAATTATAGACAAGGTCCTAAATCTCGACAAAGTTCCTCCGTTGAATTACAAACAAGTTCCTAAATCTCAGCAGAGAAGTTTTCTCAGTTGAATTACGGGCGAGTTCTTGAATCTCGATGAAGATGTTTACCTCAGTCGAATTACTGACAAGTTCTTAAATCTCAACAGAGTTTTCTCAGTTGAATTACAGACAAGGTCCTAAATCTCAACAAAGTTCCTCCGTTGAATTACAAACAAGTTCCTAAATCTCAGCAAAGAAGTTTTCTCAGTTGAATTACGGGCGAGTTCTTGAATCTCGATGAAGATGTTTCCCTCCAGTCGAATTACTGACAAGTTCTTAAATATCAACAGAGTTTTTTTAGTTGAATTACAGACAAGGTCCTAAATCTCGACAAAGTTCCTCCGTTGAAGTACAGACAAGTTCCTAAATCTCAGCAGAGAAGTTTTCTCAGTTGAATTACGGGCGAGTTCTTAAATCTCAACGAAGATGTTTCCCCAGTCGAATTATTGACAAGTTCTTAAATCTCAACAGAGTTTTCTCAATTGAATTACAGACGAGGTCCTAAATCTCGACAAAGTTCCTCCGTTGAATTACAGACAAGTTCCTAAATCTCAGCAGAGAAGTTTTCTCAGTTGAATTACGAGTGAGTTCTTAAATCTCAATGAAGATGTTTCCCTCCAGTCGAATTACGGACAAGTTCCTAAATCTCGACACCTTAGTTGAATTACGGGCAAGTCCCTAAATCTCGACACCTCAGTTGAATTACGGGCAAGTTCCTAGGTCTCGACACTTCAGTTGAATTATGGGCAAGTTCCTAAATCTCGACACCTCAGTTGAATTACGGACAAGTTCCTTTCCCTCAACAAAAATCAGACTTCCCCATCGGAATCTTCCTCAACAGCAGGTATGCAAGCTCTCGCTAAGGAATCTCTTATGCGATCGACACTTCTCCAAATGGCATCTGTAAGCCCATTCCCGACATCACAAAGCAACTACCACTTCATGCGAGTGCAAATTTCTGGGCACTCTTGTGTTCAATCCTCTTCCACCTTCGGATCACGAAAGGCACGAAAGCCAATCTACATCCTCAGGTTTAAGAAGATTGAACAGGGGAAGCTGTTGTACCCCAAAATTTCCCCTCCCATATTTCTCAAGATATTGCAAGAAAAATCTCCAAGTTGCTCAAGGTTGCTCAAAGATTGACCAGACAAGCTTTCTCATAAGGCAGTCTATCCCAAATTAGGGTTTCACATTGAATCAAGATCCTTGAGTCCAAATGACCTCAAGTGATCCCTAATGTCCTAATATGTTCTCAAGATCATCCATGTCAAGTTTCAAGCCTTGCAGAGGAAGTTTGCTCAGTCAATTGCTCAAAAGGTCCAAAAATCGACTATGTTAGGGCAAAAGTCAACTGTGACCCAAATACAGTCAAACATCAAGATTTTTTGTCAACATTCTCATTTTGAATGATATTTCATCATTTGATCAATGGTTGATCATGATTCATAAAGGATTGCTCACAATTCATCAAGATTCAAAAGTTGCTAAATTAGGGTTTTGTAGGAAAAGTCAACTCAACTTTGACCAAGCATAACTTTCTCATACTTTATGAGAAATGACCTATCCAAATCTCATTTTGAAGAGGATGAAATTACCTACAATCCATCTTCATACACCAAGATTAAAAAATGCACTCACAAGAAGTTATGAATTTTGACATTATAGGTCATTTTTGAAAGTCAACAAAAACATCTTTTTTGTCAAAGCTTCTAACTTGAGAATGGAATATCAAAATGAGATGATACCAAAAGGGTTGGTTAGAATACATCTCAATATTTCTAAAAAGTCCAAGATCACTTCCAAAAGTTCAAAATTGAAGAAGTTATGCATTGTTGAAGTTGTACTTTTTTGCAAAATTGCCAAAAGTCAACTATCACCAAAGCTTCAAATTTTGCCAAATGGACCCATTCTTTTTCACTTATTTTGAGTTTGCATTATTGCCCACGTGCTCTAGCTTTAGAAATGTGTCCATATCACATTTTTATTAATTATTTTGATTTTTATTTGAATTAATTTGATTTAAATCAAATAAAATCAAATAAAATCCAAAGCATTGATACCAATGGATTTTTTGACTGTTTCAGGCTTTAATCACAGCTAGCAAACCATTCCCAATTCGTATCAAGGCATAAGGGTACACAAATATTGAAATCAAGCCAAAATTTGAAGGTGGTAAAAGAAGATCAAATCAAATATTCAATCATCAATGAAGGAAGATTTGGACAAAGTTTGTTACCCTAATACACTGAGCAATACATAAAGGTCGTGTGCATGCAAGAATCAGGGTTAGAGAGCAATTCTAGAGGCAGAACAAAACTTGCAAAAACAAGGAAAAAGTGTGGGATCGAAATCAAGGTTAGAGGTCGTTTCAAGACTTGAGACTTGTCTCAGTCGATTCCTGGCCATCTCCAGAAGTGAAACCAATCACAACCACGCGTTTTCCAGCTTCCCAAAGCTCTGTAAGTCTCACGCGAGGTAGCCCTATTCTTGGTTTCGTATCTCAGAAATTAGGCATTGTTATAACGAAATAATTGCATATTTGTAATCACCACATCATTTACAAGCTTTTGGCATCATTTGGTTTTGTTTATCTGACTTGTAGCAAGATCCACCATTATTAGGGTTTTGTTCTTGTTTTTGGGGTTTCTTATTTCAGGGATAATTGGCCCCAAATATGGGCATGGTTGTGATCAGTGGGTTGAGACGAACTCAACCATGTTCTTAGAATGCGTTTATATGGCCTGGAGAAGATTTTAGGATGAAGCCACGGTTTTAGCTGCAGATAAAAATCCGCAGGTAAAAGTTGCAGATCCTCAAGGACAGGGACGAACTCGTATCATCCATCTATTGGCCGATACAAAATAATCGTGCGTTTTTTATTTTTCTGGCAATTGAATTCGTTTTTATATAATATATTATGCTTGCATTATTATAACAAAAACAACAACGCGCTCCAGTGGCAGCCACATTGGCCTTAAGGACCCAAAGGCTGGAGGTCAGGGGTTCGATCCCTGCCTCCAGCATATTGCATTTTCTTGTTATTTTACAGGAAATCATGTGTATGCTTAAGCTTGAGACCTACCATAGACGCTCACCATCAAAGCGCCAGATGGCCAGATCTGGTGGCCAAATCTTGAGGGCACACCATGGACTCAGCCAACGCGCGTGTATTGGATCACAAAAGTCCAAACGGATCAGCTTAATGGGCCAACAAAACTGCTTTCCACACCCTCCAAATAAGGCCCATTTTCTCTCCTTTTCTTTATTTTGTTTATTTAATTTAATTTCTTTTTTTATTTAATTTATTTTCTAACCAATAAACAAATTTCCTTTTTTTTATCAAAAATCACAAAAAATATTTTTATCCAATAAAATTTTAGAATTCTTTTTTTATTAATAAATACTAATGAATTAATTAGAATATTAATTAGGAAACTTTAATTTATTTTTGTAAATAAATAAAATTAATTAGAAATCATTAGGTTTTAATTCATTTAACTATTTTTATTTTCTTTCTTAAAATAATAAAAACTCCAAAAACAGGTCATTAATTATTTTTTCCATTTAATTAATTTGATTTCTAATTTTTTATTTAATTTAGGACTTAAATTCTTTTCTTAAATAAAAAACAACAAAAAGGGCATTTTCTTTTAAAGGGTCAAAACCCTAATTAATTCGATTTAATTTCACAATCGCGCTTTATTTTCTTTATCCAATTAATGTATCTACTTATGATATGTAATAATTAATTAGGACATTTAATTATTTTACCGCTTTATTTTATTTTCAAAGGGTTGCTTTTGGCGATGTAAATACCCGACGCCATGTAATTTAATTTCCGCACCTTTAATTTCTGCAAATTATACAATTGTTAGATGTTTGATAATAGGGTTTGCATGACAAGACTGAATGCTTAATCTTAAAATCAAATTAGATCACCCTTAACACGTGTAAAGATAAAAATAACTGAAAATGACACACTCGCACATGCGCAATCTTAGGGTACACCCCACTTGGTTGCCTTCATAAACGGTCATTGAGTATATGTCATTTTAGAGGTCGTCCTCTTGTCTAGAAGATCATAGTCGCCTCAAAACGATTGCCTCAGATATTGTTGCCTCAAACAAATGATCTAAGACATTAGGGTTACCGCTAAGGCGTCCTAACATTGCTTTAGTGACCGTAAGTCCCTCATTCAAATTGGCCCTCAAACTCTAACGACGATGCTACCTACTCATTAATAGTGGGATAGCATTGTCTAAAGGAAATTAGCATAGAACGATTCCTTTTTCGAGTAGGTAGATAGTTCTTAGATACTTGCTCATCCAAAATAAAACAAATTTTTTGCACTTACACTCCTTTTCAAACAAAGTTTTCAAAAACACTTCATTACACTCTTGAGGACAGAAGCAAGAGTTAAATCGAAGTTAAAACAAAAACTTTTCAAAACCCACAAGCACAAAGAAAACATTTTGAAAATGATGAGCAAGTACCTAAGAGCCTGTAGATAACTACGGATAGAAAGGGTGCTAATACCTTCCCTTTCTATAATCTATCCCCCGTACTCAGAAAATCTCGAAAAAGGAATTTTTCTGTGCTTTTTTCCTTTCCTTGTTGGATAAAATAAAAGTCGGTGGCGACTCTTGCTTACCGCGACATTTTTCAAAAACAAACGCAAAACGCAAACCAGCATTCCAAAAAACAATCAGTTCTTCCCATTGTATCACACATAGAACTTAGACGGTCTTCTAGCTACTTGTATCTATCCTCAGTAGGAGGATATTGCTCATCATCATAATCAGTATCATTGTCAGAGACTGCAGGACTAGGGTCCTTTTCCTCTTCTTGGTTCTCCCCGTCTTTGGATGAAGAGATCAGATCAGTTTGATGCTCCAAACTTTCTCCAAACCTTCTGCCCATATTCAGAATACAAACCTTCTTCTTTTTCTTCTTCTCTTTCAGAATGAGGGTCTTTAGATCCTCTTGCCCCTTTGCCAGACTGATGAACATCTGCTGGAACTGGGCGTTGTGTCTGAAGATCTTTGATGACTTGATCGGAAGACATTTCTGCTGAAATAAACAGCGAAGAAGATGAGAAACCTGTAATGGTACCTGTAATGATGCGTATGATAATGGGATGCACATGTAATGATTTCAAAGACTTTGGGAGATTTAAATTTGCAAACCAAAATAAACAAAACTTTATTAGCTTAAATTTGAAAGTTTCAACATGCCTTTAAGGCGTTACAAGGAAGTAAATAAAACAAATCTAAACTTAGAAAAGAAAAAATCAAAAGTCCCATGGACGCTTTCTCTTTGTGCTGATATAGTCATTGAGCACTCTTTCTTCCTAGATCTTCCTGGTGAGCTTTAAAACCTTCCTCTCTTGCTCGTGGAACTGTTCCCTGTATGTATCTCGCTCATTCTTCAGTTGAATCCAAGACCTCTGTAACTCCTCAAGATCAATGGGCATGTAGGGATAGAGAACTGTGTAAGGAATACCGTCTTCAGTAGGGGTTCCACAATCACTAGTAACACTGCCGCATAAGGCATCATAAGCTTCTGGGAACAAGATCGGACCCATTGGAGGTAAGGCTGCATAGGAAGGGAAGTCTTTGGTCCCAACTCATGGGGATCAGATCTGTTTACCATTCCCTAAGCTCGTATGAACCTCCGGCGATACCCCTTAACATCACCCTCATAGTCGAATACAATATCCTTGAGAAGTAACCTATGGGGACCGTCTCTTCGAGCACGACCAAATTGTCGCAAAGCTAGACAAGGATTGTAAGTTATACCCCCTCTGATACTAAGTAATTGGACATTAGGGTACCCCCCACAGCGGTCAATAACAAAAACGTCTTCCATAGCTCGGGAACACCAAAGAATATCCGTATGAGCGAGTGACATTATTCTGTGCGACCAACCCAAACCTTCTTCGTTCTTTAGTATAGACCTAGGGAGGTGAGAAATAAATTACCTCGACAACAACGACATGCAGCACATAAGAGTCCCTCGTGGTACGAGTATAGATAGCATGCAAAATATCTCCAAGCAAGGTAGGCACAAGGTTGTGAGAAAGGAAAATCTTGATAGCATTCGCATCTACGAAAGAGTCCGGATTAGGGAAGAGAACTAAACCATAGATAAGAAGAGCCAAGACATCCTTGAAAGCCTGAAAATCCATATCATCCCAAAATAGTTGAGCCTGGTGTGATCGGTGGATCTGGAACTGACTGTTTAACGCTGGTTCGCGAAATGTCGCGGAAGCAAGAGTCGCCACCGTCTTTTATTTTCTCCAAATGGAAAGGACAAAAGCACAGAAAAATTCCTTAAAGAGATTGCTCTCGGTTCGGGAGGTAGGTTATAGAAAGGGAAGGTGCTAGCACCCTTTCTATCCATGGTTATCCATGGGCTCTTAGATACTTGCTCATTTGTGTTTTCAAAAATGGTTTGTTTGCTTTTCAACTGTGGGTTTTAAAAAAGTTTCTTTGAAAATTTCAGTTCGACTCTTGTATCGGTCCTCAAGAGTGTTTGAAAAATTGCTTTCAAAAGCTTTTGAAAATGTGTTGGTGTGAAAAGTATTTTTGATTTGTTTTTGAATTTAGAGCAAGTATCTAGAGTCGTCTACCTACCCTAAGGAATTCGTCTGTGTAAATGTCCTTTAAAGTAGTGCCATCCCACCATTGAGAGGTAGGTAGCACCACTATTGGAGTTGTTCGGGTCAATTCGAGGTTCGGGACATGGTGATCACCAGAGCAATGGGAAGACACCTTAGAAGCTACCCTCATGCCAGGTTCCCGGATCATGAGGACTTACTAAGACATCCTCTACTCGACGATCACCTTTCCAGGCAAGGCAACAGTGAGGCGTACCCTAGGGGTGGTGTGTGATTTATGTGTCATGTTCAGTTATTTTGTCTTGTCATGTCAAAGTGATCTATGCGTTTGTTTTTTTATTTAATCATTCATTCTTGCATGCATTTATTTAACAGTTAAAAATTGCGAGAAGGAAAAAATTCTAAACTATTACAAAGGCGCGGGTCCATATCGCCAAACTTTCCAGGACCCGATTTGACAGAAAAATAAAGAAATAAAGTAAAAGTGTGAAAGATAAGTATTTACAAGGCTTTGGGAGAAGTACATGAATAATTAAAAAAGAAATAAATACGCGAATTGAACTAAAATTAAAAACGAGGGTGTTGGACCCTTTTAACGAAATTAAGTTAAATGATTAAATTAATGAAAATTAAAATGAAAGGGAATTATTTTTGGTATTTTTGTATTTTATGATTTTACTGAAATTGAATTAAATTGAGAAATTAACCCTAATTCTAATTTTTTTATTTATTAAGAAAAAGTATTAAAAGTTAAACCTAAGTTAGCCTAATTAATTACATGGTAATTTAATTACAAAAATAAATAATATTTAATTATTTGTGAAAAGAAAAGAAAAGGATAAAAATTATTACAAACCCTAATTCTACCAATTTTAAGTTTATTAGAAAAAATATTAAGATTTCAACCTAAATTAAAACTAAAATCAATTAATGTTATTTATTTACAAAAAATAATATTAAATAAAAATACTTATTTTTTTTTGTCTTTTTCTGATTTTATATTGTTTTTTATGTTTTTATGAAAATATTAGTTTAAAGGAATTAATAAAAAAAAACAATAATTGAATCAAATAAAAAAAATAATGAAAAGAATATTGCAAACCTAGGGGGGGTCTGTCCCCAAATGGGAGGTGAGATCTTAGCATTTTAGGCCCAATAAGCCTTTGGCCTCGTTGACTCTGACGCTAGCATGTGGCATCTTTGACTAGAGTCCATGGTATTCACCAGATCTGGGTCTTTGGATTAAGATCATTGCACGCGTGGCAAGCATGGATGTGGAGAATATGGTGGTCTTCATGGTTGAATCTGAATGGGATTAGTTTTATAGAAAAAATATTGAAAGAGAGGGGGGACCTGGGGCTCGAACCCAGGTCCTGAAGGTTATCACCAATATGCCTTGCCAGTTGAACCAAGCGCGCGTTTTGATTGTTCTATGGCCAATAAACAATATAATATAAAACAAACATTAGTGGAAAATTAGTGCGTAAAATTTGAATATTCCAATCAGCAGCCTACACATCATCGTCTTCTTCCCTAATGCATTTTTTCTGAAAATATACAAAAGGTTAGCGGGGGTTTTGAACCCCCCCAAATTATGCCATATCCAATAATAGCGAATAGGCCATGTAGGTATATAAATTAGGCGCGAGGGTCGATTCTGAACCGTCCAAGCACGCTGAGTTTGGTCATGGCATTGAGGTGTTCCAATTTTACCATATGCATAAACGCCCAATCTGAAAGTTCTGCAACCCTAACCTATTTCAATGGTGAAATCTCCAATAATGCATAAAAACTCAATTAAAATATGTGGTTAGCTTCAGAATTAATCAAGGAATATAAATCAATAAAGAAAACGCATGAAAAATGCATGAGATTCATGATTCGATTATGGAATTTTTCGTGCAAAGCTTGACTCAGATGTACCACCTCCTCGAGTATGGGACAAAGTTCTTGATTGGAATCGTCTCCTCGCAACCTTGGCAAGCTAATGGGGTGATTATTTGACCTTGAAAAGCCCTAAAACCTAGTTTTCAGTTTTCAACTTTCTTGGCAAAAACTCAAGTTTTGTTCTTTGTCTATGGCGCAGCTGGGAGCTTCTTGGCATTAGGGTTGCACTATATATGTATGTGTGAAGGTTTTAGGGTTGAGAAATTGATCAAAAATCCATGAATTGAAGGAATCAATATTTGATTTTTATGCCATAATTTTCCAAATCTTTTTCATGCTATTTTGGCTTCAATCATATCCAATCACCTTTGATTCTTTCCTAACCTGATTTGCACGAAATCTTGGAGATATTTTATGCACAAAAAGATTTAAAACATTAGGTTTAGTATTTTTTACCTATTTATTTTAATTAAATGAATTATTAATAATTAAAAATCCAAATAAATAAATAAAAATGATAAAAAACTTCCCTTTGGGCCAAATGGTCGTGCACATGCCTTGGATGATGAATTGTGGAAGAAAAAGAGGCCCATTAGCATTTTTAGGTCATTTGAAGCAATGTTGACTTTTCAAAATATCCAAAAATTTCCCAACTTCCACAAGGCATAACTTGCTCAATTTTTAAGCTTTGCTCATGTTCTTGGACATTTTGGAAAGGTAGTTGAGTCCTTTAACCAATGCCTTTGGTCCCATGTCATTCTGATTTACCAATCTCAAGTTATGGCCTTTGACTTAAAGTCCCTTTTTGTTGACTTTTGAAAATGACCTATAATGTTGAAATTGATAACTTTTTGTGAGAGCATTTCTTGGACTTGAAGTGTGAAGAGGAGGTACAGGAAATGTCTTTCTCTTCAAAATGAGCTTTGGATGGAATTTTTCTGATAATCCATGTGAAAGTTATGCCCTGGTCAATTTACAGTTGACTTTTTCAACTGTCCAAATATGGAAACTTTTGCATCTTGATGATTTTTGAGCCAAGCTTTGAGAATCATGATCAAGCATTGATCAAATGATGTTTGTGGCTTCAAAATGAGATGTTGACCAAAAATTTGGACTTTTGACTGTCAAATGACCATTTTGCCCCTACAATTGACTGTAGTGCAATTAGGGTTTTTGACTGTGCAATTTTGTGCTGTAAGTCTTGAAACTTGGCATGAGGGTGCTTGACCATGTTTATAGGCATGTAGGACTTGATTGGACCCTTGGAAACTTCATTTACTTTGTCAGAACCAAAACCCTAATTTTGACTGTTAGGAGGCCCTTGAACTGTGTAACCCTTGGGGAACTTTTTGAACCTTTGACTTGGAAAATTTTGAAGAATATAGGAGGGCAAATTTTGGGGTACAACAGTTGCCCCTGTTCAATCTTCTTAAACCTGAGGATGTAGATCGGCTTGCGTGCCTTTCGTAATCCGAAGGTGGAAGATGATTGAACACTAGAGTGCCCAGAAATTTGCGCTCACATAGTAGTGTGATGATGGGAATGGGCTTATAGATGCCATTTGGAGATTGATGGATAGGATGATGGGCTTATAGATGCCATGCTAAGAGATGATGGAAGGTGGATGGGCTTATAGATGCCATCTGGGTGTTGATCGCGTAAGAGATTCCTTAGCGAGAACTTGCGTACCTGACCTGTTACGGGAGCTGGTCTTCAAATTCTTTATGTGGGGGTATCCTGACTGGTTACAGGAGCTGGGTCTGGATCTTCAATAGGTGATGAATGAACCAGGGATGGTTACTACCTCAACAGGAACAGTGAGAGAACCTTGGATGATTACAACCTCAATAGCAATCATTGAGAGAATCTTGGACGACTTCACTTCAACAGTAATGCTGAGCGAATCTGGGGATGATTA
Source organism: Vicia faba (assembly GCA_948472305.1). Taxonomy (NCBI): domain Eukaryota; kingdom Viridiplantae; phylum Streptophyta; class Magnoliopsida; order Fabales; family Fabaceae; genus Vicia; species Vicia faba. The sequence continues at coordinate 1,108,556,762 of OX451741.1, forward strand.
CTACCTCCGCAGTATCGGGGAGAGAACCACAGGCGACTACAACCTCAACAGCAATCATTGAGAGAATCTGGGATAACTTCGACTTCAACAGCAATCGTTGAGCGAATCTTGGGATGATTACTACCTCCGCAGTATCGGGGAGAGAACCACAGGCGACTACAACCTCAATAGCAATCATTGAGAGAATCTTGGACGAATTCAACAGTATCATTGAGCGAATCTGGGGATGATTACTACCTCTGCAGTATCGGGGAGAGAACCACAGGCGACTACAACCTCAACAGCAATCATTGAGAGAATCTGGGATAACTTCGACTTCAACAGCAATCGTTGAGCGAATCTTGGGATGATTACTACCTCCGCAGTATCGGGGAGAGAACCATAGGCGACTACAACCTCAACAGCAATCATTGAGAGAATCTGGGATAACTTCGACTTCAACAGCAATCGTTGAGCGAATCTTGGGATGATTACTACCTCCGCAGTATCGGGGAGAGAACCATAGGCGACTACAACCTCAACAGCAATCATTGAGAGAATCTTGGATAACTTCTACTGAGTCTTTATCAGGGAAATCTGTTAGGGGTCGATTTAGCTGGACTAGAGAAGGCCTTGGACTGGATAAGAAACAGAAAATCTTAGGGTCGATTAACTGAACCGGTCTAGGTCTTGAAATCTTCAACTGGAATAAGTGTCAGAACGTCGCCATGCCTGGGTCACATCCGAGCTATATCTAGAAGGGAATCTGGAAGGAGTATCAGAACGTCGCCATATCTGGGTCACATCTGAACTATATCTAGAAGGAAATCTGGAAGAAGTATCAGAACGTTGCCATATCTGGTTCACATCTGAACTATATCTAGAAGGAAATCTGGAAGAAGTATCAGAACATCGCCATATCTGGTTCACATCTGAACTATATCTAGAAGGAGATCTGGAAAAAGTATCAGAACGTTGCCATATCTGGGTCACATCTGAACTATATCTAGAAGGAAATCTGGAAGAAGTATCAGAACATCGCCATATCTGGTTCACATCTGAACTATATCTAGAAGGAGATCTGGAAAAAGTATCAGAACATTGCCATATCTGGTTCACATCTGAACTATATCTAGAAAGAGTTGCGATAGTTGATAGTAATCATCTTTGTATTGACCTTTCCTGAAAGGTAAAGCATTAGTTGTATGCAAGATCATGATGCATGAACTGCATGATTTCTACATGTCCTCAAAATTAATGAGATTCGTGTAGTATGATGCATATGCATGCTATAATGTATGAAGATGTGATGTTTATGAACATATGTTTTCGTCTTAGGAAAATAAATCCTTGACGAGTGCCGGGAAGTCACTCCTGGGCTGCGGTTGAAGAATAGATGTTTGCCTCCGCTGGGGATGATAGTTGCAAGAATACCGGTAGGAGAAGATAACTCCGTCGGGGAATGAACTTGGCGAATGGATTACTCTGCGGGGAGAAAAGTACTCTAGTAATCTTGCTGGGGAGCCATACTCTGTGGGGAGAGAGATACTTTTCTGAGTTGTTGATAATAACTTGCTGGGGATACCATCATTATATTGGAAGTGTTAATGGACTTCGCTGGGGATAAGAAGACTCTGTCGAGGACGCTCTTTCCGTGGCTTTTGGCTGAGGATAACCCAGTTATATCCTAGTAAGGAAATAACTCTTTGAATAAAGCCGGGAGACACGTTCGCGCTCTGCGAGGGTAAGCTTCCAGAATCTACTGGGGATAAGCTTACTGCTTGGGGAGATGAATTCCAACTTTCTTGGGGAACTGGGTTGGACTCTCTTGGGGAAGTATTGAACTGTATTGGTTATGTTCTTCAACGGAACCTAACTTGATACTTTGGAGGACCGAAACAATCAGATTGCTTAGACCACCCGTTATTGCCCCTGTTTCTATGGGGGAGGCACCTGTGGGATGCTGATAATTGTTGAGGGTCAAACCTTCTTCAGGTAGGCAGGTGACAAGATGACAGGACATAGTCGTACGCTTTGATCCCTAACTTTTGCCTGGACCGCCCTTTCGGGTTTTCAGTCCACCGGGATACCCATTTTTGCCCAAGCCGCCTTTTCAGGTTTTCGACTTGCCGGGTGTACAGATTTTTTCATTTCATCCCTTCATTTTGCCCGAACCCTTTTGGTTCGTCGGGAAGCCCTTATTTTTGCCTAGGTGTGTCAACCTAGCGGGTCTTTGATTGTGCGTAGTATTTTTTCGACTATATCCATGCTCTCAGAATACAAGGAGTTGCCCCTGTTAGAAGTGTTTTGTCACGCCACCAGAAGATTTTTGACCAGGCAAGATTTATTGTTGAAATGCCCTAAGTGACTCAGGCGGAGATTTGCCCCAGGCTATTTGGCCTTTGAGAGATTCTCCGAATCTTGACTGAACTTCCCCAGATGACTGACCATGATCATGCCATGCCCCTTGATTGGAAGTGCTTCTGTTCATTAGGCTTTCGTCGTGCGAATTTCTATGTTGTTCAAACAAAAAGTCATATGCAAACAAGGTTATGTTAAAAATGCAAGGCTTATGTCTGTCTTGAAGATTTTGAAAATGCATTCTTTTTCATAAAACAAGTGAATGTTTGTAAAACGTGATGTCAACTCCGTATTTACCGTAAGCCTTAAGGAGTCAGGATACCTTTCGTAACAGTATGCTTTCGAACTAACCCATGCTTCAGCTAGGACTTTTAAGGGTTATAACATGGCCTGGTTCACGGTTTAAGAAACAAAGGATAAAGGCTCAAATTATTTGTACCCACCCACTCTTCGTGATGTTCTCCAAACCTAAACTCAGTTGATCATACGTTAGACCTTGTTTGAGTCTTTGCTTAGATATACTAGTGATGATTCGGATATTGAACGTTTATTTGAATAGGCAGTCATCTCCTTTTTTGCTGAGGGTTTGTAGGACCTCTTTCTTTTTTTTATTTTTGTTATCCCTTTCTTTTTTTGCCTGAACTGTTTCCTTTTTTGGAGTTACAGTCAGCGGGATGCCCCAGTAAGTCTCCTTCATAGGTTTTGACTTATTGGGCTTTAGTTTTTTTTTGTTTTGGTAATGACTGCCTTTCTTTATTGATTATTCGGAACCATCACTGTCTTTCTTTGTTTTGTAAGGACCTCCTTGGTGCCATTTGTCATGCACCTGGATCAACTGAGAGAACTACCCTGCCCCAGGTTATGATAAAGGGTTTTAATTTTCGAAAAGAAAAACTCCTACTTCTTTGGCTCAGAGGGGTTGACGAGGGATTATCATCCTTATAACTCCAGTGTTTAGGATTTGAAACTATGCTTGTACCTCATCAGCGGGGTCTGTTCAAAAGCATACTGTAAAAATCGTGGTATCGTTTTCGTCATCCTCCCTCAAGAGGCTTAGAATTATTATTTAAGAGTTGATCATCAGAAAAAATATGAAAATAATTTGCATTTAGTGAATACGAATATATTGTTTCAGAACAGACATATGTGATGCATTAATGAAATAACAACGTTTGATATGAATGGAATGCTTGAACAATCAAAAGAAAATTACAACTTGAAAGATTCTAATGAACAAAAATTTCTCAATCCTAGCCATGTTTTGACAAGGGAGCAATGATCCCATTGGGAGTCTCGGCGGGCTCGAACTCGATCTCTTTAGCATCGATCATATTCTGAATCTTGTACTTCAGTGCCCAACAGTCTTCAGTATCGTGCCCCGGGCTACCAGAATGGTAAGCGCACCTTGCTTCTGTGTTGTAATTTGGAGAGGAAGTCTTTGGATTTGCAGGAGGGTTGATCACCGCAATCAGGTTCATCCTTAACATGTGCTGCAGAGCCCGTGACCATGACATGTTGATGTAGGTGAATTGTCTCTTAGGCTCGTCCGACCTGTTCTGATCAACCCGCTGTTCTTGGCGCGGTCGTTGTTGGACCTGAGAAGTAGTAGCAACTCGGAGAGGTCTATTCATTGGACCCGACCTTTGCCTTCTTGGAAGATGTTCTATGACCTGGTCCCTGATTTGGGCTGGTTGCTTCATGCCTTGAGGAAGTTGGCTGATCATGGCTCTCAGCTCTCCTTGCTACTGAGCTAAACCTTGAATGAGGGCCCTTTGCCCCAGCATTTGGGTTTTCAATGTGTCTACCTCAGCTTGTAGACGTTTCAGTTGTTCGTCCTTGTCATCTTCAGGACTCTTTCTGATCAAATTCCCCATGAGGAGTGTCCTCAACTCTTCCTGCCCCTTGGATAGACCTAGGAAGATTTCCCTGAACTGAGTCTCTTGAGCGTGAAGGTCCTGGTTATCTTGTTGTGAAGCCATTGCTGAAATAAACAGCGAGAAAGGTAAGTGACCTGCAACAAGGATACCTGTTATGCAATGATGAGTATGACATGCATGTAATGTTTTCAAGGACCTCGCGGGGTAAACAAGAAAATTTGTTAGCATTTGGATCCGGTAGCTTGATTGAAAGAATTTCATATTTGTTGAGAGTCTTTCTTCCAAGGGTCAAAGGCTCACCATATCAAGTGGGTCATAGCCCCTGACTCAAGTCATCAACCTTATTTTGCTTTCCAAACAACCTTGGCTAGGGGAACCTTCTTCAGGAGTCAAAGCTCACCATATCAAGTGGGTCATAGCCTCTGACAACTTTGACTAGAGGAAAATAAATCCTCTTTGCCCCTTGCTAGATGTTTGATTCATCATGACCTGCATCACAAGCTCTTGAGATCCTTGAAATGGGTTAGGATGTATGCAATGATATGATGTTATGATGTTATGATAAAGCACACCACAAATAGATACAAAGGCAAACATGGTAAGGCACACAAGTCACACAAGGCAAACCCCTAAAGTTTTAGGCCAGCATGAGGTCTAGGTACTACCCTCTTTCAGTTGGTTGGTTCATACCTGTCCTATCAAAGTAACCGGGTTCTTAGAGGATCCCAATATCATTGACTACCCTCAATCGGTCATAACTCTAGCATCGCAATCTTTTCTTGCGGCCAGAACCATCACGAGAGTTTAGCCTCAATGGGCGTAGCATACTGCTACTGTTCTAATGGCCAAGTTGGGTCATTTAAGGTTCTAAGGTCTGTTGGTGCTTAATGACTCCTTGGAAGACCCATATTCTCCCAGTTTCAACACGAGGGATATCGGTACAGACCAAGGCGCCACACCAACGTAGCCACTGCTTCACCCATGTCGGTATACGCTGGACAGGTCCCTCACAGCTTATGCTACCTAAACAGGGTATCCCCAGATCCGGGTTAGGATCTATGTAACTCCCATGCAACCCACAATTTTAAAGCAAGCAAGTCAATACAATTGAAAACACAGTTATGAACTAACCCTAAGGTACACCTCACTTTAAGTTTTTCCCCAGCAGAGTCGCCAGTTCTGTGATCGGTGGATCTGGAACTGACTGTTTAACGCTGGTTCGCGAAATGTCGCGGAAGCAAGAGTCGCCACCGTCTTTTATTTTCTCCAAATGGAAAGGACAAAAGCACAAAAAAATTCCTTAAAGAGATTGCTCTCGGTTCGGGAGGTAGGTTATAGAAAGGGAAGGTGCTAGCACCCTTTCTATCCATGGTTATCCATGGGCTCTTAGATACTTGCTCATTTGTGTTTTCAAAAATGGTTTGTTTGCTTTTCAACTGTGGGTTTTAAAAAAGTTTCTTTGAAAATTTCAGTTCGACTCTTGTATCGGTCCTCAAGAGTGTTTGAAAAATTGCTTTCGAAAGCTTTTGAAAATGTGTTGGTGTGAAAAGTATTTTTGATTTGTTTTTGAATTTATAGCAAGTATCTAGAGTCGTCTACCTACCCTAACGAATTCGTCTGTGTAAATGTCTTTTAAAGTAGTGCCATCCCACCATTGAGAGGTAGGTAGCACCACTATTGGAGTTGTTCGGGTCAATTCGAGGTTCGGGACATGGTGATCACCAGAGCAATGGGAAGACACCTTAGAAGCTACCCTCATGCCAGGTTCCCGGATCATGAGGACTTACTAAGACATCCTCTACTCGACGATCACCTTTCCAGGCAAGGCAACAGTGAGGCGTACCCTAGGGGTGGTGTGTGATTTGTGTGTCATGTTCAGTTATTTTGTCTTGTCATGTCAAAGTGATCTATGCGTTTGTTTTTTTATTTAATCATTCATTCTTGCATGCATTTATTTAACAGTTAAAAATTGCGAGAAGGTAAAAATTCTAAACTATTACAAAGGCGCGGGTCCACATCGCCAAACTTTCCAGGACCCGATTTGACAGAAAAATAAAGAAATAAAGTAAAAGTGTGAAAGATAAGTATTTACAAGGCTTTGGGAGAAGTACATGAATAATTAAAAAAGAAATAAATACGCGAATTGAACTAAAATTAAAAACGAGGGTGTTGGACCCTTTTAACGAAATTAAGTTAAATGATTAAATTAATGAAAATTAAAATAAAAGGGAATTATTTTTGGTATTTTTGTATTTTATGATTTTACTGAAATTGAATTAAATTGAGAAATTAACCATAATTCTAATTTTTTTATTTATTAAGAAAAAGTATTAAAAGTTAAACCTAAGTTAGCCTAATTAATTACATGGTAATTTAATTACAAAAATAAATAATATTTAATTATTTGTGAAAAGAAAAGAAAAGGATAAAAATTATTACAAACCCTAATTCTACCAATTTTAAGTTTATTAGAAAAAATATTAAGATTTCAACCTAAATTAAAACTAAAATAAATTAATGTTATTTATTTACAAAAAATAATATTAAATAAAAATACTTATTTTTTTTTTGTCTTTTTCTGATTTTATATTGTTTTTTATGTTTTTATGAAAATATTAGTTTAAAGGAATTAATAAAAAAAAACAATAATTGAATCAAATAAAAAAAAATAATGAAAAGAATATTGCAAACCTAGGGGGGGGTCTGTCCCCAAATGGGAGGTGAGATCTTAGCATTTTAGGCCCAATAAGCCTTTGGCCTCGTTGACTCTGACGCTAGCATGTGGCATCTTTGACTAGAGTCCATGGTATTCACCAGATCTGGGTCTTTGGATTAAGATCATTGCACGCGTGACAAGCATGGATGTGGAGAATATGGTGGTCTTCATGGTTGAATCTGCATGGGATTAGTTTTATAGAAAAAATATTGAAAGAGAGGGGGGACCTGGGGCTCGAACCCAGGTCCTGAAGGTTATCACCAATATGCCTTGCCAGTTGAACCAAGCACGCGTTTTGATTGTTCTATGGCCAATAAACAATATAATATAAAACAAACGTTAGTGGAAAATTAGCGCGTAAAATTTGAATATTCCAATCAGCAGCCTACACATCATCGTCTTCTTCCCTAATGCATTTTTTCTGAAAATATACAAAAGGTTAGCGGGGGTTTTGAACCCCCCCAAATTATGCCATATCCAATAATAGCGAATAGGTCATGTAGGTATATAAATTAGGCGCGAGGGTCGATTCTAAACCGTCCAAGCACGCTGAGTTTGGTCATGGCATTGAGGTGTTCCAATTTTACCATATGCATAAACGCCCAATCTGAAAGTTCTGCAACCCTAACCCATTTCAATGGTGAAATCTCCAATAATGCATAAAAACTCAATTAAAATATGTGGTTAGCTTCAGAATTAATCAAGGAATATAAATCAATAAAGAAAACGCATGAAAAATGCATGAGATTCATGATTCGATTATGGAATTTTTCGTGCAAAGCTTGACTCAGATGTACCACCTCCTCGAGTATGAGACAAAGTTCTTGATTGGAATCGTCTCCTCGCAACCTTGGCAAGCTAATGGGGTGATTATTTGACCTTGAAAAGCCCTAAAACCTAGTTTTCAGTTTTCAACTTTCTTGGCAAAAACTCAAGTTTTGTTCTTTGTCTATGGCGCAGCTGGGAGCTTCTTGGCATTAGTGTTGCACTATATATGTATGTGTGAAGGTTTTAGGGTTGAGAAATTGATCAAAAATCCATGAATTGAAGGAATCAATATTTGATTTTTATGCCATAATTTTCCAAATCTTTTTCATGCTATTTTGGCTTCAATCATATCCAATCACCTTTGATTCTTTCCTAACCTGATTTGCACGAAATCTTGGAGATATTTTATGCACAAAAAGATTTAAAACATTAGGTTTAGTATTTTTTACCTATTTATTTTAATTAAATGAATTATTAATAATTAAAAATCCAAATAAATAAATAAAAATGATAAAAAAACTTCCCTTTGGGCCAAATGGTCGTGCACATGCCTTGGATGATGAATTGTGGAAGAAAAAGAGGCCCATTAGCATTTTTAGGTCATTTGAAGCAATGTTGACTTTTCAAAATATCCAAAAATTTCCCAACTTCCACAAGGCATAACGTGCTCAATTTTTAAGCTTTGCTCATGTTCTTGGACAGTTTGGAAAGGTCTTTGAGTCCTATAACCAATGCCTTTGGTCCCATGTCATTTTGATTTACCAATCTCAAGTTATGGCCTTTGACTTAAAGTCCCTTTTTGTTGACTTTTGAAAATGACCTATAATGTTGAAATTGATAACTTTTTGTGAGAGCATTTCTTGGACTTGAAGTGTGAAGAGGAGTTATAGGAAATGTCTTTCTATTCAAAATGAGTTTTGGATGGAATTTTTCTGATAATCCATGTGAAAGTTATGCCCTGGTCAATTTACAGTTGACTTTTTCAGCTGTCCAAATATGGAAACTTTTGCATCTTGATGATTTTTGAGCCAAGCTTTGAGAATCATGATCAAGCATTGATCAAATGATGTTTGTGGCTTCAAAATGAGATGTTGACCAAAAATTTGGACTTTTGACTGTCAAATGACCATTTTGCCCCTACAATTGACTGTAGTGCAATTAGGGTTTTTGACTGTGCAATTTTGTGCTGTAAGTCTTGAAACTTGGCATGAGGGTGCTTGACCATGTTTATAGGCATGTAGGACTTGATTGGACCCTTGGAAACTTCATTTACTTTGTCAGAACCAAAACCCTAATTTTGACTGTTAGGAGGCCCATGAACTGTGTAACCCTTGGGAACTTTTTGAACCTTTGACTTGGCAAATTTTGAAGAATATGGGAGAGAAAATTTTGGGGTACAACACCTGGTCTATCAGAAATTTGGCTAGAAAACCCTCGACTCCGCTTCGAGTTTCCCAATTGGATACCACATCGGCCCGTTTCAAATGCAAAGCTGAGGCAATGACTTCTGGCTTAGGAACTTCTTCTATACCTGTGAAGGGTACCTGTTCAAGAATGGATATGCCCAATATATGAGAGAATTCTTCCAAGGTGGGCACCAACTGATAATCTGGAAAGGTGAAGCAGTGATGCTCAGGATCGAAGAACTGAAACAGTACGCTCATCATCTGTTCATCAGGGTTTGAAGTAACCAGGCTGAGAAGTTGACCATTGTTGTACCCCAAAATTTTCCCTCCCATTTCCTCAACATTTTCTCATCACAAAACCCTTGAAGATCAAGATCCAGTTAGGGTTTCCTCTGCTCAAGACTTCTCCTTGCACTGTGGACCCAAATTAGGGTTTGTGTTTGAACAAATATGTCTTGACCCAAAATGCCTAAGATGACTTTCATGCTTCATGTTGGACTCCCAAGTTTATCCACACCAAGTTTCAAGTCTTAATTCCAAGTTTTGCCCAGTCAATTGGACAGATGACCTAGAAATCAGCTGTATTGGGGAAAAAGTCAACTGTGGCCAATTGACAGTCAAAACTCATGAAAATTGACCCACATCAACATTATGAACTCATATGGACCATTTGATCAAGTTTGGATCACAATTCCACAAGAAATTTGATCAGATCATCAAAAGGGCAAAATGGTCATTTTTAGGGTTTTGACTGCACAAAGGCAATTTTTGACTGTTTGACCTAGTCAATGGCAAACCAAATTTACATATGAACTCAAGGACCCCATGGAATTATCTTGACATGCTCAACAAACTCAAAAGATCCCAAATACACAAGATTGACAGTTGAATTTCCCAGTCAATTGATCAATTTTAACTGTATACTGAAAAGTCAAACTTTGACTTTTTGGTCAAAATCAAGAGTCAAGATTCATTTTTCATCAAAACATGCCAAATCATGAAACTTGTTCACCAAGAAACCAAGAAATGCAAATTAGGGTTTGAAATGGGAATTTTTCATAACTTAGAATTTTTCTAAGTTATGGAAAACCCTAATTTTTTCCCAACTTTGCCCCACTTTCTCACCAAGATTCATTTGGATTCAAACAAAAGTCAAAACATGAAAGTTGTAGCTTGTTGCATAATCTACAACTTTGATTCACAAAGTTTTCCCAAATGAGGCTTGTATCTCAAGTTACAAATTTTTGAATAAGGGCACTAAACCATTCATAACTTAGTGAAAATTTGACCTTTTTGACAAGGTTTTCTACCTAACTTCAAGGCCATTTTCCATATACTTCCACTTGGAATTTCAATTTGCATTTCAAAGATGGATTATAGTACACATTCCAAGCTCTCCAAAATGTCCAAGAACTTCTCAAACAACCTCATGGTTAGGGAGAACCGAATTTTGCAAAATGGGAAAAAGTCACTTTTGTTCTTGGCCATGTACATGTTCATAACACTATGCATTTCAATCTCAGCATGCTTAAGCTACATTACAGGTCCTAAAACCCTTTTACACTCATAAATTTAATGCAAAACCATTGTGCCAAGTTGTTATTCTAAGCATTTGGACATTACATGGAGAATTAACCCTTAACTAGAAAAAGCACTATTTCCATTTTTGAAAAGGAGAACTTTATGTCAAGTTTGCAATCCAAGTGGTACAGTCCAAATCTTCTTGGCACAAGTTTGTGAGCAAATTACACTGATCAAGGCCAATGTATGCAGCATAGTGTGAGGGCCTGTACAGGCTAGAATCATCAAGTGGCCATTGCTTGCTTCAAGTTCAAGTAAAATAGCATAACTTGTACCAACTCTGAGATCAGCCTACAAATACTTAAACAAACTTATCAAACACATTCCACACATTGATCCAAAGCTGAAGCACGAGCCTCTCACCTCCAATCCCTCCCAAAACTCAGAATCACCTTGAAACTGCTCAAACAGAGTAACCTCTGCAGATTGAGTCCCAACTCTCAATCCTTTCAAGCATTCTTGCCCAAAACAGTTCATACACCTTCTCTACCATCTATGCAAGCTAACCAAAAGCAAAAACACGACCTGTAATCCCTCTAACTGGTTCCACCATTTTCACATTTCTGATTTGCAGGTGAAGTGCTCTAGCTCGATTCAAAAGCTTTCAAGGCAAAGTAAATATTGGAACAGCATCACCACACCTCAAGGAAGCTACACCAACCATTATCTTGCCCTGAAAGCTTCTCCTTTGCCAGATAGAACTTTAACTGAGCAGGTAAGTTTTTGAATTCGTATCTCTCTTATTAGGTATCATTAGCTCTAAGTTTGTGAATAAACAATGTTCTACTCATGCCACTGAACATGTACATGTTTTTACTTTTCATTTCTTTTGCTTGAGCTGTGAGAATTTAAGGTTTGAAAATGGCAGAAAACTTAGGTCAAGATTTGGGATTGTTAAAATTCTCTCTCATTTCTGAGAGTTAGGATGAGTTTTTTATATATTTGGAATCGTGATTCAATGCTTGACATGTTTTGTGTTGAAAGTTTGTGCAAAAGCTCAAAGAATCAGGATGTTTGAATCCCTGTTACAAGCGCGCGTTTTTGGCTGGAGGTTGAAGAAGGTGTCTCATGGGCTGGGCCAGCTTTTGTTCTACTTTTCACACCATACAATTGCTTCTGCACCCCCTGAGCCCATTTGGTTTATTTTTAATGATTTCTGACTTTTTCTTTTTTTGATTGATTCATTTATTTTTTTCTCATGTTATTAAAAATATAAAAATCTTTTTTCTCACCATTTTTTAATTTATTAGGTATTTATGTGATTTTCTTTTGATTAATACACAAATAAATGAATATATACATTTCATTAAAAATATTGAGAAATATGTAAAAATACTTTTATTTTCATTTTTATTTTATTTTACCTTCTGAAAATACTTTATATAAAAAATACTTTTTTTTTTACAAATATTAAATATTATTATTATTTATATATAATACACATCTAAAACAATACATATATACATATATTTATTAATATATTTAGAGTAAATACAAAATATATACACTTTTGTTTTTTTTTTTGTTATTATTAATATTTAATATAAAAATACATTTTTGACAAATACCTCATTTTATTTTATTTTTGTATATATAAATAAATATTTGTACATAATAAATAAATAATGTATTTTATTTAATAGAATTGGGGTTTTACCCTAAATATGAAAATACTCCAAAAATAATACCCCTTTTATTTTCTTTTTATAAATAATACTTTTTTTCATACATGTAAAAATTCTTTTTGCATTCTTGCATATTTGTTTTTATTTTTATTTTATCTATGCAAATTAATCACCTTGTAAGTAATTCAACATTGATGTAATAGTTTTAGGTTTAAATTCCTTGTCAAAATCCCCATTCGAACATTTGTACCCCCCTTCCCATATATGGTTTTGTAATAGCTTAGTAAATTTATTTTCGCACTTTATTGCTTTCTAATTATACCATGTTAGAATTAGGGTTTGTATGTGAAAAACGACAAAATAGTTATGACCTAATCTCAAGACAAACAAGCATGAAAATGAACACACAAACCACACTTGCACCCCCTAGGGTATTCCACTTGTTGCCTTTCAAAATTGGGCCATATTGCATGTTAGGTCTCTTTGGGCAAAACAAACAAATCAAATGATCATAGTCCCTCGATAACACTTTCAAAATGTTGCCTAAACAAATGATCAAGTCCCTTAAAGAAAATGCCCAAAGACACTTGGCACCATTGCAATCATGGTCTAAACGATGACCCGCGCCCGTCCCTTTCACATCCTAACATGAGATTGTCCACCAAATACAATGGTGGAACAAACTTATTAAAAGGGTTAAAACATAGCAATAAACTTTGAGAAAATTTAGGAGTAGATAACCTCTTAGTTACTTGAATCAAACTTGCAAAACAAAACACTTGCCTATTTTCTAAACCACACATCACTACACTTTCAAAACAACTTTCAAAAAACAAATGAAAACCTTTTCAAAAGACCTACACCTTTGTATACATCCCCACATGGATCATTACAAAGGTTGCCACCACATTGGCTTCTTTTCAAAACATTTTCAAACCCACACACACAAGCACCATTTCAAACAATTGAAAACAAAAGGCAAGTGGTCTAAGCAAGTAACTAAGAGCCCATGGATAACCATGGATAGAAAGGGTGCTAATACCTTCCCTTTCTATAATCTACTCCCCGAACCCAAGAAAAATCTCAAAGGTTTTTGCTGTGCTTTTTAAACCTTTCCTTAGGATAAAATAAAAAGTCGGTGGCGACTCTTGCTCAACCGAAACATTTGCGAAAACAAACGCAAAACCTCAAGTCAGTTCTCCCACCGTATCACAGAACTGGCGACTCTGCTGGGGATAACTTATAAAGTGGAGTAACCTTATGGCTTAGATCACCTTTGTTTTCAATTGTTTGCTTTGTTTGCTTTTATATTTGTGGGCTTTGCATCGGAGATTCATAGATCCTAACCCGGATCTGGGAAATACCCTTTTTAGGTAGCATAATCTGTGAGGGACCTGTCCGGCGTAGACCGACATGGGTGAAGCAGTGGCTACGTTGGTGTGGCACCTTGGTCTGTACCTATATCCCTTGTGTTGCAACGGGGAGAATATAGGTCTTCTAAGGAGTCATTAAACACCAACCAACCTTAGAACCCTAAATTGACCAAACTTGGCTATTAGGACAGTAGCAGTATGCTACATTCATTGAGGCTAAACTCTCGAGATGGTTCTGGCCGCAAGAAAAGATTGTGATGCTGGAGTTATGACCGATTGAGGGTAGCCAATGATTTGAGATCCTCTAGAACCCGTTTACTTTTGATAGGACAAGTTTTAACCAACAAAACCAAAAGAGGGTAATACCTGAAATTCATGTTGGCCTGAAACCTAAGGGTGTCTTGTGTGACTTGTGTGCCTTACCATGCTTGACTATATGAATCCTTGTGGTGTGCTTCATCATAGCATCATGCCATCATACCATTGCATGCATCCTGTATAAAGGACTAACCCATTTCAAAGACAAAAGAGTTTCATCTTTGCTCTGTTTTGTAGGACATCATGATGCTCGTGCGTAGGAATACTATCCGGCTCAACTTTGTTCAACCACCAATTTTGCTCAAGGATCTGGTTGGCAGGATTCCAAACACTTCTTCCTTCATCAACATACATGGTTCTCTCCTTGGCTTGATCACTGCAAAGTGGGACCAACAACTGATAAGTGTTCTGACCCAGTTTTATGACCCTCTGTATCATTGTTTCACCTTTCAAGACTTCCAGCTGGTTCCTACCCTGGAAGAATTCTCTTATCTGCTTGGGATCCCTGTCTTGGAACAAACTCCATTCACTGGTTTGGAAAAGACTCCTAGGCCTGAAGAGGTTGCTGCAGTCCTCCCCTTGACCAAAGAAGAGGTATTGGCTAACTGGGAAACTAGAAGTGGAGTTAAGGGATTTTTGGTCAAATTTCTGGTTGGCAAGGCTAATGATTTCTGGAATGACTTGGACTTCAAGGCGTACGAGGATATTCTGGCTCTTTTGATCTATGGTCTGGTATTGTTTCCCAATCCTGACACCTTTATCAGTATCCATGTCATAAGGATCTTCATGTCTCGGAATCCTGTACCCACTCTTTTGGGTGATATCCTGCAACAGCTCTATGCTCGTACTGCTCGAAAGCGGGGAACTCCGTGGTGTTGTGCTCCTTTGCTAGTGAGGTGGTTTATTTCGCACCTTCCTAAGTTCGTGCTGAAGAATGAAGAAGGAAAAGGTTGGGCTCGGAGGTTAATGTCTCTCACTGATAATGACATCACCTGGACTCTCAGAGGTTTGGATGAGGTAGCTGTTATTGACCGTTGCGGAGAATACCCTAATGTTCCGTTGATTGGTATCCAAGGAAGAATCTCTTACAATCCATGCTTAGCTATCCGTCAGTTTGGAAGAGCCAGGGGAGATGGGCCTCATGAAATGTTGGTTCCTCACTTCCATTTTGAGTTCCAGACAGACAGTGACAAACTACGCCATGGATTCATTAGAGCTTGGGACAGAATTCACAAAGCTGACCCACATGAGTTGGGACCAAAGACTTCTCTACCAATGGAACCCTATTGCAGATGGGTCTGCATCCGTGCTCAGAAGTTAGGTATGCCGTACGAAGCTGTCAGACCTATCATTCTTGAATCTCCTGATGAACACGGGGTTCCTCCAACTGTCCTCCCTCCTCAGATACCCACTGATTTTGATACAATGAAGAGATCTTGGGCGCAGCTAAAGGAAGAACGGGATTTCTATCGGGAGAAG
The DNA here is from genome assembly GCA_948472305.1 of Vicia faba. Lineage (NCBI taxonomy): Eukaryota > Viridiplantae > Streptophyta > Magnoliopsida > Fabales > Fabaceae > Vicia > Vicia faba. The sequence continues at coordinate 1,108,572,245 of OX451741.1, forward strand.
TTCAACGAGCAGGAACGGAAGATCCAGAGGCTGATTAAGCAATTGGAAGAAGAGAGAGTCCTGAACAACTACATCAACACTGAGAAAAGGAGTCCATGGGAGCATTAATGGGCTTTGGATATTTCCTTTTATAGCTTTTATTTCCTTTCCAGTATTTTTCATTCCTGTAATGCCTAAGGGCGAATTGTTGAATAATTGAAAATTTTAATCTAATGAAGTGTGTTTCCCTTTTTGTCTACAAAGTTGAATCTTGTTTGTCTTTGAAAACATAAAACATACGCATTCCATTGCACCATATGCATAGCAGGTACCCTATTTCACAGGTTGCTTAATCCCCTTCGCTGTTTATTTTGAACAGTCATCATGAATCCAGACTCATCCAGTGAGCAAGCAATCAAGGCCCTTCAGGCCCAAAGTGCCCAGTTTCAAGAAATGGTCCTAAGCCTGGCCCAAGGTCAGCAAGAGTTGAAGACCCTACTCCTGAAGAAGAAGAAGAAGAAAAAGAGGACTGCGTTGTTCAACACCGGACGCAGATTTGGGAACACACTCCACAATGAAGCTGATCCAACTACTTCTTCTGCTGAGAAAAACAGTCCCCAAGGGGGAGGAGCTCCTAGTCCCGCAGTCTCCGACAATGAGACAGACTACAATGACGAACAATACCCACCTGCTGCTGACAGATACAAGCAATTGGAGGACCGCTTGAGCGCCATGGAAATTCAGAATGTGTCGGGGCTGGATTTTGGAGATTTGGGGTTATCTTCTGGGGTAGTAATTCCACACAAGTTCAAGGCGCCTGCCTTCGCCAAGTATGATGGGGTCTCCTGCCCAAAGCTGCATCTAAGGTCGTACGTAAGGAAGATCCAACCTTACACGGCGGATAAGAACCTTTGGATTCACTTCTTCCAAGATAGCCTCTCGGGGTCACAGCTTGAATGGTTCTACCAATTAGATGGAACTAGCATCCGACACTGGGAAGATTTGGCAACCGTATTCTACAGACAATATCAATACAATTCTGATCTCGCTCCTACGCGTACCCAACTTCAGGGTATGTCTCTAGGAACGGGTGAAGGGTTCAAAGAATATGCACAAAAATGGAGAGATTTGGCTGGCAGGGTGCAGCCTCCACTGACTGATCGTGAGCTGGTTAATATGTTCCTAGGGACTTTGTCTGGTCCATTTTTCAATCATTTGGTTGGTAACTCCTCCGCTGGGTTTACAGATTTGATTCTGACGGGAGAAAGAATTGAAGCTGGCATCAGGTCAGGAAAGATACAAAAGGCTGCCTCCACAAGTACTGAGAAGAGGCCGTTTAAGAAAGAAGCAAGCGCCGTCTATGGTCCTAGACGACAAGTCAAGCCCGAAAGTCGCCAAGCCGTCAATGCTTTGGTCATTTCAAAACCTGTTGCTGCTCCTCAGCAGTACAATCAACAAAGAAGTGAAAGGCCCAAGAGGAAGTATACTCGGCTGAGTATGACCTTATCTCAAATTTTACCCCAACTATTATCCACCAACTTGGTGACCATCAAAGAAGCTCCTAAGGTCGTCAACACTACATCTCCTAAGTATAACCCAAATGCCCGGTGTGCTTATCACTCTGATAGTCCCGGGCACACTACTGATGATTGCTGGGCCTTGAGAAACAAAGTGCAAGATCTTATCGACGCAAAGGAAATTCAGTTTGAAGCGCCTGAGAGACCAAATGTTGTAACTGCTCCTATGCCCCAACATAGAGTAAATGCCATTGAGGAAGAGTTGTATGCTGTTTCAGTGAAAGAAGTTGTTACCCCTCTTTTGACTGTTAAGAGGAACTTACTACTAGCCGGTTTATTTCTGGGTTGTAGCAAGGGCTGCCTCCTGTGTGCTGTTATCCCTACCGGTTGTCCACTGCTGAAATCAGGCATCCAAAGCCTGATGGATAGCAAGGAGATTCTGTTCAAGAAAACTGTTGTTCCGTTTGTTTCCGTTGAAGAAATATATGTTGTCACAATTTACAATCCTGCCAAAGCTCCCGTGAAGAAGCCAGTCCAAATTATGTCTGTTGCACCCATCACTATTACTGTCCCGGGGCCTCTCCCGTACGAGTCTGATAAAACTGTTCCATGGCATTATAGAGCCGACGTGTATGTGCTTGGGGTGAAGCAGGAGTTCAACACCAATACCAGTATCAGTAACATCACTGGTCCCGCCAAGATTACCCGCAGTGGCAGGCTCTTCTCGCCTGACATTGCACCGCCAGTTATCCGAAAACCTCTCACCATCACACCCGCAAGTGTGCATGTTCCAATTCAAGTTCATGTGTCTACTACTGCCGCCGAGTCTTCTGATACTCGGGGCAAAGAAGTTGCTACCTATTTGCCTGCCAGGACAGAGGCACCAAAAAAGAAGACTGCTGTGGAAGCCTCCCAACAAGAAATGGAGGAAATCCTTAAAATTATCAAGAAGAGTGACTTTAATGTCGTTGAACAGTTGGGGCATACTCCCTCCAAAATCTCTATGTTATCATTACTGCTATGCTCAGAGGCCCATGCAAAAGCCCTGATTTCATTTCTGAAAACGGCCCATGTGCCGCAAGAGACCTCCGCGAATCAATTCACCGACTGTGTGGCTAATTTGACGGCTGACAATGGCTTAGGGTTCTCGGATGCTGACCTTACCGCCAAAGGGAAAAATCACAATGATGCCCTGCATGTTTCCATAGAATGCAGGGGCACTACTCTCGCACACGTTTTAGTGGATACCGGCTCTTCCCTGAATGTTTTGCCCAAGAAAGCATTGGATCGCTTGGATTGTGAGGGCCTGGAGTTGAAACCTAGTAACATCATTGTTAGAGCCTTCGACGGTTCTAAGAGGATGGTGCATGGTGAGGTAGACATTCCTATTCGTGTGGGTTCCCAAGTCTTCGACTCAACGTTCTATGTAATGGATATTCGTCCATCTTATTCCTGCTTGTTGGGTCGACCCTGGATTCACAAAGCTGGGGCAGTAACATCCACTCTACACCAAAAGCTCAAATACCCTGTCAAAGGGAAGATTGTTACTGTGCAGGGTGAGGAGGAATACATGGTTAGTCATTTGAATTCATTCTGGTATATCGAGATGGACGGGGAGTTTATTGAAACCCCCTTTCAGTATTTTGAGGAAGTACCTCCAGTGTTGGCATCAGCCGAGGCAGTGGTTGAAGAAGATTTTCCGTTGAAGATGGCGTCCTTGAAGGATGCCCGGGCTGTAATCGAGAAAGGCAATTGAGCAAATTGGGGTCAGCTTCTTGACTTCACTCAAAAGAACGACAAGTTTGGGCTGGGCTTTACTGCAGAGGCTCAGAGGGCTGTGCGCAAGGAAAAGATCAGAAAGGCTCCAGTGTTTATCTCCAACCCAAGGGTGAATGCTATTGAGGAGGATGTAGAGGAAGCAGAGTTTGACAGTTGGATCTACCCGACTACCAGCAACGGACCAAGCAACTGGACGGCAAAGGATTTTACACCTATCACATTTGTCACGCAGTAATTATTTCTTTTGATTTTCAATTTGTAACAAACAATGTGTTAAAACTCTATTGGCTCGGTGTCCTACCCGGGGCCTCGTAGCTCCATTTGTGAGGGCTTTTTGTATGACATTTCCATATATCATCAATCAAAACATTGGACGTTTGTTGCATTTCGAATCTTGTGCTCTTTTCTTTCTGTGTTATATATTGCAAAACAGCTATATTTACACACACTCACTTATACAGGTTTCAATCCACTCTGGATCTCACTGGTAACAGCTCTGCTACCGCCAGTTATGACTTCGAGAATCCGATCAACTTGGCCGAAGACAAAGGTGAAGATGATTGTGAAGTGCCTGGTGAACTCGCAAGACTGCTACTCTAGGAAGAGAGGGCTATTCAACCACATGAAGAGCCGGTGGAAACAGTTAACCTGGGTACTGAGACAGATAGGAAAGAGGTCAAGATTGGTGCCAATCTAGAGCTCAGCGTGAAGCAACGATTGATCCAGATGCTACAAGATTATATGGAGATATTTGCTTGGTCCTATGAAGACATGCCTGGTTTGGATGCCGACATTGTAGTTCATCACCTGCCAACCAAGGAAGACTGCCCTCCGGTGAAGCAAAAGGTCCACCGTATGCGCCCAGAGATGTCCGAAAAGATCAAGGCTGAGGTCACGAAGCAGTTCGATGCTGGGTTTCTAGCAGTAACTTATTACCCTCAGTGGGTGGCTAATGTGGTGCCAGTGCCGAAAAAGGATGGTAAAGTCAGGATGTGTGTCGACTACAGGGACTTGAACAGGGCAAGCCCCAAGGATGACTTCCCCTTACCTCACATCGACGTTCTTGTTGACAATACTGCTCAACACAAGGTTTTCTCCTTCATGGATGGTTTTTTAGGGTATAACCAGATCAAGATGGCTCCGGAGGATATGGAAAAGACTACCTTTGTGACTCAGTGGGGCACCTTCTGCTACAAGGTCATGCCATTCGGGTTGAAAAATGTTGGGGCAACCTATCAACGTGCCATGGTTGCTTTATTTCATGATATGATCCATCATGAGATTGAGGTATACGTTGATGACATGATTGCAAGGTCTCAAACTGAGGAGGAGCACCTTGATCATTTGAGGAAGCTGTTTGACCGACTCAAGTTATACAAGCTGAGGTTGAATCCCAACAAATGCACCTTTGGGGTAAGGTCCGGAAAATTACTAGGTTTCATTGTAAGTGATAAAGGTATTCAGGTGGACCCTGCCAAGGTAAAAGCCATACAAGAGATGCCGACTCCAAAGACAGAGAAAGAAGTCAGAGGTTTCCTGGGATGACTGAATTACATTGCCCGATTCATCTCACATCTGACTGCTACTTGTGAGCCAATCTTCAAATTACTGAAGAAAGATCAAGTAGTACGCTGGAACGATGAATGTCAGGCTGCCTTTGAAAAGATAAAGGAATATCTCCAAGAGCCACCCATTCTTATGCCACCAGTGGAAGGAAGACCTCTAATATTATACTTGACAGTACTTGACAATTCAATGGGGTGTGTGTTGGGGCAGCATGACGAGTCTGGCCGAAAAGAGCACGCTATTTATTACTTGAGCAAAAAGTTTACCGACTGTGAGTCTCGTTACTCACTGCTTGAGAAAACTTGCTGCGCTCTAGTATGGGCTGCTCGCCGGCTGAGACAGTATATGTTGACTCACACTACTCTATTGATTTCAAAGATGGATCCCATCAAGTACATATTTGAAAAGCCTGCTGTGTCTGGAAGAATAGCGAGATGGCAAATGATCTTGACAGAATATGACATCCAGTATACAACTCAGAAAGCAATTAAAGGAAGTGTACTGGCAGATCATTTGGCACACCAACCTGTGGACGATTACCAATCATTGAACTTTGATTTTCCGGACGAAGACATCATGGTGGTAACTGACTGTGAAGTACCTGGACCGGATGAAGGACCTGAGGAAGGATCCCGATGGTCTATGCATTTTGACGGAGCCTCCAATGCTTTGGGTAACGGCGTCGGCGCTGTAATCATATCTCCCAAAGGAACTCATACTCCGCTCACCGCCCGGTTATGTTTCAACTGCACCAATAACATGGCAGAATATGAGGCATGTATCATGGGTTTACAAGCTGCAATCGACTTAAGGATCAAGTTTCTGAGTGTCTTCGGAGATTCTGCTCTCGTGATCAATAAGATCAAAGGCGAGTGGGATACGAAACACCCAAATCTTATTCCTTACAAGGAGTATGTGTCAACCTTGCTTCCCCACTTTGAAGAAATAACTTTTGAGCACTTCCCAAGAGAGGAGAATCAGCTAGCGGACGCACTAGCTACGATGTCTTCAATGTTCAAAGTTAAATGGGACAACGAGGCTCCCCGGATCATTATCTGGAAGTTGGACGAACCGGCATATTGCTGCAAGCTTGGGGCTGAAAAGGTGACTGAAAAACCCTGGTATCATGAGGTGAAGAGGTATTTGGAAGCTCAGGAATACCCTGAAGGCGCATCTGTCAATGACAAGAAGTTCATGAGGAGGTTTGCGGCAAAATTCTTCCTCAGCAACGACATTCTCTACAAACGGAATCATGATTCGACTCTACTACGTTGTGTGGATAAGGCTGAAGCAGAGAAGATCATGTTAGAACTGCATGAGGGTACATTCGGGACACATTCCAGTGGACACACCATGGCTAAGAAAATCCTTCGGGCAGGATATTTCTGGTCCACAATGGAAGCTGATTGTTACCAACACTCCCGAACTTGTCACAAATGCCAGATCTATGCTGACAAGGTGCATATTCCTCCAGTTCCTCTGAACGTCCTGACGGCACCTTGGCCTTTTGCAATGTGGGGGATTGATATGATCGGTGAGATCCGACCGACGACATCCAATGGGCATCGCTTCATCTTAGTGGCGATCGATTACTTCACGAAGTGGTTTGAGGCAGCTTCCTACGCCACAGTAACCAAGAGCGTCGTGGCACGTTTCATCCGGCATAATCTGATCTGTCGGTACGGTGTCCCGGAAAGAATCATTACGGACAATGGTACCAATCTCAATAATACGATGATCACTGAACTCTGTGAACAATTCAAGATACAGCACCACAATTCTTCTCCCTACCGGCCGAAGATGAATGGGGCTGTAGAGGCAGCTAATAAAAATATCAAGAAAATTATGCAGAAGATGACAGTGACCTATAAAGATTGGCACGAGATGTTACCGTTCGCTCTTCATGGGTACCGTACCTTAGCAAGGACGTCAACCGGGGCAACTCCTTTCTCCTTGGTCTATGGCATGGAGGCAGTCCTGCCAATTGAAGTCCAGATACCCTCTCTCCGAATAATGAAGGATGCAGATTTGAATGAAGATGACTGGATCCAGACTCGACTTGATCAATTAAATCTGATTGACGAAAAGAGGCTCACTGCTATCTGTCATGGTCAAACGTATCAAAAACGGATGATCAGGGCATTTAACAAGAAAGTCAAACCACAAGAGTATCAAGTTGGAGACCTGGTGATCAAACGCATCATCCTTCCTCAAAGTGATCCCCGGGGCAAATGGACCCCTACGTACGAAGGGCCATTTGTGGTTAAGAACATTTTCTCAGGAGGAGCTATGATTCTAACCACCATGGACGGTGACGACCTTCCTCACCCCGCTAATACAGACATAGTGAAAAAATACTACGCATAAATAAAAGACCCGCTAGGTTGACATACCTAGGCAAAAATAAGGGCTTCCCGGCGAACCAAAAGGGTTCGGGAAAAAATAAGGGATGAAATGAATAAAAATCTGTACACCCGGCAAGTCGAAAACCTGAAAAGGCGGCTTGGGCAAAAATGGGTATCCCGGTGGACTGAAAACCCGAAAGAGCGGTCCAGGCAAAAGTTAGGGATAAAGCGTAACACTATGTCTCATTGGATCACTTCGCATCCGGAATGCGGTATCAACTATCTGGCTCAGATTCCAGCATCGACCAATCAGCTTCATCTTCGACCAAGCAGCAAAGTGATGAGACGCTTGAAGACATAAAGGCGATAGCAGAGTTGGAACCCAGTGGGATTGTTCACATAGCTGTTTTGTTTCCTTTTCAAAATTGTAAACTCTATGTTATTTGGCGGCGTCCTCTTACTAGGATGTCAGCCTCTTGTACAAAAACGCCTATTCACAGGCAAAATTCAAATCAATACAAATTCACTTGTCTATACAAATTACCATTGCTTTTCCTTTTTTCTGTTTTGTCTTGCGAAGAACGTCCGATGTTCATTTTTGATATATGCATTTGACATTAAATTGCTGATTCATAAATGTTTGCATATGAAACAAAAGATTAATTACAGGTGACATCAGAAACAGGGGCAATGTGAAGTTGTCTGATGCAGTCTGGCTGCTTTGTCCGCCAAGGTACCAAGGTAGATTCAACTGAAGAATGTGACCAAATCATCTCAACACCCCGCAGAGTAAGACAAGATTCAGCGATACTTTCTCCAAGCGGAGTTGATTCCCCGTCAATCCTGAAAAGGCACAACATTCCCCGGCAGGTCTTAAAGCTTATCTCCAGTAGATTCCGGAAGCTTATCCCTTGCAGAATACAGACGTATCTCCCGAGCTTTATTCAAAGTTATTCCTCACAAGGACTTATAACTGGGTTATCCTCAGCTAATTGCCACGGAAGATTGTCCTCGGCAAAGTTCTTTCTATCCCCGGCGGAGTTTATCTTTGGTATCCCCAGCGGGGTTTATCATCATTATCCCCAGCGGAATCCATCATTAAAGTCCTCAGCCGGCCTCTCATCAAAACTTCGGCAAAGTACCTCTTCCACAGAGCAATTCCCCGGCCGATCGTCAAGGATTTATTTTCCTAAGACGAAATTACATTCATCAACATTTCACATTTTCATACATCTTGCTTACATACATGATAAAGTGCATACAACACTATCTCATGTTGAACATCATGACATTGCATACAACTTATGTTTTTGCCTTTTCAGAGAAAAAGACAATCCCAAAGACAACTACCTTCAACTGTCACAACATTTCCAGACTCGATTCCTGTATCTAGCCAGGGCACGTCTGAAGAGTTTGAAGACTCGATTCCTGTTTCTAGCCAGGGCACGTCTGAAGAGTTCGAAGATTCGATTCCTGTATCCAGCCAGGGCACATCTATTAACTACAACATTTCCAGATTCGATTCCTGTATCCAGCCAGGGCATATCTGTTGACCACATTTCCAGACTCGATTCCTGTATCTAGCCAGGGCACGTCTGAAGAGTTCGAAGATTCGATTCCTGTATCCAGCCAGGGCATATCTATTGACGACTATTTCCAGATTCGATTCCTGTATCCAGCCAGGGCGTATCTGTTGACCATATTTCCAGACTCGATTCCTGTATCTAGCCAGGGCACGTCTGAAGAGTTCGAAGATTCGATTCCTGTATCCAGCCAGGGCATATCTATTGACGACTATTTCCGGATTCGACTCCTGTATCCAGCCAGGGCACATCTGTGGGCAACCGATTGTAGATTCGATACCTGTATCTAGCCAGGGCATATCTGCATAAGGAGATTGAAGATCAAACACCTGTAACAAGCCAGGAAAACATCTGTCTTTCTCAAATAAACAAGTTTTCGCTAAGGAATCTCTTATGCGATCAACACTTCCAAATAGCATCTATAAGCCCATTCCCGACAAAGTTCTGTCACATTTCCAAATGGCATCTATAATCCCATCCCCCTATTCACCATCTCTCCAAATGGCATCTATAAGCCCATTCCCGACATCACATTGCTGATACTCCAACATATGAGTGCAAATTTTCGGGCACTCTAGTGTCCAATCTCCTTTTACCCTCGAGTCACGAAAGGCAAACGTGCCAATCTAACTCTTCAGGTTCAAGAAGATTGAACAGGGGCAACTGTTGTACCCCAAAATTTGCCCTCCCATTTCCTCAACATTTTCTCATCACAAAACCCTTGAAGATCAAGATCCAGTTAGGGTTTCCTCTGCTCAAGACTTCTCCTTGCACTGTGGACCCAAATTAGGGTTTGTGTTTGAACAAAGATGTCTTGACCCAAAATGCCTAAGATGACTTTCATGCTTCATGTTGGACTCCCAAGTTTATCCACACCAAGTTTCAAGTCTTAATTCCAAGTTTTGCCCAGTCAATTGGACAGATGACCTAGAAATCAACTATATTGGGGAAAAAGTCAACTGTGGCCAATTGACAGTCAAAACTCATGAAAATTGACCCACATCAACATTATGAACTCATATGGACCATTTGATCAAGTTTGGATCACAATTCCACAAGAAATTTGATCAGATCATCAAAAGGGCAAAATGGTCATTTTTAGGGTTTTGACTGCACAAAGGCAATTTTTGACTGTTTGACCTAGTCAATGGCAAACCAAATTTACATATGAACTCAAGGACCCCATGGAATTATCTTGACATGCTCAACAAACTCAAAAGATCCCAAATACACAAGATTGACAGTTGAATTTCCCTGTCAATTGATCAATTTTAACTGTATACTGAAAAGTCAAACTTTGACTTTTTGGTCAAAATCAAGAGTCAAGATTCATTTTTCATCAAAACATGCCAAATCATGAAACTTGTTCACCAAGAAACCAAGAAATGCAAATTAGGGTTTGAAATGGGAATTTTTCATAACTTAGAATTTTTCTAAGTTATGGAAAACCCTAATTTTTTCCCAACTTTGCCCCACTTTCTCACCAAGATTCATTTGGATTCAAACAAAAGTCAAAACATGAAAGTTGTAGCTTGTTGCATAATCTACAACTTTTATTCACAAAGTTTTCCCAAATGAGGCTTGTATCTCAAGTTACAAATTTTTGAATAAGGGCACTAAACCATTCATAACTTAGTGAAAATTTGACCTTTTTGACAAGGTTTTCTACCTAACTTCAAGGCCATTTTCCATACACTTCCACTTGAAATTTCAATTTGAATTTCAAATATGGATTGTATTACACATTCCAAGCTCTCCAAAATGTCCAAGAACTTCTCAAACAACCTCATGGTTAGGGAGAATCGAATTTTGCAAAATGGGAAAAAGTCACTTTTGTTCTTGGCCATGTACATGTTCATAACACTATGCATTTCAATCTCAGCATGCTTAAGCTACATTACAGGTCCTAAAACCCTTTGACACTCATAAATTTAATGCAAAACCATTGTGCCAAGTTGTTATTCTAAGCATTTGGACATTACATGGAGAATTAACCCTTAACTAGAAAAAGCACTATTTCCATTTTTGAAAAGGAGAACTTTATGTCAAGTTTGCAATCCAAGTGGTACAGTCCAAATCTTCTTGGCACAAGTTTGTGAGCAAATTACACTGATCAAGGCCAATGTATGCAGCATAGTGTGAGGGCCTGTGCAGGCTAGAATCATCAAGTGGCCATTGCTTGCTTCAAGTTCAAGTAAAATAGCATAACTTGTACCAACTCTGAGATCAGCCTACAAACACTTAAACAAACTTATCAAACACATTCCACACATTGATCCAAAGCTGAAGCACGAGCCTCTCACCTCCAATCCCTCCCAAAACTCAGAATCACCTTGAAACTGCTCAAACAGAGCAACCTCTGCAGATTGAGTCCCAACTCTCAATCCTTTCAAGCATTCTTGCCCAAACCAGTTCATACACCTTCTCTACCATCTATGCAAGCTAACCAAAAGCAAAAACACGACCTGTAATCCCTCTAACTAGTTCCACCATTTTCACATTTCTGATTTGCAGGTGAAGTGCTCTAGCTCGATTCAAAAGCTTTCAAGGCAAAGTAAATATTGGAACAGCATCACCACACCTCAAGGAAGCTACACCAACCATTATCTTGCCCTGAAAGCTTCTCCTTTGCCAGATAGAACTTCAACTGAACAGGTAAGTTTTTGAATTCGTATCTCTCTTATTAGGCATCATTAGCTCTAAGTTTGTGAATAAACAATGTTCTACTCATGCCACTGAACATGTACATGTTTTTACTTTTCATTTCTTTTGCTTGAGCTGTGAGAATTTAAGGTTTGAAAATGGCAGAAAACTTAGGTCAGGATTTGGGATTGTTAAAATTCTCTCTCATTTCTGAGAGTTAGGATGAGTTTTTTATATATTTGGAATCGTGATTCAATGCTTGACATGTTTTGTGTTGAAAGTTTGTGCAAAAGCTCAAAGAATCAGGATGTTTGAATCCCTGTTATAAGCGCGCGTTTTTGGCTGGAGGTTGAAGAAGGTGTCTCATGGGCTGGGCCAGCTTTTGTTCTACTTTTCACACCATACAATTGCTTCTGCACCCCCTGAGCCCATTTGGTTTATTTTTAATGATTTCTGACTTTTTCTTTTTTTGATTGATTCATTTATTTTTTCTCATGTTATTAAAAATATAAAAATCTTTTTTCTCACCATTTTTTAATTTATTAGGTATTTATGTGATTTTCTTTTGATTAATACACAAATAAATGAATATATACATTTCATTAAAAATATTGAGAAATATGTAAAAATACTTTTATTTTCATTTTTATTTTATTTTACCTTCTGAAAATACTTTATATAAAAAATACTTTTTTTTTACAAATATTAAATATTATTATTATTTATATATAATACACATCTAAAACAATACATATATACATATATTTATTAATATATTTAGAGTAAATACAAAATATATACACTTTTGTTTTTTTTTTGTTATTATTAATATTTAATATAAAAATACATTTTTGACAAATACCTCATTTTATTTTATTTTTGTATATATAAATAAATATTTGTACATAATAAATGAATAATGTATTTTATTTAATAGAATTAGGGTTTTACCCTAAATATGAAAATACTCCAAAAATAATACCCCTTTTATTTTCTTTTTATAAATAATACTTTTTTTCATACATGTAAAAATTCTTTTTGCATTCTTGCATATTTGTTTTTATTTTTATTTTATCTATGCAAATTAATCACCTTGTAAGTAATTCAACATTGATGTAATAGTTTTAGGTTTAAATTCCTTGTCAAAATCCCCATTCGAACATTTGTACCCCCCTTCCCATATATGGTTTTGTAATAGCTTAGTAAATTTATTTTCGCACTTTATTGCTTTCTAATTATACCATGTTAGAATTAGGGTTTGTATGTGAAAAACGACAAAATAGTTATGACCTAATCTCAAGACAAACAAGCATGAAAATGAACACACAAACCACACTTGCACCCCCTAGGGTATTCCACTTGTTGCCTTTCAAAATTGGGCCATATTGCATGTTAGGTCTCTTTGGGCAAAACAAACAAATCAAATGATCATAGTCCCTCGATAACACTTTCAAAATGTTGCCTAAACAAATGATCAAGTCCCTTAAAGAAAATGCCCAAAGACACTTGGCACCATTGCAATCATGGTCTAAACGATGACCCGCGCCCGTCCCTTTCACATCCTAACATGAGATTGTCCACCAAATACAATGGTGGAACAAACTTATTAAAAGGGTTAAAACATAGCAATAAACTTTGAGAAAATTTAGGAGTAGATAACCTCTTAGTTACTTGAATCAAACTTGCAAAACAAAACACTTGCCTATTTTCTAAACCACACATCACTACACTTTCAAAACAACTTTCAAAAAACAAATGAAAACCTTTTCAAAAGACCTACACCTTTGTATACATCCCCACATGGATCATTACAAAGGTTGCCACCACATTGGCTTCTTTTCAAAACATTTTCAAACCCACACACACAAGCACCATTTCAAACAATTGAAAACAAAAGGCAAGTGGTCTAAGCAAGTAACTAAGAGCCCATGGATAACCATGGATAGAAAGGGTGCTAATACCTTCCCTTTCTATAATCTACTCCCCGAACCCAAGAAAAATCTCAAAGGTTTTTGCTGTGCTTTTTAAACCTTTCCTTAGGATAAAATAAAAAGTCGGTGGCGACTCTTGCTCAACCGAAACATTTGCGTAAACAAACGCAAAACCTCAAGTCAGTTCTCCCACCGTATCACAACCATGTCTCTTAATGAACATAGAAGTTTCAGAAATTCTTGACACTAGCTCTTTGAGTTGGGATGGTATCTCCACAAAGTTGATTTGGATAGTCTTTCTACGCACGGAAGCCATGATCTGCAAAATAGAACAAAGATAAATTCCCTTGGTCTTTGAAATGGTTAGTGAAATGAAGCATGAATGCCATGTTATGATGCATGATGTCATGATAAAACACAGGTATAGCAAACAATAGGTATTGCAAACACAGTCAAATCACACAAAGCCCTAGGTTTAAGGCTTGCATGAGGTCAAAGGTAATACCCTCTTAAAGTTAAGTTGGTTTCAAACCTGTCCTAGAAAAGTAACCGGGTTCTAGAGGATCTCAATATCACTGACCATCCTCCATCGGTCATGGTTTCAGCTCACGCAATATTTACTTGCGGCCAAAATTATTCCGAGAGTATGGTCTCAATGAGTGTAGCATCGAGTATAAACCAGTTCTCAGCTTTATACCGAGGCCGACTATCTCACTACTTTCTAATGTCCAAGTTGGGCAATTAAAGGTTCTAAGGTCAGTTGATGCTTAACGACACCACGTGGCGGCCCCGTATTCTCCTCGTTTCTCCACAACGGATATCGATACCAACCAAAGTGCCACACCAACATAGCTACTGCTTCAACCATATCGGTCTATGCCATACAGTTCCCTCATAGTCTATTGCTACTTACCTAAAAGCTATTCTCCAGATCCGGGTTAGGATCTATAGTAACTCCAAACAAACCCTTAAAAGTAAAGCAAACAAAGCAATCAAGAGAAGGAATTTATGATGAACTAAATCCTAAGGTATACCCCACATATAAAGTCCCCAGCAGAGTCGCCAGTTCTGTGATACGGTGGCAGAACCGACTGTTTAATATTGGTTTGCATTTTGCGCTTTGTGTTTGCAAAATGTCGCGGTAAGCAAGAGTTGCCACCGACTTTTATTTCATTCAACCGGAAAGGAAAAAAGTACAGAAAACAAATCCTTTTTTGAGATGTTTATGAGTACGGGGGTAGATTATAGAAAGGGAAGGTGCTAGCACCCTTTCTATCCATGGTTTTCCATGGGCTCTTAGGTACTTGCCCATCTTTTTAAAATTGCTTGTGTGTGTGCTTTGTTTTTGAAAATGTTTTACTTCGTGATAACCCTTCTATCAGTCCTCAAAGGTGTGACGAAGTTATTTTGAAAATTGTTTTGCAATGTGTAAGTGTGAAAAGGTTTTAATTTGAGAAAGTACCTACTAGCATCTATTTACTCGAAAAAAGATCGTTTATATTCTTGTTTCCTTTAGACAGCGCTATCCCACTATTGAGAAATAGGTAGCACCGTCGTTGGAGTTTGTAAGGGTCAATTCGAAAGGGACGTACGGTCACTAAAGCAATGTTAGGATACATTAGTAATAACCCTAGAGTCTTAAGATCTTTTCGAGGCAACATTTCCGAGGCAACATTCGAACGGAGCATTATATCTTTTTAGACAGAAGGGTAACCACTAAAGCATCCTATACTTAACATT
Organism: Vicia faba; assembly: GCA_948472305.1. NCBI lineage: Eukaryota > Viridiplantae > Streptophyta > Magnoliopsida > Fabales > Fabaceae > Vicia > Vicia faba. The sequence continues at coordinate 1,108,587,328 of OX451741.1, forward strand.
TACCGAAGGTAATCGAAGTGAGAGTATACCCTAAAAGTAATATGTGTGAGTGATCTGTTTCAGTTATTTAATCTTCGCACATTAGGGTTTTCTAACCGTATTAATTTGTCATGCATTCTTGTCATACAATCCTATTAGCATACATTTAAACAGTTAAATATTTGCGGGAATTAAAAATGCGAGAAAATAAATCTACGCTATTACAAGGCTTTGGGTGAGGGATTAATTACATAGCCAAAAACCCGGGAATTTAAACAATAAATAAAACCCTAAATTAAACTATTACAAGCCATGAAGAGTTACAAAAATATTGTCGAAATAAATAATAAGCGTGTGATGAATCAAATACAAAACGACTAGGGTTTGGACCCTTGATTAAACCTATTTGCGATTGATTAAAAAAGTTTTTGTTATTTAGGAAAATAATGAAATAGTTAAATTAAAAAGAAAATCCTAAGATCTAATTAATTTTAAATTAAGAAGAAAAAAAATTCAATCTAAAACCTATTTTTGTATTTTATTTATTTGAGAAAACTAAAAGAATTAAATCAAGAATTTTAACCTAATTTCTATTTGATTTTATTTGTGAAAATAAATTACAATTTCCCTAAGTTAAAACTAAATTAAATTAATTTTGATAATATAAAAAACTAATTCTAATTTTTTTTATGAATTTTTGATTTTATGATTTTTATGGAAAAATGATTAATTTGTTAATTGAAATGATTAAAGAAATATTAAAAGAATTAAATAAAATAAAGAAAAGAAATAAGAAAAGAACTAAATGGGCCTGGTTGCAATGCTGAAAGAGGGGGTATGCTATTGAAATTCTGGGCCCAAACAAATCCAAGCCCTTTTGACTTCGCCTGATCCAGTGCATACGTTGACCTGAGGTGTATGGTGATCCTCCTGCTACCTGAGCGTTGGATCCAACTGGCTGATGGATATGATGGTGGAACACAAGAGTGTATGGTAGGCGTACGATATTGTATTGCATGAGATCCACCCGAAATAATCAAGAAAATGATAAAATGCACACGCCTGGGATCGAACCCAAGACGTGTGCATCAAAGGCCTTCGCCCCAACCATCTGAGCCAACGTGTTAACTGTTAGAACATAGTTTGATTCTACAACCCTCAATTAGAGTTTTGATGATAACAAAATACAAGAATAAATAAATTGTAATATTTATATATAAGACATATATGCTACTTAAAATTATGTTGTGTATTTACAGAAGTTCTGATGGAATCAGCATCAGAAGATCAATATCAACATCAGCATCAGAAGATCAAACATGTGCTACACGCTGAAGTTACCAGATCATACGCTGAAGCCTGATGACCAGAATCTACGCATAAAATACTCTGATCAAGATCCTTACCAAGTCATCAGCACTCAGAAGCGTCAAAATAAGTTAAAGCCAAGAACACTCTGATTACCATAAGCAGAGAAGACTCTGAAGCGTCAGCATTTCTAAGCATTCAAGACAGATTAATTACCAACGGCTTTATTCCAAGACAAGATCTTATCAAAAAGGAAAGAACGTTATTATCATTGAAAGTTATTTATGGACAACCAACGTATCTCTTCCTTGGCTATTTAAACAAGACTGTGTGAGAAAAGAAAAGGCTAATAATCTTCACGCATATACACGCCTACGTAAACTATCTCACTCATACAATTTGCTAAAAGCTTTCAACCACGCCTACTCAAAAGCATTAGCAATCCAGTTTCATTATAAGCTAAATATTGTGTATTATCACAGTTGTGATATATAGTTTTATTAGAAAACATCAAACACACTTTTGTTCAATTATCTGTAAGAGAATTCCCTTGAGATAAACCGGTTTGTGGTTAGACTCAAGAAGGCTTTAACAGTTGTCAAAGTAGTTGTTGTAATCTTATTGAATATAGTGGATTAAGACCTCTTTAGAGAGAGGCGAAATCACCTTGACGGGTGGACTGGAGTAGTTTGAGATCAAACGAACCAGGATAAAAATACCGTGTTGTTAAAGCTTTCGTTTTAAGATTTACAATTCAACCCCCCTTATTGTGTTTTTCACATCTTCAATTGGCATCAGAGCGCCTGGTTCTGAGCTTATAACACTTAACCGTGTCAGTACAAGATCCAGCGTCAGAAAAACACAATGGCAGGACCACATCAAAATATCAGCAATGACAACAATGAAGAAAGAGACAGATTCAATGGCAAACCTCCAGTATTTGATAGAGAGAACTTTGACTACTGGAAAGACATAATTGAAAGCTTCTTTCTGGCCCATGATGCTGATCTGTGGGACATGGTGACTGATGGATACACGCACCCAGTGGATGGAAGTGGTCAGAAGATTGACAGGAAAGCAATGTCTGATCAACAAAAGTGTGATTTCAGAAATCATCACAAGGCCAGAACAATTCTTATCAGCGCCATCTCTTATTCAGAATATGAGAAGATATCAAACAGAGACACTACAAAGAATATGTTTGACTCTCTAAGAATGACGCATGAAGGCAACATTCAAGTCAAAGAAACCAAAGTTCATGCGCTCATTCAGAAGTATGAGGCATTCAAGATGGAAGAGAGTGAATCAATAGAGACTATGTTCTCAAGATTTCAAATTCTGGTTGTTGATCTCAAAGTTCTTGACAAAGGGTATTCCACTGCTGATCATGTTAAGAAGATCATCAGAAGCTTGCCAAAACAGTGGAGGCCAATGGTCACAACGCTTAAGCTAGCCAAGGATCTCAACAAAATCTCTCTGGAGGAACTTGTCAGCTCCCTCAGAAGTCACGAGATAGAGCTAGAAGCAGATGAACCTCAAAAGCAAGGTAAGCCATTAGCTTTAAAATCTAACAGAAAATCTAACTCCAAAGTTTTGCAGGCTGTAGAAGAAACCTCTGATGGGTCTTCATCAGAAGAAGATGAACTATCTCTCCTCTCCAGAAGGGTGAACCAATTATAGAAGCAGAGGCAAAGGAAGTTCAGGAATCCCAGAAGATCAGAAAATCAGAATGAATCTTTCTCCAGACACAGAAGATCTGAAGGCTCTTCAGGAAGCAGAAAGCCAAACAGCAAAGACATCATCTGTTATGAATGTAACGAGAAAGGACACTACAAAAGTGATTGCCCAAAGCTTCAGAAGGAAAAGCCCAAAAAGAAGTTTGGCAAGGAAAAGAAGAAAAGTCTCATGGCTACATGGGATGATTCTGACACATCTGAAGCTGACTCAGAATCAGATGATGAAAGAGAAAACATAGCTCTCATGGAAAACATAACAAAAGACAGTGAAGCTTCCGAGTCAGACTCTAAATCAGATACAGAAGAGGTATTTCCTGACTTTGCTATAAACTTTACTAAGGCTGAACTAGCTGAAAGCCTTAATGAAATTCTGGAAAGATATCAGCAGATCAGAGTCAAATTCAGAAACCTGAAAAGGAATCTTGCTTCTGACTCTGATAAGACTGAGAGTCTCAAATTGGAGAATTCTGAGTTAAAAGATAAAATTTCAAAATTAGAAAATCTATTGCAAAACTCTCAGAAGGAAACAATCCCTGAAACTCCCAGCAGTGCTGATGAGATCATCAAGGAGTATGATCACAACTTTCAGAAGTTTCTAGCTAAAAACATAGATAGAAGCAAAATGGCTTCAATGATCTATGGAGTTAGCAGAAATGGCAGAAAGGGAATAGGATACCAAGGTAAGGTACCTACACCAAAGAATGCCATGGATTTAGTTATAAAACGCACTTCACTTGATTCACACTTTGTATATGGGCACACACATGACATCAAATATACAAGTAGTAATTATTCTGTCAAACCAAAATTCAACCAGAGTTTTGGTAAAACTAACAAATCAGGACCCAAGAAAATATGGGTACCTAAGGATAAAATAATACATGTTGCAGATATCTTTAGCAGCAAAGCAGAAACACCAGTCATGGTACCTGGACTCTGGCTGCTCACGACACATGACGGGAAGAAGGCATATGTTTCGAAGCCTAGAACTTAAGCCTGGAGGCCACGTAGGCTCTGGAGGCAATAAGAGAGGAAAGATCATTGGCTCTGGAACAGTAGGTAATGGAAATCTTCCCTCTATAAGTAATGTTTTATTAGTAGATGGATTAATGCATAATCTGTTATCCATAAGTCAATTAAGTGATAACGGTTATGATATAATCTTTAATCAAAACTCATGCAAAGTTGTTAGTCAGAAAGATGGGACTATCCTATTTAATGGAAAGAGGAGAAACAACATTTATAAAATAAAACTTTCTGAACTAAAAAGTCAGAATGTAAAGTGTCTTCTGTCTGTTAGCAACGAGCAATGGATCTGGCACAGAATATTGGGACATGTTAGATGAGAAGAATATATCAGATTAACAAACTCAATCTGGTCAGAGGACTTCCTAACCTGAAGTTCAATTCAGATGCTCTGTGTGAAGCATGTCAGAAAGGCAAGTTTGCAAAACCAGCTTTCAAATCTAAAAACATTGTTTCCACCTCTAAGCCATTAGAACTTCTGCACATTGACTTATTTGGAGCAGTTAAAACTGCTTTAGTCAGTGGCAAGAAGTATGGGTTAGTAATCATAGATGACTATAGCAGATGGACATGGGTAAAGTTCTTAAGGCACGAGGACGAGTCACACTCTGTGTTTGTCACCTTCTGCAACCAAGTTCAGAATGAAAAGGATCTTAGAATCGTCAAAGTCAGAAGTGATCATGGTGGAGAGTTTGAAAACAAAGATTTTGAGTCATTCTTTAATGACAAAGGCATTCTGCATGGTTTCTCTTGTCCTAGAACTCCCCAACAAAATGGGGTTGTAGAACGAAAGAACAGAACATTGCAAGAAATGACCAGAACCACGATTAACGAGACTAACGTTGCTAAGATCTTCTGGGCAGAGGAAATAAACACAGCGTGTTACATTCAGAATAGAATCTCTATAAGACCTATTCTGGAAAAGACTCCATATGAATCGTGGAAGAACAGAAAGCCCAACATTTCATATTTTCATCCATTTGGATGTACGTGTTTTATTTTGAATACGAAAAATTATTTGAACAAGTTTGACTCTAAAGCACAAAAGTGTATTATGTTAGGATACTCTGAACGCTCAAGAGGGTACAGAGTATACAATATAGAAACACAGATTGTGGAAGAATCAATTAGTGTTCGTTTTGATGATAAGCTTGACTCTCAAAAGTCAAAGCAGAATGAATTACTTGCAGGTATGGAAGTTGAATTCACAGGTATTGAAGACAAGTCATCAGAAGCTCTTAACAGAGACTCTCCCTCAACATCAGAAAGAGGCACTGCAAGCAATCCAGCACCTTCTGTTGATCAACTTCAGAAAAGACTTTTCAGAAGCAGCTTGGATCACCCAGAAGAAACAATCTTAGGAAGAAAGGAAGATTCAATCAGAACAAGATCTAGCTTCAGAAACTCTGAAGAATCCCTCATGGAACTTGTTTCTCTAATTGAACCATCAACAATTGATGAAGCACTTCTGGACAATGACTGGATTCTAGCAATGCAAGAGGAGCTGAATCAATTCACAAGAAATGACGTATGGTATCTAGTTCCCAAACCAAAAGGATTTAACGTCATTGGAACAAAATGGGTGTTCAGAAACAAACTGAATGAACAAGGTGAAGTCATCAGAAACAATGCACGATTGGTAGCACAAGGTTATAGTCAGCAAGAGGGGGTAGACTATACAGAAACCTTTGCTCAAGTCGCCAGGTTAGAATCTATCAGACTCTTAATTTTATTTGCTGTTAATAAAGGCATCCCTCTGTATCAGATGGATGTTAAGAGTGCATTCTTAAATGGCTATATAGAAGAAGAGGTATATGTGCACCAACCCCCTGGTTTTGAAAGTTCCAAAAATCCAGAATATGTTTTCAAACTAAAGAAGTCACTCTATGGTCTGAAACAAGCTCCTAGAGCTTGGTATGAAAGACTAAGTAACTTCCTGTTAGAAAAGGAATTCACCAGAGGGAAAGTGGACACAACTTTATTCTGTAAGACAGTTAAGAATGACATTTTAGTATGTTAGATTTATGTTGATGACATCATATTTGGATCTACTAAACCTTCTATAGGAAGAAAGTTTGCTAAGTGTATGCAGGCCGAATTTGAGATGAGCCTAATGGGGGAACTGAAATTCTTTCTGGGCATTCAGATCAATCAAACCCCAGAAGGAACTTACATTCATCAGAGCAAGTATGTCAAAGAACTTCTGAAGAAATTTGATCTCTCAGAATGTAAGCCATCAAAGATTCCAATGCATCCCACGTGCATTCTGGAAAGAGAAGAGGTAAGTAAAAAGGTAGAACAGAAGGTCTACAGAGGTATGATTGGTTCTCTTCTCTATCTGACGGCTTCAAGGCCTGACATTTTATTCAGTGTTTACATTTGTGCTAGATTCCAATCAGATCCTAGAGAATCTCACTTAACAGCAGTTAAGCGAATTTTCAAGTATCTGAAAGGTACTACTAATCTGGGTTTGTTTTATAAGAAATCAAGTGATTACAGCTTAGTAGGATACTGTGATGCTGATTTTGCTGGAGACAGAGTAGAACGTAAAAGTACTTCTGGAAGCTGCCAGTTTCTGGGAGAAAATCTGATCTCATGGTCCAGCAAAAGACAATCCACAATTGCTCTATCAACAGCCGAAGCTGAATACATAGCAGCAGCTGGATACAACACACAAATGCTCTGGATGAAAAGTCAACTTGAGGACTTCCAGATATTTGAGAGTAACATTCCTATCCTCTGTGACAATACTTCTGCTATTTGTCTTAGTAAAAATCCAATTTTACATTATAGGGCTAAGCATATAGAAATAAAACATCATTTTATTAGGGACTATATTCAGAAAGGGATTTTAAATTTTAAATTTATTAACACAGACCATCAATGGGCTGATATTTTTACAAAACCACTTTCTGAAGATAGGTTCAACTTCATTCTGAAACATCTCAGCATGAAGCTCTGTCCAAAATAAAATTGTTTTGATTTTATATCTTAACCTTCAGAACTTTGTTTATTTTCTGTGAACTACTGATCAATCTTCCTTCAGAACTTTAGAAGTGCAGATTGTATCAGAATCTATCCATGAAGATCTGAGCGCTTCATTTCAAGGATAGAAATGTGCTGTTCACTCAAGCAAACAAGTGTCATCCAGTCATCAGCTATTTTCTGAGGCTGAACACGCGTTCACGTTTCTGAAAAGGCAAAAGCGTTGATTGGATGCATTGGGACACATGTCATGGGTAACCGTTCCAAATATATTTCTGAATCACCTAAAATCAACTATCATTAAATGCTAATAATCATTATTAATTTCTCTCTCTTAACGTTTATGTTTTCAAAACCTTTTTAGAAATCTATTTAAACACACTTCACACCATTAACACTCTTTTACATTCACTTTCATTTTCTCTCAAACTTACTGATTTCTGTGTTCTTACTTTCTCAAGAAAACCTTTCAATCTTTTTCACAAAAAACCTCGTGTGAACATGGCTTCTTCCAGCATTCCTTCTTCAGGTTCCCAGAAAACTGTTTCATCTGAACAATATGAAGTACCTTTCAGAACGCTTCTAACACCAGTCAAAAATCTTGAAGTTCTGTCAGAATTAATCGTGGATTTCAACAATCTTAAGGAGAATGGGTTTGATTTATCTGAAGAGGTTAAAGCTCAAGGTTGGGAAAAGTATTTTGACAGACTGGTTGGTCCAACATTTCCTATTCTGGTAAAGGAATTTTGGATTCACGCTTCTTCTTCAAATCATCAAGTCACGTCTTACATCATGGGGAAGAAGATTGTTATCACTGAAGACCTCATTGCACGCTTGATAGGCTACAATGGTGGTGGTGTTCGTTGCATTGATATGGCAGAAAGGTGTGCAGATGATGCCCTAATTGCAAGGGAAATTTTCACTCTGGGGCTTCCCTCAAGCAAGATAAGAGATTTAAAGGACAAGCACAAAATTTGGGCCAAGATCATTCTGAGCTGCTTCAACCACAGGAAGCCTACCAGCTCTCCTGATTACATTAATATTGATTAGCAGTTTCTGATCTATTTCATCTCTCAGAAGGTCAAGATAAATTTGGCTCATCTTCTATTCAACCATCTCAGAACAAGTGTTAAGGAAACAAGAGAAGAGGAACGAACAAAAAAGGATTGGATACCCTTGGGAAGACTGATATCAGATATTCTTACAGAGAATAGGCTGATTGATCATCTGACAGAGGCTCAAGAAATCAGCACTCTGGAACCTACTGTTGGCAAGCAATTGAATGCCAAAAATCTGAAGAAAATGAAGTTGATAGAGAACATTAAGAAGGAGCTCAGCGTCACTCCTTTTGCTGAAATATCCAGCAGAAGAGTCCCTCTGGACAACTTCCCCCTGTTCTCAGAGATTGACTCTAAACCAGAAATGATTCTGAGATATCTGGATGCTTGTAAAGCTGATGGTACAACACCAAATCTGAATATTCAAGATCTTCAGCAGAAGGCTCCAGAGGTTGTTCTGAAGAAGACAAAGAAGAGAAAAGCTGTTGCAGAAGGATCATCTCAACAGACTCCCAAGAAGAGAGGTAATCCTGCTTCTGTAATTGTTTTAGATTCAACTGATATATCAACAACTATTCCAATTCCAACTCCATCTGAAAACCTAACACCTCAAACTTTCGATGATTTTGACCTTGATTTTGACCCTTCTGAATCATTAACCCTCAGAAGATCCTGCTCCCAACCACAAAATCCAAATATTGAAGCCATACCAGAACAAGAACTTGAAAAAGTTCTTTCTGATATAGACCAACACACTTCTGCTCCCGAAAAAGAAAATCCAAATCCAAACACAAATCCACAACCAGAAATTCCCATCACCAATACCAGACACACCACTCTCTCCAGAACCAGAAATCCCACAACCTTCATATCCTCAACCAGAAATTAATCCACCCTCTCCTCAACCTGAACAATCTCCACAACCCGAGATTCAAACCTCTGAGGCTCAACCCTCTGAATCCCCTGAACCACAACCTTTGGCCATTCAATTGCCCTTTGGCACCATTGTGAATATTCCTCAACTTCCCTGTTCACCAGAAATAACTCCACCAAATTCCCCATCAAGTCCAATCATAATTCCTGACTCTCCCACTCCCTCACAAAAAGCCAATTCATATGACCATAGCAAGACTGTCAGTCCTTGAACGCCTTGCTGCAACAACCAACAAAACTGCTATCCCAAAACCTAAACATCCAGATGTTGGTTCCAACATATTGAACTTTGAAACAGAAGTACAGAAGTGGATCACTTCTTTGAAACAAACAAGTTTGGAACTGGTTGATCCTGCTGCTTCAGACTACCTCTGGACAAAGTTCAGAAGATGAGTATGCTCTGAAACCTTTAAGTTGCAAGAATAGAGCTATGGACAAGCTCAACAGAACTTCAGCAATCTGCTGAAGGAAATTGAAGGTCCAGTTCTGAGCAAGCTGCTTAAGGAAGAAATACTCCCGCTGGACAATGCTCCTTGGTCTGAACATCGTCAACCAGAGTCAGAAGAACAAATGATTCCAGCTGAAGACTTGGGTCAAGAAGAAGATATTGAAGAAAGCTCTGAGAAGCATCCTGTTTCTGAAGATCCTCAAGCTTCCTCTCTTGACAGGAAGACTCTGGAGGACTTGAAAAGATCTGATATGCTGATGAATGAAAGAATGGATAAGCAGGACACCAAAATTGATGCAATAACGAACATGTCATCTCAGCAACAGGAAACCAGCACCCAAATCAATAGCATGTTGGAAGCTCTGTTCACACGACTTCCTCCCCCTTCTTAGAAATTTCCTTGTTGTTTTTATAACTTGTTTATCTGTAATGTTTTTACATGTTCTGAACTTATCATTGCTTCTGTTTTTATTATATAAACCCTTTTTAGCTCTGATCATTTCAACTCTGATTATTTGTGCTTTTTGATAACTGACAAAAAGGGGGAGAAAGAATGATATTTTTCAATAACGGATTACTGAGACATAAGTCTCAAACATTCTAACATTCTGATATATTTGAATTTCTTTCTTCTAAAAAGCTTACAGGTACAAAATTCTGATGAATCTGATGAACTCTGATACAGTAAAGTTCTGATGCTCAAAGTCTCATGGAAATAAAGGGAAGTAATTAACTCAGGGGGAGTTTTTCTCTTCGTTGCTCTAATACCTTTTATTCCTTATTTTTAAACTTTGACACCTTTTATTCTCTATTGTTAATTGAAAAAATCTGGTTTTTGTCATCATCAAAAAGGGGGAGATTGTTAGAACATAGTTTGATTCTACAACCCTCAATTAGAGTTTTGATGATAACAAAATACAAGAATAAATAAATTGTAATATTTATATATAAGACATATATGCTACTTAAAATTATGTTGTGTATTTACAGAAGTTCTGATGGAATCAGCATTAGAAGATCAATATCAACATCAGCATCAGAAGATATGTCAGCATCAGAAGATCAAACATGTGCTACACGCTGAAGTTACCAGATCATACGCTGAAGCCTGATGACCAGAATCTGCGTATAAAATACTCTGACTCTGATCAAGATCCTTACCAAGTCATCAGCACTCAGAAGCGTCAAAATAAGTTAAAGCCAAGAACACTCTGATTACCATAAGCAGAGAAGACTCTGTAGCGTCAGCATTTCTAAGCATTCAAGACAAATTAATTACCAACGGCTTTATTCCAAGACAAGATCTTCTAAAAAAGGAAAGAACGTTATTATCATTGAAAGTGATTTATGGACAACCAACGTATCTCTTCCTTGGCTATTTAAACAAGACTGTGTGAGAAAAGAAAAGGCTAATAATCTTCACGCATATACACGCCTACGTAAACGATCTCACTCATACAATTTGCTAAAAGCTTTCAACCACGCCTACTCAAAAGCATTAGCAATCCAGTTTCATTATAAGCTAAATATTGTGTATTATCACAGTTGTGATATATAGTTTTATTAGAAAACATCAAACACACTTTTGTTCAATTATCTGTAAGAGAATTCCCTTGAGATAAACCGGTCTGTGGTTAGACTCAAGAAGGCTTTAACAGTTGTTAAAGTAGTTGTTGTAATCCTATTGAATATAGTGGATTAAGACCTCGTTGGAGAGAGGCGAAATCACCTTGACGGGTGGACTGGAGTAGTTTGAGATCAAACGAACCAGGATAAAAATACCGTGTTGTTAAAGCTTTCATTTTAAGATTTACAATTCAACCCCCCTTCTTGTGTTTTTCACATCTTCAATGTTAACTTGTAAATAAAATAAAAACAAAACATAATATGCAAAACAAGCTAGTGGAGCCAATCAAGCGCGCGAAATTTAAATAAGCGAATAACGCGTTGCCACGCAAGCTTCCTCTTCCCTGGACCGTCGTTTTAGCCAACGACCCTTTTACCCACAGACACCTTATTGTAGCTACAAACCTGTGCCATTCAAAAATTCTCTACAAGCAATGTAAATGAAATTTAAAGGTACCAATCAACTCGTCTCATCCTCACGAGTATCATGGTACCATAATCCAATCCTAATTTTACCTATACTACAAACCCCTAAAACGAATCAAGAAACCCTAACAATGGCATATCACGATTCCTGTATTAAAAAATGCAATTAAATGATACCAATGGCTTGCAAACTCAATAATGGACAAGAATATATAAATCAAACATGCTTATGATGAGTGAATCAATGAAAACGAAATCGAGCTTGGAGGCAAACCATGGCATCTGTAACTTACAATTTTGGACGTGAAAAGGCTTGCAATTGATTGAGATCCTTCTGGAGATGTCCAGGAGTCTATTGGGAGCCTTATAATGACTTGAATCAAACTCTAAGTCCAAGAATGATCACCCACTTTCTTGCAAAATTTTGAGTTTTCTTTTGGTGTTTTCATGACTGCTTAACCTCTTCTCTTGCCTTGGCTATGTTCTGTATATGTAATAGACTGCATTAGGTCAATAAAAACGAGCTAAATCTCTGTCCATTATGAAGATTTGATTTGGTCTTTATCCTTGTATGATATCTTTCTATATCAAGCCAAATCATGCCAATTTTGGTTCAATTTGTTTTGCACATTTTGGATATGATTTGTTAGCATAATTGGATTTGATTCCACCCAAAATCTGATCACAAATTAAATCTTTGATATTTTTTGCCATTTATTTGATTTAATTTGACTTTTAAATGATAAAAATCAAAATAAAATAAATGAATAAAGAAAAGGATGTGTGGGTGCTGATTTGGATCGTGGACTATGTCATAAGCAAGATTCAATCATGAAAAACTAGGCCCATTTGACAAAAAAATGCAAATTTGAGCATATTTGATTTTTGGCAATTTTGCAAAAATGGTCAACTTGGCCAATGCACAACTCTCTCAATTTTGACCCTAGAGATGTGTTCTTAGACTTTTTAGAAATATTAGGATGTACTTTAAGCAATCCTTTTGGTCTCAGAGTCTTCCATGTTCATGTATGAATCTTTGACCCAAAAGGTGTTTTTGTTGACTTTTCAAAATGACCTATAATGTCAAAATTCATATCTTTTTGTGAGTGCATATTCTGAACTTGGGAGATGAAGATGAATTGTAGGTAATTGCATCCTCTTCAAAATGAGCTTGGGATGGGTCATTTATGATAAAGTATGAGAAAGTTATGCTTGGTCAAAGTTGAGTTGACTTTTCCTACAAAACCCTAATTTAGCAACTTTTGGGTTTTGATGAATTGTGAGCAATCCTTAATGAATCATGATCAACCCTTGATCAAATGATGAATGATACTTAAAAATGAGGATGTTGACCAAAAATCTTGAAGTTTGACTGTATGTGGGCCAAAGTTGACTTTTGACCTAGCACAATCGATTTTCAGGCATTTGAGCAATTGACTGAGCAAATTTCTTCTGCAAGGCTTGAAACTTGACATGGGTGATATTGAGAACATATTAGGACAATGATGAGAATTTGGGATCCTTTGGACTCAAGCATATTGATGAAAAATGAAACCCTAATTTGAGGTAGACTGCCTTAGGGGAGAGTTTGTCTGGTCAACCCTTGTACTTCCTTGAGCAATTTGGGGACTCACTTGCCATGTGTTGAGAAATATGAGAGGGAAAATTTTGGGGTACAACACGATGCATGATGTTGATACATCTTTGAAGATTTTTTAGCAAAAAGATGAAGAATGACAAGGGTTGTTTTTCTGTAAAGGAGAATGAAGAGTTTGTGAAAGTATAAGGATGTGATTTTGTAGCATGTGGGAAAAACTTTAAGACAGTCTTGAAATGATTGCTTTCGAAATTTAATTTGTTGGAAACATAAATAATATAATATCACTTTAATGATATTCCCACTGTAATACCCCAAATTTGTCCTACCCTTTTACTTTTATCTGGCTTATGCATTTTGCACTTCTCATTTCATGTACATACTTCGTGTTAGGTCATTTGACATATCATGCATCGTTAATCAATAAATTTTTGGCATGGGATCATGGATTTCGTAGAATTAGGATTTCTCTTTGGTTTTGAGGATCTCTTCTATGTTCAAGGGTAATTCAAGTCGTTTCTTCAATGATTAAGGTTTGGAGTTAGGGTTATGTTCATTAAGCTACAAGGTTCTCCATCCTCATCAAGTGTTCTCAAGATCAAGTGCTTAGGGTTTTTATCAATGTTTCGACTAAGAAAGCTTCGAGTTAGGATTTTGGCTCTTCTTTACATCTCTAGTCATTTCCTCATCAACGTGTATTCAAGGCACGAGGTTATGGTTGTATCTTCATCAAATGGTTTTGTCGAAGGCATTGCATTTTGTATTAAGATCACCTTTCTTCTATCAAGAGGTACACATGTTGCTTAAGCTACGTGGCATAATCCTTGGTTCTTGTACGAGAAAAGAAGAATATGAGTATCATCGGTGAATATCACCCATAGCTTCATTCAATCTTATGCAAGCTCCACAAAATTAATTCATGGTCATTCAATTCCATTCAAGATCACTATGAAAGTACGTCATTCATCAAACTTTCATCCAAGGTTCTTATTCAATTTTGTTCGAAGTACAAGTTAGAAATCACTGTTTACATTCACTTGAACCTTGCAAGATTACTCTCTTCAAATGTAAGGCCGTGGCAATAACTTCAGGTCTTGGAGCTTCCTCTAAACTGGTGAAGGGTATTTGATCAAGAACATATACTCCTAGTAGTTGAGAGAATTCTTCCATTGTGGGCACTAGTTGATAATCGAGAAAGGTGAAACAGTGATGTACAGGGTCAAAGAACTGAAAGAGCACCCTCATCATGTCTTCTTCAAAGCTTGAGGTAACCAGATTAAGAAGTCAACTGTATCTTTTGGTGAACGGAGAATTTTCAGGAACCCTTGATGCTAACTCTTGGAGTTGAGGAGGCACCCTTACAACGTTGATTCAGATGGTATTTCTGTGAGCGGAAGCCATATTCTACAAAATAGAACAAAGATAAATCCCTAGGTCCTTGAAATGGTTAGTGAAAATTCTATGACATGATGTCATGATGTTATGCTTGATCAAATAATCATACACAAAAAAGCACATAGGGTCTTAGGTTTAGGCTTGCATGGAGTTTATAGGTAAATACCCTCTTGAAATTTTAGTTGGCTCAACTTGTCCTAAAATAAGTAATCGGGTTCTAGGAGTCTAAATATCACCGATCTTTCTTCATCGGGCATTGTTTTAGCTCAAGCATCCAAACTGTGACCAAAATATCCCGAAAGTCCAATCTCAATAAGTGTAGTATCGAGTATCAACCAACTTTAGTCTCCACGATCTATTACTACTTACCTAAAATGCCCCAGATCCGGGTATATGATCTATATAAGCAATAAACCAAGCATAACCCTAAAATGTAATGCAAACAAGGCAAGTAAGTAAAGCAATAAAGGTGATTCAGCTCTTAAGGTAACCCCACTTTAATCAATACTCCCCATCAGAGTCGCCAGTTCTGTAATACGGTGGGAGAACTGACTTTTTTGGTTTTATCGCAAATGTTGCGGTTAGCAAGAGTCGTAACCGACTTTTCTTTTATCTAATAAAGGAAATGGTGAAAAGAATAGGAAAGACCTTTTGAGATTTTTTTTGAGTTCGGGGGGTAGATTATGAAAAGGGAAGGTGTTAACACCCTTTTCATTCATAGTTATGTACGGACTCTTAATTGCTAGCTCACTTTAAAAATGCCTTGTGTTTTGTGTAAATTGAAAGATGTTTTGAAATGGTAATTTTGTAATGATTCTCATATCGTTGAGGATGTATACAAAATTTTTGTTTTGGAAATATTTTGAAAACGCCTTGGTGCGGAAATTTTGCAATGATTCTCGTATCGTTGAGAATGTATACAAAATGTTTGTTTTGAAAATATTTGTTTAGAAAGAGAGTGTTTGAAAAGATGTTTGTTTTTGAAAGTGTGAGATGTGAAAATAGTTTTAGTTTGTGAGCAAGCAATTACGAGCAATCTACCTACTCAAAAAGTCTATGTTCTTTTCCTCCTTCTTTAAATAGTGTTATTTTACCATTGGTTGGTAAGGAGCCATATCATTGGATGTGAGGGACAAGCGTGGGTCATCGTATAGTCATAGAAGGCAAATTTAAGATATTTTAGCAATTGTCGTAAGGGACTAAGATCGTTTACCAAAGGCAACATCTAAGGGTCATCGAGGGACTACAATCTTTTAATAGAGGGTTTTTGCTAAAATAATCCACGTTCGAGGGACATGACTGTTTATATCCGAGTAAACAAGTGAGATTAACCCTAGAGGTGCACATTTGCAAGGTGTTTTATTTTCATGCATTTTATCTTGAATTCGGGTTTTTTTATGGTTGGTTTTAATCTTGTCATGCAAACCCTAATTACTAGCAATAATAAGGAAAGCGATAAATTGCAGAATTTAAATGTCCTACGCTATTACAACGCTTTGGGAATGAGAGGTACAAGATTGTGAATGAGGGGGAGAAAACAATAAAGCCTAATTATCTATTACAAACCATTGGATATAAATAATAAGTAAATGCACAAAATGTAAAGATGAATGAGGAAAAAGAAATTGTTTTGTGGTTTTTGATGGAAAAGGTTTAAAGATTGACCTAATCAAACTAATTAATTTTAATTACAAGAGAAGTTAATTAATTATTTAATCAAAATCTAAAGTCTAAGTTAATTGAAATTAAGAAAATAAAACCTAAGTATAATGATTTTATGTTAAAAGAATTTGAATGTTAATGTTAATAAAATGTTTTATAATGTAAAATAACTAATAAAATTTAATTCATTTAACAAAAATAAAATAAAGTGCTTGAATTAAAATATTTTTTAATTTAATTATTTAAGAAAATATGTTTTTGTATTTTTGATTAAATAAAGAATAAATAAATAAATTAAAATAAAGAAAATATGAAGAATATAAAAAATATTGGGCCTCAGTGTTAAAAAGTAAAGGGGGGGGGGGGGGGGGGTTAAAAAGTAGCAAACAAGACCAAGCCGTTTTTTTTGTTTGAGTCAGAAAATAAATAAAAAAGATAAATGAGCCTGCGCTTGAAAAGTAAAATGGGGGTGCAAAGAATAGCAAAATGTCCAGCCCAAATCAGTAAGGCCCTAAGCGCTGCATGATTCCATGTGGTTAGCTCTTGAGAGTGCATCATGGTCTTGCATCACGTGGAGCGCTAGATTTGATGGTTGGCAGATCTAATGGCATTAATGTAAAGTTCATGGTATGCGCGTGTTGCTTGTATGCACCGAATCTGTAAGGAAATAATATGAAAAAACAAAAGGGTAACACTAGGGCTCGAACTCAGGTCCCTGTAGATCAATGACTTAGGCGCGCTTCTTTACCACTGAGGTGGCTGTTACATCCGGTGGTAAAACAAGTTACAATAAATTTAAAATAAACTCCATTATGAATATGGCTTCATCTTCTTCCTCGCGCCAGAACAACAACACAATTGTTTTGAATTCTGAACTTGCTCATTTCTCAACCATTTTCAAAAATGTAAACATGAAAGTTGTTCCATTTTCACCATGAATTCAACCATATAAATATCTTAAGCTAAATCTCAAAGATAAACATGAATTTTTGTTGGTACCAAAATAAACCCTAATTTTTCATAAAGTTCAACTTTAAAATTCGCATCACTCAGGCAACATAAATGAAAACTAAAGGCATGGTTAGCTTCAGGGTAATGACGTCTACATTTTTTAATTCACAAAGTAAACATTAATGATGCTTGTATAAGGAGTTCAAAGTTGAGAAAACTTACCTCAAAACTGGAAATCGTATTTGAAGTTTGAGCACTCCTGGAGGTGTTGTGATGATCTGGATAGCTTCATTGAACTCCTAGGAAGTTATTGCAATGCTTACTTTGAGCTAAAAGTGTCTGAATCTTTCTGGAGAAGTCAAGTTGCAGAGCTGAGTTTTGAAAATGGTGGATGGCGATGGAGGGATTACATAAGTGGTTCAAGTGTTTGGATCACTTATATATGGTGTATAAATGATGTTTGATTGATTAAGATGGAAAACGCACGCGTAGATTTTGAATTTGCTATTCAAAGTTAAAAATGGCAAGCAATGGAGGTTTTTGATGTAAATTCTGGTTTCAGGGAGTATGAGATGGTTTGAGGGCTATTAAACTCGTGTTAAGGCTTGCAAACAACCTCTATATTTATAGAGAAAAGGTTTTAGAGACTTAAGTAATCAGAAATCAAAGATCACATGTCATGGTTATGTGACTTGATTTTGAAGCAAACTTGAAATACATAGTTTCAATGTATAACACAAGGGCTTGTAGGGTGGCTGACATGTTTGTAGATGGTTTATTATTGCTTTGAAATGTTTTGGAATCAGAAGCAATAATGTATGGGCTCAAGGAGAGTTGACATTGTGTATAAAGCAACTTTTCAAGAATGATAATGTTAACTTTGTGCCAGAAATGGAATAATCACTTGGACAATGGCTCAAGCACTTAGATCATAGATCAACCAGTTTTGTAAACAATTAATTATGGAGTGATTTGTAAGTTAGAAGCATGCAAAGCAAGATTTATGCAGCATGCTTAAAGATTGGATCATAAGGTTC
This sequence comes from Vicia faba, assembly GCA_948472305.1. Lineage (NCBI taxonomy): Eukaryota > Viridiplantae > Streptophyta > Magnoliopsida > Fabales > Fabaceae > Vicia > Vicia faba. The sequence continues at coordinate 1,108,605,495 of OX451741.1, forward strand.
ATCATAAAATGACCTAAAATTCAAGAATGGATGTCCAACTTCTTCTCTTCGATTCTCCTAGCTCAAAATGATCTCTTCAAGTTCTTAGATATTTTAGAAATCTTGAAACATTGTCTACAACCTTCATGTTTACCACTTTGGCTAAATCAAATTTGAACTAGGTGAAAAATTGCCAAGAATTTGGGACAAAAATCTGACCAAACTTGCTAAAATTTTCACTAAGTGTTTTTGTAAAAGTGTCATGATTTCATGAGCCTATATCTTTAAATCTAAGAATTTTTTGGACATCAACCCTCAAGGACAAAGTTGTAGAATTCATCAAGATCTGCAATTTTCATTTTGAAAGTTTTCCTTGAATAATCTTGCATCTTGGTGAAAAACTGTCATGAAGTAGTGAAATTATCAAGGTAAAAAACACTTAGAATTTTTCTAAGTATTGAAAATCTTGACTTTTGTTGACTTTTCTTGAATTTCTTGATTCTTGATGATCAAGTTTGATATTTTTGAATGTCTCGATGAATCTTGATATTTGAAATTTATTGTTGATAAAAAAAGTCAAAGTTTGACTTTCGTGTGTCAGTTGACTTTTCATTAGTTTATCCAAATTTCAACTATCAATCCCTTGCATATTTGAGATGATTTGAGCCATGAAATTAGGTCAAGATATTGTGTTTGAGTCCTTAAGATCATGCTTCAAGTCATTAGGCCATGTATTAGGTCAAAAGTCAACAATCAGTCGTTCTCAGTCAAAATCCTAATTTTGACAATTTTGCTCCTTTGATGATTTGAATGCTTTTCTTGAGGATTTATGATCAACCCTTGATAAATTGATGAGTATGAATTCAAAATGTTGATGTTGGCCAAAAAAATTGACTGTATGTTGACCACAGTTGACATTTTATCCAATACAGCTGATTTTCAGTCATCTGATCAATTTACTGAACAATTTTGAGATGCAAGACTTGAAACTTGGCACGAGCCTTCTTGGAGGTCTATGATGAACCATGAAAGTCATTTGAGGCATTAGAAGTCCAATTTTCCTTGTGAAAACCAAAACCCTAATTTGTGGTCTCAGTGCTTAGGAGGTGAGCTTGTCTGATCAACTCTTTGAGAATCCTTGAGCATTTGAGATCTTTTGTAAGAAATGTCTTAAAGAAAAAAAGAGGGAAAATTTTAGGGTACAACACACAAGATGTGAAATGTTGGCCTTTACATCGGGCCACTACTCAACCGATGTGAAATCATTTTTCCTTTCATTTTCACAAAAACCCTAGTATTTGTAACTTTCACAAACCCTTTTATTTCCTTCTCTCTTTTACAGCTGCTACTCCCTCCACACGCATAACGCTCCATCTTTACATCTACTCCACATGCATAACCCTCCGTTGCAACCAGTCCATCCGTCAACCTTCATTCCGGCCTCACAACCACCAATTCCGCGATGTAGCGTGCCAGTAACTCCCTCCGTAGCGGTCAGTTTCTTCGTCGGTTCCAACAACTATCAACATGAACGCGCTGACGAAGAAAGCCGGATTTCAAAAACTTATTTACTAGGGAAGATGAATGAGTTTCCATGAATAGATCTACAAGTCTTCGATTTCAATGAAGAGGACACAGTTAACTCTGATAAACTCCTCTTCAACAAATTCAACAAAATCCCTATCAACGATTCTCGCTCACGGTAAGATGATTTCACAGAAAATTGCAAGTCTACCTTATAAGCTAGATTCTTAATTGGAATCATTCATGTTTAGTACTCATTTTATTAAATTTTGTGATTTTGATCAATTTTATGTGTCTGAATTTTAGGTGTAGTCAATGTGTTAGATTTAGTTTTTAGTAGTTTCAGTTTTCATGAGTAGCCTGAGCTTAAGAATTAATACATGCGAAGTTAAGGCTCAAATTTGGAATACCGCCGGTCAAGAACCATTTTGTCTTATTACTTTGGTGTACTACAGAGGTGTCATCGGTGCTCCCGTTGTCTATGATATTAACCGAAGAACTACCTTTGATAGTGTCGATAGATGACTCGATGAACTCAAGTGTCAGTATCTTTAATTACTGTTATGTTATGCTTTTCATTTTGGATATGTCATTTTAAATTTAATTTCTTATATATATTGTGTGTTGTCGTGATGTTGTGAAGACTTATAAAACTATACTTATATTGCACTTGTAATTGTTGTTGCCGTGATGTTGTGAAGACCTATAAAAACTACATTTATATTTCTGTTGTAATTGTTGTTGTCATGATGTTGTGATAGTAATTGCGGATGCAGCCGGTAATTTTAAATTGTTTGATTAAATAATTAATGTTTGTTTATATCTAAAAAGTTGAAGTATTTTTTTCATGTGTTTGATATTTGTGATGCAGCTCATTGTGATATAGAGATGGCAATGATGCTGGTGGGAAAAATGTGATTTGGATAATACAATGCATGTAAGCATTGAAGAAGGTAAAAGCCTTGCAGAATGAGAAGGTTCATTTTTCATGGAAACCATTGCTTTGGACTCACAAATGTGAAGACATCATTTGAGATGGTTATTAGAGAAATATACAACAATGTTTACAGGAAGGTTCTCAACTCAGACACTTATAAAGCTGGATTATTTGTCGACAAGGTTAGTTTTGTTAACGATGACAAACTCGTAATTATATTATTATCACTAACTCCTTGTCACTCAAACACACTCTCGCAATTGGCTTTCCGCAAACAACTACTCAAACTTGTTTTAACAATTCTAGGGATAAAAAAAGGAAGCCGGATTTAGAAATTCCTGATTCCGTTAGGTTGGAGACTAGTCATTGCCGGTCCATGTTTCACAAGTTAAAGGCTAGTCTTCTTCGCAGGTTTCAATTGATTGAATATGATGATGATATGGTTGGTGAGGATGTTAATTATGGAAATAAACTTGGTCCTGCCTCATCGGTGGGGCACTTGTGTAATGGAAACAAACATGTGATTTCTTTGAAACTGGTTATCAAGAAGCAATATGATAATGTGAACCAAAATAAGGTGATATTATCAATACAACTTTCTCCGGTGAAAAATTTCCCAATTCCTAGGGATAAACAAGCTTCCTTTTGGATTAGAAACATGCCAGAGTGGGTTGGTATTTTCCAATGAGTTAGCGGCTGAATGAATTCCAAATAACCGTCGAGGTACATTAGATTTCATATATTGGATTCTTTTGGTTAGAGTATTCTTATGGAATCTTTTAGTTAATGAGAGTATTCTGCATCAATTTTAATTCATTTCTTGTTTAATTGAAATCCAATCTTCTGAATTTGCAGGTACCGAAGTCTAGTCGAACTTTTTTTCTTGTCGATTACGTATAGACAACAACAAACAAAAATGAAGTTTATGAAATTTGGGATAAAGTTGGATATTTTCTACACTGAACAACCAACCAGGTATTTGCAGCAACATTCATTCATTTCACTAACATGTATAAATTTGATTTGAACAATCTACAATTTCTAGATTACATATATAAAATTGTGTTGAACTTCACCTTTGAGTTTGCTTAGACTTGATGTTTGTTTACTTGGTTTGCTTAAATAAAATTATGTTGAATTTCACCTATGTTTGTTAAAAAATCATTTGCTTTGATTGAATAAATGCTTAATGTATTACTCATTTTAGATTAATATCTCTAACTGTCATCCAACTACGAGTGTGACAATTGGCAACACAAAATTAGATCATTCAAGTAGTCAATTATCAACAAAAAATATATTATGTCACTCATCTCTAGAGTTATGTCAGTAGAGATGTTTGTACACTATAACTTTAAAGTACTCAATTATGTCATTCATTTGTAGACAAGGCAACAACATAACTCTAATGATTATGGGTGCTATATGATGAAAAAAATATGTTGGATATTGTCTCTGTCAATATAATCGAGTCTTGGATACAGGTAATAAAAATAACTTTACTTTGTTATTTACTTTGTGTTTTGCAACTTAATGTAAATTTTTAAAGAATAACTCTATATTGTTATTTATGTATTATAGGTATTTGATAGCCTAACAGAATTAACACAAGATGATTTGTCTGGTGTGTTATATAGAATTGTCTCTCTCTCTATATATATATCTGATTTGAGTTTCTTGACGTTGGTGTTCTCTGTTGATGTTAATTGGTGTTATTATTTATTGTCAGCAAATGTGATTTCGTTGTCTACTGAAGCTACAACTCATCTTCTCGTGGATTGCATGTTGGTATTTCAAGTGTGTGAAAAGACTTATAAATGGTTGAATATTTTTGTATGTTTTCACTTGTTTAGTTGTTGTAGTAGTCCAACATGTGTAAACTTCCTTATAATTTTGTATCCTAGATTAGTACTTTTGTAAATCAATTGTTCATTTTGAAGAATATATATGTGCATCATAGCTATTTGGTGCAATGAAATCACCCTTCACTGGTTAGAAAAAAAATATGAAAAATAGTATGTGCATCATAGCTATGTGGTCTGTGTGATGTTGGAAAAAAATTACAGAGAATCCACCTCGATTCTGTTAAAAATAACCTAATTTTTTAAGAAAAATAGTAAACATATTACATCGGACACGCCTTGCAACCGATGTAAAAACCTATATTTTACATCGCGCCAGTAGGGCAATGGATGTTAAAACATATATTTTATATCGGGCCATCAAATCAACTGGTGTTAAATATTGCATTTATTTATAAAAAAAAGAATTAACCCCTTATTTCACATTAGATGTAACTGTCAACCGATGTGATATGTGTATTTTTCACATTGGATTGCTGCCCGTTATAAAATGTCTTTGATTTACTATATCACTTGACTTTACATCGAATCCAAACCTGAAATAAAATATGTTATTCGCCTGATATAAAAAGTCTTTTTTTACACTAGTGAAACAAAAACAAAAATAATGAATATTTTGATAAACAAAAATTATAAAAAAAATTAAAACAATACAATTTGATTGTAAACTTATTAATTTATATAACACTATTTTTTAAATACTGAATTTGTGTCAAAAAAGGTAAGAAAAATAATTTATTGTTAAACTTAACTACTTGTGTATTAAAATTTACATCATATTCTCTCTAAAATTAAATACAAGTTGTAAAACAAATAAAAACAAGTTATGTGTATAAATATAGCTGCAATAATGTACTACCAATATAATCACGTGTAAGAAATATAGAGGCCTGGCACCAAAGAGGAAATTTGGAGGCCCAAGGCAAAGGCCTTGTTTGGCTACCCCTTGGGCCGGGCTTGCCTTTACTAACTGAAATTTCATTTGTGTTATATTCTGAATGTGTTGGATATGCTATGAGACTTGAAAAGCAATGTGAAGTCCAAAACCATGAAATACAAGAGTGTGAACATAAAATTGAGGAGAGCTGGTCTGTGGCGAAAGAGGAAGCTGCTAAATGCAAAGAAGCAAAAGAGGTCATAAAAGCTTTGGCATTATGGGTAAGTTCTTTACATAACATAGTCATTTTAATTTGGACTTACATTATTGTATACATTAATTGATATCTTTATGTATCATATTTGTAGCTTCACGCATTACCAGGAAAAGATAATCATGGAATAGAGCTAAAAGTTGTGTTACAAGAATTTCTTCCAAATTTGGCACCTAAACAAACAAAAATGAATACTCCACGAAATACCAACATGGATAGTCTATCAAATTCCCCTATAGTATTTTACAGTGCATTAAGATCTAAATTATGTAGAAGTATGCTCCTCAATAATGAAAAAATGATGGACAACAACGCTAACCTCATTATACCAGAATCTCAACAAGACACTGCAAATGGCTTGAAGGTTGAATGGGTAGAACAGTATGAGAATGGTGCTTACATCACATTGACAACCTCTCCAAGTGGATAAAAAGGAATTATACTTTGTTAGATCATTTACTTCAACAAACAGTAAGGCGGAAAGTTTATCGGTGATTGAAAGGAATTTACTTCAACAATGAGATGACACAGGAATCGATTCTCTTACCAACTACACTCCCATTTAAACTAGGCTATTTTTATGTTATTGGGTTCCATCAGTATTAGTTTTGGTAAATTCTTTTTTGTTGAGATTGCAATCCATTGTTTCGAAGTAGCATGTTGCTCGACATAAATAAGGTTATATTGAAATAATCTAATGTGTGTCGATTTGTATTAGATGGGTGTCGAAGTAGGTTGTTTGACACATAATTTCAATTTAAACTAAAATAAGTATTTTGAACTTTTATAGTTTTAGACTTTGGCAAGCTAACCTAAAACTATAAGTATAAGGAGTAACCTCTATTATTGTGATACAAATTGAATTTGCATCTGCAAAAGAATAAATCACAAGTTTGTGAGCCGAGAGAAACTCTGCAAAAAATATTCTTCTTCTTCCCCTATTTTGTTCAAACCCTAATCTTCTTCTTCTCAATTTTATTTCTTCTTCCATTAACAAATACTGCACATAATCATATTGCAACCAAGGTTGGTTGAATCACTAAGTGAAGTGTGAAAAACAATGGGTTTTAATCGATGTGATTGAATCTTGTTCGTTAAGAATGATTTGGAATTCTCCATAGGTTTGGTGTAATTCTCAACATCTGGTAATTAGAGCTCTGCCTGAGCGATTCAAGGCAAGCAATGGTGATGGCACTGAATCATCCAAACTGGAATTTTTCAACGAGTCTTTCGATTCTGAAGAGTCAGAATTAGTGCAAGTAGATGAAGGTGATTATTTGCTATCAAGATCTTTGGAATAATGTGAAGGAAGGTGTATCATCGCTTGCAGAAGAAGTAACAAATGTAGAAAATACGACACATACAGAGTTGAAAAAGAAAGATTATAGAGCTTTCTTTATAATTTATCAATGTGTTGATTCAGACAATTTTGAGAAATTGAGTGCCGTAGAATTAGCAAAAAAACATGGGAAGTTCTGGAGAAATCATTTGGAGGCGCTGAAAATGTGAAATAGGTGACGTTAAAAACTGATAAAAGAACGTATGAATGGCTTCAGATGGAGGAAAGTAAAAGCATAACTAATTTCTTCACTAGGGTTACGAAACTGGTGAATCAAAGTATGTGGAAAAATGTTGACGTCGAGATCAATTGTTGCAAAGATCTTGATGTCTTTGACTCTAAAGTTCGACCATGTGGTGGTTGCCATAGAAGATTCAAAAAAATTATCGATATTTGCAAAGGAAGAGCTTAAAGGGACACTTGAATCTCATGAACAAAGAATAGCTGAGTGAGTTGCAACGAAATCAAAGAGTGACGTGGTTTTGCATGCTCAATCACTAAGAAAAGAAAGACAAAGAAAAGTGATTCGACAAATAAGGTAGAGGAAGCTACAACAATTCGATTGGTCGAGGAAACCAGTAAGAAAGAAATGCATCGAACCAGAGAAGACCACCATATCAAAGTAACCAAAGAGGTGGTGTTGCAGGTAGATGAAAAGTTGGTGGTCAAAAAATTGGAAAAAGTCACATTTAGTGTTTCAAATATCAGAAGTATGGTCACTACTCTAGTGATTATCCAGAAAAACAAAAGAATCAAGAAAGTGATGCAAAATTTGCAAAACATGAAGAAGAAGATACGATGTTGATGGTCACAACAATAGATGAAGAGAGATTCAAGGATCAATGGTACTTGGACTTAAGATGCTCATCACACATGTATGGAGGGAAAAATTGCTTTGTCAACATAAATCCCTTGATGAAGAACATGGTGAAATTTGCAAATGATTATACTCTAGAAGTTGAAGGTATTGGTGATGTTCTGATTATGAGGAAAGATGGAAAAATGTTAGTAATTTCCAATGTATTTATATACCAGGCATGGAAATTAATCTGCTAAGTATATGGCAGTTGGTCGAAAATAACTACAAGGTGTCGATCAAAGACAAGTTGATGAGAGTTATCGACTTAAGACAGGTGCCTTGCGACTGTAGCTAATGAGGATGCATGGATATGGCACTATCGACTAGGCCATCTTAACTTTAAAGACATCAAAGATTTGAAAACAAGAAATATGGTTTCAGGATTTCTAGAAATCGACATTCCAAACGAGGTGTGTGAGGAATGTGTGCAGGCAAAGCAATACAATAATAACTTCAACAAGGATGCAGAAAGCACGTCGAAGGCAATTCTTGAAATCATATACTTTGATGTATGTTTTCCTATCCAGGAAGATTCAATTGGAGGTACTTTGTTATATTCATAGATGATTTCAATAGAAAACTATTGACTTACTTGATCAATAATAAAAGTGAAGTGATCGAGGTATTTTCCAAGTTAAAGTCTATGGTCAAAAGACAAAGTGGTCGAAAGCTCAAGATTTTGAGGACTGATGGTGATGGAGAGTATGTATGTAAAGACTTTGACATGTTATGTGAGAAATAAGGGATTGTGCATGAGGTGGCGCCATCCTAAACTCCACAACAGAATGAAACTGTAAAAACGAATAATCGAACCATTATGAATATGGTGAAAATATGTTGAAAGAACATCATTTATCTAAAGAGTTTTTGGGTGAAGCTATGTCAACTGCAACATACATTTTGAACAGATGTCCTACGAAGAAGCTAGATGGAATTACGCCAGAAGAATGTTGGTCTGGTGTAAAACCTAGCTTGAGTCATCTGAAAGTGTTTGGATCTATAATACATAGACATGTGCCAGATCATTTGTGAAGAAAACTTGATGATAAGTCAAGCTAAATGATTCTAATAGGATATCACTCGACTGGTGGATACAAGTTATTCGACCAGTTGAAAAAGTAAGCAGTGATCAGCAGAAACATGATCATAAATGAGCTTAAGGAATGTGATTGGACTAAAAATGTAAACAAATATTCGGCGAGAATCTTATGTGAAGACCCAGCCACTGAACTCAAAAGAGAAGAAGTTTGATATGAAGAAGTCAGAGGTAGAACATGCCCAAACATACCTCAAAGAACAAGACGCGTGCCTGCAAGGTTGCAGGATTGTGTGACTATATCATATGATGTGGTCGATAATGAAGGTGGGTTGATACACTATGATTTCTATGCAAATGTCAAACTAGTCAATATTGTTGAGGCATTTAAGGATTCAAAGTGGGTGAAAGCTATGAATGAGGAATTGAAGTCCATCGAAGTTAACAATATTTGGTCAATTGTCAAATTGCCTCAAGGCAAGAAGGAAATCGATGTCAAGTGGGTATACAAGGTGAAGTTGAATCTCAAAGGGGAAGCAACTCGACATAAAGCTAGACTTATGGCAGAAGGATTTCTTCAAAAATAAGGAATCGACTTCAATGAAGTTTTTGCATCTGTTACTAGGATCGAAACAATCAGGTTGGTTGTTGGTCTAGCAGAAATGAACAGTTGGCACATATGCCACATGGATGTGAAATATGCGTTCCTGAATGGCCTTTTAGATTGAGAAGTTTTAGTTTCACAACCAATTGATGTTGTGAAACAAGGCGAAGAAAGAAAGATATACATGCTGCATAAAGCCATGTGTGGACTTAAACAAGCTCATAAAGCTTAGAATAAGAAGATAGATTTTCCTAAGGAAGAAGGAATTTATAAAGTGCAGAACTGAGCATGAAGTATATGCAAGAAGAAGAAAGAGTAAATTTCTTATACTATGTCTCTATATCAATGACTTGTTAATAACATGTAGCTGCAAGTAAGAGATCGAAGACTTCAAAGGTGATCTTAACAAAGAATTCAAAATGTATGAACTGGGTGACATTTCATATTTTCTTGGAATCAAATTCTATAAGAGTAGTAGAGGTTTGATGATGCATTAAAGAAGATATGCAAGTGAAATTCTCAAGATATTTGAGATGGAAGAATACAACTCGACTTCGACACCTGCTAAACCAAGGCTGCAACTATCGAAATACTCAGACAAAGACGATGTCGACCCAACACAATACAAAAGAATTATTGGATCATTAAGGTACCTCTGTCACACAAGGTCTGACTTAGCATATAGTGTAGGTATGATGAGTAGATTCATGCAGATGCCAAAGGTATCACATCTAGAAGCGATGAAGAGGATATTAAGGTATGTTAAAGAAACTCTTGACTATGGCATTATGTTTCCTGCGGCGGATGAAGGAAAATAATGCAAAGTAGTGGGTTACACCGACTTAAATTGGTGTAGTGACGTTGAGGATCAAAAATCCACAACTGATTATATGTTTATGCTAGGTGGTGCACCAATTGCTTGGAGTTTGAGAAAAGAATTAGTAATGACACTATCGTCATATGAAGAAGAATACATAACTGATTTTCTTTGTGCATGTCAAGCAACATGGATGGTGAATTTGGTCGAAGAGATAATATGGAAGAATCATGGAGTAATTACCATGAAAATCGATAACATTCAGCTATCAATTTGACGAAGAATCCGATAGCACATGGCAAAAACAAACACATCAAAATGAGGTTCCATTATCTTCGAGAGCATGTAGCAAAAGGGAAGATGAACTTGGAACACTGCAAAATTGAGAATCATGTTATAGACATCATGATGAAAGGAGTGCGGGTCGAAGTGTTTAAGAAGTTAAGATCTATGATGAATGCAGATAGCTTAGACACAATGAATTATGTGGTATATTAAGATTGTAATCCCTTGTGTCGAAGCAGCATGTTGCTCGACAAAAACAAGGTTGTGTCGAAATAATCTAATGTGTGTCGAGTTGTATTAGATGTTGAAGCAGATTACTTGACACATGATTTTGACTTAGACCAAAATATGTATTTTGGGCTTTTATAGTTTTGGACTTTGGTTTAGGTAGCAAGCTAACTTAAAACTAAAAATAAAGGGAATAACCCTTTATTATTGTAATACACATTGAATTTACAGTTGTAAAAAAATAAATCACAAGTTTGTGAGCAAAGAAATTTTTTACAGAAAATATTATTTTTTTCCCTATTTTGTTCAAACCCTAATCTTCTTATTCTCAATTTTCTTTTTTCTTCCAATAACAATTGTATTGCAGCGCATAATCATCTTAAAACTAAGGTTGACTGAATCACTCAAGTAAAGAGTGAATAACAAAGAATTTCGATCAGTATGATTGAATCTTGTTCATCAATATTAATTTGAAATTCTCTATAGATTTGATGTAATTCCCAACATCTTTTCTCCAAAATGTTTTGGTTCATTGCAACATTCATTGTGGTTCATTAATGTTGTCTAACAAATATTATCTGATTTCTTTACTGATTAGTTTCTTTACTTTTTTTTAAAATTGTAATTAGTGTTGGGAAAAACATATATTCTAGAATTTTGGACCAGCTTCGATGAACTTCTAAAAGTGAATTTACATAACTTGACTTTAACATCAGTCATGCCCACACTAGAGATGATTTGCTTACTTTTGAAATTTGATTTAGCGTCGATAGATGTATAAGTTGTCTTATATAAATCCATTCAAGGTTAAACATAACGTGTATAATGTGGTTTACATAATGATGTTGATATTTTACTATATTTGGAAATTTAAAGGTATTATGTTCATTTTTTTTTTGGACAAAAGGTATTATGTTCATTTAGTTCAATTTTTATAGTCCTAACCAAAATAAATTGGCAACTGATAAACCATGTCGTTGGAATAGTCAGTGACTTGGAATGCTATATATGGCCTACACCTTATATAAAAAACTAAGGTTTTGTTTGGATTGACGGAATCAGATGCAGTGGAGCGGAGTAGAGTAGAATGAGAAGAAATAAAATAATATTTTATTGTTTGAATAATTTTAAAATGGATAGAGCGGAACAGAATAGAGTGATATAGATTCCATTTCATTTCATCACTTATCACCACATTTCTTTCTCTCCGATTTGAGCAGAATGAATAAATGACATTGTTTCGTTCTAAGATTTCCAAACAATAGAATGATATATTCATTCCGCTCTGCTCTGTTCTTCTCCATCCCACTCCACTCCGCTTTATTCCACTCCATTTATTTCATGATATCCAAACATAATCTAAATGTCATGAAAGAAAAACACAAATAAAATGATCTAAAGAATCTTAATGCAACAACAACAATAAATTTCAATATTAATGCAAATGTTTTATTGAAAGAAAATTTTCACAATTGATAGGTAACAATACTCCTTTTCCTGGTCTACATGTAAACTTTTTTATAACTTTATGCACATGATTTTTTTCTTTAAAATTACACGAAAAATCCTTTAAATTTTTTTTTTTTTTTGTAATAGGTTAGTCCTTTAAGTTTTTGTAATAGTTTGGTCATTTAAATTAGCAACCATGTGCATTGTTATCTTTCTTTAACAGAATGAATGTGTTAATTACAGATGCAATTATTTTAAGAGGCGTAAAAATGACGAATTATGTCCTACCTCAATTTTGTCATGACTTTTTCCAAAATTACAGGCAACAATGTTATTGCACTTAAAATGATATTTTAATTTTACAAACAAACCAATTGATTCATTTCTAGATCGCATATAAAATATGCGAATAAAATTTTCAAGTTTGGGCCTGTAACTGTACGTTTTACAAAACTACTATGTATGTAGGTCATTTTGACATGTTCATTTTATTTTTCGCATTAGTGTGTTCGCAATTTGATCAGTCTGAACATTTTTATTCGAATGTTTTTAATTACAATTTTGATCTAAACTAAACTATTTTACTAAATTGTATTGCGCTTGGTTTAGCCCATTACACCTATTTTATTTTTTTGCCTTTGCCCGCACTCGTTCTTATTTGATTCGACTTTTTTTCTATTTGTAAAAAATTAAAACCAAATTATTTATTGTTTAGTTTATTTTTATCTCTTTTAATTTTACAAAACAAATTCATAAAAAAGTTTTAATTAAAAAATATCTATTAGAGTTTATTTTTTAAAGGACAGTTGGGTAATTTAGCACACATTAAAGATCTTATTATTGGGTATAAGTAGTTAATGTGAAGCCAGACACACTATTATCTCTCTTTCACTCCTATATTAGGAAAAAAAAATAGGGAAAGAGTGTAAAAATAGAAGAAAAAAATCGAAAAAAAGAAGAGGTTTGAAAACAAAAGGAAAAATTTAGAAGGAGACTTCCTACTTCCTCTCGACCCACACACCATTTTGCCAGAAACTGCCGTCGCACCTTCCTACTACATAGTTTCTGCCAGTAGTTTCTTTTTTTCTTCTTTTTTTTTTCTATTGTGTTCATTAATGGAGTTTAGATGTATATTTTGGTTTGTTGTTTGAGAGAATATGAGAAACAAGGAAGAATTTGGTGTGAAAGGGGAAGTTTTCAAAGAAAAAGAAAGAGATATTTAGTGTATGATTTGATTTTTTAAAACTGATTTTGATACTGATTGGTAGATATTGTTATCGTGTTGGTTGCTGCTAATTTGTTTGCATTACATTGCCATGATTCGGTTCAAACGATAGCGGTTCATACGGTTTAATCTGCTTGCGTTTCGTTATTGTTAGTTTGGTATCAATTTATCGGCAACACTGTGTTACCGTTTCGTTTATTTTTTTGTCGCATTAAGTTTACTTTATCTTCCATTACGTTACGATAACGCCACTTTACCTTTTGTCGCATATGTGTTGTTTTCTTATCATTTCAATTGAAATGAGTGTGTTGTACTCCAAAATTTCCATCTCTTTTTTCAAGATATTTCTCACCAAAGGTCTCAAATGTCCAAGGGTTCTCAAGGGTTTGATCAGATAAACTCACCACTTAAGCACTAAGCCTCCAAATTAGGGTTTTGATTTTCTCAAGGGAAATTGGACTTTTGATGCCTCAAATGACTTTCATGGTTCATTATAGGTCTTCAAGATTTCTCATACCAAGTTTCAAGCATTACATCACAAATTTTCCCAGTCAATTACTCAGATGACTGAAAATAAACTGTATTGGGTAAAAAGTCAATTGTGGTCAATATACAGTCAAACTTCATGATTTTTGGCCAACATAAACATTTTGAAGTGATATTTATCAATTGACCAAGGGTTTATCACAATGCCTCAAGAAAAGCACTCAAATCATCAAAGGGGCAAATTTGTCAAAATTAGGGTTTTGACTAAGAAAGACTGATCAATGACTTTTGATCTAGTACATGACCTAATGGCTTGAAACACGATCTCAAGGACTCAAACACAATATGTTGACCTAATTTTATGTCTCAAATCATTTCTCAAGATCAATGGATTGATAGTTGAAATTTGATCAACTAATGAAAAGTCAACTAATACACAAAAAGTCAAACTTTGACTTTTTGGTCAATATTAAATTTCAAAGATCAAAATTCATCTAGACATTCAAAAATATCAAACTTGATCATCAAGAATCAAGAAAGTAAAAAAGTAAACAAAAAAGTCAAGATTTCAACTTAGAAAAATTCCAAGTGTTTTTAACCTTGATAATTTCAATACTTCATGACAATTTTTCACCAAAATGCAAGATGATTCAAGGAAAACTTTCAACATGAAAGTTGTAGATCTTGATGAATTATAAAAAATTTTCCCTTATGGTTGATGTCTAAAAATGCTTATATTTGAAGATATAGGCTCATGAAGTCATGATCTTTTATTAAAAACACTTAGTGAAAATTTCAACAAGTTTAGGCAGATTTTTTACCTAACTTCTTGACCAATTTTCACCTAGTTCCAAGATGATTTAGCCAAAGTAGTCAACATGAAGGTTGTAGACAATGTTTCAAGTTTTCCAAAATATCCAAGAACTTAAAGAGGTTATTTTTGAGCTAGGAGATTCGAAGAGATAAAGTTGGGCATCCATTCTTGAATTACAAGTCATTTTCTTGATGAACACATAATCCAATCTCAATGTTATGCTGCATAATCTTACTTTACAGGCCTCTTGAATTTCAAATCTATCCATAATTAGATGTTTACACAACTAATTGAGTTATTATCCAAGAGCTTGAGCCATTTACCAATTGATCATTCCATTAATGAAACAAAGTTCACACTTCCATTTTGGAAAAATGACTTTAATCACAATGTCAACTCTCCTTGAGCCCATACATTGTTGCTTCTAAATCCAAAACATTTTAAATCTAGAAGCAACATATCTAAAGCCTTCTAACCACCCTACAAGTCCTTGTACCATGCATTGGAACTATGTTTGTCAAGCTTTCTTCAAAAACAAGTTTCAAGATCATAACATGTGATTTCTTGTTTCTGATCACTAGAGCCTTCAAAATATTTCCTCTATAAATAGAGGAGCCATCTGCAACCTAACAGACGATTTCACAAGCCCTCAAACTCCCTCAAACAAGAATTTGCAAAAAAAAACTCCATAGCTTGTCATTTCTGACCTTGAACTTCCATTTCACAATCCACTCGTGCGTTTCCTCTCCAAATCAATCAAAAAGCTTCCATACATCATATACAACTCATCCCCATCCATGTTTCACAATTGTAACTCCATCTTCATCATCTTGTGTAGCGGTAGAAATGTTCAAGACTAAGCGATTGGATTGACTAGACTTTATACAAATAAAAATAAAAATCGCCACCGTACTTTATTCTTTCCAAAGGAATGAGAAAAGAGCGAATAACCCAAAAAGAGGGGGAAAGATTAAAGGTAAGGGGGTTGGTTATGCTCAGTGAAGGTATTAGCACACTAAACATCTACGGTACTCCGTAGGAGCCTCTTTGTAAAATTTGTATACTTTGGCTATAAAAACTGTTGTATATAAATGGATGGTGGAGGTGAGAAAAGAAATATATTTATTTTATAATGTTTGCACATGCCGCTGTTGCGAACCTTTAGTGCCTACGTACCACCCTTCGTGCAATAGGGGATCAGGGTACACATAGTTCCTCTTTTAAAAATTTAAAACACAAACGTGTTGGTTAATTTTATAAGATAAAACATCATCGTCATTGTCCGTGTGGAAAACCTACCTACTACCCACAATCATGAGAAATGAGAATTTGCATCATCTCAAAGTGGAGGATATGGCTTGGATTTTAAAATCAACAATTCCTCACTCAACACCCAAGTGGAAAATATCTCTCTTCACTACATATTGTAGAAGTATAGTTGTTTGCATCACTACAAGGATTGACAAGAGTTTAATATTTTAAGAAAAGTTTTAAAGATAAAAAGCCAAAGTGACAAAATGGTTTGAAATGAGATTGATTGACTTTAGTCTTCTCACAAAAATGTCAAGTATTACTAAGTTGATTGGGTTTTATTTGTGAAAATATTTTGAAAATACATGGACATAAGTCCAAGCTTATTATAAAAGTGGTTCAAGTTTAAAACAAGAAGAGTTTTCAAAAGGAGGGAGAAGATTTTTGAAATTAAAGAAGATGGGAGGAGAAGAAGAGGCTATTCTAAAGCATAAGGTAAAAGCTAGAGATAAGAACCATCTAACCAACAAGAAGCCAATACTTGACACTATGAGCCAAGAGAGAGTTCCCATTCTTTGGATTGAAACCAAGCAAGCAAAGATACTAGACCTCTTGAGAGAACCAAACTTCAAGTGTATTAAGTCTTCACAAAAATTGGGCAGAGTAACGGCTGTATACGGGTGAATTCTAGATTACAAACAGAGGGTGTAATCACAAAAAAAACCTGCACACAAAAACAAACAAGCAACCCAATGTCTTGAGGTAAACATCAAGAACTCCAGACAAAATAATCAGATAAGATCACAAGGTTTCCAAGATAGGCCAAGGTTTCTAATCCTAAGTCCAAGAAAAAGTCCCATGCACCATAATGCCAAGGATAGTAACCAAATAGTCCAAGTACCATTAAAGATTTTTTAGGGTTTATGTTGATTATTAAGTATCTTAATAAAGGAAAATAAAAGCTCAAGTGAGCAAAGTAAAAATGGCAAGAAAATAAATGCTCAAATGAGCAAAGATGAAAATGGCATGAAATGTAAATGCTAAAAGTAAATAGTACATAAAAAAGAGTAAAAGCATAAGGTAAAACAAGTCAATAATTAGTGGTTAGTTGGATGACCATCTTGAAACTTGCATTTAGAACTCATTAGAGGATTGATAGAACCAAACCCTCCACACAACAAGTTGCATTTGCTTTTTGTCAAGTATATTATCCATTTGGAATTCTCATAAGTACCATTTAATGATCAATGATGTTTAAGTGAACCGCATTGACCAAAGGTGTTGTAGATCCATTAGAGGATTGGTAGAACCAAAGCCTCCACACAATGAATCTCAAGGTTATTGGATAAAAGAGATCAAATTAATATACATGGGCTTGCAATCATAAGTTTGGGCCACAAATGATCATTTATTCGAATCGGGACAAAATTTAGCGCTATGTTAAGCAATCGTAAGTGGACTTATATAGAAGTCACACCTTTTTTGAGGCCGGTCAATAGCAATCTATGCACCATTTGTTTTGAGACATGATATAGAGATCATGCTCCAACAACATCTAGTGTAATAAGAAGGGGATGAGATGAAGAGGGATGGGGGAAAAAAATACACAAACCACATTTGAATTAAATTTTAATCAAACTATTATTAAAATCATTCATCCATTTTTGTGGAGTTAAACTCAACACCATGGATCCAATGATGTTAATAAAGTTCATGATCCAAAATCTAACCCAAGATCAGCCAGAAAATAGTCACAAAATAATATCACATTTAATATACACAAAAAAGGATTTTAAAAATGTTTTAAAAATAGAAAATAATGAGAAAAATATCAACTATGTTCAAATTAATTAAGAAATAAAAAGTAAGACCATAGAAAAATCAGAAAAATGCTCAAATAATTTTACAAATTTTTTGTAGGTCAGAAACTATTTTTAAAATTAAAATAAATGGGTAAAATAAACAAAAAATGGTAAAAAATAGTAAAGTCAGAAACAAAAATAAAACGAGGTCATCAATATTTCTCACAATATCATTGAATCATTTCATAATTTTTTCAGAGTTTTAAAATGTATAAAAATATTTTTAAACATTTAAAACAAATCAAATAAGTGTAAAATTTATAAAAAATACCAAAACATAAAATTAAATTGTGAAAAAATAAAAATCAGAAAGAGAATAATCAAAAATATTTTTCAATTTTTTTTATAGATTTTTTGGACTAAAAATGAAGTTTCTATGATTTTTTGAAATTTAAAACAATTAAAATATAAAAATCAGAAGAAAAAAAAATAAAAGTAAAATATGTGGACCATTGGATGAGAGTCAAAACACGTTAGTAATCAAATCCAAGGGATCTGGCGTGCTGTGCATATCATGGTCATTAATGAATAATGTACATAATCATTAATTAAATCAGATTTGAAAAATACAGATGGCGCACCTTCATTGGTTGGAAGATGACACGTTGGTCATCTTCAACCTCCAGCCAACACGAATTGCAGGTCTCTCAAACTGTAAAATCAGAAACTCAGACCTATGTCATTCGCTCCGTCTCTTCAAGACGAAGAGAAACACACCCTCGCGCCAAATTTATATAAACTGTAGCTCAAGCAATTTGGAAGGAAAGTTTTGAAAAGGGATTTGAAATTTCATGGTCAAAACGTGTGTTGTACCCCAATTTTTGCCCATAAGATTCCCCTATCATATCATGTCAACTTGATCATAACAAAATCACATTAGGGTTGGTTCTTTCTCTTTTTCTATCTCTTATCTTTAAGTTTGCTCTTGAGGAATCTCCAAGCACCTTAGTTGTGTATTTTGTATATGCGTTGATAATTAACCTCTAACCAAAATACAAAAAAAATATTTGTCTTTGCCTTTACATATTTGTGTTTTGTAGGTACCGAGTCGAAGCATCCGACAAATAAGGTTTTCCGGTATTATTTCCCTAAAATCTCTTTTTTGCAAAGAAAAATAAAAATAATTAAAAATTTTCATTTTTGTTTTCCTGTACAATCGATTGCTCCCATAGTGCAATCGATTGCACAAAGTGTATTGTGCACAATCTTTGAAAAAAAACTGTGTTTTCAGCCTTCAAAAAAAAAAATTAGTATGTGTCGACACATACGTGTTATGTGTCGACTCATCCTGCTTTGTATAACTAGCATGTGTCGACACATACATGTTATGTATCGACTCATGCAAGTTGATTGATTCTGTATTATGTTGAAATAGCAGCTTGCATCGACTCATAGAGGCTTGTATTGACTCATCCTGCTTTGTATAACTAGCATGTGTCGACACATACATGTTATGT
Source organism: Vicia faba (assembly GCA_948472305.1). NCBI lineage: Eukaryota > Viridiplantae > Streptophyta > Magnoliopsida > Fabales > Fabaceae > Vicia > Vicia faba. Next base: position 1,108,624,660 of record OX451741.1, read on the forward strand.
ATCGACTCATGCAAGTTGATTGATTATGTATTGTGTTGAAAAGGCAGCTTATATCGATCCATAGAAGCATGCGTCGACTCATGCTGTGTTATACAACTAGTATGTGTCGATGCATACGACTCTTGTGTCGACTCATAGCAGCAAAATACACGTGATTTTTGAAAAAAAGCCAGCAATTTCAAAATTGTCATCTTTTTGGCTCCAATTTTTCTGCATAATTGGAAAATTATATCATTAATTCAATTTTTGGCTCCAAGAATCAATTACCAAATTACCACTAATCCCAATCCTAAACTCTATAAATAGAGACCTCATTTCATTCAAATCACAAGCTTTTGATAGCCAAACTCATTTTGCTAAATAAATCTCCCAATTCTCTCCATCTACCAAATTCACTCAAAGCTTCACTTTCAAAAAAAGGATAGTAAGCTTTGCATTGAAGCTTACTAATCTTTGAGCTAAACCTTCACCCAAACACTTTTCTTCATCAATTCTCTACATCCAAGCTTTGGTAATCGATTATTGTGGTTGAATTGAAGCAAATTCTGGAAGTTGTTTGATAATTCTCTAATTCTACCTTTGGTAAGTTGGATCATCATCTTTCACAATGTGATATCTTGTGGATTTCTGGTTTTGATTCATTGAGCACTGTTTTATGATTCCATTAGTGCTATTTTCTCATAATTTGATGAAATTTTCATGCTCAATTGGATCCATGATCATAAGGTGTTTGATGAAAAGTCGGAACAAGAATTTGATCCTTGAAATGTTGTTTTCTATTGATTTTAACAGGTTGCAATAAATTGTTGTAACATTGCAATTGATTGTCACAGAAAATTGATTTGAAAAAAAACTGCACTTATGCAATTGGTTGTTGTCTAAGCACAATCAATTGTGACAGTGCCAAAAATACTTTTTCTGCCTTATTTTGGGGCTGTTTTGACTCAAATATTTTTCTGCTCACTCTCTTTGATGGATAATTTGGATTGCAATTTTAAATGTCCAATTCCTCTTTAAATTCAATGGACTTTGTGGTGTAGATGAAGTTGGATAAATGTTCATCAATTCAAATCTATCAAAGAGTGAATTATTTAATTCATTCTTGGTGCTTTGGATTAATGATATGTTTAGTGCTTTAGTCCATCTAGAGGAGTGGTTGAATTTAAAGATGAAGGAATTTTGAGATGGTGATCCAAATTAGCTTATCATTCCCCTCCCTCTTCATCTTATCCCTTTCTTTTTTAATTGTGCTACATGTTAAGGGGTGACGATCTCTATATCATTTATCCAAACATAAAGTACATAGATTGCTATTGACCGGCCTCAAAATAGGTCGACTTCTACATAAGTCCACTTACGATTGCTTAACATAGCGCTAAATTTTATCCCGATTCGAATAAATGATCATTCGTGGCCCAAACCTATGTTTGCAAGACAAAGTATGTTAATTTGATCTCTTTGATCCAATAACCTTGAGATTCATTGTGTGGAGGATTTGGTTCTACCAATCCTCTAATGGATCTTCATCAATTTTGGTCAATGCAGATCACTTAAATATCGTTGATCATTAAATGTTGCCTTGAGAATTTATTAAATGGATGATATACTTGACATAAAGCAAATGCAACTTGTTGTGTGGAGGCTTTAGTTCTACCAATCCTCTAATGAGTTCCAAATGTAAGTTTCAAGATGGTCATCCAACTAACCACTAATTTCTAACAATTGACTTTATTTTATGCTCTTTACCTTATGCTTTTATGCTTTATGTACTATTTACTTTAGCATTTACATTTCATGCTATTTTCATCTTTGCTCACTTGAGCATTTACTTTTATGTCATTTTTATTTTTGCTCACTCGAACTTTTCTTTTCTTTTTGAAGATACTCAATAATCAACATAAACCATAAAAATCTTTAATGATACTTGGACTATTTGGTTACTATCCTTGGCATTATGGAACATGAGACTTCTTTTTGGACTTAGGATTAGAAACCTTGGCCTATGATTGAAGATCTTGTGACTTTATCTAATTATTTTGTATGGAGCTCTTGAGGTTTACCTCAAGACATTGGGTTACTTGTTGTTTTTGTGTGCAGGATTTTTATGATTACACTCTTTGTTTATAATATGGAATTCACCCGTATACAACCGTTACTCTGCCAAATTTTTGTGAAGACTTAATATGCTTGAAGTTTGACTCTCTCAAGAGGTCTAGTATCTTTGCTTGCTTGGTTTTAATCCAAAGAATGAGAATTCTATCTTGACTCATAATGTCAAGTGTTGGCTTCTTGTTTGTTAGATGATTCTTATCCTTAGCTTTTACCTTATGCTTTAGGATAGTCTCTTCTTCTCCTCCCATCTTCTTTAATTTCAAAAATCTTCTCCATCCTTTTGAAAACTCTTATATTTTCTAAACTTGAAACACTTTCATAATAAACTTGGACTTATGTCCATGCATTTTCAAAATATTTTCATAAATAAACTTCAATCAATTTAATAATACCTTGACATTTTTTGTGAGAAGACTAAAAGTCAATCAATCTCATTTCAAACCATTTTTCCACTTTGGCTTTTATCTTAAAACTTTTCTCAAAAGATTAGACTCTTGTCAATCCTTGTAGTGATACAAACAACTGTACTTCTACAATATGTAGTGAAGTGAGATATTTTCCACTTGGGTGTTGAGTGAGGCATTGTTGATTTTAAAATCCAAGTCATATCCTCCACTTTGAGATGATGCAAATTCTCCTTTCTCATGATTGTGGGCAGTAAGTATGTTTTCCACATGGACAATGACGATGATGTCTTATCTCTTAAAATCAACCAACACACTTGTGTTTCAAATTTTTAAAAGAGGAACTACGTGTACCCTGATCCCCTATTGCACGAAAGGTGGTACGTAGGCACTAAAGGTTCGCAACTGCGCCAGGTGCAAAAATCATAAAAAATATATTTCTTTTCTCACCTCCACCATCCATTTTATATACAACATATTTTATAGCCAAAATATACAAATTTTACAAAGAGGTTCCTGCGGAGTATCGTAGATGTTTAAGGTGTTAATACCTTCCCTTTGCATAACCAACCCTCTTACCTAGAATCTTTCCCCCTCTTTTGAGTTATTCTCTCTTTTCCCATTTCTTTGGAAACAATAAATCGCAGTGGCGATTTTTATTTTGATTTGTATAAAGTCTAGTCAATCCAATGTCTTAGTCTTGAACATTTCAACCGCTACAACATGTTTCCAGTAAAAGGTAAGTGTTGCAACTAGAACCAAGGCAATGAGAGAAACACAATGATATCAGAGTTTTGAAGAATTGATGAAGGAATCTACCTATTGAAGTTGAGTTGCAGAGCTCTGAAAATAGACTTCTATGGAGCAATATAGGGCACGATTCTTGAATGTAATTATGTGGTTAGCTTCAGGGAAGATCAAGGAAGGTGAATTGATGAAAAAATGGATTGAAAAAGGCTCGAGAATGGATTTTAAAGTTACAGAAAATTGAGTTATGGAGCAAGTTTGGCAGGGTGATTCTGGCTATCCATGCTTGGGAATCAAAAGAAAGAGTGAATGATGCATTTTGGAGGGAATTCGTGCAAACCTGATGCACGAGTGAAATGTGATCCAAACTTCATCAAAACTCATCCAATTCAAGTGTTTTGATGCACTAATCCACTTGGGAAAGTTAGATAATCATGTTTAGACCCAAAATGCGTGTTAATTTGAGGTTTAGAGGTTGTAATATGAAATTCAAATTCTGACTTGTAAGGAAACTTCAATTCCAAGTTACCATTTTTGAAACTATGGCATTCTCAGCTCAAGGGGTCTCAAGGTATGATTCTTGATGCTTTGGAAAGATGAGGTTACAAGCTTTTCAATGGAAAAATAATGGAGTTAAATGGATTCTTGAGGTGAAAGTTGTGTTGAGTCAAAGTTGGAGAAAATGAGTTGACTTTCCATACTTAGAAATATTTCAAATTTTTCATCTAAAGTGACCTATAATGTCTTGCATCCAAACACGGCCTTCCACTTGGAATTTGCTCTTGATCAAAAAAGATGGAATGAAGTAGATCTCTTGAATGACATTTTGAAATTTGAACCACTCAAAATATCTAAAAATTGAGCAAGCTATGACTTGTTGAATTTGGCCAAAAATCATGAAATGACCTATAATCTTTTGCATATTTAAGGCAACTTCCATCCATTTTCCCACTTTGCACATAAAAGAAGGCATAAAGTTCACATATTAAATATCATTATGGAAAAATAATGGAATCAAGGTGATGAAAATTGGCCAAGTTATGATCAATTGAAGTTACTTATGTAAAATTGTGGATTCATCTGGATGACTTGTAATCTTTCTTCTTCACCGGGTTTCTTCCACATGAAAACTCCTTGGAGCTTTTGAAGTGATTTGTTGATAAACCTTTAAAGAGAAGGATTTATTTGGAATCACTCAAAAATACCAAAAGGTGAGAAAGATATGCTCCTTTGAAGTTCAAAACCCTAGCTTCTAGATCAAGAGAATGCCTTGAGAAACTTTGACAAGTTTGAACAAACTTCTTGTACCAATATTCTTGCTTAGTGAATAGAATTTGTTGAGGACGATAATTAATACTCATAGCCACTAAAACCACTTCCATATCTTGAATTTTGAGAGAAATATGCTCTTGTGATCAATAGAAACAAGACCTTGTCCAAACATGACAACTTCTCCAATCAACCCCTTGTACTTTTGAGTCAAATCTAATAACCTTGAAATATGATGAACCAAAACAACCTTGCCATGCCAATTCTCAAAAACCAAATCCATTGGTGAGGTTTGAACTTCTCAAGCTATATTGACTAGGGCATGGAAATAAACTCATGAACCCATGGAGTAACTTGTTAAATCTCATTGCCCTTACCTACATGGATAACAAGCAAGACAAGCCAACATTGTATTTTATTAGTTAAATGAAGAAATCAAAACAATATTCATGATCACAAGAGGAACATAAGTCAAGGTGCTTGGTAATCCCTCAAAAGGAGAAAAAATCAAAGTAGGGAGGGGAACTAAGAATCCTAGTGTGATTTTGTTGTGAATAAACCAACATGGTATGATGAAGGGATCTTAGGGGAAAAAATTGGGGTACAACAACTTCCCTTATTTAAGTTTATTCTATCCGGAGATACGAAGGTTAAAAATATTCGTGTCGACGTGATCGAAGATACTTAAATATAAAACAAACCCTATTTTTGGCCCTAAGATGCCATGCAAATGCTTATGCATATGAATGCATATGAACAGGACCAAAGAGACACAAAGATAACACTAGGGGTGCAACAATAATAAAGAAACAAAGGAGCAACCCCACTAGGAAAATAAATCACTGGTAGAACAAAAGACTTGAATTAGAGAGGATGGTAAAATGGTCAGAGGACATACCAACTTCCACTGAAGGCGAAGCTACCACCGTTTACTGAAGGCAGAGATAAAGATAACAAACATCGGCGTTCACTGCCAATGATCTACCAACTTTCACTGAAGGTAGAAAAGAGAATATCATATCACCGCCATTCACTGACGATGAACTATCAACATTCACTGAAGATAGCAAAAAGATAACAAACACCAACGTTTACTGTCGATGGTCTACCAACTTTCACTGAAGGTAGAAAGAGAATATATCATATCACCGCCATTCACTAACGATGAACTATCAACGTTCACTGAAGATAGCAAAAATATAACAAACATCGATGTTCACTGTCGATGGTCTACCAACTTTCACTGAAGGTAGAAAGAGAATATATCATATCACTGCCGTTCACTGATGATGAACTATCAACGTTCACTAGAGATAGAAAAAAGATAACAAACACGAACGTTCACTGTCGATGGTCTACCAACTTTCACCAAAGGTAGAAAGAGAATATATCATATCACCGCCGTTCACTGATGATGAACTATCAACGTTCACTGAAGATAGAAAAAAGATAACAAACACCAACGTTCACTGTCGATGGTCTACCAATTTTCACTGAAGGTAGAAAGAGAATATATTATATCACCGCCGTTCACTAACGATGAACTATCAACGTTCACTAAGGATAGCAAAAGAAAACAAGTTTACCCAAGATTCTGGTGTTTTGCCTAGAACGGGTCTCAACTTCTTCTTTAACCAAGGCACTCCTCCTGGAAAGGATAATACATAAGCTGTCTCAAATAAAGAGACTTGCTATTTGTGGTCACGGAGGATTGTAAAAGGAAGTGGCTTTTTTGGGCAAGAGGTATGACTTCCTGGGGAGATGCCATGATATTTTCGCTAAGGGGATAAAGTCTTCTTGTGCAAAATAAATGCACCAACCAAAGCTTGGAGTTTTTCAGGATTCCAAAGTAAATAATATTGCCAGGGGACCACATATCCAAACCAGAAATAAACTGGAATGAAACAGTCAACCAGAATACATCATTTGAGAAATAAACTCAAGAGGGAAAATAAGTTCCATTAAAATAAGGAATTATACAGGAAGGCTAAAGCCAAAATCCTCTACGAGGGAAAACTTAGTAGGAAAATTGAAAGAATGTACGTTTTCTTCTTAAGACCAACGCTCTATGAAAAGAGGGTAATGTAACTCTGTGAAGTAGGGTAATATGTCCACAAAAATAGTAACAAATGTCAATGAACAATGATTTGTCAATTTTAGCTATGCATGATGCATGTATGAATGTATGAGTGTTATCGTGTGAATGCTGACAAAATAGATACACAACATGGGGAACAACCAGGCAAAACTGCCTCGAGCACTAATAACACTCGACTAAGCTTCAACCAAGATGATCATTCCAAGAAAGGTAAAGGCCAACTACGGAAACCAAACCTACTATCTGCTTTAACTTTACCGAGGAGAAACATAATTCGGAGGTGGACAAATCAAATAGATACCGGGGTAAAACATCCTTCTTCAGGCTTCATCGGGAAAACTAGTGTTTTTTCAAAAGTAACATGCCTATTGGAGATTGCAAGACATGTCTCAAATAAAGCAGACTGACACTGAAACAAACAAACTTCGCTGGGGAATTCAAGCCTACTTCACTGGAGAAAAAATGCGGATTGAAACTTCACATCATGAAAACTTAGAAAAAGGAGAAATGAATCCAAACTTGACCGAGGATACCGGAACCATAAATCCAATACGGTGAAAATAACCCGAGTAGGCCTTCCCGAGGGAAACAAAAGCTTCTCAAAACAACCTGAGTTTGTCCATTCCCGGGATCACCATTTTTGTTGTTATTGTTTCATCACAAATCTCAAAGTAAAAGTAAATCATAAAAATCTTTTTTTTTTTGAAAAATTAATTTTGTTATTTAATCTCTTTTGCTTTGAAAGTTATTATTAGTAATAAATAGAGTCTTTGCAAGCTAAATAATATAGGAAATACAAAGAATTGAATAAAAGCTCGACTTTCATTAATAAAATGGTAGTTTGCGAATGGCGAGACTCCATAGATGATTACAAAGTTTGGGAAATAGTAATACATAATGGAAAAGATACATTGAGATACAATGACCACTATCCCCCCTAACAACTTTTGAAATCCTGAGAAGCAACCTTTGTTGAAGTATGGTGAGAATCTGAGAAGATTGTTGCTTCAACGATCAAGTCTTGTATGACGTAGTTACTTCCCAAGAAAATCCCTAACTTTTGCCTAAGCTCCCCTTGCGGGTTTTCAACTTAGCGGGAAATTTATTCTGTTTAGGTCTCTAATTTTTGCCTAGACCGCCCTTTCGGGTTTTCAGCCTACCGAGACGCTCCTTTTTGCCTAAGCCGCCCTTTCGGGTTTTCAACTTAGCGAGTTGTTCTTTTATTTCTTTAGGTGAAGTATTTCTTGACCGCGTCAGCGTTCATGGGACATGGGAACTCCTCGCCATCCATAGTTTCAATAATTAATGCACCGCCAGAGAAGGATTTCTTGACAACGTATGGGCCTTCAAAATTGAGTGTCCACTTGCCCCTAGAATCAGTGTTGAAAGACATGATCTTCCTGAGCACGAGGTCGCCTTCTCCAAATTCATGAGGTTTGACCTTTTTATTAAAAGTTTTCTTCATTCTTTTTTGATATAACTGGCCATGACACAAGGCTATCATCATTTTCTCCTCAATCAAATTCAATTGGTTAAACCTGTTCTGAACCCATTCAGCCTCCGTCAACTTGGTTTCCATTATAACACGCAACAAGGGAATCTCTACCTCATTTGGGAGTACAGCTTCCATTCCATACACTAAGGAGAACGAGGTTGCTCCTGTTGAAGTGCAGACATATGTTCGATATCCATGCAGAGAAAAAGGAAGCATTTCATGCCAATCCTTATAAGTAACAACCATTTTATGGATAATTCTCTTGATATTCTTATTAGCAGCTTCAACAACCCCATTCATCTCTGGCCTATATGGATATGAACTGTGATGGACAATCTTGAATTCTTCACACAGTTCTGTCATTATCTTGTTGTTCAAATTCGAGCCATTGTCAATGATGATTCTGCTCGGCACACCATACCGACATATAAGGTTATTCTTAATGAAGCACACAACCAACCTGCTTGGTAACATTGGCATATGAAGCAGCCTTCGCCCATTTGGTGAAGTAATCAATTGCTACCAAGATAAAACGGTGTCCATTCGAAGCTTTGGGTTCTATCATCCCAATCATGTCAATACCCCACATAGAGAAAGGCCAAGGGGAGGAAATCACATTGAGAAGTGTCGGAGGCACATGGACCTTGTCTGCATAAATCTGGCATTTATGGCACTTCTTTGCAAATTTGTAACAGTCAGACTCCATTGTCAGCCAATAATAACCCGCCCTTAGCATCTTTTTAGCCATTGAATTTCCATTGGCATGAGTGCCAAATGAACCTTCATGAATCTCATGCATCAACATGTCTACTTCGTGTCTATCCATGCATCTGAGCAAGACCGTGTCATAATTTCTCTTGTATAACAAATTTTCACTGAGGAAGAAACTGCCAGCCAATATTCTCAGTGTCTTTCTATCTTTCCTTGACGCACCAATCGGGTATTCCCGAGTCTGAAGAAAATGCTTGATATCATAATACCAGGGTCTTTCATCTGCTACCTCCTCTGTTGTAAACACATGAGTGGGCCTATTCAGCCGTCGAACCGCAATTCGGGGTATATCATTCCAAGTATTCACTTGGTACATAGAAGCCAGAGTTGCCAGAGCATCCGCCATTTGGTTTTCATCTCTAGGGATGTGATGGAATTCAACTTTATTGAAGAATGGTAATAATCTTCTAGCATAATCTTTGTAAGGGATCATGCCAGGGTGACGAGTATCCCATTCTCCTTTAATTTGATTTATTACTAAAGCTGAATCACCATACACATCAAGAATTTTAATTCTGAGATCAATAGCTTCTTCGAGACCCATGATGCAAGCCTCATATTCTGCCATATTATTAGTGCAATCAAATGTTAACCTTACAGTAAAAGGAATGTGCGATCCATGAGGAGTGACAATCACAACACCAATTCCTTTACCATAAGCATTCACAGCTCCATCAAATATCATACTCCAACGAGATTCAGGGTCAAGACCTTCCTCAGGTAATGGTTCATCACAATCCTTCACTTTCAGGAACATCACATCCTCATCGGGGAATTCATATTATGCAGACTGGTGATCCTCCACTGGTTAGTGAGCAAGATAATCTACCAACAAACTACTTTTAATAGCTTTTTGAGTGTGGTATTCAATATCATATTTAGATAACAACATCTGCCAGCGGGAAATTCTCCTAGTAAGAGCAGGATTTTCAAAAATTTACTTGATTGGATCCATTTTGGAGATCAACTAAGTGGTGTGATTCAACATATACTACCGTAAACGCTTTGCCGCCCAGGCCAAAGCACAATATGTTTTTTCCAGCATGGAATATCGCGACTCATAATCAGTGAATTTTTTACTGAGATAATAAATGGCGAACTCCTTCTTCCCTGTTTCATCCCGTTGTCCCAGAATACAACCCATGGATTTGTCTAACACTGTCAGATACATAATCAACGGTCTTCCTTCTACAGGAGGGAGCAAGATAGGAGGTTCAAGCAGATATTCTTTAATACTTTCAAATTCCCTTTGGCAGTCATCCGTTCATACACAACCTTGATCTTTCTTTAACAACTTAAAGACCGGTTCACATGTTGCAGTCATATGGGAAATGAATCTTGAAATATAATTCAAACGCCCAAGGAAACCTCTGACTTGCTTTTCAGTTCTTGGTGATGGCATTTCTTGAATTTCTTTGACTTTATCAGGGTCAACTTCAATTACTTTCTGGCTAACAATGAAACCCAACAACTTCCCCGATCGAACACCGAAGGTGCATTTATTTGGATTCAAGCGGAGACGATACTTCCTCAAGCGCTGAAACAACTTCAACAAATCTTCTATATGCCCTTCTTCAGTCTTGTATTTGGAAATCATATCATTAACATATACTTCAATTTCCTTGTGCATCAGATCATGGAATATGGTTGTCATAGCCCTCTGGTACATTGCACCAACGTTCTTCAACCCGAAGGGCATCACTCTGTAACAGAATGTTCCCCATGGTGTGATAAACGTTGTTTTTTCCATTTCCTCTGGAGCCATTCTTATTTGATTATACCCAGAAAATCTGTCCATGAATGAGAATACTTTGAATTTTGTTGTGCTATCCACTAACATATCAATGTGTGGCAATGGAAAATCATCTTTTGGACTAGCTTTATTTAGATCTCTGTAATCTACGCACATGCGTACTTTTCCATCTTTTTTAGGTACTGGGACAATATTGGAAATCCATTGAGGATACACTGACGTCATAAGAAAACCAGCATTAATCTGCTTTAAAACCTCCTATTTGATCTTTACTGCCATATCTGGGTGAGTTCTTCTCAACTTTTGTTTAATTGGCGGTCACTCTGGCTTCAACGGAAAACGGTGCTTAACAATATATGTATCTAGACCAGACATATCTTGGTAAGACCAAGCAAAAATATCCACATACTCTTTCAACAACTCAATCAACCTTCTCTTCACATCGGGATGCAACGATGCACCAATCTTGACTTCTTTCGGATCTTCTTCTGAACCCAAATTGATCACTTCCAAAGACTCTTTATACGGCTGAATGGTATTTTCCTCGTGCTCAAGCAACCGTGAGACCTCTTCTGGAATCTCATCATAATCTTCTTCTTCAGCCCCAAACACAGGACATTCAAAGTTGGGAGAGGGTGCAGGGTCATTGTATTCAACGGGTTTTTTAATTAATCTGCACATATGATTTGTGATTGCATTTTAGAAACTGACACATATAACAAGTGATCATGCAGATTGAATTTCAGTTATTATTTATTTTAAAAGGTTTTTTCTAATTACCATTTTCCAAGAAAAAGCAGGAAATAAAACATAATTCGGGAAGCAAAGACAACTTTTATTAATGATCTTAAAAGTCACAGTAAACAGATAAGCCCTACAACATTAATACTTCCACCTTGGGCATAGTGAAAGCTTTTCAAAAAAATATTAACAAATAAAATTACTTTAAAACATGTATGCAAGAGGGAACATTAATGGTGATCCATTTCTGAACCTTGACTCCATGCGTCACGTAATTCAGCATTTCCTGCTCTGCTTCATCCTCTTCAATAGCATTAATTCCAGAATCAGTTGGATGGAGGTAACCTCCGCTGATGAAAACATCATGATAGTTTCTCATAGTAGACTTTGACTTCAAAATTTCGCCTTTGCCATTCTTCGAAGAGAAACCCAAGCCAGTTTTATTCTTGTTCACGGGTGGATCCACAATTCGTCCCCACACTGTACTAGGACCATTACGCACAACCTGCTGCGCATCCTTCAGTGAGACCATGGAATTCTCACTCCCCCTTATATTGTCAATGGATAGGGCTTGGAACTGGGTTCCAACAGAAACTTCATCTTCTTCTACAATACTGAAATAGGACAAATGAGACATCAACAATGCCTGCTCCCCATTTATGATCACTACCTTCCCTTCACGCACAAACTTCAGCTTCTGGTGTAATGTTGAAGTGACAGCCCCTGCTTCATGTATCCATGACCGTCCTAGAAAACAACTATACATGGGAATAATGTCCATGACCTGGAAGGTTATCTGGAACAAATGTGGTCCTATATGGATGGGTAAGTCCACTTCACCGATGACAGATTTCCTTGACCCATCAAATGCTTTCACAATGATACCACTAGGGCGCATAGGTGTTCCTTGGTATTTCAACTTCATAAGGGCACTTCTCGGTATAACATTCAACACGGATCCATTATCAATTAGCATATTGTATAACGAGTCATTCTTGCAGTTCATAGATATGTGGATGGCCAAGTTGTGATTCCTCTCTTCATCTGGTAATTCATCATCGCAGAAACTCAAGTTATTACATGACGTAATGTTTCCAATTACGCTGCTGAATTGATCTATTGGCATGTCACTCTCCACAAAATCTTGGTCCAGTACCCTCATTAAGGATTCTCTATAAGCAGTGGGGTTCATCAATAAAGCCAAGATGGATATTTTTGAAGGAGTCTGCAGTAGCTAATCTACAATTCTGTAGTCGCTCATCTTAATTACCTTCAAAATATCATCCACTTCTTTCTCTAGCGTAGCTCTGCTAGTCTCTCCTGTAGCCTTCTTAGGTTCATCATTCTCAACAATTTTCTTTCCAGTAGCAACATCTCTCTGAACAACCGGCGCAAACACACGACCGCTACGGGTCACCCTGCTATTTTCAGCTATATTTCCAACATCGGGCATTGTCTGGATAAGAATTTCCACTCCGTCTTCTAAGATTGTAGCGTTGTATTTGTAAGGCTCGACCTTATCTGATTTGTAGGGGATAGGACATGGAAAACTAATTACCAATGGGGTAACAACTGGCTTTCTATGATACTCAACTTCAAAGTGGGCGGGTGCACCAAAATAAGGCACAATGACGTTTACCCCTTCTTCAACACAACCAGTCATCAATAAGTCATTTCTGGAAAACAAATCTTCGTCTAAAGAGAAATAATCATCTGCGGAGGCATACTCTTCCTCTGACTCTTCTTCCATTAAACAAACCTCAACCATACCAACCTCATGATAATCATCCCTCTGACCTGTGATCTTGATATGTTCCATTGTATAACAACAACTGAACACCCTTCTTCACGATTGAACATCCTCGGGAATCTCGACAACAAACTAGGCAAGATCCATATTGGTGTTCCACCTGACCAGCCGTATGGCAGAATGTAGCATGCAATTGCACGAGATCCTCATTCAAATACTCCACATCAAAAATTATGAATTCACCAGGACATCCAGAAACTATATTCACTTCCTCTTCATACTCTGCCCTAGGCCTGATTATATGGATTAGGCCCTCATCCATCATCTCCTGTAAATAAGCCTTTATCTTATCACAACCCTGTATATTTGTACTGCAAGTAGCATAATCGGTATGGTCATGCGTATAGTAGCTAAATTCATAGATGTCTGCATGCATTTTCACCAAATCTCCTCTTACCAGATTAATGTCAAAAATCCGGAAATCGCCTGGACAACCGGCCACCATATTTACAGAATTTACTCCCTTAAGCTTGGGTAGAGGATTATTTTTCACATTAGTTCCCGTGTCCTTGAAAGATAGAACACCAGACTTTACCAATTTCTGCACTTCATTCTTCAACGGATAATAATTCTCAACATTATGCCCTGGTGCTCCCTAAAGAAAAGCACACGTTTGGTCTGCCTTTTAATACCAAGTGTGATCGGTGGAAATAGAACTGACTGTTTTTTAAGCTGGTTCGCGAAATGTCGCGGTAAGCAAGAGTCGCCACCGTCTTTTATGTTCTCCAACATGGAAAGGACAAAAGCACAGCAAAATTCCTTCTTTGAGAATGTTTCTCGGTTCGGGAGGTAGATTTATAGAAAGGGAAGGTGTTAGCACCATTTCTATCCGTGGTTATCCACGGGCTCTTAGGTACTTGCTCTTATGTTTTCAAAAGATGTTTGCTTTTCAAGTGTGAGTGGGTTTTGAAAAAAAGTTTAGTTTGAAAAATTTCTAAGTAACTCTTGTATCTGTCCTCAAGAGTGTATGAAAAATTTGTTTGAAAACTTTTTGAAAGTGTCAGTGTGAAAAGTATTTTTGTTTGTTTTGAAAAGAGCAAGTACTTAAGAGAAACCTACCTACTCTAAGGAATTAGGCTGTGTAAGAGTCCTTTAGATAGTGCTATCCCACCATTAAGAGGTAGGTAGCACCGTCATTGGAGGTATTCGGGTCAATTCGATTATGAGGGACAATGTGGTCACCGAAGCAATAGTAGGACACCTTAGAAGTAACCCTAATGTCCTAGATCCTTTTTATCCGAGGAAACCGTTTCGAGGCGACTGGATCTTTAGACAGGAGGGCAACCTCTAAAACACCCTATACTTGACGACCACGTTCGAGGCAACCAGTGAGGCGTACCCTAGGAGTGGCATGTGCATGTGTGTTGTTTTCATGTTAATGTTTATCTTGTACATGTATCATGGCGATCTACGAGTTGTTTTTAATTTTCATCCAAATCTTTCATGCATATTAACAGTTAAGAGTGCGGAAAATAAAGTGCGGAAAGGTAAATCTACGCTATTACAAGGCGCAGGTCTATACATCGCCAAAAACATAACCCGTTTTGGAAAATAAATGCGGAAAGTAAAGGAAAGCGGTAAAATCCTAATTAACTATTACATCCTTTGAGCAGATACATAAATATAATCAAAATAAATAGCAATGCGCGAAATAAATCAAATTGGAACGTCCTTAGGGTTTTTGACCCTTTTGAGAAATAAAGAAATTTTTAGTCCCTTTTTGCAATTAATTTAAATATTAACCCTAAACTAATTAATTAATTAATTATTTAAAAGAAAAAATGTTTTTGTGTTTTTTATGTTTTAATGAAATAATAAAAAAAAGAAATTAAAAGTCAAGAGGAAACCCTAATTCTAACCTATTTTATTTATTGTGAAAAAAGATTAAAATTAACTAATTAAACTAATTAATTTGTTAATATTTTATTTACAAAATAAATTAATAATGAAATTAATACATAATAAAAATATTATAGATATTTAATTTCTGAATTAATTATTAAAATAGCTATTTGTTAGTTAAATAATAATAATTAATAATTATAAAAAGGAAATAAAAAGAAAGCAAAAAGAAATAGAAAGAAAACCAAGGGGGTTGATGGACCCAATGGAGGTGAATCTGGAATTTTAGGCCCATTTGCTTAAGCCTTTGTTGACTTCTAGGAATTGACTAGGGCGTGCCTTGACTTGGAGCATGGTGTGCTTCCATCCTGACCATTGGATTGAGCCTTGTTGCCACTTGGCAAGCTGATCAGTGAGGTATATGATGGAATTCTTGACAAGCGCTGCATATGAAGATGTTATGAAAAATAATAGAACTATTTTGGGGGACCTGGAAATCGAACCCAGGTCCCAATGATGCACAAACACCTCACCAACCACTAAGCCAAGCGCCTGTGTTTGTTAGTATAATGGGCAATGAAATTAATATATAAAAAACAAAGCATATGCTGGAAATTGACAAAAACGCGCGTTATACTTGAATAGGCCATTGGCACACTTCCACGTATTATCTTCTTCGCTTGGCCTGTAATAAGAACAATCAAATAGCGGGGGTTTTAAACCCCCACAAACTGCAAATGCCAAAAATAGCGATTAGATGTATGAGTTATATAAATAGGGCGCGAGGGTTGGGTTTGATTCGTCTGGCCTTGACGAATCCAACCATATGCGTCTCAAGGTCCAATTTTGCTTATGCTGTAAAGCCCCAATTCGAAAGCTTGGAAACCCTAGAATTCAACAATGGTGGTTTACGTTTCAGGGCACTAGAATACAATTAACCTATATCATCAGCTTCAGAAAGGTGTTAGCAATGCAATACACACAAAAAAACTCATTAATGATGCATGAATATTGATTTACGATTATGAAAAAATAACCAAACTGTGTGACTTGTTCTTGCATGTTCTTTGAGTGTTAAGGCTTGTTTTTGATTGCAATCCGTTCCTGAGTGTCCCAACAATGTATTGGAATCAAGAAAGGGCTTTGAATTGACCTGGAAGGTTGAATTCAGTTTTCAAATTTCTTGGCTTTTTTTCAATATGGTAATGGTGTTTTTGCAGCAGCTTGCACGTTCAAGGCTTTAGGGTTTGCTTCAGTATTTGTATTGGAATGGAATTAGGGTAAAACTTGTGTCCAAGAATCCATGGAATAATGTTTTGCATCTTTGATTTCCAATCAAATATTTTTGCATCTTTTGATTGAGAAAACTTGCCAATTTTGGATATTCTTGTCTCTTTGATTGGCAAACGAAATCTCCAGCATGTATTGAGTTTATTTGCTCCACAAAAGATTTGAAAAACATATCTTGGCATTTTCCTACAATTAAATTAATTAAATGAATTATTAATCAATTAAAAATCCAAATAATTAATAAAAATAAGAAAATAATTCAATTTAAGTTTAATGGGTCGTGCATAGGCCTTGGACAAAGTTTCAAGAAGGAATTTGAGGCCCATTAGCAAAAACAAAGTGTTTTAGGCAAAGTTGACTTTTGCAAATTCCCAAAATTTCCCCATCTTCTCCAATGCATATCTTGCTCAATTTTGATCATATGAACATGTTCTTGGACATTTTGGAAAGGTCTTGAAGTCCTATAACCAATGCCTTTGGTCCCATGTCATTTGGATTCACCAATCTCAAGTTATGGTCTTTGACTTAAAATGCCTTTTTGTTGACTTTTGAAATTGACCTATAATGTAGAAATTGATAACTTTTTGTGAGAGCATTTATTGGACTTGGAATGTGAATATGAGTTGTAGGAAATGTCATCCCCTTCAAAATGAGAATTGGATGGGATTTTTCTGATGAACCATGAAAAAGTTATGCCTTGGTCAAGTTACAGTTGACTTTTCAGCTGTCCAAAAATAGTAACTTTTGCATCTTTGATGATTTTTGAGCCATGCTTGTGGAAGCATGATCAAGACTTGATAAAATGATGATTGTGGCTTCAAAATAAGATGTTGACCAAAAACTTTGACTTTTGACTGCCAAATGACCATTTTGCCCCTGCGGTTGATTGTGAAGCAAATAGGGCTTTTGACTGTGCAAATGGACCCTGTGAGTCTTGAGACTTGACATGTAGATGCTTGGAAATGTATATAGGACTATGGGACTTGATTGAGCCATTGAAAATCCCAAAATCCTTGAAGGAACCAAAACCCTAATTTTGACTGGCTTAGGAGATGTTTAGACTGGGCAACCCCTGAGAGATTTTGGAACCATTTGAAGATTGATCTTGACAAATCTTGAAGAATATGGGAGGGCAAATTTTGGGGTACAACAGTTGCCCCTGTTCAATCTTCTTAGACCTGAGGATGTAGATTGGCTTGCGTGCCTTTCGTGATCCGAAGGTGGAAGATGATTGAACACTAAAGTGCCCAGAAATTTGCAATCGCATAGTAGAATATCAGCAATATGATGGCGGGAATGGGCTTACAGATGCCATTTGGAAAGATGGTGGATAGGAGGATGGGCTTATAGATGCCATCTGGAAGTGTGACAAAACCTTTGTCGGGAATGGGCTTATAGATGCCATTTGGAAGTGTAATGGATAGTTGTGGAGATGGGCTATAGATGCCATCTGAAGGTGTCGATCGCGTAAGAGATTCCTTAGCGAGAACTTGCGTACTTTGAGAAAGGAAGATGGTTTCCTGGCCTGTTACAGGGGTTGATCTTCAAACTCGTCATGCAGATATGCCCTGGCTAGATACAGGTATCGAATCTACAATCGATTGCTCACATATATGCCCTGGCTAGATACAGGAATCGAATCTAAACTTCCAAAGGTTGCTTACAGACGTGCCCTGGCTGGATACAGGTATCGAATCTCTAAACTCGTCATGCAGATATGCCCTGGCTGGATACAGGTATCGAATCTACAATCAGTTACTCACAGATATGCCCTGGCTAGATACAGGAATCGAATCCGGAATTCTTCGTCTACAGATATGCCCTGGCTAGATACAGGAATCGAATCTGGAATTGGTCGTCTACAGATATGCCCTGGCTGGATACAGGAATCGAATCTCTAAACTCTTCATGCAGACATGCCTTAGCTGGATACAAGTGTCGAATCTACAATCAGTTACTCACAGATATGCCCTGGCTAGATACAGGAATCGAATCTGAACTTCCAAAGGTTGCTTACAGACGTGCCCTGGCTGGATACAAGTATCAAATCTCTAAACTTGTCATGCAGATATGCCCTGGCTGGATACAGGTGTCGAATCTACAATCAGTTACTCACAGATATGCCCTGGCTAGATACAGGAATCGAATCCGGAATTCTTCGTCTACAGATATGCCCTGGCTGGATACAGGAATCGAATCTGGAATTGGTTGTCTACAGATATGCCCTGGCTGGATACAGGAATCGAATCTCTAAACTCTTCATGCAGACATGCCCTGGCTGGATACAGGTGTCGAATCTACAATCAGTTACTCACAGATATGCCCTGGCTAGATACAGGAATCGAATCTGGAATTGCGACAGTTGATAGTAATCTTCTTTGGATTGACCTTTTTCCTGAAAAGGCAAAACATCAGTTGTATGCAATGTCATGATGTATGAAATGCATGATATCATGATGTTCTCAAAAATAAATGAGATCGTGTCGTATGCACTCTATCATGTATGTAAGCAGGATGTATGAAATGTGAAATGTTTATGAATGTATTTTCGTCTAGGAAAATAAATCCTTGACGAGTGTCGGGAACTTGTAGAATCCTGGGCTGATGCTGAAGAGTAAAGTTCTTCATTTCCGCTGGGGATGATGATTGCAAGAGTAAACCGGTAGGAGAAGATGACTCCGTTGGGGAATAAACTTGCTGGAGAGATTACTCTGCGGGGAATTACTCTGTGGGAAGAGATACTTCGCTGAGGTTTTGATGAGAATTCTGCTGGGGATTCCATTGATAAGTTATGTTGGGGAATTTGATGAACTCCGCTGGGGGATAGGAAGAACTTCGTCGAGGACGATCTTTCCGTGGTAATTAGCTGAGGATAACCCAGTTATAAGCTCTTGGTGAGGAATAACCTTTGAATAAAGCCGGGGAGAGACGTATGTACTCTGCAGGTGATAAGCTTCTAGAATCTACTGGGGATAAGCTTCCAAAATCTACTGGGGAGATTGATTCAACTCTCCTGGGGAAACTCTTGAACTGTACTGGGGGAATGGCTCCACTGGGGTGTCTGTATTCCGCCGGGGAATAATCTTATATTAAGACTGTCGGGGATGCTTGCTTAGGAATATCTGTATACTCCGCTGGGGAATATTGAGATTTATTGGGGATACCCAACTTTTCTTAAGGCTGACAGTAGACTAACTCTGCTTGGGGAGAGTGTCATTGACTTCCTGGAGATATTGTGCCTTTTAGGGCTAATTGGAGACCAACTCTGCTTGGGGAGAGTATTGCTGAAACCTGTCTTACTCTGCGGGGAGTGGAGGTATCTGGGTTACATTCTTCAGCCGAACTTACCTTGGTACCTTGGTGGACAGAGCAACTAGATCGCTTAGACAACTCATTATTGCCCCTGTTTCTAATGTCACCTGTAATTAATCCTTTGTTTCGCATGCAAGTATTTATGAGTTAGAAATTAGTGTCAAATGCATATATCAAAAATGAACATTGGACGTTCCTCGCAAGACAAAACAAAAAAAGGAAAAACAATTGGCAATTTGTATGGAAAAGTGAATTTGTATTGATTTTTGGAATTTGCCTGTAAATAGGCGTTTTTGTACAAGAGGCTGACTTCCTAGTAAGAGAACACCGTCGAATAACAGAGTTTATACACTTTATGAAGAGGAAAACAAAACAGCTATGTGAAAAAATAATCCCACTGGGTTCCAACTCTGCTATCGCCTTTATGTCTTCAAGCGTCTCATCACTTTGCTGCTTAGTTGAAGATGAAGCTGACTGATTGGTGCCGTCTGAGCCGGATAGTTGATACCGAATTCTGGATGCAAAGTGATCCAATGAGACATAGTATTACGCTTTAATCCCTAACTTTTGCCTGGACCGCCCTTTCGGGTTTTCAGTCCACCGGGATACCCATTTTTGCCCAAGCCGCCTTTTCAGGTTTTCGACTTGCCGGGTGTACAGATTTTTTTTCATTTTATCCCTTACTTTTGCCCGAACCCTTTTGGTTCGTCGGGAAGCCCTTATTTTTGCCTAGGTGTGTCAACCTAGCGGGTCTTTAATCATGCGTAGTATCTTTTTACTATGTCTGCATTGGCGGGGTGAGGAAGGTCGTCACCATCCATGGTAGTTAGAATCATAGCTCCTCCTGAGAAGATATGTTTAACCACAAATGGCCCTTCGTACGTAGGGGTCCATTTGCCCCTGGGATCACTCTGAGGAAGGATGATGCGCTTGATTACCAGGTCTCCGACTTGATACTCTTGTCGTCTGACCTTCTTATTAAATGCCCTAATCATCCATTTTTGGTATGTTTGACCATGACAAATAGCGGTGAGTCTCTTTTTGTCGATTAAATTAAGCTGATCAAGCCGAGTCTGGATCCAGTCATCTTCGCTCAAACCTGCATCCTTCATTATCCGGAGAGAGGGTATCTGGACTTCAATAGGCAAGACTGCCTCCATGCCGTAGACCAAGGAAAAGGGTGTTGCCCCTATTGACGTCCGTGCTGAGGTACGGTACCCATGAAGAGAAAACGGTAACATCTCGTGCCAATCTTTGTAGGTCACTGTCATCTTCTGCACAATCTTCTTGATATTCTTATTCGCTGCTTCGACAACCCCATTCATCTTCGGCCAGTAAGGAGAAGAGTTGTGGTGTTGTATCTTGAATTGCTCGCAGAGCTCAGTGATCATCTTGTTGTTAAGATTGGTACCATTGTCCGTAATGATCCTCTCAGGTATACCGTATCGACAGATCAGGTTATGCCGGATGAACCGTGCCACGACGTTCTTGGTTACGGTAGCATAGGAAGCTGCTTCAACCCACTTCGTAAAGTAATCAATCGCTACCAAGATGAAGCGATGCCCGTTAGATGCCGTAGGTCTGATTTCGCCGATCATATCAATGCCCCACATTGCAAAAGGCCAAGGTGCTGTCAAGACGTTCAGAGGAACTGGAGGAATGTGCACCTTATCAGCATAGATTTGGCATTTGTGGCATGTCCGAGAATTTTGGTAACAATCAGCTTCCATTGTGGACCAGAAATATCCTGCCCGAAGGATTTTCTTTGCCATGGTATGTCCACTGGAATGCGTTCCGAAGGTACCTTCATGTAACTCTGCCATGATCGTTTCTGCTTCAGTCTTATCCACGCAACGCAGTAAAGTTGAATCATGGTTTCGCTTGTATAGAATGCCATTGCTGAGGAAGAACTTTGCTGCGAACCTTCTCAGAAACTTCTTGTCATTAACGGATGCACCCTCGGGGTATTCTTGAGTTTCAAGGTACCTCTTCACTTTATGATACCAAGGTTTTTCAGTTACCTCTTCAGCCTCAAGATCGCAGCAATGTGCAGGTTCGTCCAACTTCCAGATAATGATCCGGGGAGCCTCGTTGTCCCATTTGACTTTGAACATAGAAGACATCGTAGCTAACGCGTCCGCCAACTGATTCTCCTCTCTTGGGAAGTGTTCAAAAGTTATCTCCGTGAAATGGGGGATCAACGTCAACACACACTCTTTGTAAGGAATAAGATTTGGGTGTTTCGTATCCCACTCGCCTTTGATCTGATTGATCACGAGAGCGGAATCTCCGAAGACACTCAAAAACTTGATCCTTAAGTCAATTGCAGCCTGAAGACCCATGATGCATGCCTCATACTCCGCCATGTTGTTGGTGTAGTTGAATCATAGTCGGGCAGTAAGTGGAGTATGGGTGCCTTTAGGGGATATGATCACAGCGCCAATACCGTTACCCAAAGCGTTCGAGGCTCCGTCAAAGTGCATAGACCATCGGGATCCTTCCTCAGGTCCTTCATCTGGTCCAGGTACTTCACAATCAGTCACTACCATAATGTTCTCGTCTGGAAATTCAAAGCTCATCGACTGGTAATCGTCCACTGCTTGGTGTGCCAAATGATATGCCAATACACTTCCCTTGATTGCTTTCTGAGTCGTGTACTGGATGTCGTATTCCGTCAAGATCATCTGCCATCTTGCTATTCTTCCGGACAAAGCAGGCTTTTCGAATATGTACTTTATTGGATCCATTTTTGAAATCAATAGAGTAGTGTGAGTCAACATATACTGTCTCAGCCGGCGAGCAGCCCATACCAAAGCGCAGCAAGTTTTCTCGAGCAGTTAGTATCGGGTCTCACAGTCGGTAAACTTTTTACTAAGGTAATAAATGGCGTGCTCTTTTCGGCCAGACTCGTCATGCTGCCCCAGCACACACCCCATTGAGCTGTCAAGTACTGTCAAGTATAAGATTAGAGGTCTCCCTTCAACCGGTGGCATAAGAATGGGTGGCTCTTGGAGATACTCTTTGATTCTGTCGAAAGTGGCCTGACATTCATCATTCCAACGCACTACTTGATCTTTCTTCAGCAGCTTGAAGATTGGTTCACAGGTAGCAGTTAGATGTGAGATGAATCGGGCAATGTAGTTCAGCCGTCCTAGAAAGCCTCTGACTTCTTTCTCTGTCTTTGGGACTGGCATC
The DNA here is from genome assembly GCA_948472305.1 of Vicia faba. NCBI lineage: Eukaryota > Viridiplantae > Streptophyta > Magnoliopsida > Fabales > Fabaceae > Vicia > Vicia faba. The sequence continues at coordinate 1,108,647,499 of OX451741.1, forward strand.
TCTTGTATGGCTTTCACTTTGGCATGGTCCACTTGAATACCTTTGTCGCTCATGACGAAGCCTAGTAGTTTTCCAGACCTTACCCCGAAGGTGCACTTGTTCGGGTTCAACCTTAGCTTGTACAATTTCAGACGGTCAAACAGCTTATGCAGATGGTCAAGGTGTTCCTCCTCAGTTTGGGACCTTGCAATCATATCATCGACATATACTTCAATCTCATGATGGATCATGTCATGAAATAAAGCAACCATGGCACGTTGGTAGGTTGCCCCAACATTTTTCAACCCAAAAGGCATGACCTTGTAGCAAAAGGTGCCCCACTGAGTAACAAAAGTGGTCTTCTCCATATCTTCAGGAGCCATCTTGATTTGGTTATATCCGGAGAAACCGTCCATGAAGGAGAACACCTTGTGCTGAGCAGTATTGTCAACCAGAACGTCGATATGAGGCAGAGGGAAATCATCCTTAGGGCTCGCCCTGTTCAAATCCCTGTAATCAACACACATTCAGACCTTACCATCCTTCTTCGGCACTGGAACCACGTTGGCAACCCACTGAGGGTAAGAAGTCACTGCTAGAAACCCGACATCAAATTGTTTCATAACCTCAACCTTGATTTTCTCGGACATCTCTGGATGCATACGGCAAACCTTCTGTTTAACCGGAGGGCAGTCTTCCTTGGTAGGCAGGTGATGAACCACAATGTCAGTATCCAACCCAGGCATGTCTTCGTAAGACCAGGCAAAGATTTCCACATAGTCATGCAACATCTAAATCAACCGTTGTTTCACACTGAGCTCTAGATTGGCACCAATCTTGACTTCCTTTTTGTCTGTCTCAGTACCCAGATTTACCGTTTCCACTGGCTCTTCATGTGGCTGAATGGCCCTCTCTTCCTGGAGTAACAGTCTTGCAAGCTCACCAGGCACTTCGCAATCATCTTCACCTTCATCTTCGGCTAAGTTGATCGGATTTTCGAAGTCATAACTGGAAGTAACAGAGTCGTTACCAGTGAGATCCAGAGTGGATTGGAACTTGTGTAGGTGAGTGTGTGTAAATATAGCTGTTTTGCAATATATAAAGAAGGAAAGGGAGCGCAAGATTTGAAATGCGAAAAACATCCAATGCTTTTATTCATGATATATGAAAATGACAAGTAATAAGCCCTCACAAATGAAGCCACGGTGACCCGGGTAAGACACCGGACCATAAAGTTTCAAATTATTGTTCGTTACAAATTTAAAACAAAGGAGTTCATTACTGAGTGACAAAAGTAATAGGTATGTAGTCTTTGGCAGTCCAGTTGCTTAGTCCACCGTTGGTCATTGGGTAGATCCAGCTATCAAATTCGGATTCCTCCACGTCGTCTTCAATAGCATTTACTCCCGGGTTGGTGATTAACACACGAGGTCTTCCAATCCTTGCCTTACGCACAACCCTTTGAGCCTCTGCAGTGAAACCCAAGCCAAACTTGTCAGTCTTCTGAGTGAAATCAGGAAGTCGGCCCCAGTTTGTGCACTCACCCTTCTCAACCATAGCCCGGGCATCCTTCAAGGAAGCCATCTTCAAAGGAGAATCATCAATCACGGTCTCTGCTGACGCCAGTGTCTGAGGCACCTCTTCAAAATGTTGAAAGGGGGTCTCAATGAACTCCCCATCCATCTCTATATACCGGAACGAGTTGAGGTGACTGACCATATATTCCTCCTCCCATTGAACTGTCACAATCTTCCCTCTGACCGGGTACTTAAGCTTCTGATGTAATGTGGAGGTTACAGCTCCGGCCTTGTGGATCCAAGGACGACCCAGTAAACAAGAATAGGATGGTCGGATGTCCATCACATAGAAAGTAGAGTCAAAAACTTGAGAACCAACCCTGATTGGAATGTCCACTTCACCATGTACCATCTTCTTGGACCCGTCAAAGGCCCGGACAACAATGTTACTAGGCTTCAGCTCCAAACCCTCACAATCCAGCATGTCTAAAGCTTTCTTGGGTAATACATTTAATGAAGAACCAGTGTCAACCAACACATAGGCGAGAGTAGTGCCCCTGCATTCAATGGAGACATGCAGGGCGTCGTTATGGTTCTTTCCCTTGGCAGTCAGATCGGCGTCAGAGAAACCCAACCCATTATCAGCAGTCAAGTTGGCCACACAATCGGTAAATTGATCAGCAGACGTCTCTTGTGGCACGTGGGCCGTCTTCAAGAAGGAAATCAGGGCTTTGGCATGGGCCTCTAAACACAATAACAGTGATAGCATAGAAATCTTTGATGGAGTGTGCCCCAGCTGCTCAACTACATTGAAATCACTCTTCTTAATGATCTTGAGAATCTCTTCCATCTCTTGCTGGGAAGCCTCAACATTGACAGTCTTTGGTGCCTCCGTCTGGGCAGGCACATCAGTAGCAATCCCTTTGCCCCGAGCGTTAGATGACTCGGCAGCAGGGGTAGAAACAGGAACTTGGTCAGGCAGGGAAGTGGGCACACTTGCAGGTGTGATGACAAGAGGTCTCTGAATAGCTGGTGGCGCAATATCAGGTGAAAAGAGTCTACCACTACGAGTAACCTTAGCAGGCCCGGTGATGTTACTGACGCCAGTATTAGTATCAAACTCTTGTTTTACTCCGAGCACATAAACATCTGCCCCATAGTGCCACGGGACAACTTTGTCAGAGGTATAGGGGAGGGGCCCCGGAACAGTGATGATGATAGGAGCAATCTTCTGAGCAGACATGATTTTGACAGGCTTCTTTGAGGGAGCCTTAGGAGGGTTGTTGAAAATAGTAACAATGGACACTTCTTCAGCAGGGACAGCAGGAACAACAATCTTCTTGAACAAGATCTCTTTGCTATCCATCAGGTTTTGGACGTCTGACTTCAGCAAGGGACAACCAGCAGGTGAAACAACACATAATTGGCAACCTTTACTACATCCCGGAAATAAACCGGCTAGCAACAGGTTCCTTTTGACAGTCAACAATGGAGTAATAATATCATCCACGGAGGCTACATACAGGTCTTCTTCCACAGCATTCACTCCATGCTGGGGCATGTGAGCAGTCACAACATTGGGCCTTTCGGGCGCCTCGAACTGTATTTCTTTAGCATCAATAAGGTCCTGAACCTTATTCCTCAGTGCCCAACAATCATTTGTGTTATGCCCCGGGCTGTCAGAGTGATAAGTGCAGCGGGCGTTGGGTTGTACTTCGGAGATGTGGTGTTTACTACCTTCGGAGCTTCTTTGACAGTTACCAGATTAGTGGACAGCAGTTGCGGAAAAATCTGAGACAGGGTCATACTAAGCCGAGTGTACGGCCTTTTGGGTCTCTCACCCCTAGGTTGGTTGTATTGCTGAGGAGCGGCAGCAGGCTTAGAAATGACCACCACGTTGACAGCTTGGCGGCGTTCCGGTTTATTCTGTTTCCTCGATCCATAAACAGCACTAGCTTCCTTCTTGAAAGGCTTCTTTTCAGAACTTGAGGATGCACCTTTCTGTATCTTCCCCGACTTAATACCAGCTTCTATCCTCTCACCAGTTAAGATCAAATCTGTGAACCCAATAGAAGAATTACCAATCAGGTGGTTAAAGAATGGACCAGACAGGGTCCCCAAGAACATGTCCACGAGTTCACGGTCAATCAACGGTGGCTGCACCCTGCCAGCCTGGCCTCTCCACTTTTGCGCGTACTCTTTAAAATCTTCTCCCGTCTCTAGCGACATACCCTGGAGTTGGGTACGTGTAGGAGCGAGGTCAGCATTGTACTGATACTGCTTATAAAATGCAGTAGCCAAGTCTTCCCAATTTCGAATACTGGTTCCATCCAGCTGATAGAACCACTCGAGTTGAGCCCCTGAAAGGCTATCCTGGAAGAAATGGATCCATAAGTTCTTGTCTACAGTATACGGTTGGATCTTCCTTACATAAGAGCGGAGGTGCAGCTTAGGGCAGGAAGCTCCGTCATACTTTGCAAAAGAAGGTGCCTTGAACTTGTGTGGGATCACCACCCCAGAAGATAAACCTAGATCCCCAAAATCCAACCCAGGCACCTGTTGAATCTCCATGGCACTCAGACGGTCCTCCAGTTGTTTGTACATGTCCTCAGCAGGAGGGTACTGTTCATCATTGAAATCTGTCTCGTTGTCGGAGACCACATGACTAGGAACCCTCCCCCCTTGGGGACTGTCTTTCCCTACGGAGGAAGTAGCCTGATCAACCTCATTTTGCAGTGTATTCCCAAACCTCCGTCCAGTGTTAAACAACACAGTCCTCTTCTTTTTCTTCTTCAAAAGCAGAGTTTTCAATTCCTGTTGACCCTGGGCTAAGCTCATGACCAGCTCTTGAAACTGGGCGTTCTGGGCTTGGAGGGCCTTGATAGCTTGTTCATTGGATGATTCAGGATTCATGATGACTGCTGAAATAAACAGCGAAGAACATTAAGCAACCTATAGAAAAAGGGTACCTGTTATACACATGATGCATGATATGCTATTTATGCAATGCATTCAAGGGTTCGAAAGTTCAAATTCGTTGTAGACAAAAAAGGAACACACGTTATATTAAGAAATAATTTGTTCAGTACATCAAGGCCTCATGGGCAAAACATTACAAAATAATTAATCCCAAAAGACACTGCGCATCCTCTTTGGAGCGATGTAGGTGTTGAGAGTCTTTTCCTCGTGAAGTAGACGGGTGAGCTCCAAGACCCTCTTCTCACTGGCATGTAGACTGGTTTCAAGAGAATTCCGTTCTTCCTTGAGTTGGATTCAGCTCTTTTGCATTTCTTCCCAAGATGTTGGCATGTCAGGATGTTGAATGGTGTATGGCACCTCTCCTTCTAAAACAGGCTCTTTGATTACAGGGAGAACATGAGGATATGGCATCACAAGCTTCTAGGAGCGGGCTCGTACCCACTTGAGATAAGGCTCAAGGGGGATGGAGTTCTTGTGCCCCAGTGTCTTACTATCTACCCTGTTGGGCATCCTCCAAGCTCTGATGAATCTCTGGCGAAGTCCTTGTGCATCGTTGTCGAAGTCAAAAACTATGTCAGGAATCAACATGTCATGAGGGCCATCCCTCCGAGCATATCCAAACTGTCTCAAAGCCAGACACGGGTTGTAAGTAATGCCCCTTCTGATTCCAAGTAAAGGGACATTAGGAAACTCTCCGCAACGATCAATGATAGTGACATTTTCTCTGGACCGAGAACACCAATGTATATCAGCATGTGTAAGAGTCATTAATCGTTGTGACCATCTCAAACTCCGTTCGTTCTTCAAAACTGATTGTGGAAGATGCGAAATAAACCACCTTGCCAGGAGAGGAGTGAAGCACATGAGAACACCTCTTTTTCTTATGGTTCGAGTGTAACATGAGTGGAGGATGTCCCCAAGCAACGTAGGTATAGGATTCCTGGACATGAAGATCTTGACATCATTGATATCTATAAGCTGATCTGGATTCGGGAACAATACCAACCCATAGACAAGGAGTGCCACAACTTCTTCAAAGGCTTGTAGGTCAAGGGAATTCCAACATTCTTGTGCTTTCTCAAACAGGAACTTTGCCAAGAATCCTTTGATACCACTTCTAACTTCCCAATGTCCCTTGATGTCAGATGGTTGTAGGCATAATGCTTTAGCAACCTCTTCAAGCTTTGGCTCCTTTTCCGTACCGTTGTAGGGTAGTTGACTAAGGATAGGAATCTTCAGAAGTTGAGAAAACTCTTCCAAAGTAGGCACCAATTGATAATCCGGGAAGGTAAAACAGTGGTGCAAAGGGTCAAAGAACTGGAAGAGAACCTTTATCATATCTTCTTCAATGTTGGTGTTAACCAAGCTGATGAGTCTACCATGCCTTTCACTGAAGGAAGAGTTCTCGGGAATCCTGGATGTAAGCTCCTTAAGCTGAGGAGGGACCCTTACAAGGTTGATCTGAATTGTCTTTCTGCGGATAGTTTCCATGTCCTACAAAATAAGAACAAAGATGAAGATTCGAACCCTTGAAGTGGTTAGTAAATGCATATGATGCTTTATGATGCTATGATGTTATGATAAGGACACACCACAAGTATTCACAAAAAGCAAACATGATAAGGCACACAAGTCACGCCAGACAGCCCTTAGAGTTTAGGCCAGCATGAAGTTTGGGGTACTACCCTCTTGAAGTTGGTGGGCTCAAAACCTGTCCTATCAAAAGTAACCGGGTTCTAAGGAGCTCAATATCATTGGGTTGTTTTCTATGTTCATTGTTTTGATTTAGCCACTGAACTGGCGATCAAAATATTCCAAGAAAACAACCCTCAATGAGTGTAGTATCGAGTATCTACCAACTTCAGACTGCACCAAAGTCGATCATCTCACTACCCTAAAGAGGCCAGGATGGTCAAGTAAGGTTCCTAAGGTCAGTTGATGCTTCACGACACCACGCGGCGGCCCTGTACTCTCCTTGACTTGACTCAAGGGTTACCGGTACTCACCAAAGTGCCACATCAACGTAGCAACTGCTTCAACCATGTCAGTATACCCCGCACAGTTCCCTCACAGTTTGTTGCTACTTCTAAAGGGTATCCCCAGATCCGGGTTAGGATCTATAAAACTCTGATACAAGCCCACAATATTAAAGCATTTAAGGCATACAATTGAAAACATAGTGATCTAATCCTAAGGTACACCTCACTTATTAATTTCCCCAGCAGAGTCGCCAGTTCTGTGATCGGTGGAAATAGAACTGACTGTTTTTTAAGCTGGTTCGCGAAATGTCGCGGTAAGCAAGAGTCGCCACCATCTTTTATATTCTCCAACATGGAAAGGACAAAAGCACAACAAAATTCCTTCTTTGAGAATGTTTCTCGGTTCGGGAGGTAGATTTATAGAAAGGGAAGGTGTTAGCACCCTTTCTATCCGTGGTTATCCACGGGCTCTTAGGTACTTGCTCTTATGTTTTCAAAAGATGTTTGCTTTTCAAGTGTGAGTGGGTTTTGAAAAAAAGTTTAGTTTGAAAAATATCTAAGTAACTCTTGTATCTGTCCTCAAGAGTGTATGAAAAATTTGTTTGAAAACTTTTTGAAAGTGTCAGTGTGAAAAGTATTTTTGTTTGTTTTGAAAAGAGCAAGTACTTAAGAGAAACCTACCTACTCTAAGGAATTAGGCTGTGTAAGAGTCCTTTAGATAGTGCTATCCCACCATTGAGAGGTAGGTAGCACCGTCGTTGGAGGTATTCGGGTAAATTCGATTATGAGGGACAGTGTGGTCACCGAAGCAATAGTAGGACACCTTAGAAGTAACCCTAATGTCCTAGATCCTTTTTATCCGAGGCAACCGTTTCGAGGCGACTGGATCTTTAGACAGGAGGGCGACCTCTAAAACACCCTATACTTGACGACCACGTTCGAGGCAACCAGTGAGGCGTACCCTAGGAGTGGCATGTGCATGTGTGTTGTTTTCATGTTAATGTTTATCTTGTACATGTATCATGGCGATCTACGAGTTGTTTTTAATTTTCATCCAAATCTTTCATGCATATTAACAGTTAAGAGTGCGGAAAATAAAGTGCGGAAAGGTAAATCTACGCTATTACAAGGCGCGGGTCTATACATCGCCAAAAACATAACCCGTTTTGGAAAATAAATGCGGAAAGTAAAGGAAAGCGGTAAAATCCTAATTAACTATTACATCCTTTGAGCAGATACATAAATATAATCAAAATAAATAACATTGCGCGAAAGAAATCAAATTGGAACGTCCTTAGGGTTTTTGACCCTTTTGAGAAATAAAGAAATTTTTAGTCCCTTTTTGCAATTAATTTAAATATTAACCCTAAACTAATTAATTAATTAATTATTTAAAAGAAAAAATGTTTTTGTGTTTTTTATGTTTTAATGAAATAATAAAAAAAAGAAATTAAAAGTCAAGAGGAAACCCTAATTCTAACCTATTTTATTTATTGTGAAAAAAGATTAAAATTAACTAATTAAACTAATTAATTTGTTAATATTTTATTTACAAAATAAATTAATAATGAAATTAATACATAATAAAAATATTATAGATATTTAATTTCTGAATTAATTATTAAAATAGCTATTTGTTAGTTAAATAATAATAATTAATAATTATAAAAAGGAAATAAAAAGAAAACAAAAAGAAATAGAAAGAAAACCAGGGGGGTTGATGGACCCAATGGAGGTGAATCTGGAATTTTAGGCCCATTTTCTTAAGCCTTTGTTGACTTCTGGGAATTGACTAGGGCGTGCCTTGACTTGGAGCATGGTGTGCTTCCATCCTGACCATTGGATTGAGCCTTGTGGCCACTTGGCAAGCTGATCAGTGAGGTATATGATGGAATTCTTGACAAGTGCTGCATATGAAGATGTTATGAAAAATAATAGAACTATTTTTGGGGACCTGAGAATCGAACCCAGGTCCCAATGATGCACAAACACCTCACCAACCACTAAGCCAAGCTCCTGTATTTGTTAGTATAATGGGCAATGAAATTAATATATAAAAAACAAAGCATATGCTGGAAATTGACAAAAACGCGCGTTATATTTGAATAGGCCAGTGGCACGCTTCCACGTATTATCTTCTTCGCTTGGCCTGTAACAAGAACAATCAAATAGTGGGGATTTTAAACCCCCACAAACTGCAAATGCCAAAAATAGCGATTAGATGTATGAGTTATATAAATAGGGCACGAGGGTTGGGTTTGATTCGTCTGGCCTTGACGAATCCAACCATATGCGTCTCAAGGTCCAATTTTGCTTATGCTGTAAAGCCCAAATTCGAAAGCTTGGAAACCCTAGAATTCAACAATGGTGGTTTACGTTTCAGGGCACCATAATACAATTAACCTATATCATCAGCTTCAGAAAGGTGTTAGCAATGCAATACACACAAAAAAACTCATTAATGATGCATGAATATTGATTTACGATTATGAAAAATTAACCAAACCGTGTGACTTGTTCTTGCGTGTTCTTTGAGTGTTAAGGCTTGTTTTTGATTGCAATCCGTTCCTGAGTGTCCCAGCAATGTATTGGAATCAAGAAAGGGCTTTGAATTGGCCTGGAAGGTTGAATTCAGTTTTCAAATTTCTTGGCTTTTTTTCAATATGGTAATGGTGTTTTTGCAGCAGCTTGCATGTTCAAGGCTTTAGGGTTTGCTTCAGTATTTGTATTGGAATGGAATTAGGGTAAAACTTTTGTCCAAGAATCCATGGAATAATGTTTTGCATCTTTGATTTCCAATCAAATATTTTTGCATCTTTTGATTGAGAAAACTTGCCAATTTTGGATATTCTTGTCTCTTTGATTGGAAAACGAAATCTCCAGCATGTATTGAGTTTATTTGCTCCACAAAAGATTTGAAAAACATATCTTGGCATTTTCCTACAATTAAATTAATTAAATGAATTATTAATCAATTAAAAATCCAAATAATTAATAAAAATAAGAAAATAATTCAATTTAAGTTCAATGGGTCGTTCATAGGCCTTGGACAAAGTTTCAAGAAGGAATTTGAGGCCCATTAGCAAAAACAAAGTGTTTTAGGCAAAGTTGACTTTTGCAAATTCCCAAAAATTTCCCAACTTCTCCAATGCATATCTTGCTCAATTTTGATCATATGAACATGTTCTTGGACATTTTGGAAAGGTCTTGAAGTCCTATAACCAATGCCTTTGATCCCATGTCATTTGGATTCACCAATCTCAAGTTATGGTCTTTGACTTAAAATGCCTTTTTGTTGACTTTTGAAATTGACCTATAATGTAGAAATTGATAACTTTTTGTGAGAGCATTTCTTGGACTTGGAATGTGAATATGAGTTGTAGGAAATGTCATCCCCTTCAAAATGAGCATTGGATGGGATTTTTCTGATGAACCATGAAAAAGTTATGCCTTGGTCAAGTTACATTTGACTTTTCAGCTGTCCAAAAATAGTAACTTTTGCATCTTTGATGATTTTTGAGCCATGCTTGTGGAATCATGATCAAGACGTGATCAAATGATGATTGTGGCTTCAAAATAAGATGTTGACCAAAAACTTTGACTTTTGACTGCCAAATGACCATTTTGCCCCTGCAGTTGATTGTGAAGCAAATAGGGCTTTTGACCGTGCAACTGGACCCTGTGAGTCTTGAGACTTGACATGTAGATGCTTGGCAATGTATATAGGCCTATGGGACTTGATTGAGCCATTGAAAATCCCAAAATCCTTGAAGGAATCAAAACCCTAATTTTGACTGGCTTAGGAGATGTTTAGACTGGGCAACCCCTGAGAGATTTTGGAACCATTTGAAGATTGATCTTGACAAATCTTGAAGAATATGGGAGGGCAAATTTTTGGGTACAACACCAAGGAAATGGTGATGGTACGGCGGGAGGTGGTCGTGTTTGGACCAACTTCTTCTGAATCAATGCCGGTAGTAGCTCAGTATAGCTCATGGGAATAGGGTCATAACTATCCCTTCTCTGATTAGACCCTTGATTCCCCTGCTGGGATGGTCTCTGATAAGCAACGGTAGTTGGAGCGACATTCATAACAGGAGTAACTGAGATGACTTACTGATGACACTGATAATTCCTTCTAGGAGCATTTACCCTTCTCTCTTGCATAACAGCATTTGCATCTCCCTCTTTCTTCTTGGTAAACCCATAAGATGGCTTCTTCGTACCTCCAGATCCTTCACTCTTCATTAAACGGCCTTCTCTTACAGCCTCTTCTAAGCGGATACCCATTCCTACCATCTCAGTAAAGTCACTTGGTGCGCTTGCTACCATCCTTTCGTAGTAGAAAGCACCCAGTGTATTCAAGAAAATCTTAGTCATCTCCTTCTCTTCCATGGGAGGAATAACTTGGGCGGCTACCTCGCGCCATCTCTGTGCATACTCTTTGAACGATTCCCTGTCTTTCTGAACCATCGCCCTAAGTTGATCACGGTCAGGCTCCATGTCCATGTTTTACTTGTATTGTTTGATGAATTCTTCTCCCAAATCATTAAAAGTATGGATATTGGCGCTATCCAAACTCATATACCACTTCAAAGCAGCAACGGTCAAACTATCATGAAAAAAGTGAATCAGCAGACGCTGATCATCAGTATGGGTAGACATTCTCCTCACGTACATCACCAGATGAACACGAGGGCAAGTGTTGCCCTTATACTTCTCAAATTCCGGGACCTTAAACTTAGCAGGTATCTTAACATTTGGGACCAAGCATAACTCATTCACATTCTGCCCAAATAGCTCTTTTCCCCTAAGGGCCTTCATCTCTCTTTGCATCTTGTCAATTTTCTCTTGAAAATCATCCATTATGTCATAAAGACCCAAGTCTTCACTCAGTGGAGGGAAAGGACGACACGCATCATCATTAACAAATGAACCCATATTCACCGAAGGAGGTGCAGCAGAAACAACATGCATCACATGAGGTGCTGGAGTAACAATAGTCTGAACCACTGGAGTATCTTGAGGACCAAGGTTGAAATATTCAGGTGCAAAATTCTCTGGCATTCCCCATGGATAACCTTGAGGCATGCGATTTTGAATAACAGCCGGAGTAGCAGATACGGGAACATTCAGAGCTTCAATAGTTGCCCTTTTTAGTTGAGGTTGAACACTCGGTGGGTGATTCTGAGAAGCCACCAGAGCTTCCATCAGAGTAGTCAAATTGGTCAAGCCGGCCTTCAAAGCAGAAACTTCTTCGCGCAGCTCGCGATTCTCTTGTTCTAAGTTGTCCATCTTCTTTTTGAAATTAGCCTGAGTGCTGTAGTGATGAGTCAGCTTGCTGAACAAAGTAAAGAAGCTGGGTAAGACACCTGGATATGCATAACAAATGCAAGAGAAATGTGAAATATGATGCATGATATGAAATGCACATGATTATTTTTACTTTGTTATTTAATATTTCAAGGGATTTAAGGTTTATAGACATATTGCAAACATCAAAGTAATAGCGCTTTTGAAATACTGAAAGTTATATTATAATAACTCCAAAATGGATTACAAGTTTCAATGATCTCATGTACAAGATGAAAATACAATCTAAAACCCTAAGAAGAAGAACTGATGGAGATCAATCTATACGCCGATGCTTCCCTGTGAGCCTGACAATCTGAGCCTTCAACCTCTGGTTTTCTTCCACATGTCTGATGGCAACCTTCTTCCAATCATCTGAATCAGGAAGTGAGTGATAAGCACCTGATTAAGGCTTAGGAGAAAATAAATCCCCTTGCCTCTCCATAGACTCTACCGCTCGACTCTCAAGGATCTCAATCAAGCCGTCTTTCTCCTTCAGCTTTGCTCTGTAGAAACTCTCTAAAGTTTGGAACTTGTTCTTCCAAGCATCCCTTTCTGCTGCATCCTAACTAAAGCAAGCTGCAGCTCCTCCAGATCATCTAATAAAGGAGGAGTGGTCTTCAAAAATAGATCAGGCATGGGTGTCTCCCGGGTATACGGCATCTTTAATTGAATGGCTCTCGATCGGACCCACTGAAGATATGGCTCCAAAGAAACAACACCCCTAGGTCCCAAATCCTTCCTACCCTTCTTATGAATGTGACGCCAGGCCTTCTCAATCTGCTCCCTAGCTTCCCTATGGTATTCTCCTTCCTTCAGAAAGAAACTACTCAAATGAATACTATTCGGTTTATCCCTCATCGGATAACCAAGTTGTCTCCGTGCAAGAACAGGGTTATAATTAATTCCTCCCTTTGTACCAAGAAGAGGTACATTGGGGAAACTACTACAAGTATAAATAACCTCTATATCCTGGTAAACTCGATGATACCAATCAATGTCCGAGTGAGTAAGTGGCATGATCTTAGGAGCCCAATGGGGTTCCTTCTCGACATCCCAAAAAGCATCAGACTGAGGCATATGAGAGATGAACCATAGGTACAACAGAGGCGTGCAACAGATAATCATTCCCCCATGATAAGAATTCTGAATATGAATAGAGTAATAAGCATCACCCAACAGTGTAGGAACAAGGTTTCCAATCATGAAGGTCCTGATAGTGTTAATGTCAACAAACCTATCCATATTAGGAAATAAGAACAACCCGTAAGCAAGTAGAGAAAAAATGGCCTCAAAAGCGACCGTACTCTTCATCCTGGCAAAGTAACGAGCTTTCTCCAATAAGAAATGAGCTAGTGATCCTCTAATCCCTCTTTTAGTAGTCATATGGGCTACCACCTCAGACTTCCCCAAGTGAATCAAAGCAGCAATCTCATGTGATTTTGTCTCACCCTCTAAACCAGTAAAAGGAACATGATCGGTAACAGGTAAATCCAATAGATAAGAATACTTCTCCAGTGTAGGCATCAACTGATAGTCGGGAAAAGTAAAGCAATGATACATCAGATCATAGAACTGGACCACAGTCGAGAGAATACCCTCCTTCATCTTCAACTTCATGAGAGCAATAATGGACCCATACTTCTTCTGAAAGTCTGCAGAATACTCGATCTCGGGAATTAGACTGATCAACTCATCTATCTTGGGATCCTTGAAACTGTACTTCCCAGTCTTTCTTTTTCCAGAATCCATGGTTAGAAAGTACCTGAGATATTCACAAATAGTCAACCTTTAAATCCCTTGAAATATGGTTTCTTCAAAAGATGCTTATGAGTGCATGGATGCATGATTCAACAATCACACACAAGATCACACATATAGGGTTCATAGGTTCAACGTCACGAGCATGAGGTCGAAGGTACTACCTATAAGGTGTTGGTCTAAAGTTATCACTTGCCGAACAAGGTTCTAGAGGTTCCCAGAGTCTACATCCTTCCTTCGGATATTACCAACTTCCCGATTAACTTGGTAATTAGTAATATTATCAAGAAAGACTCGTCCGAGTGTAGTATCGCCTGACAACTATTTCCGGATTACTCCGTCATAGCTTTCACACTACACCTAAAAGGCCAAGATGGGTTTGGTATTCTACGGCCCTCAGTTTCAGTAGGCTCCTAGGTCGAAAGTAGTACGTCTTCATGATTACTCGGTAAATGACACTACAGTCAAAGAGGCCTCCACTGAGTGGGGGATCACATGCCTCCTTTTTTGGGATTACTCCCTCAAACTTAACATGACTATACCGCCCATCCTATCTTAAAGTTTGCCCAAGTCCGGGTATAGGACTTATGAGTAATCACCAAGCACCCTGAAAACCAGGAAAATCCAGACAAAACATATATATAACATATAACACATAAACATCAATAACACACATACAAATATAAATAAGGATAGGCTTAACCCACTTATGGATGAACTAGCAAGAGGTCAATCTTTCCCCAGTGAAGTCTCCATTTTTCTGTAGCGGTAGAAATGTTCAAAGACTAAGCCATTGGATTGACTAGACTTTATACAAATCAAAATAAAAATCACCACCGCGCTTTATTGTTTCCAAAGGAATGGGAAATGAGCGAATAACCCAAAAAGAGGGGGAAAGATTCAAGGTAAGGGGGATGGTTATGCAAAGGGAAGGTATTAGCACCCTAAACATCTACGGTACTCCGTAGGAGCCTCTTTGTAAAATCTGTATACTTTGGCTATAAAAACTGTTGTATATAAATGGATGGTGGAGGTGAAAAAGAAATATATTTATTTTATAATTTTTGCACCCGCCGCGGTTGCGAACCTTTAGTTCCTACGTACCACCTTTCGTGAAATAGGGGATCAGGGTACATGTAGTTCCTCTTTTAAAAATTTACAACACAAATGTGTTGGTTAATTTTATAAGATAAAACATCATCATCATTGTCCATTTGGAAAACCTACCTACTACCCACAATAATGAGAAAGGAGAATTTGCATCATCTCCAAGTGAAGGATATGGCTTGGATTTTAAAATCAACAATGCCTCACTCAACACCCAAGTGGAAAATATCTCTCTTCACTACATCTTGTAGAAGTATAGTTGTTTGCATCACTATAAGGATTGACAAGAGTTTAATCTTTTAAGAAGTTTTTAATATAAAAAGCCAAAGTGGAAAAATGGTTTGAAATGAGATTGATTGACTTTTAGTCTTCTCACAAAAATGTCAAGTATTATTAAGTTGATTGGGGTTTACTTGTGAAATTTTTTTGAAAATACATGGACATAAGTCCAAGTTTATTATAAAAGTGGTTCAAGTTTAAAACAAGAAGAGTTTTCAAAAGGAGGGAGAAAATTTTTGAAATTAAAGAAGATGGGAGGAGAAGAAGAGGCTATCCTAAAGCATAAGGTAAAAGCTAGAGATAAGAACCATCTAACCAACAAGAAGGAAATACTTGACACTATAAGCCAAGATAGAGTTCCCATTCTTTAGATTGAAACCAAGCAAGCAAAGATACTAGACCTCTTGAGAGAACCAAACTTCAAGGGTATTAAGTCTTCACAAAAATTGGGCAGAGTAACGGTTGTACACGGGTGAATTTCAGATTGGATAAAAGAAAAATTGAGTATTGGATAAAAGAAAAATCGACGGCGACTTTTGCTATCCGCAACATTTGTGATAAAACGTAAAACAACCAAGTCAGTTCTCCCACCGTATCACAGAACTGGCGACTATGTTGGGGACATAAAATTAAAAAGTGGGGTTACCTTAAGATCTAGATCACCTTTAGTTGCTTTACTTGTTTTCCTTGTTTGCTTTACATTTATGGGTTATGCTTGGGTCTATTTCTTGAAAAGATCATATACCCGGATGTGGGGATTATTTAGGTAAGTAGCAATAGATCGTGGGGATTATGCGGTGTAATACCGACATGGTTGAAGCGATGGCTACATTAGTGTGACACATTTGTTGGTACCGGTGTCCCTTGAGTCCAGTCAAGGAGAATACGGGGCCACTGTGTAGTGTCATGAAGCATTAACTGACCATAGAACCTTAGTTGAACAACTTGGCCATTAGAAAGTAGTGAGATAGCTATCTTTGGTGCAAGACTAAAGTTGGTTGATACTCGATACTACACTCATTGAGATCGGACTTTTGGGATATTTTGGCTGCAGTTTGGATGCTTGAGCTAAAACAATGCCCAATGAAGAAAGATCAATGATATTGAGATTCCTTAGAACCCGGTTACTTTCTTTTAGGTCAGGTTGAACCAACTAAACTTCAAGAGGGTACTTACATATAAACCTCATGCAAGCCTAAACCTAAAGCCTTGTGTGCTTTGTGTGTATATGATTATTTGTTCATAGCATCATAAACATCATGACATCATGCCATAGCATTTTCAATAACCATTTCAAGGACCTATGTATTTACCTTTGTTCTATTTTGTAGGATATGGCTTTCACTCGCAGAAATACCATCTGAATCAACTTCGTAAGGGTGCCTCCTCAACTCAAAGAGTTAGCGTCAAGGGTTCCTGAAAATTCTCTGTTCACCAAAAGATATGGTCGACTTCTCAATCTAGTTACCTCAAGCTTTGAAGAAGACATGATGTGGGTGCTCTTTCAGTTCTTTGACCATGTACATCATTGTTTCACCTTTCCTGATTATCAATTAGTTCCCATAATGGAAGAATTCTCTCAACTACTAGTGTTAGAACAAGATTGGTTCTGATCATATCTCAGAGTTTTGATGATAACAATAAAATATATTTTATATAATTGATACTCTGATGAGCATATTTATTTGTTTCAGATAATGTTCTGACTGAAGTATTTTCCTAGATGAAAATCATTTTGACGTGCTGAGCTGAAAATAAATGAAGAAGTTAGTTAATGAAAGAAATATTTGTTTTAGCGCAAGTTCTGATGCTGACTCTGATAAGAAACTATTTTATGCATCTTCTAAAGCTTAGCAAGTTTCCATGTAAACTATGCTCAGAAGTATTCTGCAAGCAAGCATTGATAAGAAGTTATTTGTAAGCATACTCTAAAGCAAGTCGTGAAGCTAGTTTTGATAGAATAAAGAAGCTAACAAGTCTTGTCAAGTTTCAGGAAACATGCTCTGACAAGTGCCGTTTGTTCATTTAATGCAGAGACGGATACATGCACTCAAGTGTCTACGCTAGTTCATTGGAAAATGCAATACTGCAAGCAAACACGCAAACATTAATTGCTCCACACTTTTGAAGGCAGCAACTGTCGTTTTCTTCATGCTACAAATAGAAGATCATTTATTGCAAGCTAACAACCTAATGACGTGAAAATATTCTGCTGCTCACAAATTATTTTACAAACACTTTGTGCAAAACTAATCTTAGTGAAAAATCACAGTTTGTGATATAGCTTTCTAAGAAGCAATTTGTTTCACTATCTGTAAAGATTTAATTCTTGTAATTGTTCCTTGAGAGACCAAGCTTGGTCAGATTTCTCAAGAAGGCTAGGAGTAGTTTGAGTCTTAGTGGTGTTAGTCACTTGTAAGTTTACTTGTGCTTTGAATTGTTAGTCACAACAGTTTAGTTGTGTGATTGTAATCTGTTTGATTATAGTGAATTAAGTCCTTGTTGAGAAAGGCGAAATCACCTTGGCGGGTGGACTGGAGTAGTTTGAGTTCAAACGAACTAGGATAAAAATAACTGTGTCTTTCCATTATTGTTAAGCCTTTAAGAAAAATTTAAAAAGAGAAACTTATTCACCCCCCCCCCCCCTTTCTAAGTGTTTTCTCACCTTCAATTGGTATCAGAGCTTGACTCTGAGCGCAAACACTTAACCGTGTCAGGAAAAGATCCAGAAAGAAAACACAAATGGCAACTGAACAAAACAACAATAACTACACCAAACCTCCTGTGTTTGATGGAGAAGATTTTGAATATTGGAAAGATAGACTAGAAAGTTTCTTTCTAGGTCATGATAGTGATTTATGGGATATAGTCTTGGATGGTTACACACATCCTATAGACTCAGAAGGAAATAAGATTGATAGAAAAATATGGATAGACAACAAAAAGCTGATTTCAAAAATCACCACAGAGCTAGAAATATTTTTCTAAATGCTATCTCTAAAATGGAATATGAGAAGATCACAAATAGAGATACAACACATGACATTTTTGAGTCTCTCAAAGTGACTCATGAAGGAAACGCTCAAGTGAAGGAGTCTAAAGCTCTGGCTCTCATCTAGAAGTATGAAGCCTTCAAAGTAGAAGAAAGTGATTCTATAGAAGCTATGTTATAAAGGTTCCAAACTCTGATCGCTGGCCTAAGAGTTCTGAACAAGGGATACACTAAGGCAGAACACGTTAAGAAGATCATCAGAAGTTTACCCAGAAGATGGGCACCTATGGTCACTGCTTTCTAAGTATCAAAAGATCTGAACAACGTGTCTCTTGAAGAACTCATCAATGCTTTAAGAATTCATGAGATAGAACTTGATGAGCACGAGCCTCAGAAGAAAGGTAAGTCTGTTGCCCTTAAATCAATTAAAAAATATGAAACTAACGCTTTTCAGGCTGAAGAAGGAAACTCTGAAGAATCTGCGTCAAAAGAAGATGAACTATCCTTGCTCTCCAGAAGGATTAATCAGATGTGGAAGCACAGATAGAAGAAGTTCAGGAACTTCAAGAAGTCAGTAGATAAACCAGAATCTTCTGGACACAAAAAGTCAAACAGAAGAGAGATAATCTGTTATGAATGTAAAGAACCTAGACACTACAAGAGTGATTGTCCAAAACTTCAAAGAGAAAAACCAAAGAAAAATTTTGGTAGAAAGAAAGGTATGATGGCAACCTGGGACGATTCAGAATCCTCGAAAGATGAATCTGATTCTGAAGATGAGAACGCCAACCTAACTCTGATGGCTACTATAGCAGATGACTCAGACTGTGAGTCAGAACAAAAAGAGATATTCTCTGAATTTACTAGAGCTGAACTTGCTAAAAGTTTATCAAAACTTCTAGAAAACTATAGTCAACTCAAAATCAAATACAAGAAACTCAAAAAGAGTCTTGCATATGATCTTGAGAAACATGAAACAGAAATATTTGAACTCAAAGAAAATAATTTTAAACTTAAAGAGGAAATTCAAAAAGTTCAAAAAATTTCTAGTTCAGATTCTGTGTCAAGTTCAAAAGATATTCTTAAAGAATATGACTGTAGCTTTCAAAATTTTCTTGCTAAAAGCATAGATAGAAGCAAAATGGCTTCAATGATCTATGGAGTTAGTTGGAACAACAGAAGAGGAATTGGATATGAAACTCCCAAAGGGAAGGAGACATATATACCAAAACCTGTTGCTAAGATGGCTTTCACATATAAACCTCTGAACAAACAATTCAAATTTGGACACACACATGACATTAAATATACATCACATTCTGGAAACTCTTATGCTTATCCAAAGTTCAAACAAAACTTTAAATACTCTAACCCAAGAGGACCCAAAAAGATATGGGTACCTAAGGAGAAAATAATATTTGTTGCAGATGTCCTTAACAGCTCAATTGAGATACCAGTCATGGTACCTGGACTCTGGGTGCTCACGACACATGACAGGAAGAAAATCGATGTTCCAAAACCTGGAATTTAAATATGGAGGAGACGTCAAGTTTGGAGGTAATCAGAAAGGGAAGATTATTGGTTCTGGAACCATTGGAAACGGTAACCTTCCTTCTATCTCTAATGTTTTATTAGTTGAAGGATTAGCGCATAACCTGCTATCCATAAGTCAATTAAGTGACAACGGTTATGACATTATATTTAATCAAAATTCCTGTAGAGCTGTTAGTCAAAAAGATGGAACAATCCTCTTTTCTGGCAAGAGAAAGAACAACATATATAAAATTGATTTGTCAGATCTTAAAAATCAGAATGTTAAATGCCTTTTGTCTGTTAGCGATGAGCAATGGGTATGGCATAGAAGATTGGGACATGTCAACTTAAGAAAAATCTCTAAATTAAATGAACTAAATTTAGTCAGGGGACTTCCCAATCTGAAGTACAACTCAGAAGCTCTGTGCGAAGCATGTCAAAAAGGAAAATTTTCAAAGCCTTCTTTTAAATCCAAAAATGTTGTTTCTTCCTCTAGACCATTAGAACTACTCCATATTGATCTGTTTGGGCCAATTAAAATTGCATCAATCAGATGCAAGAAGTATGGATTGGTCATTGTTGATGACTACATCATATGGACATGGGTTAAGTTTTTAAAACACAAGGATGAGTCACATTCTGTTTTCGTTGACTTCTGTAACCAAGTGCAAAACGAAAAAGATTTTAGAATTATAGAAGTCAAAAGTGATCATGGAGGAGAATTTGAAAACCATTATTTTGAAAAATATTTTAAAGAAAATGGTATTGTTCATAATTTCTCTTGTCCTAGAACTCCCCAACAAAATGGAGTCGTAGAACGAAAGAATAGAACGTTACAAGAAATGGCCAGAACCATGATCAATGAAACAAATATGGCTAAGCACTTTTGGGCAGAAGTTGTGAACACAACATGTTACATTCAGAATAGAATCTCTATAAGACCTATTCTTGAAAAGACTCCCTATGAATTGTGGAAAAACAGAAAACCCAACATTTCATATTTCCATCCTTTTGGATGTACTTGTTTTATTCTGAACACTAAAGACAATCTGAACAAGTTTGATTCTAAAGCACAAAAGTGTTTTTTGCTTGGATATTCTGAACGCTCAAAAGGCTATAGAGTATACAACACAGAAACTCTGATTGTTGAAGAATCAATCAAAGCCAAGTTTGATGACAAGCTTGGCCAGCAACAGCCAAAGCAAATTGATATTTCTGTAGGTACAGAAGTTCATCTCTCAAACTCTGAAAAGTCAGAAGCAAAGGAAGACTCAGAAGCAAAGGAAGACTCATAAGCAAGGGAAGAATCAGAAGATCTTACTCTTGATAATGCTCTGTGTGATCGGTGGAAATAGAACTGACTGTTTTAAAGCTGGTTCGCAAAATGTCGCGGTAAGCAAGAGTCTCCACCGTCTTTTATGTTCTCCAACAAGGAAAGGACAAAAGCACAACAAAATTCCTTTTCGAGATGTCTCTCGGTTCAGGAGGTAGATTTATAGAAAGGGAAGGTGTTAGCACCCTTTCTATCCGTGGTTATCCACGAGCTCTTAGGTACTTGCTCTATGTTTTCAAAAATTTGTTTGCTTTTCAAGTGTGCGTGGGTTTCGAAAAAGTTTCGTTTGAAAAATTTCTAAGTAACTCTTGTATCTGTCCTCAAGAGTGTATGAAAAATTTGTTTGAAATTTTTTTGAAAGTGTGGGTGCGAAAAGTTGTTTTGTTTGTTTGAGAGAGCAAGTACCCATGAGAAATCTACCTACTCTAAGGAATTAGGTTGTGTAAGAGTCTTTTGGATAGTGCTATCCCACCATTGAGAGGTAGGCAGCACCATCGTTGGAGTTATTTAGGTCAATTCGATTATAAAGGACAATGTGGTCACCGAAGCAATATTAGGACACCTTAGAAGTAACCCTAATGTCCTAGATCCTTTTTATCCGAGGCAACCGTTTCGAGGCGACTGGATCTTAGACAGAAGGACGACCTCTAAGACACCCTATACTTGACGACCACGTCGAGGCAACTAGTGAGGCGTACCCTAAGAGTGGCATGTGCATGTGTGTTGTTTCAGTTTATGTTTATCTTGTACATGTCATTTGTGAGCTACGGATTGATTTTATTTGCCATACAGGTCTTTCATGCATTTTTTTAACAGTTAAGAGTGCGGAAAATAAATTGCGGGAAGGTAAATCTAGCTATTACAAGGCGCGGGTCTATACATCGCCAAAAACAAAAACCCGTTTTGAAAATAAGTGCGAGAAAAGTAAATAAAGCGATAAAACCTAATTAATTATGACATTTCCAGAGCAGATACATAAATATAATGGATTAAAATAAACATGCGCGCGGAAGAATTAAATCGGGACGTCTTAGGGTTTTGACCCTTTTTGAGAAAGAATTGAATTTGTCCTTTTTTTGTAATTAAATGAAATTAAGCCTAATTACTACTTAATTAATTTATTAAAAGAAAAAAATGTTTTTTTGTGTTTTTTATGTTTTTTAATGAAATAAAATAAAAGAAATTTAAAAGTAAAAAAGAAAAACCTAAATCTAAGCTTGATTTTATTTATTATGAAAAAAAAGATTAAAATTGCCCTAATTAAACAACTAAACTAATTAATTAAAATTTATTTACAAAATAATAATTAGTAAAAATATTTACATTTTTTTTTCTTCTGAATTTTTATTGTGAAAATGTTAATTAATTTGCTGGTTAATAATTAATTAATTAAAAAAAACAATAAAAAATAAATAAAGTAAATGAAAGAAAAAATAAAAAAATATAAGATGCAAACCCAAGGGGGGGGGGGGGTTGGGCCAGATTTGAGGGTTTGTTTAGAAATTCCAGCCCATTAAGCTTCCAGGCCTGTTGACTTTCTTGCTTGCCTATGCACAAGGTTGACCAGGGGCATGGTGTGCGTCATCTTTAGGCCATTGGATTTCTGTTGAAGGATACATGGCATCTGGGCGCTGGAGGCACATAGTGGACTGCTTTTGGACATGCTGCATAAAATCACATTAAACAAAATAATAGCAAGTATTTGGGGGACCTGGGATTCGAACCCAGGTCCCAAGGTTCAACGCCTGTACGCCTTAGCCACTGAGCCAATTGTCTTAATTGAAATAATAATAATGAGTTAATATTATATTGGTGAATCAAACAATGCCCTGGAAAAAAAATATAACGCGCGATTTTTTGAAATGGACAAATCAGAGGGAGACACGTCAGCGTCTTCTTCATTTGTCACTGGTTTTTTACCTGCAGATTTCTATCCGCAGGAAGCTTCGCAGGCCTTTCCTAAAACCATCCCTAGGCTTCAGAAACACCATCTAAGCTCATGGTTGTGATCGTCCATGTCTCCTGATCACATCTATGCTTATGGTTTGATCCAATTTCACCTGTAGACAAAACACATAAAATGCAAAAAGGTGAACCCTAGAATCGGGCACCACGATTCAGGGCCTAAAAACCAAATTGGATAATGCAGTTACGTCAGAAATCAAACAAGCAACATGATTATGCCAATATTTCTGAGAAACAATGCAAGGATGGAGAGTTCAAGTTTCGTGTACAGGGGTGAGTTTGGAAGAACTTACAGTGCTATTCAGTGGATCTTAGGACGCGTTTGTGGTTGCTTTGGCTTCAGGGGGTGGCAAGGAAGAAGGCCACGTGCTTGCTTTGATCTGAAAATGCTTACAACACAGTTTTAGATCTCACACTTTTTTGACAGTTTTCAGTTTTGCTTTTGGCCATTTCAATGATGCTTGGGTCGTGTATTAGGTCTGGCTTGCTTGCTTATGTATGTATGAATGAGAATTAGGTCAGCAGCTGAGCCTTAACCTTGTGCAATTAAGTTTGGAGATTTTGTTTTAACACCATTGAAGAACATTCCATACTTGGAGCAAAACTTGGATTTTATGCTCAAAATGGCTTGGCACGAATTTGTGAGTTGGCATATGACATATGAAAGTTGTTCAAATCAAAAAGATGCCCTTCCATTAATTTTTAGATTTTATTTGAATTTTTATGGATTTAAAATGAATTAAATCAATAAAAATTAAATAAAATGGAAAAATAAATGTTTGATCTTGAAATTAATCATGGGACACGTGTATGGCATGACAAGTCTGAATCAAGTGGAAGAAAGTGGGCCCTTTTGTCAAAAATTGAAGTTTTAAGGATAGTTGACTTTTGCCATTTCACAAAAATTTCCCAACTTCTCCAATGCATATCTTGCTCAATTTTGATCATATGAACATGTTCTTGGACATTTTGGAAAGGTCTTGAAGTCCTCTAACCAATGCCTTTGGTCCCATGTCATTTGGATTTACCAATCTCAAGTTATGGTCTTTGACTTAAAATGCCTTTTTGTTGACTTTTGAAAATGACCTATAATGTAGAAATTGATAACTTTTTATGAGAGCATTTCTTGGACTTGGAATGTGAATATGAGTTGTAGGAAATGTCATCCCCTTCAAAATGAGCATTGGATGGGATTTTTCTGACGAACCATGAAAAAGATATGCCCTGGTCAATGTACAGTTGACTTTTCAGCTGTCCCAAAATGGAAACTTTTGCATCTTTATGATTTTTGAGCCATGCTTGTGGAATCATGATCAAGACTTGATCAAATGATGATTGTGGCTTCAAAATAAGATGTTGACCACAATTTTTGACTTTTGACTGCCAAAAGACCATTTTACCCCTACAGTTGATTGTGAAGCAAATGAGGCTTTTGACTGTGCAACTTGACCTTGTGAGCCTTGAAACTTGGCATGTAGATGCTTGACAATGCATATAGGCCTATGGGACTTGATTGAGCCCTTGAAAACCTCAAATTCCTTGCAAGAACCAAAACCCTAATTTTGACTGCCTTAGGAGGCAATTGGACTGTGCAACCCTTGAGGAATCTTGAAGCATTTGAAGATTGATCTTGACAAATCTTGAAGAATATGGGAGGGAAAATTTTGGGGTACAACAGTTGCCCCTGTTCAATCTTCTTAAACCTGAGGATGTAGATTGGCTTGCGTGCCTTTCGTGATCCGAAGGTGGAAGATGATTGAACACTAGAGTGCCCAGAAATTTGCACTCACATAGTGGAGTATCAGCAATGTGATGTCGGGAATGGGCTTACAGATGCCATTTGGAGAGATGGTGGATAGGAGGATGGGCTTATAGATGCCATCTGGAGATGTGACAGAACCTTGTCGGGAATGGGCTTATAGATGCCATTTGGAGACTGTTGGTAGGTGGATGGGCTTATAGATGCCATCTGGAGATGTGGCAGAACCTTGTCGAGAATGGGCTTATAGATGCCATTTGGAGACTGTTGGTAGGTGGATGGGCTTATAGATGCCATCTGGAGATGTCGATCACGTAAGAGATTCCTTAGTGAGAACTTGCATACCTGAGAAAGAAAGATAATTTCCTGGCCTGTTACAGGTGTTGATCTTCAATCTCTTCATGTAGATACGCCCTGGCTAGATACAAGTATCGAATCTACAATCAATTGCTCACAGATATGCCCTGGCTGGATACAGGTATCGAATCTGGAATTATTCGTCTACAGATATGCCCTGGCTGGATACAGGTATCGAATCTCTAAACTCTTCATGCAGACATGCCCTGGCTAGGTACAGGTGTCGAATCTACAATCAGTTACTCACAAATATGCCCTGGCTAGATACAGGAATCGAATCTGGAATTGGTCGTCTACAAATATGCCCTGGCTGGATACAGGTATCGAATCTGGAATTAGTCGTCTACAGATATGCCCTGGCTGGATACAGGTATCGAATCTCTAAACTCTTCATGCAGATACGCCCTAGCTAGATACAAGTGTCGAATCCACAATCAATTACTCACAGATATGCCCTGGCTAGATACAGGAATCGAATCTGGAATTGGTCGTCTACAGATATGCCCTGGCTGGATACAGGAATCGAATCTCTAAACTCTTCATGCAGACATGCCCTGGCTGGATACAGGTGTCGAATCTACAATCAGTTACTCACATATATACCCTGGCTAGATACAAGAATCGAATATGGAATTAGTCGTCTACAGATATGCCCTGGCTGGATACAGGAATCAAATCTCTAAACTCTTCATGCAGACATGCCCTGGCTAGATACAAGCATCGAATCTACAATCAAATACTCACAAATATGCCCTGGCTAGATACAGGAATTGAATCTGGAATTAGTCGTCTACAGATATGCCCTGGATGGATACATGAATCGAATCTCTAAACTCTTCATGCAGACATGCCCTGGCTGGATACAGACATCGAATCTACAATCAATTACTCACAGATATGCCCTGGCTAGATACAGGAATCGAATCTGGAATTGCGACAGTTGATAGTAATCATCTTTGGATTGACCTTTTTCCTGAAAAGGAAAAACATCAGTTGTATGCAATGTCATGATGTATGAAATGCATGATGTCATGATGTTCTCAAGAATAAATGAGATCGTGTGATATGATGCGTATATGCATTCGTCATGGTGTATGATAATGTGATGTTTATGAATATATTTTCGTCTAGGAAAATAAATCCTTGACGAATGCCGGGAGCTTGTTGAATCCTGGGCTGATGTTTGAAGAGTAGAGTTCTTCATTTCCGCTGGGGATGATGGTTGCAAGAACAAACCGGTAGGAGAAAATGACTCCGTTGGGGAATAAACTTGTTGGAGAGATTGCTCTGCGGGGAATTACTCTGTGGGAAGAGATACTTCGCTGAGGTTTTAATGAGAACTCCGCTGGGGATTCCATTGATGAGTTTTGTTAGAGATTTGATGAACTCCGCTGGGGGATAGGAAGAACTTTGCCGAGGACGATCTTTCCGTGGTAATTAGCTGAGGATAACCCAGTTATAAGCTCTGGTGGGGAATAACCTTTGAATATGGCCGGGGAGAGATATGTACTCTGCGGGTGATAAGCTTCCAGAATCTGCTGGGGATAAGCTTCCAGAATCTAATGGGGATAAGCTTCCAGAATCTACTAGGAAGGATGATTCAACTCTCCTGGGAAAACTTTTGGACTGTACTGGGGAAGTGGCTCCACTGGGGTGTCCGTATTCCGCCGGGGGAACAATCTTAAGACCGTCGGGGATGCTTGTTTAAGAACATATGTATACTCTGCTGGGGAATGTTGAGATTTTCTGGGGATACCCAACTTCCTTATGGCTGACAGTAGATTAACTCTGCTTGGGGAGAGTGTCGCTGACTTGCTGGAGATATTGTGCCTTTTCAGGGTTGATTAGAGACCAACTCTGCTCGGGGGAGAGTGTTGCTGACTCTTGTCTTACTCTGCAGGGAGTGAAGGTAACTTGGCCATGTTCTTCAGCTGAACTTACCTTGGTACCTTGGTAGACAGAGCAACTAGATCGCTTAGACAATTCTGATTGCCCCTGTTTCTGATGTCACGTGTAATTAGTCCTTTGTTTCGTATGCAAATATTTATGAGTTAGCAATTAGTGTCAAATGCATATATCAAAAATGAACATTGGACGTTCTTCGCAAAACAAAACAGAAAAAGGAAAAATAATTGGCAATTTGTCTGGAAAAGTTAATTTGTATTGATTTTTGAATTTTCCTGTAAATAGGGGTTTGTGTACAAGAGGCTGATGTCCTAGTAAGAGAACGCCGCCGAACAGAATAGAGTTTATACAATTTTGTACAAAGGAAAACAAAACAGCTATGTGAAAAATCCCACTGGGTTCCAACTCTGTTATCGCCTTTATGTCCTCAAGTGTCTCATCACTTGGCTGCTTAGTTGAAGATGAAGCTGATTGATCGATGCCGTCCGAGCCTGATAGCTGATGCCGGATTCTGGATGCAAGGTGATCCAATGAGACATAGTATTACGCTTCAATCCCTAACTTTTTCTTGGACCGCCCTTTCGGGTTTTCAGTCCACCGGGATACCCATTTTTGCCCAAGTCGCCTTTTCAGGTTTTCGACTTGCCGGGTGTACAGATTTTTTCATTTCATCCCTTATTTTTGCCCGAACCCTTTTGGTTCGCCGGGAAGCCCTTATTTTGCCTAGGTGTGTCAACCTAGCGTGTCTTTAATCATGCGTAGTATCTTTTTACTATGTCTGCATTGGCGGGGTGAGGAAGGTCATCACCATCCATGGTGGTTAGAATCATAGCTCCTCCTGAGAAGATATGTTTAACCACAAATGGGCCTTCGTATGTAGGGGTCCATTTGCCCCTGGGATCACTCTGAGGCAGAATGATGCGCTTGATTACCAGGTCTCCGACTTGATACTCTTGTCATCTGAATTTCTTGTTAAATGCCCTGATCATCCGTTTTTGGTATGTCTGACCATGACAGATAGCAGTGAGTCTCTTTTCGTCAATTAGATTTAATTGGTCAAGCCGAGTTTGGATCCAGTCATCTTCACTCAAACCTGCATCCTTCATTATCCGGAGAGAGGGTATCTCGACTTCAATAGGCAAGACTTCCTCCATGCCATAGACCAAGGAAAAGGGAGTTGTTGACGTCCTTGCTGAGGTACGATACCCATGAAGAGCAAACGGTAACATCTCGTGCCAATATTTGTAGGTCACTGTCATCTTCTGCACAATCTTCTTAATATTCTTATTAGATGCTTCTACAGCCCCATTCATCTTCGGCCGGTAGGGAGAAGAGTTGTGGTGCTGTATCTTGAATTGCTCGCAGAGCTCAGTGACCATCTTGTTATTAAGATTGGTATCATTGCCCGTAATGATCCTCTCAGGTACACCGTAGCGACAGATTAAGTTGTGCCGAATGAACTGTGACACGACGTTCTTGGTTACGGTAGCATAGGAAGCTGCCTCCACCCACTTTGTGAAGTAATCAATCGCTACCAGGATGAAGCGATGCCCGTTGGATGCCGTAGGTCTGATCTCGCCGATCATATCAATGCCCCACATTGCAAAAGGCCAAGGTGCTGTCAAGACGTTCAGAGGTACTGGAGGAATGTGCACCTTATCTGCATATATCTGGCATTTGTGACACATCCGAGAATGTTGGTAACAGTCGGCTTCCATTGTGGACCAGAAATATCCTGCCCGAAGGATTTTCTTTGCCATGGTATGTCCACTGGAATGTGTTCCGAAGGTACCTTCATGTAGTTCTGCCATGATCTTTTCTGCTTCCGTCTTATCCATATAACGCAGTAAGGTTGAATCATGGTTTCGCTTGTATAGAATGCCATTGCTGAGGAAGAACTTTGCAGCGAATCTTCTCAGGAACTTCTTGTCATTAACAGATGCACCCTCAGGGTATTCTTGAGCTTCCAGGTACCTCTTCACTTCATGATACCAAGGTTTTTCAGTTACCTCTTCAGCCTCAAGATCGCAGCAATGTGCAGGTTCGTCCAATTTCCATATAATGATCCGGGGAGCCTCGTTGTCCCATTTGACTTTGAACATAGAAGACATCGTAGCCAGCGTGTCCGCCAACTGATTCTCCTCTCTTGGGAAGTGTTCAAAAGTTATCTCCTCGAAGTGGGGAATCAACCTCAACACATACTCTTTGTAAGGAATGAGATTTGGGTGTTTCGTATCCCACTCGCCTTTGATCTGATTGGTCACGAGAGCGGAATCTCCGAAGACACTCAGAAACTTGATCCTTAAGTCAATTGCAGCTTGAAGACCCATGATACATGCTTCATACTCCGCCATGTTGTTGGTGCAGTTGAAACATAGCCGGGCGGTGAGTGGAGTATGAGTGCCTTTAGGGGATATGATCACGGCGCCAATACCGTTACCCAAAGCGTTTGAGGCTCTGTCAAAATGCATAGACCATCGGGATCCTTCCTCAGGTCCTTCATCCGGTCCAGGTACTTCACAATCAGTCACTACCATGATATTCTCGTCTGGAAATTCAAAATTCATAGATTGGTAGTCGTCCACTACCTGGTGTGCCAAATGGTCTGCCAATACACTTCCCTTGATTGCTTTTTGAGTCGTGTACTGGATGTCGTATTCCGTCAAGATCATCTGCCGTCTTGCTATTCTTCCGGACAAGGCAGGCTTTTCGAAGATGTACTTTATTGGATCCATTTTAGAAATCAACAGAGTAGTGTGAGTCAACATATACTGTCTCAGCCGGCGAGCAGCCCATACCAAAGTGCAGCAAGTTTTCTCGAGCAGTGAGTATCGGGTCTCATAATCGGTAAACTTTTTGCTAAGGTAATAAATAGCGTGCTCTTTTCGGCCAGACTCGTCATGCTGCCCCAGCACACACCCCATTGAGTTATCCAATACTGTCAAGTATAAGATTAGAGGTCTCCCTTCAACCGGTGGCATAAGAATGGGTGGTTCTTGGAGATACTCTTTGATTCTTTCGAAAGCGGCCTGACATTCATCATTCCAACGTACTACTTGATTTTTCTTCAGTAGCTTGAAGATTGGTTCACAGGTAGCAGTTAGATGTGAGATGAATCGGGCAATGTAGTTCAGCCGTCCTAGAAAGCCTCTGACTTCTTTTTCTGTCTTGGGAGCTGGCATCTCTTGTATGGCTTTCACTTTGGCAGGGTCCACTTGAATACCTTTGCCGCTCACGACGAAACTTAGCAATTTTCCAGATCTCACCCCAAAGGTGCACTTGTTCGGGTTCAACCTCAGCTTGTACAACTTCAGACGATCAAACAGCTTCTGCAGATGGTCAAGGTGTTCTTCCTCAGTTTGGGACCTTGCAATCATATCGTCGACATATACTTCTATCTCATGATGGATCATATCATGAAACAAAGCAACCATGGCACGTTGGTAGGTTGCCCCAGCATTTTTCAACCCAAAAGGCATGACCTTGTAGCAAAAGGTGCCCCACTGAGTAACAAAAGTGGTCTTCTCCATGTCTTCAGGAGCCATCTTGATCTGATTATAACCGGAGAACCCGTCCATGAAGGAGAATACCTTATGCTGAGTAGTATTGTCAACCAGAACGTCGATGTGAGACAGAGGGAAATCATCCTTAGGGCTTGCCCTGTTCAAATCCCTGTAATCAACACACATTCGGACCTTACCATCCTTCTTCGGCACTGGAACCACGTTGGCAACCCACTGAGGGTAAGAAGTCACTGCTAGAAAACCGGCGTCAAATTGTTCCATAACCTCAACTTTGATTTTCTCGGACATCTCTGGACGCATACGGCGGACCTTCTATTTAACCGGAGGGCAGTCTTCCTTGGTAGGCAGGTGATGAACCACAATGTCGGTATCCAACCCAGGTGTTGTACCCCAAAATTTGCCCTCCCATATTTCTCAAAACATTTCAAGAAAAATTCACAAGTCCAACCTGGCGCGTCATATTCAGGTATTCTTTCACCAAGATATCTCTGATAACATATTCTCAAATTCAGGTTCGGCTCAAGAGTCAATTCTTTAAAGAAAGTATCCGAATGTGTGAGTTTTCTCGAAGAAATATGGTGAAAAAGTGTGCTAAAAGTGCAGTTTTTACGCGCTAAAAAATTCATAACTTGAAGATCGTGACTCGTTTTGAACCCGTTCCGGTGGCCAAAATTCCGTCTTGACATTATCTACGTTTTCATCTCTCACGGCTGGAAGCCAATTTCGATCAGAAGGTCTTCAAAAATGTGGATTTATCAAGTATTTTCGTGCAGAAATTTGTGACAAGTTTATTTGCGTCATGTTCAAAAAATCATAACTTGGTCGATTTTCATCGTATCGAGCTGGTTCCGGTGCCAAAATTTCACAAATTGAGTTGGCTACATTTTCACAGAAGGTATTGAGTTCAAACGGTATTCAAAAGGCCTTCGTTTTTTGCTCAGAGTGCGTGACACGCTGAAAATCCTGAATGCTGAATATTATTTCATCTGGGCCGAAACTTCGAAAATTCATAACTCGGTCAATTTTTATCGGACTGGGCTCATATTTTTACACAAGGTCCCTGACTCGTAGATCTACAACTTTGCTTCAAAAGTCGAGACCAAATTATGCACCAATCAATACCAGTTTTTTATTGAAGAACGTGTCAGAGTCGGCACTGGAGCCCAAAATAAGTTTGTCTGAGCTGAAACTTCAAAAATTCATAACTAATTCACCGTTTATCCGATTGAGTCGATTTTCGGACAGGAGTTAGTTCTCGATGCCGGCTACATTTTGTTTTCACATTTCAACTTCAAAAAATGCACTTAAGTCCCTGCGATTTAGCTTGGAAAGTGACGAATTCAAGTAAATATTGGAGGCCCAATTGCACATTCAAAACCCATTTGCTTTACCCTAATTTCCATTATATAATCACCTTCTTTTCACACAAACCAAGAGAAAAAAGAGAAAAAGAGAGAAAAAACCTTGCCACAACACTGTTAGAATATCAAACTCTTTCAAGAACCCTAAAACCTTGAAATCGTTATTACAAATCCCTCTTTCACTACAAACAAGCCATCACAGTTATAAACCAATACCTCACTACTTCTTCAGTAAGGATAAGGCTGACTTGATCTCCATGATCCTAATTTTCCAGTAAGGCATAAAAGCATTCAGGTCTCTAATCTTCCAGTAAGGGTAAGATTGATTTGATCTCCATGATCAAAAGGGTATAATCATTCATACATGCCATATTGTGCCTAAACATTAAATTTCTTCATATGTTGGTTTTATTTGAATTTTTATGATTTTATTTAATGTGTTCATGAGGTTCAACACTGCAGATTTAGACAGGATCCCAAGTTCATTAAGGAACGTTGAGGCCAAAAGCCAAATGGCCAAAAGGCCAAAAGCCAAATGGCCAAAACAGAACATTTTATGCATGACACCAATACATGGCGAGGCAGACATTAAGCCAGACATTAAGGAACGTTGAAGCCAGAACACAAATGGCCAAAAGCCAAAACGCAAATGGCCAAAAGCCAAAAGCCAAATGGCCAAAGTAGAACAACTTATGTATGATGAGGCCAGAACACAAATGGTCAAACCACTCCAATTCACCTCCAAAAAGGGGACAGAAACCCCCCAAGGTATTGTATTTTCTTTCTTTTCCTTATTTTATTTATTTCAATTATTTCTTTTTTTAATTAATTCCTTTAATTTAACTTATTTTCATAAAATATAAAAAATAGTAAAAAACAGAAAAGTCATAAAAATCAAAATATATTTATTTAATTAATATTTTTTGTAAATAAATATCACTAATTAATTTTAGCTTTGTAAAATTAGGTTTAATTCAAACATTTTTCTTAATAAACTTAAAATTGATAGAATTAGGTTT
This sequence comes from Vicia faba, assembly GCA_948472305.1. Lineage (NCBI taxonomy): Eukaryota > Viridiplantae > Streptophyta > Magnoliopsida > Fabales > Fabaceae > Vicia > Vicia faba. The sequence continues at coordinate 1,108,680,200 of OX451741.1, forward strand.
TAATCAATTTTTATCTTTTTTTTTCTTTTCTTTCACAATAATTAATTATTAAATATTATTTTTGTAATTAAATTACCATGTAATTAATTAGGTTAATTTAGGTTTAATTTTAACATGTTTTCTTAATAAACTAAAAAACAAATAGAATTAGGGTTAGCATTTAATTTCAATTAATTCTTTTTCCATTAAAAACATAAAATACTAAAAAATATTAAAAAAAAACAATTTCTTTTCTCTCTTAATTAATCAATTCCATCATTTAATTTAATTTTGCAAAAAGGGTCCAACGCCCTCGTTTTCAATTTTAATCCTTATTCGCATATTTATTTTATTTCTTTTAAATATTGATGTAATTCTCCCAAAGCCGTGTAAATATTTATCTTTCGCACTTTACTTTATTTCTTTATTTTATGTCAAATCGGGTCCTGGATATAATTTGGCGATGTGGACCCGCGCCTTTGTAATAGCTTAGGAACTTTACATTTCCCGCACTTTTTTTAACTGTTAATAAATGCATGCAAGAATGAATGACTAAAATAAAAACAAACGCGTAGCTCACTCATAACATGACAAGATAAAATAAATGAATCTGACACACAAATCACACACCACCCCTAGGGTACGCCTCACTGTTGCCTTGCCTCGAAAGGTGATCGTCGAGTAGAGGATGTCTTAGTAAGTCCTCATGATCCGGGAACCTGGCATGAGGGTAGCTTCTAAGGTGTCTTCACATTGCTCTGGTGATCACCATGTCCCGAACCCTCGAATTGACCCGAACACCTCCAACGGTGGTGCTACCTACCTCTCAATGGTGGGATGACACTACTTTAAAGGACATCTACACAGACGAATTCCTCAGGGTAGGTAGACGACTCTAGATACTTGCTCTAAACTTCAAAACAAATTCAAAAATACTTTTCACACCGACACATTTTCAAAAAGCTTTCGAAAGCAACTTTTCAAACACTCTTGAGGACCGATACAAGAGTCGAACTGGAATTTTCAAAGAAACTTTTTAAAACCCACAGTTGAAAAGCAAACAAACCATTTTTGAAAACACAATGAGCAAGTATCTAAGAGCCCATGGATAACCATGGATAGAAAGGGTGCTAACACCTTCCCTTTCTATAATCTACCTCCCGAACCGAGAGCAATCTCTTTAAGGAATTTTTCTGTGCTTTTGTCCTTTCCATTTGGAGAAAATAAAAGACGGTGGCGACTCTTGCTTCCGCGACATTTCGTGAACCAGCGTTAAACAGTCAGTTCCAGATCCACCGATCACAGAACTGGCGAGTCTGCTGGGGATTCTTTTAAAGTGAGGTGTACCTTAGGACTAGTTCATAACTGTGTTTTCAATTGTATTGATTTGCTTGCTTTAAATTGTGGGACTGTCTTGGGAGTTCTATAGATCCTAACCCGGATCTGGGGATACCTTCTTAGAAAGTAGCAACAAGGCTGTGAGGGAACTGTGCGGGGTATACCGACATGGTTGAAACAGTCTGCTACGTTGATGTGGCACTTTGGTGTGTACCGATAACCCTTGAGTTCAGTCAAGGAGAGTACGGGGCCTCCGTGTGGTGTCGTGAAGCATCAACAGACCTTAGGAACCTTAATTGAACTATCTTGGCCTCTTTAGGGTAGTGAGATAACTGACTTTGGTGCAGTCCGAGGTTGGTTGATACTCGATACTACACTCAATTGAGGGTTGCTTTCCTGGAATATTTCGGTCGCCAGTTCAGTGGCTAAATCGAAACGATGAACAATGAAAGCAATCCCGTGATATTGGGACCCTTAGAACCCGGTTACTTCTAATAGGACAGGTTGAGCCCACCAACTTCAAGAGGGTAATACCCAGACCCCATGCTGGCCTAAACTCTAAGGGCTTTCTCTTGTGTGACTTGTGTGCCTTCGTACTTGACTACTTGCATGCTTTATCTGACACATGAACTACTTGCAGGTTTCATTTATAGTCCTTAATTAGGACTCATAACAGGTTTTACTTGAGCTTCTTGCAGGTTTTGTTTGTAGTCCTTAATTATGACTCATAACAAGGTTTACTAAGTTTCTTGCAGGTTTCGTTTATAGTCCTTAATTAGGACTCATAACAGGTTTTACTTGAGTTTCTTGCAGGTTTTGGCTTGCAGTCCTTAATTGGGACTCATAACAGGGTTACCTACAATTACCCCATGCATACCATAACATCATACCATTGCATACATCCTAACCCATTTCAAGGATCTCAAGGGCTTGTGATGCAGGTCATGGTGAATCAACTATCCCAACAAGGGGCAAAGAGGATTTATTTTCCTCTAGACAAAGTTATCAGGGGCTATGACCCACTTGATATGGTGAGCCTTTGACCTTTGAAGAAGGATTCTCAGCAACGTGGAGTTCCTTCAATCAAAACACCGGACCCAAGTTCTAACAAATTTTCTTGTTTATCCCGCGAGGTCCTTGAAAACATTGCATATACATAGCATGCACATCACTGCATAACATGTACCCTTGTCGCAGGTCACTTACCCTTCTCGCTGTTTATTTCAGCAATGGCTTCCCAACAAGATAACCAGGACCTTTTGGCTCAGGAGACTCAGTTTGGGGAAATCCTCCTGAATCTATCCAAGGGGCAGGAGGAGCTAAGGACACTTTTCATGGGGACTTTTGTCAAGAACAGTGCTGAGGATGAAAGGCTGAAACACCTGCAAGCTGAAGTGGATGCATTGAAAGCCCAGATGCTGGGGCAGGGGACTGCCATTCAAGGGTTAGCTCAAAGACAAGAAGAGCTCGGGGTTCTCATCAACCAACTGCTTCAGGGTAACCAACTGGGGCAAACGTCTAAGGGTAAAAAGCCATTCATCATTCAATCATCCTTGCGACAAGGAGATAAGGTGAGAGTTCCTCAAATGGCTTCAGCGCCACAAATTCAGCATCAACCTCACCAGCTTCAGCCAGACAAGCCCAGGAGGCAATTCACCCAGCTCAACATGTCGTTGTTCCAAGCTTTACAACGCCTATTAAGATTGAACCTGATCACATTAAGGGCTCACCCCCGGAACCAGAACACAACATCTCCTGTCTATGATCCCAATAAAAGATGTGCCTACCACTCTGCCTGTCCAGGACATGATACAAATGAGTGTTGGGCTCTGAGGAACAAGATCCAAGACCTGATTGATGAGGGAGCACTGGAGTTCACACAAGATGGCCAGGCATAATTTTTCTACCATCCCTCCAAGGCTCACCATTTGAAGTGACAAGCCCTGAGATGAAAAGACTTTTGTTCATTCGAATGTTCAAGTTGTGTTGTTCTTTGATTGTTTAGACATTTATTCATGTTAAACATTGTTATTCCATTAATGCATCACTTATGTCTATTTTGAATCAATATATTCGTATTCACTAAATGCAAATTATTTTCATATTTTTTCTGATGATCAACTCTTAATTAATAATTCTAAGCCTCTTGAGGGAGGATGACGAAAACGATACCACGATCTTTACAGTATGCTTTTGAATAGACCCCGCTGATGAAGTACAGGCATTGTTTCAAATCCCTAAACACTGGAGTTATAAGGATGATAATCCCTCGTCAACCCATCTGAGCCAAAGAAGTAGGAGTTTTTCTTTTCGAAATTTAAAACCCTTAATCATAACCTGGGGCCGGGTAGTTTTCTCAGTTGATCCAAGTGCATAACGAATGGCACCAGAAGAGGTCCTTACAAAACGAAGAAGGACAGTGATGGTTCCGAACAATCATAAAGACAGGCAGTCATTACTTCTCAAAATAAAAACCCATTAAGTCAAAACCCATGAAGGAGACTTACAAAACGGGGGCATCCCGCTGACTGTAATTCCAAAAAAGGAAACAGTTCAGGCAAAAAAGAAAGGGATAACAAAATCAATCAAGAAAGAGGTCTTACAAACCCTCAACAAAAAAGGAATGACTGCCTATGCAAAATAAACGTTCAATATCCGAATCATCACCGGAACATCAGGACAAAGAGTCAATCAAGGTCTAATGCACGATCAACTGAGCTTAGGTTTGAAGAACATCACGAAGAACGGGTGGGTACAAATAATTTGAGCCTTTATCCTTTGTTTCTTAAACCATGAACCAGGCCACGTTATAACCCTCAAAAGTCCTAGCTGAAGCATGGGTTAGTTCGAAAGCATACTGTTACGAAAGGTATCCTGACTCCTTAAGGTTCACCATAAAGAAGGAGTTGACATCACGTTTTACAAACATTCATTTGTTTTATGAAAAAGAATGCATTTTCAAAATCTTCAAGACAGACATAGGCTTTGCATTTTTGATATAACTTTGTTTGCATATGACCTTTTGTTGGATCAACAGGAAAAATTCGCACGATAAATGCCTAATGAACAGAAGCACTTCCAATCAAGGGGCATGACATGATCATGGTCTATTATCTGGGGCAGTTCAGTCAAGATTCGGAGAATCTCTCAAAGGCTAAATAACCTGGGGCAAATCTCCGCCTGAGTCACTTGGGGCATTCCAACAACGAATCTTGCCCGATCAAACACCTTCTGGTGGCGTGACAAAACACTTCTGACAGTGACAACTCCCTACATCCTGAGGGCATGGACATAGTCGAAAAAATACTACGCACAATCAAAGACCCGCTAGGTTGACATACCTAGGAAAAAATAAGGGCTTCCCGGCGAACCAAAAGGGTTCGGGCAAAATGAGGGATGAAATGAAAAAATTTGTACACCCGGCAAGTCGAAAACCTGAAAAGGCGGCTTGGGCAAAAACGGGTATCCCGGTGGACTGAAAACCCGAAAGGGCGGTCCAGGCAAAAGTTAGGGATCAAAGCGTACGACTATGTCCTGCTATCTTGTCACCTGTCTACCAGAAGAAGGGCTGTCCATCAACAACTATCAGCACCTCACATGTCTTTCTCTCCCACCTCAGAAACAGGGGCAATGAAGAGTTGTCCAAACGATCTAATTGCTTTGTCCACAAGATATAAGGGATGTTCGGCTGAAAAACATAACCAAATATCTTAATTCCCCAGAGAGTGAGCCAGCAAGACAGTACACTCTCTCCAAGCAAAATTATCAAATCTCAAGGAAGTTGAGTATCCTCCAGCAGATCTCAACATTCTCCGGCAGCATATATATCCTTAACAAGTATCCCCAGCAGTCTTGGCCTAAAGATTGTTCCCCGGCGGCATATCAAACATTCAAAGGAATCACTTCCCCGATACAGTACAAAACTTCCCCAGGAGAGTCCAATCCAGTTCCCCAGGAAAGTTGGAGTCCATCTCCCCAAGCAATAAGCTTATCCCCAGTAGATTCTGGAAGCTTATCCTCGCATAGCACGAACGCGTCGTCCGGCTTTATTTAAAGAGTTATTTCCTTAACAGGATATAACTGGGTTATCCTCAGCCAAGAGTCACGGAAAGGTCGTCGTCAACACAGTTCCTTCTTATCCCCAGCGAAGTCTATCAGCACTTCCAATATAGCAAAGATATCCTCAGCAAGTTATTATCAACAACTCAGCAAAGCATCTCTCTCCCCACAGAGTATCACTCCCCAGCATGGTCGCTAGAGTATTTTTTTTCTCCCCGCAGAATCTTCCATTTGCCAAGTTTATTCCTCAACGGAGTCATCTTCTCCTACCGGTATTCTTGCAGTTATCATCCCCAGCGGAAGTAAAAGCTTATTCTTCAACACCAGCCTATGAGTGACTTCCCGGCACTCGTCAAGGATCTACTTTCCTAGACGAAAATAAGCATTCATAAACATCGCACTTCCATACATCATTATAGCATGCATAGACGCATCATATCCTACAAATCTCATTTATGTTGAGAACATCATTGCTTGATCCATATCATGCATTGCATATGACTACCTTTACCTTTCAGGAAAGATGCAGTTAAGTTCTCAATCATATTTCAAGACCTAGACCGGTTCAGTTAATCGACTCCAAAGATTTCTTATCCAGTCCAAGGCCTTCTCTAGTCCAGCTAAATCGACCCCAAACAGATTTTTCTGATGAAGACTCAGTAGAAGTTATTAGGTCTTTATTTGAGATTATAATTTCCTATGGTTCCCTCTCCGATGGTGCGTGAGGTGATAATTCCCTTTTAGGTTATAATTTCCTTTGGTTCCCTCTCTGATGGTGCGTGAGGTGATAATTCCCTTTTAGGTTATAATTTCCTATGGTTCCCTCTCCGATGGTGCGTGAGGTGATAATTCCCTTTTAGGTTATAATTTCCTATGGTTCCCTCTCCGATGGTGCGTGAGGTGATAATTCCCTTTTAGGTTATAATTTCCTATGGTTCCCTCTCCGATGGTGCGTGAGGTGATAATTCCCTTTGAGGTTATAATTTCCTTTGGTTCCCTCTCCGATGGTGCGTGAGGTGATAATTCCCTTTTAGGTTATAATTTCCTATGGTTCCCTCTCCGATGGTGCGTGAGGTGATAATTCCCTTTTAGATTATAATTTCCTATGGTCCTCTCCCCGACGGTGCGTGAGATGTAATTCCCTTTCAGGTTATAATTTCCTTTGGTTCTCTCCCCGACGGTGCGTGAGATGTAATTCCCTTTCAGGTTATAATTTCCTATGGTTCTCTCCCCGACGGTGCGTGAGATGTAATTCCCTTTCAGATTATAATTGCCTATTGGTTCTCTTCCCGATACCGCGAAGATGGTAATTCCCACCAAGATTTTCTCAACGAGCATTGTTGAGGTTAAAGTCACCCAAGGTTCTCTTACCGTTCATGCTGAGGTAGTAACCATCCCTGGTTCATTCATCGCCGTTTGAAGCTCCAGATCCAGCTCCTGTAATCAGTCAGGACACATCTATACCAAGCATCTGAAGACCAGCTCCTGCAACATGTCAGGTACTCATTTTTCTTTTGCAGGTACGCAAGTTCTCGCTAAGGAATCTCTTATGCGATCAACATCCATATGGCATCTATAAGCCCATCATCCTATTCATCAATCTCTAAATGGCATCTATAAGCCCATTCCATCATCACACTGCTACTATGTGAGCGCAAATTTCTGGGCACTCTAGTGTTCAATCATCTTCTACCCTCGGATTACGAAAGGCACGTCAGCCAATCTGCATCCTCAGGTCTAAGAAGATTGAACAGGGGCAACTGTTGTACCCCAAAATTTGCCCTCCCATATTTCTCAAAACATTTCAAGAAAAATTCACAAGTCCAACCTGGCGCGTCATATTCAGGTATTCTTTCACCAAGATATCTCTGATAACATATTCTCAAATTCAGGTTCGGCTCAAGAGTCAATTCTTTAAAGAAAGTATCAGAATGTGTGAGTTTTCTCGAAGAAATATGGTGAAAAAGTGTGCTGAAAGTGCAGTTTTTACGCGCTAAAAAATTCATAACTTGAAGATCGTGACTCGTTTTGAACCTGTTCCGGTGGCCAAAATTCTGTCTTGATATTATCTACGTTTTCATCTCTCACGGCTGGAAGCCAATTTCGATCAGAAGGTCTTCAAAAATGTGGATTTATCAAGTATTTTCGTGCAGAAATTTGTGACAGAAATTTATTTGCGTCATGTTCAAAAAATCATAACTTGGTCGATTTTCATTGTATCGAGCTGGTTCCGGTGCCAAAATTTCACAAATTGAGTTGGCTACATTTTCACAGAAGGTATTGAGTTCAAACGGTATTCAAAAGGCCTTCGTTTTTTGCTCAGAGTGCGTGACACGCTGAAAATCCTGAATGCTGAATATTATTTCATCTGGGCCGAAACTTCGAAAATTCATAACTCGGTCAATTTTTATCGGATTGGGCTCATATTTTTACACAAGGTCCCTGACTCGTAGATCTACAACTTTGCTTCAAAAGTCGAGACCAAATTATGCACCGATCAATACCAGTTTTTTATTGAAGAACGTGTCAGAGTCGGCACTGGAGCCCAAAATAAGTTTGTCTGAGCTGAAATTTCAAAAATTCATAACTAATTCACCGTTTATCCGATTGAGTCGATTTTCGGACAGGAGTTAGTTCTCGATGCCGGCTACATTTTGTTTTTACATTTCAACTTCAAAAAATGCACTTAAGTCCCTGCGATTTAGCCTGGAAAGTGACGAATTCAAGTGAATATTGGAGGCCCAATTGCATATTCAAAGCCCATTTGCTTTACCCTAATTTCCATTATATAATCACCTTCTTTTCACACAAACCAAGAGAAAAAAGAGAAAAAGAGAGAAAAAACCTTGCCACAACACTGTTAGAATATCAAACTCTTTCAAGAACCCTAAAACCTTGAAATCCTTATTACAAATCCCTCTCTCACTACAAACAAACCATCACAGTTATAAACCAATACCTCACTACTTCTTCAGTAAGGATAAGGCTGACTTGATCTCCATGATCCTAATTTTCCAGTAAGGTATAAAAGCATTCAGGTCTCTAATCTTCCAGTAAGGGTAAGATTGATTTGATCTCCATGATCAAAAGGGTATAATCATTCATACATGCCATATTGTGCCTAAACATTAAATTTCTTCATATGTTAGTTTTATTTGAATTTTTATGATTTTATTTAATGTGTTCATGAGGTTCAACACTGCAGATTTAGACAGGATCCCAGGTTCATTAAGGAACGTTGAGGCCAAAAGCCAAATGGCCAAAAGGCCAAAAGTCAAATGGCCAAAACAGAACATTTTATGCATGACACCAATACATGGCGAGACAGACATTAAGCCAGACATTAAGGAACGTTGAAGCCAGAACACAAATGGCCAAAAGCCAAAACGCAAATGGCCAAAAGCCAAAAGCCAAATGGCCAAAGTAGAACAACTTATGTATGATGAGGCCAGAACACAAATGGCCAAACCACTCCAATTCACCTCCAAAAAGGGGACAGAAACCCCCAAAGGTATTGTATTTTCTTTCTTTTCCTTATTTTATTTATTTCAGTTATTTCTTTTTTTAATTAATTCCTTTAATTTAACTTATTTTCATAAAATATAAAAAATAGTAAAAAACAGAAAAGTCATAAAAATCAAAATATATTTATTTAATTAATATTTTTTGTAAATAAATATCACTAATTAATTTTAGCTTTGTAAAATTAGGTTTAATTCAAACATTTTTCTTAATAAACTTAAAATTGGTAGAATTAGGTTTTAATCAATTTTTATCCTTTTTTTTCTTTTCTTTCACAATAATTAATTATTAAATATTATTTTTGTAATTAAATTACCATGTAATTAATTAGGTTAATTTAGGTTTAATTTTAACATGTTTTCTTAATAAACTAAAAAACAAATAGAATTAGGGTTAGCATTTAATTTCAATTAATTCTTTTTCCATTAAAAACATAAAATACTAAAAAATATCAAAAAAAAAAACAATTTCTTTTCTCTCTTAATTAATCAATTCCATCATTTAATTTAATTTTGCAAAAAGGGTCCAACGCCCTCGTTTTCAATTTTAATCCTTATTCGCATATTTATTTTATTTCTTTTAAATATTGATGTAATTCTCCCAAAGCCGTGTAAATATTTATCTTTCGCACTTTACTTTATTTCTTTATTTTATGTCAAATCGGGTCCTGGATATAATTTGGCGATGTGGACCCGCGCCTTTGTAATAGCTTAGGAACTTTATATTTCCCGCACTTTTTTTAACTGTTAATAAATGCATGCAAGAATGAATGACTATAATAAAAACAAACGCGTAGCTCACTCATAACATGACAAGATAAAATAAATGAATCTGACACACAAATCACACACCACCCCTAGGGTACGCCTCACTGTTGCCTTGCCTCGAAAGGTGATCGTCGAGTAGAGGATGTCTTAGTAAGTCCTCATGATCCGGGAACCTGGCATGAGGGTAGCTTCTAAGGTGTCTTCACATTGCTCTGGTGATCACCATGTCCCGAACCCTCGAATTGACCCGAACACCTCCAACGGTGGTGCTACCTACCTCTCAATGGTGGGATGGCACTACTTTAAAGGACATCTACACAGACGAATTCCTTAGGGTAGGTAGACGACTCTAGATACTTGCTCTAAACTTCAAAACAAATTCAAAAATACTTTTCACACCGACACATTTTCAAAAAGCTTTCGAAAGCAACTTTTCAAACACTCTTGAGGACCGATACAAGAGTCGAACTGGAATTTTCAAAGAAACTTTTTAAAACCCACAGTTGAAAAGCAAACAAACCATTTTTGAAAACACAATGAGCAAGTATCTAAGAGCCCATGGATAACCATGGATAGAAAGGGTGCTAACACCTTCCCTTTCTATAATCTACCTCCCGAACCGAGAGCAATCTCTTTAAGGAATTTTTCTGTGCTTTTGTCCTTTCCATTTGGAGAAAATAAAAGACGGTGGCGACTCTTGCTTCCGCGACATTTCGTGAACCAGCGTTAAACAGTCAGTTCCAGATCCACCGATCATACCAGGCATGTCTTCGTAAGACCAGGCAAAGATTTCCATATAATCATGCAACATCTGAATCAACCGTTGTTTCACACTAAGCTCCAGATTGGCACCAATCTTGACTTCCTTTCTGTCTGTCTCAGTACCCAGATTTACCGTTTCCACTGGCTCTTCATGTGGCTGAATGGCCCTCTCTTCCTGGAGTAACAGTCTTGCAAGCTCACCAGGCACTTCGCAATCATCTTCACCTTCGTCTTCGGCTAAGTTGATCGGATTTTCGAAGTCATAACTGGCAGTAGCAGAGTCGTTACCAGTGGGATCCAGAGTGGATTGGAACCTGTATAAGTGAGTGTGTGTAAATATAGATGTTTTGCAATATATAAAGAAAGAAAAGGAGCGCAAGATTTGAAATGCGAAAAACGTCCAATGCTTTTATTAATGATATATGAAAGTGACACACAAAAGCCCTCACAAATGACGCCACGGTGCCCCGGGTAAGACATCGGGCCTTAAGGTTTCAAATTATTGTTCGTTACAAATTTAAAACAAAGGAGTTCATTACTGAGTGACAAAAGTAATAGGTGTGAAGTCTTTGGCAGTCCAGTTGCTTGGTCCACCGTCAGTCGTTGGGTAGATCCAGCTGTCAAATTCGGATTCCTCCATGTCGTCCTCAATAGCATTTACTCCCGGGTTGGTGATGAACATGGGAGGTCTTCCAATCCTTGCCTTGCGAACAACCCTCTAAGCTTCTGCAGTGAAACCCAAGCCAAATTTGTCAGTCTTTGGAGTGAAATCAGGAAGTCGGCCCCAGTTTGGGCGCTCACCCTTCTCGATCACAACCCGGGCATCCTTCAAGGAAGCCATCTTCAAAGGAGAACCCTCTTCAGTCACAGTCTCTGTTGTTGCCAATGTCTGAAGCACCTCTTCAAAGTGTTGAAAGGGGGTCTCAATGAACTCCCCATCCATCTCCACGTAACAGAACGAGTTAAGGTGGCTGACCATATATTCTTCTTCACCTTGAACTGTTACGATCTTCCCCCTGACTGGGTACTTAAGCTTCTGATGTAATGTGGAGGTCACAGCTCCAGCCTTGTGGATCCACGGACGACCCAGCAAACAAGAATAGGATGGACGAATGTCCATCACATAGAAAGTAGAGTCAAAAACTTGAGAACCAACCCTGATTGGGATGTCAACTTCACCATGTACCATCCTCTTCGACCCGTCAAAGGCCCGGACAACAATGTTACTAGGCTTGAGCTCTAAACCCTCACAATCCAGCCTGTCTAGAGCTTTCTTGGGTAATACATTTAATGAAGAACCAGTGTCTACCAACACATGGGCAAGAGTAGTGCCCCTGTATTCAATGGAGACATGCAGGGCATCGTTATGGTTCTTTCCCTTGGCAGTCAGATCGGCGTTAGAGAAACCCAACCCATTATCAGCAGTCAAGTTGGCCACACAATCGGTAAATTGATCAGCAGACGTTTCTTGTGGCACGTGGGCCGTCTTCAGGAAGGAAATCAGGGCCTTGGCATGGGCCTCTGAACACAACAACAATGATAGCATGGAAATCTTAGATGGGGTGTGCCCCAGCTGCTCAACGACGTTGAAATCACTCTTCTTGATAATTTTGAGAATCTCTTCCATCTCTTGCTTGGAAGCTTCAACATTGGTCTTCGGTGCCTCCGTCCGGGCAGGCACATCAGTAGCAATCCCTTTGCCCCGAGCATCAGATGACTCGGCAGCAGAGGTAGAAACAGGAACTTGATCAGGAAGGGAAACAGGAACACTTGCAGGTGTGATGACAAGAGGTCTCTGAATTGTTGGTGGCGCAATATCGGGTGAGAACAGCCTACCACTACGAGTAACTTTGGCAGGCCCGGTGATGTTGCTGATACCGGTACTAGTATCAAACTCTTGTTTTACTCCCAGAACATAAACATCTTCCCCATAGTGCCACGGGACAGCTTTGTCAGATTTATAGGGGATGGGCCCCAGAACAGTAATGATGATAGGAGCAATGTTTGGTGTAGACATGATTTTGACAGGCTTCTTTGAAGGAGCCTTAGGAGGGTTGTTGAAAATAGTGACAATAGAAACTTCTTCAGCAGGGGTAACAGGAACATCAACCTTCTCGAACAAGATCTCTTTGTTATCCATCAGGTTTTGGACGCCTGACTTCAACAAAGGACAACCAGCAGGGGAAACAACACATAGATGGCAACCTTTACTACATCCCGGAAATAAACCGGCTAGCAACAGGTTCCTTTTGACAGTCAACAACGGAGTAATAATATCTTCCACAGAGGCTACATATCGGTCTTCTTCCACAACACTCACTCCATGCTGGGGCATGGGAGCAGTCACAACATTGGGCCTCTCGGGCGCCTCAAACTGTATTTCTTTAGCATCAATAAGGTCCTGAACCTTATTCCTTAGAGCCCAACAATCATCCGTAGAATTCCCCGGGCTATCAGAGTGATAAGCGCAGCGGGCGTTGGGGTTGTACTTCGGAGATGTTGTGTTCACTACCTTCGGAGCTTCCTTGACAGTTACCAGATTGGTTGACAGCAGTTGTGGCAAAATCTAAGACAGGGTCATGCTGAGCCGAGTGTACTGCCTTTTGGGTCTCTCACCCCTTGGCTGGTTGTATTGCTGAGGAGCAGCAGCAGGCTTTGAAATTACCACCGCGTTGACAGCTTGGCGGCGTTCCGGTTTGTTCTGTCTCCTTGGACCATACACAACACTAGCTTCCTTCTTGAAGGGCTTCTTTTCAATACTCGAGGAGGCATCTTTCTGTATCTTCCCCGACTTGATACCAGCTTCGATCCTCTCACCAGTCAGGATTAGGACCGTAAACCCAGCAGAGGAATTACCAATCAGGTGATTAAAGAATGGACCAGACAGGGTCCCCAAGAACATGTCCATGAGTTCACGGTCAGTTAACGGTGGCTGCACCCTACCAGCCAGGTCTCTCCACTTCTGCGCGTACTCCTTAAAACCTTCACCCGTCCCTAGTGACATACCCTGAAGTTGGGTACGCTTAGGAGCGAGGTCAGAATTGTACTGATACTGCTTATAAAAAGCAATAGCCAAGTCCTCCCAGTTTCGAATACTGGTTCCATCCAGCTGATAGAACCATTCGAGTTGAGCCCCTGAAAGGCTACCCTGGAAGAAATGGATCCATAGGTTCTTGTCTGCAGTGTAAGGTTGGATCTTCCTTACATAAGAACGGAGATGCAGTTTAGGACAAGAAGCCCCGTCGTACTTCACAAAGGCAGGTGCCTTGAACTTGTGTGGGATCACCACCCCAGAAGATAAACCTAGATCTCCAAAATCCAATCCAGGCACGCGTTGGATCTCCATAGCATTTAACCGGTCCTCCAGCTGTTTGTACCTGTCCTCAGCAGGAGGGTACTGCTCATCATTGAAATCTGTCTCGTTGTCGGAGACCACAGGACTAGGAACCTCTCTCCCTTGGGGGCTGTCTTTCCCTGCAGAGGAAGTAGCCTGATCATCCTCATTTTGCAGTGTATTCCCGAACCTCCGTCCAGCGTTAAACAGCACAATCCTCTTTTTCTTCTTCTTCTTCTCCTTCAAGAGCAGAGTCTTCAACTCCTGTTACCCCTGGGCTAAGCTCATGACCAATTTCTGAAACTGGGCGTTCTGGGTCTCGAGGGCCTTGATAGCTTGTTCAGTAGTCGGTTCAGGATTCATGATGATTGAGTGCTGAAATAAACAGCGAAAAAGATTAAGCAACCTGTAAAAAAGGGGTACCTGTTATGCATATGATGCATGATATGTTGTTTATGCAATGCATTCAAGGGTTCGAAAGTTCAAATTCGTTGTAGACAAAAAGGAACACACGTCATATTAAGAAATAATCTGTTCAGTACATTAGGGCCTCATGGGCAAAACATTACAAAATAATTAATCCCAAAAGACACTGCACATCCTCTTTGGAGCAATGTAGGTGTTGAGGGTCTTTTCCTCATGGAGTAGACGGGTGAGCTCCAAGACCTTCTTCTCACTGGCATGTAGACTGGTTTCAAGAGAATTCCGTTCTTCCTTGAGTTGGATCCAGCTTTTTTGCATTTCTTCCCAAGATGTTGGCATGTCCGGATGTAGAATGGTGTAGGGCACCTCTCCTTCCACAACTGGCTCTTTGATCACGGGGATAACATGAGGATATGGCATTACCAGCTTCTGGGAGCGGGCTCGTACCCACTTGAGATAAGGCTCAAGGGGGATGGAGTTCTTGTTCCCCAGTGTCTTGCTATCTACCCTGTTGGGCATCCTCCAAGCTCTGATAAATCTTTGGCGAAGTCCTTGTGCATCGCTGTCGAAGTCAAAAACTATGTCAGGAATCAGCATGTCATGAGGGCCATCCCTCCGAGCATATCCAAACTGTCTCAAAGCCAGACATGGGTTGTAAGTAATGCCCCCTCTAATTCCAAGTAAAGGAACATTAGGAAACTCTCCGCAACGATCAATGATAGTGACACTTTCTCTGGACCGAGAACACCAATGTATATCAGCATGTGTAAGAGTCATTAGTCGTTGTGACCATCTCAAACCCCGCTCGTTCTTCAAAACTGATTGTGGAAGGTGCGAAATAAACCACCTTGCCAGGAGAGGAGTGCAGCACATGAGAACACCTCTTTTTCTCATGGTTCGAGTGTAACATGAGTGGAGGATGTCCCCAAGCAACGTAGGTATGGGATTCCTGGACATGAAAATCTTGACAACATTGATATCTATAAGCTGATCTGGATTCGGGTACAACACCAACCCATAGACAAGGAGTGCCACAACTTCTTCAAAGGCTTGTAGGTCAAGGGAATTCCAACATTCTTGTGCCTTCTCAAACAGAAACTTTGCCAAGAACCCTTTGATACCACTTCTAACTTCCCAATGTCCCTTGATGTCAGATGGTTGTAGGCATAATGCTTTAGAAACCTCTTCAAGTTTTGGTTCCCTTTCCGTACCGTTGTAGGGTAGTTGACTGAGAATGGGAACCTTCAGAAGCTGGGAAAACTATTCCAAGGTAGGCACCAATTGATAATCCGGGAAAGTAAAACAGTGGTGCAAGGGGTCAAAGAACTGGAACAACACTTTCACCATATCCTCTTCAATGTTGGTATTGACCAAGCTGATGAGTCTACCATGCCTTTCACTGAAGGAGGAGTTCTCGGGAATCCTGGATGCAAGCTCCTTAAGCTGAGGAGGGATCCTTACAAGGTTGACCTGAATTGTCTTTCTGCGGATAGTTTCCATGTCCTACAAAACAAGAACAAAGATGAAGATTCGAACCCTCGAAGTGGTTAGTGGATGCATATGATGCTGTATGATGCTATGATGTTATGATAAGGACACACCACAAGTATTCACAAGAAGCAAACATGATAAGGAACACAAGTCACAACAGACAGCCCTTAGAGTTTAGGCCAGCATGAGGTCTAGGTACTACCCTCTTAAAGTTGGTGGGTTCAAAACCTGTCCTATCAAAAGTAACCGGGTTCTAAGGAGCTCAATATCATTGGGTTGTTTTCTATGTTCATTGTTTTGATTTAGCCACTGAACTGACGATCAAAATATTCCAAGAAAACAACCCTCAATGAGTGTAGTATCGAGTATCTACCAACTTCGGACTGCACCAAAGTCGGTCATCTCACCACCCCTAAAGAGGCCAGGATGGTCAAGTAAGGTTCCTATGGTCAGTTGATGCTTCACAACACCACGCGGCAGCCCCGTACTCTCCTTGACTTGACTCAAGGGTTACCGGTACTCACCAAAGTTCCACATCAACGTAGCAAACTATTTCAACCGTGTCGGTATACCCCGCACAGTTCCCTCACAGTTTGTTGCTACTTTCTAAAAGGTATCCCCCAGATCCGGGTTAGGATCTATGAAACTCCCAAGACAGACCCACAATATTAAAGCAAACAGATCAAGCAATTGAAAACATGATGATGAACTATTCCTAAGGTACACCCCACTTATTAAATCCCCAGCAGAGTCGCCAGTTCTGTGATCGGTGGAAATAGAACTGACTGTTTTAAAGCTGGTTCGCGAAATGTCGCGGTAAGCAAGAGTCGCCACCGTCTTTTATGTTCTCCAACAAGGAAAGGACAAAAGCACAGCAAAATTCCTTTTCGAGATGTCTCTCGGTTCGGGAGGTAGATTTATAGAAAGGGAAGGTGTTAGCACCCTTTCTATCCGTGGTTATCCACGGGCTCTTAGGTACTTGCTCTATGTTTTCAAAAATTTGTTTGCTTTCCAAGTGTGCGTGGGTTTTGAAAAAGTTTCGTTTGAAAAATTTCTAAGTAACTCTTGTATCTGTCCTCAAGAGTGTATGAAAAATTTGTTTGAAAACTTTTTGAAAGTGTGGGTGCGAAAAGTTGTTTTGTTTGTTTGAGAGAGCAAGTACCCATGAGAAATCTACCTACTCTAAGGAATTAGGCTGTATAAGAGTCCTTTGGATAGTGCTATCCCACCATTGAGAGGTAGGCAGCACCATAGTTGGAGTTATTTGGGTCAATTCGATTATAAGGGACAATGTGGTCACCGAAGCAATAGTAGGACACCTTAAAAGTAACCCTAATGTCCTAGATCCTTTTTATCCGAGGCAACCGTTTCGAGGCGACTGGATCTTAGACAGAAGGACGACCTCTAAGACACCCTATACTTGACGACCACGTCGAGGCAACCAATGAGGCGTACCCTAAGAGTGGCATGTGCATGTGTGTTGTTTCAGTTTATGTTTATCTTGTACATGTCATTTGTGAGCTACGGATTGATTTTATTTGCCATACAAGTCTTTCATGCATTTTTTTAACAGTTAAGAGTGCGAAAAATAAATTGCGGGAAGGTAAATCTAGCTATTACAAGGCGCGGGTCTATACATCGCCAAAAACAAAAACCCGTTTTGAAAATAAGTGCGAGAAAAGTAAATAAAGCGATAAAACCTAATTAATTATTACATTTCCGGAGCAGATACATAAATATAATGGATTAAAATAAACATGCGCGCGGAAGAATTAAATCGGGACGTCTTAGGGTTTTGACCCTTTTTGAGAAAGAATTGAATTTGTCCTTTTTTTGTAATTAAATGAAATTAAGCCTAATTACTACTTAATTAATTTATTAAAAGAAAAAATGTTTTTTTTGTGTTTTTTATGTTTTTTAATGAAATAAAATAAAAGAAATTTAAAAGTCAAAAAGAAAAACCTAAATCTAAGCTTGATTTTATTTATTATGAAAAAAAAAGATTAAAATTGCCCTAATTAAACAAATAAACTAATTAATTAAAATTTATTTACAAAATAATAATTAGTAAAAATATTTACATTTTTTTTTATTTTTTCTGAATTTTTATTGTGAAAATGTTAATTAATTTGCTGGTTAATAATTAATTAATTAAAAAAAAACAATAAAAAATAAATAAAGTAAATGAAAGAAAAAATAAAAAAATATAAGATGCAAACCCAAGGGGGGGGGGGGGGGGGTTGGGCCAGATTTGAGGGTTTGTTTAGAAATTTCAGCCCATTAAGCTTCCAGGCCTGTTGACTTTCTTGCTTGCCTATGCACAAGGTTGACCAGGGGCATGGTGTGCGTCATCTTTAGGCCATTGGATTTCTATTGAAGGACACATGGCATCTGGGCGCTGGAGGCACATAGTGGACTGCTTTTGGACATGCTGCATGAAATCACATTAAACAAAATAATAGCAAGTATTTGGGGGACCTGGGATTCGAACCCAGGTCCCAAGGTTCAACGCCTGTACGCCTTAGCCACTGAGCCAATTGTCTTAATTGAAATAATAATAATGAGTTAATATAATATTGGTGAATCAAACAATGCCCTGGGAAAAAAATATAACGCGCGATTTTTTGAAATGGACAAATCAGAGGGAGACGCGTCAGCGTCTTCTTCGTTTGTCACTGGTTTTTTTACCTGCGGATTTCTATCCACAGGAAGCTTCGCAGGCCTTTCCTAAAACCATCCCTAGGCTTCAGAAACTCCATCTAAGCTCATGGTTGTGATCGTCCATGTCTCCTGATCACATCTATGCTTATGGTTTGATCCAATTTCACCTGTAGACAAAACACCTAAAATGCAAAAAGGTGAACCCTAGAATCGGGCACCACGATTCAGGGCCTAAAAACCAAATTGGATAATGCAGTTACGTCAGAAATCAAATAAGCAACATGATTATGCCAATATTTCTGAGAAACAATGCAAGGATGGAGAGTTCAAGTTTCGCGTACAGGGGTGAGTTTGAAAGAACTTACAGTGCTATTCAGTGGATCTTAGGACGCGTTTGTGGTTGCTTTGGCTTCAGGGGGTGGCAAGGAAGAAGGCCACGTGCTTGCTTTGATCTGAAAATGCTTGCAACACAGTTTTAGATCTCACACTTTTTTGATAGTTTTCAGTTTTGCTTTTGGCCATTTCAATGATGCTTGGGTCGTGTATTAGGTCTGGCTTGCTTGCTTATGTATGTATGAATGAGAATTAGGTCAGCAGCTGAGCCTTAACCTTGTGCAATTAAGTTTGGAGATTTTGTTTTAACACCATTGAAGAACATTCCATACTTGGAGCAAAACTTGGATTTTATGCTCAAAATGGCTTGGCACGAATTTGTGAGTTGGCATATGACATATGAAAGTTGTTCAAATCAAAAAGATGCCCTTCCATTAATTTTTAGATTTTATTTGAATTTTTATGGATTTAAAATGAATTAAATCAATAAAAATTAAATAAAATGGAAAAATAAATGTTTGATCTTGAAATTAATCATGGGACACGTGTATGGAATGACAAGGCTGAATCAAGTTGAAGAAAGTGGGCCCTTTTGTCAAAAATTGAAGTTTTAAGGATAGTTGACTTTTGCCATTTCACAAAAATTTCCCAACTTCTCCAATGCATATCTTGCTCAATTTTGATCATATGAACATGTTCTTGGACATTTTGGAAAGGTCTTGAAGTCCTCTAACCAATGCCTTTGGTACCATGTCATTTGGATTTACCAATCTCAAGTTATGGTCTTTGACTTAAAATGCCTTTTTGTTGACTTTTGAAAATGACCTATAATGTAGAAATTGATAACTTTTTGTGAGAGCATTTCTTGGATTTGGAATGTGAATATGAGTTGTAGGAAATGTCATCCCCTTCAAAATGAGAATTGGATGGGATTTTTCGGACGAACCATGAAAAAGATATGCCCTGGTCAATGTACAGTTGACTTTTCAGCTGTCCCAAAATGGAAACTTTTGCATCTTGATGATTTTTGAGCCATGCTTGTGGAATCATGATCAAGACTTGATCAAATGATGATTGTGGCTTCAAAATAAGATGTTGACCAAAATTTTTGACTTTTGACTGCCAAATGACCATTTTACCCCTACAGTTGATTGTGAAGCAAATGAGGCTTTTGACTGTGCAACTTGACCTTGTGAGCCTTGAAACTTGGCATGTAGATGCTTGACAATGCATATAGGCCTATGGGACTTGATTGAGCCCTTGAAAACCTCAAATTCCTTGCAAGAACCAAAACCCTAATTTTGACTGCCTTAGGAGGCAATTGGACTGTGCAACCCTTGAGGAATCTTGAAGCATTTGAAGATTGATCTTGACAAATCTTGAAAAATATGGGAGGGAAAATTTTGGGGTACAACAATCTGGATAATCTCAGAATCTCTGAACAACCCACTCAGAAAAGTTTTCTCAGAATCGCTTCAGCTCATAAAGAAGACGTGATTATTGGAAGAAAAGAAGATCCCATCAGAACAAGATCCTCTCTCAGAATTAATGAAGAATCATTGTTTGGATTGGTATCTCTGATTGAGCCAACCTCTATTGATGAAGCTCTGGAAGACAATGATTGGATCCTATCAATTCAAGATGAACTCAATCAATTTTCCAGAAATGATGTATGAGATCTAGTTCCAAGACCCAAAGGATTCAACATTATAGGAACTAAATGGGTTTTCAGAAACAAACTAAATAAGCAAGGAGAGGTGGTCAGAAACAAAGCACGACTGGTTGCACAAGGTTATAGTCAACAAGAAGGAATTGATTATAATGAAACCTTTGTCCCATTCGCCAGGTTAGAGTCTATTAGATTATTAATTTCTTTTGTTGTTCAAAATAACATTTCATTATATCAAATGGATGTTAAAAGTGAATTTTTAAATGGCTATATAGAAGAAGAAGTTTATGTCCATCAACCTCCTAGATTTAATGACTCAAAGTATCCAGAACATGTTTTTAAATTAAAAAAGTATTTATACGGTTTAAAACAAGCTCCCAGAGCTTGGTATGAACGTTTGAGTAATTTCCTTTTAGAAAAAGATTTTACCAGAGGGAAAGTGGACACAACTTTATTCAGAAATACATTTAAAAATGACATTTTAATTTGTCAAATTTATGTTGATGATATTATTTTTGGAACCTCTAATATCTCTCTTGGAAAAGAATTTTCTGATACCATGCAGGCAGAATTTGAGATGAGCATGATGGGAGAATTGAAGTTCTTTCTGGGAATACAAATTAACCAGACTCATGAAGGTACTTACATACATCAGACGAAGTATGTTAAAGAACTTCTGAAGAAATTTCAGATGTCAGAAAGCAAAGATGCCAAGACACCAATGCATCCAACATGCATTCTGGGAAAAGATGAGGTAAGTATGAAGGTAGATCAGAAGCTCTACAGAGGTATGATTGGATCCCTTATCTATCTGACTGCATCTAGAGCTGATATATTATTCAGCGTATGTTTATGTGCTAGATTCCAATCAGATCCTAGAGAATCTCACTTAACTGTTATTAAGAGAATTCTTAGGTATCTGAAAGGTACTACTAATCTGGGTCTGTGTTACAGAAGATCAAAAGAATTCAGACTAGTAGGTTATTCGGATGCTGACTTTGCTGGAGATAAAATTGAAAGAAAGAGCACCTATGGAAGCTGTTAGTTTTCGGGTGACAATCTTATCTCGTGGTACAGCAAGAAGCAAGCAACAATTGCACTTTCAACAACAGAAGCTGAGTATATATCTACTGCTGGATGTAGTTCTCAGATGACCTGGATGAAAAGTCAGCTAGAAGATTTTAATCTTTATGAAAGTAAGATTCCTATCTTTTGTGGCAATACCTCTGCAATTTGTCTTTCTAAAAATCCTATTTTACATTCTAAAGCAAAACACATAGAAATTAAATATCATTTTATAAGGGACTACATTCAGAAAGGAATTTTAAATTTAAACTTTGTAAAAACAGACCATCAATGGGCTGATATTTTTACCAAACCTCTTTCAGAAGATAAATTTAAATTCATTTTGAAAAATATTTTTATGGAATTATGTCCTGAATAAAATTGTATTTATATTCTGTGTTTGTCTTCAGAATGTTCTGAAATGAATGTTCTGATTAACAACTCTTAAGAAGTTAGAAGAGAAGTTACATCAGAAGCTATATATAAAGTTCTGAAATGTTCTAACGTTTCATTACAAGTATAGTTCAACAGTTCATTATATCAAACATCTGTCCTATGCAACCTTCAGGAGATGAACACGTGGTGTGTTTCTGAAAGGTCACGCGTGCTAAGCTATTGACGTCGTTCCTAGATAACTGCTATGATTTGCTCAAATCTCACGCTTTCCCCTCAATTTTCAATATCATTAAATGCTAGTAATGATTAGATTCTTTTTAATTAATTTTTTCTTAAATTCTTTTTACAGTTTCATTTTAAAAATTTTTTTCCTCAAGTTTTCATATAAATACCTTTGTAAAAACCCTTTCTCACTTTTTACCTTCTCTTTCAAAATTCAATCTTCTCTTTCATATAAATATCTTAGTGTCATTCTGATTCTTGTTTTTGTTTTGTTTTGTACCTCTGAATCTTTTTTATTAAAAAAAACTTTTTTACGCTCTTTAATTTTATATACTTTTTGATTATGACAAAAAGGGGGAGAAAATGAGTATTTTGATCTAATCTCTGATTAACATTTATGAGACTAAGTCTCAAACATTACTAATAAAATACAAAGATTTCTTTCTCTGTTTAAAGATTTTTGCAGGTATCACTAAACTCTTGAAGTTTAATCATCTGAACATTATCTTCAAAAGACTTGCTGAATAAATCCTAAAAGAAAAATCTCAAAGCTCTGATGAAAATTCTCAGGAAGTTTTTCTTATAGAAATATTTATTTCAGGGGGAGATTCTTATCTCTTATTCAATTTTATTTCAAAACCTGAAAATTTTTGTCATCATCAAAAAGGGGGAGATTGTTAGAACAAGATTGGTTCTGATCATATCTCAGAGTTTTGATGATAACAATAAAATTTATTTTATATAATTTATACTCTTATGAGCATACTTATTTGTTTCAAATAATGTTCTGACTGAAGTATTTTCCTAGATGAAAATCATTTTGACGTGCTGAGCTGAAAATAAATGAAGAAGTTCTATAATGAAAGAACTATTTGTTTTAGCGCAAGTTCTGATGTTGGCTCTGATAAGAAACTATTTTATGCATCTTCTAAAGCTTAGCAAGTTTCCATGTAAACTATGCTCAGAAGTATTCTGCAAGCAAGCACTGATAAGAAGTTATTTGCAAGCATACTCTGAAGCAAGTCGTGAAGCTAGTTCTGATAGAATAAAGAAGCTAACAAGTCTTGTCAAGTTTCAGGAAACATGCTCTGACAAGTGCCGTTTGTTCATTTAATGCAGAGACGGATACATGCACTCAAGTGTCTACGCTAGTTCATTGGAAAATGCAATACTGCAAGCAAACACGCAAACATTAATTGCTCCACACTTTTGAAGGCAGCAACGGTCGTTTTCTTCATGCTACAAATAGAAGATCATTTATTGCAAGCTAACAACCTAATGACGTGAAAATATTCTGCTGCTCACAAATTATTTTACAAACACTTTGTGCAAAACTAATCTTAGTGAAAAATCACAGTTTGTGATATAACTTTCTAAGAAGCAATTTGTTTCACTATCTGTAAAGATTTAATTCTTGTAATTGTTCCTTGAGAGACCAAGCTTGGTCAGATTTCTCAAGAAGGATAGGACTAGTTTGAGTCTTAGTGGTGTTAGTCACTTGTAAGTTTACTTGTGCTTTGAATTGTTAGTCACAACAATTTGGTTGTGTGATTGTAATCTGTTTGATTATAGTGAATTAAGTCCTTGTTGAGAAAGGTGAAATCACCTTGGTGGGTGGACTGGAGTAGTTTGAGTTCAAACGAACCAGTATAAAAATAACCGTGTCTTTCCATTATTGTTGAGCCTTTAAGAAAAAGAAAAAGAGAAACTTATTCAACCCCCCCCCCCCTTCTAAGTGTTTTCTCACCTTCAACTAGGAGTACCTATTCTTGATCAAATACCATTCACCTATTTAGAGGAAACTCCAAGACCTTAAGTTATTTCCAATGCCTTACATTTGAAGAATTCTGACATTGTAGCTAATTGGGAGACAAGAAGTGGGTTGGTGCTTTTTCCTAACCCTGACCAACTCATAGATGTGAATGCTGTCAAAATTTTCCTTACTCATAACCCTGTGCCTACATTTCTTGGAAACATTTTGCATACTCTTCACACTCGTACCATGAGGAAGAGAGGGGCTCTTATGTGTTGCATACCGTTGCTATCTAGGTGGTTTACTTTGCACCTTCCCCGACCAGTATTGAAGAATGAGCAAGGCTTGTGGTGGTCTTAAAGGTTGATGTCACTCTCTCATTCGGATACCCATTGGTGCTATCGATCTCAAGAGGACATTACTATCATTGATCATTGTGGGGAGTTCCCTAATGTTCCACTCTTGGGCATTAGGGGAGGTATTACTTATAACCCTTCTCTATCTCTACGACAATTTGGCTATGCACGGAGAGATGGTCCCCACGACACACTCATTCAAGGTATTGTTTTCGACTACGAAAATGATGTTCAAGGTTATTGTTGTACCACAAAATTTTCCATCTCAATTTCTCAAGAACTCTCTCACAAGATCTTCATTGATTCAAGACTGCAGAAGGTTTGATCAACTCAAGAAACCTCCTTATACACTGATGATTCAAAATTAGGGTTTGAGTTTATATAAGGAAAATTGGACTTTTAACGCTTCATATGGATTTCATGGATCATTTTGGACTCCCAATACTGCTCATGTCAAGTTTCAAGCTTTGGATCACATTTTTGCTCAGTCAATTGATCAGTTGACCTAAAATCAACTATATTGGGGAAAAAGACAATTGTGGTCAATTTACAATCAAACTTCATAATTTTTTATCCATATAAACATTTTGAACTCATATATGGAAATTGATCAAGTTTGGGTCACAATTCCTCAAGAAATTTGATCAGATCATTAAAAGGGCAAAATGGTCAAAATTAGGGTTTTGATTGAGAAGGTTCAATTTTTGACTTTTGACCAAGCACATGAATTATTGGTTTGAGACATGATATCAAGGATTCAAATTCATAATTTTTACCTAATGGGATGGCTTAAAACATTTCCTAAAGATCAATTGATTGATAGTTGAAATTCAGTCAACTGATGAAAAGTCAACTGATACACTGAATGATCAAACTTTGACTTTTTGATCAAAATCAAGTTTCAAAAATCATATTTCATAGACATGTCAAAATATGAAAATTTTTCATCAACAAATCAAAAATTCAAAATTATCTTTGAAAAGTCAAAATTCTAAGACTTAGAAATTTTTCTGTGTTGGAAAGTTAACCTTTTTTCATGACTTTGTGCCAAATTTTCACCATGATGCAAGATGATTCAATGAAAACTTTCAACATGAAAGTTGTAGATCTCAATGATATCTAAAACTTTGTAGGACAAGACAAGTTATAAGAATGCTTGGATTTCAAGTTATAAATTTATGAAGACATGTCCATGAAATTAAAACACTTAGTGAAATTTGGAGCATCTTAAGTCAGGATTTTAACCTAACTTCTTGGCCAAGTTTCACATAGTTTCAATTAGATATTGCAAAAGTGATTCAAATATGGATTGTAGATAATGTTAAAATATTTATATAAAGTCCAATAACTCCTTGAGATCATGTTTGGGCAAGGAGAATCAAAGAGATGAATTTAGGGTTCCATTCTTGTTTTACAAGGCAAATGTTTAAGATGAATATGAACCAAATCCATGCTAGGCTGCATAATATTTTCTTTGCAGGCCTCAAACTTGTTTTTCACTCCATAATTAATTATTTACACAATTTCTAGAGCCATAATCCAATCATTAGAGCTATTGTACAAAAGATTCATCCATTTTTGGAAGAAAGCAACATTGCCATTCTTGAAAAGTGTCTTTAATCACAAAGTCAACTTGAATTGAGCCTTTAACTTGTTCCTTCTGCACAAGCTTCCTCTACAAAGTCATAAGAGCACATTTAAAGTTTGTAACCACTCTAGATAGCATGGTACAAGCCTTGGGAAGATGTTTGTCATGTTTACTTCAAAAACAAGCAAATTTGCCACAACTTGAGGATTCAAATTATGAGTTGTTGTAACACTTGAAACCTATTGCCTATAAATACATGCACTATTTTCAAGATAAAAGAAGAAAATTCCAAGCCCTGAAACACCCTAAAACATTGAATCACCAAGAACACCTCAAAACTTGTCATTTCTGAGTTTTGAACCCAATCTTCAAATCTACTCGTGCGTTTCTTGGCCTTTTGGTTCCTAAAGCTTCTAAACATCATACATAAACAATCTCAACACTTGTTATCCAACTGTAACTCCATATTCACCAACCTCTATTTTCAAAAACATGGCATTGCATCTTGACTTCTCTAGAGCATTCCATCTATCCCCAGCACAAACTAATCATTGCATTAGCTTCCTTGAGGTTCACTGAAGGTAACCCAATCATTACAACACCTTGAAAGGTCCTCTAACTCATTTCACGATTTCTAGTTTTGAAGATAATTTTCTGAACTTTCAACTCTTCATATAAGCATTGTTAGGCTTCCATTTTCAAAGACAAAATGTAGACATCATTGCCCTGAAGCTAACCATGTCCATAGTTTTCATTTATATTGCCTGAGCTTAGAGAATTTTGAGATTGAAATTTCTGGAAATTTTAGAATTCAAATTAGGGATGTGGTACGGTGGCAGAACTGATTATTTAATACTGGTTTTACGTTGGTGTTTGCAAATGTTGCGGTAAGCAAGAGTCAACATCGACTTTTCTTTTATCCAAATTAAGGAAAGGGTGACAAGAACAGAAAAAGACCTTTTCGAGATTATTCCGAGTAAGGGGGGTAGATTATGGAAAGGTAAGGTGTTAGCACCCTTTCCATCTGTAGTTATCTACGGGCTCTTAGAGGTTTGCTCATTTTAAAATACCTTTTTGCTTTGTGTGTTTGAAAATGTTTGGAAAATATCTTAGTATGGTGAACTTTGTAATGTTTCTCGGGATAGTGGAGAAAGTATACAAAGTGTTTTGAAATTTTTTTTTTGAAAAGTAGTATTTGTGTAAGTGAAAAATGTTTTGAGCAAACTTCTAACAGTTATCTACTTTGTACTCGAAAAGCTAGTTCTTTCCCTCCTATCCTTTAGACAGCGCTATCCTACTATTAGTGAGTAGGTATCCCTATCTGTTGTACCCCAATTTTTTCCCCTAAGATTCTTGCATCATACCATATTGTTTCAATCACAACAAGATCACATTAGGGTTTTTGGTTCTTCTCCCTATCTTTAGCCTTGCTCTTTTGAGGAGTTACCAAGCACCTTGACTTTTTTTCTTTTGTGATCATGGATATTTTTCTTTGATTTTCTCTCTAATTAATAAAATACAATGTTGGTTTGTCTTACTTGTTAATAATGTAGGTAAAGGCAATGAGGTTTAGCAAGTTGCTCCATGGGTTCATGAGTTTATTTCCATGCCCTAGTCAATAGTTTGAGAAATTCAAACTCCACTATTGAAGTGGTTTTGGTGGCCATGAGTTATCATAATCATCCTCAACAACTTATATTCACAAAGGAAGAATATTGGCACAAAAAGTTTGTTCAAACTTGTCAAAGTTCCTCAAAGCATTTTCTTGATCTAGGAGCTAGGGTTTTGAACATCAAAGGAGCATATCTTGCTCATATTTTGGTATTTTTGAGTGATTCCAAAAAAATCCTTCTCTTAAAAGAGTTACCAACAAATCACTTCAAAAGTTCCAAGGAGTTTTCATATGGAAGAAACTTGGTGAAGAAGAAAGATTACAAGTCACTCAGATGAATCCCCAATTTTCCATATGTGACTTCAAATAGTCATAACTTGGTCAATTTTTATGACCTTGAGCCCATTATTTTTTCATTATGATCTTAAGGACGTGTACTTCATGCCTTCTTTTATGCACAAAGTGAGGAAATGGATGGAAGTTTCCTTAAGAATGCAAAAGATTATAGGTCATTTCATGATTTTTGGCCAACTTTAACAAGTCATAACTTTCTCAATTTTTGGAGATTTTGAGTGGTTCAAATTGAAAAATGTCATTCAAGAGATCTACTTCATTCTATCATTTTTGGTCAAGAGGAAATTCCAAGTGGAAGGCCATGTTTGGTTATAAAAGATTATAGGTCATTTTTAAAGAAGAATTTGAAATATTTCTAAGTATGGAAAGTCAACTCTTTTTCTTCAACTTTGACTCCATGTAACTTTCAGCTCAAGCATCCATTTGATTCCATTCTTTTTCCATTGCAAATCTTGTAACCTCATCTTTCCAAAGCATCAAGAATTATGCCCTAAGACCCCTTGAGGTGGAAATGCCATGGATTTAAATTGGGTAGTTTGAAACTGAATTTTTCACAAAGTCAGGATTTTGAAATCTTTGTTTTGGATTCTAATCACAAAATTTCCACACGTTTTTGTTTCTAATCATGTTTAGCAACTTGCCAGAAGTGATTAGCATCATGAAACACACGATTTGGCTGAGTTTTGATCAAGTTTGAGTCACACTTTCTTCATGATGCAAACCCATACGAATTCCCTCCAAAATGCATCATTTGCTATTCCTTTTGATCCCATTTGCTTCCCTATAAATAGAGGGTCATTCCCCATTCAATTTCCAAATCTTAGATAGCCATAATCACCCTGCCAAACTTGCTTCACAACCCAGAATTCAACAACTTAGAAATCTATTCTCCAGCCTTTTTCAATCCATTTTTTCTCTCAATTCACCTTCCTTGATCTTCCCTGAAGCTAAACATATAATTACATTCAAGAATCGTGCCCTATACTGTTCCATAGAAGTCCAGTTTCAGAGCTCTGCAACTCAACTTCAATAGGTAGATTTCTTCATGAATTCTTCAAAACTCTGATATCATTGTGTTGCTCTCATTTCTCTGGTTCTAGTTGCAACACTTACATTTCACTGGAAGCACATTTTGACCGTGAATTTTCAAATCCCTTTTCAAAACTTTCTTTCCAAATTGTTTGAGCTACAGTTTATATAAATTTGACGCGAGGGTGTGGTTGTTTTCGTCTTGAAGAGACGAAGCAATTGACATAGGTCTGAGCTTCTGATTTTACAGTTTGAGAGACCTGCAAATCACGTTGTTTGGAGGTTGAAGATGACCTACGTGTCATCTTCCAACCAATGATGGCGTGCCATTTGTGTTTTTCAAAAATCTGATTTATTATTGATTCTATACATTATTCATTAAAGACCATGATATGCACAGCGTGCCAGATCCCTTGGATTTGATTACTAACATGTTTTGACTCTCATCCAATGGTCCACATATTTTACTTTTATTTTCTTTTTCTGATTTTTATATTTTAATTGTTTTAAATTTCAAAAAATCATAGAAAATTCATTTTTAGTCCAAAAAATCTGAAAAAATTATGAAAAATATTTTTGATTATTCTCTTTCTGATTTTTATTTTTTCACAATTTAATTTTGTGTTTTGGTATTTTTTTAATAAATTTTATACTTATTTGATTTGTTTAAAATGTTTAAAAATACTTTTATACATTTTTAAATTCTAAAAAAATTATGGAATGATCCAATGACATTGTAACAAATATTGATGACCTTATTTTATTTTTGTTTCCGACTTTACCATTTTTTTACTATTTTGTTTATTTTAACCATTTATTTTAATATTTAAAAATAGTTTCTGACTTTTAAAAATTACCAAAATTTTTATAAAATTACTTGGCCTCTTTTCTGATGTTCTATGGTCTTATTTTTCATTTCTTGATTAATTTGAATATAATTGATATTTTTCTCAATATTTTCCATTTTTTAAAAACATTTTTAAACCTTTTAATGTATATATTAATTATATTATTATTTTGTGATTATTTTCTGGATGTCTTGGGTTAATTTTTTTGATCATGACTTTATTAACATCATTGGATCTATGGTGTTGAGTTTAACTCCATAAAAAATGGATGAATGATTTTAATAATAGTTTGATTAAATATTAATTCAAATGTGGTTTCTCTTTTTACCCTAATTCCTCTTCATCTCATCCCCTTCTCATTGCACTAAATGTTGTTGGAGCATGATCTCTATATCATGTCTCAAAACAAATGGTGCATAGATTGCTATTGTCCGGCCTCAAAATAGGTGCGACTTCTATATAAGTCTACTTACGATTGCTTAACATAGCGCTAAATTTTGTCCCGATTCGAATAAATGATCATTCGTGGCCCAAACTTATGATTGCAAGCCCAAGTATGTTAATTTGATCTCTTTGATCCAATAAACTTGAGATTCATTGTGTGGAGGCTTTGGTTCTACCAATCCTCTAATAGATCTACAACACTTTTGGTCAACGCGGATCACTTAAACATCGTTGATCATTAAATGGTACTTATGAGAATTCCAAATGGATGATATACTTGACAAAAAGCAAATGCAACTTGTTGTGTGGAGGCTTTGGTTCTACCAATCCTCTAATGAGTTCCAAATGCAAGTTTCAAGATGATCATCCAACTAACCACTAATTATTGACTTGTTTTATCTTATGCTTTTATTCTTTTTATGCTTTATGTACTATTTTTTATAGCATTTTTCATTTCATGCCATTTTCCTCTTTGCTCATTTGAGAATTTATCTTCTTGCCATTTTTATTTTGCTCACCTGAGTTTTTCTTTTTCTTTTCCTAAGATACTTAATAATCAACATAAACCCTAAAAAACTCTTAATGGTACTTAGACTATTTGGTTACTATCCTTGGCATTATGGAGCATGAGACTTTTTCTTGGACTTAGGATTAGAAACCTTGGCCTATCTTGGAGACCTTGTGATCCTGTCTGATTATTTTGTTTGGAGCTCTTGAGGTTTACCTCAAGACATTGGGTTGCTTGTTTGTTTTTGTGTGCAGGTTTTTGTGATTACATCCTCTGTTTGTAATCTGGAATTCACCCGTATACAGCCGTTACTCTGCCCAATTTTTTTGAAGACTTAACACATTTGAAGAGGTCTAATATCTTTGCTTGCTTGGTTTCAATCCAAAGAATGGGAATTCTATCTTGGCTCATAATGTCAAGTTCTGGCTTCTTGTTAGTTAGATGATTCTTATCCTTAGCTTTTACCTTATGCTTTAGGATAGCCTCTTCTTCTCCTCCCATCTTCTTTAATTTCAAAAATCTTCTCCCTCCTTTTGAAAACTCTTCTTGTTTTGAAACATAAACCACTTTCATAATAAAATTGGACTTAGGTCCATGCATTTTCAAAAAAATTTCATAAATAAACTCCAATCAATTTAATAATACCTTGACATTTTTTGTAAGAAAACTAAAAGTCAATTAATCTCATTTCAAACCATTTTTGCCACTTTGGTTTTTATCTTTAAACTTTTCTCAAAAGGTTAGACTCTTGTCAATCCTTGTAGTGATGTAAACAACTATACTTCTATAATATGTAGTGAAGAGAGATATTTTCCACTTGGGTGTTGAGTGAGACATTGTTAATTTTAAAATCCAAGTCATATCCTCCACTTTAAGATGATGAAAATTCTCCTTTCTCATGATTGTGGGTAGTAAGTATGTTTTCCACACGGACAATGACAATGATGTCTTATCTCTTAAAATCAACCAACACACTTGTGTTTTAAACTTTTAAAAGAGGAACTACGTGTACCCTGATCCCCTATTGCATAAAAGGTGGTACGTAGGCACTAAAGGTTCACAACTGCGACGGGTGCAAAAATCATAAAAAATATATTTCTTTTCTCACCTCCACCATCCATTTTATATATAATACATTTTTATAGCCAAAATATATAGATTTTTACAAAGAGGTTCCTTCGGAGTACCGTAGATGTTTAGGGTGCTAATACCTTCCTTTTGCATAACTAACCCCCTTACCTTGAATCTTTCCCCCTTTTTTGGGTTATTCGCTCTTTTTCCATTCCTTTGGAAACAATAAAGCGCGGTGGCGATTTTGATTTTGATTTGTATAAAGTCTATTCAATCCAATGGCTTAGTCTTGAACATTTCTACTGCTACACTATCGTTGGATGTATAAGGGACATTCGAAGGGACTTTGATCACTTTGAACCGAGGCAACGTCCAAAGGGTCATCAAGGGACTTGTGATCTTTCAAACTAGAGGACAACTACTAAAACTTCTAACGTTTCAAGAATTGTAACCGTTTTCCGAAGGCAACCTAAGTGGGATACTCTAGAGGTGCATATGTGCAATTGTGTTTAGTTCAAATATTTAACTTATGTTAAGGTTGCTAATCGTTTAATTATTAAGATCTTGTCATGTATTCCTATTAACATACATCTAACAGTTAATATATGTAAAGGAATTTAAATGCGGAAATTAAATCTATGCTATTACAAGGCTTTGTGAGAGGTACATTGGAGAAATGCGGAAGATAAAGTTATAGTTACTATTACATACCATGAGCAAGTACATTAATAATAAAAATGTGAAATTAAATAAACGCGCGTGAAATTGAAAATAATGTCTAAATACATCCTAAGAAATAAAAATCCTTTTGTTTGTTTCTGATTTTTTTTATTTAAGAAAATAATTAAAATTAAATTAAATCCTAAATTCTAATTCATTTTAAATTAAGAAAATAGTTAAAATTTAATTAATTTACTTACAAAATGAGTTTAACAATAAAAAAAACCTAAAACTAATATTTTTGTGATTTTGATTATTTGTGTGATTAAATAAATAAAGAAAAACAAAATAATGAAAAAGAGAAATTAAAACAATACAAAAAAATAAATGGGCCTAAGTATGTAAAAGATACAAGGGGGGTGCTGATTGGAATTTAAGCTGGGCCCAGATTGTGAAGCCCATGTTGCTTTATGATCTGATGAGATGAGTCCATGAGGGTGCATGGTGAGCTTGCATACTAGATGCGTCCATCTTGATCAGATGTAGATCTGATGGCAAGGGTTTGATTGAGTATGGTGAACCCCAGGCAGCATAGCACATGGAATCTGCATGAAACAAATTAGAAAATATAAAATGTTGGACCTGGGATTCTAACCCAAGTCCTCTCCCTCACACACAAGCGCCTTTACCAGCTGAGCCACCTGTTCATTCGTGCATAATATAAAATACAAAAAAAACGTCAATATTTGAGAATTTAAAAAATCACGTGCAGTTTGAATAGGCTAATGGAAGTGAGACAAGTTTGCGCCAGAGTCAGCCCACCGGAGTCAATTCTCTGGTCACCTTCTCCGGTGGGCTGGAAAATTAACCTGCCAAAACAATGAGATTTAAAGATCCAAATTGATCCTACCCCCTTTAATTTTTCCTCCTTGTTTAAAAAATGAGGTCCTTTTGACTGAAAACCCATGGTTATTGAGATACGATAAAGAAACTTAGATCATGTTCTAAAATGGCACGATCCTATTATGGCCCTTATCCTTGCATGTTCTACGTTGGATCTGTCCTATAGATCAACCTGATCATGAAGCAAGCATGGAAAAGTATTAATAAATCATGAAATTACAAATATAAATTCCAGAAAATTACCAACAATAAGGGTTTCGATTAGTGGATTCTGGGCCTAAAATTGCTTTAATAATGGTTGGGTTGAGTTCCTGGAATTCTCAGGAAGGTGTTTGAACCTTTTGTTTAGACAGATGATGGTTGGAATTGGAGATGCGAATTTTTCAACATTGACAATTTTTGGCAGAATTTGTAGAACTCTCTCTACGTTGTGTAGGCGTGTTGAAATGCTTGCTAATGTCTTGTTTATATAGAGAGGAATGAGGAGATAAGATATAATAGGATTAAACATCCTTGATTATGTGTTTGAAATCCATGAATGAAAATTTGTAACTCTGGCCAAATACATGGAATCTTGTCCTTTTTTGAAATTTGAATGTATGTGGACATCAACGGCTTTCAAATGCCTCCAGTTATTTCCCTTCGATTGGACTTCTTGTATAGCCTTCAAATGGGTATTTTGAATGGACCATTTGTGTACCCTTTGAATGGGCCTTTGGTTGTCTCTTTCGAATGGACTTTTTGAGTACCCTTCGACTGGCTCATGTTCTCATTACTGGGGCTTCTTCGTTTGAACACCTATTCAGCTAGACCAAATGAAAACTCTTTCCTGGCCAATTGAAGCTTCTTTTGGCACGAATGTGCTTGTGCACGTTGGTTTGAAACTGGAAGTATGTTGGATTTTGGTCCAGTAGGCCTCTTTGAATATTTTTCTTTCGTTTTGGCTAGCAATATGTGTATCCTTCATTTTGAACCAATGTGTGTGCTCTTTTGAAGGGACCCCATGCATCACTTGTATGCATCACTTGTCATTCCTTCGAATGGTCCAACAAAGTAAGTCCTTCGAATGGACCACCCACATATTCCCCATTAAATCCATCAATACATGTCTTTCGAATGGGGTAAATATATGTCCTTCATATGGACCATGCGCCTGTCCTTCGAATGCGCCAGTTGTGTACCTTCTGAAAAGGGCATCCGAGTACGTCATAGTGCAGAAACTATATATGCTGAAGGGTCTTGGCATTGAGAGCAAACACATAAGACGTCTTTTCCTTAGGCTTTGAAGGCAGTTATAGAAGAAGTCTTTGCCTTGTGCATCCAACGCAAGCATGGAGAGACTTTTGGCATAGTGAATCGAAGGCATGTTGGTGGGTCTTTGCCTTGTGAAACCAAGGCAAGCATGAAGAGGCATACATGTGCTGGTGGCAAGATGAGAGGACTTTTTCCCAGTGGATCAAAGGCAAACATGAAGAGGCATTGCTTAATCGAAGCTAGATATCCGTTGCTTTGTGAATCGAAGGCCAGTTAAAAGGGGCCTTTTGCCTTGTGGATCGAAGGAAAGTCTGAAGAAGTTTTTGCCATTGTGAATCCAAGGAAAGCATGAAGAAGCCTTTTACCCTGTCGATCGAAGGCAAGTTATAGGGGCCTTGGTCTTGTGCACTGAAGGCACACACAAAATAAGTCATTTCCTTGTGGATCAAAGCACACATGAAAGAAGATTTTTTTTGCCTTAGGAATCAAAGGCAAGCACGAAGATGGGTCTTTGCCTTATGCGCTAAAGGAAAGTTGAAGGGAAGGCACTGCTGGAATGATACTTGTGGACCCAAAGTTTGATCGAAGGGTGCAAAATACCCAATCAAAGCTTACTAATCAAAGCATGATCTAAGAGTGCCAAATTCCCAATCAAAGTACCTTGTTCATATGCCAATCGAAAGACACTTGATTATCTTCAAAAAAAAATTATATTTTCTCTAAGCAAGTGTTTGTAACCACCCATGTAAGAGACAATCTTGGAAAACATGAGAGGGAAAATTTTGGGGTACAACAACTGCCCCTGTTCAATCTTCTTAAACCTAGGGATTTAGATTGGCCTGTCTACCTTTCGTGATCTGAAGGTGGAAGATGATTGAACACTAGAGTGCCCAAAAATTTGCACTCTCATGTAATAACACTATTAGTTAAAGATGACAGGAATGGGCTTACAGATGGCATTTAGAGAAGATGATAGAGAGTTGTCGGAGATGGGCTTAAAGATGCCATCCAAAATAGATGTTGATTTCAAACATGGTCCCTTTGGGGGTTCCTGTTTCTGCTGTCTAAGGAGGAGTCTGTTGGGGAATATGGATTTCTGTTGTTCTCCTGCTTGAGGAAAATGTTGTGGGGAATAGAGTCTAGGAACTTCAATTGTCCAAGGCTCTACTGAGGAGTTATCTCTAGAGAGATGACAGTTTGTTGTATTCTTGTTGAAGTCTAGGCTTCCAGTAATTTGATGGGGATGATGGAATTAATCGTTATTTGGAAATGTATTAGAAAGACATGTGTAAGGCTGTTTCAGGATGAATCCGTGTTAGCCTACATCCAAAGATATATGAGAAGGAGCCTGTGTAAGATTGCTTTGTCTGGTCATGTAGATAGTTTTCCTGTCTGGTTTCAGGTGTTGATCTACAATCAGCTGCTCACAGATAGTTGTCATGTATGGTTTCAGGTATTAATCTGGAATTTGCTTTCATTGGTCTTTTAAGATAGTTGTCATGTCTGGCTTTAGGTATTAATCTCTGACCTAAGAGAAAGAAAGATAGTTTTCCCGTCTTGTTTCAGGTGTTAATCTTCAATCTGCTCATGTAGATAGTTTTCCTGACTTGTTACATGTATTAATCTTCAATCTCTTTATGTTGATAGTTCTCCTAGCTTGTTACAGGTAATAATCCACAGTCGATTGTCCACAGATAGTTCTCCTGGCTTGTTACAGGTATTAATCTGGAACTTCTTTTGCTGGTCACATATATAGTTTTCCTGTCTGGCTTCGGGCATTAATCAGTGGCCTGCTGTATTTGTTGGTAAACCCGTCTTGTTTCGGGAGTTCATACTACTTGGTCATGCATATAGTTTCCCTGTCTGGTTTCGGGAATTAATATTTGACCTGCTGTAAAAGTTGATAGTGTTTTCCTGTCTGCTAATTTTAACCTGAAAAGGTAAAATCAGTTTCATGCAATGTCATGATGTATGAATTTCATGATGCTCCCAAAATAAATGAGATATTGATATATGTGTTTGTATGCACATGCCATGATGTATGAACATGTAATGCTGTTTCGCAGTATCTTTATCTGGGAAAATAAATCTCCGACTACTGCTGAAGAGTACCGGGAAGCTGAATCCCGGACTGCAGTTGGTTAGTGAAGAAAGTAATTCTTCAATTTCCGCTGGAGATAATGAATGGAGATAGTTTTTTTGGCGATTCCCTTTCTCTGTCGAGGATCATCGACTTCTATTTGAGAATGGTTTTTCCGAGAGGAAGAGTTCTGTTGGAAGATTTCACCAATTTAGAGAAATAAACTCTATTGGAGGATGAAATTCCATAGCTAGAGAAATAAACTTTACTGGGGATAAAGCTTTATAAACTACTTGAGATTTATAAAACTCTGTTGCGGAAGGTGAACTCCATAAACTGCTTGGGGATTTTGTTGAAACCCTGTAGGGAAATCTTAAGAAGCTTAGCGACTTCACTGGGGGATTTTGGAGTAGTAATTTGATATTCTTGCTCTTCTAGGGATATGAGAACAACTGATATCAACAGGTTACATGCTTAGAATATGGCAGTGACCTTGTAGTAGAATGCCCCTACCTCTGTACCTATTGGAGAAAGTATCTACCCGGGAAAACATCTGCAGGGATCTTGTGGATGGCCCTTAGATATTGTCCTGTTTATTAAAGTCATTAACAATTGTCTTTCTGTTTTTTATTCGTGTATTTGTAAGCAGTAATCACATTCAAATGCATATGTTTAAGAATAATCACTGGACGTTTTCGCACACAAAATAGAAAAATTAAAAATAAAAGTTTTACACTTTCAACGAGATGTTTTTGTATTAACTTGAGTAAGTGTTTTTGTACAAGGAGACAAAAATCCTAGTAAGAGAATGTCGTCGTAAGGATACAAAAATAGTATACAAATAAAAACAGCTATGTAATAATCCCATTGGGTTCCCATTCTGCTATTTCCTTTATGTATTTGAACGTCTCATCCCTTTCGCTGCTTATCCGAAGCTGATTGGATTGATTAGTACCGCTTGAGCTCGATAGTTGATATTGAAGATTAGATGTAAGGTGATCCAACGTGACATAGTTATACGTTTTAAATCCCTAACTTTTTCCTGGACCGCCCTTTTGGGTTTTCAGTCCACCGAGATACCCTTTTTTTGCCCAAGCCTCCTTTTCAGGTTTTCGACTTGCCGGGTGTACAATTTTTTTTATGTATATCCCTAATTTTTGCCTGAACCCTTTTGGTTCGCCGGGATGCCCTTATATTTGCCTAGGATAGTCGACCTAGCGGGTCTTTGTTTATGCGCAGTATCTTTTAACTATGTCCGCATTTATAGGATGCAGAAGGTCGTCACTGTCCATAGTGGTTAGGATCATGGCTTCACCAGAAAATATGTTCTTGATTACAAATGACCCTTCATATGTGGGGGTCCATTTTCTCCTGGGATCACCTTGTGGCAGTATAATATGCTTGATTACCAGATCACCGGCCCGATATTCCTGACGTCTGACCTTTTTGTTAAACGCTTTGATCATACTTTTTTGGTAAATTTGACCGTGACAAACAACCGCGAGCCTCTTCTCATCAATCAAGTTTAATTGATCAAGTCGAGTCTGGATCCATTCGTCTTCACTCATCCCTGCATCCTTCATGATTCTCAGGGAAGGAATCTGGACTCCAATGGGCAGGACAACTTCCATAATGTATACTAAAGAGAAAGGGGTTGCCCCTGTTGATGTGCGTATTGTGGTGCGGTAACCATGAAGAGAAAATGGTAACATCTCATACCAATCTTTATATTTCACAGTCATCTTCTGTATGATTCTCTTGATGTTTTTGTTAGCAGCTTCTACAACTCCATTAATCTTCGGTCGGTAGGGAGAAGAATTATGATGTTGGATCCTGAATTGCATGCAGATCTCGGTGATCATAGTGTTGTTGAGATTGGTACCGTTATTTGTAATGATTCTTTCTAGAATACCGTACTGACAGATAATGTTATGTATGATAAATCGGGCCACAACGTTCTTGGTAACAGAAGCAAATGAAGCTGCCTCGACCCACTTCGTGAAGTAATCAATGGCAACCAGGATGAAGTGGTGCCCATTAGATGCCATCAGTTTAATCTCTCTAATCATGTCGATGCCCCACATTGCGAATGGCCAATGAGCAGTCAATACGTTCAGAGGAACCGGAGGTACATGTACCTTGTCAGCATAGATTTGACATTTGTGACAAGTCTGCGAATGCTAATAACAATTGCCTCCATGGTGGACCAGTAGTATCCTCCCCGTAGGATCTTTTTAGCCATTGAGTGCCCACTAGAGTGGGTGCCAAAGGCACCTTCGTGTAAGTCATCCATAATCTTTTCTACCTCACTCTTGTCTACACACCAAAGCAAGGTAGAATCATGATTGCGCTTGTAGAGGATCCCGTTACT
The DNA here is from genome assembly GCA_948472305.1 of Vicia faba. Taxonomy (NCBI): domain Eukaryota; kingdom Viridiplantae; phylum Streptophyta; class Magnoliopsida; order Fabales; family Fabaceae; genus Vicia; species Vicia faba. The sequence goes on from OX451741.1 coordinate 1,108,719,052, forward strand.
GAGAAAGAACTTGGAAGAGAACCTTCTTAAGAACTTCTTATCATTGAATGAAGCTCCCTCAAGATACTCTTGGAGTTCAAGATATCTTTTGATTTCATGGAACTAAAGCTTGTCTACTACTTCTTCAATACCAATCTCGTGACAGTATGCTGGCTTATCCATCCTTTCAATAGTGATCTGAGGAGCTTCATTATCCCACCTGACCTCGAACATGGATGACATAGTAGCTAGCGCGTCCACTAGTTGATTTTCCTCTCGTGGAAAATGTTCAAAGGTAATTTCTTCAAAGTATGGGATTAGTGTCAACACATGTTCTTTATACGGGATGAGATTAAGCTGCTTCGTGTCCCATTCTCCTTTGATCTGGCTGATTACCAAAGCCGAGTCTCCAAACACACTTAAGAACTTGATCCTTAAATTGATTACAGCTTTGAGACCCATGATACATGCTTCATACTCCACCATATTGTTGGTACAGTTGAAACATAGCCTGGCCATGAAAGGAGTATGACAACCTTCAGGAGATATGATCACGGCGCCGATGCCATTTCCAAGAGCGTTAGAAGCTCCGTCAAAAACCATGGTCCATAGGGATCCTTTTGAGGTCCTTCATCCGGTCCAGGTTCTTCACAATCAGTTACTAACATGATGTTCTCATCCGGGAATTCAAAATTCATGGATTGGTAGTGATCCACAGCTTGATGAGCCAAATGATCAGCTAATACACTTCCCTTAATTGCTTTCTGGGTTGTGTACTGAATGTCGCATTCGATCAGGATCATTTTCCTTCTTATTATTCTTCCGGAGAGAGCGGGCTTCTCAAAGATGTACTTGATAGGATCCATTTTAGATATGAACAAGGTAGTGTGAGTTAACATATATTGTCTTAGTCGGCGAGCAGCCCATGCCAAAGCACAACAAGTTTTCTCGAGCAGTGAGTATCTTGTTTCACAGTCGGTAAACTTTTTGCTAATGTAGTATATTGCATGCTCTTTTCGACCAGACTCGTCATGATGCCCCAGCACACACCCCATTGAATTATCTAATAATGTTAAGTACATTATCAAAGGTCTTCCTTCAACCGGAGGCATCGAAATTGGAGGCTCTTAGAGATATTCCTTGATTTTTTCAAAGGCGTACTAGAAGTCGTCATTCCACTTCACTGCTTGATATTTCTTCATTAATTTGAAGATTGGCTCACAAGTAGCGGTCAGGTGTGAAATGAACCTGGAAATATAGTTTAGGCGTCCCAAGAATCCCCTAACTTCCTTATCAGTGCGAGGAGTAAGAATTTCTTGTATAGCTTTGACCTTTGTATGGTCTACCTCAATACCTTTGCTGCTGACAAAGAAACCTAAAAGCTTACCTGGTCTTACTCCGAAGGTGCACTTATTTGGATTCAGCCTCTGTTTGTATTACTTCAGCCTGTCAAATAGTTTCAGTAGGTGATCAAGGTGTTCCTCTTCAGTCTGAGACATGGCTATCATGTCATCAACGTAGACCTCTATCTCGTGATGGATCATATCATGAAACAAAGATACAATGACGCGCTGATAGGTTTCCCCGACGTTCTTTAGCCCAAATGGCATAACTTTGTAACAGAAAGTGCCCCACTGTGTAACAAAGGTCGTCTTCTCCATGTCCTTAGGTGCCATTTTGATCTGATTGTATCCATAAAAACCATCCATGAAGGAAAATACATTATATTGTGCGGTGTTGTCAACCAAAACATCAATATGGGGAAGCGGAAAGTCATCCTTGGGGATTTCCCTATTCAGGTCTCTATAGTCTACACACATACGTACCTTACCATCCTTCTTAGGTATTGGAACAACATTAGCGACCCATTGTGGATAAGACATGACAACTAAGAAACTGTCATTAAACTGTTTCATGACTTCAACCTTGATCTTTTCTGACATATCCGGCCACATACGATGCACCTTCTGTTTCACCAGAGGGAATTCTTCTTTTGTAGGTAGGCGATGAACCACAATATCAGTGTCAAGTCCCGACATGTCTTCTTATGACCAGGCAAAGATCTCAACATAATCATGCAACATCTGAACTAACCGCTGCTTGACACTGGGCTCCAAGTTAGCACCTACCTTGACTTCTTTTCTGTCCTTTTCTAGTACCCAAGTTCACTGTCTCAACTGGCTCCTCATGAGGTTGTATTGCCCTTTCTTCCTGTTGTAACAGTCTGGCCAGCTCTCCTGGTGCCTCACATTTTTCCTTACCTTCGTCCCCGGCTTGGTTGATCGGATTTTCAAAGTCATGATGAGCAATAGCAGAATCGTTATCAATGGGATCTAGAGTGGATGTGGATATGCAGTTTGATACGTGAGTGTGTGTAAGAGCATAGCTGTATATTTTTGATAAAGTAAAGAGGCGGAAAAAGAAAAACAAAGAGTGTAAAATTTGTATGTGAAACATACAATGTTTTATTGATGACATATGAAAATTAAATGATGACCCTCACAAATGGACCATTGTACCTCTGGTAAGACACAAGGTTTTAATGTTTCAATTGTTCAAATATTACATTTCTTTTAAACAAAAAGACAAATTACTCTTGAATAAAAGTAATAGGCACAAAGTATTTATCCTCCCAATTTCTAAGTCCACCGCTGATGGTTGGGAAGATCCACTTGTCCAAGTCATAATCAATATGGATGTCTTCTAAGGCATTAACTCCATGGTTGCTGATCCGTAAAAGTGGTCCCCCAGAGCGAGCACGACGAATAGTTCTCTGGGCTCTTGAAGTAAAACCCAAACCAAATTTGTCAGATTTGTAGGGAATATCCAGAAGTTGGCCCCAAATTGTACACCCACCTTATTCAACTACTTCTTTGGCATCTTTCAGAGAAGCCATCTTCAGCAGAGGCCTAGTAGTTTTAGGAACACTGACAATGGTCTCGGTTGCAGCAACGGTCTGTGGAACCTCCTCAAAGTTCTGACAGGGAGTCTCAATGAACTCGCCATCCATTTCGACATACCTGAAAGAGTTCAGGTTGCTCACCGTGTACTCCTCCTCCCCATGAACTATGCTAATCTTCCCATTGACTGGATATTTTAGCATCTGATGTAGGGTGGAAGTCACAACACCAGCCCTATGGATCCATGGTCGACCCAATAAACAGGAGTAAGATGGGCGGATGTCCATCACATAGAAATTGGAATTAAAATTTTGAGTACCCACTTTGATAGGGATGTCCACCTCCCCATGCACCATTCTTTTAGAACCGTTGAAGACTCTTACCACAATGTTACTGGGTTTCAGAGTCAATCCTTCACAATCTAATATGTCAAGGGCTTTCTTGGGCAGAACATTCAACGATGAACAAGTATCCACTAGAACATGGGCCAAAGTAGTGCCCCTGCACTTGATAGAGACATGCAGAGCATCATTATGTTTCCTTCCCTTGGGAGTTAGGTCTGCATCAGAGAATCCCAGGCCATTGTCAGCTGTCAAACTAGCCACACAATTCTCAAATTGATCAGTGGAGGTCTCTTGAGGCATGTGGGCAGACTTCAGGAATTTTACTAAAGCCTTGGCATGGGCCTCAGAGCACAATAACAGGGTCATCCTTGAGACTTTGGAAGGGGTCTTCCCTAGTTGTTCAACCATATTATAGTCACTTTTCTTGATTATTTTCAATATCTCTTCCATATCCTTTTTAGAAGCCTCGGGGTTGGTGTGATCGGTGGGAATAGAACTGACTGTTTTGGAATGCTGGTTTGCGTTTGCGTTTGTTTTTGCAAAATGTCGCGGTAAGCAAGAGTCACCACCATCTTTTATTTTATCCAACAAGGAAAGGACAAAAGCACAAAAAAATTCCTTTTCGATATGTTTCTCGGGTTCGGGAGGTAGATTATAGAAAGGGAAGGTGTTAGCACCCTTTCTATCCGTGGTTATCCACGGGCTCTTAAGTACTTGCTCACTATGTTTTCAAAAGTTTGCTTTTCTTTATGTTTGTGGGTTTGAAAAGAGTTTTTTGTTTGAAAGAGAGTGTAAGTGCGAAAAGTTTTGTTTTGTTTTAAAAGGAGCAAGTACTTAAGAACCTCTACCTACTCAAAAAGGAATTAAACTGTGCAAATGTCCTTTAGACAGTGCTATCCCACTATTGAGGAGTAGGTAGCATCGGCGTTGGAGTTTTCGGGTCAATTCGATTTAAGGGACGTGTGGTCACTAAAGCAATGTTAGGATGCTTTAGCGGTAACCCTAATGTCTTAGATCATTTTTATCGAGGCAACCATTTTGAGGCAACTTTGATCTTTGGACAGGAGGGCGACCTCTAAGACTTCCTATACTCAATGACCACGTTCGAGGCAACCAAGTGAGGCGTACCCTAAGAGTGGCATGTGCGAGTGTGTCAATTTTCAGTTTATATTATCTTTGTACATGTTATGGTGAGCTACGGTTGATTTAAAGGTTAATCTTGTCATATAATCCTAGTTAGCATACATCTAAAAAGTTAATATATGTATAGGAATTTAAAGTGCGGGAATTGTAAATCCTACGCTATTACAAGGCTTCGGGGAGGGGGATTATTTACATGTCCAAAATTGGGGGAATAAAGCAGTAAAGTGTAAAAGTCTTAGTTAAGCTATTACAAACCAGTAGGCAGTTACAATAAAATAAACGCGCGCGAATCTGAGAATAACCTCTAAAAATCCTAAGAATAAAATCTTTTTGTTGTTTTATTTTATTTTGGGAAAATGATCTAAATCTACTTAATTTTAGTTTTTGAGAAAATAATCTAAATCTACTTAATTTTAGTTTTGGAAAAATGTTAAGATAATTAAATGATTAATTAACAAAGTTAATTTAATAGAAAAAAAACTAGCCTAATGTTTTTGTGTTTTTGATTTTATGTTGATTAAAAAAAGAAATAAAATGGTCAAAACAAAAATGAAATCGAAGGAACAGGCAGTAAATACAAAAAAGTATAATTCTGGAGGCCTGGGTCGAAAGAGGTGTGGGCTGTCTTTCGACCCAGTGAAGAGGCTTGATCGAAGGTGCCTGAGGGGCTGCACTCTGGGGGTGTTTGATCTGGATATGTCATCCTTTGATCTGGGATTCTGCAAGGAAGTTTGTTAGAAATTGAAAATACAAGGCCTGTGATATTGGATCCTAGTCCCTTCGATTGAGCGAATTCCCTTTCACCCCTGAGCTGCTTGCTCATTCAAAAGGCATGACTCCTGCTTTTGGCCCTGCAAATTAGTCAATTCGGAACTAAACAACATAGAGAAACCTCTCATTCGAAATCAATTCCTGAAACCAGATCTGGGTTGGTTTCGATTTGTCACAGCCAAGATCATGGATTTCAAATGTAACCTGCTTTGAAAGAAACTTTATCCATGGGGGGTTCACACGTATGAACACTGCAGCTTATACACACTTTGTTAAATCGCTCACAAGTAATAACAAAAAAAACTATGAATATGCAATTATGAGTAATTTTAAGATTAAGTGAGATTTAACATTATACCACTGGAGGTGCCTGGATTTGGATTACTTATGAAAATGCTGATAACCTTTGGTGGGTTTGTGGGCAGCGTATCTCTAAATCCTCCCTGTTTCTTTTTCTCCTTTTTTCGTTTTCTGTTTTTTTGTTTGTTCTATTCTGTGTTTTCCCCCCCGTTCTGGATATGTATGCTGGACCTTGTATTTATAGGAGTGTGGGGGTCTAGTAACGGCAAGAGACAACCAATTAAACAGGCCTTTAAAGCCATGAGACAAGAATCAAACATATTAAAATATTTCCTTTTTTGAAATATTCATGTCGCTTTGGAATCTGGAATGAACCTGGACACTTTTGATTTTCGAATGCCTTCAGGCCCTGCTCTTCGATTGGTCTTGATTAGCTCTTGTGGAGTTAGGAACAGAAAAGGCAAGAATATGGCCTTTAACTCAGGAATTGAATCCACAATCAGCATTTAATTATTTCTATGTTTGCAAGGGAAACATGCCATTTTCTCATGTTCAGTGTACCTGGACATGTTTTTTGAGTGCCCTCTTGATGGCCTCTTTCGAATGGCCTGGAAGGAGTTATTCAAATGGCCCTTGTCCAAATACCAATCGAAGGGTATTTATTGAAATATCAATCGAAGAGTCCTTTGCTGTGCCAATCGAAAGATCTTATTCAGATACCAATCGAAGGGTACTAATTAAAATTCCAATCGAAAGGCTTTGTTAACAGGCCAATCAAAAGGTGTTGTTCATGCTAATCGAAGGACATGGTTAACATGCCTGTCGAAACTGCCTTGACACAATGCTAAATCGAAGGATCCCTTGGCACACCAATTGAAATACTTGGCCCAGGGTGCCAAATGAAAAGGTCTTTCAGAATTCTAATCGAAGGCCTTGACATAATGCCAATCGAAGTGCTTATCCATAATGCCAATCGAAAGGCTCCTTCAGAATATCAATCAAAGGGTCTTTCAGAATGCCAATCGAAGGCCTTGACATAATGCAAATCGAAGTGCTTGTCCATAATGCCAATTGAAAGGCTCCTTCAGAATACCAATCGAAGGGTCTTTCAGAATGCCAATCGAAAGGTACTTAAAGCACCACTCAAAAATTTTCTTTTTCCTTAGCCAAGGGTTTGTGATCAACCATGCATGGGGAAGACTTTGGAAAACATGAGAGGGAAAATTTTGGGGTACAACAGTTGGCTTCTAAATGTGCCTTCGTCCGGACAGGCTCAACCAATATTTCTTTGCCCCGAGTCTCGGCCGACTCGGTAGTAGGGATAACAGTAGGACTAACAGTAGGAGTAGTTATGGTAATATTGATACGAGCAACAGGGATGATCACATAAGTAGCAACAATTTTGAGAGGAGAGATCTCGGGAGAGAAAAATCTTCCTCTTTTTATTATCTTACTGGTCCCGACGATATTACTAATGTCATGATCAGAGTCTTTGGCATCCTTATCTTTAACAACCAACAAATCTTGCTTGACGCCATGGTAATAGACGTCAGCCCCATAGTTCCAGGGAACAACTTTATCCGAAGAATATGGTATAGGTCCAGGGAAAGTAATTATCAACGGAGCAACTTTTGGAACAGATGTAATCCTAACAGGTCTTTTGGAGGAGACCTTGGGAGGATTGGTGGAAATGGTAATGATAGAAACATCTTCACATGGAGAACTTGTAACTGGAGTTTTATCCAACAAGATTTCTTTATCATTCATCAGGCACTAAACGCCTTCCTTCAAAAAATGGCAACCATTAGGTAGGAACAAGCATAAGTGGCAACCTTCGCCATAACCCGAAAATAAACCAGCCTGTAAGAGATTCTTTTTAATAGTCAGGAGTGAAGTAGCTAATTAATCAACAAAAGCAACAAACATGTCATCATCAATAACATTAACACCACGGTCGTGCTTGGGCATAGGGTCAGTTATAACATTAGGGGTCTCAGGAGCGTCAAATTCAATCTCCTTTGCTTCAATTAAATCCTGTACCTTGCTCTTTAAATCCCAACAGTTGTTTGTATCATGGCCTCGACTTTCAGAATGGTAAGCACACCGAGCATTTGCATTGTAGTGAAGAGATATAATGTTGTGGTTTTTGGGAGCCTCTTTCAGGGTAACAAATTTAGATTTCAGCAGGTGTGGTAAAACCTGGGATGGGGTCATGTTGATATGGGTAAACTGTCTCCTTGGCTTATCTGTTCTGGACTGATTATTCTATTGTCGGTTTGATACAGGATTGGAAATCATAACAACCCCTACCATCGAACGACGCTCAATTTTGTTAATATTTATTTGTCCATAAGCAACACTTACCTACTTCTTCCCTGTGAATGGTTTCTTTGCAGTGCTGGAGGATGCATCCCTCTATATCTTACCACTTTTAATGACATCCTCTACTCGTTCACCCGTCAAGATCAATTCAGTAAATCCAGCAGAAGAACTTCCAATCAGATGATTAAAGAATGGCCCATATAATATGCCCAAGAACATGTCCACCAGCTCCCTATCAGACAACAGAGTCTAGAATCTTCCCGCAAGGTCTCTCCATTTTTGCGCATAATCCTTAAAACCCTCGCCGGAACCCATAGACATGCTTTGAAACTGTGTACGAGTCGGGGCGAGGTCATCATTATATTGGTACTTCTTGTAGAAAGCAGCAGCCAGATCTTCCCAATTACGCACATTGGTTCTTTCTAGTTGATAGAACCATTCCAGCTGAGTTTCTGCCAAACTTTCCTGGAAGAAGTGTACCCACAGATCCTTATCAGTAGTGTGGGGCTGAATTTTCCTGACATACGACCTTAAATGTAGCTTAGGACAGGAGACACTGTCGTATTTAGAAAATGTAGGGACCTTGAACTTCCTCGGGATGACCACCCCTGAGACCAATCCTAGCTCTTCAAAATCCAACCCGGGTACCCTTTGGATCTCCATGGCATTGAGCTGATCCTCCAGCTGTTTGTATTTATCATCAACAGGAGGATACTACTCCTCAAAATAGCGAGGTTCATCTTCTTCAGAATCCCTTGTATTGTGGTCTTCTTCTCTTGGCTCTCCTTCCTGATTGTCTCTCTATCTTGACGAAGTTGTGAGCTCCGAAACTTGCTTCACTGGTCCTTTAAACCTTCTTCCAAAATTCAGAACACCCACTTGCCTTTTTTTCTTCTTCTTGTCCTTGAGAATCAGAGCTTTCAAATCTTCTTGTCCCTTAGTCAAATTCAGGAACATTTCTTGGAATTGAGCATTCTGTGCCTGAAGCTCCTTAACTGTTTGTTCAAGAGCCATTGCTGAAATAAACAGCGAAGGAGATAAGAAGTCTGTCCAGAAACCTGTTTATGCAATGATATGTATGACATATGTATGCAATGTTTTCAAGGATTTATAAGACTTAAATTTGCTTAGCCAAAGGGAAAACAAACTTTAATTGCATTAAGAAGTTTAAGCGGTTACAATGATGCCTCTTGGGCTTACAATGGAAGTAACAAAGCAAAAATGAACTCTCAAAGCAAAAAAAAGGACTCAAGCTTCCCACAGGCGCATCCTCTTTGGTTCAATGTAGGCATTTATACTCCTTTCTTCGTGAAGTAGCCTGATGAGCTCTAAAACTTTCTTCTCGCTGGCGTAGAATTGGGTTTCAAAGGTATTTCGTTCTTCTTTGAGTTGAATCCAGGATTTTTATAACTCCTCGAAATTAGTTGGCATGTCAGGATGAAGAATAATGTAAGGAGTGTCTCCCTCAGCAACTGGATCCATGATGATGGGTAGAATGGCCTCATAAGGCATCCTGAGACTTTGAGCACGAGGTCGTACCCACTTAAGATAAGGATCCAAAGGGTTGGAGTTCTTATGCCCTAGTGTTTTGCTATCAACTTTGTTCACCATTCCCCAAGCTCTTATGAACCTCTGGCGATAACCCTGAACATCATTCTCATAGTCGAATACGATTCCTTGGACAAGTGTATCATGAGGACCATCCCTCCTAGCATAGCCAAACTGTCGCAATGCTAAATAAGGATTATAAGTGATTCCTCCCCTAATGCCTAAGAGAGGGACATTAGGGAATTCTCCACAACGGTCAATGATGGTAACATTCTCCAAGGATCAAGTACACCAATGAATGCTGGAATATGTGAGGGATATCAATCTATTAGACCATCTCAAGCCCTGCTCATTCTTCAGTGCAGATCGAGGCAGGTGAAAAATAAACCACCTAGCCAACAGAGGAGTGCAACACAGCAGGGTCCCTCTTCTCTTTACAGTGTGTATGTAGAGAGTGTAGGATGTCTCCAAGTAAAGTAGGAACCAGATTATGAGACAGAAAAACCTTAACCGCATTCACATCTATGAGTTGGTCCGGATTAGGGAATACTACCATCCCATAGATGAGAAGGGCCAACACTTCTTCAAAAGCTTGTAAATCCAGGGTATCTCAAAAATGATGAGCCTTCTGAAATAGAAACTTAGCTAGAAACCCTTTGACGCCTCTTCTTGTTTCCCAATTTGTCACTACATCGGACCATTGTAAAGACAGAGCCTGAGCAATCTCTTCTGGTTTTGGATCTCTTTCCATACCATTGAAGGGTAATTGATCAAGAATGGGCACCCCTAATAACCGGGAAAATTCCTCCATGGTAGGCACCAATTGGTAATCAGGAAAGGTGAAGCAGTGATGTAAAGGGTCGAAGAACTGAAAGAGCACCTTTAACATTTCTTTATTAGGGCTTGAGGTGACCAGATCGAGAAGTCGACCATGTCTTTGAGTGAACGGAGAGCTCTTAGAAACCCTTGATGCTAATTCCTTGAGTTGAGGAGGCACCCTTATGAGGTTGACTTGGATAGTATTCCTGCAAGTGGATGCCATGTCCTACAAAACAACACAAAGATAAGCCCTAAAAATACTTGAAATGGTTAGTATGATATGCCATGTTATGATGTTATGATATCAAGATTATGCTAAGAAAACACAAATATAGCAAGCACAAGAAAATCACACAAAGGCCTTAGGTTTAAGTTTTGCATGGGTTTTAAGGTAAGTACCCTCTTGAAGTTTAGCTGGCTCAACCTGTCCTATCAATAGTAATCGGGTTCTAAGGGATCTCAATGTCACTGATATTTCCCACAAGTTTCATTCCAATCGACAACTGACTTGCCACCAAACAAACTCGGGAGTCAAATCTCAATGAGTGTAGTATCGAGTATCAACCGACTTCTGGCTACACCAAATACGACTATCTCACTACTTCCTAATGGACAAGTTGTTAAATTAAATGTTCTAAGGTCAGTTGATGCTTCATGACACCACGAGCCGACCCCGTATTCTCCTTGACTACTCAAGGGCTACCGATACCAACCAAAGTGTCATATCAACATAGCTATCGCTTTAACCGTGACGGTATACCCCACACAGTTTCCATGATCTATTGCTACTTACCTAAAAGGTGCCCTAGATCAGGGTGTAGGATCTATAGTAACCCAAACAAATCCCTCAAAAGTAAAGCAAACATAGCATACAAAAGCAATTAAATAATGAATTAACTCTAAGGTAAACCCCACTTTTTATATTCCCCATCAGAGTCACCAGTTCTGTGATACGGTGGAAGAACCGACTGTTTAATATTGGATTGGTGTTGGTGTTTGCAAATGTTGCGGTAAGCAAGAGTCGCCACCGAATTTTATTTTATCCAAATTAAGGAAAGGGTGAAAAGAATAGAAAAAGACCTTTTCGAGATTATTCTGAGTAAGGGGGTAGATTATGGAAAGAGAAGGTGTTAGCACCCTTTCCATCCGTAGTTATCTACGAGCTCTTAGAGGTTTGATCATTTTGAAATACCTTTGTGCTTTGTGTGTTTGAAAATATTTGGAAAATTCCTTAGTATGGAAAACTTTGTAATGTTTCTCGGGATAGTGGAGAAAGTATACAGTGTTTTAATTTTTTTTTTGAAAAGTAGTATTTGTGTAAGTGCAAAATGTTTTGAGCAAACTTCTAACAGCTATCTACTTTGTACTCAAAAAGGAATTTCTTTTCCTCTTATCCTTTAGACAGTGTTATCCTACTATTAGTGAGTAGGTAGCCCTATCGTTGGATGTATAAGGGACATTTGAAGGGACGTTACAGTCACGAAGACAACTTGGCAAGAAATTTTAGTAACTGTCCTAAAGTCCTAAGATCACTTTGAACCGAGACAACGTTGAAAGGGTCATCGAGGGACTTGTGATTTTTCAAACTAGAAGAAAACCACTAAAACTGCTCACATTTCGATAATTGTGACCATTTTCCAAAGGCAACCGAAGTGGGATATCCTAGAGGTGCATATGTGCAATTGTGTTTAGTTCAAGTATTTATCTTATGTTAAGTTTGCTAATCATTTAATTATTAAGCTCTTGTCATGCATTCCTATTAACATACATCTAACAATTAATATATGTACAGGAATTTAAATGCGGAAATTAAATCTACGCTATTACAAGACTTTGTGAGAGGTACATTGGAGAAATGAGGAAGATAAAGTTCTAGTTACTATTACAGACCATGAGCAAGTACATTAATAATAAAAATGTGAAATTAAATAAACACGCGCGAAATTGAAAGTAACGTCTAAAGACATCCTAAGAAATAAAAATCCTTTTGTTTGTTTCTAATTTTTTTTATTTAAGAAAATAATTAAAATTAAATTAAATCCTAAATTCTAATTCATTTTAAATTAAGAAAATAGTTAAAATTTAATTAATTTACTTACAAAATTAGTTTAATAATAAAAAAAAAACTTAAAACTAATATTTTTGTGATTTTGATTATTTGTGTGATTAAATAAAAAAATAAAATAAAAATAATAAAAAAGAGAAGTTAAAACAATACAAAAAATGGGTCTAAGTATGTATAAGAGACAAGGGGGTGCTGATTGGAATTTGCGTTGGGCCCAGATTGTGAAGCCCGTGTTGCTTTATGATCCGATGAGATGAGGCCTTGAGGGTGAATGGTGAGCTTGCATACTAGATGCGTCCATCTTGATCATATGTACATCTGATGGCAAGGGTTTGATGGAGTATGGTGAACCCCAGGCAACATAGCACATGGAATGTGCATGAAACAAATTTGAAAATATAAAATGATGGACCTGGGATTCGAACCCAGGTCCTCTCCCTTACATACACGCGCCGTTACCAGCTGAGCCACCTGTTCATTCGTGCATAATATAAAACAAAAATATAATATGCAAAAAAACGTCAATATTTGAGAACTTAAAAAAACGCGCGCAGTTTGAATAAGCCAATGGGAGTGAGACAAGTTTGCACCATAGTCATTCCACCGGAGTTAACTCTCCGGTCATCTTCTCCTGTGGAATGGAAAATCAACCTGCCAAAACAATGAGATTTAAAGATCCAAATTGATCATATCCCCATTGTGATACGGTGGGAGAACTGACTTGATGTTTTGCGTTTGTTTTCGCAAATGTTTCGGTTGAGCAAGAGTCGCCACCGACTTTTTATTTTATCCTAAGGAAAGGTTAAAAAGCACAGCAAAAACCTTTTGAGATGTTTTCTTGGGTTCGGGGAGTAGATTATAGAAAGGGAAGGTATTAGCACCCTTTCTATCCATGGTTATCCATGGGCTCTTAGTTACTTGCTTAGATCACTTGCTTTTTTTGTTTTCAATTGTTTTAAATGGTGCTTGAGTGTGTGGGTTTGAAAATGTTTTGAAAAGAGGCCAATGTGGTGGCAACCTTTGTAATGATCCATGTGGGGATGTATACAAAGATGTATGTCTTTTGCAAAAAAAGTTTTCATTTGTTTTTGAAAGTTGTTTTTGAAAGTGTTGTGAGGTGTGGTTTTGAAATTAGGCAAGTGTTTCGTTTTGCAAGTTTGATTCAAGTAACTAAGAGGTTATCTACTCCTAAATTTCTCAAAAGATTATTGCTATGTTTTAACCCTTTTAACAAGTTTGTTCCACCATTGTATTTGGTGGGCAACCTTATGTTAGGATGTGAAAGGGACAGGCGCGGGTCATCGTTTAGACCATAATTGCAACGACGTTAAATGTCTTTGGGCAATTTTCTTTAAGGGACTTGATCATTTGTTTTTGTTTGTTTTGAAAAGTTTTATCGAGGGACTATGATCATTCAAATTGTTTGCTTTGCCCAAAGAGGTTCAACATACAATATGGCCCAATTTTGAAAGGCAACAAGTGGAATACCCTAGGGGGTGCAAGTGTGATTTGTGTGTCCATTTTCATGCTTGTTCATCTTGAGATTAGGTCATAACTATTTTTGTTGTTTTTTCCGCATACAAACCCTAATTCTAACATGGCATAATTAGAAAGCGTATAAAGTGCGAAATTTAAATTACTAAGCTATTACAAAACCAAATATGGGAAGGGGGGTACAAATGTTCAAATGGGGATATTGACAAGTAATTTAAACCTAAAATTATTACATCAATTTTGAATATTTGCAATTTAATCAATGTACAAAAATTAAATAAGAATGCAAGATGCAAAAGAAATGTTTTGTATATGTATGAAAAAATATTATTCATGTAAAAGAGAAAAGAAAATAAAAATATATTATTTTTTGGAGTATTTTGAATTTAGGGCAAAAACCCTAATTTTAAAGAAAATGTATTATTATCTAATTTAATACAAGTATTTATTTATTATTTACAAAAATAAAAATAAAATGAAGTATATTATGAAAAAAAGTATTTTTGTATCAAATATTAATGAAAATGAAAAATTCAAGTATTATTATATTTTAACTTAAATATATTAATAAACATATATATATATATATATATATATATATATATATATATATATATATATATATATATATATATATATATATATATATATATATATATATATATATATATATATATATATATATATATATATATATATATATATATATATATATATATATATATATATATATATATATATATATATATATATATATATATATATATATATATATATATATATATATATATATATATATATATATATATATATATATATATATATATATATATATTAAGTTCTAAATATGCCTTATATACAAATAATAATAATAATTTAATATTTTAATAAAATAAATAAAAAAAGGTATTTTTTTATGTGAAATATTTTCAGAAGGTAAACAAAAATAAAAATGTATTTACACTATTTTTATATTTTATTCTAAATAAAAATATGTATATTTTTATGTATAAACAAAAGAAATAAACCAAATAAATATGCCATAAATTCAAAAAAGGATGGAAAAAATATTTTTATGTTTTTTATATCATGAGAAAAAATAAACAAAGTCAATCAAAAAGGAAAAAGTCAAAAAGAGTTAAAAATTAGACAAATGGGCTTGGGGGGTTCATGAGTAATTATGGGGTGTGAAAAGAAAAGCACAAGACAAGCCCAGCCCAATGCCACTGTCTTCAACCTCCAGCACAAATGTTTGAAAAAACGCGCGCCATGTTCATCAATGTCCAACTCTCGATTCCTGGCTTTTTAGCAAAAACTCATAACACAACAAATGTTCAGCATAAAGAGACGATTCTAACCATGTATGGAACTTGACCTGACTCTCTAAGATGAGGGAGAATTTCTCCTCCCCCAAATCCTAACCTAGTTTTTCTGCCATTTTTAAACTCCAAATTCTCTCTACTCAGGCAAAAGAAATGAAATGTAAAGATATATACATGTTCAGGGCTATGAGTAGAACCTTGTTTCTTCACAAACTTAAGACTAAAGATGCATGATAAGAGAGATACGAGTTCAAAGTTTTACCTGTGCAGTTGAACTTCTATCTGGAGAATGAGGAACTTTTGGTGCAAGGTAGTGATTGGAAAAGCTTCCTTGAGGTCCAAGGATGCTGTTTCAATGCTTACTTTGTCTTGAAACTTCTTGTATCGAGCTGTGGAACTTCAACTGCAAGAGGAAAAATGAAAATGGTGGAAACTGTTAGAGGGATTACAGGCCAGGTTTTAGGTCATGGTTAGCTTGCATACATGCTAGGGAATGTGTATGGATTGATTTTGGTAAGAATGCTCGAGGGAAATGGGAGTTGGCACTCAAACTGCAGAGGCAACCCTGTTTTTGCAGTTTGAGGATGATTCTGAGATGGAGGGTGCTTGAGAGGTCAAGGACTCGTGCCAAAGCTTGGATATGTTCTTTGGAATCTGTTTGATAGCTTTGTTCTTGTGTGCTAAGGCTGAGATTGAAGTTGGTACAAGTTATGCTATGTTTCTTCTATATGAAGCAAAGAAATGCAAGTTGTGTTTTTTGACTGATGCAGGCCCCCATAACAAGCTGCAAACCCTTGTCTTGATCAGTGAAATTAGCTCCTAAACTTGTGCCAATGAGATCCTAACTGTACTTGCTTGGATTTCAATTTGACATAAAGCTAGCTTTTTACAAAAATGGATAAAGCACTTTATCTACTTTGAGATCAATCCACTATGCAATGTTAGAACACAAAGAACATGGCCTTGGCACAATGAATAAGCATTAAATTATTGAGTATGGAATGGTTCAAGGACCTGTAATCAAGCATAAAGCAAGCTGAGTTCAAATTTGCAAGATTATGGACATGTCTTGGTTAAGAACAAAAGTGAATTTTTGCCAACTTGTGAAATTCGAATCTCTCAAGTTATGAGGTTGTTTGAGAAGTTTTTGGACATTTTGGAAAGCTTGGAATGTGTACTACAATCCATCTTTAAAATGCAAATTGAAATTCCAAGTGGAAGGGTATGAAAAATGGCCTTGAAGTGGGGTAGAAAACCTTGTCAAAATAGGTTAAAATTTCACTAAGTTAAGAATGGTTTAGTGCCCTTATTCAAAAAATTGTAACTTGAGATACAAGCTTCAAATGAGAAAACTTTGTGAATCAAAGTTGTAGATTATGCAACAAGCTACAACTTTCATGTTTTGACTTTTGTTTGAATCCCAATGGATCTTGGTGAAAAGATGGGGCAAAGTTGGGAAAAAATTAGGGTTTTTCATAACTTAGAAAAATTCTAAGTTATGAAAAATTCCATTTTCTAACCCTAATTTGCATTTTGTGATTTCTTGGTGAACAAGTTTCATGATTTGGCATGTTTTGATGAAAAATGAATCTTGACTCTTGATTTTGACCAAAAAGTCAAAGTTTGACTTTTCAGTATACAGTCAAAATTGATCAATTGACTGGGAAATTCAACTGTCAATCTTGTGTACTTGGGATCTTTTGAGTTTGTTGAGCATGTCAAGATAATTCCATGGGGTCCTTGAGTCCATATGTGAGCTTGGTTTGCCATTGGCTAGGTCAAACAGTCAAAAATTATCTTTGTGCAGTCAAAACCCTAAAAATGACCATTTTGCCCTTTTGGTGATCTGATCAAATTTCTTATGGAATTGTGATCCAAACTTGATCAAATGGTCCATGTGAGTTTATAATGTTGATGTGGGTCAAATTTCATGAGGTTTGACTGTCAATTGGCCACAATTGACTTTTTCCCCAATACAGCTGATTTCTAGGTCAACTGTCCAATTGACTGGGCAAAACTTGGAATCAAGACTTGAAACTTGGTGAGGATAAACTTGGGAGTCCAATATGAAACATGAAAGTCATCTTAGGCATTTTAGGTCAAAACATCCTTGGGCAAACACAAACCCTAATTTGAGTCCACAGTGCAAGGAGAAGTCTTGAGCAGAGGAAACCCTAACTAGATCTTGATCTTCAAGGGTCTTGTGATGAGAAAATGTTGAGGAAATGGGAGGGCAAATTTTGGGGTACAACACCCATTAATTTTTCCTCCTGATTTCAAAAATGAGGCCCTTTTGACCTGAAAACCCCTGGTTATTGAGATACAATGAAAAACTCAGATCATGCTCTAAAATGGCACGATCCTATTCTGGACCTTATCCTTGCATGTTCTACGTTGGATCTATCCTATAGATCAATCTGATCATGAAGCAAGCATGGAAAAGTATTAATACATCATGAAATTACAAATATAAATTCCAGAAAATTACCAATAATAAGGGTTTCGATTCGTGGATTCTGGGCCTGAAATTGCTTGAATAATGGTTGGGTTAAGTTCCTGGAAGTTTCAGGAAGGTGTTTGAACCTTTGGTTTGGACAAATGATGGTTGGAATTGGAGATGCAAATTTTGTAACTTTGACAATTTTTGGCAGAATTGGTAGAACTCTCTCTAGACTGTGTAGGCATGTTGAAATGCTTACTAATGTCTTGTTTATATAGAGAGGAGTGAGGAGACAAGATATCATAAGATTAAACAGTCTTGATTATGTGTTTTAAAGCCATGAATAAAAATTTGTAACTTTGGCCAAAAACATGGAATCTTGTCCTTTTTTGAAATTTGAATGTATGTGGATATCAACGGCTTTCGAATGCCTCCAGTTCTTGCCCTTCGGTTGGACTTCTTGTATAGCCTTTTAATGGGTCTTTTGAATGGACCATTTGTGTACCCTTTGAATGGGCCTTTGGTTTCCTCCTTAGAATGGAATTTTTGAGTACCCTTCGACTGGCTCATGTTCTCATTATTGGGATTTCTTCATTTGAATCCCTATTCAGCTAGCCCAAACGAAAACTCTTTCTTGGCCAATCGAAGCTTCTTTTGGCATGAATGTGCTTGTGCATGTTGGTTTGAAACTGGTAGTATGTTGGCTTTTGGGCCAGCAGGCTTCTTTGATTATTTTTCTTTCGTTTTGGCTAGCAATATGTGTATCCTTCATTTTAAACCAATGTGTGTGCTCTTTTGAAGGGAACCCATGCATCACTTGTATGCATCACTTATCATTCCTTCGAATGGGCCAAAAAAGTAATTCCTTCGAATGGAACACCCACGTATGCCCCTTTAAATCCACCAATACATGTCTTTTGAATGTGGTAAATATATGTCCTTCGAATGGACCATGCGCTTGTCCTTCGAATGCGCCAGTTGTGTACCTTCTGAAAGGGGCATCTGGGTACGTCATAGTGCAAAAACTATGTGCGTTGAAGGGTCTTGGCATTGAGAGCAAACACATAAGAAGTCTTTTCCTTATGCTTTGAAGGCTGTTATAGAAGAAGTCTTTGCCTTGTGCATCCAACACAAGCATGGAGGCACTTTTGGCCTAGGAAATCCAAGGCATGCTGGTGGGTCTTTGCCTTGTGAAACCAAGGCAAGCATGAAGAGGCATACGTGCGCTGGTGACAAGTTGAGGGGCCTTTTGCCCAGTGGATCAAAGGCAAACATGAAGAGGCATTGCTCAATCAAAGCTAGATATTCTGCTTTGTGAATTAAAGGCCAGTTAAAAGGGGCCTTTTGTCTTGTGGATCAGAGACAAGTCTGAAGAAGTTTTTGCCATTGTGAATCCAAGGTAAGCATGAAGAAGCCTTTTTCCCTGTTGATCGAAGGCAAGTTGGAGGGGCCTTGGTCTAGTGCGCTGAAGGCATGCACAAAAGAAGTCATTTCCTTGTGGGTCGAAGCACACATGAAAGAAGCTTTTTTTTCCTTGGGAATCGAAGGGAAGCATGAAAAAGGGTCATTGCCTTATGCGTTGAAGGAAAGTTGAAGGGAAGGCACTGCTGGAATGATACTTGTGGACCCAAAGTTTGATCAAAGGGTTCCAAATACCCAATCGAAGCTTACTAATCAAATCATGATCTAAGAGTTCCAAATTCCCAATCGAAGTACCTTGTTCATATGCCAATCGAAAGACACTTGATTATCTTCAGAAAAATTTATATTTTCTCTAAACAAGTGTTTGTAACCACCCATGTAAGAGGCAATCTTGGAAACCATGAGAGGAAAAATTTTGGGGTACAACAAGGGCCAAAAAAATTCTCATTCATATTTGATTTATAGTTTTAGTGATTTATATTTCTGGAATCGTGCTAGAATTTGCTACAACTTTCATGTTTGCATTTTCCATTTTTGTTGAGAAATGAGCAAGATACAAGTTGTCTGGATGGGCGTGAGGTTGAAGGTGAATTTCAGGCCATGGACTTGATTTGTAATATATATTTATGCTTTTTTTATACATCGGATGTATAGCCACCCCAGTGGTAAGGCAACGCGCGTTTATTGTTAAGGGCATGGGTTCGAGCCCCAACACTACCATTTTGCTGATTTTTCTAACATTTTCTCTCTTTTTGTATCACACAAGCGCGCTGGGCCTCCCTGAATGAGCTTATCTCATTTTATTCAGTCCCACCCCCCTTTTTCACTATAACACACAACCCATTTACATGTTTCTGATTTTCAAACAAAAAACTCTTTAATGGGCCATGTGATATAGTGGGAAAGAACTGACTGTTTTTTGGAATGCTGGTTTACGTTTTGCGTTTGTTTTCATAAAATGTCGCGGTAAGCAAGAGTCGCCACCAACTTTTATTTTATCCAACAAGGAAAGGAAAAAGCACAAAAAAATTCCTTTTTTGAGATATTTCTTGGGTTCGGGGGGTAGATTATAGAAAGGGAAGGTGTTAGCACCCTTTCTATTCGTGGTTATCCATGGGCTCTTAGGTACTTGCTCATATTGTTTTCAAAATTGTTTTCTTTGTGCTTGTTGGTTTGAAAAAGTTTTTATTTTGAAACTTCGATTTAACTCTTACTTCTGTCCTCAAGAGCGTATGAAGTGTTTTTGAAAACCTTGTTCGAAAAGTGTAAGTGTGAAGAGTTTTTGTTTTTAGAAAGAACAAGTATCTAAGAACCATCTACCTACTTGAAAAAGGAATCGTTCTATGCTATCTTCCTTTAGACAATGCTATCCCGCTATTAATGAGTAGGTAACACCGTCGTTGGAGTTTATGGGTCAATTCGAATTAGGGACTTACGGTCACAAAAGCAATGCTAGGATGCCTTAGCGGGAACCCTAATATCTTAGATCATTTGTTTTGAGGCAAAAATATCTGAGGCAACCGTTTCGAGGCGACTATGATCTCTGGACAAGAGGGTGACCTCTAAAACGACCTATACTCAATGACCGCGTACGAAGGCAACCAAGTGGGGTGTACCCTAAGAGTGCACATGTACGGGTGTGTCGTTTTCAATTATTTTATCTTTGTACATGTTAATGGTGATCTAAGTTGATTTTAAGTTTAAACATTCAATCTTGTCATGCATCCCCTATTATCAAACATCTAACAGTTATATTTTGCAGAAAATAATTTGCGGAATTTAAATTACAAGGCGTCGGGTATTTACATCGCCAAAGACAAACCATTTAAAAATAAATAAAGCGATAAAATAATAAAAGTTCCTATTAACTATTACAAACCGGGAACAAATACATTATGATATAAAAGAAAATAAATCGCGTGCGAGAAATTAAATCGAGCGCAAATAGGGTTTTGACCCTTCTTGTTAAAGAAAAGATTTTTTTTGTTTGTTTTTGAATTAAGAAAGAAATCAACCTAAATTAATTACTAGATTAAATTAATTAATTAATTAATGACAATAAATTATTTTTGGATTTTTGGTATTCAAAGAAAGAAAATAAAATTAATTAATGTTAGTAAAAACCTAATAAGTCTAGTTAATTTTAATTATTTACAAAAATATATTAAAGTTATTTCTAATTAAAGCCTAAATTAATTAAGTTAGTGTTTATTAATAAAAATAAAAACTAAAGTTTAATTTGATAAAAAAATATTTTTTGTGATTTTTGTTTTATAAAAGAAAAGAATTTTTCAATTGGTTAGTTAATTAAATAAAATAACAAAACAAATAATTAAAACAAAAATAAGTGAATAAGAGAAAAGGGGTGTGGGCCTGAATTTTGTGGTGCATATAGCAATGCTGAGGCCCATTAAGCGCTGGCCTGGTTTGACTTTTAGGATTCCGTGTGCGCACTTGGACTTGACTCCATGGTGGACTCTCAGCCTGAATTACCAGATCTGGCCTTTGGCCATCTGGCTGTTGGATGTGTGAAGGTGTATGGTGCGCTGCATGCTTGGACGTACATGTGATTACCTGAAGAAGGAAAATAACAAAGAAAGTGGGGGACCTGGGATTCGAACCCAGGTCCTGAAAGTGATATGCTTGCACGCTTGCCACTGCATTGCTTTGATTCTATTGTTAGTAAAATACAAAGAAATTATAATATAAACAAAACAAATTATATGCCAGAAAATAAAAATGCGCGAAAATTAATTTGAATTGGCCAATGGGAGAACGACAGCTCATCGTCTTCTACCTTCAAATCCTGCAAATATTACCTGCGGATTTGGATCCGCAGCTAAATACGCAAGCTTGCTCTAAAATCTTCCCTAGGCCACATAAATCAATTCCAAAAACATGGCTGAGTTCGTCTTGACTTCCTGATTAACATTATGTCCTTCTTTAGTCCTGATTTTTCCTGAAAAAGAAATCCCTAAAAACAAACACACAACCCTAGCTATGGTGTTTTGGGGTTACAGCGCCTATAAACCAAATTGAATAATGCAAAAAGTTTACAAATATCATGAGGGTTATGAATATGCAAGCAATTTGTTCAAATGATGCAAGAATAATGAATCACGAATTCAAGAACCAAGGTGATTTTCGTGATACTTACAGTGCTATGTGGTATGTGAGAACGCTTGCTCTTGATCCAGGAAGGTTGAGTGAACACCCAGGAAGCGACTGGGATAGCTTTTGGCTTCTGAAAATGCCTCTTGTTATGATCTCAAATTCAAGCTTTTTACCACTTTTTCAAACTTTTGTTCTGCCTCTTCTTGCAGCCTCCAACCATTATTTTCGTTCCTTTGCCTTCCTTATGTAATGTATATTGCATTAGGGTAAGAAACTTGGTACAAATCTCTCTAAATCAATGCTCATGAATTGGATTTGATTCCACCATTACAACCTTCCAAATTTGGCCTAAATCATATCTTCTTGTAACCAATGGACTTGATGCGAATTTGACTCACATAATAGCTGTATTCAAAGCCTAAATCAACCAAAAAATCATGAGTTATAAATACTTTTGATTTTATATGATTTTATTTGATTTAAAGTGAATAAATTCAATTAAAAATCAAATTAAATAATAAAAATAAGATATGGGCTCATGGCTGAAGCTAGGACACGTGGACAATGGTGCAAGCTCAAATCAAGTGGAAAAGAATGGGCCCATTTGATAAAATTTGAAGTTTTGGGGATAGTTAACTTTTGGCAATTTTGCAAAAATGTCCAACTTCAACAATGCATAACTTCTTCAATTTTAAACTTTTGGAGGTGTTATTTGACTTTTCAGAAAGCTTGATATGTCCTATAACCAACCCTTTTGGTATCATCTCATTTTGATATTCCATTCTCAAGTTATAAGTTTTGGCAAAAAAGGTGTTTTTGTTGACTTTCAAAAATGACCTATAATGTCCAAATTTATAACTTCTTGTGAGTGAATTTTATGATCTTGGGGTATGAATATGGATTGTAGTAAATTTCATCCTCTTCAAAATGAGCTTTGGATGGGTCATTTATCATAAAGTATGAGAAAGTTATGCTTGGTCAAAGTTGAGTTGACTTTTCCTATAAAACCCTAATTTAGCAACTTTTGAGTCTTGATGAATTTTGAGCAATCCTTGATGAATCATGATCAACCCTTGATCAAATGATGAAATATCCTTCAAAATGAGAATGTTGACAAAAAATCTTGAAGTTTGACTGTTTATAGGTCACAGTTGACTTTTGCCCTAGCACAATCGATTTTTGGACCCTTTGAGCAATTGACTGGGCAAACTTCCTCTGCAAGGCTTGAAATTTGACATGGATGACCTTGAGAACATATTAGGAGATTGGGGAGAACTTTAGGTCATTTGAATTCAAATATCTTGATGCAACACAAAACCCTAATTTGGGGTTGACTGCCTTAGGAGATGACTTGTCTGACCCAATCTTGAGCAACCTTGAGCCACTTGGAGATTTTTCTTGCAATGTCTTGAGAAATATGAGGGCAAATTTTGGGATACAACAGACCAGACCAAAAATTGTTTTCTACAAAACACCTCAAATCTATTTCACACCCCTGACTTATTTTCTTTTCTTTTATTTTTCTTTATTTTATTCTATTATTATTATTAATATTATAATAATAATTTTTTATTAATAAAAAGACAAAAAATTTATTTTTATTTTATTATATACTTATGTTATTTTTCAAGACCAAAAACACAAAATATTTTCTTATACAAATTTAACTTCTTTTCTCAAATAAACTAATAATTAGATTTAGGTTTAGTTTATTTTCTTTTAATTAAAATTAATTTAGAAACTTGAATTTTTTAATTAATTTTTTTTCATACTAGTTTAATTTAATTAAAACCTCTTCACAAACAAAACCCTGAAAAATATTTCTTTTCTAATTAATCTAATTGAATTTTCTTATTTTTATTTAAATTATTTTATTTCAATTAATTAGGTTAGATCTAAACCTTTTTCTTTAACAAAGAACCAAAACAAAATTTATTTCTTTTTTTCCATTTTTGCCTTGTACATTATATTCATTTCTTGTACAATATAATTCAATATGGTTGTAATAGATAATTAGGGTTTTAAATTCTTGTAATCCCCATTTGTAAATTTGTACCCTCATTCCCAAATGATGTAATAGCGTAGAACATTTACTTTCCGTAATTTATCGCTTTCATATAATGTAAGTAATTAGGGCTTGTATTGAAAGATAAAATCAATAATAGAAAACCCTAATTCAAGACCAAAAAAATGCATGAAATCAAAACACTTGCACACTTGTACCCCTAGGGTTTAACCCCACTTTGTTTCCTTGAGAAAAATGGTCATGATATGCATGTGATACACCTTAGCAAAAACATTCAAAAATACAAGATCGTAGTCCCTCGATGACGCTTCGAATGTTGCCTTCAAAATGATCTTAGGCCCTTAAGAAACATGCTAAGGTATCTCACAACATTGCATTTTATGACTATACGATGACCCACGCCCGTCTCTTCACATCCAATGATAAGGCTACTTACCAATAATTGGTGAGATAGAAATATCAAAGGAAGGGAGAAATGAACAAAAGACTTTTGAGTAGGTAGAACGTTCTTAGTTGCTTGCTGACAATCCATCTTCAAAACAAACATCTTTCAAAATAGACCAAACACTTTCAAAAACATGAAATATTTTCAAAAGTCCAACACTTTGTATGCATTCTTATAGAGACGAGAACCATTACAAAGTTTTCCTAAACGAAGGCGCTTTCCAAAAATACTTTCAAAATCCACCACAAACACATTTCAAACAAAGAAATTTTCAAAAGTGATCTAGCAAGCAACTAAGAGCCCATAGATAACTATGGATGAAAAGTGCGCAAACACCTTCCCTTTTCATAACCTACCCCTCGAACTCAAGAAAATATCTCAAAGGTTTTTCCTGTTCTTTTCACCATTTCCTTATTGGATAAAAGAAAAGTCGGTGGCGACTCTTACTATCCACAACAATTGCGATAAAACGCAAAACATCCAACACAATTCTCCCATCATATTACAAAACCGGCGACTCTGCTGGGGACATGCATAAAAGTGGGGTTACCTTAGAGTTAGATCACATTTAATTTCTTTCATTGTTTGACTTGCTTGCTTTACATTTATGGGTCCTTGTTTGGGTTTGTATTGATTTTCTACCCGAATCAGGGAATACCATTAGGTAAGTAGCAATAGATTGTGGAAACTGTGCAGGGTATACCAACATAGTTGAAGCGATGGCTACATTAGTGTGACACATTTGTTGGTACCAGTAGCCCTTGAGTTTAGTCAAGGAGAATACGGGCCGCTGTGTGGTGTCATGAAGCACTAACTGGCCTTAGAACCTTTAATTGAACAACTTGGCCATTAGGAAGTAGTGAGATAGCCGGATTTGGTGCAGTCCGAAGTTGGTTGATACTCGATACTACGCTCATTGAGATCGGAATTTTGATATATTTCGGTCGCCAATAAAGAGGCTTGCACTGAAACAATTCCCGATGAAGAAAGATTAGTGATATTGAGATTCCCTAGAACCCGATTACTTTCTAGGACAAGTTGAACCAACTAAACTTCAAGAGGGTACTTACCTATGAACCTCATGCAAGCCTAAACCTAAGGACTTGTTTGCTTTGTGTGTATATGTTTGTTTGTACATAACATCATGACATCATACCATGGCATTTTACACTAATTGTTTTTAAGGATCTAGAGATTTATCTTTGTCTTATTTTGTAGGACATGGCTCTCACTCGCAGGAATATTGTCCAAATCAACCTCGTCAAAATGCCTCCTCAACTCAAGGAATTGGTATCAAGGGAATCTCAACCTACAACCATTGTTTGGCTTTGTGATAATTTGGGTATGCTAGGAGGGACGGCCCTCATGATGCACTTGTCCAAGGAATTGCATTTGACTATGAGAGCGATGTCCAAGGTTATCGTCATAGATTCATACGAGCTTGGGGAATGGTTAACAAGGTTGATAGAAAGACATTGGGGCATAAGAACTCTATTCCTTTGGAGCCTTATCTCAAGTGGGTGCAAACTCACGCCAAAAACCTCATGATGTCTTATGAAGCCATCCTACCTATCATCATGGAGCCTGTTGCCGAAGGAGATTTTCCATATGATGTCCCTTATCCTAACATGCCTACCACTCTTGAAGATTTGCAAAGAGCTTGGATTCAGCTAAAGGAAGAGCGAGACACCTTCGGAACCCAGTTTTACGCAAGTGAAAAGAAGGTTTTGCAGCTTACGAGACAGCTTCATGAAGAGCGAAGTTTGAATGCCTACATTGCGACGAAGAGGAAGTGCTCGACCTTTTTGTCTTAGGAGTTTAATTTGTATTTATTTCCTCCATTGTAAGCCCAAGAGGCATGTTTGTAATCAATTTGAACTTATTAATGCAATTGATGTTTGTTCCTTTTTTCTAAACAAGTTTAAATCTTCTAATTCCTTGAAACCATTTGCATATGCATTTTCATGCATCATAACATAAACAGGTTTTCTACAACAAGTTTCCTTATCTTTCTATTGTTTATTTCAGTAAGATGGATATCGAACAAACAGTGAAGGACTTGCAAGCGCAGAATTCCCAGTTCCAAGAGACCTTGCTGACCCTGGCTAAGGGGCAACAAGAGCTGATGACTATGCTAGTAGCCAAGAAGAAAACAAAAAAGAAGGCCTTCATCAACATGGGTAAGAGATTGAAAGGTCCGATTCGTCAGGTACAGATAGTTGAAGAGTCGTCTGAGGAGGACAAAAATCAAGACGAAGAGGCAAGGAGAACCTGTGTCGGGGGTGCCAATAATCAAGCTTCCGAAGACAAAGATTACTTTGATGAGCAATATCCTCCGGCTGAGGATAAATACAAGCAATTGGAGGGTAGACTAAAGGCTGTTGAAATTAAAGCCGTGCCTGGTTTGGATTTTGGTGAGTTGGGATTAGTACCTGGGGTTGTCACTCCCCATTAGTTTAAAATACCGGTCTTCTCCAAGTATGACGGGGTTTCCTGCCCGAAACATCATCTAAGGTCTTACGTGCGTAAGATACAACCGCACACTACCGAAAAAAAGCTTTGGGTCCATTTATTCCAAGAGAGTCTTGCTGGGACTCAACTAGAATGGTTCTATCAATTGGAAGGTTCCCGCATCCATACACGGGAAGATCTAGCCATTGCTTTTTATCATCACTATCAATACAATGCCGATCTGGCACCAACTAGAGTCCAACTTCAAGGTATGACAATGGGTACCAATGAGGGGTTTAAGGAGTACAAACAAAATGGAAGGATCTTGCTGGTAGGGTCCAACCACCATTAACTGACAGAGAATTAGTTGATATGTTTATGGGTACATTAACTGGCCCATTTTTCAATCTGTTAATTAGAAAAGAGTCTAACCTTTTGAGAAAATTTTGAAGATAAAACCCAAAGTAGCAAAATGGTTTGAAATGAGATTAATTGACTTTTAGTCTTCTCGCAAAAATGTCAAGGTATTATTAAATTGATTGGATTTCATTTATGTAAATATTTTGAAAATGCATGGACCTAAGTCCAAGTTTATTATGAAAGTGGTTTAAGTTTAAAAACAAGAAGAATTTTCAAAAGGAGGGAGAAGATTTTTTAAATTAAAGAAGATGGGATAAGAAGAAGAGACTATCCTAAAGCATAAGGTAAAAGCTAAGGATAAGAACCATCTAACCAACAAGAAGCCAGAACTTGACATTATGAGCCAAGATATAATTTCCCTTCTTTTGGATTGAAACCAAGCAAGAAAAGATACTAGACCTCTTGAGAGAACCAAACTTCAAGTGTATTTAGTCTTTACAAAAATTGGGCAGAGTAACAGTTGTATACGGGTGAATTCCAGATTACAAACGAAGGATGTAATCATAAAAACCTGCACACAAAAACAAACAAGCAACCCAATGTCTTGAGGTAAACCTCAAGAGCTCCAGACAAAATAATCAGATAGGATCACAAGGTCTCCAAGATAGGCCAAGGCTTCTAATCCTAAGTCCAAGAAAAAGTCCCATGCTCCATAATGCCAATGATAGTAACCAAATAGTCCAAGTACCATTAAGAGTTTTTTAGGCTTTATGTTGATTATAAAGTATCTTAGGAAAAGAAAAAGAAAATCTCAAGTGAGAAAAATAAAAATGACAAGAAGATAAATGCTCAAATGAGCAAAGATGAAAATGGCATGAAATCAAAAATGCTAAAAAATAAATAGTACATAAAACATAAAAAGATTAAAAGCATAAGATAAAACAAGTCAATAATTAGTGGTTAGTTGGATGACAATCTTGAAACTTGCATTTGGAACTCATTAGAGGATTGGTAGAACCAAAGCCTCCACACAACAAGTTGCATTTGCTTTTTGTCAAGTATATCATCCATTTGGAATTCTCATAAGTACCATTTAATGATCAACGATGTTTAAGTGATCCGCGTTGACCAAAGGTGTTGTAGATCCATTAGAGGATTGGTAGAACCAAAGCCTCCACACAATGAATCTCAAGGTTATTGGATCAAAGAGATCAAATTAACATACTTGGGCTTGCAATCATAAGTTTGGGCCACGAATGATCATTTATTCGAATCGGGACAAAATTTAGCGCTATGTTAAGCAACTGTAAGTGGACTTATATAGAAGTCGCACCTATTTTGATGCCGGTCAATAACAATCTATGCACCATTTGTTTTGAGACATGATATAGAGATCATGCTCCAACAACATTTAGTGCAATGAGAAGGGGATAAGATGAAGAGGATTAGGGCAAAAGATAAATAAACCATTTTTAAATTAAAAATTTAATCAAGCTATTATTAAAATCATTCATCCATTTTTTGTGGAGTTAAACTCAACACTATGGATCCAATGATGTTAATAAAGCCATGATCAAAAAATCAACCCAAGACAGCCAGAAAATAATCACAAAATAATAATATAATTAATATATACATTAAAAGGTTTAATTTTTTTTAAAAAAAAGGAAAATAATGAGGAAAATATCAATTATATTCAAATTAATCAAGAAATGAAAAATAAGACCATAAAAAAAATCAGAAAAGAGGCCAAGTAATTTTATAAAATTTTTGGTAATTTTCAAAAGTCAGAAACTATTTTTAAAAACTAAAATAAATGGGTAAAATAAATAAAAATAGTAAAAAATAGTAAAGTCAGAAACAAAAATAAAATAAGGTCACCAATATTTGTCACAATATCATTGGATCATTCCATAATTTTTCAGAATTTAAAAATGTATAAAAGTAATTTTAAACATTTTAAACAAATCAAATAAGTTTAAAATTCATAAAAAAAATACCAAAACACAAAATTAAATTGTGAAAAAATAAAAATCAGAAAGAGAATAATCAATAATGTTTTTCATAATTTTTTCAGATTTTTTGCACTAAAAATGAATTTTCTATGATTTTTTGAAATTTAAAACAATTAAAATATAAAAATTAGAAAAAGAAAATAAAAGTAAAAGATGTGGACCATTGGATGAGAGTCAAAACGCATTAGTAATCAAATCCAATGGATCTGGCGCGTCGTGCATATCATGGTCTTTAATGAATAATGTACAAAATCAATAATAAATAAGATTTTTGAAAAACACAAATGGCACGCCATCATTGTTTGGAAGATGATACGTAGGTCATCTTCAACCTCCAGCCAATGTGATTTGCAGGTCTCTCAAACTGTAAAATCAGAAGCTCAAACTTATGCCAATCGCTTCGTCTCTTCAAGACGAAAACTACCACACCCTCGCGCCAAATTTATATAAACTGTAGCCCAAGCAATTTGGAAAGAAAGTTTTGAAAAGGGATTTGAAAATTCATGGTCAAAACGTGTTTCCAGTGAACTGTAAGTTTTGCGACTAGAACCAGGGCAATGAGAGCAACACAATGATATCAGAGTTTTGAAGAAATGATGAAGGAATCTACCTATTGAAGTTGAGTTGCAGAGCTCTGAAACTGGACTTCTATGGAATAGTATAGGGCACGATTCTTGAATATAATTATATGGTTAGCTTCAGGGAAGATCAAGGAAGGTGAATTGAGAGAAAAAAATGGATTGAAAAAGGCTGGAGAATAGATTTCAAAGTTGTTGAATTCTGGATTGTGAAGTAAGTTTGGCAGGGTGATTCTGGCTATCTAAGCTTGGGAAATTGAATGGGGGATGGCCCTCTATTTATAGGGAAGCAAATGGGATAAAAAAGAATAGCAAATGATGCATTTTGGATGGAATTCGTGTGGGTCTTCATCATGAAGAAAGTGTGACTCAAACTTGATCAAAACTCAGCCAAATCGTGCGTTTTATGATGCTAATAACTTCTAGCAAGTTGCTAAACATGATTAGAAACAAAAACACGTGGAAATCTTGTAATTAGAAGCTAAAACAAAGGTTTCAAAATCTTGACTTTATGAAAAATTCAGTTTCAAACTACCAAATTCAAATTCGTGGCATTTCCAACTCAAGGGGTCTTAAGGCATAATTCTTGATGCTTTGGAAAGATGAGGTTTTGCAATCGAAAAAGAATGGAATCAAATGGATTCTTGAGCTGAAAGTTACATGGATTCAAAGTTGAAGAAAAAGAGTTGACTTTCCATACTTAGAAATATTTCAAATTCTTCTTTAAAAATGACCTATAATCTTTTGTATCCAAACATGGCCTTCCACTTAGAATTTGCTCTTGACCAAAAAAGATGGAATGATGTAGACCTCTTGAATGACATTTTTCAATTTGAACCACTCAAAATCTCCAAAAATTGAGCAAGTTATGACTTTTTGAAGTTGGCCAAAAATCATGAAATGACCTATAATCTTTTGCATTCTTAAGGCAACTTCCATCCATTTTCTTACTTTGCACATAAAAGAATGCATGAAGTACACCTGCTTAAGATCATCATGAAAAAAAGAATTGGCTCAAGGTGATAAAAATTGACCAAGTTATGACCATTTGGAATCACATATGGAAAATTAGGGATTCATCTGGATGACTTGTAATCTTTCTTCTCCACCAAGTTCCTTCCACATGAAAACTCCTTGGAACTTTTGAAGTGATTTGTTGGTAACTCTTTGAAGAGAAGGATGTTTTTGGAATCACTCAAAAATACCAAAAGATGAGCAAGATATGCTCCTTTGAAGTTCAAAACCCTAGCTCCTAGATCAAGAAAATGCTTTGAGGAACTTTGACAAGTTTGAACAAACTTCTTGTGCCAATAGTCTTCCTTTGTGATTAGAATTTGTTGAGGATGATTATGAGGATTCATAGCCACCAAAACCACTTCCATCTTGAAATTAGAGAGAAATATGCTTTTGTGACCAATAGGAACAAGACCTTGTTCAATCATGACAACTTCTTCCCTTAACCCCTTGTACTTTTGAATCAATTTTGATAACTTTGAAATATGATGAGCCAAAGCAACTTTGCAATGCCAATTCTTCCAAAACCACTCCAATAGTGAGGTTTTAAATTCCTCAAGCTATGTTGACTAGGGCATAGAAATAAACTCATGAACCCATGGAGCAACTTGCTAAACCTCATTGCCTTTACCTACATTATTGACAAGTAAGACAAACCAATATTGCATTTTATTAATTAGAGAGAAAATCAAAGCAAAATATCCATGATCACAAAAGAAAACAAGTCAAGGTGCTTGGTAACTCCTCAAAAGAGCAAGGCTAAAGATCGGGAGAAGAACTAAAAACCCTAATGTGATCTTGTTGTGATTGAAACAATATGGTATGATGCAAGAATCATAGGGGCAAAAATTGGGGTACAACAACTGCCCTTATTTAAGTTTCTTCTATCCGGAGATACGAAGGTAAAAAATCTTCGTGTCGACGTGATCGAAGACACTTAAATATAAAACAATCCCTTTTTTTGGCCCTAAGATGCCATGCAAATGCTTATGCATATTGTGATCGGTGGATCTGGAACTGACTGTTTAACGCTGGTTCGCGAAATGTCGCGGAAGCAAGAGTCGCCACCGTCTTTTATTTTCTCCAAATGGAAAGGACAAAAGCACAGAAAAATTCCTTTTAAGAGATTGCTCTCGGTTCGGGAGGTAGGTTATAGAAAGGGAAGGTGTTAGCACCCTTTCTATCCATGGTTATCCATGGGCTCTTAGATACTTGCTCAATGTGTTTTCAAAATTGTTTGTTTGCTTTTCAATGTGGGTTTAAAAAGTTTCTTTGAAAAATTTCAGATCGACTCATACGTCAGAGTGTTTGAAAAATTTGCTTTGAAAGCTTTTGAAAAGTGTTGATGTGAAAAGATTTTTTTGAATTTATTTTGAGATTAGAGCAAGTATCTACGAGAACCTACCTACCCTAAGGAATTCGTCTGTGTAAATGTCCTTAAAGTAATGCCATCCCACCATTGAGAGGTAGGTAGCACCACCGTTGGAGGTGTTCGGGTCAATTCGAGTTTAGGGACATGGTGATCACCAGAGCAATGGGAAGACACCTTAGAAGCTACCCTCATGCCAGGTTCCCGGATCATGAGGACTTACTAAGACGTCCTCTACTCGACGATCACCTTTCGAGGCAAGGCAACAGCGAGGCGTACCCTAGGGGTGGTGTGTGATTTGTGTGTCATGTTCATTTGCATTTATCTTGTTCATGTCAAAGTGATCTATGCGCTTGTTTTTAATTGAGTCCATTCATTCTTGCATGCTTTTTGTTAACAGTTAATATTTGCGGGAAAATAAATCTAAGGCTATTACAAAGGCGCGGGTCCACATCGCCAAAATTAAACCGGACCCGATTTGACAGAAAAATAAATAAAGCAAAGTAAATAAAAGATGCGAGAAGTTAAATTGTTACAAGGCTTTGGGACATGTACATAATTATAATAAGCGACATAAAATAAATGTGCGAAATTAACAATTAAAAATATGGGCGTTGGACCCTTTTGCAAAATTAAAATTAATGAATTAAAATTAAAATTAAATGTTTCTTTGTATTTTTTGTGTTTTTTAAGATTTAAGGAGAAAATTGATTGAAGTTAAACACTAACCTTAATTTTTATTTATTAAGAAAAATATTGAACTCTAACCTACTCTTAAACATAATTTTATTTACACGTAACTTAATTTATGAAAATAAATATTTAGTTATTTTAATTATTATAAAAGAAAAATAATAAAAAAAAGAATAAAATTTGATCAAACCTAATTCTATGTTTTTTTTTTAATTT
This sequence comes from Vicia faba, assembly GCA_948472305.1. Taxonomy (NCBI): domain Eukaryota; kingdom Viridiplantae; phylum Streptophyta; class Magnoliopsida; order Fabales; family Fabaceae; genus Vicia; species Vicia faba. Next base: position 1,108,752,202 of record OX451741.1, read on the forward strand.
ATTGTTAAAAGAATTAAAATTAACACCTAATTTAAACTAATTTTTACATGCAAATTTATTTACCAAAAGTATTAAAATAAAAATATTTATTATATTTTTTTTCTTCTTTTTTTTGATTCTTATTGCTTTTTTTGTTTATGTTATGAAAGTTATTTCGTGGAATCAATCAAAACAATAAAACAGATTAAAAAAAGAATAAAAAAAAAAAGAAAAGAAAGAAAAATGGAAAGGAATACAAACAGTAATTAAATCCTCCCTTCTTCTCTTTCGCCAATCCCTTTCTCTCTTCTTCTTCTCTTTATCTTCTAATCTTCAAACATCCAAAACCCAAACCTAAAGCGATGATTTTCCAACGTATTTTCAGTTCTCGTATCTGATTTATGGCCGATGGAGCTTGGTTGGATCGGGAGCGTTATAGTTGAAGGAAGAGGGAGTCATCACGGAGATCGCTCGGGAGGAAGTGACCGACTGTTTGGGTTGCAAGATCGAAAGTCACTTTGCAGATGAGCTGGTCTCGCAGTGTGGCCGGATTTGTTCGAAGTAGTCGGCCGGTATGGTGTTGTGTTGAAGCCGTGGTTATGCGTGTGGATGGTGATGACGGCGCGGTGATGAGGACTCACAGGTTGTTGTTCTTGTTGACGATGGAGGTCAGCGGACCGGTTGAAGAGAGATTGGAAGGAAGTTGTGGGTGTGGCACAGTGATGATATGAATAGAGGGAGTAGGTTCGGCGAGGCGACGCAGAGAGGAATAGAGGAAATTGAATGGTGTTTATGTTGTATGAAGTGAGGGTTGTGATTGTTACAGAATGGGTTGTATTGGAAGTGGCTCGTGGAAATTGACAGAGTTTGGATGAGGACGGGAATGAGTTCGGTGTGGGTAGCGTTTTGACGGAGGGAGTTTGTAACGGTTTGTGAAGGGTCGAAGGTAGTTGTTAGATCAATGGTGATGGCCGGCGAAATGGAGAGGAAAGGGCGGAAGAACAGGGGTTATGATGTTCACGGTTTGGAGGTTAGTTTGAGCAAGGAAAGTGGTATGGATGTATTGACGGAGAAGAAGGAGAAATCGGTTTTAAGCCTCTGCGTTTTTTTATTTACGAAATCTGGTGCCCCCCCTCTCATTAGGGTTGTGTTTATGTATTTGTATGGAGGCTATTAGGTCAACAAAACTGGCCAAAATCTCTTGCATTCAAGGATTCCAATATTTGATTTTCCTTAAGGATCTTCCATATCTTTTCATGTGTATTTTGTGCAAATCATATCCCAATGCTCCAAATATTTCCAAATTGGCTTAGGCACGAATTATTGAGCCTAAAATGTGTACAAAAAGATTCATTAGGTCAAGTTAGATATTTTCTATATATTTAAATAATTTAAATGAATTAATATTAGTATAAATTCAAATAAATAATTAAAAAATGAGAAAATACTTCCCCTTGGGCTTAATGGTCGTGCATAGGCTTGGCATGAAGAAACTTGGAAGAAAAATGGGCCCATTTGCATTTTTAGGTCATTTGAACCATTGTTGACTTTTCAAAATTCCCAAAAATTTCCCAACTTCCACAAGGCATAACTTGCTCAATTTTTAAGCTTTTCACATGTTCTTGGACATTTTGGAAAGGTCTTTGAGTACTTTAACCAATGCCTTTGGTCCCATGTCATTTTGATTTACCAATCTCAAGTTATGGCCTTTGACTTAAAGTCACTTTTTGTTGACTTTTGAAAATGACCTATAATGTTGAAATTGATAACTTTTTGTGAGAGCATTTCTTGGACTTGGAACATGAAGATGAAATGTAGGAAATGTCTTTCTCTTCAAAATGAGCTTTGGATGGGATTTTTCTGATAATCCATGTGAAAATTATGCCCTGGTCAATTTCAGTTGACTTTTTCAGCTGTCCAAATATAGCAACTTTTGCATCTTTGATGATTTCTGAGCCAAATTTTGAGAATCATGATCAAGCATTGATCAAATGATGTTTGTGGCTTCAAAATGATATATTGACCAAAAATTTGAACTTTTGACTGCCAAATGACCATTTTGCCCCTACAGTTGACTGTAGTGCAATTTAGGGTTTTGACTGTGCAATTTTGAGCTGAATGCCTTGAAACTTGACATGAGGATGCTTGACCCTCTTTGTAGGCATATGGGACTTGATTGGGCCTTTGAAAAGTTCATTTGCTTGACCAGAACTCAAACCCTAGTTTTGACTGTCTAGGAGACAGTTGAGCTGCACAACCCTTGGGGACTTTTGTGACCTTGACTTGGCAATTTCTTGATGAATATGGGAGGGCAAATTTTGGGGTACAACAGTTGCCCCTGTTCAATCTTCTTAGACCTGAGGATGCAGATTGGCTGACGTGCCTTTCGTAATCCGAGGGTAAAAGATGATTGAACACTAGAGTGCCCAGAAATTTGCGCTCACATGGTAGCAGTGATGATGAGGGAATGGGCTTATAGATGCCATTTGGATGTTGCTTGGATAGGATGATGGGCTTATAGATGCCATCTGGATGTTGATCGCGTCAGAGATTCCTTCGCGAGAACCTGCATACCTGCAAAACAGAAAATGAGTACCTGACACGTCGCAGGAGCTGATTTTAGATGCTTGATATAGATGTATCCTGACTGATTACAGGAGCTGGGTCTGGAGCTTCAAACGCTGATGAATGAACCAGGGATGGTTACTGCCTTAGCATGAAGGGTAAGAGAACCCTGAATGATTTCAACCTCAACAACGCTCGTTGAGAAAATCTTGGTGAGAATTACCATCTTCGTAGTGTCAGGAAGGGAACCAAAGGATATTACAATCTCAAAGGGAGTTACCTCACTCACGTTGGAGAGGGAACTATAGGAAATTATAATCTGAAAGGAGATATCACCTCACGCTCATGCCGGAGAGGGAAACATCTGAAGAAGGAATTACCACCTCACGCGCCGTTGGAGAGGGGACCATAAAAGAATATCACCTCACGCTCATCGTCGGAGAGGAAAACATCTTGAAAAAGGAATTACCACCTCACGCTCACCGTCGGAGAGGGGACCACAAAAGACTATCACCTCACGCTCATCGTCGGAGAGGAAAACATCTTGAAAAAGGAATTACCACCTCACGCTCACCGTCGGAGAGGGGACCACAAAAGACTATCACCTCACGCTCATCGTCGGAGAGGAAAACATCTTGAAAAAGGAATTACCACCTCACGCTCACCGTCGGAGAGGGGACCACAAAAGACTATCACCTCACGCTCATCGTCGGAGAGGAAAACATCTTGAAAAAGGAATTACCACCTCACGCTCACCGTCGGAGAGGGGACCACAAAAGACTATCACCTCACGCTCATCGTCGGAGAGGAAAACATCTTGAAAAAGGAATTACCACCTCACGCTCACCGTCGGAGAGGGGACCACAAAAGACTATCACCTCACGCTCATCGTCGGAGAGGAAAACATCTTGAAAAAGGAATTACCACCTCACGCTCACCGTCGGAGAGGGGACCATAAGAGAACTTCTGCTGAGTCTTTATCAGAAAAACCTGTTTGGAGTCGATTTAACTGGACTGGAGAAGTCTTTGAAATATGTTTGAGAATTTCAACTGCACCCTTCCTGAAAGGTAGAGGTTAGTTATATGCGATGCATGATATGGATCAAGCAAACATGGATACGATTTATATGATATGATGTGTACATGCATGCTATAATGATGTATGTGATGATTCATGTATGTTTTCGTCTAGGAAAATAAATCCTTGACGGGTGCCGGGAAGTCATATCCTGGGCTGATGTTGAGGAAGAGATTTTGCTTCCGCTGTGGATGATTCGTTGCAAGAATACCGATAGGAGAAGATAACTACGTTGCGGAATAAACTTGGCAAATGAAATAATTCTGCGGGAGAAAAGATATTCTAACGATCATGCTGGGGAGTGCTACTCTGTGGGGAGATGCTTTTGCTGAATTGTTGAGGATGGCTCGCTGAGGATACCTTGCTGTATTGGGAGTATGAATGGACTTCGCTGGGGATAAAAAGATCCCGTCGACGACGCTCTTTCCGTGGCTTTTGGCTGAGGATAACCCAGTTATATCCTGTTAAGGAAATAACTCTTTAAATCAAGCCGGATGACGCGTTCGTGCCCTGAGAGGGGTGAGCTTCCGTAACTTACTGGGGGTACGCTTATTGCTTGGGGATATGAATCCCAACTTTCCTGGGGAACTTGGGTTGGACTCTCCTGGTGAAGCTTTGATATGTTGGGATGTTCTTCAACGGAACCTACCCTGATGCCTTGGAGGATAGAACAGTCAGACCGCTCAGACCAACCCTTATTGCCCCTGTTTCTTGTGGAGTGCTGATAGTTGTTGATGGACAAACCTTCTTCTGGCAGACAGATGACAAGAAGGCGGGACATAGTCGTACGCTTTAATCCCTAACTTTTGCCTGGACCGCCCTTTCGGGTTTTCAGTCCACCGGGATACCCATTTTTGCCCAAGCCGCCTTTCCAGGTTTTCGACTTGCCGGGTGTACAGATTTTCATTTTCATCCCTTATTTTTGCCCGAACCCTTTTGGTTCGCCGGGAAGCCCTGATTTTTGCCTAGGTATGTCAACCTAGCGGGTCTTTGATTTTGCGTAGTATTTTTCCGACTATGTCCGTTCTCGGAAAGTAGGGAGTTGCCCCTGTTTAGAAGTGTTTTGTCACCAGAAGAAGTTTGATCAGGCGAGATTTGTTGTTGAAATGCCCCAAGTGACTTAGGAAGAGATTTGCCCCAGGCTGGTTGGCCTCTGAGAGATTCTCCGAATCTTGACTTAACTGCCCCAGATGATGGACCATGCTCATGCCATGCCCCTTGATTGGAGACACTCTGTTCATTAGGCATTCGTCGTGCGAATCTCTATGTTGTTCAAACAAAAAGTCATATGCAAACAAAGTTATGTTAAAAATGCAAAGCTCATGTCTGTCTTGAAGATTTTAAAAATGCATTCTTTTTTCATAAAACAAATGATTATTTGTAAAACGTGATGTCAACTCCGTATTTACCGTAGGCCTTAAGGAGTCAGGATACCTTTCGTACAGTATGCTTTCGAACTAACCCATGCTTCAGCTAGGACTTTTAAGGGTTATAACGTGGCCTGGTTCGTGGTTTAAGAAACAAAGGATAAAGGCTCAAATTTTATTTGTACCCACCCGCTCTTCGTGATGTTCTCCAAACCTAAACTCAGTTGATCATACGTCAGACCTTGCTTTGAGTTTTTGCTCCGATGTTCCAATGATGGTTCAGATATTGATGATTTATTCTGAACAGACAGTCATTTTTGTTTTTGTTGAGGGTTTGTAGGACCTCTTTCTTCTTTGATTTTGTTATCCCTATTTTTTTTTGCCTGAACTGTTTCCTTTTTTGGAATTACAGTGAGCGGGATGCCCCAGTTTTGTAAGTCTCCTTCGTAGGTTTTGAATTAATGGGTTTTTTTATTTTGAAAGATAATGACTGCCTTTCTTTACAATTGTTCGGAACCATCACTGTCCTTTTTCGTAAGGATCTTTTTGGTGCCATTCGTTATGCACTTGGATCAACTGAGAGACTACCCTGCCCCAGGTTATGATTAAGGGTTTTAAATTTCGAAAAGAAAAACTCCTACTTCTTTGGCTCAGAGGGGTTGACGAGGGATTATCATCCTTATAACTCCAGTGTTTAGGGATTGAAACAATGCCTGTACCTCATCAGCGGGGTCTGTTCAAAGCATACTGTAGATTATGGTATCGTTTTCGTCATCCTCCCTCAAGAGGCTTTAGAATTATTAATTAAGAGTTGATCATCAGAAAAAATATGAAAATAGTTTGCGTTTAGTGAATACGAATATATTGATTCAAAATAGACATAAGCGATGCATTAATGTGATAACGATGTTTATCATGAATAAATGTTTGAACAAAAGAAAATTGCAATCTTGAACATTCGAATGAACAAAAATTTTCTAATCTCGGGGCTTGTCACTTCAAGTGGTGCCTCCTATAGGGAGGGTAGAAGCACTCAGCCTGGCCATCTCGGGTGAATTCCACAGCTCCCTCTTCGATCAGATCCTGGATCTTATTTTTCAGAGTCCAACAATCCTCTGTAGCATGCCCCGGGCTGTCAGAATGATAAGCGCAGTGAGCGTTGGGGTCATACCTTGAAGGTGTCCTGTTGGGATTCTTAGGAGGATCCTTTCGAGTTACCAAGTTCAACCTCAGCAGTTGTTGTAAGGCTTGAGGCAGCGACACGTTGAGCTTGGTGAATTGCCTTTTGGGCTTGCCTGGCTGAAGCTGGTGAGGTTGATACTGAACTGGTGATACTGTAGCCATATGAGGAGCTTTCTCCTTGCCTCTTTGTCTCAAGGATGGTCGAACGACGACTGGCTTTTTACCCTTAGACGTTTGTCCCAGTTGATTACCCTGAAGCAGTTGGTTGACGAGAAACCGGAGCTCGTCTTGTCTTTGAGCTAAACCTTGAATGGAATTCCTCTGCCCCAGCATTTGGGCTTTCATTGCATCCATCTCAGCTTGTAGGTGTTTAAGCCTTTCATCCTCAGCACTGTTCCTGACAAAAGTCTCCATGAGAAGTGTCCTTAGCTCCTCCTGCCCCTTGGATAGATTCAGGAGGATTTCCCCGAACCGAGTCTCTTGAGCAAGAAAGTCCTGGTTATCTTGTGGGCAAGCCATTGCTGAAATAAACAGCGGGAAAGGTAAGTGACCTGCAAAAGGGATACCTGTTATGCAATGATATGTATGATATGCATGCAATGTTTTCAAGGATCTCGCGGGGTAAACAAGAAATTTGTTAGAGCTGGGTAGCTTGATTGAAGAAAACCCATGCTGTTGAGGATTCTTCTTTAAGGGTCAAAGGCTCACCATATCTAGTGGGTCATAGCCCCTGACTTTAGTCATCATGTCCGGTTTTGGTTTCCAGACAACCTTGGTTAAGGGAACCTTCTTCAAGGGTCAAAGCTCACCATATCAAGTGGGTCATAGCCCCTGACAACTTTGGCTAGAGGAAAATAAATCCTCTTTGCCCCTTGCTGGGATAGTTGATTCACCGTGACCTGCATCACAAGCCCTTGAGATCCTTGAAATGGGTTAGGATGTATGCAATGGTATGATGTCATGATGCATGGGGTAATGTAGGTAACCCTGTTATGAGTCCTAATTAAGGACTGCGAACCAAAACCTGCAAGAAACTCGGTAAAACCTGTCATGAGTCCTAATTAAGGACTAAAACAAAAACCTGCAAGAAACTTAGTAAGCCTGTTATGAGTCCCAGTTAAAGACTATAAACAAAACCTGCAAGAAAACTCAATTGTCAGATAACAAGCATGCAAGTAGTCAAGCACGAAGGCACGCAAGTCACACAAGAGAAACCCTTAGAGTTTAGGCCAGCATGGGGTCTGGGTAGTACCCTCTTGAAGTTGGTGGGCTCAACCTGTCCTATTAGAAGTAACCGGGTTCTAAGGGTCCCAATATCACGGGATTGCTTTCATTGTTCATCGTTTCGATTTAGCCACTGAACTGGCGACCGAAATATTCCAGGAAAGCAACCCTCAATTGAGTGTAGTATCGAGTATCAACCAACCTCGGACTGCACCAAAGTCAGTTATCTCACTACCCTAAAGAGGCCAAGATGGTTCAATTAAGGTTCCTAAGGTCTGTTGATGCTTCATGACACCACGCGGAGGCCCCGTACTCTCCTTGACTGAACTCAAGGGTTACCGGTACACACCAAAGTGCCACATCAACGTAACAGACTGTTTCAACCATGTCGGTATACCCCGCACAGTTCCCTCACAGCCTTGTTGCTACTTTCTAAGAAGGCATCCCCAGATCCGGGTTAGGATCTATAGAACTCCCAAGATAGTCCCACAATTTAAAGCAAACAAGGAAAGCAATTGAAAACACAGTTATGAACTAACCCTAAGGTACACCTCACTTTATAAAGGCTCCCCAGCAGAGTCGCCAGTTCTGTGATCGGTGGATCTGGAACTGACTGTTTAACGCTGGTTCGCGAAATGTCGCGGAAGCAAGAGTCGCCACCGTCTTTTATTTTCTCCAAATGGAAAGGACAAAAGCACAGAAAAATTCCTTTTAAGAGATTGCTCTCGGTTCGGGAGGTAGGTTATAGAAAGGGAAGGTGTTAGCACCCTTTCTATCCATGGTTATCCATGGGCTCTTAGATACTTGCTCAATGTGTTTTCAAAATTGTTTGTTTGCTTTTCAATGTGGGTTTAAAAAGTTTCTTTGAAAAATTTCAGATCGACTCATACGTCAGAGTGTTTGAAAAATTTGCTTTGAAAGCTTTTGAAAAGTGTTGATGTGAAAAGATTTTTTTGAATTTATTTTGAGATTAGAGCAAGTATCTACGAGAACCTACCTACCCTAAGGAATTCGTCTGTGTAAATGTCCTTAAAGTAATGCCATCCCACCATTGAGAGGTAGGTAGCACCACCGTTGGAGGTGTTCGGGTCAATTCGAGTTTAGGGACATGGTGATCACCAGAGCAATGGGAAGACACCTTAGAAGCTACCCTCATGCCAGGTTCCCGGATCATGAGGACTTACTAAGACGTCCTCTACTCGACGATCACCTTTCGAGGCAAGGCAACAGCGAGGCGTACCCTAGGGGTGGTGTGTGATTTGTGTGTCATGTTCATTTGCATTTATCTTGTTCATGTCAAAGTGATCTATGCGCTTGTTTTTAATTGAGTCCATTCATTCTTGCATGCTTTTTGTTAACAGTTAATATTTGCGGGAAAATAAATCTAAGGCTATTACAAAGGCGCGGGTCCACATCGCCAAAATTAAACCGGACCCGATTTGACAGAAAAATAAATAAAGCAAAGTAAATAAAAGATGCGAGAAGTTAAATTGTTACAAGGCTTTGGGACATGTACATAATTATAATAAGCGACATAAAATAAATGTGCGAAATTAACAATTAAAAATATGGGCGTTGGACCCTTTTGCAAAATTAAAATTAATGAATTAAAATTAAAATTAAATGTTTCTTTGTATTTTTTGTGTTTTTTAAGATTTAAGGAGAAAATTGATTGAAGTTAAACACTAACCTTAATTTTTATTTATTAAGAAAAATATTGAACTCTAACCTACTCTTAAACATAATTTTATTTACACGTAACTTAATTTATGAAAATAAATATTTAGTTATTTTAATTATTATAAAAGAAAAATAATAAAAAAAAGAATAAAATTTGATCAAACCTAATTCTATGTTTTTTTTTTAATTTATTGTTAAAAGAATTAAAATTAACACCTAATTTAAACTAATTTTTACATGCAAATTTATTTACCAAAAGTATTAAAATAAAAATATTTATTATATTTTTTTTCTTCTTTTTTTTGATTCTTATTGCTTTTTTTGTTTATGTTATGAAAGTTATTTCGTGGAATCAATCAAAACAATAAAACAGATTAAAAAAAGAATAAAAAAAAAAAGAAAAGAAAGAAAAATGGAAAGGAATACAAACAGTAATTAAATCCTCCCTTCTTCTCTTTCGCCAATCCCTTTCTCTCTTCTTCTTCTCTTTATCTTCTAATCTTCAAACATCCAAAACCCAAACCTAAAGCGATGATTTTCCAACGTATTTTCAGTTCTCGTATCTGATTTATGGCCGATGGAGCTTGGTTGGATCGGGAGCGTTATAGTTGAAGGAAGAGGGAGTCATCACGGAGATCGCTCGGGAGGAAGTGACCGACTGTTTGGGTTGCAAGATCGAAAGTCACTTTGCAGATGAGCTGGTCTCGCAGTGTGGCCGGATTTGTTCGAAGTAGTCGGCCGGTATGGTGTTGTGTTGAAGCCGTGGTTATGCGTGTGGATGGTGATGACGGCGCGGTGATGAGGACTCACAGGTTGTTGTTCTTGTTGACGATGGAGGTCAGCGGACCGGTTGAAGAGAGATTGGAAGGAAGTTGTGGGTGTGGCACAGTGATGATATGAATAGAGGGAGTAGGTTCGGCGAGGCGACGCAGAGAGGAATAGAGGAAATTGAATGGTGTTTATGTTGTATGAAGTGAGGGTTGTGATTGTTACAGAATGGGTTGTATTGGAAGTGGCTCGTGGAAATTGACAGAGTTTGGATGAGGACGGGAATGAGTTCGGTGTGGGTAGCGTTTTGACGGAGGGAGTTTGTAACGGTTTGTGAAGGGTCGAAGGTAGTTGTTAGATCAATGGTGATGGCCGGCGAAATGGAGAGGAAAGGGCGGAAGAACAGGGGTTATGATGTTCACGGTTTGGAGGTTAGTTTGAGCAAGGAAAGTGGTATGGATGTATTGACGGAGAAGAAGGAGAAATCGGTTTTAAGCCTCTGCGTTTTTTTATTTACGAAATCTGGTGCCCCCCCTCTCATTAGGGTTGTGTTTATGTATTTGTATGGAGGCTATTAGGTCAACAAAACTGGCCAAAATCTCTTGCATTCAAGGATTCCAATATTTGATTTTCCTTAAGGATCTTCCATATCTTTTCATGTGTATTTTGTGCAAATCATATCCCAATGCTCCAAATATTTCCAAATTGGCTTAGGCACGAATTATTGAGCCTAAAATGTGTACAAAAAGATTCATTAGGTCAAGTTAGATATTTTCTATATATTTAAATAATTTAAATGAATTAATATTAGTATAAATTCAAATAAATAATTAAAAAATGAGAAAATACTTCCCCTTGGGCTTAATGGTCGTGCATAGGCTTGGCATGAAGAAACTTGGAAGAAAAATGGGCCCATTTGCATTTTTAGGTCATTTGAACCATTGTTGACTTTTCAAAATTCCCAAAAATTTCCCAACTTCCACAAGGCATAACTTGCTCAATTTTTAAGCTTTTCACATGTTCTTGGACATTTTGGAAAGGTCTTTGAGTACTTTAACCAATGCCTTTGGTCCCATGTCATTTTGATTTACCAATCTCAAGTTATGGCCTTTGACTTAAAGTCACTTTTTGTTGACTTTTGAAAATGACCTATAATGTTGAAATTGATAACTTTTTGTGAGAGCATTTCTTGGACTTGGAACATGAAGATGAAATGTAGGAAATGTCTTTCTCTTCAAAATGAGCTTTGGATGGGATTTTTCTGATAATCCATGTGAAAATTATGCCCTGGTCAATTTCAGTTGACTTTTTCAGCTGTCCAAATATAGCAACTTTTGCATCTTTGATGATTTCTGAGCCAAATTTTGAGAATCATGATCAAGCATTGATCAAATGATGTTTGTGGCTTCAAAATGATATATTGACCAAAAATTTGAACTTTTGACTGCCAAATGACCATTTTGCCCCTACAGTTGACTGTAGTGCAATTTAGGGTTTTGACTGTGCAATTTTGAGCTGAATGCCTTGAAACTTGACATGAGGATGCTTGACCCTCTTTGTAGGCATATGGGACTTGATTGGGCCTTTGAAAAGTTCATTTGCTTGACCAGAACTCAAACCCTAGTTTTGACTGTCTAGGAGACAGTTGAGCTGCACAACCCTTGGGGACTTTTGTGACCTTGACTTGGCAATTTCTTGATGAATATGGGAGGGCAAATTTTGGGGTACAACACATATGAATGCATATGAACAGTACCAAAGAGACGTAAAGTAACATTGGGGATGCAACAAAAATGAAGAAACAAAGAAGCAACCCTACCAGGAAAATAAATCACTGGTGAACCAAAAGAACCGAATCAGAGAGGAAAATAACAAGCATCGACGTTCACTGCCGATGTCTTACCAACGTTCACTGGGTAGAAAGAGAAAATATATCATATCACCGTTGTTCACTGATGATGAACTATCAACATTCACTGAAGATAGCAAAAAGATAACAAACACCTACATTCACTATCGATGTCCTACCAACGTTAACTGAAGGTAGAAAGAGAAAATATATCATATCACCGCTGTTCCCTGACGATGAACTATCAACATTCACTGAAGATAGCAAAAAGATAACAAACACCGACGTTCACTGCCGATGTCCTACCAACGTTCACTGAAGGTAGAAAGAGAAAATATATCATATCACCGCCGCTCACTGATGATGAACTATCAACGTTCACTGAAGATAGAAAAAAGATAACAAACACCAAAGTTCATTGTCGATGTCCTACCAACGTTCACTGAAGGTAGAAAGAGAAAATATATCATATCACCGCCATTCACTGATGATGAACTATCAACATTCACTAAAGATAGAAAAAAGATAACAAACACCGACGTTCACTGCTGATGTCCTACCAACATTCACTAAAGGTAGCAAGAGAAAATATATCATATCACCGCCGTTCACTGACGATGAACTATCAACGTTCACTGAAGATAACAAAAAGATAACAAATATCGACGTTCACTGTCGATGTCCCACCAACGTTCACTGAAGGTAGAAAGAGAAAATATATCATATCACCACCGTTCACTGACGATGAACTATCAACATTCACTAAAGATAGCAAAAAGATAACAAACACCGATGTTCACTGCCGATGTCCTACCAACGTTCACTGAAGGTAGAAAGAGAAAATATATCATATCACCGCCGTTCACTGATGATGAACTATCAATATTCACTAAAGATAGCAAAAAGATAACAAACACCGACGTTCACTGCCGATGTCCTACCAACGTTCACTGAAGGTAGAAAGAGAAAATATATCATATCACCGCCGTTCACTAACGATGAACTATCAACGTTCACTGAAGATATCAAAAAGATAACAAACACCGACGTTCACTTCCGATGTCCTACCAACGTTCACTGAAGGTAGAAAGAGAAAATATATCAAGTTATCCCTGAAATTCTAGTGTTTCACCTAGAACGGGTCTCAACTTCTTATTTAACCAAGGAAATCTTCCTGGAAAAGATCAAACATAAGTTGTCTCAAATAACGAGACTCGTTACTCATTGCCAAAGGGAATTGCAAAGAGAAATGACTTTCTGGTTATAGAAATATGACTTCCCGGGGAAATTCCACGATATTCCTGCTGAGGAAGTAAAGTCTTCCCGTGCAAAATAAATGCACAAACCAAAACTTAAATTTCTCAGAAATCCAAAGTAAATAATATTGTCATGCAACCACAAATCCAATTCAGAAATAAACTGGAGCAAGACGGCCAATGAAGATACATCCTTTGAGAAATAAACTCAAGAGGGAAAACCAAATTCAACTAAGCAAAGAGCACTGCAGGAAGATCAGAACACAATGTCAATGAACGGTGGTTTTTAGCCATGCATGATGTATGTATGAATGTATGAGTGCTATCGTGCATATGCTGGTAAAAGGATACATAATCAGTACAAACAAACAAAACCGCCCCAGGTACTAACAACGTTGGGCTAAACTTCAACCAGAAAGATCAATCCAAGAAAGGTAAAAGCAGCTACGGAAACCAAACCTATTTCCTGCCTTAACTTCACTGAGAAGAAACATAATCCGGATGTAGCCAAATCAAACAGATATCGGGATAGAACACCCTTCTTCCGGTTTCATCGGAGAAGAAGTTTTCCAAAAGCAACATGCCTACTGAAGATTGCAAGACCAGCCTCAAATAAAGCAGACTGACGCCGACACAACCAAACCTCACTGGGGGATTCAAGCCTACGTCCCTGGAGAAAAACTGTTGATTGAAAATTTTCATCACGAACACTCATTCCAACAAGAGATGCCCTAGGATAACCTTCCCGGGAAATCAAGAAGTCAAAACTAGTGTCAATACTGCAAAAAGAGCGACATCTCCGCACACCAAGGGAATAAAACCTTTTATCATATGAGGGAAGACTTCGCTGGGGAATCTGGGACGAAGGCTTCTGACCATGCAAACCCAAAATCAAAAGTGAACCAAGACTTGACGTGGGATAATGGGATCACAAACCGAATACTGTACCTTGCACCCACTGATATCGTCTTTAACTATCTGAGAAATACACAAAGATTGCACACATACCAACAAAATGTCCTGAGAAAACTTTCATGAAGGGAGTAAATCTTCTTAAAACAACTGGAGTTTGTTCATTCTTGGGATCACCATTCTTGTTGTCATTGTTTCATCATAAATCCCAAAGTAAATTGAATTGTAAAGATCTCTTTTTTTTTGAAAATTCAATTTTGCTCTTTTTTTTAAAAAATATTTTTGCTTTAACAGCTAGTATCAGTAATAAATGAAGTCTTTGCAAGCTAAATAAAAATAAGAACACAAAGAATTGGGCAAAAGCTCGAATTTCATTAATAGAATGGTAGTCCACGAATGGCGAGACTCCATGGATGATTACAAAGTTTGGGAAATGGTAATACATGGAAAAGATACATTGAGATACAATGACCACTATTCCCCCTAACAAATTTTGAAATCCTGAGTAACAGCTTTTGTTGAAGTATGATGAAGATCTGAGAATATTGTTGCTTCAACGATCAAGTCTTGTCTGACGTAGTTACTTGCCAAGAAAATCCCTAACTTTTTCCTAAGCTGCCCTTGCGGGTTTTCAACTTAGCGGGAAATTTATTCTGTTTATGTCTCTAATTTTTGCCTAGACCGCCCTTTCGGATTTTCGGCCTACCGAGACGCTCCTTTTTGCCTAAGCCGCCCTTCGGGTTTTTCTACTTAGCGAGCTGTTCTTTTATTTCTTTACGCGAAGTATTTCTTGACTGCATCATCATTCATGGGACGTGGGAACTCCTCGCCATCCATAGTTTCAAGAATTAATGCACCACCAGAGAAGGCTTTATTGACAACATACAAGCCTTCAAAATTGGGAGTCCACTTGCCCCTAGAATCAATGTTGAAAGACATAATCTTCCTGAGCACGAGGTCGCCTTCTCTGAATTCACGAGGTTTGAACCTTTTATCAAATGATTTCTTCATTCTTTTCTGATATAATTGCCCATGACATAAAGCTGTCATCCTCTTCTCTTCAATCAAATTCAAATTGTCAAACCTGTTCTGGACTCATTCAGCCTCTGTCAACTTGGTTTCCATTATCACACGCAACGAGGGAATCTCTACTTCGACAGGGAGTACAACTTTCATTCCATACACTAGGGAGAACGGGGTTGCTCCTGTTGAAGTGCGAACAGATGTTCGATTTCCATGCAGAGCAAAAGGGAGCATTTCATGCCATTCCTTATAAGTGATAACCATTTTCAGGATAATTCTCTTGATGTTCTTATTAGCAGCTACAACAGCCCCATTCATCTTTGGCCTGTATGGAGATGAATTGTGATGGACAATCTTGAATTCTTTGCACAGTTCTGTCATCATCTTGTTGTTCAAATTCGAACCATTGTCAGTGATGATTATGCTTGACACACCATACCGGCATATAAGATTGTTTTTGATGAAACTCACAACCACCTGTTTGGTAACATTGGCATATGAAGCAGCCTCTACCCATCTGGTAAAGTAGTCAATTGCTACCAAGATGAAACGGTGTCCATTCGAAGCTTTGGGTTCCATCATCCCGATCATGTCAATACCCCACATAGAGAAAGGCCATGGGGACGAAATCACATAGATAAGTGTCAGAGGCAAATGGATCTTATCTACATAAATCTGGAATTTATGGCACTTCTTTGCAAATTTGTAACAATCAGACTTTATTGTCAACCAGTAATAACCTACCCTTAGCATCTTTTAGCCATTGAATGTCCATTAGCACGAGTGCCAAATAAACCTTCATGAATCTCATGCATCAACATGTCCGCTTCGTGTCTATCCACACATCTGAGCAGGACCATGTCATAATTTCTCTTGTATAACACATTTTCATTGAGGAAGAAACTGCCTGCCAATATTCTCAGTGTCTTTCTATCTTTCTTCGACGCACCAATCGGGTATTCTTGAGTTTGAAGAAAATTCTTGATATCATAATACCATGGTTTTTCATCTGCTACCTCCTCTGCTGTAAACACATGAGCGGGCCTATCCAGTCGTCGAACCGTAATTCGGAGTATATCATTCCAAGTATTTACTTGGTACATAGAAGCCAGAGTTTCCAGAGCATCCGCCATTTAATTTTCATCTCTAGGAATGTGATGGAATTCAACTTTATTGAAGAAGGGTAATAATATTCTAGCATAATCTTTATAAGGGATCAATCCAGGGTGACGAGTGTTTAATTCTCCTTTAATCTGATTTATTACCAAAGCTGAATCGCCATACACATCTAGAATTTTGATTCTGAGACCAATAGCTTCCTCAAGACCCATGATGCAAGCCTCATATTCTGCCATATTATTAGTGCAATCAAATGTTAACCTTGCGGTAAAATGAATATGTGATCCACCATCCTTACAACATTTGTTGAAGGCCAACTTAGTGACATTGCGTAATCCACCATCCAATCCAAACATTTCATCACCTAAGTATAATCCAAATGCCAAGTGCGCGTATTATTCCAACAGCCCTGTGCATGAAACTGATCAATGATGGGCTATGAAGAATAAGATTCAAGATCTGATAGACAACAAAACAATTGAATTTGATCCATTAACAAATCAATTGTGCATGGCAAAGGTATTAATGTAATTGAAGCTACTAATTTTGTTTCTTCCATTAAGGATTTAACAACTTCATTAGCTACTGTGAAGGATAATTTGCTGAGAGCCGGGGTATTCCCTGGCTGTTTCAAAGATTGTGTTTGCTATAATCAACAAGTGAATGGGTGGAAGTGGCTGAAGGAAGGTGTGCAATGCCTGATAAATAGCCGCGAGATTCTGTTTGAGAAGATTTCTGCCATCAAAAGTCTAATCAACAAAGGTGAAGACCTGTCCATAATAACAATTTCCAACAAGCCTCTTAGGATCCCCTCAAAGTGTCCTATTAGAATTTCAAATGAACCAACCATTTCTCCTTTAATAATCATTGCCGCTGGGCCTATTCCTTACTCCTCTGATAAAGAGGTTCCATGGAACTATGATGCCGAGGTTTATTATCATGGGATAAAACAAGATTCTTGGATCAGTGTTGTACCCTAAAATTTTCCCTCTCATTTATCAAGACTTTTCTCACAAGACTTCTTTGACTCAAGACAAGATTAGGGTTTGGTTAGCTCAAGACATCTCATCTTGCATTGATAACCCAAAATTAGGGTTTGAATTTGCACAAGGATTTTTGGACCACCAATTCTTCATGTGACTTTTATACATCATTTTGGACCCCTAAGATTGCTCATGATAAGTTTCAAGCCTTAAACCACATTCTGGATCAGTCAATTGGACAGTTGACCTAAAAATCAACTGTATTGGGGAAAAGGTCAACCATGGCCAATTTACAATCAAACTTCATAATTTTTGATCCACATCAACAATTTAGACTCATAGTACCATTTTATCAAGTTTGGATCACAACTCCTCAAGAAATTTGATCAAATCATCAAAAGGGCAAAATGGTCAAAATTAGGGTTTTGACTGGGAAAGGGCAATTTCTGATTTTTAACCTAGCCAATGACCAATTGAGTTAAAGAATGATTTCAAGGGTTCAATGGCATCATATTGACTTAATTACATGGTTCAAAACATCTCAAGTTCATTGGATTGACAGATGAAATTTGCAGTCAACTGATCAAAAGTCAATTATATACTGAAAAGTCAAACTTTGACTTTTTGGTCAAAATCAAGTACCAAGAGTCATAATTCATCAAGATATGTCAAAATGTGAAACTTGTTCACCAATAAAACCAAATTTGAAAATTAGGGTTTTAATTTGAAAATTTTCATAACTTAGAATTTTTCTAAGTAAAAAAAATTTCTTATTTTTTCTCAACTTTTCACCACTTTTTCACCATGATGCATTTTGATTCAAGAAAAGTCCCCAACATGAAAGTTATTGTCCTCCATGAAATCTACAACTTTTATTCATAAACATTTCCCTAAAGATGCTTGGATCTCAAGTTATAAATTTGTGAATACATGGTCATGAACTTCTTAACTTAGTGAAATTTTGCCCTAATTTAGGCAGGCTTTGGACCCAACTTCATGGCAACTTTTCACCTAGTTCCAAGAGGTATATCAAAATTCATTTCAAATATGGATTATATAGCACATTGCAAGCTTTCCAAAATGTCCAAGAACTCTCCAAGATCATTTTTGAGTAGAGAGAATCGAAGAGAGGAAGTTGGCATTTTCTCACTTTTTGTTCAAGCCATTTCCATGAAGAAACAAGTTGCAAACAAAACCTATGCTGACTATTTCTTGCTTTAAAGGTCCTAAACTTGCTACACGCTCCTTAATTAAATGCATACTCAGTTGACAAAGCCTTTATCCTTGCTTTTGAAACTTTACACAAGTTGTAATTCCATTTTGGGCAAAAAGGCTTCATTGCCATTTTCATAAAGATGCACTTTTGCAATTTTGTCAACTTGGAGCATTTGACTTGTCCCCTTGATACAAGAAAACTACACAGGTCTCAAGCAATTGTTACAAACTTATATCAACCCTAAAGCAAGCTGGTACAAGCATGTGGGTTTGGTCTTGTCAACTTTGCTTAAAGTACAAGAAAAGTTGCAAAAGGGCTAAGGCTTGCACAGTTAGTAGGAAGCTGACTTTGGATCACTTCTATATTAATATGCAAACATTGTACACGATATTACACACTTGGCTTGAACCTAGAACTCTCTCAAACTGAAAAACACCAAAAATCTGCCTAAGCATACAGTTTCTGCAAAAACTAAGCCAACTCTCATTTGGCTCGTGCGTTTTGTGTTTAACTGATTCAAACATCTTATACACTTGATACCTAGTCAATCCAAGCCATCACCCTGGTTCTGTAGCCTCTGTTTCACTATCTTCCATTTTCAACTTGGAAGCTTGCAGTTGGACTTAGTAAGGGAGTTCCAGCCATCCTCAGAGCAAGATAAGGGTTGAAATAGATTTAGGGAAGCTCAAGGAAGCTCAAGCAATCATCAGGCCTCCATTAAAGTCCCTACATTGCCATACACGATTCCAGGTGAATGAGGTATTTTCTTAAACTCTATCTCTTTATACAGGCAACCTCAAGCCACGATTTGTGAAGAAAAAATGTAGTTCTCATCATAACGAAGTTGTACATATCATTACTTTGCATTTATATTACTTGTGCTAAGAGAATTTGAAGCTTGAAATCTCTGAAATTTTTAGGTCACGATTTAGGGATTCCAAAATTCTCTTTGATCTTTGATAGTTAGGTTACATAATTTATATGGTTGGAATCGTGAGCTCAAATGCCACATTTTTCATGTTATGAGTTTTCATTTTTATGCAACCATAAGGAAGGTACAAGTTGAACTGAGAATGGCGCGAAGAAGGTGAACGAAGGACAGGGATGAAGTCTTTGGGCTTTTTTGCTGCGTGGCCTTTTGTTTTGGCTAAACATCCCCCCCTGACTTTCTATTGCACCCCCTTTGCTAACTATTTTATATTTTTATACTTTTTCATATTTTTATATTTAATACTTTTATTTATTTTTCTTAATGATAAAAAATACTAAAAATGATTTATTTATTTTCACCCTTTTATTTTTTAATTTTAATTATTTTCACACATAAAAATTAATTAATTTTGATAGAATAGAATTTATTTTCTTAATAAACTTACAAATTTAATTAAAAATACTTAATATTTTTATTATACATTTTATACTTACAAATACCAATTTTTGCACATATTTAATTTTTAATATTCATATACAATATTTTTTATTATTTTTTATACAAAAAATGCACAAAATAATAATATGAAACATTATTTTCTTTTAATTGAAAATTAGGGTTTAATCCCTTTCAAAAAGAATTAATTATTTTTTTCCTTTATTTTTAGGTTTAAGTTAAATATTCTTTTACACAAAAACAAGACATAAAAAATCTTTTCTTTACATACATATTGCATTATATATTAAATATTTGTATTATAGTTATTTAATTCGCGCATATTCGATTTGGTTGTAATAATATATTTAGCTTTATATTTGTGCAAATCCCCATTCAAATTTGTATTCCCCCCTCCCATAAAATTGTTGTAATAGCTTAGCAAATTTACATTACGCAATTTATCGCTTTATATACCATGATTAGTAATTAGGGTTTGCATGACAAGAACAAAACAAAGCAAAATAGAAAACCCTAAATACAAGACAAAATCAAAAGCATGAAAATGATACACTTTGCACACAAGCACCCTTAGGGTTTCTCCCACTTGGTTGCCTAAAATAAAATGGCCATGTTACGCATGCGAAGTATCTTGGCAAAACAAAACAAATATAAGATCACAGCCCCTCGATGACGCTATTCAAAAGTTTCCTAAATAAAATGATCTTGGTCCCTCAAAAATGCTAAGATACTTGGCAACATTGCTATCATGGTTATACGATGACCCACGCTCGTCCCGTTCACATCCAAAGATAAGGTTGCTTACCAAATCAATGGTAAGTCAACAATGTCAAAGGAATAGAAAACGCACAAGAAATATATTTGAGTAGGTAGATAGCTTCTAAGTTACTTGCTCCATTTTAAACAACAATCCTTGCTATTTTCAATAACAAACACATACACATTTCAAAAACATCTTACAAACATTGAAAACATTTTCAAAAGATAAACATCTTTATATACATTCTTACAAACGAGAATCATTACAAATATTTCCTAAACAAATGGCCTCTTTTACAAAATACTTTCAAAACCACATCAAACACCATTTCAAACAAACCAAAGCAAGTGATCTAAGCAAGTAACTAAGAGCCCATGGAAAACCATGGATGAAAAGGGTGCTAATACCTTCCCTTTTCATAATCTACCCCCCGAACTCAAGAAAACATCTCAAAGGTCTTTCCTGTGCTTTTTTACCTTTCCTTTTGGATAAAAGAAAAGTAGGTGGCGACTCTTGCTAACTGCAACATTTGCGATAAAACGCAAAAAACCTTCAAGTCAGTTCTCCCACCGCATCACAGAACTGGCGACTCTGCTGGGGAAATTATAAAAGTGGGGTTACCATAGGGTTTTGATCACCTTTATTTACTTACTTTGTTTGATTTGTTTGCTTTACATTATGGTTCTTTGTTTGGGTTTGAAATCCTCCACCCGGATTTGGGAAACATTATAGGTAAATAGAAATACGTTGTGGAAACTGTGTGGGGTATACCGACACGGTCTAAGCAATAGCTATGTTAGTGTGACATATTTGTGGGTACCGGTAGCCTTTGAGTCAATCAAAGAGAATACGGGTCCGTTGAGTGATGTCATGAAGCACTAATGAACTTATAGAACCCTTTACTTGACCAACTTGGCCTTTTAGGATGTAGTGAGATGACCAGCTTTGGTGCAGTCCGAAATTGGTAGATACTCAATACTACACTCATTAAGGGTTGGTTTCTTGGGATATTTTGATCGCCAGTAAAGAGGCTTGAACTGAAACAATGAATAAGAAAACAATCCAGTGATATTTAGCTCCTTAGAACCCGGTTACTATTTCTAGGACAGGTTGAGCCAACTAAACTTCAAGAGGGTACTTACCTATGAAACCCCATGCAAGCCTAAACTAAAAACTTTCTTGATTTGTTTGTATATGCATGATTGTACATAAACATCATGAACATCATAGGCATTCACTAACCATTTCAAGGATTTTGGAGATTCATCTTTGTTCTTGTTTTGTAGGTTATGGATTCACTTCGCAGGAAAACTATCCAAATTAACCTTGTAAGAATTCCTCCACAACTCAAGGAGCTAGCTTCAAGGATTCCTGAGAACTCTCCATTCACCGAGAGACATGGTCGTCTACTCAACTTGGTCACCTCCAACACAGAGGGAGACATGATGAAGGTTCTCTTCCAGTTCTTTGACCCTTTGCATCACTGTTTCACATTTCCTGACTACCAGCTTGTGCCTACTTTGGAAGAGTTATCTCAACTTCTGAGGATTCCTATTCTCAATCAACTACCCTTCAACGGTACGGAAAGAGATCCAAAGCCATAAGAGATTGCTCAAGCCCTGCACTTGCACTCATCTAATGTCACAACCCATTGGGAAACTAGAAGTGGTGTCAAAGGCTTCTTGGCAAAGTTTCTGTTTGAGAAAGCCCAAAGCTGTTGGAATTCTCTAGACTTGCAAGCTTTTGAGGAGATTGTAGCTCTTCTCATCTATGGAATGGTCTTGTTCCCCAATCCTGACCAACTCATAGATGTAAGCGCTGTCAAAATCTTCATGTCTTGCAATCCGGTGCCTACATTGCTTGGGGATATCCTACACTCTTTTCACACTCGTACAATGAGGAACAGAGGTGTTCTTATGTGTTGTACTCCTTTCTTGGCAATATGGTTTATATCTCATCTTCCACAATCAGTCTTGAAGAATGAGCAAGGTTTGAGGTGGTCACAAAGGTTAGTGACACTTAAACATTCATATATTCATTGGTGCTCTCGATCCAAGGAGAATGTTATCATTGTTGACCATTGTGGGGAATTCCCTAATGTCCCTCTACTTGGCATTAGGGGAGGCATCACCTACAACCCGTGCTTAGCTCTAAGACAGTTTGGTTATGCCCGAAGGGATGGCCCATATGATATGCTGATTCAAGGCCTGGTATTCGACTACGACAACAACAATCAAGGACTTCGCCAGAGATTCATCCGAGCTTGGAGGATGCTAAACAAGGTGGATAGCAAGACTTTGTGACACAATAATTCCATCCCTCTTGAGCCTTACCTCAAGTGGGTACGAACCCGCGCTTAAAGTCTTATGATGCCTTATCCCTCCATTCTCCCAGTGATTATTGAGCCTGTTAAGGAAGGAGAAGTTCCATACACTATCCTACATCCTGACATGCCTACATCACTCGAAGACCTACAAAGGGATTGGATACAGCTCAAAGGAGAGAGCGATACTTTCGAAGCCCAATTCTATGCAAGCGAGAAGAAGGTTTTGGAACTCACTCGGCTAATTCATGATGAGCAGACTCTCAATACCTACATTGCACCAAAGAGGATGCACATTGTCTTTTTATCTTAGAATTTTGTATTATTTTACCCTAGGGGCATTGATGTACTCAAATTCTATCTTATTAATATAACGTGTATTTCTTTTTGTTTGAAACAAATTTGAATTTTTAAATCCTTGAAAGCATTGCATGAATACATATAATTCATCATAAACATAAACAGGTCTTTGCAACAAGTTTCTTCATCTCTCTATTGTTTATTTCAGTAAGATGGATCTCGAACAAACGATCAAATATCTTCAAGCTCAGAACACGCAATTTCAACAGTTACTCATGACCTTAGCCAAGGGGCAAGATGAGATGAAGACTCTGCTAGAAAAAGAGAAAGAGAAAAAGAAGAAGAAGCCAGCTGGTGTGGTAATCATGGGCAGAAGGTTTCAGGGACAAGCTAGAAGGACCTTAGATTTTCCAATAACATCTGATGAAGGGGAAATAAAAGGAAAAGAAACGGCAGTACCATCAGATTCTGAAGAAGAAGAGGAAGAGGAGGACTACTCTGAATAACAATACCCTCCGGCTGATGACAAGTACAAACACCTTGAAGAGCGTTTAAGCGCTATGGAAATATAGAGAGTATCGGGTCTAGATTTTGAGGAGTTAGGGCTGGTGTCAGGAATTGTAATCCCGGCAAAGTTTAAAGTGCCATTATTTTCCAAGTATGATGGGGTGTCTTATCCTAAAATGCACCTCTGATCGTATGTCAGGAAGATTCAGCCGCACTCTGCTTCAAAGACTTATGGGTCCATTTCTTCCAAGACAGTTTATCAGGAATGCAACTTGATTGGTTTTTCCAATTAGAAAGGGCCGATGTCCATAATTGGGAAGACCTGGCAGAAGCTTTCTATAAATAATATTAGTACGACGCCGATTTGGCGCCTATTCGTACTCAACTTCAGAGAATGGCTATGGTTTCAAATGAGGGCTTCAAAGATTACGCGCAAAAGTGGAGATCTAGCCGGAAGAGTGCAACCCCCTATGTCTGAAAGGGAGTTGGTGGACATGTTCTTGGGAACTCTATCGGGCCCTTTCTTCAATCATCTGATTGGGAGATCCTCTGCAGGGTTTACCGAATTGATTTTAATCGGCGAGAGGGTGGAAGCTGGTATAAGAAGTGGGAAGATTCAGAAGGATGCGTCTGCCTCTACAGCTGTGAAAAATCCCTTCACTGGGAAGAAGGAAGTATCTGCTATTTATTCACACAAAAATCAAGGAAGAACTGAACACCGACCAACAGTAGGGGCCGTTATGATCCCGAAGCCCGCATCTGACCAGCCAAGAAATAACCAGCCAAGGGTGGAAAGGCCAGTCCAGCAATTCACCAAGATTAACATGACTCCAGCCCAGGTTCTACCACATCTTCTGAAATTGAATCTGGCGACTTTAAAAGAGGCCCCAAAGAATCCCAATACTGCATCTCCTCATTACCATCTGAATGCCAGATGCGCATACCATTCTGAAAGTCCAGGGCAGGACACCAACGATTGTTGGGCTCTGAAGAACAAAATTCAAGACCTGATAGACACGAAGGAAGTTGAGTTTGAAGCGCCTGAGAAACCGAATGTCATTTCCGCTCTGATGCCTAGGCATGGTCACAATGCCAATGCTGTCGAGGAAGATTTATTTGTTGCCACCGTGGATGAACTGTTGATTCCGCTCCCGATCATTAAGTTGAATTTGTTGAAAGCTAGTATATTCCCAGGTTGTGACAAAGACTTCCATGTTTGCCTATCCTCATCATTTGACTGCCCTCTATTGAAAAAAAGTATCCAACGACTGATTGATAACCAAGAGATTTTGTTCAAGAATACTCATGTTTCACCCGTTCCAGTTAAAGACATTTCAATTATAACCATCTACGCCAATCCTTCCAGGGCCCCTAAAAGACCAGTTAGGATTACACCTGCTCCAAAGACTACTCCACTTAAGATTACAATGCCCGGGCCTGTCCCGTACCAGTCCGATAAAACAGTACCATGGAATTACGGTGGAGAAATCTACTACCATGGTATTAAATAGGATGAACTGACTGCCAAAGAAGAGAGATCCGAAGAGGACAATTCCGACATTAGCAATATTGCCGGAACTAGCAAGATTACCCGTAGTGGTAGAATCTTCTCTCTAGAGATTGCCCCTCCAAAGGCAGTCTTTGGACCTGTGGCTGTTCCGAAGATTACCTCTGCACCAGTGATTATACCCGCAAGCGTACTTACCGACAAAGACAACACAATCCCTATCTCTATCAATACTTCCACTGCTGAGAATAAAGGAAAAAACATTCAAGAGGAGCCTGTCCGGATGAAGGCTCAATCACTAGCTATCCCCGAAACATCCAAGAAGGAAATGGAAGAAATCCCGAGGATAATAAAAAAGAGTGATTATGATGTGGTTGAATAGTTGGGGCAAACCCCTTCCAAGATCTCTATGCTAGCTCTGCTTTTGTGCTCTGAAGCACATGCAAAAGCTCTGGTAAAATTTCTGAAGACATCTCATGTGCCGCAAGAGACGTCTGCTGACCAATTCCAAGACTGTGTGGCTAGTTTGACAGCTGATAATGGCTTGGGTTTCTCTGATGCTGACTTGACACCCAAAGGGAGAAAACACAACGAGGCATTACATGTCTCAGTGGAGTGTAGAGGAACAACCCTAGCCCATGTCTTGGTGGATACAAGATCATCTTTAAACGTCTTACCGAAGAAATCCCTTGACAGATTGGATTGCGAGGGGCTGACTTTAAAACCCAGTAACATAGTGGTGAAAGCATTTGATGGTTCGAAGAGGATGGTCCACGGGGAATTGGACATCCCATTAAAGGTGGGAACTCAGATTTTCAACTCAACCTTCTATGTGATGGACATCCGTCCTTCTTATTCCTGTCTGTTAGGATGCCCATGGATCCACAATGTCGGTGCTGTCACCTCCACATTGCATCAGATGCTGAAGTACCCGGTCCAAGGAAAGATCATAACTGTCCACGGGGAGGAGGAGTACATGATTAGTCATCTGAATTCTTTCCGATATGTAGATTTGGATGGTGAGTTCATTGAAACCCCTTTACAACATTTTGAAGAAGTCTCTCAAGAAGTAGCAGCGACCAAGGTGGTATCCTCGATTCCTAAGATCACAAGACCTCCACTTTGGATGTCATCTCTAAAGGATGCAAAGGCAGTAGTGGAAAAGGGTGGATGCACCATCTGGGGGCAGCTTCCAGACATTCTGTACAAATCAGACAAGTTTGGCTTGAGGTTTACTTCAACTGCTCAGAAGGCTGTGCGCCATACCCGTGCTGGGGGGCCACCTGTGAAGATTAGCAACCAAGGGGTCAATGTAGTAGAAGACAATGAAGAGGATGGCAGCTTGGAAGATTGGATATTTCCTACTATCAGCGGAGGACTTCGCAACTGGGAAGCCAGAGACTTTGTCCCAATAACTTTCATCTCTCAGTAATTTATCTTTTACATTTCTATTGGACTTGTAATATTCATGAACGATTCGCACTTTAAAAAACCTTGTGTCTTACCCGAGGCACAATGGTCCATTTGTAAGGGTTTTTATTTCATCTTCATATGACATTCAATGAATTATGGACGCTTTTTCACATATAAATATTTTGTGCTCATTGTCTTTCTTTTACATTTTATTGCTTAAAGATGGCTATACCCTTACACACACCCACACTCACAAATTCAGGTACCCTTCCATTCCAGATCCCATGGGTAACGATACTGCTATAGCCTTCAGTGACTCTGAAGATATGATCTACCAAGCCGAATACGAAGGTGAGGAAGATTGTGAGGTGCCAGGGGAATTGGCCAGACTACTACAACAAGAGGAAAGAGCTATTCAGCCTCATGAGGAGCTATTGGATACAATCAATTTGGGTACCGAGGAAGCTAAAAGGAAATCAAAGTGGGTGCGAATTTAGAGCCGAGTGTCAAGGAGCGCCTAATTCAGCTGTTGCATGATTATGTTGAGATCTTTGCCTGGTCATATGAAGACATGCCAGGACTTGATACAGACATTATGGTACACCATCTACCCACAAGAGAAGATTGTCCACCAGTGAAGCAAAAAGTTCGCCGCATGAGACCTGACATGTCAGAGAAGATCAAAGCGGAAATCATGAAACAGTTCAATGCTGGATTTCTGGCTGTTACTTCTTATCCTCAATGGGTGGCCAACATTGTTCCCGTGCCTAAAAAGGACGGCAAAGTGAGAATGTGCATGGATTATAGATATTTAAACAGGGCCAACTTTAAAGATGATTTTACACTTCCACACATCGACATCTTGGTTGACAATACAGCCTAGCACAAAGTATTTTTTTTCATGGACGGATTCTCAGGCTATAACCAGATCAAAATGACACCTGAGGACATGGAGAAAACTACATTTGTCACACAGTGGGGCATGTTCTGCTATAAAGTGATGCCATTCAGACTAAAGAATGCCGGGGCAACCTATCAATGCGCCATGGTAGCTTTGTTTCATGATATGATACATCATGAGATAGAGGTCTACGTAGATGACATGATAGCCCGATCATAAACTGAAGAAGAACACCTTGATCACTTGCAAAAGCTGTTTGTGAGATTGAAGGAGTACAAATTAAGATTGAATCCAAACAAGTGCAGATTCGGAGTCCGGTCCGGTAAACTCATAGGTTTTGTTGTTAGCAACAGAGGCATCGAGGTTGATCCTGCCAAGGTTAAAGCAATACAAGAAATGCCTGCTCCTCACACTGAGAAGGAATTCAGAGGATTCTTGGGACGCCTGAACTATATTGCCAGATTCATTTCTCACCTAACATCTACTTGTGAACCAATCTTCAAACTGTTGAAGAAAGATCAAGTAGTCAGATGGAATGATGAGTGTCAGATTGCTTTTGACAAAATCAAAGAATATTTACAAGAGCCTCATGTCTTGATGTCACCAGTTGAGGGAAGACCACTGATCATGTATTTGACCATTTTAGAGAACTCAATGGGGTGTGTATTGGGGCAGCATGACGAGTCTGGCCGAAAAGAGCACACTATGTACTACCTGAGCAAAAAGTTTACCGATTGTGAAACTAGATATTCACTGCTCGAGAAAACTTGTTGCGCTCTAGTATGGGCTGCTCGCCGGCTAAGACAGTATATGCTGACTCATACCACTTTGTTGATATCTAAGATGGATCCGATAAAGTACATCTTTGAGAAGCCTGCTATATCTGGGAGGATAGCTAGATGGCAGATGATCCTAACAGAATATGACATACAGTACACGACCCAAAAAGCTATAAAGGGCAGTGTGCTAGCTGATCATCTGGCCCATCAAGCTGTAGAGGATTATCAGTCCATGAAGTTCGAATTCCAGGATGAAGACATCATGACATTAGACAACTGTGAAGAAATAAGACCATATACGGACCTGGACAAGGATCCCGATGGACCCTGTTCTTTGATGGGGCATCCAATGCACTTGATAATGATATCAGCGTTGTACTCATATCTCCGGGAGGATTCCATACTCCTTTTACCGCCAGACTTTGCTTCAGCTGTACGAACAACATGGCAGAATACGAAGCATGCATCTTTGGTCTTAAGGCTGCCATAGACTTGGGAATCAAATCTTTAATTGTATTTGGAGATTCAACTTTGGTCATCAGTCAGATCAAAGGAGAGTGGGACACTAAGCACCCAAACCTTATCCCTTACAAAGAACATGTTTTGACATTGTTACCACATTTCGAGCAGATTACCTTCGAGCACTTCCTGCGAGAAGAAAATCAGCTAGCAGATGCTCTAGCCACAATGTCATCTATGTTTAAACTTAATTAGGATAACAAGGCTCCCCAAATCACCATTGAACGAATGGATGAACCAGTACACTGTCACGAGATTAATACTGAAGAAGTAGTGGACCAACCTTGGTTTCATGAAGTCAAAAGGTATCTCGAGGCTCAAGAATATCCAGAAGGAGATTCAATCAATGATAAAAAGTTCCTAAGGAGATTCTCCGCTAAGTTCTTCCTAAGTAATGGCATCCTGTACAAACGTAATCATGATTCTATTCTGCTCCGTTGTGTGGATAAGATTGAAGCTGAAAAGATTATGGCTGAATTGCATGAAGGTACCTTTGGCACTCACTCTAGTGGGCATACAATGGCGAAGAAAAATCCTACGGGCAAGCTATTATTGGTCTACCATGGAAGCAGACTGCTATCAACACTCCCAGACCTGTCATAAGTGTCAAATCTATGCAGACAAGATGCACGTGCCTCCGGTTCCTCTAAATGTCTTAACAGCTCCTTGGTCCTTCGCTATGTGGGGAATCGATATGATTGGGGAGATCAAGCCGACAACCTCCAATGGACACTGTTTCATTCTAGTGGCCATTGACTATTTCACCAAGTGGGTCGAAGCAGCTTCCTTCGCATCCGTTACTAAGAATGTTGTTGCCCGCTTCATCAAGCTGAATCTTATTTGCTGGTACGGTATCCCAGAAAGGATCATCACTGATAACGGTATGAACCTTAACAATACTATGATCATCGCCTTATGCGAGCAGATCAAGATTCAACATCACAATTCATCCCCCTATCGGCCAAAGATGAATGGTGCCGTCGAAGCTGCGAATAAAAACATTAAAAAGATCATACAAAAAATGACAATCACCTACAAGGACTGGCATGAGATGCTAGTGTTTGCTCTCCACGAGTACCGTACCACGGTTCGCACGTCAACTGGGGCAACACCCTATTCTTTGGTTTATGGCATGGAGGCTGTTTTGCTTATTGAGGTTCAAATCCCCTCTTTGAGAATCATGAAAGATGCAGGTTTGAGTGAGGATGATTGGATCCAGACCCGACTTGATCAACTAAACTTAATTGATGAAAAGAGACTTACTGCTGTTTGCCATGGTCAAATGTATCAAAAACGGATGATCAAGGCTTTCAACAAGAAAGTCAGACGCCAAGAATATCAAGTTGGAGATCTAGTGATCAACCGCATCATCTTGCCACAAAGTGATCCCAGGGGCAAATAGACTCCTACCTATGAAGGACCACTTGTAATCAAGAACATCTTTTCCGGTGGGGCAATGATCTTAACCACCATGGACGGCGACGATCTGCCACACCCTGCAAATGTGGACATAGTCAAAAGATACTACGCATAAGAGACCCGCTAGGTTGACACACCTAGGCAAAACAAGGGCATCTCGGCGAACCAAAAGGTTTGGGCAAAAATTAGGGATAAAATAAAAAAACCTGTATACCCGGCAAGTTGAAAACCCGAAAGGGCGACTTGGGCAAAAAAGGGTTTCCCGGTGGTTCGAAAACCCGAAAGGGCGGTCGAGGAAAAAGTTAGGGAATTAAAGCGTATGATTGTGTCTCGTCGGATCACTTTGAGGACAATCTCTTCACTAACAAACCCGAAGCTTCTGATCAATTCAATCATCTTCGGATGAAGCAACAAATGGACAAGATATTCGGAGATACGAAGGCTATAGCAGAATGGGAACACCAGGGATTATTACACATAGCCATCTTTCCTTGTATAAATTTTTTCTTATGACACCATCCTCTTACTAGGATGTTTGTCCCTTTTGTACAAAATACTTATTCAAAGTAAATACAAAGATATCTCTTTAAAGTACAAAAAACTATTTGTCCTTTTCTTTTTTACACTTGTGTTTTATTTGCAAAAACGTCCAATGATTTATTAATGAACATATGAATTTGAACATAATTACTGTTTACAAATAAACAAAATGAAAAAGAACAGTTACTGACAGGTTGAAAGAATAGGAAAACGTCTTTAGGCTATTCCATGAGCAATCCCTACAGTACATCATTAAGATCCCCAGTGGAGCTGAAACTTCCAACTATTAATCCCCAGTTGAAACCATTCAGTTTCTCCAAATTCCCCAGCAAGTTGTCTTGAAGCCTGAAAAGCAACCAGATAATAGTTAACTTTTGTTTCTCCCCAACCTAGGATAACTCCCCGGTAGGGTGACAGATGACCGAAACTCCTGAACCTTTTTCCAAACAAGAATAAGCTTTTTCCCACAGAGTTTTCTTTGCTCCCCAACAGAATGAAGATTCCCATTATTAATTCCCAGTAGAAGTCATCAAAGTTCTCTAGATTCCCCAAGCATATTCCTCAAGCAGTACATGTCATTACTCTCACAACGGAATTTTTGTCAATACTCCAACTTCAAGACATGAAGAATCCACATATCCTCAACATTCAAGGATTTATTTTCCTCAGCAATACAACAAATCAGCTTACATGCGTATACATTACATCCATATATCATAAACATTGATAAAGCACATATATTGCATCATACATTTCACGCAACATAACTTTGTGTTTCAGCTAACATTTTACCCTTTTCAGGATAAGATTAACAGCTACCATTAACAATGTTCAAAGATTTCAGATACGGTACAGATACACTCCAGACAAGGATGCCATTCTGATACTCATTCAGATCTCAATTTCAGATACAGTTCAGATACGCTCCAGACAAGGATGCCATTCTGATACTCATTCAGATCTAAACTTCAAGATACAGTTCATATACGCTCCAGACACGGACGTTGTCCTGTTACTTATTCAAACTTCAACATTCAGATACGCTCCAGACAAGGATGCCATTCTGATACTCATTCAAACATCAACTTCAAGATACAGTTCAGATA
Organism: Vicia faba; assembly: GCA_948472305.1. Lineage (NCBI taxonomy): Eukaryota > Viridiplantae > Streptophyta > Magnoliopsida > Fabales > Fabaceae > Vicia > Vicia faba. The sequence continues at coordinate 1,108,783,864 of OX451741.1, forward strand.
CGCTTCAGACAAGGACGCTGTTCTGTTACTTATTCAGACTTCAACATTCAGATACAGTTCAGATACGCTCCAGACACGGATGCCATTCTGACACTTATTCAGACTCAGGTTCATGATGCAGTCCAGATACGCTCCAGACACGGAAGCCATTATGTTTCTCACTCAGATTCACCTTTCAGATACAGTTCAGATACGCTCCAGACACGAATGCCATTCTGACACTTATTCAGATTCAAGTTCGGATACAACTTGGATACGCTCCAGACACAAATGCTATTCTGTCGCTCATACAGATTCAGTCTCCAGATACAACTCAGATACGTTCCAGATACAAACACCATTATGATACTTGTTCTTTTAACTTGCAATTTACAATTCAACAAACATTCTTGGATGGAATCTACAAGCCCATCTCCAACAAGATTCTATCACCTCTCCAAATGGCATCTTTAAGCCCATTCCCTCAACTACACTTTATCGAGTGCAAATTTATGGGCACTCTAGTGTCCAATCATCTTTTACCTTCGAGTCACGAACGAAAAAGCTCGCCAATCTAACTCTTCAGGTTCAAGAAGATTGAACAGGGGCAGCTGTTGTACCCCAAAATTTGCCCTCTCATTTATCAATACTTTTCTCACAAGACTTCTTTGACTCAAGACAAGATTAGGGTTTGGTTAACTCAAGACATCTCATCTTGCACTGATAACCCAAAATTAGGGTTCGAATTTTCACAAGGATTTTTGGACCACCAATGCTTCATGTGACTTTCATACATCATTTTGGACCGCTAAGATTGCTCATGATAAGTTTCAAGCCTTAAACCATATTTTGGATCAGTCAATTGGACATTTGACCTAAAACTCAGTTGTATTGGGGAAAAGGTCAACCATGGCCAATTTACAGTCAAACTTCATAATTTTTGATCCACATCAACATTTTAGACTCATATGTACCATTTGATCAAGTTTGGATCACAACTCCTCAAGAAATTTGATCAAATCATCAAAAGGGCAAAATGGTCAAAATTAGGGTTTTGACTGGGAAAGGGCAATTTCTGATTTTTAACCTAGCCAATGACCAATTGAGTTCAAGCATGATTTCAAGGGTTCAATGGAATCATCTTGACTTAATTACATGGTTCAAAACATCTCAAGTTCATTGGATTGATAGATGAAATTTGCAGTCAACTAATCAAAAGTCAATTGTATACTGAAAAATCAAACTTTGACTTTTTGGTCAAAATCAAGTACCAAGAGTCATAATTCATCAAGATATGTCAAAATATGAAACTTGTTCACCAATAAAACCAAATTTGAAAATTAGGGTTTTAATTTGAAAATTTTCATAACTTAGAATTTTTCTAAGTATAAAAAATTTCTTATTTTTTCTCAACTTTTCACCACTTTTTCACCATGATGCATTTTGATTCAAGAAAAGTCCCCAACATGAAAGTTGTTGTCCTCCATGCAATATACAACTTTTCTTCACAAACTTTTCCATAAAGATTCTTGGATCTCAAGTTATAAATTTGTGAATACATGGTCATGAACTTCTTAACTTAGTGAAATTTTGCCCTAATTTAGGCAGGCTTTGGACCCAACTTCATGGAAAATTTTCACCTAGTTCAAAGAGGTATCTAAAAATGCATTTCAAATATGGATTATAGATCACATTTCAAGCTTTCCAAAATGTCCAAGAACTCTCCAAGATCATTTTTGAGTAGATAGAATCGAAGAGAGGAAGTTGGCATTTCCTCACTTTTTGTTCAAGCCATTTCCATGAAGAAACAAGTTGCAAACCAAACCTATGCTGGCTATTTCTTTCTTTACAGGTCCTAAACTTGCTACACACTCCTTAATTAAATGCATACTCAGTTGACAAAACCTTTATCCTTGCTTTTGAAACTTTACACAAGTTGTAATTCCATTTTGGGCAAAAAGGCTTCATTGCCATTTTCATAAAGACACACTTTTGCAATTTTGTCAACTTGGAGCATTGGACCTGTCCCCTTGATACAAGAAAACTACACAGGTCTCAAGCAATTGGTACAAACTTATATCAATGCTAAATCAAGCTGGTACAAGCATGTGGATTTGGTCTTATCAACTTTGCTTAAAGTACAAGAAAAGTTGCAAAAGGGCTAAGGCTTGCACATCTAGTAGGAAGCTGACTTTAGATCACTTCTATAATAATATGCAAACATTGTACAAGAGATTACACGCTTGGCTTGAACCTAGAACTCTCTCAAACTGAAAAACACCAAAAATCTGCCTAAGCATACAATTTCTGCAAAAACTCAGCCAACTCTCATTTGGCTCGTGCGTTTTGTGTTTAACTAATTCAAACATCTTATACACTTGATACCTAGTCAATCCAAGCCATCACCCTGGTTCTGTAACCTCTGTTTCACCATCTGCCATTTTCAACTTAGAAGCTTGCAGTTGGACTTGGTCAGGGAGTTCCATCCATCCTCAGAGCAAGATAAGGGTTGGAATTGATTCAGTGAAGCTCAAGGAAGCTCAAGCAATCATCAGGCCTCCATTAAAGTCCCTACATTGCCATACATGATTCCAGCTGAAGGAGGTATTTTCTTAAACTCTATCTCTTTATACAGGCAACCTCAAGCCACAATTTGTGAAGAAAAAATGTAGTTCTCATCATAACGAAGCTGTACATATCATTACTTTGCATTTATATTAGTTGTGCTAAGAGAATTTGAAGCTTGAAATCTCTGAAATTTTTAGATCACGATTTAGGGATTCCAAAAATCTCTTTGATCTTTGATAGTTAGGTTACATAATTTATATGGCTGGAATCGTAAGCTCAAATGCCACATTTTTCATGTTATGAGTTTTCATTTTTATGCAAGCATAAGGAAGGTACAAGTTGAACTGAGAGTGGCGCGAAGAAGGTGAACGAAGGACATGGATGAAGTCTTTGGGCTTTTTTGTTGCGTGACCTTTTGTTTTGGCTAAACATCCCCCCTGACTTGCTATTGCACCCCCTTTGCTAACTATTTTATATTTTTATACTTTTTCATATTTTTATATTTAATACTTTTATTTATTTTTCTTAAAGATAAAAAATACTAAACATGATATACTTATTTTCCCCCTTTTATTTTATTTTTTTAATTATTTTCACACATAAAAATTAATTTATTTTGATAGAATAGAATTTATTTTCTTAATAAACTTACAAATTTAATTAAAAATACTTAATATTTTTATTATACATTTTATACTTACAAATACCAATTTTTGCACATATTTAATTTTTAATATTCATATACAATATTATTTATTATTTTTTATACAAAAAATGCACAAAATAATAATATGAAACATTATTTTCTTTTAATTGAAAATTAGGGTTTAATCCCTTTCAAAAAGAATTAATTATTATTTTCTTTATTTTTAGGTTTAAGTTAAATATTCTTTTACACAAAAACAAGACATAAGAAATCTTTTCTTTACATACATATTGCATTATATATTAAATATTTGTATTATAGTTATTTAATTCGCGCATATTCGATTTTGTTGTAATAATATATTTAGCTTTATATTTGTGCAAATCCCCATTCAAATTTGTATTCTCCCCTCCCATAAAATTGTTGTAATAACTTAGTATATTTACATTACGCAATTTATCGCTTTATATACCATGATTAGTAATTAGGGTTTGCATGACAAGAACAAAACAAAGCAAAATAGGAAACCCTAAATACAAGACAAAATCAAAAGCATGAAAACGATACACTTTGCACACAAGCACCCTTAGGGTTTCTCCCACTTGGTTGCCTAAAATAAAATGGCCATATTACGCATGCGAAGTATCTTGGCAAAAAAAAACAAATATAAGATCACAGCCCCTCGATGACGCTATTCAAAAGTTGCCTAAATAAAATGATCTTGTTCCCTAAAAAATGCTAAGATACTTGGCAACATTACTATCATGGTTATACGATGACCCACGCCCGTCCCGTTCACATCCAAAGATAAGGTTGCTTACCAAATCAATGGTAAGTCAACAATGTCAAAGGAATAGAAAACGCACAAGAAAGATATTTGAGTAGGTAGATAGCTTCTAAGTTACTTGCTCCATTTTAAACAACAATCCTTGCTATTTTCAAAAACAAACACATACACATTTCAAAAACATCTTACAAACATTGAAAACATTTTCAAAAGACAAACATCTTTATATACATTCTTACGAACGAGAATCATTACAAAGATTGCCTAAACAAATGACCTCTTTTACAAAATACTTTCAAAACCACATCAAACACCATTTCAAACAAACCAAAGCAAGTGATCTAAGCAAGTAACTAAGAGCCCATGGAAAACCATGGATGAAAAGGGTGCTAATACCTCCCCTTTTCATAATCTACCCCCCGAACTCAAGAAAACATCTCAAAGGTCTTTCTTGTGCTTTTTTACCTTTCCTTTTGGATAAAAGAAAAGTCGGTGGCGACTCTTGCTAACTGCAACATTTGCGATAAAACGCAAAAAACCTTCAAGTCAGTTCTCCCACCGCATTACACAACTGGCGACTCTGCTGGGGAAATTATAAAAGTGGGGGTTACCTTAGGGTTTAGATCACCTTTATTTGCTTACTTTGTTTGATTTGTTTGCTTTACATTATGGTTCTTTATTTGGGTTTGAAATCCTCCACCCGGATTTGGGAAACATTATAGGTAAATAGCAATACATTGTGGAAACTCTGTGGGGTATACCGAAACGGTATAAGCAATATCTATGTTAGCGTGACATATTTGTGGGTACCGGTAGGCTTTGAGTCAATCAAAGAGAATACAGGGCCGCTGAGTAATGTCATGAAGCACTAATGAACTTCTAGAACCCTTTACTTGACCAACTTGGCATTTTAGGATGTAGTGAGATGACCGGCTTTGGTGCAGTCCAAAGTTGTTAGATACTCGATACTACACTCATCGAGGGTTGGTTTCTTGGGATATTTCGGTCGCCAGTAAAGAGGCTTGAACTGAAACAATGAACAAGAAAACAATCCAGTGATATTGAGCTCCTTGGAACCCGGTTACTATTACTAGGATAGGTTAATCCAACTAAACTTCAAGAGGGTACTTACCTATGAAACCCCATGCAAGCCTAAACTAACAACTTGCTTTATTTGTTTGTATATGCATGCTTGTACATAAACATCATGGACATCATGAACATCATATGCATTCACTAACCATTTCAAGGATTTTGGAGATTCATCTTTGTTCTTGTTTTGTAGGTTATGGATTCACTTCGCAGGAAAACTATCCAAATCAACCTTGTAAGAATTCCTCCACAACTCAAGGATCTAGCTTCAAGGATTCCTGAGAACTCTCCATTCACCGAGAGACATGGTCGTCTACTCAACTTGGTCACCTCCAACACAGAGGAAGACATGATGAAGGTTCTCTTCCAGTTCTTTGACCCTTTGCATCACTGTTTCACATTTCCTGACTACCAGCTTGTGCCTACTTTGGAAGAGTTCTCTCAATTTATGAGGATTCCTATTCTCAATCAACTACCCTTCAACGGTACGGAAAGAGATCCAAAGCCAGAAGAGATTGCTCAAGCCCTGCACTTGCACTCATCTGATGTTACAACCCATTGGGAAACTAGAAGTGGTGTCAAAGGCTTCTTGGCAAAGTTTCTGTTTGAGAAAGCCCAAAGCTGTTGGAATTCTCTAGACTTGCAATCTTTTGAGGAGATTGTAGCTCTTCTCATCTATGGAATGGTCTTGTTCCCCAATCTTGACCAACTCATAGATGTAAGCGCTGTCAAAATCTTCATGTCTCGCAACCCGGTGCCTACATTGTTTGGGGATATCCTACATTCTTTTCACACTCGTACAATGAGGAACATAGGTGTTCTTATGTGTTGTACTCCTCTCCTGGCATTTCTCATCTTCCCCAATCAGTCTTGAAGAATGAGCAAGGTTTGAGGTGGTCACAAAGGTTAATGACACTTAAACATTCAGATATTCATTGGTGCTCTCGATCCAAGGAGAATGTTATCATTGTTGACCGTTATGGGGAATTCCCTAATGTCCCTCTACTTGGAATTAGGGGAGGCATCACCTACAACCCGTGCTTATCTCTAAGACAATTTGGTTATGCCCGAAGGGATGGCCCACATGATATGCTGATTCAAGGCCTGGTATTCGACTACGACAACGACGATCAAGGACTTCGCCAGAGATTCATCCGACCTTGGAGGATGCTAAACAAGGTGGATAGCAAGACTTTGGGACAAAATAATTCCATCCCTCTTGAGCTTTACCTCAAGTGGGTACGAACCCGCGCTCAAAGTCTTATGATGCCTTATCCATCCATTCTCCCAGTGATTATTGAGCCTGCTAAGGAAGGAGAAGTTCCATACACTATCCTACATCCTGACATGCCTACATCACTCGAAGACCTACAAAGGGATTGGATACAGCTCAAAGGAGAGCGCAATACTTTCGAAGCCCAATTCTACGCAAGCGAGAAGAAGGTTTTGGAACTCACTCAGCTACTTCATGAAGAGCAGACTCTCAATACCTACATTGCACCAAAGAGAATGCGCAATGTCTTTTTATCTTAGAATTTTGTATTATTTTTCCCCAGGGGCATTGATGTACTCAAATTCTATCTTATTAATATAACGTGTATTTATTTTTGTTTGAAACAAATTTGAATTTTTAAATCCTTGAAAGTATTGCATGAATACATATCATTCATCATAAACATAAACAGGTCTTTGCAACAAGTTTCCTCATCTCTCTACTGTTTATTTCAGTAAGATGGATCTCGAAAAAACGGTCAAAGATCTTCAAGCTCAGAACACCCAATTTCAACAGTTATTCATGACCTTAGCCAAGGGGCAAGAGGAGCTGAAGACTCTGCTAGAAAAAGAGAAAGAGAAAAAGAAGAAGAAGCCAACTGCTGTGGTAATCATGGGCAGAAGGTTTCAGGGACAAGCTAGAAGGACCTTAGATTTTCCAATAACATCTGATGAAGGGGAAAAAAAGGAAAAGAAACGGCAGTACCATCAGATTCTGAAGAAGAAGAGGAAGAGGAGGACTATTCTGAACAATAATACCCTCCGGCTGATGACAAGTACAAACACCTTGAAGAGCGTTTAAGCGCTATGGAAATACAGAGAGTATCGGGTCTAGATTTTGAGGAGTTAGGGTTGGTGTCAGGAATTGTAATCCCGTCAAAGTTTAAAGTGCCATTATTTTCCAAGTATGATGGGGTGTCTTAAAGAAAGCCCATGAAACCATAGCTGACCAGTTCAAGAACTGTGTAGAAAGTTTAACGGTTGACAATGGATTAGGGTTCTCCGAAGCTGATTTGACTCCTATGGGAAGGAACCACAACAGCCTTGCATGTCTCTATTGAATGCAATGGAACTACCCTGGCTCATTTCATAATTGATACTGGCTCATCTTTAAATGTGTTACCTAAAGGTGCTTTGTACCAGCTAGATTGTGAAGGACTGGTATTGAAGCCAAGCGATATTGTTGTAAAGGATTTCGATGGGTCTAAGAGAATGGTTCACAGAGAGGTGGATCTCCCAATTAAAGTTGGCTAACAAATTTTCAACTCTACCTTTTATATAATGGACATACGTCCCGTCTACTCTTGTTTGTTTGGCCGCCCTTGGATCCATGGGGCTGGGGCAGTAACAGCCACCCTTCATCAAAAATTAAAATACCCAGTCAAGAGGAAGATCGTTACTATTTACGGTGAAGAAGAATTTATGGTGAGCCATATAAATTCCTTTATGTATGTAGAAATGGGTGGTGAATTCATAGAGACTCCATTCCAGGTGTGATACGGAGGGAGAACTGACTTGAGGTTTTGCCTTTGTGTTTGCAAATGTTTTGGTTTAGCAAGAGTCGCCGCCAACTTTTCTTTTATCCAAAAGGAAATGTGAAAAAGCACAGGAAAGACCTTTAGAGATATTTTCTTGAGTTCGAGGGGTAGATTATGAAAAGGGAAGGTATTAGCACCTTTTTCATCCATGGTTTTCCATGGGCTCTTAGTTGCTTGCTAGATCATTTTCTTTTGTTTGAAATTGTGCTTTGTGTGGTTTTTGAAAGTATTTTGAAAAGGCGCCATTGTTTAGGCAAACTTTTGTAATGATTCTCGTTCGTAAGAATGTATACAAAAGTGTTGAGCTTTTGAAAATATTTCACGTTTGGAAAGTGTTTTGAAAGTGTTTTAATAGTGTATGTGATTGTTTTTGAAAATAGCAAGGATGTTTGTTTTGAAATTGAGCAAGGAACTAGGAGCAATCTACCTATGTAAAAGGTCTTAGGTGTTATTTTTCCTCCTCCTTTAGACGTTGCTATCTTACCATTGTTTTGGTAAGAAGCCCCATCGTTGGATGTGAAGGGACGGGCATGGGTCATAGTATAACCATGATAGCAATGTTGTGAGATGATTTAGCATTTTTCTCTAGGGACTAAGATCATTTTCGAAAGGCAACTTTGATAGCGTCATCGAGGGACTATGATCTTGTATTTTTGTTTATGCTAAGACATCCCACATGCATAACATGATCATTTTTGTAAGGCAACAAGTGGAATAACCCTAGGGGTGCTAGTGTGCAAGTGTATTTGATTGCATGCATAATTTTTAGTCTTGACATACACACCCTAATTACTAACAATATATGAAAGCAATAAAAGTGCAGAAATGTAAAGTCCTACGCTATTACAATATTTAGGGGGATGGGGTGTACAAATTTATGAATGGGGATTGTAAATTAAATCCTAAGTTACTATTACAACCACATTGAAATGGATAAGAATGTACAAGAAATGTAAAATGCTTATTTATTTAAGAAAAGAAATAAGTTTTGTTTAAGAAAATATTTTGTCTTTTTATGTTAAAAGAAATAAAATATGATATATGAATATGAAATATTTTTTGTGTTTTTCGGTTAATGATAAAATAAAGTGATGGTAAAAAAAATAACAAGGAGAAGAAAGAGAGAATCAACGCAAATGCTGAAAAGAAGAGGCCAAAAGCTCTGATTCTGGAATGCTGCACAAACAAAAACAAGGAAAGTCAGAAGTTCTGACTCTGACGTGCTGCACAAACAGAAACACATTAGTAAAAATATGGAAGTTCAGAAGTTCTGGATCTTCTTAGAATTCAGAAGTTTTCAGAAGTTCTGATGCAATTGACAGAAATTTGCCTCTCTCCTCCATGTTAGTCAGAACATCTGCAACTTAGTCATTTTTTAACAAAACAGAAGTTGCACATATAACAGTTATGCCAAGTTTCATAATTTTTTAGAAACAAAAAAATATCAGAAACATAAATCAGAAGCAAACATGAATTCGCTAATCCTAATTCTGAGTCCTAAGTTCGTTATGAAACTCTGAACTGGAATTCTCTCCACTTAGGCAGGCTAATACATGAAATCTCAGAATATGTACACCATCAGAATCATAATATCTACATTATGTTAAATATGAACAATCTGACAATGCCTAAATAATTTGGGTAGAGTCATCAGAAACTTACCTTGCAGCTAGAAAATACTCTAGGAGCTGGAATCTGGTTATGACCACTTGTGGTGTTTTGAACAGCTTCCTCACGTTTTCAGCAGGTTGGAAACTTTCAACTTGGGTTGTAAATGATTAGAAAATTCTGGAACAACCAAGGGATAAAGTTCTGACTTTTTGAGTGGGACGTTGGTGGAGAATGTGTTACTGTTTGACCATAAAATTTGGATGGCTTTTGAATGTATATCAAGAACTATATGGGTGGTTTTGATCAAGAAACAACTTGAGGAAAAATGGAGTTTTAATGCAAGAATGAAATGCTAAGGTTTTATATTTTTGTGTTTGTAATACTTTTGGCCTCTTGGAATTTTTGCAGGGGTTCAAGGCTTTTCTTTCTCAAATTACACACCTCTCTCTCAAATTTTTCCGACCTATTTTCAATGGCCAAAGGTGTTCTATTTAAAGGTAAAGGTTTTGCAGTTTGGAGAGGTCAAGTGGCACCAACATCATACGTTAGATGCTGACTTACTCTTTAAGTAAGCTTAAACAAGTGTGGTTCAATGCACAAAATAGGATGGTTAACAACGTCTAAGCTGGATTTGTCAGCATGAATTAAGGAATAGTAGAAACAGTGCATGGGCCTAGCATACTTTTGCACAACAGTTTATCTTTTCAAGACAGTAGGGGTACACATGGGGGAAATCCTTTGGATAACAACTCACAAGTGGGTGTGAGCATTAAATGATGATGAGATTTATCAAATCAGAAATCCTGCCATGTGAAACTCTGCATCCTTGCTTAACTCTGGATTAGAAGTTCTGCTTCAGTGTAGCATCCAATCTTCTGATCCTTTTATCTTTTGGCTCTAGCATGTTCTGAGGGAGCTCTCAGACTTTTCAGGAAGCTTGCAGCACGCTTCTTAACCTTCTTTGAATTACCCTGGCAAACTCTGACTGAAGCTTTTGTGAAAACTTGCCCATAAGTTCTGACCAAACTCTGCCTTGAGAGTGTCTAGAATTTTCTGAATGTTATGGTGATAATCTGGTCAGAAGTTCTGAAATTGTCATAATTCTTAAACACTTAGAAAAATTCCAAGTATTTAGAAATTTGACTTTTCCAAAGTAAAATTTGACTTTTGAATTTCTTAACGAAACAAACTTCATGTTCTAACATGTCTTGATGAAATATGATCTTTGAGATTTGATTTTGATCCAAAAGTCAAAGTTAGACTTCTCAGTGTGCAAATGACCATTTTGCCCTTGTGAATGACTTACTTGGAAAAATTGATAATTCAAGGCTGGAAACTTGATAGAAGCAAATCTAGGATCCAGGGTGATCCCTTGTGAAATGAGAGGGCAATATTTGGGGTACAAAAGCTTCCCCTGTTCAAACTTCTTGAACCTGGAGAGTTAGATTGGCGGATCTGCCATTCGTGACTTGAAGGTGAAAGAAGTTTTGAACACTAAAGTGCCCAGAAATTTGCACTCGAAGATGGATAGTGAATGGGTTTATAGATGCCATTTGGAGGAGTGTTGGTAAACGCTGGAAGAAGTATCAGCACAAATCTCTTGTTGATTTATACTAAAACTTGATATTCTACCTGTGAGAAAAGGGTTAGTAAAATGCAGATGTTTGCATGATGTTCACCATATGCGGTATCATGCCAAATGTGTATGGTATGTACATGTTATGATGTATGAATGCGAAGTGTATGTTTTTGTCCGGGAAAATAAATCCCTGACTACTGTCGAGGAAATTCTGGGAGATTGAATCCCTGATTGCCTGTTGGAGATGAAGAATATGCATATCTTCAAATTTTGTTGAAAGGATGCTTTTGTTGGGGAAGATCGCTCCAATGTTAGTTGTTATCTGGTCGGATCAAGGCTTCACAGTTGCTGAGGATGAAGTAGTCGACTGCTATCTGGTTGGGTCTAGGCTTCATAACCACTTACTGGAGGATAAGACGAACTAACTGTTATCTGGTCGGATCCCAGGCTTTACAGAAAATTCCTTGAAATTGAATAGTTATCTGGTCGGATCCAGGCTTCATAATAACTTGCTGGGGATATAGAAGTTAACTGTTATCTGGTCAGATCCAGGTTTCGCAGTAACTTGGAATGGAAACTACTATCTGGTCGGATCCAGGCTTCATGGTTTTTGGAAAGTTGTATTATTATCTGGTCGAGTCCAGGCTTCATATTGTCTTTTTGGGGATCATAGTTAATTGTTATCTGGTCGACTCCAAGTTTCACAATAAACTACTGGAAAACTGTTATCTGGTCGGGTCCAGGCTTTGCAGATTTTTGAGGTCGATGCGGTCAATTGTTATCTTGTCGGGTCCAGTTTTCATAATAAACAGCTTGAAAACTATTATCTGGTTGGGTCCAGGCTTTGCAGGTTTCTGAGGTTTGATGCAGTCAATTGTTATCTGGTCGGGTCCAGGTTTCACAATAAACTGCTTGAAAACTCTTATCTGGTCGGGTCCAGGCTTTGTAGATTTCTGAGGTTTGATGCGGTCAACTGTTATCTGGTCGGATCCAGGTTTCACAATAAACTGCTTGAAAACTGTTATCTGGTCGGGTCCAGGCTTTGCAGATTTCTGAGGTTTGATGTGGTCAATTGTTATCTGGTCGGGTCCAGGTTTCATAATAAAATTCTTGAAAACTGTTATCTGGTCGGGTCCAGGTTTCACAATAAATCATTTGAGAAGATGGAAATGAAAACTGATATCTGGTCAGGTCCAGGTTTCTCAGCAATTTGTTGGGGATATGGAGGCAACTCTAGTGAGGAAAAGAGATTAAACCTTGGTCGGATTGAGTTCACGTTCTTCTATATGTTTGAAGAGCTAGGCTACTATCTGGTCGGGTCCAGGTTTCATAGCATCTTTAAGATCAACTATTATTCGGTCGGGTCCAGACTTCAGTAATAACTTGAAAATTGTGCTAATATCTGGTCAGATCCAGGTTTCATAGCATCTTAAAGTTGAGATCAACTGTTATCTGGTCGGGTCCAGGTTTCAGTAATTGGAGAAGTCAAACTGTTATCTGGTCGGGTCCAGGCTTCAGTAATAACTTTGAAAGTTGTGCTAATATCTGGTCGGATCCAGGCTCCATAGCATCTTAAAGTTGAGATCAACTGTTATCTGGTCGGGTCTAGGTTTCAGTAATTGGAGAAGTCAAACTGTTATCTGGTCGGGTCCAGGCTTCAGTAATAACTTTGAAAATTGTGCTAATATCTGGTCGGATCCAGGCTCCATAGCATCTTGAAGTTGAGATCAACTGTTATCTGGTCGAGTCCAGGTTCCAGTAATTGGAGAAGTCAAACTGTTATCTGGTCGGGTCCAGGCTTCAGTAATAACTTTTAAAATTATGCTAATATCTGGTCGGATCCAGGATCCATAGCATCTTGAAGTTGATAAGGCTTTGTTGACGGCTTTATTGGGGATTAGGGGTTGTGGCCCTGTGATTTGCAGTAATTTGAAAGGGAAGTTCAAACTGGAGAGTATAGACTCAGTCGGGTAAGGCAGACTCAGCTTGGGGAGGATACACCCAACTGGGGACGATAGACTCCATTTGGAGATAATAGCCTTGGCTGGGGAAGATATGCTCAGCTCGGGATGATAGGCTCAGCTGGGTAATTCGTGGTGTCTTGATTGCCATAATTTAAGCTCGGTTGGGGAAATAACTCTATTGGGGAAATAAACCCTGTTGACGAAGTGGATTTCCTTTAGGAAGAGATTCATGAGGCTTGAATCTTGTAAAAATTGACTTAGCTGGGGAATAAACGCTCAAGAGGTTGAGACTTTGGTCAGGGGTTTCCCTATGCAAAGAGACTTTGTGGGCAAATCCATCGGAGAAAGGTTTATTGTCGTCGTCCTTGAGGGGATAATGATGATGAGATAACTTTTGGGGCTATTTCATATACATTAAAGAGATGTTTACTGCTGCTGTGTGTTGATGCTCTGTTGTTGATGCTTCTGCTTAGCAGGACACATGTGCCAAATAGTTTTAATTATGTTCATATGCATATGTTCATTCAATTTTAGTCATTGGACAAATTTGCATTCAAAACAAAGACATAAATTTTTGCACTTCAAAGGGTATTTGTATTGATATTTTACCCATGAATAGGAATTTTTTATACATAGAGACGAAGATCCTAGTAAGAGGACATCGTCAAAAAGGAAAACAAAATTGAGAAGGAAAACAAATAGCCACGTGAAATGATCTCATTACCTTCCAACTCTACTATTGCCCCAATGTCTTCGAACGTCCCTTGCCGTTGATCGAAGTTGATTGGATTGATCTTGGACCATTTGAACTTGGACCTTGGTGATAGAATTGACTGTGGATTTTACGGGACATAGTCGTACGCTTTTAATCCTTTATTTTTGCCTGGACCGCCCTTTTGGGTTTCCGGCCCACCAGGATACCCTTTTTTGCCAAAGTCGCCCTTTCGGGTTTTCAAATTGCCGGGTGTACAATCGTTTGCATATATCCCTAATTTTTGCCCAAACCTTTTGGTTTGCCGGGATGCCCTTATTTTGCTTAGGTGTGTCAACCTAACGGGTCTCTTATGCGTATCATATTTTAACTATGTTCACGTTTATGGGATGTGGGAAATCCTCTCCATCCATGGTGGTCAGCGTCATGGCACCGCCAGAGAAAACTCTCTTGACAACAAATAGCCATTCATAGGTGGGAGTCCATTTTCCTCTGGGTTCTCCTTGTGGTAAAATGATGTGTTTTATCACCAAATCACCAACTTGATATACTCGAGGTTTAACCTTCTTGTTGAAAGCCTTGATCATTCGTCTTTGATATGTCTGACCATGGCAAATAGAAGCTAATCTTTTTTCGTAAATCAAGTTCAGTTGATCCAATCTCGTTTGAATCCACTCGTCTTCGCCTAGGCCTGCCTCAGTCATAATCCTCAGCGAGGGAATTTGAACTTCCACTGGCAAAACAGCTTCCATACCATAGACTAGAGAAAATGGAGTTTCCCCAATTGATATTCTAGCTGAAGTACGGTAGCCATGTAGAGCAAACGACAACATCTCATGCCAATCTTTATAGGTTACTACCATTTTCTGCATAATTTTCTTGATATTTTTGTTGGCCGCTTCGACTGCGCCATTCATTTTTGGTCTATACGGAGAAGAATTGTGATGCTTGATCCTAAACTGAGTGCACAACTCCCTGATCATAGCATTGTCGAGGTTAGTCCCATTGTCGGTGATGATCCTTTTGGGGATACCATAACGGAAGATGAGGTTGTGTCTGATGAATCTGGCTACCATATTCTTGGTGACTGAGGCAAACGAGGCGGCTTCGACCCATTTGGTAAAATAGTCGATAGTGACCAGAATGAAGCGATGTCCGTTGGAAGCTGTAGGCTTGATATCTCCAATCATGTCAATACCCCACATTGTAAATGGCCACAGAGTGGTCATAACATTCAGAGGGATAGGAGGCACATGGACCTTGTCAGCGTAGATTTGGCATTTGTGACAAGTTCTTGAATGTTGATGACAATCAGTCTCCATCGTTGACCAATAGTAACCAACCCTTAAGATTTTCTTAGCCATCGTATGTCCACTTGAGTGAGTACTGAAAAGACCATCGTGCATGTCTTCCATAATCTCCTCTGCCTCCTTCTTGTCCACAGATCGCAATAGAGTTGAATCATAGTTGCGCTTGTACAATATCCCGTTACTTAGGAAGAATTTGGCTGCAAATCTTTGCAAGAACTTTCTGTCATTGATAGATGCCCCCTCTGGATACTCTTGTTCTTCAAGGTATCTCATAACTTCATGGTATCATGGCTTTTCCGCATCGGTGCCAAGCTCATAGCAATACACATGTTCATCAAATCTTTCAATTGTTATCATAGGGGCTTCGTTGTCCCATCTGACTTTGAACATTGAAGACATGGTTGCCAAGGCGTCAGCCAACTGGTTTTCTTCCCTAGGAAAGTGCTCAAAAGTGATCTCTTCGAAGTAAGGAATTAGGGATAGCACAAGTTCCTTGTAAGGGATAAGATTAGGGTGTTTAGTGTCCCAATATCCTTTTACTTGGTTGATCACTAAGGTGGAATCCCCGAACACATCCAAATGATTGATCCTTAAGTCAATAGCAGCTTTCAGACCTAAGATGCATGCTTCATACTCGGCCATATTATTTGTGCAATCGAAGCATAGTCTGGAAGTGAAAGGAGTGTGGCAACCTTCAGGAGAGAGGATCACATCACCAATTCTGTTACCTAAGGCGTTGGAAGCCCCATTGAATACCATAGTCCATCGGGATCCTGGTTCAGGTCTGTCATACGGTCCAGATTTCGTGCAGTCGGTTACCAGCATAATGTTCTCATCAGGGAAGTCGAAGTTTATTGACTGATAATCATCCAAAGCTTGATGGGCCAAATTATCCGCTAGTACACTTCCTTTGATGGCTTCTTGATTCGTGTATTGAATTCCGTACTCAGTCAAGATCATTTTCCATCTGGCTATCCTTCCGGAAAGGGAAGGTTTCTCGAAGATGTACTTGATTGGGTCCATCTTAGAAATCAACAGAGTTGTATGAGTCAACATATACTGTCATAACCGACGAGAAGCCCATGCCAGAGCGCAACAAGTTTTCTCGATCAATGAATATTTGGTTTCACAGACCGTAAACTTTTTTCTTAGGTAATAAATAGCATGCTCTTTTCGTCCAGACTCGTCATGTTGGCCCAAAACACACCCCATAGAATTCTCTAGTACTGTCAAGTACATGATCAAGGGTCTTCCTTCAGCTGGAGGCATGAGAATAGGAGGTTCTTGTAGGTATTCTTTGGTTTTGCCAAAGGCAATCTGGCATTCATCGTTCCACCTGACTACCTGATCTTTCTTCAAGAGTTTGAAGTATGTCTCACAAGTAGCAGTTAAGTGTGATACGAAATGGGCAATGTAATTGAGACGACCCAAGAATCCTTTGACTTCTTTTTCAGAATTGGGGATTGGCATTTCTTGGATGGCCTTTACCTTGGCAGGATCAACTTCAATGCCTTTACTGCTGACAACAAAACCTAGAAGCTTTCCAGAGCGTACTCCAAATGTGCACTTGTTAGGGTTTAACCTCAGTTTGTACTTCTTCAGTCTCTCGAATAGTTTGTGCAGGTGATCGAGATGTTCTTCTTTGGTTTGTGATATGGCAATCATATCATCCATATATACCTCTATCTCATGATGAATCATGTCATGAAATAAAGCAACCATAGCCCTTTGATATGTTTCCCCTGCATTCTTTAATCTAAACGACATGACCTTGTAGCAGAAGGTGCCCCATTGCGTAACGAAAGTAGTCTTTTCCATATCTTCGGGAGCCATCCTTATTTGATTATAGCCTGAGAAGCCATCCATGAATGAGAAGACCTTATGCTGAGCAGAATTATCAACCAAGACGTCAATGTGTGGTAGAGGGAAGTCATCCTCGGGGATTGCCCTATTCAGATCCCTATAGTCTATGCACATGCGAACTTTCCCGTCTTTCTTTGGCACTGGCACTATATTGGCCACCCATTGAGGATAGGATGTCACAGCTAGGAACCCTGCATCAAACTGTTTCATTACTTCAGCTTTGATCTTTTCAGACATATCAGGCCTCATGCGGCGAACTTTTTGTTTAACATGAGGGAAGTCTTCTTTAGTTGGCAGGCGATGAACCACGATGTCGGTATCCAACCCAGGCATATCTTCATAAGACCAAGCAAAAATTTCCACATACTCATGCAACATCTGAACCAACCTGCTCTTGACACTGCTTTCCAAGTTAGCACCGATCCTGATTTCCTTCTTATCTGACTCAGTACCTAAGTTGATAACCTCAACTGACTCTTCATGTGGTTGAATAGATTTTTCTTCTTGTGATAGAAGTATGGCTAGTTCTCATGGTATGTCACAATCTTCCTCACCTTCGTCTTCGGCTTGGTTGATAGGATATTCAAAGTCATAGTTAGCAATAGTAGAGTCATTGGCAATAGGATCCAGAATGGATGTAGACCTGCAAGAGTGTGTGTGTGTGCATGTAAGATACATGGCTATTTTTGGAAATGTATTTGAAAGAAAGGAAAGACAATGAACACAAATATTTGAATGCGAAAGAGTCCAATGTACTGAATGATCATATGATTAGATGAACATAAATAAAACCCTTGACAAATGGACTAAAGTGCGCCGGGTTAGGCACATGGCTTAAAAGTCATTATCAAAATATTACAGACAACAAGTTCTTGAATTGACGGAAAAGTAATAACAAGTAGATTACTCCTCAATGAAGGAGATGGGTACAAAGTCCTTTGTATGCCAATTCTTCAGCTCCGTTGTTGTTGGGTACACCCACTCCTCAAATGCAGCTTCTTCTTCAGAATCCCGCACAGTGTTGACTTCGTGGCTTCTAATACGAAGAGGTGACTTTCCAGCATGAGCACGCCTCATTTCCTTCTGAGCTTTGACAGTGAAGCCCAAACCAAATTTGGAAAAAGTGAACCTATAGCTTTTTATCAGCAGTGTGCGGTTGTATCTTGCGCACATAAGATTTCAAATGGAGCTTTGGACAAGAAACCCCATCGTATTTTGCAAAGGTTGGTATTTTGAATTTGTGGGGAATGACTACCCCAGAGTTTAAGCCCAAATCGTCAAAATTTAAACCGGGGACAGCTTGGATTTCAACAACTTTCAACCTGTCTTCTAACTGCTTGTATTTGATGTCTGCGGGTGGATATTGTTTGTTGAAATAATCATCATCAGATTCTTGATCATTGGCATATTCAGCCTGAGTACTCTTGACCTTGCTAACCTGGTTCTCATCCTCTTTAGATGAGTCTTCTCCTACTGGGATTTGACGGATTGTCTCCTTGAACCTTCTACCCATGTTGAGTAGAGCTTTCTTCTTTGGCTTCTTCTTAGCGGCCAACATAGCCATCATATCTTGCTGCCCCTTGGCCAGGGCGAGTAAAGCTTGCAGAAACTGAGAATTCTGGGTTTGGAGTTCCATCACAGTTTTCTCTAGATCCATCTTGCTGAAATAAACAGCGGAGAGATAAGGAAACCTGTTATGCGGAAACCTGTCATGTTATGATGCATGGAATATGTATATGAAAATGATTTCAAGGATTAATGAAATTTAAATTTGTCTAGACAAAAGAATGAACAAATTTTAACTTTCATTAGTCAAACAAGAAAGCTTACGTTATGCCCCTTGGGCTTACAAAATAACTTTCTATGATAAAAAGACCGAACGCATCCTCTTTGGTGTGAGATAAGCGTTCACATTCTGCTCTTCTTGTAGCTGTCTCGTGAGCTCCAAGACTCTCTTCTCACTAGTATAGAACTAAGCCTCTAAAGTATCTCGTTCTTCCTTCTGCTGGATCCAACCCTTTTGTAAGTCTTCGAGAGAAGTAGACATGTCGGGATGGAGGATAGTGTAGGAGACATCTCCTTCGACCACAGGTTCTACGATGACCGGTAAGATGGAGGGAAAAGGCATCACAAGTTTCTGAGCACGAGCTCGTACCCATTTAAGGTAAGGCTCGAGGGGAATGGAATTCTTGTGTCCTAACGTCTTACCCTCCACCTTTTTCACCATCCTCCATGCTCGGATAAACCTCTGACGGTAACCTTGATTGTCATTCTCGTAGTCGAATACCAATCCTTGGATAAGCATCTCATGGGGACCATCCCTCCGGGCGTAACCAAACTGTCTTAAGGCTAAGCAAGGGTTGTAAGTGATACCTCCTCTAATTCCAAGTAAAGGGACATTAGGGAACTCTCCACAACGGTCGATGATAGTAACATTCTCCAAAGAGCGGGAACACCAATGAATATCTGAATGTATGAGTGTCATTAACCTATGGGACCACCTTAATCCTTGCTCGTTCTTCAATACAGATTGGGGAAGATCCGAAATAAACCATCTTGCCAAGATAGGAGTACAACACATGAGGATACCTCTTTTCCTCGTGGTACGAGTGTGAAAGGAATGAAGGATGTCCCCTAGCAAAGTAGGCACTGGGTTACGAGACATGAACATTTTGACGGTGTTGATATCTATGAGTTGGTCAGGATTCAGAAACAAAACCATCCCATAGATGAGGAGAGCCACAATTTCCTTAAAGGCTTGTAAGTCTAAGGAATTCCAACAGCTTTGGGCTTTCTCAAACAAGAACCTTGCTAGGAAGCCTTTGACACCACTTCTAGTTTCCCAATTAGTTGTGATATCAGATGGTTGCAAGCGTAAAGCTTAAGCAATCTCTTCTGGGTTTAGATATATTTCCGTACCATTGAAAGGTAGTTGATTGAGAATGGGAATCCTCCAGAGTTGGGAGAATTCTTCCAAAGTAGGCATAAGTTGATAGTCGGGAAACATGAAGCAATGGTGTAAAGGATCAAAGAACTGAAAAAGCACCTTCATCATGTCCTCATCTATGTTAAATGTGACCAAGTTGAGTAGGCGACCATGTCTTTTGGTAAATGGAGAATTTTCAGGAATCCTTGATGCTAGTTCTTTGAGTTGAGGAGGGATCTTTACGAGATTGACTTGAATGGTTTTCCTGCAAAGAGAATCCATGTCCTATAAAATAGAACAAAGATAAATCCAAAAATCCTTAAAATGGTTAGTGAGTATGAGTATGATGTTTATGATGCTTATGATGTTATGTACAAGTATATATATACAAACAAAGCAAACAAGTCCTTAGGTTTAGGCTTGCATGGAGTCACATAGGTAAGTACCCTCTTGAAGTTTAGTTGGCTCAAACCTGTCCTAGTAATAGTAATCGGGTTCTAAGGAGCTCAATATCACTTGTTTGTTTTCTCGGGCATTGTTTCAGCACAAGCCTCTTTAATGGCGACCGGAATATCCCAAAAAGCCAAACCTCAATGAGTGTAGTATCGAGTATCTACCAACTTCGGAATGCACCAAAGTCGGTCATCTCACTACGTCCTAATGACCAAGTTGGTCAAGTAAAGGTTCTAAAAGTCGGTTAGTGCTTCATGACATCACTCAGCGGCCCCGTATTCTCCTTGACTACTCAAGGGCTACCGGTACCCACAAATATTTCACACTAACGTAGCTATTGCTTAGACTGTGTCGGTATACCCCACACAGTTTCCCCAATGTATTGCTACTTACCTATAAGGTATCCCAATATCTGGGTGGAGCATTCAAACCCAAACAAAGAACCAAAAATGTAAAGCATACAAGTCAAACAAAGAAAGCAAATAAATGTGATATAACCCTAAGGTAACCCCACTTTTAGAATCGACTCCTCAGCAGAGTCGCCAGTTCTGTGATACAGTGGGAGAACTGACTTGATGTTTTACCTTTGTGTTCGTAAATGTTACGGTTTAGCAAGAGTCGCCACCGACTTCTCTTTTATCCAAAAGGAAAGGTGAAAAAGCACAGGAAAGACCTTTAGAGATATTTTCTTGAGTTTGGGGGGGAGATTATGAAAAGGGAAGGTATTAGCACCCTTTTCATCCATGGTTTTCCATGGGCTCTTAGTTGCTTGCTAGATCACTTGCTTTTGTTTGAAATTGTGCTTTGTGTGGTTTTTGAAAGTATTTTGAAAACGCGCCATCGTTTAGGAAAAATTTTGTAATGATTCTCGTCTGTAAGAATGTATACAGAAGTGTTGAGCTTTTGAAAATATTTCACGTTTGGAAAGTGTTTTGAAAGTGTTTTGAAAGTGTATGTGATTGTTTTTGAAAATAGCAAGGATGTTTGTTTTGAAATTGAGAAAGCAACTAGGAGCAATCTACCTACTTAAAAGGTCTTATGTGTTCTTTTTCCTCCTCCTTTAGACGTTGCTATCTTACCATTGTTTTGGTAAGAATCCCCATCGTTGGATGTCAAGGGACGAGCATGGGTCATAGTATAACCATGATAGCAATGTTGTGAGATGATTTAGCATTTTTCTCTAGGGACTAAGATCATTTTCGAAAGACAAATTTGATAGCGTCATTGAGGGACTATGATCTTGTATTTTTGTTTATGCTAAGACATCCCACATGCATAACATGATCATTTTTGTACGGCAACAAGTGGAATCACCCTAGGGGTGCTAGTGTGCAAGTGTGTGATCGGTGGATCTGGAACTGACTGTTTAAAGCTGGTTCGCGAAATGTCGCGGAAGCAAGAGTCGCCACCGTCTTTTATTTTCTCCAAATGGAAAGGACAAAAGCACAGAAAAATTAGTTATAGAGATTGCTCTCGGTTCGGGAGGTAGATTATAGAAAGGGAAGGTGTTAGCACCCTTTCTATCCATGGTTATCCATGGGCTCTTAGATACTTGCTCATTTGTGTTTTCAAAATGATTTGTTTGCTTTTCAACTGTGGGTTTTAAAAAAGATTTCTTTGAAAATTTCAGTTCGACTCTTGTATCGGTCCTCAAGAGTGTTTGAAAAATTTGCTTTCGAAAGCTTTTTGAAAAGGTGTCGGTGTGAAAAGTATTTTTTGATTTGTTTTGAAATTAGAGCAAGTATCTAGAGTCTTCTACCTACCCTAAGGAATTCGTCTATGTAAATGTCCTTTAAAGTAGTGCCATCCCACCATTGAGAGGTAGGTAGCACCACCGTTGGAGGTGTTCGAGTCAATTCGAAGGTTCGGGACGTGGTGATCACCAGAGCAACGGGAAGACACCTTAGAAGCTACCCTCATGTCAGGTTCCCGGATCATGAGGACTTACTAAGACATCCTCTACTCGACGATCACCTTTCGAGGCAAGGCAACAGTGAGGCGTACCCTAGGGGTGGTGTGTGATTTGTGTGTCAGATTCATTTATTTTTGTCTTTTGTCAAAGTGATCTATGCGTTTGTTTTTATTTTATCATTCATTCTTGCATGCAATTATTAACAGTTAAAAAAGTTGCGGAAATTAAAGTTCCTAAACTATTACAAAGGCGCGGGTCCACATCGCCAAATTTAATCTAGGACCCGATTTGACATAAAATAAAGAACTAAAGTGCGAGAAATATAAAATGTCCGAGTTACATGGCTTTGGGAGAATTACATAAATATTTAAAAGAAGGAATAAAGATGCGCGAATTGAATTGAAATTGAAAGCGAGGGCGTTGGACCCTTTTTAATGAAATTAAATTATATTGAGCAAATTAATTAAATTAAAATAAAAAAAGAAATTATTTTTGAGGTTTTTTGTATTTATGGTTTTTTATGAGAATTAAATGAAATTAAAATATTAATTAACCCTAATTCTAGTTTTTTTTCATTTATTAAGAAAAGCATTAAACTTTAACCTAAAATTAACCCTAATTAATTAATTGCAAGTATTTACAAAAATAATAATTAATAATTAATAATTAAAAGAAAAAGAATGAAAAATACTTAAAACCCTAATTCTACACTTTTTAAGTTTATTATGAAAAATATTTGAATTGAACCTAATTTTAAAAAGCTAAATCAATTAATGATATTTATTTACAAAAAAAATAACATTTAAATAAAAATATTTATTTTTGTCTTTTTCTGATTTTTGTATTGTTTTTATATTTTATGAAAATTAATTTATGAAATTAAAGAAAACAATTGAAAACAATTAAAAGAATAAAAAGGAAAATCAAATAAAAAAATAAAAATGTGCAAACCATGGGGGGGTATTCAGACCCAAAGGGAGGTTTTTTTGAAGTATTGACTCCTGAGTACCGTGGTCTGCATTCTTTGGCCATTGGATTGAGTTTCATGTATAAGTTGTTCTACTTTGGCCATTTGGCTTTTGGCTTTTGGCTTTTGACCATTTGTGTTCTGGCCTCAACGTTCCTTAATCTTCTCAGGATGTCTGTCTCGCCACGTATTGGGGTCATGTGTAAAATGTTCTGTTTTGGCCATTTGGCTTTTGGCTTTTGGCCATTTGGCTTTTGGCCTCAACGTTCCTTAATGAACCTGCATGGGATCCTGTCTAAATCTGCAGTGTTGAATCTCACGAACACATTAAATAAAATCATAAAATGCAAATAAAGCCAATATATGAAGAAATTTAATGTTTAGGCACAATATGGCATGTATGAATGATTATACCTTTTGATCATGGAGATCAAATCAATCTTACCCTTACCGGAAAATCAGTGGCCTGAATGCTTTTATGCCTTACTGGAAAATTAGGATCATGGAGATCAAGCCAGCCTTACCCTTACTGAAGAAGTAGTGAGGTGTTGGTTTGTAACTGTGATGGCTTGTTTGTAATGAGAGAGGGATTTGTAATAAGGATTTCAAGGTTTTAGGGTTCTTGAAAGAGTTTGATATTCCAACAGTGTTGTGGCAAGGTTTTTTCTCTCTTTTCCTCTCTTCTTTTTCTCCTCTCTGGTTTGTGTGAAAAGAAGGTGATTATATAATGAAAATTAGGGTAAAGCAAATGGGCTTTGAATGTGCAATTGGGCCTCCAATATTCACTTGAATTCGTCACTTTCCAGGCTAAATCGCAGGGACTTAAGTGCATTTTTTGAAGTTGAAATGTGAAAACAAAATGTAGCCTATATCGAGAACTAACTCCTGTCCGAAAATCGATTCAATTGGATAAACAGTGAATTAGTTATGAATTTTTGAAGTTTCAGCTCAGACAAACTTATTTTGGGCTTCAGTGTCGACTCTGACACGTTCTTCAATAAAAAACTGGTATTGATCGGTGCATAATCCGGTCTCGACTTTTGAAGCAAAGTTGTAGATCTATGAGTCAGTGACCTTGTGTAAAAATATGAGTCCAATCCGATAAAAATTGACCGAGTTATGAATTTTCGAAGTTTCGGCTCAGATGAAATAATATTCAGCATTCAGGATTTTCAGCGTGTCACGCACTCTGAGCAAAAAACGAAGGCCTTTTGAATACCGTTTGAACTCAATACCTTCTGTGAAAATGTAGCCAACTCAATTTTTGAAATTTTGGCACTAGAACCAGCTCGATACGATGAAAATCGACCAAGTTATGATTTTTTGAACATGACGCAAATAAACTTCTGTCACAAATTTTCTGCACGAAAATACTTGATAAATCCACATTTTTGAAGACCTTCTGATCGAAATTGGCTTCCAGCCGTGAGAGATGAAAACGTAGATAATGTCAAGACGGAATTTTGGCCACCGGAACGGGTTCAAAACGAGTCACGATCTTCAAGTTATGAATTTTTTTAGCGCGTAAAAATTGCACTTTCAGCACACTTTTTCACTATATTTCTTCAAGAAAACTCACACATTCGGATACCTTCTTTAAAGAATTGACTCTTGAGCCGAACCTAAATTTGAGAATATGTTATCAGAGATATCTTGGCAAAAGAACACCTGAATATAACGCGCCGGCTTGGACTTGTGAATTTTCTTGAAATGTTTTGAGAAATATGGGAGGGCAAATTTTGGGGTACAACAGTTGCCCCTATTCAATCTTCTTAGACCTGAGGATGCAGATTAGCTGACGTGCCTTTTGTAATCCGAAGGTGGAAGATGATTGAACACTAGAGTGCCCAGAAATTTGCGCTCACATAGTAGCAGTGATGATGGGGAATGGGCTTACAGATGCCATTTGGAGATTGATGGATAGGATGATGGGCTTATAGATGCCATGCTAAGAGATGATGGAAGGTGGATGGGCTTGTAGATGCCATCTGGATGTTGATCGCGTAAGATATTCCTTAGCGAGAACTTGCATACCTGAAAAAGAAAAATGATTACCTGACCTGTTACAGGAGCTGGTCTTCAAATTCTTTGTATAGATGTGTCCTGACTGGTTACAGGAGCTGAATCTGGAGCTTCAAACGATGATGAATGAACCAGGGATGGTTACTACCTCAACAGGAACGGTGAGAGAACCTTGGGTGACTTTAACCTCAACAACAATCGTTGAGAAAATCTTGGGATGATTTCTACTGAGTCTTTATCAGGAAAATCTGTTTGGGGTCGATTTAGCTGGACTAGAGAAGGCCTTGGACTGGATAAGAAATCTTTGGAGTCGATTAACTGAACCGGTCTAGGTCTTGAATGTCTTCAACTGGATAAGAGACAGGGAGATCTTTGGAGTCGATCTGACTGAACCAGACAAGGTCTTTGGAGTCTTCAACTGAGTCTTCAAAAGAAAAATCTTTAGGAGTCGGTTTAACTAGACCAGAGAACGCCTTTGACTGGATAATAACCAGGAAAATCTTTGGAGTCGATTTAACTGAACCAGACAAGGTCTTTGGAGTCTTCAACTGAGTCTTCAAAAGAAAAACCTTTAGGAGTCGGTTTAACTAGACCAGAGAACGCCTTTGACTGGATAATAACCAGGAAAATCTTTGGAGTCGATTTAACTGAACCAGACAAGGTCTTTGGAGTCTTCAACTGAGTCTTCAAAAGAAAAACCTTTAGGAGTCGGTTTAACTAGACCAGAGAACGCCTTTGACTGGATAATAACCAGGAAAATCTTTGGAGTCGATTTAACTGAACCAGACAAGGTCTTTAGAGTCTTCAACTGAGTCTTCAAAAGAAAAACCTTTAGGAGTCGGTTTAACTAGACCAGAGAACGCCTTTGACTGGATAATAACCAGGAAAATCTTTGGAGTCGATTTAACTGAACCAGACAAGGTCTTTGGAGTCTTCAACTGAGTCTTCAAAAGAAAAACCTTTAGGAGTCGGTTTAACTAGACC
Source organism: Vicia faba (assembly GCA_948472305.1). Lineage (NCBI taxonomy): Eukaryota > Viridiplantae > Streptophyta > Magnoliopsida > Fabales > Fabaceae > Vicia > Vicia faba. The sequence goes on from OX451741.1 coordinate 1,108,810,049, forward strand.
AGAGAACGCCTTTGACTGGATAATAACCAGGAAAATCTTTGGAGTCGATTTAACTGAACCAGACAAGGTCTTTGGAGTCTTCAACTGAGTCTTCAAAAGAAAAACCTTTAGGAGTCGGTTTAACTAGACCAGAGAACGCCTTTGACTGGATAATAACCAGGAAAATCTTTGGAGTCGATTTAACTGAACCAGACAAGGTCTTTGGAGTCTTCAACTGAGTCTTCAAAAGAAAAACCTTTAGGAGTCGGTTTAACTAGACCAGAGAACGCCTTTGACTGGATAATAACCAGGAAAATCTTTGGAGTCGATTTAACTGAACCAGACAAGGTCTTTGGAGTCTTCAACTGAGTCTTCAAAAGAAAAACCTTTAGGAGTCGGTTTAACTAGACCAGAGAACGCCTTTGACTGGATAATAACCAGGAAAATCTTTGGAGTCGATTTAACTGAACCAGACAAGGTCTTTGGAGTCTTCAACTGAGTCTTCAAAAGAAAAACCTTTAGGAGTCGGTTTAACTAGACCAGAGAACGCCTTTGACTGGATAATAACCAGGAAAATCTTTGGAGTCGATTTAACTGAACCAGACAAGGTCTTTGGAGTGTAGCTTGAGAACTTAACTGAATCTTTCCTGAAAGGTAAAGGTCAGTCATATGCAATGCATGATATGGATCAAGCAATGATGTTCTCCACATAAATGAGATTTAAGATATGATGCGTATATGCATGCTATAATGTATGAGAATGTGATGTTTTGGAATGTATGTTTTCGTCTAGGAAAGTAAATTCTTGACGGGTGCCGGGAAGTCACTCCCGGGCTGATGTTGAAGTATTGATTTATTGCTTCCGCTGGGGATGAGAGTTGCAAGAATACCGGTAGGAGAAGATAACTCCGTTAGGGAATAAACTTGGCGAATGGATTACTCTGCAGGGAGAAAAGGTACTCTAACGGTCTTGCTGGGAAGCAATACTCTGTGGGGAGAGAGATACTTTGCTGAGTCGTTGATAATAACTTGTTGGGGATACCCTTGTTGTGTTGGAAGTATTGATAGACTTCGCTGGGGATAAGAAGGCTTCGTCGAGGACGATCTTTCCGTGGCTTTTAGCTGAGGATAACCCAGTTATATCCTGGTAAGGGCATAACTCTTTGAATAAAGCTGGACGACGCGTTCGTGCTCTGTGAGGATAAGCTTCCAGAATCTACTAGGGATAAGCTTACTGCTTAGGGGAGATGGATTCCACTTTCCTGGGGACACTGGGCTGGACTCCTGGGGAAGTTTTGAACTGTACCGGGGAAGTGACTCCTTTGAATGTTGATAGAACACCGGGGAACAATCTTAAATTAAGACTGCCGGGGATGCTTGTTAAGACTGTATGCTGCTGGGGAAGGTTGAGATCTGCGGGAGGATACCCAACTTCCTTAAGGTTGATAACTGCTTTGCTTGAGGAGAGTATACTGCTTGCTGGCTCACTCTCTGGGGAATTAAGATATGCCGGTTATGTTCTTTAACTGAACCTATCTTGGTACCTTGGAGGATGGAACAATTAGATTGCTTAGACAACTCTTTATTGCCCCTGTTTCTATGGGAGAAGGCACCTGTGGGGGGCTGATAGTTGTTGATAGACCAAGCTTCTTTTGGTAGGCAGGTGACAAGATGACAGGACATAGTCATACGCTTTGATCCCTAACTTTTGCCTGGACCGCCCTTTCGGGTTTTCAGTCCACCGGGATACCCATTTTTGCCCAAGCCGCCTTTTCAGGTTTTCGACTTTCCGGGTGTACAGATTTTTTCATTTCATCCCTTCATTTTGCCCGAACCCTTTTGGTTCGTCGGGAAGCCCTTATTTTTGCCTAGGTACGTCAACCTAGCGGGTCTTTGATTTTGCGTAGTATCTTTTCGACTATGTCCGTTCTCTTAGAATGTAGGGAGTTGCCCCCGGCTGTTTGTGTTTCCATATTACCAGAAGATGTCTGATCGTGCAAAATTTGTTGCTGGAATGCCCCAAGTGACTCAGGCAGAGATTTTCCCCAGGCTATTTGGCCTTTGAGAGACTCTCCGAATCTTGATTGGATTGCCCCAGATGGTAGACCATGATCATGTCATGCCCCTTGATTGGAGGTGCTTCTGTTCATTAGGCATTCGTCGTGCGAATTTTCCTGCTGTTCAAACAAAAAGTCATATGCAAACAAAGTTATGTTAAAAATGCAAAGCCTATGTCTGTCTTGAAGATTTTGAAAATGCATTCTTTTTCATAAAACAAATGAATGTTTGTAAAACGTGATGTCAACTCCGTATTTTACCGCAAGCCTTAAGGAGTCAGGATACCTTTCGTAACAGTATGCTTTCGAACTAACCCATGCTTCAGCTAGGACTTTTAAGGGTTATAACGTGGCCTGGTTCATGGTTTAAGAAACAAAGGATAAAGGCTCAAATTTTATTTGTACCCACCCGCTCTTCGTGATGTTCTCCAAACCTAAGCTCAGTTGACCGTGCGTTAGACCTTGCTTGAGTCTTTGCTCTGATTTTCCGGTGATGATTCGGATGTTGATAACTTATTTTGAATAGGCAGTCATTCCTTTTTGTTATTGAGGGTTTGTGTGACCTCTTTCCTGTCTGATTTTTTGTTATCCCTATCTTTTTTTGCCTGAACTGTTTCCTTTTTTGGAATTACAGTCAGCGGGATGCCCCAGTTTTGTAAGTCTCCTTCATGGGTTTTGACTTAATGGGTTTTTGATTTTGGTAATGACTGTCTTTCTTTATTGATTATTCGGAACCATCACTGTCTTTCTTCATTGATCATTTTGAACCATCACTGTCTTCTTTTTTGTGAGGACCTCTTTGGTGCCATTCGTTATGCACTTGGATCAACTGAGAGACTACCCTGCCCCAGGTTATGATTAAGGGTTTTAAATTTCGAAAATAAAAACTCCTACTTCTTTGGCTCAGATGGGTTGACGAGGGATTATCATCCTTATAACTCCAGTGTTTAGGGATTGAAATAATGCCTGTACCTCATCAGCGGGGTCTGTTCAAAAGCATATTGTAGATCGTGGTATCGTTTTCGTCATCCTCCCTCAAGAGGCTTAGAATTATTATTTAAGAGTTGATCATCAGAAAAAATATGAAAATAATTTGCATTTAGTGAATATGAATATATTGTTTCTGAACAGACATATGCGATGCATTAATGAAATAACAACGTTTGATATGAATGGAATGCTTGAACAATCAAAAGAAAATTACAACTTGAAAGATTCTAATGAACAAAAATTTCTCAATCCTAGCCATGTTTTGACAAGGGAGCAATGATCACATTGGGAGTCTCGGCGGGCTCGAACTCGATCTCTTTAGCATCGATTATATTCTGAATCTTGTACTTCAGTGCCCAACAGTCCTCAGTATCGTGCCCCGGGCTACCAGAATGGTAAGCACACCTTGCTTCTGGGTTGTAATTTGGAGAGGAAGTCTTTGGATTTGCAGGAGGGTTGATCACCGCAATCAGGTTCATCCTTAACATGTGCTGCAAAGCTCGTGACCATGACATGTTGATGTAGGTGAATTGTCTCTTAGGCTCGTCCGACCTGTTCTGATCAACCCGCTGTTCTTGGCGAGGTCGTTGTTGGACCTGAGAAGTAGTAGCAACTCGGAGAGGTCTATTCATTGCACCCGACCTTTGCCTTCTTGGAAGCTGTTCTATGACCTGGTCCCTGATTTGGGTTGGTTGCTTCATGCCTTGAGGAAGCTGGCTGATCATGGCTCTCAGCTCTCCTTGCTCCTGAGCTAAACCTTGAATGAGGGCCCTTTGCCCCAGCATCTGGGTTTTCAATGTGTCTACCTCAGCTTGTAGACGTTTCAGCTGTTCATCCTTGTCATCTTCAGGACTCTTTCTGATCAGATTCCCCATGAGGAGTGTCCTCAACTCTTCCTGCCCCTTGGATAGGCTTAGGAAGATCTCTTTGAACTGAGTCTCTTGAGTGTGAGGGTCCTGGTTATCTTGTTGTGAAGCCATTGCTGAAATAAACAGCGAGAAAGGTAAGTGACCTGCAACAAGGATACCTGTTATGCAATGATGAGTATGACATGCATGTAATGTTTTCAAGGACCTCGCGGGGTAAACAAGAAAATTTGTTAGCATTTGGATCCGGTAGCTTGATTGAAAGAACTTCATATTTGTTGAGAGTCTTTCTTCCAAGGGTCAAAGGCTCACCATATCAAGTGGGTCATAGCCCCTGACTCAAGTCATCAACCTTATTTTGCTTTCCAAACAACCTTGGCTAGGGGAACCTTCTTCAGGAGTCAAAGCTCACCATATCAAGTGGGTCATAGCCCCTGACAACTTTGGCTAGAGGAAAATAAATCCTCTTTGCCCCTTGCTGGATGTTTGATTCATCATGACCTGCATCACAAGCCCTTGAAATCCTTGAAATGGGTTACGATGTATGCAATGGTATGATGTTATGGTATGCATGGGGTAATGTAAGTAACCCTGTTATGAGTCCCAATTAAGGACTGCAAACCAAAACCTGCAAGAAACTCAAGTAAGACCTGTCATGAGTCCCAATTAAGGACTATAAACAGAACCTGCAAGGAACTCAGTAAACCATGTTATGAGTCCCAATTAAGGACTATAAACAAAACCTGCAAGAAACTCAAGTGTCAGATAACAAGCATGCAAGTAGTCAAGTTGGAAGGCACACAAGTCACACAAGAGAAACCCTTAGAGTTTAGGCCATCATGAGGTCTAGGTACTACCCTCTTTCAGTTTGTTGGTTCATACCTGTCCTATCAAAGTAACCGGGTTTTTAGAGGATCCCAATATCATTGACTACCCTCAATCGGTCATAACTCCAGCATCGCAATCTTTTCTTGCGGCCAGAACCATCACGAGAGTTTAGCCTCCATGGGCGTAGCATACTGCTACTGTTCTAATGGCCAAGTTGTGTAATTTAAGGTTCTAAGGTTGTTGGTGCTTAATGACTCCTCAGAAGACCCATATTCTCCTCGTTGCAACACAAGGGATATCGGTACAGACCAAGGTGCCACACCAACGTAGCCACTGCTTCACCCGTGTCGGTCTACGCCGGACAGGTCCCTCACAGCTTATGCTACCTAAACAGGGTATCCCCAGATCCGGGTTAGGATCTATGTAACTCCCATGCAACCCACAATTTTAAAGCAGACAAGTCAATACAATTGAAAACACAGTTATGAACTAACCCTAAGATACACCTCACTTTAAAGTTATCCCCAACAGAGTCGCCAGTTCTGTGATCGGTGGATCTGGAATTGACTGTTTAAAGCTGGTTCGCGAAATGTCGCGGAAGCAAGAGTCGCCACCGTCTTTTATTTTCTCCAAATGGAAAGGACAAAAGCACAGAAAAATTCCTTATAGAGATTGCTCTCGGTTCGGGAGGTAGATTATAGAAAGGGAAGGTGTTAGCACCCTTTCTATCCATGGTTATCCACGGGCTCTTAGATACTTGCTCATTTGTGTTTTCAAAATGATTTGTTTGCTTTTCAACTGTGGGTTTTAAAAAAGATTTCTTTGAAAATTTCAGTTCGACTCTTGTATCGGTCCTCAAGAGTGTTTGAAAAATTTGCTTTCGAAAGCTTTTTGAAAAGGTGTCGGTGTGAAAAGTATTTTTTGATTTGTTTTGAAATTAGAGCAAGTATCTAGAGTCGTCTACCTACCCTAAGGAATTCGTCTGTGTAAATGTCCTTTAAAGTAGTGCCATCCCACCATTGAGAGGTAGGTAGCACCACCGTTGGAGGTGTTCGAGTCAATTCGAAGGTTCGGGACGTGGTGATCACCAGAGCAACGGGAAGACACCTTAGAAGCTACCCTCATGCCAGGTTCCCGGATCATGAGGACTTACTAAGACATCCTCTACTCGACGATCACCTTTCGAGGCAAGGCAACAGTGAGGCGTACCCTAGGGGTGGTGTGTGATTTGTGTGTCAGATTCATTTATTTTTGTCTTTTGTCAAAGTGATCTATGCGTTTGTTTTTATTTTATCATTCATTCTTGCATGCAATTATTAACAGTTAAAAAAGTTGCGGAAATTAAAGTTCCTAAACTATTACAAAGGCGCGGGTCCACATCGCCAAATTTAATCTAGGACTCGATTTGACATAAAATAAAGAACTAAAGTGCGAGAAATATAAAATGTCCGAGTTACATGGCTTTGGGAGAATTACATAAATATTTAAAAGAAGGAATAAAGATGCGCGAATTGAATTGAAATTGAAAGCGAGGGCGTTGGACCCTTTTTAATGAAATTAAATTATATTGAGCAAATTAATTAAATTAAAATAAAAAAAGAAATTATTTTTGAGGTTTTTTGTATTTATGGTTTTTTATGAGAATTAAATGAAATTAAAATATTAATTAACCCTAATTCTAGTTTTTTTTCATTTATTAAGAAAAGCATTAAACTTTAACCTAAAATTAACCCTAATTAATTAATTGCAAGTATTTACAAAAATAATAATTAATAATTAATAATTAAAAGAAAAAGAATGAAAAATACTTAAAACCCTAATTCTACACTTTTTAAGTTTATTATGAAAAATATTTGAATTGAACCTAATTTTAAAAAGCTAAATCAATTAATGATATTTATTTACAAAAAAAATAACATTTAAATAAAAATATTTATTTTTGTCTTTTTCTGATTTTTGTATTGTTTTTATATTTTATGAAAATTAATTTATGAAATTAAAGAAAACAATTGAAAACAATTAAAAGAATAAAAAGGAAAATCAAATAAAAAAATAAAAATGTGCAAACCATGGGGGGTATTCAGACCCAAAGGGAGGTTTTTTTGAAGTATTGACTCCTGAGTACCGTGGTCTGCATTCTTTGGCCATTGGATTGAGTTTCATGCATAAGTTGTTCTACTTTGGCCATTTGGCTTTTGGCTTTTGGCTTTTGGCCATTTGTGTTCTGGCCTCAACGTTCCTTAATCTTCTCAGGATGTCTGTCTCGCCACGTATTGGGGTCATGTGTAAAATGTTCTGTTTTGGCCATTTGGCTTTTGGCTTTTGGCCATTTGGCTTTTGGCCTCAACGTTCCTTAATGAACCTGCATGGGATCCTGTCTAAATCTGCAGTGTTGAATCTCACGAACACATTAAATAAAATCATAAAATGCAAATAAAGCCAATATATGAAGAAATTTAATGTTTAGGCACAATATGGCATGTATGAATGATTATACCTTTTGATCATGGAGATCAAATCAATCTTACCCTTACCGGAAAATCAGTGGCCTGAATGCTTTTATGCCTTACTGGAAAATTAGGATCATGGAGATCAAGCCAGCCTTACCCTTACTGAAGAAGTAGTGAGGTGTTGGTTTGTAACTGTGATGGCTTGTTTGTAATGAGAGAGGGATTTGTAATAAGGATTTCAAGGTTTTAGGGTTCTTGAAAGAGTTTGATATTCCAACAGTGTTGTGGCAAGGTTTTTTCTCTCTTTTCCTCTCTTCTTTTTCTCCTCTCTGGTTTGTGTGAAAAGAAGGTGATTATATAATGAAAATTAGGGTAAAGCAAATGGGCTTTGAATGTGCAATTGGGCCTCCAATATTCACTTGAATTCGTCACTTTCCAGGCTAAATCGCAGGGACTTAAGTGCATTTTTTGAAGTTGAAATGTGAAAACAAAATGTAGCCTATATCGAGAACTAACTCCTGTCCGAAAATCGACTCAATCGGATAAACAGTGAATTAGTTATGAATTTTTGAAGTTTCAGCTCAGACAAACTTATTTTGGGCTTCAGTGTCGACTCTGACACGTTCTTCAATAAAAAACTGGTATTGATCGGTGCATAATCCGGTCTCGACTTTTGAAGCAAAGTTGTAGATCTATGCGTCAGTAACCTTGTGTAAAAATATGAGTCCAATCCGATAAAAATTGACCGAGTTATGAATTTTCGAAGTTTCGGCTCAGATGAAATAATATTCAGCATTCAGGATTTTCAGCGTGTCACGCACTCTGAGCAAAAAACGAAGGCCTTTTGAATACCGTTTGAACTCAATACCTTCTGTGAAAATGTAGCCAACTCAATTTTTGAAATTTTGGCACCAGAACCAGCTCGATACGATGAAAATCGACCAAGTTATGATTTTTTGAACATGACGCAAATAAACTTGTCACAAATTTTCTGCACGAAAATACTTGATAAATCCACATTTTTGAAGACCTTCTGATCGAAATTGGATTCCAGCCGTGAGAGATGAAAACGTAGATAATGTCAAGACGGAATTTTTGCCACCGGAACGGGTTCAAAACGAGTCACGATCTTCAAGTTATGAATTTTTTTAGCGCGTAAAAAATGCACTTTCAGCACACTTTTTCACTATATTTCTTCAAGAAAACTCACACATTCGGATACCTTCTTTAAAGAATTGACTCTTGAGCCGAACCTGAATTTGAGAATATGTTATCAGAGATATCTTGGCAAAAGAACACCTGAATATAACGCGCCGGCTTGGACTTGTGAATTTTCTTGAAATGTTTTGAGAAATATGGGAGGGCAAATTTTGGGGTACAACAAAGTGTATTTGATTGCATGAATAATTTTTGTCTTGAATTAGGGTTTTCTAACATTGGTTTTAGTCTTTTCATACACATCCTAATTACTAACAATATATGAAAGCAAAAAAAGTGCAGAAAAGTAAAACCCTACGCTATTACAATATTTAGGGGGATGGGGTGTACAAATTTATGAATGAGAATTGTAAATTAAATCCTAAGTTACTATTACAACCACATTGAAATGAATAAGAATGTACATGAAATGTAAAATGCTTATATATTTAAGAAAAGAAATAAGTTTTGTTTAAGAAAATATTTTTTGTCTTTTTATGTTAAAAGAAATAAAATATGATATATGAATATGATATTTTTTTGGTTTTTTTTGGTTAATGATAAAATAAAGTGATGGTAAAAAAATTACAAGGAGAAGAAAGAGAGAATCAGCGCAAATGCTGAAAAGAAGAGGTCAGAAGCTCCGACTCTGGCATGTTGCACAAACAGAAACAGGGAAAGTCAAAAGTTCTGACTCTAACGTGCTGCACAAACAGAAACACGTTAGTAAAAATATGGAAGTTCAGAAGTTATGGATCTTCTGAGAATTCAGAAGTTTTCAGAAGTTCTGATGCAACTGACAAAACTTTTCCTCTCTCCTCCACGCTAGTCAGAACATCTGCAACTTAGTCATTTTTTAACATAATAGAAGTTGCACGTATAACAGTTATGACAAGTTTCATAATGTTTTAGAAACAAGAGATATCAGAAACATAAATCAGAAGCAAACATGAATTCGCTAATCCTAATTCTGAGTCCTAAGTTCTTTATGAAACTATGAACTGGAATTCTCTCCACTTAGGCAGGCTGATACATGAAATCTCAGAATATGTACACCATCAGAATCAGAATATCTACATTATGTTAAATATGCAAAATCTGACAATGCCTAAATAATATGGTGAGAGTCAGCAGAAACTTACCTTGCAGTTGGAAAATACTTTGGGAGCTGGAATCTAGTTCTGACCACTTGTGGTGTTCTGAACAACTTCCTCACATTTTCAGCGGGTTGGAAACTTTCAACTTGGGTTGTAAATGATTATAAAATTCTGGAACAACCAAGGGATAAAGTTCTGAATTTTTGAGTGGGACGTTGGTGGAGAATGTGTTACTGTTTGACCACATAATTTGGATGGCTTTTGAATGTATATCAAGAACTGTATGGGTGGTTTTGATCAAGAAACAACTTAAGGAAAATGGAGTTTTAATGCAAGAATCAAATGCTAAGGTTTTATATTTTTGTGTTTGTAATCATTTTGGCCTCTTGGAATTTTTGCAGGGGTTCAAGGCTTTTCTTTCTCAAATTCCACACCTCCCTCTCAAATTTTTCCGACCTCTTTTCAATGGCCAAAGGTGTTCTATTTATAGGCAAAGGTTTTGCAGTTTGGAGAGGTCAAGTGGCACCAACATCATACACTATATGCTGACTTACTCTTTAAGTAAGCTTAAACAAGTGTGGTTCAATGCACCAAGTAGGATGGTTAACAGCGCCTAAGCTGGATTTGTCAGCATGAATTAAGGAAAAGCAGAAACAGCGCATGGGCCTAGCATACTTTTGCACAACAGTTTATCTTCCCAAGACAGTAGGGGTACACGTGGGGGAAATCCTTTGGATAACAACTCACAAGTGGTTGTGAGCATTAAATGATTATGAGATTTATCAAATCAGAAATCCCGCCATGTGAAACTATGCATCCTTGCTTAACTCTGGATTAGAAGTTATGCTTCAGTATAGCTTCCAATCTTATGATCCTTTTATCTTCTGGCTCCAGCATATTCTTAGGGAGCTCTCAGACTTTTCAGGAAGCTTGCAGCACACTTCTTAACCTTCTTTGAATTACCCTGGCAAACTCTGACTGAAGCTTTTGTGAAAACTTGCCCAGAAGTTCTGACCAAACTCTGCCTTGAGAGTGTCTAGAATTTTCTAAATGTTATGGTGATAATCTGGTCAGAAGTTCTGAAATTGTCATAATTCTTAAACACTTAGAAAAATTCCAAGTATTTAGAAATTTGACTTTTCCAAAGTAAAATTTGACTTTTGAATTTCTTGATGAAACAAACTTCATGTTCTAACATGTCTTGATGAAATATGATCTTTGAGATTTGATTTTGATCCAAAATTCAAAGTTAGACTTCTCAGTATGCAAATGACCATTTTGCCCTTGTGAGTGGCTTACTTAGAAAATTTGATAATTCAAGGCCTGGAAACTTGATAGAAGCAAACCTGGGATCCAGGGTGATCCCTTGTGAAATGAGAGGGAAAATTTTGGGGTACAACACCAGGCTTTCGAAATTGTTCCTCATATGGTTGCCACCACCAAAATCTCCTCCAACATATCAAAAGCTGATGAAGTTATACCAAGAATAATTTCACTTAAGCGCGCATGTGCCGTGGTCAAAGATGGAAATTATACTATCTGGGGACAACTTCTCGACATTCCATTTAAAGCAGAAAAATTCGGACTGGGTTTCACCATCAAAGCTCAGAAAGAAGTCAGGCGCGCTCGCATGGGAAAGCCACCTCTCTGCATCGGGAATCATGATGTGAACACTGTGGAAGACTCTGATGATGAAAATACTTTTGAAGATTGGATCTACCCTACTATCAAAGGAAAGCTCAACAACTGGCATGCAAAGGATTTCACTCCCATCTCCTTCATTGAGGAGTAATTATTATTTACTATTTTCTGTCAATTCAAGAACTTTTGTCTGTAATCTTAAATTCCAAACAATGACTTTTAAGCCATGTGCCTTGCCCGAGGCACTATGGTCCATTTGTTAAGGGTTTTGTTCATGTTCATTTATCAGATGATCATTTAATATAAACCATTGGACCTTTTGCATTCAAATTTTTGTGTTCATTGTCTTTCTTTTCCTTTATTACATTTTTTCCAATAGCCATGTATCTTACACGCACATACACACACACACACACACACACACACACACACACACACTTTCAGATCTCCATCCACGCCAGATCTCATTGCCAATGACTCTACTATTGCCAGTTATGACTTCGAACATCCAGTTAACCAAGCCGAAGACGAAGGCGAAGAAGATTGTGAAATACCAGGAGAATTAACCAGACTTCTAATGTAAGAAGAAAAAACTATTCAACCTCATGAAGAGCCAGTCGAGGTTATCAACTTAGGTACTGAGACATATAAGAAAGATGTCAAGATCGGCGCCAACCTAGAAGATGGTATCAAGAGCAGATTGGTTCAGATGTTACATGACTATGTTGAAGTGTTTGCTTCGTCGTATGAAGATATGCCAGGTTTGGATACCGATATTATGGTTCATCGTCTTCCAACGAAGGAAGATTTCCCTCCTGTTAAGCAAAAGGTTCGTCGTATGCAGCCAGACATGTCTGAAAAGATAAAGGCTGAGATAATGAAGCAATTTGATGCAAGTTTTTTGGCTGTCACATCTTATCCTCAATGGGTTGTGAACATGGTCCCCGTACCAAAGAAAGATGGAAAGGTTCGTATGTGTGTAGATTATAGGGATCTGAATAGGGCAAGCCCCAAAGATGATTTCCCTCTACAACATATTGACGTCTTGGTTGATAACACCACTCAACATAAAGTATTCTCTTTCATGGATGGATTTTCTGGCTACAACCAAATCAAGATGGCTCCCGAAGACATGGAAAAGACCACCTTTGTTACATAGTGGGGCACCTTTTTCTACAAAGTCATGTCGTTCGGATTAAAGAATGCAGGGGCAACATATCAAAGAACTATGGCAGCTTTGTTTCATGATATGATCCATCATGAAATAGAGGTCTATGTGGATGATATTATTGCAAGGTCGCAAACTGAAGAAGAGCATCTCGATCACCTACAGAAGCTATTTGAGAGGCTGAAGAAGTACAAGTTGAGATTGAACCCTAATAAGTGCACATTCGGAGTAAGGTCTAGAAAACTTCTAGATTTTGTCATCAGTGGTAAAGGCATCGAAGTTGATTCTGAAAAGGTAAAAGCCATTCAAGAAATTCCAGTTCCCCGCTCTGAAAAAGAGGTTAGAGGATTCTTGGGTCGTCTTAACTACATTTCCCGCTTCATATATCACTTAACTGCTACTTGTGAACCGATCTTCAAACTCCTGAAGAAAGATCAATTAGTCAAATGGAACAACGATTGCCAAGCTGCCTTCAACAAAATCAAGGAATATTTGCAAGAACCTCCCATCCTTATGCCTCCAGTGGAAGGAAGACCATTGATCATGTACTTGACTGTGCTAGAGAATTCTATGGGGGGTGTGTTGGGCCAACATGACGAGTCTATCCAAAAAGAGCATGCAATATACTACCTGAGAAAAAAGTTTACCGACTGTGAAACTAGATATTCACTGATCGAGAAAACTTGTTGCGCTCTGGCATGGGCTGGTCGCTGGCTAAGACAATATATGTTAACTCACACCACTTTATTGATTTCTAAGATGGACCATATCAAGTACATCTTCGAGAAACCAGCCCTCTCTAGACAGATAGCTAGATGGAAAATGATTCTGACTGAATACGATATTCAATATATAACACAAAAAGCCATCAAATGAAGTGTATTGGTAGATCATTTGGACCATCAAGCTGTTGATGATTACCAGTCTATGAACTTTGACTTCCCGGATGAGAATATCATGTTAGTAACTGACTGTGCAAAACCTGGACTGTATGACGGACCTGAACAAGGACCCCAAGGACTATGGTTTTTGATGGAGCTTCTAACGCTTTGGGAAACGAAATTAGTGTTGTGATAATTTCTCCTGAAGGGTGTCACACTCCTTTCACTTCTAGACTATGCTTCGATTGTACGAATAACATGGCTGAGTACGGGGCGTGCATCTTGGGTTTGAAGGCTAGTATTGACTTAAGAATCAAGCATTTGGATGTATTCAGAGATTCTTCTCTAGTGATCAGTCAAATCAAAGGAGAATGGGACACTAAGCATCCTAACCTTATTCCTTATAAGGAGCTTGTGTTAACCCTAATACCATACTTCAAGGAGATCACCTTTGAACATTTTCCTAGAGAAGAAAATCAGTTGGCTGATGCCTTGGCAACAATGTCTTCTATGTTTAAGGTCAAATGGGACAATGAAGCTCCTACGACAATAATCGAAAGATTTGACGAACCTACACACTTCTATGAGCTTGACACTGACGAAGAGAATGGTACCATGAGGTGAAGAAATTCTTGCGAAGATTTTCAGCCAAATTCTTTCTAAGAAACAGAATCCTATACAAGCGCAACCATGATTCTACTCTACTCTGATGTGTGGACAAGAAGGAGGCAGAGAAAATTATGGAAGATATGCGTGATGGCCTATTTGGGACCCACTCTAGTGGACACACTATGGCCAAGAAAATCCTGAGGGCTGGTTACTATTGGTCCATGTTGTACCCCAAAATTTACCCTCTTTTCATACACGCATATTATTGGTTTTATGGTTATGGAATAAAGGTATATTTATCAAGCTTCTTCAGGTTACAAGTGACGTTTATTTCGTCAATGGATATTCTCAGAGTATTTTCAGTGCTGAAGATCAGTTCGCCGTTTTGCAACGATTCGGGGTTCAAAGATTCACAAGTCCAACCCGACGCGTCATATTCAGATTTTCTTTTGCCAAGATATCTATGATAACGTATTCTCAAATTCAGGTTCAGCTCAAGAGTCAATTCTTTAAAGAAGGTCTCTGAATGTGTGAGTTTTCTCGAAGAAATATGGTGAAAAAGTATGCTGAAAGTGCAGTTTTTACGCACTAAAAAATTCATAACTTGAAGATCGTGGCTTGTTTTGAACCCGTTCCGGTGGCCAAAATTCCGTATTAACGTCATCTACGTTTTCATCTCTCATGGCTGGAAGCCAATTTCGATTAGAAGGTCTTCAAAAATGCAGATTTATCAAGTATTTTCATACAGAAAATTTGTGACAGAAGTTTATTTGCGTCATGTTCAGAAAATCATAACTTGGTCGATTTTCATCGTATCGAGCTGGTTCCAGTGCCAAAATTTCAAAAATTGAGTTGAATACGTTTTCACAGGCAGTATCGAGCTCGAACGGTATTCAAAAGGTCTTCGTTTTTTGCTCAGAGTGCACGTGACGTACCGAAAATCCTGAATGCTGAATATTATTTCATTTGGGTCGAAACTTCGAAAATTCATAACTCGGTCAATTTTTATTGGATTGGGCCCATATTTTTACACAAGGTTACTGACTCAGGGATCTACAACTTTTCTTCCAAAGTCGAGACCGGGTTATGCTCCGATCAATACCAGTTTTTAATTGAAGAACGTGTCAGAGTCGACACTGGAGCCCAAAATAAGTTTGTCTGAGCTAAAACTTCAAAAATTCATAACTAATTCACCTTTTATCCGATTGAGCCCATTTTCGGAAAGGAGTTAGTTCTCGATGTCGGCTACATTTTGTTTTCACATTTCAACTTCAAAAATTGCACTTAAGCCCCTGCGACTTAGGCTCGAACGTGACAAACTCAAGTGAATATTGGAGGCCCAATTGCACATTCAAAGCCCGTATCTTTGCTCTAATTTCCATTATATAATCTCATTCTTTTCACACAAAAAACAACAGAGGAGAAAAAAAAACCTTTGTCACAATCCTGTCAAAATATCAAATTCTTTCAAGAACCCTAAAACATTGAAATCCTTATTACAAACTCACATCTCACTACAAATAAGTCATCCTTGTTACAAATTTACACCTCACTACTTCTCCAGTAAGGGTAAGACTGGTTTGATCTCCATGATCAAAAGAGTATAATCATTCATACATGCCATATCGGTTTTTATATTACAAAATTTCATATATTTTCTTTATTTGTATTTCATGATATAGTAATTTATTTAATTTGTTCATGAGATTCAACACTGCAGATTTAGACAGGATCCCATGCAGATTATTACAAAATGCTGAGGCCAAAACAGAACAACCAATGCATGGCGAGGCAGACATCTTGAGAAGGTTAAGGGCGTGGATTCAACAACCACCCCTATTGGTTTTTGTTTTCTTCCTTTCTATTTATCCTTTTACCTATTTTCATTCTTTCTGTTTAAAACTTTTTTTTCTTCATAAAACTTAACATTTTTCACAAACCTTTAATTTTTCCTCCTAAACTCGAATAATTAATTTTAGGTTTTTTTAATTTAATTTTAGGTTTTAAATTAATTTGTGGTTCATCACCCATCCCTGACATTTGCATTATCTTTATTTTCTAACCCTATTTTTCATTGCTGTTTCTTCCCCTATCTATTTTTTGGAAAACTTAATTCTTTCTTATTAATCATTACACATAAACTTTTTTTTCAAAATTAACTTTTTTTAATTAAAATTAATTTAGGTTTTAAATTTTTTTATATTATTATTAACTCTTTTTTTTATTCTTTAATTTGATTAATTAACCATTTTTTAACAAATTAGGATTAGGTTTTTATTTTAGTTAGTAACTGAATTTTTGGCTTTTTTTCATTTATTAATAAATTAAGTTAATTAACTTTTTTTTTTATTAAAATTAGTTAGAATTAGGTTTTTTTAATTAACTTAAAATTATTTTCTACAAAAAAACACCAAAAACATTAACTTAGAATTTTAGATTTTAAATTTTTCTTAATTTCTTTTTATTTATTCTTTTACATTTTAATTTCTAGGAAAATTGTATAGGTCGCATTATCAATGTAATAGCGTAGATTTATCTTTTCTCGCATTTTTTTTTCTAATTATGTAATTGTTTCCGGGATGTAATAGTTTTAGGATTTCTTTTCTGCACTCTTCATTATTATGTAACTGCCCCAAAGCTCTATAATAGCCTAGGTTTACACTTCCGCCTTTACCTTCTGCTACTATTTTTTATACAATGCTTAGACTAATAGGATTGTATAGAAAGACCGTTAAACTAATTGAACATAGCATAACCTAATTCAAAGATAATATATCTGAAAACAAACACTGCTGCACACTTGCACCCCTAGGGTACTCCCCACTTGGTTGCCTCGGAAAATAATGGTCGTGTCCCTCGAACGTAGGGATATCTTAGTAAAATACCCTCAATCTAAAAATCATCATAAAGATCATAGTCCCTTAACGTCCCTCGAGTTGCATACGAGAAATGATCTTGTCCCTCGATGTTGCCTACGGATATATGATGACAGTCCCTTCGAAATGCTAAGGTATCCTTACATGTTACCTTCAATGACCATCACGTCCCTTTCGATAGTCCCTCAAACATCCAACGACTAGGGTTACCTACTCACTAATAGAAGGATAACACGGTCTAAAGGATAGGAGGAAAAGAACGCCTTTTTTTGAGTAGGTAGATTAGTTCCTAAGTACTTTCTCAAACAAACAAATCTTTTTCACACAAACACTTTTCAAACAAAGTTTTCAAAAATAACTTCGTAACACTCTTGAGGACAGAAACAAGGGTTAAAAGGAAGTAAAACAAAACTTTTCAAGACAAACACATACAAGAAATTTGAAAATGAGCAAGTACCTAAGAGCCCGTGGAAAACCATTGATAGAAAGGGTGCTAACACCTTCCCTTTCTATAATCTACCCCCCGTTCTTAGAAACATCTCGAAAAAGGTTTTTTCTGTTCTTTTTCCTTTTCCTTTGTTGGATGAAATAAAAGTCGATGGCGACTCTTTCTTACCGCGACATTTTGCGAACAAAAAATGCAAACCAGTATTAACAGTCGGTTATGCCACCGTATCACAGTCCACAATGGAAACTGATTGTCATTAATACTCAAGGACTTGCCACACGTGTCAAATCTATGCTGACAAGGTCCATGTACCTCCTATTCCTCTAAATGTCATGATTTCTCCTTGGCCATTTGCAATATGGGGCATTGATATGATTGGAGAGATCAAACCTACTACCTCAAATGGATATCGTTTCATCCTTGTTGCCATTGATTACTTTACCAACTGGGTTGAAGCTGTCTCATATGCCTCAGTCACCAAGAACGTTGTAGCCAGATTTATCAAGCATAACCTCATCTGCCGTTACGGTATCCCCAAAAGGATCATCACTGACAATGGAACCAACCTCAACAACACTATGATTATGGAACTCTTCACTCAGTTCAAAATCAAGCATCACAATTCTTCTCCATACAGACCCAAGATGAATGACGCGGTGGAAGCTGCCAATAAAAATATCAAGAAGATTGTGCAAAATATGGTGGTAACATACAAATACTGGCATGACATGTTACTGTTTTCTCTCCATGGCTACCATACTTCGGCTCGTACGTCAACTGGGGAAACTCCTTTCTCCTTGGTCTATGGCATGGAAGCCGTCTTGCCTGTAGAAGTTCAGATTCCCTCTCTAAGGATAATGAAGGAAGCAGATTTAGGTGAAGACGTATGAATTCAAACTAGGTTGGATCAGTTGAACTTAATTGACGAGAAGCGACTGGCTATTATTTGTCATGGTCAGATGTATCAAAAGTGTATAATTAAGGCTTTCGACGAAAAGATCAAGCCTCGAGTGTATCAAGCTAGCGACTTGGTAATAAAGTGCATCATTCTTCCACAAGGCGACCCCGGGGGAAAATGTACTCCCGCTTACGAAGGACCATTTGTTGCAAAGAAAGTTTTCTCAGGTGGTGCCATGTTGCTGACCACTATGGATGGAGAGGACTTCCCAAATCATGTGAATGCAGAAATAGTTAAAAAATACTATGCATAAAATGACCCGCTAGGTTGACACACTTGTTCAAAATATGGGCATCCCGGCGAACCTAGGAGGTTCGGGAAGAAATTAGGGATATATGCAAAAGATTATACACCCGGCAAGTCAAAAACCCGAAAGGGAGGCTTGGGCAAAAAATGGGTATCCTGGTGGGCTGAAAACCCGAAAGGGCGGTCCAGGCAAAAGTTAAGGATTAAAAGCGTTTGACTATGTCCTGTGGGATCTCTACATCCAGCTTTATTACCAAGGTCCAAGTTCAAATGGTCCAAAGATCAATCCAATCAACTGCTTTCAACGACAAGGTATGATGTTGAAGGACATAGGGGCAATATTGGGGTTGGAACACAATGAGATCACTTTCACATGGCTATTATTTTTGTTTTCACTTTGTATTATTTCCATTCTTTCGATGATTGCCTCTTACTAGGATCTCGGTCTCTCTGTATAAAAACTTCTAATTCATGGGCAAAACATCAATACAAATATACTTTGAAGTGCAAACTTTTTTGTTTTCCTGTTTTGAGTGCAAAAGTGTCCAATGACTAAAATTGAATGAACATATACATATGAACATGATTAAACTTTTAACAAATGTATGCTTAAAAACAGTAACAAGCATCTCCTTAAATGAATTTGAGAGATCCCCACAGAATTATTTCATTAACATTATCCCCACAAATTTGGATTCATAAAATCCCCAGCCAGAGTTTCAATCTCCGGAAGATCCTCTTCCCAACTGAGTTGGTCTTAAAAGGAAGCCTTATGGAATTATTCCTAAAAAAATATCCTCCCCAGTAGTTCGTCAAATATCCTCTTCAACAGGGTTCATTTCCCCAACAAAGTACAGATTCCCCAGCTTGGGTTTGCCTCACAGACTATTACAAATCAAGGGACCACAACCCCTAATCCCCAGTGAAGTCGTTAACAAAGTCATTGCTATCTCGGAAAGTTGTTGTAAAGCCTGGAACCAGACCAGATAACAATCAACTTCATCCTTTCAAGTAAGTTACTACGAAGCCTGGAACCAACCAGAAACTAGTTCAACTTCATCCTACTCTCAAATTACTGTGAAGACTGGACCCGACCAGATAACAGTAAGTCTTAATTCCAAGTTACTAAAGCCTGGACCCGACCAGATATTAGTTTAACTTCTCAAATTGCTTAAGCCTGGACCCGACCAGTTAAAAATTTAAAATTCTGAAGCCTAGACCTGACCAGATAACAATTCTAATTTCTGAAACCTGGACCCGACCAGATAACAGTGAATCTCAAATTTAGTTACTAAATCCTGGACCCGACCATATATTAGTTTAACTTCTAAAATTGCTTAAACCTGGACCCGACCAATTAACAGTTCAAGCTTGGACCCGACCAGATACCGGTTAAAAATTCTGATGCTTGGACCCGACCAGATAACAACTCCAATTTCTGAAACTTGGACCCGACCAGATAACAGTGAATATCAAATTTATTTACTAAAGCCTGGACCCGACCAAATATTAGTTTAACTTCTCAAATTGCTTAAACCTGGACCTGACCAGTCAACAGTTCAAGCCTGGACCCGACCAGATACCAGTTAAACATTCTGAAGCCTGGACCCGACTAGATAAAAAATCCAATTTCTGAAACCTGGACCCGACCAAATAATAGTGAATCTCAAATTTAGTTACTAAAGCCTAGACCCGACCAGATATTAGTTTAACTTCTCAAATTTCTTAAGCCTGGACCCGACCAGTCAACAATTCAAGCTGGACCTGACCAGATACCAGTTAAACATTCTGAAGTCTGGACCCGACCAGATAACAACTTCAATTTCTAAAACCTAGACCCGAACAGATAACATTGAATCTAAAATTTAGTTACTAAAGCCTGGACCCAACCAGATATTAGTTTAACTTCTAAAATTTCTTAAGCTTGGAACCGACCAGTCAACATTTCAAGCCTGGACCCGACCAGATACCAGTTAAACATTCTGAAGCTTGGACCCGACCAGATAACAACTCCAACTTCTGAAACTTGGACCCGATCAGATAATAGTAAATCTAAAATTTAGTTGCTAAAGCTTGGACCCATCCATATATTAGTTTAACTCCTTCAACTGCAGAGTCTGGACCCAACCAGTTAACAATTCGAGTTACTGAAACCTGGACCCGGCCAGATAACAATTGATCTTAAATTTGAATTGCTGAAGACTGGACTCGATTGGATAATAGTTTAATTCTTACATATCACTAATAAAGCTCCTCTTCACTAGTAGAGTTTTCCACTATCCCCAACAAGTTATTGTGAATCCTGGAATCCGACCAGGTAACAACTAACTTTCAAGAGATAATTCCTCACCAGAGCAATGGACGACTAAAACTCTTGAATTCTGGTTCCTAAGTAGAAATCAACACTCTCCAGAGTCTTCTCAAGCAAGTTAATATTCCTTAGCAAAGTTTCTTCTCAACAAAGCAGGAATCCCCAGCGGAAGCATTGTTAACAACGTCTGAAGATACACATACTCTTCATCCCCAACAGAAGTCTGAGATTTAACTTCTCAGAGCTCCCCAGTATCTGTCAAGGATACGCTTCGATAACTTGTCGCATTCATACAACATACATAACATATACATACAACATAATCTCATTTATTTTGAGAATATCATTACACCATGCATACATTCGCATACAGCTAACCCATTTGTTCCTTGTTGAAAAAAATTCATTAATCCAAAGATCTCTTCTGAATCAGAATATCGATTAAAGATTTATGCTGATATTTCTCCAAGTTTCTATCATCATCTCTCCAAATGTCATCTGTAAGCCCATTCTCGTATTAATACATCATCAAGTGCAAATTTCTGGGCACTCTATTGTTCAATCATCTTTCATCTTCAAATCACGAATAGCGGACCCGCCAATCAACTCTTTAGGTTTAAGAAGATTAAACAGGGGCAGCTGTTGTACCCCAAAATTTTCCCTCTCAGTTTCTCAATAATTCTCTCACAAGATCTCCATTGATTCAAGACTGTACAAGGTTTGATCAGCTCAAGACACCTCCTCAAGCACTGATGACTCAAAATTAGGGTTTGAGTTTGTATAAGGACAATTGGACTTTTAATGCTTCATATGACATTCATGGATCATTTTGGACTCCTAAGATTTCTCATGTCAAGTTTTAAGCTTTGGATCACATTTTTGTTAAATCAATTGATCAGTTGACCTAAAATCAACTATATTAGGGGAAAAGTCAACTGTGGTCAATTTACAGTCAAACTTCATAATTTTTTATCCATATCAACATTTTGAAGTCATATATGAAAATTGATCAAGTTTGGATCACAATTCCTCAAGAAATTTGATCAGATCATCAAAAGGGCAAAATGATCAAAATTAGGGTTTTAACTGAAAAGTTTTAATTTTTTTACTTTTGACCTGACATGATATCAAGGATTAAAATTCATGATTTTTACCTAATGGAATGGCTTAAAACATTCTCCAAAGATCAATTGATTGATAGTTGAAATTCTGTCAACTGATGAAAAGTCGACTGATACACTGAAAAATCAAACATTGACTTTTTGATCAAAATCAAGTTTCATAAATCATATTTCATCAAGACATGTCAAAATATGTAGATTGTTCATCAAGAAATCAAAAATTTAAAATTATCTTTGAAAAGTCAAAATTCTAAGACTTAGAAATTTTTCCAAGTGTTGGAAAGTTAACCTTTTTTCATGACTTTGTGCCAAATTTTCACCATGATGCAAGATGATTCTAGGAAAAATTTCAACATGAAAGTTGTAGATCTCAATGATATCTAAAACTTTGTAGGACAGGACAAGTTATAAAAATGATTGGATTTTAAGTTATCAATTTATGAATACATGTCCATGAAACTAAAACACTTAGTGAAATTTTGAGCATCTTAAGTCAGGATTTTGACCTAACTTCTTGGCCAATTTTTAGATAGTTTCAATTGGATATTGCAAAAGTGATTCAAGGATGAATTGTAGAGCATGTTACAAGATTTCTAAAAAGTCAAAGAACTACTTGAGATCATGTTTGAGCAAGGAGAATCAAGAGATGAAGTTAGGGTTCCATTCTTGTTTTACAAGGCATATGTTTAAGATGAACATGAACCAAAACCATGCTAGGATGCATAATCTTTGCTTTACAGGCCTCAAACTTGTTTTTCACTCCATAATTAATGATTTACACAATTGCTAGAGCCATAATCCAAGCATTAGAGCTATTGTCCAAAAGACTCGTCCATTTTTGGAAGAAAGCAACATTGCCATTCTTGAAAAGTGACTTTAATCACAAAGTCAACTTGCATTGAGCCTCTAACTTGTTCCCTTTACACAAGCTTCCTCTACAAAGTCAGAAGAACATGTTTAAAGTTTCAAACTACTCTAGATAGCATGGTACAAGCCTTGAGAAGATGTTTGTCATGTTTACTTCAAAAACAAGCAAAGTTGCCACAACTTGAGGATTCAAATTCTGAGTTGTTCTAACACTTGAAACCTCTTGCCTATAAATACATGCACTATTTTCAAGATAAAAGAAGAAAGGCTTAAGTCCCGAAACACCCTAAAACAGAGAATCACCAAGAACACCTCAAAACTTATCATTTTTTAGTTTTGAACCCAATCTTCAAATCTACTCGTGCGTTTCTTGACCTTATGGTTCCTAAAGCTTCTAAACATCATACATAAACAATCCCAATACCTGTTATCCAACTGTAACTCCATCTTCACCAACCTCCATTTTCAAAAACAGGGCATTGCATCTTGGCTTCTCCAGACCATTCCAGCCATCCTCAGCACAAACTAATCATTATATTAGCTTCCTGGAGGGTCACTAAATCTAACCCAATCATCACAACACCTTGAAAGATCCTCTAACTCATTTCACGATTCCTAGATTTGAAGGTAATTTTCTGAACTTTCAACTCTTCATATAGGCATTGTTAGGCTTCCATTTTCAAAGACAAAATGTAGACATCATTGCCCTGAAGCTAACCATGTCCATAGTTTTCATTTATATTGCCTGAGCTTAGAGAATTTTGAGATTGAAATTTCTGGAAAAATTAGGGTTCAGATTAGGGCCAACAAAATTCTCATTCATCTTTGATTTATAGTTTTAGTGATTTATATTTCTGGAATCGTGCTAGAATTTGCTACAACTTTCATGTTTGCATTTTCCATTTTTATTGAGAAATGAGAAAGATACAGGTTGTCTGGATGAGCGTGAGGTTGAAGATGAAGTTAAGGCCATGTACTTGATTTGTAATATATATTTATGCTTTTGTTTTATATACCGGATGTATATCCACCCCAGTGGTAAGACAGCGCACGTTTATTGTCAAGGGCGTGGGTTTGAGCCCTAATGCTGCCATTTTGTTGATTTTTTCTAATATTTTCTCTCTTTTTGTCTCACACAAGCGCGTTGGGCCTCCCTAAATGGGCTTATCTCATTTTATTCAGTCCCACCCCCTTTTCACTACAACACACAGCCAATTTACATGTTTCTGATTTTCAAACAAAAAAATCTTTAATGGGCCAAACCAAAAATTGTTTTCTACAAAACACCTCAAATCTATTTCACACCCCTGACTTATTTTATTTTATTTTATTTTTCTTTATTTTTTATTATTATTATTAATATTATAATTATTATTTTTTATTAATAAAAAGACAAAAAATTATTTTTATTTTATTATATACTTATGTTATTTTTCAAGACCAAAAACACAAAATATTTTCTTAGACAAATTTAACTTCTTTTCTCAAATAAACTAATAATTAGATTTAGGTTTAGTTTATTTTCTTTTAATTAAAATTAATTTAGAAACTTGGATTTTTTAATTAATTAATTTTTTTTCATACTAGTTTAATTTAATTAAAACCTCTTCACAAACAAAATCCTAAAAAAGATTTATTTTCTAATTAATTTAATTGAATATTATTATTTTTATTTAAATTATTTTATTTCAATTAATTAGGTTAGATCTAAACCTTTTTATTTAACAAAGAACCAAAACAAAATTCATTTCTTTTTTTCCATTTTTGCCTTGTACATTATATTCATTTCTTGTACAATATAATTCAATATGGTTGTAATTGATAATTAGGGTTTTAAATTCTTTCAATCCCCATTTGTAAATTTGTACCCACATCCCCAAATGATGTAATAGCGTAGAACATTTAATTTCCGCAATTTATCGCTTTCATATATCATTAGTAATTAGGTCTTGTATGGAAAGATAAAATCAATACTAGAAAATCCTAATTCAAGACAAAACAAATGCATGAAATCAAAACACTTGCGCACTTGTACCTCTAGGTTTTAACCCCACTTTGTTTCCTTGAGAAAAATGGTTATGATATGCATGTGAGACACCTTAGCAAAAACATTCAAAAATACAATGATAAGGCTACTTACCAATCAATGGTGAGATAGAAATATCAAAGTAAGGGAGAAATGAACAAAAGACTTTTGAGTAGGTAAAACGTTCTTAGTTGCTTGCTCACAATCCATCTTCAAAACAAACATCTTTCAAAATACACCAAACACTTTCAAAAACATGAAATATTTACAAAGGTCCAACACTTTGTATGCATTCTTATAGAGACGAGAATCATTACAAAGTTTTCCTAAACGAAGGCGCTTTTCAAAAATACTTTCAAAACCCACCACAAACACATTTCAAACAAAGCAATTTTCAAAAGTGACCTAGCAAGAAACTAAGAGCCCTTTTTATAAGCTACCCCCCGAAATCAATAAAATATATCAAAGGTCTTTCCTATTCTTTTCACCCTTTCCTTATTGAATAAAAGAAAAGTCGGTGGCGACTCTTGCTATCAGCAATAATTGTGATAAAACGCAAAACATCTAAGTTAGTTCTCCCACCGTATTACAGTTATCATCGAAGGTTTGTGCATGCTTGGGGCATGGTAAGCAAGGTTGATAGCAATACTTTGGGGCATAATAATTCTATCCCTCTTGAGCCTTATCTCAAATGGGTACGAGCTCATGCTCAAAGTCTCATGATGCCATATCCAGCCATTCTACCTATGATCATGGAACCAGTTGCCAAAGGGGACGTTCCTCATACCATTCTCCATCCTAACATTCCTACCGACCTCAAAGAATTGCAAAGATCTTGGATTCAACTCAAAGGAGAACGAGACACCTTTGAAGCTCGATTCTACGCAAGTGAGAAGAAAGTGTTGGAGCTCACAAGGCAACTTCAGGAGGAGCGAAGCCTGAATGCATACATTGCACCAAAGAGGAAGCGTCCGTGGGAGACTTGAGTCTTTTGTTTTAGAAGTCTATTTATTTTTATTTTGACACCCTTTTTTCTCTTTCATTGTAATCCCAAGGGAAATTGTAACTCTTGAACTTATTAATGCAATTGTTGTTTCTGTTTCCTTTTTGGATAAGAAAATTTAAATCTCTTGAGGTCCATGAAAACATTGCATTCACATAGCATGCATCATATCATAATCAGGTTTTCTGATACAGTTTTCCTCATCTTTTTACTGTTTATTTTAGTATAAGATGGCTCTAGAGAAAGTCGTCAAAGATCTGCAAACTCAACATGCACAGTTCCAAGAGGCTCTCCTCAACTTAGCTAAAGGACAACAAGAGATGATGGCACTCCTTGCCACCAAGAAGAAGACTAATAAGAGGGATGTTATTTTCAATGGGAAGAAGGTTCAAGGGACCCGCCCGACTGGCTCAAATAGAAGAGGCTTCTTCTGAGGAAGAAGACAATCAAGACGAGGATGTTAGGAGCACTAGAGCTAAGGGTGGTAATAATCAGATTACTGAGGACGAAGACTACTCCGAAGAGAAGTATCCACCGGCGGATGAGAAATACAAATGGATGGAAGACCAACTTAAGGCTGTAGAGATCCAAACAGTGACTGGTTTGGACTTTGCAGACTTACGTCGGGTCCCTAGGGTGGTTATTCCCCATAAATTTAAGGTTCATGTCTTCACCAAATACGACGAGGTCTCCTGTCCAAAGATGCATCTGAGGTCTTATGTCTGTAAGATTCAACCACACGCCGCTGATAGGAAGTTATTGGTGCACTTCTTCTAATAAAGCTTATTTGGAACATAGTTGGAGAGGTTCTATCAACTTGAAGGTACTAATATCCACACCTGGGAGGGTCTGGCTGCTGCCTTCTATAGACAATACCAATACAATGCTGATCTTGCACCAACTCCCGTGCAATTACAAAATATGACTATGGGTTCAAATGAAGGCTTTAAGGAATATGCTCAAAAGTGGAAGGAATTTGTTGGAAGGGTGCAACCCCCATTGACTGACAGAATTGGTGGACATGTTCATGGGTACCTTGACTAGTCCATTCTTTAATTTGCTGATTGGGAGTTCTTCTTTAGGGTTCACTGAGTTGATTTTGACTGGAGAGCAAGTTGAAAGTGGAATCAAAAGCGGAAAGATCCCAATGGCCTCAACCTCTAATGTTGTGAAAAAACCATTCATTGGTAAGAAGGAAACTAATGTTGTTTATGGACAAAGAAGTTGTATCAAGAGTGATCGTCATCAGTCGGTAGGAGCAGTACTAATTTCAAACCCAACCCCAGTTCAACGACCACAACAATTAAACAATCAACAAAGGTCTGATGCCCCAAGGAGGTAATTCACTAGAATCAACATGCCAATGTCTCAAGCTTTATAACATCTATTGAAATCATATTTGGTAACACTGATGAATCCTCCTCAAACCCCCAATACTTCATCTCCAAAATATAACCCGAATGCAAAATGTTCCTATCATTCCAATAGCTCTGGGCACAATACCAATGATTGTTGGGCCCTAAAGAGCAAGATCCAAGATTTGATTGATAACAAAGTGATTAAGTTTGACCCTCCATAAACCCCTAATGTCATTACTACTCCTATGCCCAGTCATGGTAAAGGTATTAATGTTGTTGACGATGTTTCCTATGTCTCCACCATCAGTGATTTGACTACTCCCTTATTGACTGTTAAGAAGAATTTGTTAAGAGCTGGTTTATTTCCTGGATGCCTTGAAAATTATTACCATTGTGCTTCCCAAACTAATGGTTGTATGTGGCTGAAGAAAGGTATCCAATGTCTGATTTACAACCATGAAATTCTGTTCGAGAAAACTTCGTCCTTGAAGAGTTTACCTAAAAGTATACCTCAAGATGTTTCCATAATCATAATTTTCAATACTCCTATTAGGATCACCTCTAAAGGCCCTATAAGGATTCCTGCTGAGCCAAGAGTGGCTCCCCTGATTATCACTACATCGGGGCCAGTCCCCTATTCCTCCGACAAAGTTGTGCCCTAGAACTATGGGACAAAATTTTATTATCCCGGTGTTAAGAAAGAGCCATGGATTACTGAAAATGAAAATCTTGAAATTACAAACATTGTCGGAACTAGTAAGGTCACTAGGACAAGAAGGGTATTCTCTCCGGAGATCTCTTCTCCAACAACTACAACAACACCTGTTCACATTCCTGCTGTTGAGCTAACTAACAATGCCCGAGGTAAAGAGAAAGTAATTGAGCATGCCCTGAAGCAGGCACGCTCAAAATAAGTGACAATTGAAGACCCATCAAGAAAAGAGATGGAAGAAATTTTGAAGATCATCCGAAAAAGGGACTACAAAATAGTCGAACAACTGGGGCAAACACCATCAAAAATATCCATGATGTCCTTGTTGTTATGCTCCAAAGCACATGCCCAAGCTTTATTGAAATTCATGAAGAATTCCCATGTACCACAAGAGACCACTACTGATCAATTTGAGAATTGTGTTGCAAGCCTAACTGTTGATCATGGCTTGGGATTTTTTGATTCAGATTTAACTCCAGCGGGGAAGAATCAAAAGAAAGCTCTACACATCTCTATTGAATGCAAAGGCACCACTCTGGCGCATGTGTTAGTAGATATTAGGTCCTCCCTCAATGTGTTTACCCAAAGGTGCTTTGGATAGACTAGACTGTGAAGGGCTGGTGCTGAAACCCAACGATATTGTGGTAAGAGCCTTCAATGGGTCAAAGAGGATGGTCCATGGAGATATTGATCTCCCGATCAAGGTGGGATCTCAAGTATTCAATTCAACATTTTATGTAATGCATATCCTCCCGACCTATTCTTGCTTGCTCGGACGGCCATGGATTCATGGGACAAGTGCAGTTACTTCTACATTACATCAAATGTTAAAATACCCAGTGAGAGGGAAGGTGTCACAGTCTGTGGAGAGGAAGAATATATGGTCAGTCATTTGAATTCTTTCAAATATGTTGAAATGGATGGAGAATAAAATGAAAGCCCCTTCCATACATTTGATGTAATCCCTCCCTTGGTTGTTGTCGCTACTCCTACTACTCCTGAAATATCTAAGGGAACACCAAGAATGGCCTATTTGAAGGATGTTATGGCTGCTGTAGAAGATAGAGGTTGCATTATATGGGGACAAATTCCTTGACATCCCCTATAAATCTAACAAATTTGGGTTGGGTTTTACTTCAAAGGCTCAGAAAGAGGTTCGACGTGCTCGAGCTGGTGGATCACCTCTCCGTATTAGCAACAATGAAGTCAATGCTCTGGAAGACAATAATGGTTATGGTGACTTTGACGACTGGATATTTTAAACTGTTGACAGTGGACTTAAAAACTAGAAGGCCAAAGACTTCATCTCAATCTCCTTCAGCCAAGAGTAATTGTTATTTCCTATTTTTATTGCTTTAAGAAGTTTGCCTGTATAATTTCCTTTAAAACAATGACTTTAAACCATGTGCCTTGCCTGGGCACAACGGTCCATTTGTTAAGGGTTTGTCGTTTCATATATCATATGCTCATTTAATGAAAACATTGGACGATTTTGCATTCAAATTTTGCGCTCCTTGTCTTTCTTTTACTTTACTGCATTTTTAAATAGGCCATGTGACCTTACATGCACACACATATTTGCAGATCCATATCCACTCTTGATCTCATTGACAATAATTCTGCTATTTCCGTTTATGACTTTGAAAATCCAATCTATCAAGCCGAAGACGAAGGTGAAGAAGATTGTGAGATACCTGGAGAACTTACCAGACTCCTGATACAAGAGGAAGAGGCTATCAGACTGCACGAAGAGCCGATAGAAGTGATAAACTTGGGTAATGAGGCAGATAAGAAAGAAGTCAAGATTGACGCCAACTTGGAAAATAGTGTCAAGAGAAGATTGGTTCAGATGTTGCACGACTATGTTGAGGTATTCGCTTGGTCATACGAAGACATGCTAGGGCTCGATACTGATATCGTGGTTCATCGTATGCCAATGAAAGAGCGTTGTTCTCCAATCAAACAAAAGCTTCGTTGCATGTGTCCTGGTATGTCTGAGAAGATCAAGGCTGAGGTAATGAACCAGTTCAATGTAGGTTTCTTGGAGGTGATGTCGTGTCCCCAATGGGTTGCAAATGTTGTTCTAGTGCTGAAGAAATACGGTAAGGTCCGTATGTGCGTAGACTATAGAGATTTAAATAGGGCTAGCCCCAAAGATGATTTCCCACTACCACATATTAATGTCTTGGTTGACAATACTGCTCAACACAAAGTGTTTTCCTTCATGGATGGCTTCTCAGGTTACAACCAAATCAAAATGGTGCCTGAGGACATGGAGAAAACTACCTTTGTCACACAGTGGGGCACCTTATGTTATAAGAATATGCCTTTTAGGATGAAGAACGCAGGCGCATCTTACCAACGTGTTATGGTGGCTTTATTTCATGACATGATTCATCATGAGATAAAAGTCTATGCTGATGACATGACAAAAAGATCCCAAACTGAAGAAGAGCACCTTAATCACCTACACAAGCTATTTGAAAGGCTGAAGAAATACAAGCTGAGGTTGAATCCCAACAAATGCATCTTCGGGGTAAAATCTGAAAAACTCTTAGGTTTCGTCGTCAGTGGCAAAGGAATTGAAGTCGATCCTGCAAAGGTCAAAGAAATCCAAGAAATTCTAGCTCCCTGTACTGAGAAGGAAGTTAGAGGTTTTCTAGGACGACTAAACTACATTGCTCGATTCATCTCTCACCTAACTGCTACTTGTGAGCCACTCTTCAACCTATTGAAGAAAGATTAAGTAGTCAGATGGAATGACGGTTGTCAAATAGCTTTTGACAAGATCAAGGAGTATCTTCAAGAACCTCCAATTTTGATACCACCAATCGAAGGAAAACCTATGATCATGTACTTAACTGTGTTAGAGAATTCAATAGGGTGTGTGTTGGGGCAGCATGACGACTCTGGTTGAAAAGAGCACATAATATACTACCTTAGCAAAAATTTTACCGACTGTGAAACAAGATATTCACTGCTCGAGATAACTTGATGTGCTTTGGCATGGGCTGCTCTCCGGCTAAGATAATATATGTTGACTTATACCACTCTATTGATCTCTAAGATGGATCCCATCAAGTATATATTTGAGAAGCTAGCTCTCTCCGGAAGGATAGCCCGATGGCAAATGATCTGAACCGAGTACAACATCCAGTACACTACACAAAAGTAATAAAAGGAAGTGTGCTGACAGATCATTTGGCACATCAAGCTGTAGATGACTACCAACCTATGAACTTTGAATTTCCGGACGAGAATATTATGTTGATTTCTGATTGCGAAAAGCCTAGACTGTATGAAGGACTTGAGCAAGGATCCCGATGGACTATGGTTTTTGATGGAGCTTCCAACATATTGGGTAACGAAATTGGTGTTGTGATTGTGATACGGTGGGAGAACTGACTTGAGGTTTTGCGTTTGTTTTCGCAAATGTTTCGGTTTAGCAAGAGTCGCCACCGACTTTTTATTTTATCCTAAGGAAAGGTTAAAAAGCACAGCAAAAACCTTTGAGATGTTTTCTTGGGTCCGGGGAGTAGATTATAGAAAGGGAAGGTATTAGCAACCTTTCTATCCATGGTTATCCATGGGCTCTTAGTTACTTGCTTAGATCACTTGCCTTGCACTTTCAATTGTTTGAAATGGTGCTTTGTGTGTGGATTTGAAAATGTTTTGAAAAGAGGCCATTTGTTGTGGCAACCTTTGTAATGATCCATGTTTGAATGTATACAAAGGTGTATTTGTATTTTGAAAGGTTTTCAATGTTTTTGAAAGTTGTTTTGAAAATGTGTTGCGATGTGTGTTTTGAAAAATGGCAAGGATTGTTTTGCAAGATTGGTCAAGTAACCAAGAGCTATCTACCCTAAATTTCTCAAAGATCTTTCCTATGTTTTAACCCTTTTAACAGTATTGTTCCACCATTGTATTTGGTGGACAATCTTGTGTTAGGATGTTAACGGGACGGGCGCGGGTCATCGTTTAGACCATGAATGCAATAGTGCCAAGTGTCTTTGGCAATTTTTCCTTTAAGGGGCTTGATCATTTTTAGGCAACTTAAGAGAGCGTCATCGAGGGACTATGATCATTTTGATTTGTTTTGTTTTGCCAAAGACACTCAACATGCGAGCACGATCCATTTTGAAGGCAACAAGTGGAGTAACCCTAAGGGTGCAAGTGTGATTGGTGTTGTCCATTTTCATGCTTTTTTTGTTTTTTGTTTAGTCAAGCTATTTGTTATTTTGATTTGCATACAAACCCTAAATCTATCATGGCATATTTAGAAAGCTTTAAAATGCGGAAATTAAAATCCTAAATTATTACAACATAATTATGGGGATGGGGGTACAAATGTTCAAATGGGGGATATTTAGCAAGAAATTTAAATCTAAACTATTACAATCCAAATTGAATATACAAGTTATTTAATTCTACAATAATTAAATAAATACAATAAATATGCAAAATGTAATATGCACAAAAATGGTTTTTTATGTATGTAAAAGTGTTTTTCAATGTAAAATATAAACAAAAATAAAAAGGTTAATTTTTGGATATTTTTATGTTTTGTGGCAAAACCCTAGTTTTCTAAATAAATAGTATTTATTACTTATATTATATACAATATTTATTAATTATATACAAAAAATAAAAGAAAAAAGAAGTATATTGTAAAAGAAGGTATTTTTTGATGTCAAATATTAATAAAAATAAAATGTATTATTTTCATATTTTTGTCCTAAATATTTAATAAAATATATATATAAGTATTTATATTATATACTAAATATACTAAATATATATAAAAATAAAATATTTATTATTTACCAAAAAAAAGTATATTTTGAGAAAATGTTTTCAAAAGGTAAAATAAAATAATAACTGAAAATAAATATTTTTTTGTATCATTTTAATATTTTAAATAAAAAGCATTATATTTATTTACATGTACAAGTTCAAAATAAACAAATAAAATCCAAATAAAATGCAAAAATGGGTGGAAAAATATTTTTAATATTTTTTATGTTTTGACAAAAAATAATAAGTCAGGAGAAAAAATAAAAAGTCAAAAATAATTAAAAAAAACACACAATGGGCCAAGGGGGTGTAAGTGGAAAAAGATGGTGCAAAAAGCAGGTTGACTCAGGCCCAGTCCAAGTCAACTCTGTCTTCAACCTCTAGCCAGATTCAAACAAAAACGCACGCCCTTCCATGCTCAATGCTAACTCCTGATTCCTTGATTTTTAGCCAAAACTCACAACATAAACAATGTAGAGCATCAAATCACGAATTCATACATATAAAGAACTTGATCTAACTCTCAGAAATGAGAGAGAATTTCTCCTCCCCCAATTTCTGACCTAAGTTTTTTCCAATGTTCATGTCCCAAATTCTCTCAGTACACATAATATAAATGAAAAGTGACTATATGGGTAGCTTCAGGGCCATGAGTAGGACATACTTTCTTCACAAACTTAAGCCTAAATATGCTTGGATAGAGAGATAGAAGTTCAAACTTTTACCTGTTCAGCTTGAGTCGTGTACAGCAATGGAGGTATCCTCAATGGAGTTTGAGGACTTGTACAGCTTGCTTGAGGTCCAAGGATGCTCCTCCAACCTCTAGCTTGCTTTGAAACTAACTGAATCGAGCTATGTAACTCAACCTGCACAGCTGAAAAGTGAAAATGGAAAACTTGGTTAGGGGTGTTAAAGTCTGTATCTAGGGCTTGGGATAGTTTGTATGGATGATATAGAATGTGTTTGAGGTGGTTTTAGCAAAAGCGCACGAATGGATTAAGCTGGCCAAATCAAACTGCAGCAGGTACCCTGTTTTGCAACAAAACTGTGTTTTGATGAATGAGAAGGTTTGAGCTCTGGTTGATTCGTGTTTTAGGTCAGTTGGATCAAGTGAAAAGTGTTTGCAAAGTTTGATTTGGATAGTTCTTACAAGAATGTGAGTTATGGTTCAATATGCAAGTTTTCTTCTTATCTAAGCAAAGTTTGTCAAGTTGGGTTATAGGCTCCTACAGGCCCCTCAAGCATGCTGCAAACTTGGTTCTTGATCAGTGGGATTTGTCCATAAACTTGTGCCCAGAAGATCTGCCTTGTACCTCTTTGATTTGTGAATTTGACATAAATCACTTCTTTACAAGAATGGCAAAAATGCTTTTTCCATATATGGATTAATTTTGCATGTAATGGCTAAACACACCAAATAAGACTTGAACACAAAGGATATGCATTAAATTATTGAGTAAGAATGGGATTAGAGGCCTGTAATCTAGTTTGTGCAAGCTGAGTTTGAAAATGCAAAGTGCATGAACATGCCTTGGTCAAGAACAAAAGTGGATTTTGCCCAACTTTGCAAATTCGATTCTCCCTAACCACAAGGGTGTTTGAGAAGTTCTTGGACAATTTGGAAAGCTTGGAATGTGTACTACAATCCATCTTTGTAATGCAAGTTGAAATTCCAAGTGGAAGCATGTGAAAAGTGGCCATGAAGTTAAGAATGTTTTGCACCCCTATTCCAAAAATCATAACTTAAGCTACAAGCTTCTTTTGAGGAAACTTTGTGCATCAAAGTTGTAGATTTTGCAATGGAATACAACTTTCATGTTTTGAGTTTTGCTTGAATCCAAATGTATCATGATGAAAAAATGGGACAAAGTTAGGAAAAAATAAGGAAATTTTATAACTTAGAAAATTTCTAAGTTATGAAATTTCTTCATTTTAAACCCTAATTTGTAATTTTTGGTTTCTTGATGAACAAGTTTCATAATTTGACATGTCTTGATGAAAAATGAATCTTGGCACTTGATTTTGACCAAAAGTCAAAGTTTGACTTTTCAGTATACAGTCAAATTTTGATCAGTTGACTGAAAAATTCATCTGTCAATCTTGTGCATTTGGGATCTTTTGAACTTGTTGAATGTGTCAAGACCATGCCATTGAGTCCTTGGGGCCATATGTGAGCTTGGTTTGCCATTGGCTAGGTCAAACAGTCAAAAATTTCCTTTGTGCAGTCAAAACCCTAAAAATGACCATTTTGCCCTTTTGGTGATCTGATCAAATTTCTTGTGGAATTGTGATCCAAACTTGACCAAATGGTTCATATGAGTTCATAATGTTGATGTGGGTCAAAAATTATGAGGTTTGGCTGTCAATTGGCCATAGTTGACTTTTTCCCCAATACAACTGATTTTTAGGTCAACTGTCCAATTGACTGGGCAAAGATTGGGATCAAGGCTTGAAACTTAGTATGGATAAACTTGTAGGTCCAACATGAAGCATGAAAGTCATCTTGGGAATTTTAGGTCAAAACATCTTTGTGCAAACTCAAACCCTAATTTGGGTCAACAGTGCAAGGAGGGGCCTTGAGCAGAGCAAACCCTAACTTGATCTTGAGCTCCAAGAGTCTTGTGATGAGAAAATATTGATGAAATGAGAGGTAAAATTTTGGGGTACAACAGTTGCCCCTATTCAATCTTCTTGCACCTGAAGAGTTAGATTGGCAAGTTTGCCTTTCGCGTCTCGAAGGTAAAAGGAGATTGGACATTAGAGTGCCCTTAAATTTGCACTCGTCAGAACAATGGATGCGGGAATGGCCTTAGAGATGCCATTTGGAGATGGGCTTAAGGATGCCATCTGGAGGGGTGACATAATCTCGTCGGGGATGGGCTTAAAAGATGCCATCTGGAATGTTTGTTGAACTGCAATGTGATAGGTCAGGAAAAATGAGGGTTATCATGGTATCCGTGTCTGGAATGCATTTGAACTGTATCTAAAGACTGAGTGTGTATGAGCAAAAGAATGGCCTTCGTGTCTGGGGCATATCTGAGCTGTAACTGGGCTTGAAGGAAGAATGAATATCAGAATGACTGCCGTGTCTGGAGTGTATCTGTATTGTATCCGGGTCAACAGAGAAATATCTGTATGGAGCAACTGCGTGCTGGGGAAAAACTCTGAATGAGTGACAGAATGGCAACCGTGTCTGGAGCGTATCTGGACTGTATCTGAAGTTGAGAGTTGTATGAGTAGCAGAATGACTTCCGTGTTCGAAGTGTATCTGAAACTGTAACTGGAATCTGAATAAATGACAGGATGACTTCTATGGCGAACGCACTGGGAGAGATAGAATGGCTGCCGTGTCTGGAGCGTATCTAGTCTGTATCTGATTGCTGTAGTCTGAATGAGTAGTAGAATGACCACCGTATCTGGGGTGTATCTGTACTGTATCTGACTTGAAATTCTGAATGAGTGATAAAATGATCGTCGTGTCTGGGGTGTATCCATACTCTATCTGAATAATTGTTAATGATAGCCTTTTAATCTTATCTTGAAAAGGATGAAATGTTAGCTAAAACATAAAGTTATGTTGTATGACATGTATGATGCAGTATATATGCTATATCAATGTTTATGATATGAATGTGAATGAATGCGCATGTAAGCCGAAGATCTGTCTTGCTGAGGATAGATGAATCCTGGATAGCCGGAGGTAATAGAATTTTGACTGCTGCCGGGGATTGCAAGAATCTTTGATTGCTGAGGATGAGACATCCTTGTTGACTACTGCTGGAGAATCAGGAGCTTGGGTTGTATACCAATCTACCGGGGATTCCTATCCTGAAGAGACCTTCACTGGGGAACATCTGAATATCCTGTGAGGAACTGAGAATGAGAGTCTTTATTCTGCTTGGGGAATGCAAGATCTTCAATTGTTGAGGGATCTTAGGACCACTGTGGGGAATCGGAAATCTCTGGGGACTTGTAGGGAATGAGAATTTCTGATGATCTCTACTGGGGAGTCTAGAATCTGGTAGACTTATGCTGGAGCGGTATGATTGAGAATCTTCAGTTTGGTGGGAAGTATCTCTGTGGGGAGAAGGTTCATTAGTCTGGTTCCGCTGGGGATTGATGGTTGGAAATTTTAGCTCCGCTGGGGATTGGATTTTTTCAGATTTTAAGGTTCCACTGGAGATACTGAAACTTAACTCTGGGGGGAATTGAGTTCAAGAAGGTTCTCTGGCTGGGGAAATTAGTTTTGAGAAAGCTTCGGTTCTGCTGAGGAGATCTAAAGTTTAACTCTGTTAGGAGAATTACATTCTGGATTGAGGAATTTAGAGTTTTAAACATGCTGAGGATTCCTTCTGAAAGGGCATCGAGATATCTACATGTACCTCCGACCTATCAGTAATTACCTTTCTTGATTTGTAAGAAGATGATTATGTTCAAATGCATATGCCTATTTAACAAAACATTGGATGTTTCTCAAATAAAACATAAGTGTAGAAAAGAAAAAGGAAGACAAAGCAAATTTCTGTATTTGGAAAAGTATTTGTATTAACTTTTATGAGTATCTTTGTACAAAGGAGACAGGCATCCTAGTAAGAGGATGTCGTCGTAGAAAGCTGAAAAATTTATACAAAAGAAAGATGGCTATGTGAAACAATTCCATGGGATTCCATTCTGCTATAGCCTTCACAACTCTGAATATCTTCCCATTCAATGCTTCGTCGACCGATGACTGGATTGATCGGAAGCTTGGAGCTGGTTGATGAAGAGATTGTCCTTAAAGTGATCCGACGAGACATAGTCATACGCTTTAATTCCCTAACTTTTGCCTGAATCGCCCTTTCGGGTTTTCGATCCACCAGGAAACCCCTTTTTGCCCAAGCCGCCCTTTCGGGTTTTCAACTTGCCGGGTGTACAATTTTTTTTGTTTTATCCCTAATTTTTGCCTGAACCGCCCTTTCGGGTTTTCGGTTCACCGGGATGCCCATTTTTTCCCGAGCCGCCCTTTCGGGTTTTCGACTTGTCGGGTTATTTCATGCATAGTATCTTTTGACTATGTCTGCGTCCGCAGGGTGCGGCAAATCGTCGTCGTCCATGGTGGTCAGAATCATTGCACCACCAGAAAATATGCTCTTGATCACAAACGGTCCTTCATAAGTAGGAGTCCATTTTCCCCTGGGATCACTCTGCGGCAAGATAATCCGCTTGATTACGAGATCTCCGACTTGATATACTTGACGTCTGACTTTCTTGTTGAAAGCCTTGATCATCCGTTTTTGATACGTTTGACCATGGCAAACAGCAGCGAGTTGCTTCTTGTCGATCAAATTGAGTTGATCAAGTCGGGTCTGAATCCAATCATCTTCATTCAAACCTGCATCCTTCATAATCCTTAAGGAAGGAATCTGAACTTCCATGGGTAGGACAGCTTCCATGCCATATACCAAAGAAAATGGGGTTGCCCCTGTTGAAGTACGTGTCGTGGTACGGTATCCATGCAGAGCAAACGGTAACATCTCATGCCATTCTTTGTAGGTGACTGTCATTTTCTGAATGATCTTCTTAATGTTTTTGTTCGCAGCTTCAACAGCACCGTTCATCTTCGGCCGATAGGGAGATGAATTGTGATGATAAATCTTGAACTGCTCGCATAGAGCGGTGATCATGGTATTGTTCAGATTTGTACCATTGTCTGTGATGATCCTGTCGGGAACACCATACCGGCATATGAGGTTCTGCTTGATAAAGCGGGCAACCACATTTTTAGTAACAGAGGCGAAGGAAGCTACTTCGACCCATTTGGTGAAATAGTCAATAGCAACCAGGATGAAGTGATGTCCATTGGATGCTGTGAACTTGATTTCTCCAATCATGTCAATGCCCCACATTGCGAATGGCCTAGGAGCTGTCAGAACGTTGAGAGGAACCGGAGGAATATGAATCTTGTCAGCGTAGACTTGACATTTATGGCAAGTACGGGAATGTTGATGGCAGTCAGCTTCCATGGTAGACCAGTAATAGCCTGCCCTTAGGATCTTCTTAGCCATCGTATGCCCGCTCAAGTGAGTGCCAAACGTACCGCTGTGTATCTCAGTCATGATTAACTCTGCTTCAGCTTTATCCACACATCGGAGTAAAACACAATCATGGATGCGTTTATAGAGGATGTTGTTGCTCAGGAAGAACTTGGCAGCAAACTTCCTTAGGAACTTCTTGTTATTTACGGAAGCTCCTTCGGGATATTCTCTAGTCTGGAGATACCTTTTGATTTCATGGAACCAGGGTTGTTCCACTACCTCTTCGGTATTAATCTCGTGACAATGCGCAGGTTCATCCATTTGCTCGATGGTGATTTGGGGAGCCTCGTTATCCCAGTTGAGTTTAAACATGGAAGACATTGTAGCCAGAGCATCTGCTAGCTGATTCTCTTCTCGCGGGAAATGCTCGAAAGTAATCTGCTCGAAATGAGGCAGCAATGTTAAGACATGTTCTTTGTATGGGATAAGATTAGGATGCTTGGTATCCCACTCTCCTTTGATTTGACTGATAACCAAAGTCGAGTCCCCAAATACGATCAAAGATTTGATCCCCAAGTCTATAGCAGCTTTGAGACCAAAAATGCATGCTTCATATTCAGCCATGTTGTTGGTGCAGCTGAAGCAAAGCCGGGCCGTGAAAGGTGTGTGGCAACCTTCCGGGGAAATGAGTACCGCACCGATACCGTTTCCAAGTGCATTTGAAGCATCATCAAAGTACAGGGTCCATCGGGATCCTTTTTCAGGTCCGTCATACGGTCCGTTCCCTTCAATGTTGTCCAAATTCATGATGTCCTTGTCTGGGAAGTCGAATCTCATGGATTGATAATCTTCGATAGCTTGATGAGCTAGATGGTCAGCTAGTACACTCCCTTTTATAGCTTTTTGGGTAGTATACTGGATGTCATACTCAGTTAGGATCATTTGCCATCTAGCGATTCTTCCAGATAAAGCAGGCTTTTCGAAGATATACTTGATAGGATCCATTTTGGAAATCAACAGAGTGGTATGAGTCAACATATACTGCCTTAGTCGGCGAGCAGCCCATACCAAAGCGCAACAAGTTTTATCGAGCAGTGAGTAGCGAGTCTCACAGTCGGTAAACTTTTTGCTAAGGTAATAAATGGCATGCTCTTTTCGACCAGACTCGTCATGCTGGCTCAACACGCACCCCATTGAATTATCCAACACGATCAGATACATGATCAACGGCCTTCCTTCGACGGGTGGCATCAGAATAGGAGGTTCTAGCAAATACTCCTTGATCTTATCAAAAGCATCTTGGCAATCGTCGTTCCATTCGACTACCTGATCCTTCTTTAATAGTTTGAAAATTGGCTCACAGGTAGAAGTCAGATGAGAGATGAATCCGGCAATATAGTTCAAACGCCCCAAGAACCCTCTAACCTCCTTTTCAGTACGGGGAGCAGGCATTTCTTGTATTGCTTTCACTTTTGCTGGATCGACCTCAATGCCTTTGTTGCTGACAATAAATCCTAGAAGTTTACCGGACCTAACTCCAAAGGTGCACTTACTTGGATTCAGCCTGAGTTTGTATTCTTTCAACCTGGCAAACAGCTTCTGCAAATTCTCAAGGTGTTCCTCCTCTGTTTGTGATCGAGCTATCATGTCTTCTATGTAAACTTCGATCTCATGATGTATCATATCATGAAACAAAGCTACCATGGCGCGATGATACGTTGCCCCTGCGTTCTTTAGTCCGAACGACATCACCTTATAGCAGAAGGTACCCCACTGTGTAACAAAGGTTGTTTTCTCCATGTCCTCGGGGGCCATTTTAATCTGGTTGTAGCCCGAGAATCCATCCATGAAGGAAAACACCTTGTTCTGAGCCGTGTTGTCAATCAAAATGTCGATATGGGGTAGCGGAAAATCATCTTTAGGACTAGCCCTATTCAAATCTCGGTAGTCCACACACATCCTGACCTTGCCGTCTTTTTTAGGTACTGGCACAATGTTAGCAACCCATTGTGGATAGGATGTAATAGCCAGAAAGCCAGTGTTGAATTGCTTCGTTACTTCTGCTTTAATCTTCTCAGACATGTCGGGCCTCATTCGGTGGACTTTTTGCTTGATCGGTGGACAATCCTCTCTTGCAGGGAGACGGTGAACCACGATGTCTGTGTCTAAACCCGGCATGTCTTCATAAGACCAGGCGAAGATTTCAACGTATTCATTTAACAGCTGTATCAAGCGCTCCTTGACACTCGGATCCAGATTGGCACCCACTTGTACTTCTTTCCAATATTCCTCTGTTCCTAAGTTGACAGTTTCCAACAACTCTTCGTTAGGCAAGATGGCTCTCTCTTCCTGTTGTAGAAGTATGGCTAGTTCCCCTGGAACTTCACAACCTTCGTCATCTTCATACTCAGCCTGATTGACCAGATCTTCAGAGTTATTGAAGGACATAGCAGAATAGTCACCCATAGAATCCAGAGTGGATGGGTACCTGCATTTGTGAGAGTGGGTGTGTGTAAGGGATATCCATCCTTAAACAAACAAAAATGCAAAAGGAAAGAAAATGAACACAGCAGTTTATCAATGAAAAACGTCCAATGAATCATTAAACATGGCATATGGATATGAAGATAATCAAAACCCTTACAAATGGACCTACATGCCCCGGGCAAGGCATGAGGTGAAAAAGTAGTGTACGGATTGTTCAAAAGTAATTATTACAAACCAACAGGAAATGTTTGACAGATAATTACTGATTAATAAAAGTAATGGGGACAAAGTCTTTTGCCTCCCAATTGCGTAGTCCTCCTTCGATGGTTGGGAAGATCGAATCTTCAATGTTGGCCTCTTCGTCTTCACCTTCCAAGGCATTGATTCCATAAGGAGAAATCTTGATGGGTGTTCTTTCAACCTTTGAACGGCGCATGGCCTTCTGCCCCGCAGCAGTGAATCCTAATCCAAACTTGTCTGTTTTGTAGGGAATATCAGGCAACTGACCCCATGTTGAGCTCTTCCCTTCCTTCATCGCAGCCTTCGCGTCTTTTAGAGATGCCATCCTGGCCATCTGCCTTGGTACCTCAGCTA
Organism: Vicia faba; assembly: GCA_948472305.1. Classification (NCBI taxonomy): domain Eukaryota; kingdom Viridiplantae; phylum Streptophyta; class Magnoliopsida; order Fabales; family Fabaceae; genus Vicia; species Vicia faba. Next base: position 1,108,851,627 of record OX451741.1, read on the forward strand.
CCGTTTTTGCTACTGCCACCTCAGGAGATACTTCCTCAAAGTGCTTGAATGGTGTCTCAATGAATTCACCCTCTACCTCTACATACCGAAAGGAGTTCAGGTGGCTGATCATATATTCTTCCTCACCGTGCACGATTATGATTTTTCCTTTGACAGGGTATTTCAGCATTTGATGTAGGGAGGAAGTGACGGCCCCAGCATTGTGTATCCATGGTCTCCCTAGCAAGCAAGAGTATGACGGACGGATGTCCATCACATAGAAAGTTGAGGGGAACACTTCTATTCCTACTTTGATGGGAATGTCTACTTCCCCATGTACCATTCTCTTTGACCCGTCAAATGCCCTTACAACGATGTTACTTGGCTTTATCTCCAAGCCTTCATAGTCCAATCGGTCGAGAGCCTTCTTAGGCAGCACGTTCAGAGAGGAACCCATGTCGACCAAAACATGGGCCAGAGTAGTTCCTTGGCATTCTATTGACACATGTAATGCGTCGTTGTGTTTCCTTCCTTTTGGGGTCAAGTCAGCATCAGAGAAACCTAGGCCGTTGTCTGCGGTAAGGCTGGCTGCGCAATCTTGGAATTGGTCGGCAGAGGTTTCCTGAGGCACATGGGTTGTCTTCAGAAATTTTATCAATGCTTTGGCGTGCGCCTCTAAACAAAGCAGTAATGCTAACATGGAGATCTTCGAGGGGGTTTGCCCCAGTTTCTCTACCACGTCATAATCACTCTTCTTAATTATTTTCAGAATCTCCTCCATCTCTTTCTTAGAGGTTTCGGGGATAACCAAAGGTTGAGCCCTCGTCCTGACGAGCTCGCATTGGATCCCTTTCCCCTTATCAGCAGAAGTAGGAGGGACAACAACAGGAATAATAGTTTCTTCAATCAACAGAGTTTTTGCGGAAAGTTTTATCGGTGCTGGAGTAACTTTGGCAGCAGCTGAGGGTCCAAAGATTGCCTTTGGGGGGGCAATCTCTGGAGAAAATATTCTCCCACTTCGGGTGATCTTGCTTGTGCCGACAATGTTTCCAATGCTGGCATCTTCTTCATCAGAGCTTTCCTCGGTTATCTCAACTTGTTTAACACCATGGTAGTAGATTTCTCCACCGTAATTCCATGGTATTGACTTGTCAGAACTGTAGGGGACAGGCCCAAGCATGGTTATTTTCAAGGGAACAATCTTTGTAGAGGATGTAATCTTAACAAGCTTTTTGACGGCCTTGGAAAGATTGGTGGAAATGGTGATAATTGAAACATCTTCAGTAGGGGTTGGGATAACAGGAACTTTTTCAAACAGAATTTGTTGAGTGTCCATCAGGCCTTGGATGCCTTTCTTCAGCAATGGACAGCCGATTGGTAGAGAGTAACAACAGTAGCAATCTTCTTTGCATCCTGGGAAAATCCCAGCTTTCAACAGGTTTAACTTGATTGTTAACAGCGGAGTCATCAGGTCATCAACATCAAAAACATACAGATCTTCTTCAATAGCATGGACATTTCGACCATGCTTCGGCATCGGAGCAGATATTACGTTTGGCTTCTCTGGAGCATCGAACTCAACCTCTTTTGCATCTATCAAGTCTTGAATTTTATTCTTTAGTGCCCAACAATTGTTGGTGTCATGTCCGGCGCTATCAGAATGGTAGGCACATTTGGCATTGGCGTGATAGTATGGAGATGTGGTGTTAGGGTTTTTCGATGCCTCCTTTAAACCAGTCAGATTCAACTTTAACAAATGTGGAAGCACTTGCGCCGGTGTCATATTGATGCGGGTGAACTGCCGTTGTGGCCGCTCTACCCGTTGCTGATTTGGTCTGGGCTGATTGTTACGAGGCTGATCATTTGATGAATTTTGGATCATCACGGCCCCCAAAGTCGGCCGGCGCTCAGTTCTTCCCACTCCTCTCTGAGAGTACACAACAGCCGTTTCCTTCTTCGTCGGAAATGATTTCTTGACAGTTGTAGATGCAGAGGCATCCTTTTGAATCTTCCCATTCTTTATATCGGCTTCCACCCGTTCGCCAGTCAGAATTAATTCGGTAAACCCTGCGGAAGAGCTCCCGATTAAGTGGTTGAAGAATGGACCAGATAGGGTCCCCAGGAACATATCGACTAGTTCTCTATCAGAAAGAGGTGGCTGCACTCTCCCGGCCAGATCACACCATTTTTGGGCGTATTCCTTGAATACCTCACCTGAGGCCATCCCCATACTCTGTAGCTGAGTACGGGTTGGCGCCAAGTCAGAGTTATATTGATATTGGCGATAAAAGGCAGCTGCCAAGTCTTCCCAACTATGTATCTCCGACCTCTCAAGCTTGTAAAACCAGTCTAGCTGAGTACCAGACAGGCTATCCTGAAAGAAGTGTACCCAAAGGTTTCTGTCGGATGTATGAGGTTGAATTCTCTGGACGTACGACCTTAGGTGCATCTTCGGGCAAGACAGCCCGTCATACCTTGCGAAAATTGGCACTTTAAACTTTGGTGGGATCACAATTCCAGCAATTAATCCCAAATCTTCGAAATCTAAGCCGGGAACTCTTTGCAGCTCCATAGCTGCCAGCATATCCTCCAAGTTTTTGTACTTGTCGTCCGCGGGCGGGTATTGTTGCTCTGAGTAGTCTTCATCTTCTTCAGCCTCTTCTTCTTCAGCTCCGGATTCAGAAGGTACCGCAGCCCCTTTTCCTTTACTGGTTTCCTCTTCAGATGCGGAGGGAAATTCAAGAACTCTTCTGGCTTCACCCTCAAACCTTCTTCCCAGGGTAGCCACCCCCACTCTTTTCTTCTTCTTTTTCACTTGCTCTTTATTCCCAAGCAGGGCTTTTAGATCCTCCTGACCCTTTGCCAAGGTCATTAGGAGATGTTGAAACTGTGAGTTTTGAGACTGCAAATCTTTGACCGTCTGTTCGAGATCCATCTTACTGAAATAAACAGCAGAAAGATAAGGAAACCTGGTGTGGAGACCTGCTTATGCACATGATGAATGATATGTTTATTTATGCAATGCATTCAAGGATTTAGAAATTCAAAATTATTGCAAACAAAAAGAACGCTCGTCATATTAATAAGAAGAAATTTTGTCAGTACATAAATGCCCCATGGGCCAAATATTACAAAAAACTTCTCAAGGTAAAAAGACGTTGCGCATCCTCTTTGGTGCGATGTAGGTGTTGAGGGTCTCCTCCTCGTGAAGTCGGCGGGTAAGCTCCAAAACCTTCTTCTCACTGGCGTAGAAGCTGGCTTCAAAAGTATTCTGTTCCTCCTTGAGTTGGATCCAACTCTTCTGCATCTCCTCCCATGATGTTGGCATGTCAGGATATAGGATGGTGTAGGGAACCTCTCCTTCCTTAACAGGCTCTTTAATCAAAGGGAGAATATGAGGGTAAGGCATCATTATACTCTGGGCTCGGGTTCGTACCCACTTGAGATAAGGCTCAAGAGGGATGGAGTTCTTGTGTCCCAGTGTCTTGCTATCCACCTTGTTAGGCATCCTCCAAGCTCTGATGAATCTTTGGCGAAGTCCTTGCGCATCGAAGTCAAAAACTAGGTCAGGAATCAACATTTCATGAGGGCCATCCCTCCGTGCATATCCAAATTGTCTCAAAGCTAGACAAGGGTTGTAGGTAATGCCTCCTCTAATGCCAAGTAATGGAACATTAGGGAACTCTCCACAATGATCGACGATGATGACATTTTCTCTGGACCGAGAACACCAATGTACATCAGAGTGTGTGAGGGTCATCAATCGTTGTGACCACCTTAAGCCTTGGTCATTCTTCAAAACAGATTGTGGAAGGTGCGAAATAAACCACCTTGCAAGGAGAGGAGTACAACACATGAGAACACCCCTCTTTCTCATTGTTCGTGTGTAAAATGAGTGGAGGATGTCCCCAAGCAATGTTGGTATTGGATTCCTGGATAGGAAAATCTTGACGGCGTTGACATCTATAAGCTGGTCAGGATTTGGGAACAAGACTAACCCATAAATGAGGAGTGCCATACTCTCTTCAAAGGCTTGTAGATCCAATGAATTCCAACACTCTTGTGCCTTCTCAAACAAGAATTTTGCCAAGAAGCCTTTGACACCGCTTCTAGTTTCCCAATGCCCCTTGATGTCAGACGGTTGCAAGTGTAGTGCTTGAGCAACATCTTCAGGCTTTGGTTCTTTTTTTGTACCGTTGTAGGGTAGTTGATTAAGAATAGGAATTCTCAAGAGTTGAGAAAATTCCTCCAAAGTGGGCACCAATTGGTAGTCGGGGAATGTGAAACAGTGGTGAAGGGGGTCAAAGAACTGGAACAACACTTTCACCATGTCCTCTTCAATGTTGGTGTTGACTAAGCTGAGCAGTCTACCATGTCTTTCACTAAAGGGAGAGCTTTCTGGAATTCTGGATGTGAGCTCCTTGAGTTGAGGAGGGATTCTCACAAGGTTGACTTGGATAGTTTTCCTGCGAAGAATTTCCATGACCTACAAAACAAGAACAAAGATGAAGATCCAAACCCTTGAAATGGTTAGTGTATGCATATGATGCTTTATGATGTTCATGATGTATGCATAAACATATGTACAAGCAAGTCACACAAAACCCTAGTTTCAGGCTTGCATGAGGTTTCATAGGTAAGTACCCTCTTGAGTGTAGTTGGCTTAAAAACCTGTCCTATAAATAGTAACTGGGTTCTAAGGAGCTCAATATCATTGGATTGTTTTCCATGTTCATTGTTTTGGTTTAGCCACTTAACTAGAGACCAAAATATTCCAAGAAAACAACCCTCAATGAGTGTAGTATCAAGTATCTACCAACTTCAGACTGCACCAAAGCCGGTCATCTCACTACCCCTAATAAAAGGCCAAGATGGTCAAGTAAGGTTCTAGGTCATTAGTGTTTAGTGACATCACTCAGCGGCCCCGTACTCTCCTTGATTGAACTCAAGGGTTACCGGTACTCACAAATATGTCGCACTAATATAGCTATTGCTTCAACCGTGTCGGTATACCCCGCACAGTTTCCATAATGTATTGCTATCTATGAATGTTTCCCCAAATCCGGGTGTAGGATTTCAAGCCCAAACAAGAGAACCAAGATGTAAAGCAATCAAAGCAAACAATTAGTCATGCAAAAGGGTGATCTAAGCCCTAAGGTTACTCCACTTTTAAAAAGTTCCCAGCAGAGTCGCCAGTTCTGTGATACGGTGGGAGAACTGACTTGAGGTTTTGCGTTTGTTTTCACAAATGTTTCGGTTTAGCAAGAGTCGCCACCGACTTTTTATTTTATCCTAAGGAAAGGTTAAAAAGCACAGCAAAAACCTTTGAGATGTTTTCTTGGGTTCGGGGAGTAGATTATAGAAAGGAAAGGTATTAGCACCCTTTCTATCCATGGTTATCCATGGGCTCTTAGTTACTTGCTTAGATCACTTGCCTTGCACTTTCAATTGTTTGAAATGGTGCTTTCAATTGTTTGAAATGGTGCTTTGTGTGTGGGTTTGAAAATGTTTTGAAAAGAGGCCATTTGTTGTGGCAACCTTTGTAATGATCCATGTTTGAATGTATACAAAGGTGTATTTGTCTTTTGAAAGGTTTTCAATGTTTTTGAAAGTTGTTTTGAAAATATGTTGCGATGTGTGTTTTGAAAAATGGCAAGGATTGTTTTGTAAGATTGGTCAAGTAACCAAGAGCTATCTACCCTAAATTTCTCAAAGATCTTTCCTATGTTTTAACCCTTTTAACAGTATTTTTCCACCATTGTATTTGGTGGACAATCTTGTGTTAGGATGTTAACGGGACGGGCGCGGGTCATCGTTTAGACCATGAATGCAATAGTGCCAAGTGTCTTTGGCAATTTTTCCTTTAAGGGGCTTGATCATTTTTAGGCAACTTAAGAGAGCGTCATCGAGGGACTATGATCATTTTGATTTGTTTTGTTTTGCCAAAGACACTCAACATGCGAGCACGATCCATTTTGAAGGCAACAAGTGGAGTAACCCTAAGGGTGCAAGTGTGATTGGTGTTGTCCATTTTCATGCTTTTTTTGTTTTTTGTTTAGTCAAGCTATTTGTTATTTTGATTTGCATACAAACCCTAAATCTATCATGGCATATTTAGAAAGCTTTAAAATGCGGAAATTAAAGTTCTAAATTATTAAAACATAATTATGGGGATGGGGGTACAAATGTTCAAATGGGGAATATTTAGCAAGAAATTTAAATCTAAACTATTACAATCCAAATTGAATATACAAGTTGTTTAATTGTACAATAATTAAATAAATACAATAAATATGCAAAATGTAATATGCACAAAAATGGTTTTTTATGTATGTAAAAGTGTTTTTCAATGTAAAATATAAACAAAAATAAAAAGATTAATTTTTGGATATTTTTATGTTTTGTGGCAAAACCCTAGTTTTCTAAATAAATAGTATTTATTACTTATATTATATACAATATTTATTAATTATATACAAAAAATAAAAGAAAAAAGAAGTATATTGTAAAAGAAGGTATTTTTTGATGTCAAATATTAATAAAAATAAAATGTATTATTTTCATATTTTTGTCCTAAATATTTAATAATATATATATATATATATATATATATATATATATATATATATATATATATATATATATATATATATATATATATATATATATATATATATATATATATATATATATATATATATATATATATATATATATATATATATATATATATATATATATATATATATATATATATATATATATATATATATATATATATATATTATATACTAAATATACTAAATATATATAAAAATAAAATATTTATTATTTACCAAAAAAAAGTATATTTTGAGAAAATGTTTTCAAAAGGTAAAATAAAATAAAAACTGAAAATAAATATGTTTTTGTATCATTTTAATATTTTAAATAAAAAGCATTATATTTATTTACATGTACAAGTTCAAAATAAACAAATAAAATCCAAATAAAATGCAAAAATGGGTGGAAAAATATTTTTAATATTTTTTATGTTTTGACAAAATATAATAAGTCAGAAGAAAAAATAAAAAGTCAAAAATAATTAAAAAAAATACACAATGGACCAACGGGGTGTAAGTGGAAAAAGATGGTGCAAAAAGCAGGTTGACTCAGGCCCAGCCCAAGTCAACTCTGTCTTCAACCTCTAGCCAGATTCAAACAAAAATGCGCGCCCTTCCTTGCTCAATGCTAACTCCTGATTCCTTGATTTTTAGCCAAAACTCACAACATAAACAATGTAGAGCATCAAATCACGAATTCATACATATAAAGAACTTGATCTAACTCTCAGGAATGAGAGAGAATTTCTCCTCCCCCAATTTCTGACCTAAGTTTTTTCCAATGTTCATGTGCCAAATTCTCTCAGTACACATAATATAAATGAAAAGTGACTATATGGGTAGCTTCAGGGCCATGAGTAGGACATACTTTCTTCACAAACTTAAGCCTAAATATGCTTGGATAGAGAGATAGAAGTTCAAACTTTTACCTGTTCAGCTTGAGTCGTGTACAACAATGGAGGTATCCTCAATGGAGTTTGAGGACTTGTACAGCTTACTTGAGGTTCAAGGATGCTCCTCCAACCTCTAGCTTGCTTTGAAACTAACCGAATCGAGCTATGTAACTCAACCTGCACAGCTGAAAAGTGAAAATGGCAAACTTGGTTAGGGGTGTTAAAGTCTGTATCTAGGGCTTGGGATAGTTTGTATGGATGATATAGAATGTGTTTGAGGTGGTTTTAGCCAAAGCGCACGAATGGATTGAGCTGGCCAAATCAAACTGCAGCAGGTACCCTGTTTTGCAACAAAACTGTGTTTTGATGAATGAGAAGGTTTGAGCTCTGGTTGATTCGTGTTTTAGGTCAGTTGGATCAAGTGAAAAGTGTTTGCAAAGTTTGATTTGGCTAGTTCTTACAAGAATGTGAGTTATGGTTCAATATGCAAGTTTTCTTCTTGTCTAAGCAAAGTTTGTCAAGTTGGGTTATAGGCTCCTACAGGCCCCTCAAGCATGCTGCAAACTTGGTTCTTGATCAGTGGGATTTGTCCATAAACTTGTGCCCAAAAGATCTGCCTTGTACATCTTTGATTTGTGAATTTGACATAAATCACTTCTTTACAAGAATGGCAAAAATGCTTTTTCCATATATGGATTAATTTTGCATGTAATGGCTAAACACACCAAATAAGACTTGAACACAAATGATATGCATTAAATTATTGAGTAAGAATGGGATTAGAGGCCTGTAATCTAGTTTGTGCAAGCTGAGTTTGAAAATGCAAAGTGCATGAACATGCCTTGGTCAAGAACAAAAGTGGATTTTGCCCAACTTTGCAAATTCGATTCTCCCTAACCACAAGGGTGTTTGAGAAGTTCTTGGACAATTTGGAAAGCTTGGAATGTGTACTACAATCCATCTTTGTAATTAAAGTTGAAATTCCAAGTGGAAGCATGTGAAAAGTGGCCATGAAGTTGGGCAAAAATCCTGCCTAAAATAGGTCAAAAATTTTCTAAGTTAAGAATGTTTTGCACCCCTATTCCAAAAATCACAACTTGAGCTACAAGCTTCTTTTGAGGAAACTTTGTGAATCAAAGTTGTAGATTTTGAAATGGACTACAACTTTCATGTTTTGAGTTTTGCTTGAATCCAAATGTATCTTGATGAAAAAATGGGACAAAGTTAGGAAAAAATAAGGAAATTTTATAACTTAGAAAATTTCTAAGTTATGAAATTTCTTCATTTTAAACCCTAATTTGTAATTTTTGGTTTCTTGATGAACAAGTTTCATAATTTGAGATTTCTTGATGAAAAATGAAACTTGGCACTTGATTTTGACCAAAAGTCAAAGTTTGACTTTTCAGTATACAGTCAAATTTTGATCAGTTGACTGAAAAATTCATTTGTCAATCTTGTGCATTTGGGATCTTTTGAACTTGTTGAATGTGTCAAGACCATACCATTGATTCCTTTGGGCCACATGTGAGCTTGGTTTGCCATTGGCTAGGTCAAACATTAAAAAATTGCCTTTGTGCAGTCAAAACCCTAAAAATGACCATTTTGCCCTTTTGGTGATCTGATCAAATTTCTTGTGGAATTGTGATCCAAACTTGACCAAATGGTTCATATGAGTTCATAATGTTGATGTGGGTCAAAAATCATGATGTTTGACTGTCAATTGGCCATAGTTGACCTTTTCCCCAATACAACTGATTTCTAGGTCAACTGTCCAATTGACTGGGCAAAGATTGGGATCAAGGCTTGAAACTTGGTATGGATAAACTTGTAGGTCCAACATGAAGCATGAAAGTCATCTTGGGCATTTTAGGTCAAAACATCTTTGTGCAAACTCAAACCCTAATTTGGGTCAACAGTGCAAGGAGGGGCCTTGAGCAGAGCAAACCCTAACTTGATCTTGAGCTCCAAGAGTCTTGTGATGAGAAAATATTAATGAAATGAGAGGGCAAATTTTGGGGTACAACAATGATCATTTCCCCGAAGGTTGCCATACACCTTTCACTTCCAGACTCTGCTTTGACTGTACCAACAATATGGTCGAGTACGAAGCGTGCATCTTGGGTCTTAAGGCTGCTATTGACCTAAGAATCAAATTCTTAAGTGTATATGGAGACTCAACTTTGGTCATCATTCAAGTTAAAGGAGAGTGGGATACAAAACATCCAAATCTTATCCCTTACAAAGAACTTGTGTTAACCTTGATCCCGTACTTTGAAGAGGTTACCTTTGAACACATTCAGAGGGAAGAAAATCAGTTGGCAGATGCTTTAGCTACCATGTCATCTATGTTTAAAGTCAAATGGGACAACAAAGCTCCCAAAATTACTGTCGAAAGATTTAATGAACCAGCGTACTGCTATGAGATTGAAACTAATGGTGTATAGGAGAAGACTTGGTTTCATGAGGTGAAAATATATCTCAAAGCTCAAGAGTACCCCGAAGGGGCGTTAGTCAACGATAAAAAATTCCTACGGAGGTACTCAACTAAGTTCTTCCTGAGCAATGGGATCTTATACAAGCGCAACCATGATCCAATTCTGCTTCGCTGTATGGAAAAGAAGGAAGCAGAAAAGATCATGGAAGATATGCATGAAGGTATCTTTGGAACTCACTCTAATAGACATACTATGGCCAAGAAGATTATGAGAGCTGGTTACTATTGGTCGACCATGGAAATTGACTGCCATCATCACTCAATAACTTGACATAAATGCCAGATTTATGCTAATAAGGTCCATGTGCCTCCAATACCTTTGAATGTCATGACTTCTCCTTGGCCATTTGCAATGTGGGGCATTGATATGATCTGAGAAATCAATCCAACTGCCTCTAATGGACACTGTTTCATTCTTGTCACCATTGAATACTTTACCAAGTGGGTTGAAGCAGCTTCATTTGCCTCAGTTACCAAGAACGTTGTGGCCCGGTTGATGAAGCATAACCTCATCTGCCAGTATGGTATCCTTGAGAGGATCATCATTGATAATGGCACCAACCTTAAAAATTCCATGATCAATGAACTCTGCACACAGTTCAAGATCAAGCATCACAACTCTTCTCCATACGGGCCTAAGAAGAATGGCACAGTCGAAGCTGCCAACAAGAATATAAAGAAGATTGTACAAAATATGGTGGTGACCTACAAAGACTGGCATGCGATGCTACCATTTGCTCTTCATGGCTATCTATTGTACTCCAAAATTTGCCCTCTCATGTTTTCTAAGATCTTTTCTTGCCTGGGTGGTTACAAACGCTTGCTTAAAGAAAATAAATTTTTTGAAATTGGTCAAGTGTCTTTCGATTGGCACGTTAATAAGGTACTTCACTTGGGCATCTAAAATCCTTCGATGCAAGCTTGGCTCACCAGACTTCGATTGGGCATTTGGCCTCCTACAATGCAGGCCTAATTCACAAGGTCTGATTGGGCGTTGGGCCCCCTTTGATCAAGTTCAATTCACAAGGCTTCGATTGCACATTGGTTGCTTCAGGCTTGCCTTCGATTCACAAGGTAAGAACCCCCTACAAGTTTATTTCGATTCACCAGTAGTGGTCTCCTATATGCAAGCTTCGTTTAGGAAAAGGCCTATTCATGCTTGCCTTTGATCCACTAGGAAAAATCTTCCTCATGCTTGCCTTGGATTCACAAGGCAAAGGCTCCCTCAGACTTGCCTTCAATCCACAAGGCAAAAGGCTTCTTTAGACTTGCCTTTGATTCACAAGCCAAAGGATTCCTCAGACTTACCTTCAATCTACAAGGGAAAAGGCTTCTTTAGACTTTCCTTTGATCCACAAGGCAAAAGGCTTCCTCAGACTTACGTTCGATCCACTAGGCAAAAAGCTTCTTTCATGTGTGCTTCGAACCACAAATAAATGACTTCCTCTATGCGTGCCTTTAGTGTACAAGGTAAAAGGCCCCTTTTAACTGACCTTCGATTCACAAAGAAATGGATATCTCCATGCAAGCTTCGATTGGGCAATGTCTATCTTCAGGACTACTCTGACTCCACCTCTAAATCCTTCAACACACAGTTTTCCCTACTTCAACATACAAGATGGTCCCTTCAAAGAGGCATTCATATGGACCATTCGAAGAAGCATTCAAAAGGCCCATTCAAAGAACATACAAATGATGCCTTCAAAGGACATACATTTGGTTCATTCGAAGGACATACAAATGGTACCTTCGAAGGACATACATTTGGTCCATTTGAAGGACACACAAATGGTGCCTTCGAAGGACATAAATTTGGTCCATTCGAAGGGCACACAAATGGTGCCTTCAAAGGACATACATGTGATCCATTTGAAGGAGTTAGGGAGAAAAACATGTCCAGGTTCACTCAAGATTTCAAAATGGAAAGAATTATCCAAATATGGATAACTTTCAATATGTTGGATTCTTGTCTCATGGCCTTGAAAGCCTTTATCTCTTTCCATACTTGCTCTCCTCACACCCCTATAAATACAAGGCTAAGGGCACATTGCCAGGGGGGCGAAAGAAAGAGAAACGAAAAAAAATAGAGATACATACTACATAACACATAAATATTGCCATTAGATAGAAACATTCCTGCCTATACACGCATTAGCCAGGCGAAAACCTTGCATCCAGAAGTCCACGCCAGTCCTTACGCTAGCAATTCCACGCCCAAATTCATAGATTGAAGCATTTCTAGTTGGTAAGGATTCACCCAAGTCAAAATTGTATTTTTAGGCCTTTTAACTACATGTTGTTGGTATATCTGTTCTGTTAATGTCATTTGTGTTTATGTGAACATATCATACGCAAGATAACATACAGGAATAAAATCATGCCATCGAAAGGAATGATTTGGGTTTGCCTTTCGAAACTCATGGTATAGCCAGTTTCAAGTCAAAACAAGCTTAGGCCTGAGGACAGAAGATTCGAATTAGAGAGAAATACCTGGGTTCAATACACAAGTCCTGCATCTTTATTTTTGCTAACATTTTTCTTGCAGATCCAGATTGAAAGGCAGCTCCCTCCTAGGATCGAAAACACATTTCTCCCTGGATCGAAGAAACACATTTTCTCCCTGGATCGAAGAACCACATTTCTCCCTGGATCGAAGGATAACCCTTTGTATTTTTGTTTTTGTTTTTTTGTTTATTTCTTTATTGACTTTATTATTTAAATAAACTTAAAATAAAAAAAAATCGCAAAATATTAGGTTAGCATTTAATCAATTAAATCAATTTTGTAAATTAATTAATAGTTATTTAAACCATTTTCTTTAATTTAAAACTAAATAGACTTAGGATTTAATTAAATCATTTTCCCAAAATAAAAACAAACAAAAAGATTTTTATACCTTAGGATTTTTTAGACGTTCTTTTCCATTTCGCGCATGTTTACATTCATATTATTTTATTTGTCTATTGGATGTAATAGAATTAATTAGGACTTTTACTGTTTTATTTATTTTCCCCCTAGTTTTGGACTATGTAATTAATTCCCCTACCCGAAGCTTTGTAATAGCGTAGATTTAAATTCCTCATTTTAATTTCCTGTACATATTAAGTGCTAGATGTATGGTAATAGGATTGTATGGCAAGAACATAAAATAAAACGCTAGCAAACCTAACACAAAACACAAAAAAATAACTAAATACAACACACTCACACACGCGCACCTCTAGGATACTCCCACTTTGGTTGCCTTCAGAAAATAAAACAGTCATGTCCCTCGAAAGTGGGGACGCTTTAGCAAAGACCCTCGAATCCAAAGATCATAGTCCCTTGATGACCCTTCGGTGTTGCCTTTCAAGAAATGATCTAGTCCCTTAAACAAAATTGCTAAAGCGTCTCTATATGTTTCCTTTATAACTGTATGATGACCCACGAATGTCCCTCATACATCCAAACAACTATGGCTACCTACTCACTAATAGTAGACTAGACTTGTCTAAAGGAAAGGAGGAAAATAACGACCCTTTCGAGTAAAGTAGATACTTCCTAGATGCTTTCTCAAAAATAAACTTTTACACTTACACAAAACTTCTTGCAAAAACATTTTCAAAACGCTTTATCAACACTCTTGAGGACTGATACAAGAGTTATCATAAAGCAAAACGCCGCACTAAGGCATTTCAAAATACTTTTCAAAACCACAAAAAGCACAAGGTATTTTTTTCAAATGAACTAAGCATTTAAGAGTCGTAGATAACTATGGATGAAAAGGGTGCTAATATCTTCCCTTTCCATAATCTACCCCCTTACTCAAAAAACTCTCGAAAGGTCTTTTTCTATTCTTTTCACCCTTTCCTTCGTTGGATAAAAGAAAAGTCGGTGGCGAATCTTGCTTACTGCAAATTTTGCGAATAAAAAATGCAAAACCAGTATTAAACAGTCGGTTCTACCACCGTATCACAGAAATGGCGACTCTACTGGGGACTTAATAAAAAAGCGGGGTTACCTTAGAGCTTAGGTCATATTTAATCTGCTTTCCTTATATGATTTAATTAATTTATCTTTAAGGGTTTTTGCTTGGGTTTACTTGTAAAGATCCTACACCCAGATCTGGGGCGCCTTTTAGGTAAGTAGCAATAGATCATAGGGACTGTGCAGGGTATACCAACACGGTTGAAACAATATCTATGTTGGTACCAATCTTAACTGCAGACTGCTTCAACCATGTCGGTATACCCCGCACAGTTCCCTCACAGCCTTGTTGCTACTTTCTAAGAAGGTATCCCCAGATCCGGGTTAGGATCTATAGAACTCCCAAGACAGTACCCATAATAATAAAGCAAGCAAGTCAAAGCAATTGAAAACACAAGTGATCTTAGTCCTAAGGTACACCTCACTTTAAAATAATTCCCCAGCAGAGTCGCCAGTTCTGTGATCGGTGGATTTAGAACTGACTGTTTAACGCTGGTTCGCGAAATGTCGCGGTAAGCAAGAGTCGCCACCGTCTTTTATTTTCTCCAACATGGACAGGACAAAAGCACAGCAAAATTCCTTATTGAGAATGTTTCTCGGTTCGGGAGGTAGATTTATAGAAAGGGAAGGTGTTAGCACCCTTTCTATCCATGGTTATCCATGGGCTCTTAGATACTTGCTCATTTGTGTTTTCAAAAGTGTTTGCTTTTCAAGTGTGAGTGAGTTTGAAAAAGTTTCGTTTTAAAGATTTTAGATCGACTCTTGTATCAGTCCTCAAGAGTGTTTGAAAAATTGTTTTGAAAGCTTTTTGAAAAGTGTCGGTGTGAAAAGAGTTTTTGATTTGTTTTGAATTAGAGCAAGTATCTATGAGTCATCCACCTACCCTAAGGAATTAGGCTGTGTAAATGTCCTTAAGGTAGTGTCATCCCACCATTGAGAGGTAGGTAGCACCACCGTCGGAGGTGTTCGGGTCAATTCATTTTTTAGGGACGGTGTGGTCACCAGAGCAACAGTAGGACACCTTAGAAGCTACCCTTATGCCATGGGTCATGAACATAAGGACTTACTAAAACGTCCTATACTCGACGACCACGTTTCGAGGGGCAAGGCAACAGTGAGGCGTACCCTAAGAGTGGTGTGTGAATTTGTGTATCGTTTTCAGTTATGTTTTATCTTGTCATGCATTTGGTGAGCTACGCATTGTTTTTTAATTTAGGCCATTCATTCTTTCATGCGAAGTTTAGAATTTAAAAGTGCGAAAATTAAAGTGCGGAAAATAAAGTCCTACGCTATTACAAGGCGCGGGTCTATACATCGCCAAATTAACAAAGACCCGTTTTGAATAAAAATGCGGAAAATAAATAAATTTCCTAATTACTATTACAAGGCTTGGGCAGTTACATAATATTTAAAAGAAACATAAGAATAAACGTGCGAAAAGAAATTAGAATCGAATGTTCGAGGGCGTTGGACTCTTTAAAGATTAAATTGAAATTAAAAGTTAACTAATTATTAAATAAAGAAAAGAAAGTGTTTTTTATGTTTTTTGTATTTATGAAATAAAGAAAATTAATTAAAATTAGAAGTTAAATGAAACCCTAGTTCTAAATTATTTTTAATTGTTAAAGAAAAATATTCAAGTTTTAACCTAATTTACACTAGTTAATTAATCACATGGGTATTTACAAAATAATTAATAATTAATAATAATGATAATAAGAAGAAATTATTTATTAAGAAAAAGAATAAAAATGCTAAAAACCTAATTTCTACATATTTTAGTTATTAAGAAAAACATTTAAATTGAAAACCCTAAATTAAACTAAATTGATTATTAAAATTTATTTACAAAAATATTTAATGAATAAATTAATTAACATATTTTTGATTTTTCTGTATTTTATATTTGTGAAAATTATTTTATGGAATTTAAAGAGAAAAAACAATTAAAAAAAACAAATAAAAGAATAAGAAGGAGAAATGAATAAAAATTAAATTGAACAAACCATGGGGTATCAGGCCCCTAGAGGAGGTTAATTGTGAGTAATTTGGCCCACTGCAATCCAGGCCCTTTTTGACTTTTTGTGGTTGCGTGTGCATCAGTTGACTAGCGCGTATGGTAGGCTGCATGTTTTGGCCTTTGGATTGACCCTCAGGGACACTTGGCTGGCTTGGACGTGGGGTTGCATGATGAACCCTGGGAGAGGCGCTACACAGAAGCATGTTATGGAAAAAATTATGAAATATATAAGGGGACCTGGGAATCGAACCCAGGTCCCAATACCTGCAAGCCAGCTCATCAACCATTTGAACTAACGCGTTTCTTTGTTATTATTATAGGACATAAATAATATATGTGAAAAACAAGTATTATACTGAAGCACTCAAAAAACGCGCTAGTATTCAAACTGACCAACCACACTCAGCCACACCACCTTCTTCTTCCTTTTGTACCTGTAAATAAAAAGCAAATAGCGGGGGTTTTTAACCCCCACTAAATCAAACCTGCAAAAATAGCGAATAGGGCATGCTGTATTATAAAAAAGGCGCGATGTCATGGTTGTATTCGTATGGAGTTTCTGAGTTTAATGGCATAAGTCTTGAGATCCAATTTTTCCGTATGAAGGAAACCCCAATTTAAAACTTCTGAAACCCTAGAACACGTCCATGGCAGATCTTGGTTCAAGCGTTGTTAATTCAATTAAATAGTACCAATGGCTTCAGAACATCATGGTTAGTATAAATCAACAGTTAAAATGCATGAACAATGCCTGGAAATTAAAATACGATAATTGAAAAGTTCATGAAAAGTGCAACGTGGTTCTACCAATTCTTGAGGTCAGGGGATGTGTTCTTGATTGCAACACGTTCCTTGATGGTCCAGCAATGTTTTTGAATCCTTTTGGAGCCTTGAAACGAGCTCTAGGTATCAAAACAGTTTTCAACTTTTTGTCAAAAAATGCAATTTTCTTCTTGATGTTTCTGCGAAGCTTTTTGTGTATGTATGCATTAGGTTAGCTTTGCATATGTATGTAGATGGAATTAGGTCAAGAAAACCAGGCCCAAAGTCTATGCATTCATGATTCAAATATTTGATTTTGTTACATCTTTTTTCAAATCTTTTTGCCATGGAAACTTGCCAATTATGGAAGATTTTGTCTCTTGAGAAGGCACACGAAATATTGAGCTCATAATGGACATATTTGCTGCATAAAAAGATTTACAAAACATGATTTAGTATTTTTCTCATAATTAATTTTAATTGAATGAATTAATAAGATTAAAAATTCAATTAATTAATTAAAAATAAGAAAATAACTCCATTTTAGCTTAATGGGTCGTGCATAGCCTTTGGGTAATGATTCATGGAAGAAATTGAGGCCCATTAGCATTTTTGAAGCCTTTTGTGCAAAGTTGACTTTTCAAAATTCCCAAAAATTTCCCAACTTATACAAGGTATATCTTGCTCAATTTTTAAGCTTTGATCATGTTCTTGGACATTTTGGAAAGGTCTTGAAGTCCTCTAACCAATGCCTTTGGTCCCATGTCATTTTGATTTACCAATCTCAAGTTATGGTCTTTGACTTAAAGTGCCTTTTTGTTGACTTTTGAAAATGACCTATAATGTTGAAATTGATAACTTTTTGTGAGAGCATTTCTTGGACTTGAAGTGTGAATATGAGTTGTAGGAAATGCCATTATCTTCAAAATGAGCCTTGGATGGAATTTTTCTGATAAACCATGTGGAAGTTATGCCCTGGTCAATTTGCAGTTGACTTTTTCAACTGTCCAAAAATGGAAACTTTTGCATCTTGAGACTTTTTGAGCCATGCTTTGAGAATCATGATCAAGAATTGATCAAATGATGTTTGTGGCTTCAAAATAAGATGTTGACCAAAATTTTTGACTTTTGACTGTCAAATGACCATTTTGCCCCTACAGTTGACTGTGAAGCATTTAGGGTTTTTGACTGTGCAATTTGATGTTGTGAGTCTTGAAACTTGACATAAGGATGATTGAAAATGTTTGTAGGCATGTGGGACTTGATTGGACCCTTGGAAACCTCAACTTCTTTGCCAGAACAAAAACCCTAATTTTGACTGTGTTAGGATGCAATTGGACTGTGCAACCCTTGAGAGATTTTGAACCTTGATCTTGGCAAATCTTGAAGAGTATGGGAGGGCAAATTTTGGGGTACAACAGTTGCCCCTGTTCAATCTTCTTAGACCTGAGGATGCATATTGGCTTGCGTGCCTTTCGTAATCCGAGGGTAGAAGATGATTGAACGCTAGAGTGCCCAAAAATTTGCACTCACATAGTAGAGTGTCAGCAGCATGATGCATGGAATGGGCTTATAGATGCCATTTGGAGTCTGATGGATAGGAGGATGGGCTTATAGATGCCATCGGGAGGTTGTTGATCGCGTAAGAGATTCCTTAGCGAGAACTTGCGTACCTGAGAAAGAAAATGATTACCTGGCCTGTTGCAGGAGTTGATTTTCAAACTCTTTGCATAGATGTGCCCTGGCTGGATACAGGTATCGAACCTTTAAACTCTTCAGACGTGCCCTGGCAAGATACAGGAATCGAGTCTGGTAATGTTGGTCGTCAACAGATACACCCTGTCGAGATACAGGAATCGGATCTTCGAACCCTTCAGACGTGCCCTGGCGAGATACAGGAATCGAGTCTGGTAATGTTGGTCATCAACAGATACACCCTGGCGAGATACAGGAATCAGATCTTCGAACCCTTCAGAAGTGCCCTGGCAAGATACAGGAATCGAGTCTGGTAATGTTGGTCGTCAACAGATACACCTTGGCGAGATACAGGAATCGGATCTTTGAACCCTTCAGACGTGCCCTGGCAAGATACAGGAATCGAGTCTGGTAATGTTAGTCGTCAATGGATACACCCTGGCAAGATACATGAATCGGATCCTCAAACTCTTCAGACGTGCCCTGGCAAGATACAGGAATCGAGTCTGGTAATGTTGGTCGTCAACAGATACACCCTGGCAAGATACAGGAATCGGATCTTTGAACCCTTCAGACATGTCCTGGCGAGATACAGGAATCGAGCCTGGTAATGTTGGTCGTCAACAGATACACCCTGGAGAGATACACGAATCGGATCTTCGAACCCTTCAGACGTGCCCTAGCGAGATACAGGAATCGAGTCTGGTAATGTTGGTCGTCAACAGATACTCCCTGGCAAGATACAGGAATCGAATCTTCGAACCCTTCAGACGTGCCCTGGCGAGATACAGGAATCGAGTCTGGTAATGTTGGTCGTCAACAGATACACCCTGGCGAGATACAGGAATCGGATCTTTGAACCCTTCAGACGTGCCCTGGCGAGATACAGGAATCGAGTCTGGTAATGTTGGTCGTCAACATATACACCCTGGCGAGATACAGGAATCGGATCTTCGAACCCTTCAGACGTGCCCTGGCAAGATACAGGAATCGAGTCTGGTATATGTTAGTCGTCAACAGATACACCCTGGCAAGATACAGGAATCGGATCCTCAAACTCTTCAGACGCACCCTAGCGAGATACAGGAATCGGGTCTGGTAATGTTTAGTCGTCAACAGATACACCCTGGCAAGATACAGGAATCAGATCCTCAAACTCTTCAGACACACCCTGGTAAGATACAAGAATCGGGTCTGGTAATGTTAGTCGTCAACAGATACACCCTGGCGAGATACATGAATCGGATCCTCAAACTCTTCAGACGCACCCTGGCAAGATACAGGAATCGGGTCTGGTAATGTTAGTCGTCAACGGATACACCCTGGCAAGATACAGGAATCGAATCCTCAAACTCTTCAGACGCACCCTGGCGAGATACAGGAATCGGGTCTGGTAATGTTAGTCGTTAACAGATACACCCTGGCAAGATACAGGAATCGGATCCTCAAACTCTTCAGACGCACCCTGGCAAGATACAGGAATCGGGTCTGGTAATGTTAGTCGTCAACAGATACACCCTGGCGAGATACAGGAATCGGATCCTCAAACTCTTCAGACGCACCCTGGCAAGATACATGAATCGGGTCTGGTAATGTTAGTCGTCAACGGATACACCCTGGCAAGATACAAGAATCGGATCCTCAAACTCTTCAGACGCACCCTGGCAAGATACAGGAATCGGGTCTGGTAATGTTAGTCGTCAACAGATACACCCTGGCAAGATATAGGAATCGGATCCTCAAACTCTTCAGACGCACCCTGGCAAGATACAGGAATCGGGTCTGGAATTAGTCGTCAACAGATACACCCTGGCAAGCTACAGGAATCGGATCTGGAATCACGACAGTTGATAGTAATTATCTTTGTATTAACTTTTGTCCTGAAAAGACAAAATGTTAGTTGTGCATAATGTCATGATGTATGACATGCGAGATGTTCTCCGAATAAATGAGATTGTATGTTCACGATGCGTATGTGCATGCTATAATGTATGAAGATGTGATGTTCGTGAATGTTTGTTTTTGTCTAGGAAAGTAAATCCTTGACGGGTGCCGGGAAATTAAATCCTGGGCTTGATGCGGAATAGAGCTTCGCTGTTTCCGCTGGGGATGATGGTTGTAAGGATACCGGTAGGAGAAGATGACTCTGTTGGGGAATAACCTTGGAGATTACTCTGCGGGGGAAAATTACTCTAGCGATCTTGCTGGGGAACAATACTTTGTGGGAAGAGAGGTACTCTGTTGAGATGTTGATGATAACTTCGCTGGGGATACCGTTGTTATGTTGGAAGTTTTAATAGACTCCGCTGGGGATAGGAAGACTTCGTTGGGGACGGTCTTTCTGTGGTTTATTGGATGAGGATAACCCAGTTATATCCTGGTAGGGACACAACCTTTGAATAAAGCCGGGAGACGCGTTCGTGCTCTGCAGGGGGGAAGCCTTCCAGAATCTACTGGGGATAAGCTTCTTGTTGGGGAGATGATTCAGCTTTCCTGGGGAAATCTTCAGACTGGACTCTCCTGGGAAATTTTTTGAGATATATTGGGGAAGTGGCTCCGCTGAATGTCTGGTATACCGCCGGGGAACAATCTTAGATCAAGATTACCGGGGATGCTTGTTAAGAATGCCTACGTACTCCGCTGAGGAATGTTGAGATCTGCTAGGGACACCCATATTCCTTAAGGCTGACAGTGTAACTTTGCCTGGGGAGAGTGTATTGACTTGCTGGCTCACTCTCTGGGGAGTTAAGATATCTTGGTTATGTTCTTCAGCTGAACTTACCTTGGTACCTTGGTGGACAGAGCAATTAGATCGCTTAGACAACTCATTATTGCCCTTGTTTCTAATGTTACCTGTAATTAATCCTTTGTTTCGCGTGCAAATATTTATGAGTTAGCAGTTAGTGTCAAATGCATATATCACAAATTGAACCTTGGACGTTCTTCGCAAAACAAAACAAAAAGGGAAAACAATTGGCAATTGATCTGAAAAGTGAATTTATATTGATCTTGAATTTGCCTGTAAATAGGCGTTTATATACAAGAGGCTGACGTCCTAGTAAGAGAACGCCGCCGAGCAAAAGAGTTTATACAATTTGTACAAAGAGGGAAAACAAAACAGCTATGTGAAAAGAATAATCCCACTGGGTTTCAACTATGCTATCGCCTTTATATCTTCGAGCGTTTCATCACTTTGCTGCTCAGTTGACGATAAAGCTGATCGATCGATGCCATTTGAACTTGATAGCTGATGCCGGATTCTGGATGCAAAGTGGTCCAATGAGACATATTATTACGCTTCAATCCCTAACTTTTGCCTGGACCGCCCTTTCGGGTTTTCAGTCCACCGGGATACCCATTTTTGCCTAAGCCGCCTTTTTAGGTTTTCGACTTGCCGGGTGTACAGATTTTTTCATTTCATCCCTCATTTTGCCCGAACCCTTTTGGTTCGCCGGGAAGCCCTAATTTTTGCCTAGGTATGTCAACCTAGCGGGTCTTTTATCATGCGTAGTATCTTTTTACTATGTCTGCATTGGTGGGGTGAGGAAGGTCGTCACCATCCATGGTGGTCAGAATCATGGCTCCTCCTGAGAACACATGTTTAACCACAAATGGCCCTTCGTACGTAGGGGTCCATTTGCCCCTGGGATCACTTTGAGGAAGGATGATGCGTTTGATTACCAGGTCCCCAACCTGATACTCTTGTGGTCTGACTTTCTTGTTAAATGCCCTGATCATCCGTTTTTGGTACATTTGACCATGACATATAGCAGTAAGTCTCTTTTCGTCAATCAGGTTTAACTGATCAGGTCGTGTCTGGATCCAATCATCTTCGCTCAGATTTGCATCCTTCATTATCCGGAGAGAGGGTATCTGCACCTCAATCGGTAAGACTGCCTCCATGCCATAGACCAAGGAAAAAGTAGTTGCCCCGGTTGACGTCCTTGCTGAGGTACGGTACCCATGAAGAGCGAACGGTAACATCTCGTGCCAATCTTTATAGGTCACTGTCATCTTCTGCACAATCTTCTTGATATTCTTATTCGCTGCTTCTACAGCCCCATTCATCTTCGGCCGGTAAGGAGAAGAATTGTGGTGCTGTATCTTGAATTGCTCGCAGAGCTCAGTGATCATCTTGTTGTTAAGATTGGTACCATTGTCTGTAATGATCCTTTCCGGGACGCCGTAGCGACAGATCAGGTTATGCCGAATGAACCGTGCCACAACATTCTTGGTTACTGTGGCGTAGGAAGCTGCTTCAACCCACTTTGTAAAGTAATCGATCGCTACCAGGATGAAGCGATGCCCATTGGATGCCGTAGGTTTAATCTCGCCGATCATATCAATGCCCCACATAGCAAAAGGCCAAGGTGCTGTCAAGACATTCAGAGGAACTGGAGGAACGTGCACCTTATCTGCGTAAATCTGGCATTTATGACATGTCCGAGAATGTTGGTAACAATCAGCTTCCATCGTGGACCAGAAATATCCTGCCCGAAGGATTTTCTTTGCCATGGTGTGTCCACTGGAATGTGTTCCGAAGGTACCTTCATGTAGCTCTGCCATGATCCTTTCTGCTTCAGTCTTATCCACACAACGCAGTAAGGTTGAATCATGGTTTCGCTTGTACAGAATGCCATTGCTAAGGAAGAACTTCGCTGCGAACCTTCTCAGAAACTTCTTGTCGTTGACAGATGCACCTTCAGGATACTCTTGAGCTTCCAAGTATCTCTTCACCTCATGGTACCAGGGTTTCTCAGTTACTACCTCAGCCTCAAGATCGCAACAATATGCCGGTTCGTCCAGTTTCCAGATAATGATCCGGGGAGCCTCATTGTCCCACTTGACTTTGAACATGGAAGACATCGTAGCTAACGCGTCCGCCAACTGATTCTCCTCTCTTGGGAAATGTTCAAAAGTTATTTCTGTGAAGTGGGGGATCAATGTCAACACACATTCTCTGTAAGGAATAAGATTCGGATGTTTCGTATCCCACTCGCCTTTGATCTGATTGATCACGAGAGCGGAATCTCCGAAGACACTTAGAAACTTGATCCTTAAATCAATAGCAGCTTGAAGACCCATGATGCATGCCTCATACTCCGCCATGTTGTTGGTGCAGTTGAAACATAGTCGGGCAGTAAGTGGAGTATGAGTGCCTTGAGGGGATATGATCACAACGCCGATACCGTTACCCAAAGCGTTGGAGGCTCCGTCAAAGTGCATAGACCATCGGGATCCTTCCTCAGGTCCTTCATCCGGTCCAGGTACTTCACAATCAGTCACTATCATGATGCTCTCGTCAGGAAACTCGAAGTTCATTGACTGATAGTCGTCTACTGCCTGGTGTGCCAAGTGGTCTGCCAATACACTTCCTTTGATAGCTTTCTGAGTCGTGTACTGGACGTCGTATTCTGTCAAGATCATTTGCCATCTTGCTATTCTCCCAGACAGAGCAGGCTTTTCAAATATGTATTTTATTGGGTCCATCTTTGAAATCAACAAGGTAGTGTGAGTCAGCATATACTGTCTCAGCCGGCGAGCAGCCCATACCAAAGCGCAACAAGTTTTCTCGAGCAGTGAGTATCGGGTCTCACAGTCGGTAAACTTTTTGCTAAGGTAATAAATGGCGTGCTCTTTTCGGCCAGACTCGTCATGCTGCCCCAGCACACACCCCATTGAGTTGTCAAGCACTGTCAGGTATAGTATTAGAGGTCTTCCTTCAACCGGTGGCATAAGGATGGGTGGTTCTTGGAGATACTCTTTGATTCTATCAAAAGCGGCCTGACATCCATCATTCCAACGTACTACCTGATCTTTCTTCAGCAGCTTGAAGATTGGCTCACAAGTAGCAGTTAGATGCGAGATGAACCGGGCAATGTAATTCAGGCGTCCTAAAAAGCCTCTGACCTCTTTCTCTGTCTTAGGAACTGGCATCTCTTGAATAACTTTAACCTTGGCAGGGTCCACTTGAATACCCTTGTCACTTACGACGAAGCCTAGCAACTTTCCAGATCTTACCCCGAAGGTGCACTTGTTCGGGTTCAACCTCAGCTTGTACAGTTTCAAACGGTCAAACAGTTTCTGCAGATGGTCAAGGTGTTCCTCCTCAGTTTGGGACCTTGCGATCATATCATCGACATACACTTCAATCTCATGATGGATCATATCATGAAATAAAGCAACCATGGCACGTTGGTAGGTTTCCCCAACATTTTTCAGTCCAAAAGGCATGACCTTGTAGCAGAAGGTGCCCCACTGAGTAACAAAGGTAGTCTTTTCCATATCTTCAAGAGCCATCTTGATTTGGTTATATCCGGAGAAACCATCCATGAAGGAGAACACCTTGTGCTGAGCAGTATTGTCAACCAGAATGTCAATGTGAGGTAGGGGGAAGTCATCCTTGGGGCTGGCCCTGTTCAGATCCCTGTAGTCAACACACATTCTGACCTTACCATCTTTCTTCGGTACCGGCACCACATTGGAAACCCACTGAGGGTAAGAAGTCACTGCTAGAAACCCGACATCGAATTGCTTCATAACCTCAGCTTTGATCTTCTCGGACATCTCTGGACGCATACGACAAACCTTTTGCTTAACCAGAGGGCAGTCTTCCTTGGTAGGAAAGTGATGGACCACAATGTCAGTATCCAACCCAGGAATGTCTTCGTAGGACCAGGAAAAGATCTCCACATAATCATGCAACATCTGAGTCAACCGTTGTTTCACGCTGAGCTCCAGATTGGCACCAATCTTAACCTCCTTTCTGTCCGTCTCAGTACCCAGATTTATTGTTTCCACTGGCTCTTCATGTGGTTGAATTGCCCTCTCTTCCTGGAGTAACAGTCTTGCAAGCTCACCAGGAACTTCGCAATCATCTTCACCTTCGTCTTCGGCTAAGTTGATCGGATTTTCGAAGTCATAACTGGCAGTAGCAGAGTCGTTACCAGTGAGATCCAGAGTGGATTGAAACCTGTATAGGTGAGTGTGTGTAAATATAGCTGTTTTGCAATATATAAAGAAGAAAGAAAGAAAGGGAGCACAAGATTTGAAATGCGAAAAACGTCCAGTGTCTTTATTCATGATATATGGAAATGACAGTTATAAGCCCTACCAAATGAAGCCAACGGTGCCCCGGGTAAGACACCGGGCCATAAAGTTTCAGTTTATTGTTTATTACAAATAACAAAAACAAAGGAATTCATTACTGCGTAACAAAAGTAACAGGTATGTGATCTTTTGCGGTCCAATTGGTCAGTCCACCGTCGGTCGTCGGGTAGATCCAGCTATCGAACTCTGATTCTTCCACTTCGTCTTCATTCCTAATAGCATTCACTCCCGGGTTGGTGATGATCACGGGAGGTCTTCCGGTCCTTGCCTTGCGCACAGCCCTCTGAGCCTCTGCAGTGAAACCCAGTCCAAATTTGTCAGTTTTAGGGGTAAAATCAAGGAGCCTGCCCCAGTTAGCACATTCACCTTTCTCGATTACAGTCCGGGCGTCCTTCAAGGAAGCCATCTTCAAAGGAGAACTCTCTTCAGTCACTGCTTCTGCTGCTGCCAATGTTGGAGGTACCTCTTCAAAATGTTGAAAGGGGGTTTCAATAAACTCCCCGTCCATCTCAATATACCGGAAGGAATTCAGATGACTAACCATGTATTCTTCCTCCCCCTGCACAGTAACAATCTTCCCCCTGACAGGGTACTTAAGCTTCTGGTGTAGAGTGGAGGTCACTGCCCCAGCTTTGTGAATCCAAGGTCGACCCAGCAAACAGGAATAAGATGGACGGATGTCCATCACATAGAACGTCGAGTCGAAGACTTGAGAACCCACACGAATAGGAATGTCTACCTCACCATGAACCATCCTCTTCGATCCGTCAAAGGCTCGGACAATGATGTTACTGGGCTTCAATTCCAGGCCCTCACAATCCAACCTGTCTAAGGCCTTCTTGGGCAACACATTCAGGGAAGAACCGGTGTCCACCAACACGTAAGCAAGAGTGGTGCCCCTGCATTCTATAGAGACATGCAGGGCATCATTGTGGTTCTTTCCCTTAGCGGTAAGATCAACATCCGAGAAACCCAAGCCATTGTCAGCTGTCAAATTGGCTACACAGTCAGTGAATTGATCTGCAGAGGTCTCTTGTGGCACATGGGCCGTCTTCAGAAATTAAATCAAGGCCTTGGCATGGGCCTCTGAGCACAGCAGTAATGAGAGCATAGAGATCTTGGAGGGGGTATGCCCCAGCTGTTCAACGACATTGAAGTCACTCTTCTTGATTATCTTAAGAATTTCCTCCATCTCTTGCTGGGAGGCTTCAACATTCACAGACTTTGGTGCCTCCATCCGGGCAGGCTCATTATCAATTCCTTTACCCCGAGCATTAGATGACTCGGCAGCAGGGGAAGCAACTTGATCAGAAGGGGGAACAGGCGCACTTGCAGGTGTAATTATGAGAGGTTTTCGGATAACTGGTGGCGCAATGTCAGGCGAGAAGAGCCTGCCACTGCGAGTAACTTTAGCTGGACCGGTGATATTGCTGATGTTGGTACCGGTGTTGAACTCCTGCTTCACTCCAAGTACATATACATCTGCCCCATAGTGCCATGGGACAGTCTTGTCAGATTCATAGGGGAGGGGCCCCGGAACAATAATAATAATGGGTGCAACAGACATGATTTTAACTGGCTTCCTCGGGGGAGCCTTGATTGGGTTGTTGAAAATTGTAACGACAGATACTTCTTCAGAGGGAACAAAAGGAACAACGGTCTTCTTGAACAAAATCTCCTTGCTATCCACCAGGCTTTGGATACCTGATTTCAGCAGCGGACAACCAGTAGGGGAAACAGCACACAAAAGGCAACCCTTGCCACAACCCGGAAATAAACTGGCCGACAGTAGGTTCCTCTTAACAGTTAATAGAGGGGTAGCAACATCATTCACATAAACGACATACAAGTCTTCCTCAACAGCATTTACTCCATGCTGGGGCATAGGAGCAGTCACAACATTTGGTCTCTTAGGTGCCTCAAACTGTATCTCCTTCGCATCAATAAGGTCTTGCACCTTATTCCTTAGGGCCCAACAATCAGCAGTAGAATGCCCCGGGCTATCGGAGTGATAAGCACAGCGGGCATTTGGATTATACTTAGGAGATGCAGTATTCACAACCTTCGGAGCCTCTCTGACGGTCACCAAGTTGGTTGATAGCAATTGTGGCAAGATTTGTGACAAGGTCATACTCAGCCGAGTGAATTCTCTTCTGGGTCTCTCAGCCCTTGGTTGGTTAGGTTGCCGAGGAGCGTCAGCAGGCTTAGCAATAACCACCGCGTTGACAGCTTGGCGGCGTTCTGGTTTATCTTGCCTCCTAGGCCCATACACAGAACTGGCCTCCTTCTTAAAAGGTTTCTTCTCAGAACTCGAGGACGCACCCTTCTGAATCTTCCCCGATTTCATACCAGCCTCTATCCTTTCCCCAGTCAGAATAAGGTCTGTGAACCCTGCAGATGAGTTTCCAATGAGATGATTGAAGAACGGCCCGGATAGAGTCCCCAAGAACATATCCACTAGCTCACGGTCTGTTAATGGTGGCTGCACCCTGTCAGCCAGGTCCCTCCACTTCTGCACATACTCTTTAAAACCTTCTCCCGATCCTAGCGACATACCCTGGAGTTGGGTACATGTAGGAGCGAGGTCGGCATTATATTGATACTGCTTGTAAAAAGCAGTAGCCAACTCCTCCCAGTTACGAACCTTGGTTCCATCCAGCTGATAGAACCATTCGAGATGAGTCCCTGAAAGACTCTCCTGGAAGAAGTGGATCCACAAGTTTTTGTCCACTGTATACGGCTGAATCTTCCGCAC
This sequence comes from Vicia faba, assembly GCA_948472305.1. Taxonomy (NCBI): domain Eukaryota; kingdom Viridiplantae; phylum Streptophyta; class Magnoliopsida; order Fabales; family Fabaceae; genus Vicia; species Vicia faba. The sequence continues at coordinate 1,108,879,903 of OX451741.1, forward strand.
ATAAGATCTGAGATGTAGCTTAGGGCAGGACGCCCCATCATACTTCGCGAAAGATGGTGCTTTGAACTTGTGTGGGATGATCACACCAGAAGATAAACCCAAGTCTCCGAAATCCAACCCAGGCACTTGTTGAATTTCCATGGCATTCAGACGGTCTTCCAACTGCTTGTATCTGTCTTCAGCTGGAGGATACTGTTCCTCATTAAAATCAGTCTCGTTGTCAGAGACCACCGGACTTGGAGCCCTTCCCCCCTGGGGACTGCCTTTGCCTACAGAAGAACCAGCTTCCTCATTCTGCAGTGTGTTACCAAATCTCCGGTCCGTGTTGAATAGAACAGTTCTCTTCTTCTTCTTCTTCTTAACCAGCAGAGCCTTCAGCTCCTCTTGACCTTGGGCCAAACTCATAATCAGCTCTTGGAATTGTGCGTTCTGAGCCTGAAGGGCCTTGATAGACTGCTCGGTAGATGATTCAGGGTTCATGATGCTGAAATAAACAGCGAAGAACATTAAGCAACCTGAAAAGAAAAGTACCTGCTATGCACATGATGCATGATATGTGTTTATGCAATGCATTCAAGGGTTCGAAAGTTCAAATTTGTTGTAGACAAAAAAGGAACACACGTTATCATTAAGAAATAATTGTTCAATACATCAAAGCCTCATGGGAAAACATTACAAAGCAAATCAATCCCAAAAGACACTACGCATCCTCTTCGGAGCAATGTAAGTGTTGAGATTCCTTTCCTCGTGCAGTAGGCGGGTGAGCTCCAAGACCTTCTTTTCACTAGCATGTAGACTGGACTCAAGAGAGTTCCGTTCTTCCTTAAGCTGGATCCAAATCTTCTGCATTTCTTCCCAGGATGTGGGCATGTCAGGATGTTGAATGGTGTAGGACACCTCTCCTTCCAATACTGGCTCTTTGATCACAGGGAGAACATGAGGGTAAGGCATTACTAACTTCTGGGAGCGAGCTCGTACCCACTTGAGATAAGGCTCCAACGGGATGGAGTTCCTGTGCCCCAGTGTCTTGCTGTCTATCTTGTTGGGCATCCTCCAAGCTCTGATAAATCTCTGGCGAAGTCCTTGGGCATCGTTGTCGAAGTCAAAAACTATGTCAGGAATTAACATGTCATGAGGGTCGTCCCTCCGAGCATAACCAAACTGTCTCCAAGCCAGACACGGGTTGTAAGTAATACCTCCTCTGATTCCAAGTAAAGGAACATTAGGGTACTCCCCGCAACGATCAATGATAGTGACATCCTCTCTGGACCGAGAGCACCAATGTATATCAGCATGTGTAAGAGTCATCAATCGTTGTGACCATCTCAAACCACGCTCATTCTTCAAGACTGATTGTGGAAGGTGCGAAATAAACCACCTTCCCAGGAGAGGAGTGCAGCATATAAGAACACCTCTTTTTCTCATGGTTCGAGTGTAACATGAGTGAAGGATGTCCCCAAGCAACGTAGGTATAGGATTCCTGGACATGAAGATCTGGACAGCACTGATATCTATAAGCTGATCTGGATTAGGGAACAACACCAAACCATAGACAAGGAGGGCCACAACTTCTTCAAAAGCTTGTAGGTCAAGGGAGTTCCAACATTCTTGGGCCTTCTCAAACAGAAACCTGGCTAAGAACCCTTTGATACCACTTCTAACTTCCCAATGTCCCTTGATGTCAGATAGTTGTAGGCGTAGTGCTTTAGCATTCTCTTCAAGTTTAGGTTCCTTTTTCGTACCGTTGTAGGGTAGTTGACTAAGGATATGGATCTTCAGAAGCCGGGAGAACTCTTCCAATGTAGGCACCAGTTGATAATCCAGGAAAGTAAAATAGTGGTGCAGAGGGTCAAAGAACTGGAAGAGAACCTTTATCATATCTTCCTCAATGTTGGTGTTGACCAAGCTGATGAATCTTCCATGCCTCTCACTGAAAGAAGAACTCTCGGGAATCCTGGATACAAGTTCCTTAAGCTGAGGAGGGATCCTTACAAGGATGATCTGAATTGTCTTTCTTTGAACAGTTTCCATGTCCTACAAAACAAGAACGAAGATGAAGATTCGAACCCCTGAAATGGTTAGTCAATGCATATGATGCTGTATGATGTCATGATGCTATGACTAAACACACCACAAATATTCACAAGAAGCAAACATGGTAAGACACACAAGTCACACCACAGCCCTTAGAGTTTAGGCCAGCATGGGGTCTGGGTATTACCCTCTTGAAGTTGGTGGGCTCAACCTGTCCTATCAGAAGTAACCGGGTTCTAAGGGTCCCAATATCATTGGATTGCTTTCATTATTCATCGTTTCGATTTAGCCACTGAACTGGCGACCGAAATATTCCAAGAAAACAACCCTCAATTGAGTGTAGTATCGAGTATCAACCAACCTCGGACTGCACCAAAGTCAGTTATCTCACTACCCTAAAGAGGCCAAGATGGTTCAATTAAGGTTCCTAAGGTCAGTTGATGCTTCACGACACCACGCGGAGGCCCCGTACTCTCCTTGACTGAACTCAAGGGTTACCGGTACACACTAAAGTGCCACATCAACGTAGCAGACTGCTTCAACCATGTCGGTATACCCCGCACAGTTCCCTCACAGCCTTGTTGCTACTTTCTAAGAAGGTATCCCCAGATCCGGGTTAGGATCTATAGAACTCCCAAGACAGTACCCACAATAATAAAGCAAGAAAGTCAAAGCAATTGAAAACACAAGTGATCTTAGTCCTAAGGTACACCTCACTTTAAAATAATTCCCCAGCAGAGTCGCCAGTTCTGTGATCGGTGGATTTAGAACTGACTGTTTAACGCTGGTTCGCGAAATGTCGCGGTAAGCAAGAGTCGCCACCGTCTTTTATTTTCTCCAACATGGACAGGACAAAAGCACGACAAAATTCCTTATTGAGAATGTTTCTCGGTTCGGGAGGTAGATTTATAGAAAGGGAAGGTGTTAGCACCCTTTCTATCCATGGTTATCCATGGGCTCTTAGATACTTGCTCATTGTGTTTTCAAAAGTGTTTGCTTTTCAATTGTGAGTGAGTTTGAAAAAAGTTTCGTTTTAAAGATTTCAGATCGACTCTTGTATCAGTCCTCAAGAGTGTTTGAAAAATTGTTTTGAAAGCTTTTTTGAAAGTGTCGGTGTGAAAAGAGTTTTGATTTGTTTTTGAAGAGAGCAAGTATCTATGAGTCATCTACCTACCCTAAGGAATTAGGCTGTGTAAATGTCCTTAAGGTAGTACCATCCCACCATTGAGAGGTAGGTAGCACCACCGTTTGAGGTGTTCGGGTCAATTCGTTTATAGGGACAGTGTGGTCACCAGAGCAATAGTAGGACACCTTGGAAGCTACCCCTATGCCATAGATCATGGACATAAGGACTTACTAAAACATCCTATACTCGATGACCACGTTTCGAGGGGCAAGGCAACAGTGAGGCGTACCCTAAGAGTGGTGTGTGAATTTGTGTTTTGTTTTCGGTTATGTTTTATCTTGTCATGCATTTGGTGAGCTACGCTTTGTTTTTAATTTAGGCCATTCATTCTTTCATGCAAAATTTAACAGTTTTAAGGGTGCGGAAATTAAAGTGCGGAAAATAAAGTCCTACGCTATTACAAGGCACGGGTCTATACATCGCCAAATTAACAAAGACCCGTTTGAATAAAAATGCGGAAAGTAAATAAATTTCCTAATTACTATTAGAAGGCTTGGGCAATTACATAATATTTAAAAGAAACATCAGAATAAACGTGCGAAAAGAAATTAGAATCGAGTGCTCGAGGGCGTTGGACCCTTTAAAGAAATTAAATGAAATTAAAAAGCTAATTAATTATTTAATAAAAAGAAAAGGAATATTTTTATGTTTTTTTGGTATTTATGAAATAAAGAAAATTAATTAAAATTAGAAGTTAAATGAAACCCTAGTTCTAAATTATTTTTAATTGTTAAAGAAAAATATTCAAGTTTTAACCTAATTTACACTAGTTAATTAATCACATGGGTATTTACAAAATAATTAATAATTAATAATAATGATAATAAGAAGAAATTATTTATTAAGAAAAAGAATAAAAATGCTAAAAACCTAATTTCTACATATTTTAGTTATTAAGAAAAACATTTAAATTGAAAACCCTAAATTAAACTAAATTGATTATTAAAATTTATTTACAAAAATATTTAATGAATAAATTAATTAACATATTTTTTATTTTTCTGTATTTTATATTTGTGAAAATTATTTTATGGAATTTAAAGAGAAAAAACAATTAAAAAAAACAAATAAAAGAATAAGAAGGAGAAATGAATAAAAATTAAATTGAACAAACCATGGGGTATCAGGCCCCTAGAGGAGGTTAATTGTGAGTAATTTGGCCCACTGCAATCCAGGCCCTTTTTGACTTTTTGTGGTTGCGTGTGCATCAGTTGACTAGCGCGTATGGTAGGCTGCATGTTCTGGCCTTTGGATTGACCCTCAGGGACACTTGGCTAGCTTGGACGTGGGGTTGCATGATGAACCCTGGGAGAGGCGCTACACAGAAGCATGTTATGGAAAAAATTATGAAATATATAAGGGGACCTGGGAATCGAACCCAGGTCCCAATACCTGCAAGCCAGCTCATCAACCATTTGAACTAACGTGTTTCTTTGTTATTATTATAGGACATAAATAATATATGTGAAAAACAAGTATTATACTGAAGCACTCAAAAAACGCGCCAGTATTCAAACTGACCAACCACACTCAGCCACGCCACCTTCTTCTTCCTTTTGTACCTGTAAATAAAAAGCAAATAGCGGGGGTTTTAAACCCCCACTAAATCAAACCTGCAAAAATAGCGAATAGGGCATGCTGTATTATAAAAAAGGCGCGATGTCATGATTGTATTCGTATGGAGTTTCTGAGTTTAATGGCATAAGTCTTGAGATCCAATTTTTCCGTATGAAGGAAACCCCAATTTAAAACTTCTGAAACCCTAGAACACGTCCATGGCAGATCTTGGTTCAAGCGTTATTAATTCAATTAAATAGTACCAATGGCTTCAGAACATCATGGTTAGTATAAATCAACAGTTAAAATGCATGAACAATGCCTGGAAATTAAAATACGATAATTGAAAAGTTCATGAAAAGTGCAACGTGGTTCTACCAATTCTTGAGGTCAGGGGATGTGTTCTTGATTGCAACACATTCCTTGATGGTCCAGCAATGTTTTTGAATCCTTTTGGAGCCTTGAAACGAGCTTTAGGTATCAAAACAGTTTTCAACTTTTTGTCAAAAAATGCAATTTTCTTCTTGATGTTTCTGCGCAGCTTTTTGTGTATGTATGCATTAGGTTAGCTTTGCATATGTATGTAGATGGAATTAGGTCAAGAAAACCAGGCCCAAAGTCTATGCATTCATGATTCAAATATTTGATTTTGTTACATCTTTTTTCAAATCTTTTTGCCATGGAAATTGCCAATTATGGAAGATTTTGTCTCTTGAGAAGGCACACGAAATATTGAGCTCATAATGGACATATTTGCTGCATAAAAAGATTTACAAAACATGATTTAGTATTTTTCTCATAATTAATTTTAATTGAATGAATTAATAAGATTAAAAATTCAATTAATTAATTAAAAATAAGAAAATAACTCCCTTTTAGCTTAATGGGTCGTGCATAGCCTTTGGGTAATGATTCATGGAAGAAATTGAGGCCCATTAGCATTTTTGAAGCCTTTTGTGCAAAGTTGACTTTTCAAAATTCCCAAAAATTTCCCAACTTCTACAAGGTATATCTTGCTCAATTTTTAAGCTTTAATCATGTTCTTGGACATTTTGGAAAGGTCTTGAAGTCCTCTAACCAATGTCTTTGGTCCCATGTCATTTTAATTTACCAATATCAAGTTATGGTCTTTGACTTAAAGTGCCTTTTTGTTGACTTTTGAAAATGACCTATAATGTTGAAATTGATAACTTTTTGTGAGAGCATTTCTTGGACTTGAAGTGTGAAGATGAGTTGTAGGAAATGTCATTCTCTTCAAAATGAGCCTTGGATGGAATTTTTCTGATAAACCATGTGGAAGTTATGCCCTGGTCAATTTGCAGTTGACTTTTTCAACTGTCCAAAAATGGAAACTTTTGCATCTTGAGACTTTTTGAGCCATGCTTTGAGAACCATGACCAAGAATTGATCAAATGATGTTTGTGGCTTCAAAATAATATGTTGACCAAAAATTTTGACTTTTGACTGTCAAATGACCATTTTGCCCCTACAGTTGACTGTGAAGCATTTAGGGTTTTTGATTGTGCAATTTGATGCTGTGAGTCTTGAAACTTGACATAAGGATGCTTGACAATGTTTGTAGGCATGTGGGACTTGATTGGACCCTTGGAAACCTCAACTTCTTTTCCATAACCAAAACCCTAATTTTGACTGTGTTAGGAGGCAATTGGACTGTGCAACCCTTGAGAGATTTTGAACCTTGATCTTGGCAAATCTTGAAGAGTATGGGAGGGAAAATTTTGGGGTACAACAGTTGCCCCTGTTCAATCTTCTTAGACCCAAGGATGCAGATTGGCTTGCGTGCCTTTCGTAATCCGAGGGTAGAAGATGATTGAACACTAGAGTGCCCAGAAATTTGCACTCACATAGTAGAGTGTCAGCAGCATGATGCAGGGATAAGCTTCCTGTTGGGGAGATGATTCAGCTTTCCTGGGGAAATCTTCAGACTGGACTCTCCTGGGAAATTTTTTGAGATATATTGGGGAAGTGGCTCCGCTGAATGTCTGGTATACCGCCGGGGAACAATCTTAGATCAAGATTACCGGGGATGCTTGTTAAGAATGCTTGCGTACTCCGCTGAGGAATGTTGAGATCTGCTAGGGACACCCAATTTCCTTAAGGCTGACAGTGTAACTTTTCCTGGGGAGAGTGTATTGACTTGCTGGCTCACTCTCTGGGGAGTTAAGATATCTTGGTTATGTTCTTCAGCTGAACTTACATTGGTACCTTGGTGGACAGAGCAATTAGATCGCTTAGACAACTCATTATTGCCCCTGTTTTTAATGTTACCTGTAATTAATCCTTTGTTTCGCGTGCAAATATTTATGAGTTAGCAGTTAGTGTCAAATGCATATATCACAAATTGAACCTTGGACGTTATTCGCAAAACAAAATAGAAAAAGGAAAAAACAAATGGCAATTTGTCTGAAAAGTGAATTTATATTGATTTTTGAATTTGCCTGTAAATAGGCGTTTATGTACAAGAGGCTGACGTCCTAGTAGGAGAACGCCGCCGAATAAAAGAGTTTATACAATTTGTAAAAAAGGGAAGGCAAAACAGCTATGTGAAAAGAATAATTCCACTGGGTTCCAACTCTGCTATCGCCTTTATATCTTCGAGCGTCTCATCACTTTGCTGCTCAGTTGACGTTGAAGCTGATTGATCGATGCCGTCTGAACTTGATAGCTGATGCCGGATTCTGGATGCAAAGTGGTCCAATGAGACATAGTATTACACTTTAATCCCTAACTTTTGCCTGGACTGCCCTTTCGGGTTTTCAGTCCACCGGGATACCCATTTTTGCCCAAGCCGCCTTTTCAGGTTTTCGACTTGCCGGGTGTACAGATTTTTTCATTTCATCCCTCATTTTGCCCGAACCCTTTTGGTTCGCCAGGAAGCCCTAATTTTTGCCTAGGTATGTCAACCTAGCGGGTCTTTTGTCATGCGTAGTATCTTTTTACTATGTCTGCATTAGCGGGGTGAGGAAGGTCGTCACCATCCATGGTGGTCAGGATCATGGCTCCTCCTGAGAACACATGTTTAACCACAAATGGCCCTTCGTACGTAGGGGTTCATTTGCCCCTGGGATCACTCTGAGGAAGGATGATGCGCTTGATTACCAGGTCCCCAACTTGATACTCTTGTGGTCTGACCTTCATGTTAAATGCCCTAATCATCCGTTTTTGGTACGTTTGACCATGACATATAGCAGTAAGTCTCTTTTCGTCAATCAGGTTTAGCTGATCAAGTCGTGTCTGGATTCAATCATCTTCGCTCAGATCTGCATCCTTCATTATCCGGAGAGAGGGTATCTGCACTTCGATCGGTAAGACTGCCTCCATGCCGTAGACCAAGGAGAAGGGTGTTGCCCCAGTTGAAGTCCTTGCTGAGGTGCGGTACCCATGGAGAGCAAACGGTAACATCTCGTGCCAATCTTTGTAAGTCACTGTCATCTTCTGCACAATCTTCTTGATATTCTTATTAGCTGCTTCGACAGCCCCATTCATCCTCGGCCGGTAAGGAGAAGAGTTGTGGTGCTGTATCTTGAATTGCTCGCAGAGCTCAGTGATCATCTTGTTATTGAGATTGGTACCGTTGTCTGTAATGATCCTTTCTGGGACGCCGTATCGAAAGATCAGGTTATGCCGAATGAACCGTGCCACAACATTCTTGGTTACTGTAGCGTAGGAAGCTGCTTCTACCCACTTTGTAAAATAATCAATCGCCACCAGAATGAAGCGATGCCCGTTGGATGCCGTAGGTTTAATCTCACCGATCATATCAATGCCCCACATAGCAAAAGGCCAAGGTGCTATCAAGACATTCAGGGGAACCGGAGGAACGTGCACCTTATCTGCATAAATATGGCATTTATGACATGTCCGAGAATGTTGGTAACAGTCGGCTTCCATGGTGGACCAGAAATATCCTGCCCGAAGGATTTTCTTTGCCATGGTGCGTCCACTAGAGTGTGTTCCAAATGTACCTTCATGAAGCTCCACCATGATCCTTTCTGCTTCAGTCTTATCTACACAACACAGTAAGGTCGAATCATGGTTTCGCTTGTACAGAATGCCATTGCTGAGGAAGAACTTTGCTGCGAACCTTCTCAGAAACTTCTTGTCGTTGACAGACGCACCTTCAGGGTATTCCTGAGCTTCCAAGTATCTCTTCACCTCATGGTACCAAGGTTTTTCAGTCACTACCTCAGCCTCAAGATCACAACAATATGCCGGTTCGTCCAGTTTCCAGATAATGACCCGGGGAGGCTCATTGTCCCATTTGACTTTGAACATGGAAGACATCGTAGCTAACGCGTCCGCCAACTGATTCTCCTCTCTTGGGAAATGTTCAAAAGTTATCTCTGTGAAATAGGGGATCAATGTCAACACACATTCTTTGTAAGGAATAAGATTCGGATGTTTCGTATCCCACTCGCCTTTGATCTGATTGATCACGAGAGGGGAATCTCCGAAGACACTCAGAAACTTGATCCTTAAGTCAATTGCAGCTTGAAGACCCATGATGCATGCCTCATACTCCGCCATGTTGTTGGTGCAGTTGAAACATAGCCGGGAAGTAAGTGGAGTATGAGTGCCTTGGGGGGATATGATCACAGCACCGATACTGTTACCCAAAGCGTTGGAGGCTCCGTCAAAATGCATAGACCATCGGGATCCTTCCTCAGGTCCTTCATCTGGTCCAGGTACTTCACAATCAGTCACTATCATGATGCTCTCGTCTGGAAACTCGAAGTTCATTGACTGGTAGTAGTCCACTGCCTGGTGTGCCAAGTGGTCTGCCAATACACTTCCCTTGATGGCTTTCTGAGTCGTGTACTGGTTGCCCCTGTTCAATCTTCTTAAACTTGAGGGTATAGATTGGCTGGCGTGCCTTTCGTAATCCAAAGGTGGAAGATGATTGAACACTAGAGTGCCCATAAATTTGCACTCACATAGTAGAATGTCAGCAGCGTGATGATGGGAATGGGCTTACAAATGCCATTTGGAGACTGTGGTGGATAGGTGGATGGGCTTATAGATGCCATCTGGGTGTCGATCGCGTAAGAGTTTCCTTAGCGAGAACTTGCGTACCTGAAAAAGAAAGATAATTACCTGGCCTGTTACAGGAGTTGATCTTCAAACTCTTTATGTAGATGTGCCCTGGCTAGTTACATGAATCGAATCTTTAAACTCTTCAGACGTGCCCTGGCGAGATACAGGAATCGAGTCCGGAGAATATAATCGTCAACAGATACACCCTGGCGAGATACAGGAATCAGATCTTCGAACTCTTCAGACGTGCCCTGGCGAGATACAGGAATCGAGTCTGTCAACAGATACACCCTGGCAAGATACAGGAATAGGATCCTCAAACTCTTCAGACGCACCCTGGCAAGATACAGGAATCGAGTCTGGTAATGATAGTCGTCAACAGATACACCCTGGCAAGATACAGGAATCAGATCCTCAAACTCTTCAGACACACCCTGGCAAGATACAGGAGTCGGGTCTGGTAATGTTAGTCGTCGACGGATACACCCTGGAAAGATACAGGAATCGGATCCTCAAACTCTTCAGACGCACCCTGGCAAGTTACAGGAATCGGGTCTGGTAATGTTAGTCGTCAACAGATACACCATGGAAAGATACAGGAATCGGATCCTCAAACTCTTCAGATGCACCCTGGCAAGATACAGGAATCGGGTCTGGTAATGTTAGTCGTCAACAGATACACCCTGGCAAGATACATGAATCGGATACTCAAACTCTTCAGACGCACCCTGGCAAGATACAGGAATCGGGTCTGGTAATGTTAGTCGTCAACAGATACACCCTGGCAAGATACAGGAATCGGATCCTCAAACTCTTCAGACGCACCCTGGCAAGATACAGGAATCGGGTCTGGTAATGTTAGTCGTCAACAGATACACCCTGGCAAGATACAGGAATCGGATCCTCAAAATCTTCAGACGTGCCCTGGCGAGATACAGGAGTCGGGTCTGGTAATGTTAGTCGTCGACGGATACACCCTGGCAAGATACAGGAATCAGATCCTTAAACTCTTCAGATGCACCCTGGCAAGATACAGGAATCGGGTCTGGTAATGTTAGTCGACAACAGATACACCCTGGCAAGATACAGGAATCGGATCCTCAAACTCTTCAGACGCACCCTGGCAAGATACAGGAATCGGGTCTGGTAATGTTAGTCGTCAACAGATACACCCTGGCAAGATACAGGAATCGGATCCTCAAACTCTTCAAACGCACCCTGGAAAGATACAGGAGTCGGGTCTGGTAATGTTAGTCGTCAACAGATACACCCTGGCAAGATACAGGAATCAGATACTCAAACTCTTCAGACGCACCCTGGCAAGATACAGGAATCGGGTCTGGTAATGTTAGTCGTCAACAGATACACCCTGGCAAGATACATGAATCGGATCCTCAAACTCTTCAGATGCACCCTGGCAGGATACAGGAATCGAGTCTGGAATGTTAGTCGTCAACAGATACACCCTGGCAAGATACAGGAATCGGATCGTCGAACCCTTCAGACGTGCCCTGGCAAGATACAGGAATCGAGTCTGGTACTGTTAGTCGTCAACGGATACACCCTGGCAAGATACAGGAATCGGATCCTCAAACTCTTCAGACGTACCCTGGCAAGATACAGGAATCGAGTCTGGTATTGTTGGTCGTCAACGGATACACCCTGGCAAGATACAGGAATCGGATCCTCAAACTCTTCAGACGCACCCTGACAAGATACAGGAATCGGGTCTGGTAATGTTGGTCGTCAACAGATACACCCTGGCGAGATACAGGAATCGGATCCTCAAACTCTTCAGACGCACCCTGGCAAGATACAGGAATCGGGTCTGGTAATGTTAGTCGTCAACGGATACACCCTGGCAAGTTACAGGAATCGGATCCTCAAACTCTTCAGACGCACCCTGGCGAGATACAGGAATCAGGTCTGGTAATGTTAGTCGTCAACAGATACACCCTGGAAAGATACAGGAATCAGATCCTCAAACTCTTCAGACGCACCCTGGCAAGATATAGGAATCGGGTCTGGTAATGTTAGTTGTCAACAGATACACTCTGGCGAGATACATGAATCGGATCCTCAAACTCTTCAGACGCACCCTGGCAAGATACAGGAATCGGGTCTGGTAATGTTAGTCGTCAACGGATACACCCTGGCAAGATACAGGAATCAGATCCTCAAACTCTTCAGACGCACCCTGGCAAGATACAGGAATCGGGTCTGGTAATGTTAGTCGTCAACAGATACACCCTAGCAAGATACAGGAATCGGATCCTCAAACTCTTCAGACGCACCCTGGAAAGATACAGGAATCGGGTCTGGAATTAGTCGTCAACAGATACACCCTGGCAAGCTACAGGAATCGGATCTGGAATCACGATAGTTGATAGTAATTATATTTGTATTAACTTTTGTCCTGGAAAGACAAAACGTTAGTTATGCGTAATGTCATGATGCATGACATGCGAGATGTTCTCAGAATAAATGAGATTGTATGTTCACGATGCGTATGTGCATGCTATAATGTATGAAGATGTGATGTTCGCGAATGTTTGTTTTTGTCTAGGAAAGTAAATCCTTGACGGGTGCCGGGAAATTAAATCCTGGGCTTGATGCGGAATAGAGCTTTGTTTCCGCTGGGGATGATGATTGCAAGAATACCGGTAGGAGAAGATGACTCCGTTGGGGAATAGACTTGGCGATTACTCTGCGGGGGAAAATTACTCTAGCGATCTTGCTGGGGAACAATACTCTGTGGGAAGAGAGGTACTTTGTTGAGATGTTGATGATAACTTCGCTGGGGATACCGTTGTTATGTTGGAAGTTTTAATAGACTCCGCTGGGGATAGGAAGACTTCGCCGGGGACGATATTTCCATGGTTTATTGGCTGAGGATAACCCAGTTATATTTTGGTAGGGACATAACCTTTGAATAAAACCGGGGGACGCGTTCGTGCTCTGCAGGTGACAGGCTTCCAAAATCTACTGGGGATAAGCTTCCTGCTGGGGAGGTGGATTCCACTTTCCTGTGGAAACTTTCAGACTGGGCTCTCTTGGGGAGATTTTTGAGATGTACTGTGGAAGTGTCTCCACTGGATGTTTGGTAAACCGCCGGGGAACAATCTTAGATCAAGACTACCGGGGATGCTTGTTAAGAATGTCTGTATAATTCGCTGAGGAATGTTGAGATCTGCTGGGAACACCCAACTTCCTTGAGGTTGACAGTATAACTCTGCTTGGGGAGAGTGCATTGACTTGCTGGCTCACTCTCTGGGGACTTAAGATATCTTGGTTATGTTCTTCAGCTGAACCTACCTTGGTACCTTGGTGGACAGAGCAATTAGATCGCTTAGACAACTCATTATTGCCCCTGTTTCTAGTGTTACCTGTAATTAATCCTTTGTTTCGCATGCAAATATTTATGAGTTAGCAATTATTGTCAAATGCATATATCACAAACTGAACCTTGGACGTTCTTCTCAAAACAAAACAAAAAGGGAAAACAATTGGCAATTGATCTGAAAAGTGAATTTATATTGATCTTGAATTTGCCTGTAAATAGGCGTTTATATACAAGAGGCTGACGTCCTAGTAAGAGAACGCCGCCGAGCAAAAGAGTTTATACAATTTGTACAAAAAGGGAAAACAAAACAGCTATGTGAAAAGAATAATCCCACTGGGTTTCAACTCTGCTATCGCCTTTATATCTTCAAGCGTCTCATCACTTTGCTGCTCAGTTGACGATAAAGCTGATCGATCGATGCCATTTGAACTTGATAGCTGATGCCGGATTCTGGATGCAAAGTGGTCCAATGAGACATAGTATTACGCTTCAATCCCTAACTTTTGCCTGGACCGCCCTTTCGAGTTTTCAGTCCACCGGGATACCCATTTTTGCCCAAGCCGCCTTTTCAGGTTTTCGACTTGCCAGGTGTACAGATTTTTTCATTTCATCCCTCATTTTTCCCGAACCCTTTTGGTTCGCCGGGAAGCCCTAATTTTTGCCTAGGTATGTCAACCTAGCGGGTATTTTATCATGCGTAGTATCTTTTTACTATGTCTGCATTGGCGGGGTGAGGAAGGTCGTCACCATCCATGGTGGTCAGAATCACGGCTCCTCCTGAGAACACATGTTTAACCACAAATGGCCCTTCGTACGTAGGGGTCCATTTTCCCCTGGGATCACTTTGAGGAAGGATGATGCATTTGATTACCAGGTCCCCAACTTGATACTCTTGTGGTCTGACTTTCTTGTTAAATTCCCTGATCATCCGTTTTTGGTACGTTTAACCATGACATATAGCAGTAAGTCTCTTTTCGTCAATCAGGTTTAACTGATCAAGTCGTGTCTGGATCCAATCATCTTCGCTCAGATTTGCATCCTTCATTATCCGGAGAGAGGGTATCTGCACCTCAATCGGTAAGACTGCCTCCATGCCATAGACCAAGGAAAAAGGAGTTGCCCCGGTTGACGTCCTTGCTGAGGTACGGTACCCATGAAGAGCGAACGGTAACATCTCGTGCCAATCTTTATAGGTCACTGTCATCTTTTGCACAATCTTCTTGATATTCTTATTTGCTGCTTCTACATCCCCATTCATCTTTGGCCGGTAAGGAGAAGAATTGTGGTGCTGTATCTTGAATTGCTCGCAGAGCTCAGTGATCATCTTGTTGTTAAGATTGGTACCATTGTCCGTAATGATCCTTTCCGGGACGCTGTAGCGACAGATCAGGTTATGTCGAATGAACCGTGCCATAACATTCTTGGTTACTGTGGCGTAGGAAGCTGCTTCAACCCACTTTGTAAAGTAATCGATCGCTACCAGGATGAAGCGATGCCCATTGGATGCCGTAGGTTTAATATCGCTGATCATATCAATGCCCCACATAGCAAAAGGCCAAGGTGTTGTCAAGACATTCAGAGGAACTGGAGGAATGTGCACCTTATCTGCGTAAATCTGGCATTTATGACATGTCCGAGAATGTTGGTAATAATCAGCTTCCATCGTGGACCAGAAATATCCTGCCCAAAGGATTTTCTTTGCCATGGTGTGTCCACTGGAATGTGTTCCAAAGGTACCTTCATGTAGCTCTGCCATGATCCTTTCTGCTTCAGTCTTATCCACACAACGCAGTAAGGTTGAATCATGGTTTCGCTTGTACAGAATGTCGTTGCTAAGGAAGAACTTCGCTGCGAACCTTCTCAGAAACTTCTTGTCGTTGACAGATGCACCTTCAGGATACTCTTGAGCTTCAAAGTATCTCTTCACCTCGTGGTACCAGGGTTTCTCAGTTACTACCTCAGCCTCAAGATCGCAACAATATGCCGGTTCGTCCAGTTTCCAGATAATGATCCGGGGAGACTCATTGTCCCACTTGACTTTGAACATGGAAGACATCGTAGCTAACGCGTCCGCCAACTGATTCTCCTCTCTTGGAAAATGTTCAAAATTTATTTCTGTGAAGTGGGGGATCAATGTCAACACACATTCTCTGTAAGGAATAAGATTCGGATGTTTCGTATCCCACTCGCCTTTGATCTGATTGATCACGAGAGAGGAATCTCCGAAGACACTTAGAAACTTGATCCTTAAATCAATCGCAGCTTGAAGACCCATGATGCATGCCTCATACTCCGCCATGTTGTTGGTGCAGTTGAAACATAGTCGGGCAGTAAGTGGAGTATGAGTGCCTTGAGGGGATATGATCACAGCGCCGATACCGTTACCCAAAGCGTTGGAGGCTCCGTCAAAGTGCATAGACCATCGGGATCCTTCCTCAGGTCCTTCATCTGGTCCAGGTACTTCACAATCAGTCACTATCATGATGCTCTCGTCAGGAAACTCGAAGTTCATTGACTGATAGTCGTCTACTGCCTCGTGTGCCAAGTGGTCTACCAATACACTTCCTTTGATAGCTTTCTGAGTCGTGTACTGGACGTCGTATTCTGTCAAGATCATTGCCATCTTGCTATTCTCCCAGACAGAGCAGGCTTTTCAAATATGTATTTTATTGGGTCCATCTTTGAAATCAACAAGGTAGTGTGAGTCAGCATATATTTTCTCAGCCGGCGAGCAGCCCATACCAAAGCGCAACAAGTTTTCTCGAGCAGTGAGTATCGGGTCTCACAGTCGGTAAACTTTTTGCTAAGGTAATAAATGACGTGCTCTTTTCGGTCAGACTCGTCATGCTGCCCCAGCACACACCCCATTGAGTTGTCAAGCACTGTCAGGTATAGTATTAGAGGTCTTCCTTCAACTGGTGGCATAAGGATGGGTGGTTCTTGGAGATACTCTTTGATTCTGTCAAAAGCGGCCTGACATTCATCATTCCAACGTACTACCTGATCTTTCTTCAGTAGCTTGAAGATTGGCTCACAAGTAGCAGTTAGATGCGAGATGAACCGGGAAATGTAATTCAGGCGTCCTAAAAAGCCTTTGACCTCTTTCTCTGTCTTAGGAACTGGCATCTCTTGAATAGCTTTAACCTTGGCAGGGTCCACTTGAATACCCTTGTCACTTACGACGAAGCCTAGCAACTTTCCAGATCTTACCCCGAAGGTGCACTTGTTCGGGTTCAACCTCAGCTTGTACAGTTTCAAACGGTCAAAAAGTTTCTGCAGATGGTCAAGGTGTTCCTCCTCAGTTTGGGACCTTGCGATCATATCATCGACATACACTTCAATCTCATGATGGATCATATCATGAAATAAAGCAACCATGGCACGTTGGTAGGTTGCCCCAACATTTTTCAGTCCAAAAGGCATGACCTTGTAGCAGAAGGTGCCCCACTGAGTAACAAAGGTAGTCTTTTCCATATCTTCAGGAGCCATATTGATTTGGTTATATCCGGAGAAACCATCCATGAAGGAGAACACCTTGTGCTGAGCAGTATTGTCAACCAGAATGTCAATGTGAGGTAGGGGAAGTCATCCTTGGGGCTGGCCCTGTTCAGATCCCTGTAGTCAACACACATTCTGACCTTACCATCTTTCTTCGGTACCGACACCACATTGGCAACCCACTGAGGGTAAGAAGTCACTGCTAGAAACCCGGCATCGAATTGCTTCATAACCTCAACTTTGATCTTCTCGGACATCTCTGGACGCATACGATGGACCTTTTGCTTAACCGGAGGGCAGTCTTCCTTGGTAGGCAAGTGATGGACCACAATGTCAGTATCCAACTCGGGCATGTCTTCGTAGGACCAGGCAAAGATCTCCACATAATCATGCAACATCTGAGTCAACCATTGTTTCACGCTGAGCTCCAGATTGGCACCAATCTTAACCTCCTTTCTGTCCGTCTCAGTACCCAGATTTATTGTTTCCACTGGCTCTTCATGTGGTTGAATTGCCCTCTCTTCCTGGAGTAACAGTCTTGCAAGCTCACCAGGCACTTCGCAATCATCTTCACCTTCGTCTTCGGCTAAGTTGATCGGATTTTCGAAGTCATAACTGGCAGTAGCAGAGTCGTTACCAGTGAGATCTAGAGTGGATTGAAACCTGTATAGGTGAGTGTGTATAAATATAGCTGTTTTGCAATATATAAAGAAGAAAGTAAGAAAGGGAGCACAAGATTTGAAATGCGAAAAATGTCCAGTGTCTTTATTCATGATATATGGAAATGACAGTTATAAGCCCTCACAAATGAAGCCAACGGTGCCCCGGGCAAGACATCGGGCCATAAAGTTTCAGTTTATTGTTTATTACAAATAACAAAAACAAAGGAATTCATTACTGCGTAACAAAAGTAACAGGTATGTGATCTTTTGCGGTCCAATTGGTCAGTCCACCGTCGGTCGTCGGGTAGATCCAGCTATCGAACTCTGATTCTTCCACTTCGTCTTCATCCCCAATAGCATTCACTCCCGGGTTGGTGATGATCACGGGAGGTCTTCCGGTCCTTGCCTTGCGCACAACCCTCTGAGCCTCTGCAGTGAAACCCAATCCAAATTTGTCAGTTTTAGGGGTAAAATCAGGGAGCCTGCCCCAGTTAGCACATTCACCTTTCTCGATTACAGCCCGGGCGTCCTTCAAGGAAGCCATCTTCAAAGGAGAACTCTCTTCAGTCACTGCTTCTGCTGCTGCCAATGTTGGAGGTACCTCTTCAAAATGTTGAAAGGGGGTTTCAATAAACTCTCCGTCCATCTCAATATACCGGAAGGAATTCAGATGACTAACCACGTATTCTTCCTCCCCCTGCATAATAACAATCTTCCCTCTGACAGGGTACTTAAGCTTCTGGTGTAGAGTGGAGGTCACTGCCCCAGCTTTGTGAATCCAAGGTCAACCCAGCAAACATGAATAAGATGGACGGATGTCCATCACATAGAACGTCGAGTCCAAGACTTGAGAACCCACACGAATAGGAATGTCTACCTCACCATGAACCATCCTCTTCGATCCGTCAAAGGCTCGGACAATGATGTTACTGGGCTTCAACTCCAGGCCCTCACAATCCAACCTGTCTAAGGCCTTCTTGGGCAACACATTCAGGGAAGAACCGGTGTCCACCAACACGTGAGCAAGAGTGGTGCCCCTGCATTCTATAGAGACATGCAAGGCATCATTGTGGTTCTTTCCCTTAGCGGTAAGATCAGCATCCGAGAAACCCAAGCCATTGTCAGCTGTCAAATTGGCTACACAGTCAGTGAATTGATCTGCAGAGGTCTCTTGTGGCACATGGGCCGTCTTCAGAAATGAAATCAAGGACTTAGCATGGGCCTATGAGCACAGCAGTAATGAGAGCATAGAGATCTTGGAGGGGGTATTCCCCAGCTGTTCAACGACATTGAAGTCACTCTTCTTGATTATCTTAAGAATTTCCTCCATCTCTTGCTGGGAGGCTTCAACATTCACAGACTTTGGTGCCTCTATCCGGGAAGGCTCATTATCAATTCCTTTTCCCCGAGCATTAGATGACTCGGCAGCAGGGGAAGCAACTTGATCAGAAGGGGGAACAGGCGCACTTGCAGGTGTAATTATGAGAGGTTTTCAGATAACTGGTGGCGCAATGTCAGGCGAGAAGAGCCTGCCACTGCGAGTAACTTTAGCTGGACCGGTGATATTGCTGATGTTGGTACCGGTGTTGAACTCCTGCTTCACTCCAAGTACATATACATCTGCCCCATAGTGCCATGGGACAGCCTTGTCATATTCATAGGGGAGGGGCCCCGGAACAATAATAATAATGGGTGCAACAGACATGATTTTAACTGGCTTCCTCGGGGGAGCCTTGATTGGGTTGTTGAAAATTGTAACGACAGATACTTCTTCAGAGGGAACAAAAGGAACAACGGTCTTCTTGAACAAAATCTCCTTGCTATCCACCAGGCTTTGGATACCTGATTTCAGCAGCGGACAACCAGTAGGGGAAACAGCACACAAAAGGCAACCCTTGCCACAACCCGGAAATAAACCGGCCGACAGTAGGTTCCTCTTAACAGTTAATAGAGGGGTAGCAACATCATTCACATAAACGACATACAAGTCTTCCTCAACAGCATTTACTCCATGCTGGGGCATAGGAGCAGTCACAACATTTGGTCTCTTAGGTGCCTCAAACTGTATCTCCTTCGCATCAATAAGGTCTTGCACCTTATTCCTTAGGGCCCAGCAATCAGCAGTAGAATGCCCCGGGCTATCGGAGTGATAAGCACAGCGGGCATTTGGATTATACTTAGGAGATGCAGTATTCACAACCTTCGGAGCCTCTCTGACGGTCACCAAGTTGGTTGATAGCAATTGTGGCAAGATTTGTGACAAGGTCATACTCAGCCGAGTGAATTCTCTTCTGGGTCTCTCAGCCCTTGGTTGGTTAGGTTGCCGAGGAGCGTCAGCAGGCTTAGCAATAACCACCGCGTTGACAGCTTGGCGGCGTTCTGGTTTATCTTGCCTCCTAGGCCCATACACAGAACTGGCCTCCTTCTTAAAAGGTTTCTTCTCAGAACTCGAGGACGCACCCTTCTGAATCTTCCCCGATTTCATACCAGCCTCTATCCTTTCCCCAGTCAGAATAAGGTCTGTGAACCCTGCAGATGAGTTTCCAATGAGATGATTGAAGAACGGCCCGGATAGAGTCCCCAAGAACATATCCACTAGCTCACGGTCTGTTGATGGTGGCTGCACCCTGTCAGCCAGGTCCCTCCACTTCTGCACATACTCTTTAAAACCTTCTCCCGATCCTAGCGACATACCCTGGAGTTGGGTACGTGTAGGAGCAAGGTCGGCATTATATTGATACTGCTTGTAAAAAGCAGTAGCCAACTCCTCCCAGTTACGAACCTTGGTTCCATCCAGCTGATAGAACCATTCGAGATGAGTCCCTGAAAGACTCTCCTGGAAGAAGTGGATCCACAAGTTTTTGTCCACTGTATACGGCTGAATCTTCCACACATAAGATCTGAGATGTAGCTTAGGGCAGGACGCCCCATCATACTTCGCGAAAGATGGTGCTTTGAACTTGTGTGGGATGATCACACCAGAAGATAAACCCAAGTCTCCGAAATCCAACCCAGGCACTTGTTGAATTTCCATGGCATTCAGACGGTCTTCCAACTGCTTGTATCTGTCTTCAGCTGGAGGATATTGTTCCTCATTAAAATCAGTCTCGTTGTCAGAGACCACCGGACTTGGAGCCCTTCCCCCCTGGGGACTGCCTTTGCCTACAGAAGAACCAGCTTCCTCATTCTGCAGTGTGTTACCAAATCTCCGGCCCGTGTTGAATAGAACAGTTCTCTTCTTCTTCTTCTTCTTAACCAGCAGAGCCTTCAGCTCCTCTTGACCTTGGGCCAAACTCATAATCAGCTCTTGGAATTGTGCGTTCTGAGCCTGAAGGGCCTTGATAGACTGCTCGGTAGATGATTCAGGGTTCATGATGCTGAAATAAACAGCGAAGAACATTAAGCAACCTGAAAAGAAAAGTACCTGCTATGCACATGATGCATGATATGTGTTTATGCAATGAATTCAAGGGTTCGAAAGTTCAAATTTGTTGTAGACAAAAAAGGAACACACGTTATCATTAAGAAATAATTGTTCAATACATCAAAGCCTCATGGGCAAACATTACAAAGCAAATCAATCCCAAAAGACACTACGCATCCTCTTCGGAGCAATGTAAGTGTTGAGATTCCTTTCCTCGTGCAGTAGGCGGGTGAGCTCCAAGACTTTCTTTTCACTAGCATGTAGACTGGACTCAAGAGAGTTCCGTTCTTCCTTAAGATGGATCCAACTCTTCTGCATTTCTTCCCAAGATGTGGGCATGTCAGGATGTTGAATGGTGTAGGACACCTCTCCTTCCAATATTGGCTCTTTGATCACAAGGAGAACATGAGGGTAAGGCATTACTAACTTCTGGGAGCGGGCTCGTACCCACTTGATATAAGGCTCCAACGGGATGAAGTTCTTGTGCCCCAGTGTCTTGTTGTCTATCTTGTTGGGCATCCTCCAAGCTCTGATAAATCTCTGGCGAAGTCCTTGGGCATCGTTGTCGAAGTCAAAAACTATGTCAGGAATTAACATGTCATGAGGGCCGTCCCTCCGAGCATAACCAAACTGTCTCCAAGCCAGACACGGGTTGTAAGTAATACCTCCTCTGATTCCAAGTAAAGGAACATTAGGGTACTCCCCGCAACGATCAATGATAATGACATCCTCTCTGGACCGAGAGCACCAATGTATATCAGCATGTGTAAGAGTCATCAATCGTTGTGACCATCTCAAACCCCGCTCATTCTTCAAGACTGACTGTGGAAGGTGCGAAATAAACCACCTTCCCAGGAGAGGAGTGCAGCACATAAGAACACCTATTTTTCTCATGGTTCGAGTGTAACATGAGTGAAGGATGTCCCCAAGCAACGTAGGTATAGGATTCCTGGACATGAAGATCTGGACATCACTGATATCTATAAGCTGATCTGGATTAGGGAACAACACCAAACCATAGACAAGGAGGGCCACAACTTCTTCAAAAGCTTGTAGGTCAAGGGAGTTCCAACATTCTTGGGCCTTCTCAAACAGAAACCTGGCTAAGAACCCTTTGATACCACTTCTAACTTCCCAATGTCCCTTGATGTCAGATAGTTGTAGGCGTAGTGCTTTAGCAATCTCTTCAAGTTTAGGTTCCTTTTCCGTACCGTTGTAGGGTAGTTGACTAAGGATAGGGATCTTCAGAAGCCGGGAGAACTCTTCCAATGTAGGCACCAGTTGATAATCCAGGAAAGTAAAACAGTGGTGCAGAGGGTCAAAGAACTGGAAGAGAACCTTTATCATATCTTCCTCAATGTTGGTGTTGACCAAGCTGATGAGTCTTCCATGCCTCTCACTGAAAGAAGAACTCTCGGGAATCCTAGATACAAGTTCCTTAAGCTGAGGAGGGATCCTTACAAGGCTGATCTGAATTGTCTTTCTGCGAACAGTTTCCATGTCCTACAAAACAAGAACGAAGATGAAGATTCCAACCCCTGAAATGGTTAGTCAATGCATATGATGTTGTATGATGTCATGATGCTATGATTAAACACACCACAAATATTCACAAGAAGCAAACATGGTAAGACACACAAGTCACACCACAGCCCTTAGAGTTTAGGCCAGCATGGGGTCTGGGTATTACCCTCTTGAAGTTGGTGGGCTCAACCTGTCCTATCAGAAGTAACCGGGTTCTAAGGGTCCCAATATCATTGGATTGCTTTCATTGTTCATCGTTTCGATTTAGCCACTGAACTGGCGACCGAAATATTCCAAGAAAACAACCCTCAATTGAGTGTAGTATCGAGTATCAACCAACCTTGGACTGCACCAAAGTCAGTTATCTCACTACCCTAAAGAGGCCAAGATGGTTCAATTAAGGTTCCTAAGGTCAGTTGATGCTTCACGACACCACGCGGAGGCCCCGTACTCTCCTTGACTGAACTCAAGGGTTACCGGTACACACCAAAGTGCCACATCAATGTAGCAGACTGCTTCAACCATGTCGGTATACCCCGCACAGTTCCCTCACAGCCTTGTTGCTACTTTCTAAGAAGGTATCCCCAGATCCGGGATAGGATCTATAGAACTCCCAAGACAGTACCCACAATAATAAAGCAAGCAAGTCAAAGCAATTGAAAACACAAGTGATCTTAGTCCTAAGGTACACCTCACTTTAAAATAATTCCCCAGCAGAGTCGCCAGTTCTGTGATCGGTGGATTTAGAGCTGACTTTTTAACGCTGGTTCGCGAAATGTCGCGGTAAGCAAGAGTCGCCACCGTCTTTTATTTTCTCCAACATGGACAGGACAAAAGCACAGCAAAATTCCTTATTGAGAATGTTTCTCGGTTCGGGAGGTAGATTTATAGAAAGGGAAGGTGTTAGCACCCTTTCTATCCATGGTTATCCATGGGCTCTTAGATACTTGCTCATTGTGTTCTCAAAAGTGTTTGCTTTTCAATTGTGAGTGAGTTTGAAAAAAGTTTCATTTTAAAGATTTCAGATCGACTCTTGTATCAGTCCTCAAGAGTGTTTGAAAAATTGTTTTGAAAGCTTTTTTGAAAGTGTCGGTGTGAAAAGAGTTTTGATTTGTTTTTGAAGAGAGCAAGTATCTATGAGTCATCTACCTACCCTAAGGAATTAGGCTGTGTAAATGTCCTTAAGGTAGTGCCATCCCACCATTGAGAGGTAGGTAGCACAACCGTTGGAGGTGTTCGGGTCAATTCGTTTATAGGGACAGTGTGGTCACCAGAGCAACAGTAGGACACCTTAGAAGCTACCCCTATGCCATAGATCATGGACATAAGGACTTACTAAAACGTCCTATACTCGACGACCACGTTTCGAGGGGCAAGGCAACAGTGAGGCGTACCCTAAGAGTGATGTGTGAATTTGTGTTTTGTTTTCAGTTATGTTTTATCTTGTCATGCATTTGGTGAGCTACGCTTTGTTTTTAATTTAGGCCATTCATTCTTTCATGCAAAATTTAACAGTTTTAAGGGTGCGGAAATTAAAGTGCGGAAAATAAAGTCCTACGCTATTACAAGGCGCGGGTCTATACATCGCCAAATTAACAAAGACCCGTTTTGAATAAAAATGCGGAAAGTAAATAAATTTCCTAATTACTATTACAAGGCTTGGGCAATTACATAATATTTAAAAGAAACATCGGAATAAACGTGCGAAAAGAAATTAGAATCGAGTGCTCGAGGGCGTTGGACCCTTTAAAGAAATTAAATGAAATTAAAAAGCTAATTAATTATTTAATAAAAAGAAAAGGAATATTTTTATGTTTTTTTGGTATTTATGAAATAAAGAAAATTAATTAAAATTAGAAGTTAAATGAAACCCTAGCTCTAAATTATTTTTAATTGTTAAAGAAAAATATTCAAGTTTTAACCTAATTTACACTAGTTAATTAATTACATGGGTATTTACAAAATAATTAATAATTAATAATAATAATAAGAAGAAGAAATTATTTATTTTATTAAACATAAAAATGCTAAAAAACCTAATTTCTACATGTTTTAGTTATTTAAGAAAAGATTAAAATTAAAACCCTAAATTAAACTAAATTGATTATTAAAATTTATTTACAAAAAGATTAATGAATTAAATATTAAATAAACATATCTTTAGTTTTGATTTTTCTGGTTTTATTATGAAAATTATTTTTGTGAATTGAATAAAACAAAAAAAAAACAATTAAAATAAAAAGAAGGAAAGAAAAGGAAATTAGCAAAAGAAATACAAACAATGGGGTGTCTGACCCAATTTAGAGGTGTATTGGAAGCAGTTTGGCCCAACAGAATGAGGCCCCTTTTGACTTTCTAGCGCATGTGTGGAATGATTGACCAGCGTGCATGGTGGACCTCCACATTCTGACCTTTGGATGAGATTTCCTGGGCGCGTGGCAAGCAAGCAGGTGAGGATGCATGATGGTCTTTGGATGCAGTGCTACGCTGGAACACGTTTTGACAAAAAATATTAAGTGTTTTGGGGGGACCTGGGAATCGAACCCAGGTCCCAGTACCTGCATGCCACTTCACCAACCATCTAGGCTATTGAGTCTCTTTGATATTATGATAGGATAGAAATAATATATATGAAAAGAAAGTATTATGCTGAACAAAAACAAAAACGCGCTGTTGTACCCCAAATTTTGACCTAAGATACCGTCTCCCATCTGCATCATTCGCATTGCAAAGGTTTTGACAGCATATTTTATCAAATTTTCAAAACAGTTTAAAAATTCATAACTTTTTCGAGTCGGAAGCTGTTTATTTGTTGAACGCTAAATAAATTAACTGATCAAGACTTAAACAATGTTCATTAATTATTTATTATCTTAAATTCAAATAATTGGAATTTATTTTCGATTATTACGTAATTTAAAGACTTATAAATAATAAAAAGAATATTTGAGAAAAGGTTTATTAATGGGTCAAATAATGTTTATTAATTATTCATTATCCTAAATTTAAATAATGGGAACCTGTTTTCCGTTATTATATAATTTGAAGGTTTATGAATAATGAAATAAACATTTGAAAAGGAGTCTATTAATTGATCAAGCAATGTTTATTTAATTATTTATTGTTCTAAATTTAAATAGCTGAAATTCTATTTTTCAAGTTATTATAATTTAGAAGAATTAAAAATAATAATAAAATAAATAATTGAAGTTATTAATTGATCAATGATGTTTATTTATTTGTTTATCATTTTAAATTTAAATGATTGAATTTGATTTTTAATCATTATATAATTTAAAGAATTATAAACAATAAATAAATAATTGGAAAGAAAAAGAATTAATTGAGAAATAATAGAATTTTATTCACTTTATTCTATTTATTACAATTGTCATTTAAATGTTGTGTTATTACAAAATATTTATAAAGACAATTACATAAATGCTTAAAGTAAATAAAAAACTATTTTTTCTAAATTCTAATTCTAAATCTTCCATCCAATGTTCTTGTTCGCTCATTTAATTTTACCTGCGAAAACAATTAAAAGAAATTAGAATCGAATAAATAATTTAAATGCAGAAAATAAATTTAATGTTCATCATTAAAATCAAACGGCCGGAATCAGTTACTCTTTTTTGCAAATCACGGGATTTCTCCCGGTTCACAAAAAAGAGAGGAATTTTTAAATGAATGCATAATTAAAAATAGCACATTTTCAAAATCATTTGCATCAAAAGCCTACTGCATATTTCACATATGCATAAATACATTTTTTGGTCAAAACTGCATAAGTACACAGCATACATAATTTCAAAACAAACAATGTGCAATTTCAGAACTATGCAGTTTTTTTTAAAAACAATGTGTGCAAGCAACCTATTTCCTTTTTCATCATATTCCAGCCTGTATGGTTTTTCAGAACAGCAGTACAGATATCACATTTATGTATCATGTATGTACTTGAGGTAGAGAGAAGAAGAGGCTTAATTTTGCAGGTTCTGGCCTAAGCATGAAATGGGAATGAAATCACATGTAGCAGCATATGTGCAGCATCAGAAAATATAAAATACTCAAACCTGAGCTGTCACAAGAAAGATACCAACGGCTATATGAGAAAAAATCCCTTCAAAAAGGAAGAGATAACTGGCATAGGAAGACAACCACATCACTGCTAAGCCATTTTCAAAAAAAGAAACCATATTCCATTTTCTAACCTGCATACTGCTAAGCCATTTTCAAAAAGAAACCATATTCCATTTTCTAACCTGCATACTGCTAACCATTTCAAAACAAAACATAACCATACTGCATGACATAAGAAAAAGCACATAGCCTGGTTGATAACCTGCATCAAACTTCTCAAACCCAATCCTAGAAACCTGATATACAAACTCAGTAGCAGGCAATTCAGAAAGAGAAGAGAGAAAAAGCATAGATAGCAGTTCAGAATAGAGGGAGGAGAAGAGAATCCAAACTCAGTTCAGAAAGGGGCATGGGGGAACACAAGACTATCAAACCACACCATTCTGCATAAAGCCAAAACCTGCACCAGCATGGTCTGCTACCTGCACAAACCAGTTCAACACGATTCGCATCTAAAATGCAATTTCAACAAAGACTGAAACAAATTTTGAAACAACAACAGCTGGAGTCGAAGAAATTACAAGAAGAATTTGTACCTAATGTAGATTTCCCTCTGGTATTCTTCTACGCATTCGGAAAGAATTTGTTTCAACAATAACCGATACGATCCTCAGTATCGTAGGTAAGCTTTAACCACCATCATTCCCATTTTTTGAATATGCAAATCCATTACTAGCATCATATTTAAAAGTTAAAATAGAACAAGAATCCAACATTAAGATAAAAAGTGTTAGAAAATATTGCAGGAAATTTACTAAAGCTTACCTTGGCTCTGCATTTAAGAACGCTGTTGTTACTGTCCCTGCTTACATTAGCGATTCTTAACATCAAATCCCTATTTTAACACCGGCAATAATTCAATCAATAAATTTCAAAACTCACAAGGTTGCAAGACCGGCACAATCATAAGTACTGTTAATTTAAAACCAATGTGTAAAAATATAGAAAATTCACAAACCTTCGTTTAATTGCCCTTTCGGACTTTACGATTCATCATCATTGTTTATGTCCAACTTCCACGGTGCCATTAGCTTCCCGTCTACCTCAGCTTCTCGTCACTATATCGATCACACACAACATAGCAACAGAGTAACTTTTCTTAGGAATAATAATCTTACAATAATGACTTGAGCAGCATGAACTTTTAAAAATGGCAGAATATTACCAATGTTTGAGGCACGCGCAATGACTCCAAAATCGCACCCAGCTGGAGATCTCCTTTGATTTCGTTCCCGATCCGCAACTGATACAACAAACACCCTCAAACTTTGTTTCCAAACTCTCTCCATCGTTTGCCTTCAACTCACCGCCGCTCTCTTTCTCTCCTAACGCAGATGGATCCGGTCCAACCTAATGCTTCTCCGAGTTCTTCTTCTACTCATAGTAACACACCAATCTCGCATCAACCTACCTTGCTTCATTTACCTGCAAGTGAAAACAGGAAATGACAATTCCACTCAATCAAATAAAAGTAAAGAAAAGTTCACGCCTTTCTTTCGATTTACTTTCGCTCCTACCAAACGAAAAAACAAAACGCATCTTCCTCTCGACTCACTTTCATTTCCTTTCACTTTCTTCTACCTCATCTCAGACGAAATCGTTTTCAAAACTCTAATACAATAAAACTCCATACAAAAACCGCGTTTGGCATTTATCAGAAAAACGAGTTGGAGTAGCACAAAACTCTACTCGCCGGAAAACTCACAGGAGGTCAACTTCAACCACCAAAGAAGCAGTAATATAAAGAAAAGAAACAAAAAATTACCACCATACCTATTCTACATCACTCTCGAAATCGACTCATAATGGGAAGAACGCAGTGAATTTGCAACACAAGGTCAACACGGGAGGTGAGTTGTTCACCAACTCAGATTCAGTCACTGGGATTTTTCAAGAAGAACTCTGAATATTGTCTCAGCTTCAAATAGAGTCATGGATCCAACGCAAATCCTTGAGGCTTGTGTCGTCTGACCCAAAACCCTACAACAACAACAATTTCATTGGAATTTTCGGGAAGATACCGAGAAACGAAGTGGATCGGAACAAGGAGGAAGAAGAGAGATCCGCGGCGGCCATGGCTCAACCTTCTTAGGTTTTTCGTACAAGCTTTGTGTCTCATCTTTTGGGTCTGGGTCTTCCCGACCCGGCCCATTTTCTCCCAACCGCTCCATTTCCCCTCACCCAGCCCATTCTATTTGTTTTACTTAAGCCCATTTATATTTGCTAATTCATACCCCATCCTTATTTACTCTTAGTTTAATTTTGTTCTTTTTCTTAACTCATTTAATTTGGATTAATTAATTTTCCTAGAACTAAACATGTAATTTTAAATAGATAATTTTAATATTTTATCCAAATCTCTTTTAATCTAAGTTTAGGTTATTTTAATAACTTTAGTCATCCTTATTTTAATAGATATTTGATTTATAAGTTTTATTTAATTTGATAAATACTTAATATCTCTAAAAAAGCAAAAAAAATGAGAAAACATAAAGACTTGCTATTTTTCCTTTAATTTATTCCCCTCGTTTTGATTTAATACTAATAAAACATAAAAAATAGAAACTTAAAAAGCTTAAAAAACATTTCTATTTTCCTTAATTAATTCTCATTACCTTTTATCATTAAAAATGCGTAAAAAAATGAAAACCAATTAAAACTTTTTCTTTTCGCATATTAAACAAAAATCATATAAAATGCATGTTCACATTTAATTGTTGTGTATCATTTTCTGTTTAAATATCTCGCATTTACTTGATTATTCTGTTTGCGTCAATCCAAAGGGAATTGTCTAATTTTGTTGACTTCATGTCCTCAAAAACGATCGAGCGAGTACCCTCATTTCATTGAAACTTAGGATGATTTTTCCAAATATCCGATTTCTCCGAAACTCACACCTTTTAAGTCAAAACTTCAACGTTAGGTTGTCGTATCTTCAAAAACCCGTCCGTATCCCTTTTCGGCCAAAACAATTTATTTTCGATCAAACAAATCAATTTTAAACAAAACAGATATTTCAAAAGGTTCCTATAGAGTACTATAGATGCATTGGGTGCTAATACCTTCCCATTGTATAACCAACCCCCGAACCATAAGATCTCTTTTCAAAAACGCTTTGTATTTTCAATATTTTTTTACATTGCATATTTAGGGTTTTATTTCGCTCTTTTCCCTTTTCCTTTGGAAACAATAAAGCGCGGTGGCGACTCTTGCTTTAGTGAGACGAATTAATCAATAATTCGATCTCCGATTTACCCCGCTACATTTTTTATCGCTACAGAATTGGCGACTCTGCTGGGGAAAGATTGACCTCTTGCTGGTCCATCCCTGAGTGGGTTAAGCCTAATTTGTCTTATCTGTTTACTATTATTTGATTTGCTTGATTATATGTTTAAATTGGGGTGTTTTGGTTTTTTGAAGGACGAATCCTACACCCGGATTAAGTAACACTTAAGGAATAGGACGGGCGGTACAGTCATGTTGACTTTGAGGGAGTAATCCCGAAGAAGGAGGCATGAGATCCCCCACTCAATGGAAGGCCCTCTTGAACTTAATATTTGTTTACCGAGTAATCGGGAAGACGTTATTATTTTCGACCTAGGAGCCCGAGAAGTTGAGGACCGTAGAACCCTAACCCATCTTGGCCTTTTTTAGGTGTAGCGCGGAGACTATAACGGAGTAATTCGGAAGTAGTTGTTACGCGATGCCACGCTCGGACGAGTTTCTCTTGAGAATATTGCTAATTATTGAGTAATCAAGACGTTGGTAATATCCGAAAGAGGGATGTAGACTCTGGGAACTCTTAGAACCTTGTTCTACAGGTGTGATTAAACCCTTAGTACATACCTTGGGGATGTTTTTACCCTTGACTCCTTGCTCGTGACGTTGAACCTTTTAACCCCATGTCTGTGACCTTGCTTGTGGTTGTTGCATCTCCATGCATTCATGCATCCATAAAACTCTTTTCACTTGACTTTGAAGGAGTTTGGAGGTCTTTCTTTGTAAATATCACTAGTTTCGTCAAACTCAATGGATCTTGGGTGTCGATAGGGCGAAAACCCTAATCCACCAAAATGGATGATTGATCTTGACGATGACTTGATCAATGTTTGGAGCCAATTTAAAATTCATCTGTTATCTTCATACTTGGATGTTTATAATTTGATATCTTGAGTTCCTTGAAAGTCAAATAAAATTCTCTTTTGCATACCACACATCATTCTACATTTTTCCTTTGTCTCACTTTCAAAGGTCTTTTTTTTTCGAGTCTTATTTTTTCCTTTTGGTCTCACTATTACAACACTCGCGCTAAGAGGATAATGGAGAATATCAAGCAAGAGGTTTCTGAACTCCGCAGAGAGGTGACTATTTTGAAAGCTGGTTTGGATCACTTAACTGGTTTGGTTGAAATTCTGATCTCCGCCCAAGTCAATCCTTCTAGGAGGGAGGAAGCAAGGATGAAAGTCTTCACGGAGACTCTAAAATCTTTTTCTCATGAAAAGGTGACGGTTAATGCACCTGACGACTTTCCTGACAAGGTGAATGTGGGAGTGCGTCTAGAAGAAGATGTCGGAAAAGGATGTTCATATGAAGACGGTAGCGCAGCTAATGGTGTGAAGAGGTTTGATAATGACTTTTCCAAGAAGAGAACCAGAGGAAGAGATAATCATCATCAGAATCATCATGTTCATCACATTCAGAATCAGCAAGTTCCTAATCAGAGGAAAACCCAGTTTGATTCAATTCCAATCACCTACACAGAGTTGTTCCCTATCCTGATGCAGAGGAATTTGGTTCGGACCCGAGCTCTACCGAAGGTCCCTAAGAAGTTACATTGGAACTACAAGGCTGATTTGGCTTGTACTTTTCATCAAGGCGCTCGTGGGCATGACTTGGAAGGCTGCTTCGCTTTGAAGATTGAGGTTCAGAAGTTGGTCCGAAGTGGTATCTTGTCATTCAAGGACGTTGGTTTTGAAGTTCAAATCAAACAGGCGCCGAAGAGTAAACACGATTGAGGGTGACTTTGAGTTTTTGAAGATGTTTTCGGTAGTTCAAGTGGAAAGCCTTCCCAGATTATTAACTTGTTGCTGCTTTTGTAGCTTTTCTTATTTATCAAAACATTGTTTGCATGTAAGAACTTATTTGCATCTGAATGATCATTTTAATACAATGAGTATGTTTGTCTTGAAGAAATTCATTCGTTTCACTCATATTTGTTCTCAAATTTCAAATTTCTTTTGACATTATGATACCAACTTATTGCCCATTCTCTTGCCTAGGCAGAGATTGAAAGGGGGGATGATGACCTAAAGAACACAAAATCTTTGGTTGCATGTTTTTGAATAAAATCTTGTTGATGATGTACAGGCATTGTTTCAAATTCCTAAACACCGGAGATATAAGGAGGATAATCCCTTGCTAACCCCTTTTGAGCCTTTGAAGCAGAAGTTTCTTTTCTATACGAAAAAACCTTGAATTTTGACCTGGGGCAGGGTAGTTTTCAGTTAATCTGATTGAGTGTTCGGAATTCGTAAGAAAGACGTTACCGTCACAAAATCCTTTTGATAGATGAACACTCAGGTTGAATTAACCGAGCATAGGGTTGGAGAACATCATGAAGAATGGGTGGGCACCAAATATTTTGAGCTTTAAAACTTTTTTTCTAAAAATCCATAAACCAGACCACATTACAACCTTCAAAAGTCCTAATTGAAGCAAGGTCATTTCGAAAGCATACTTCAATGAGATATTGTTCCTGACTCCCATGAGTTTCAAATAGTTATGTTAGTATCATATGTTTTTCCCATACGAAAATAAATGATGCTCTAACTCGCACAACTTGTGCGATATCTTTTCAAAATCTTCAAGACTTACATAACTGTTGCATTAGAATTTTCATTCTCATTGTAAACTCTTTCTAACTGCAAAACATGCGTTTGATGTCAAGGAAGCTCACATAAACACCAGTGATGAGTTTACTCTTTTGAGGCTTGAAACTTTGTTGAGTAATTGGCGGATCACGTCGAGAGAATCATATCCAGGGGCATGTCAGTTGAAGACCTTAAGCATGGACAGGTTGCTTCTCCTAGTTATTGCTTTTCCCAATTTGTTTGCTCGTCTGGGGCAAAAATTCGAAGACTTTGTTGTGCCGACTACAGTCAATCCGGGGCAATCACGTCAAGTTTGGATGATTCCTCTAAGAGTTTGAAGACACCAGAGCATGGCGAACGCCAGGTCTTTTGTAAATCCCCTTGAGACGTTTTCTCCTCATCTACCAGATAGCTTGGGGCACTTTGGAGAAGTGCAGCTATTCGCAAGAATCGTCGTGCATCATGCAGCTCGTCAGCAGTGATTTGGGGCACCCAATTTGGTCCCCGGGGCAATCTAGATTTGTCAGAATGTGTGCTAGGCATTGCACACTTTATCAGAGGGTGGTGTTCCCAGTCTCCAGCTAAGCATGACTCCTTCCAGCAGAAGATTTGTTCGTGTTGTCGACGATAGAAGATGGGACTTTGGGTTGAATATCTTCCTCTCCAAGAGATTTAAGCCTCGTAGAAGGATTTTACAGCTTTGTTGGCTTCTATCTCCAGTGATGTTCCCCTCTTGTTGAGTTTAGCCGAGCGTCGGGTTGTACTGTGATGTCTTGTCATTTTCTGTCCATCTCCCCTGTCTGTTTTGTCAGCATATACATG
This sequence comes from Vicia faba, assembly GCA_948472305.1. Taxonomy (NCBI): domain Eukaryota; kingdom Viridiplantae; phylum Streptophyta; class Magnoliopsida; order Fabales; family Fabaceae; genus Vicia; species Vicia faba. Next base: position 1,108,913,021 of record OX451741.1, read on the forward strand.
ACATTCATTTATTCATTCACCATTGTCTCATGCATGCACAATTGAATTTGTTGTTGTCTTTAAATTCGTACATCTTGGTTGTGTCTTTTCAAATAACGTATTTGATCTTTCCAAATAGAGTGCCGATTTAAGCATAAAATGTGCCTCCTTTCTAATTCCCCAACTGAGCTAATCCTCGTGGGTAATTTTTGATTTAGCTTACCTTGTCCATTTCTGGATAGGATAATTTCCCCAATCGATTTACTTTCTCATTGGGAGGAGTCTTGTTTGACTGTTTTCTCTTTGGTTATTCCTGGATGAAGTTGTTGCCTCTTGCATAGGCTATCCCAGTGATTTTCCCCATTGAGTTTGCGACCAAGACGACTGGTGCATTTATTTTGCACGTTAAAATGGATGATCTCCTCGGGAAGGATTGATTCAGGGTTCTCTTTGATGAAGATTTTATTCTCTGCCAATATCATCGCAGTTTCCTTCTGAATTATGTTGGAAAACGACAGGCGGTAGCTCTTCACGAGCAACTTGTACATTACTTTTTCGAAAGCGCCGAGCAGCAGTTCTTCACGAGCTACTAGTGCGTTATTTATTTTCTGAAACGCCAGCAGTTCTTCATGAGCTACTAGTGCATCATTTATTCTTTTCGAAAGCGCCGAGCAGCAGTTCTTCATGAGCTACTAGTGCGTCATTTTTATCTTTGTGAAAGCGCCGAGCAGCAGTTCTTCATGAGCTACTAGTGCGTCAGTTATGACTTTGTGAAAGCGCCGAGCAGCAGTTCTTCATGAGCTACTAGTGCGTCAGTTATGACTTTGTGAAAACGCCAGCAGTTCTTCATGAGCTACTAGTGCGTCATTTTATCCTTTTTGGGAAACGCCGAGCAGCAGTTCTTCATGAGCTACTAGTGCGTCATTTTTATTCCGTTGGAAATCGCCGAGCAGTAGTTCTTCATGAACTACTAGTGTGTCATTTTATTTTTTCTAAAAGCGACAAGCAGCAAACTCTTCATGAGTTACCAGTACGTTATTACTTTTTCTTCGGAAAACAGCAAGTGGTAGCTTCTTTATTTGAACAGCTTGTATGTTATCGGTATTTTCTGGACGACAGCAAGTGGCAGCTTATTTATTTGAGCAACTTGTTTGTTATCGGTATTTTCTGGACGACAGCAAGTGGCAGCTTCTTTATTTGAGCAACTTGTTTGTTATTGGTATTTTCTTTTCTGGACGACAGCAAGTGGCAGCCTCTTTATTTGAGCAACTTGTATGCTTTGGTATTTTCTTTGAACGGCAGGCGGCGGTCTCTTTATTTGAGCAACTCGCGCGTTGTTGGTTTTTTGGAAAACAGCAAGTGGCAGCTTCTTTATTTGAGCAACTTGTATGTTATTGACACCCGTGGATGGCCAGTGGCAATTTTCTTTATTTGAACAACTTGCGTGTCTACAATCTTACTACTGCAGCATTAATTGGTCTCTCCGGAAGTCTCACGGAGAAAGTTTGTTGAATCATTACCTTCAGGAATCGGTAATCAGTTATCAGCAACTTGATACTCTTTGTCTACCATCGACCTTGAGTTGCGAACTCACTGTTTTGGATCAATGACCTGTTATGGCCTATGCAAGATGCTCTCTTTGTTAGGGTTAGAGGTTGTTTTCCCTCGATTTTATTCGCTGTCAGGAGTCTGTCGTTTGAAGTCGATAGCTCGTTTTCCCCAGTAGCGTATAATTCATGTCTCTGTGTTTTGTTGGTGTTCGATTCCTCCAACGTTTGTCTTGTTTCATACAATAGCTTTCTCTGTGAATTCATGCACTACATTCATATCACTGCATGATGACGGCATCATAGGACAAAATTTGCGTAGTTATGTATTTAAGTACCTTCAATCTCGTCGAAACGAAGATTTCAAATCTTCATATCTCCGGATAGAAGGAACTTAAATAGGGGCAGCTGTTGTACCCCAAATTTTGACCTAAGATACCGTCTCCCATCTGCATCATTCGCATTGCAAAGGTTTTGACAGCATATTTTATCAAATTTTCAAAACAGTTTAAAAATTCATAACTTTTTCGAGTCGGAAGCTGTTTATTTGTTGAACGCTAAATAAATTAACTGATCAAGACTTAAACAATGTTCATTAATTATTTATTATCTTAAATTCAAATAATTGGAATTTATTTTCGATTATTACGTAATTTAAAGACTTATAAATAATAAAAAGAATATTTGAGAAAAGGTTTATTAATGGGTCAAATAATGTTTATTAATTATTCATTATCCTAAATTTAAATAATGGGAACCTGTTTTCCGTTATTATATAATTTGAAGGTTTATGAATAATGAAATAAACATTTGAAAAGGAGTCTATTAATTGATCAAGCAATGTTTATTTAATTATTTATTGTTCTAAATTTAAATAGCTGAAATTCTATTTTTCAAGTTATTATAATTTAGAAGAATTAAAAATAATAATAAAATAAATAATTGAAGTTATTAATTGATCAATGATGTTTATTTATTTGTTTATCATTTTAAATTTAAATGATTGAATTTGATTTTTAATCATTATATAATTTAAAGAATTATAAACAATAAATAAATAATTGGAAAGAAAAAGAATTAATTGAGAAATAATAGAATTTTATTCACTTTATTCTATTTATTACAATTGTCATTTAAATGTTGTGTTATTACAAAATATTTATAAAGACAATTACATAAATGCTTAAAGTAAATAAAAAACTATTTTTTCTAAATTCTAATTCTAAATCTTCCATCCAATGTTCTTGTTCGCTCATTTAATTTTACCTGCGAAAACAATTAAAAGAAATTAGAATCGAATAAATAATTTAAATGCAGAAAATAAATTTAATGTTCATCATTAAAATCAAACGGCCGGAATCAGTTACTCTTTTTTGCAAATCACGGGATTTCTCCCGGTTCACAAAAAAGAGAGGAATTTTTAAATGAATGCATAATTAAAAATAGCACATTTTCAAAATCATTTGCATCAAAAGCCTACTGCATATTTCACATATGCATAAATACATTTTTTGGTCAAAACTGCATAAGTACACAGCATACATAATTTCAAAACAAACAATGTGCAATTTCAGAACTATGCAGTTTTTTTTAAAAACAATGTGTGCAAGCAACCTATTTCCTTTTTCATCATATTCCAGCCTGTATGGTTTTTCAGAACAGCAGTACAGATATCACATTTATGTATCATGTATGTACTTGAGGTAGAGAGAAGAAGAGGCTTAATTTTGCAGGTTCTGGCCTAAGCATGAAATGGGAATGAAATCACATGTAGCAGCATATGTGCAGCATCAGAAAATATAAAATACTCAAACCTGAGCTGTCACAAGAAAGATACCAACGGCTATATGAGAAAAAATCCCTTCAAAAAGGAAGAGATAACTGGCATAGGAAGACAACCACATCACTGCTAAGCCATTTTCAAAAAAAGAAACCATATTCCATTTTCTAACCTGCATACTGCTAAGCCATTTTCAAAAAGAAACCATATTCCATTTTCTAACCTGCATACTGCTAACCATTTCAAAACAAAACATAACCATACTGCATGACATAAGAAAAAGCACATAGCCTGGTTGATAACCTGCATCAAACTTCTCAAACCCAATCCTAGAAACCTGATATACAAACTCAGTAGCAGGCAATTCAGAAAGAGAAGAGAGAAAAAGCATAGATAGCAGTTCAGAATAGAGGGAGGAGAAGAGAATCCAAACTCAGTTCAGAAAGGGGCATGGGGGAACACAAGACTATCAAACCACACCATTCTGCATAAAGCCAAAACCTGCACCAGCATGGTCTGCTACCTGCACAAACCAGTTCAACACGATTCGCATCTAAAATGCAATTTCAACAAAGACTGAAACAAATTTTGAAACAACAACAGCTGGAGTCGAAGAAATTACAAGAAGAATTTGTACCTAATGTAGATTTCCCTCTGGTATTCTTCTACGCATTCGGAAAGAATTTGTTTCAACAATAACCGATACGATCCTCAGTATCGTAGGTAAGCTTTAACCACCATCATTCCCATTTTTTGAATATGCAAATCCATTACTAGCATCATATTTAAAAGTTAAAATAGAACAAGAATCCAACATTAAGATAAAAAGTGTTAGAAAATATTGCAGGAAATTTACTAAAGCTTACCTTGGCTCTGCATTTAAGAACGCTGTTGTTACTGTCCCTGCTTACATTAGCGATTCTTAACATCAAATCCCTATTTTAACACCGGAAATAATTCAATCAATAAATTTCAAAACTCACAAGGTTGCAAGACCGGCACAATCATAAGTACTGTTAATTTAAAACCAATGTGTAAAAATATAGAAAATTCACAAACCTTCGTTTAATTGCCCTTTCGGACTTTACGATTCATCATCATTGTTTATGTCCAACTTCCACGGTGCCATTAGCTTCCCGTCTACCTCAGCTTCTCGTCACTATATCGATCACACACAACATAGCAACAGAGTAACTTTTCTTAGGAATAATAATCTTACAATAATGACTTGAGCAGCATGAACTTTTAAAAATGGCAGAATATTACCAATGTTTGAGGCACGCGCAATGACTCCAAAATCGCACCCAGCTGGAGATCTCCTTTGATTTCGTTCCCGATCCGCAACTGATACAACAAACACCCTCAAACTTTGTTTCCAAACTCTCTCCATCGTTTGCCTTCAACTCACCGCCGCTCTCTTTCTCTCCTAACGCAGATGGATCCGGTCCAACCTAATGCTTCTCCGAGTTCTTCTTCTACTCATAGTAACACACCAATCTCGCATCAACCTACCTTGCTTCATTTACCTGCAAGTGAAAACAGGAAATGACAATTCCACTCAATCAAATAAAAGTAAAGAAAAGTTCACGCCTTTCTTTCGATTTACTTTCGCTCCTACCAAACGAAAAAACAAAACGCATCTTCCTCTCGACTCACTTTCATTTCCTTTCACTTTCTTCTACCTCATCTCAGACGAAATCGTTTTCAAAACTCTAATACAATAAAACTCCATACAAAAACCGCGTTTGGCATTTATCAGAAAAACGAGTTGGAGTAGCACAAAACTCTACTCGCCGGAAAACTCACAGGAGGTCAACTTCAACCACCAAAGAAGCAGTAATATAAAGAAAAGAAACAAAAAATTACCACCATACCTATTCTACATCACTCTCGAAATCGACTCATAATGGGAAGAACGCAGTGAATTTGCAACACAAGGTCAACACGGGAGGTGAGTTGTTCACCAACTCAGATTCAGTCACTGGGATTTTTCAAGAAGAACTCTGAATATTGTCTCAGCTTCAAATAGAGTCATGGATCCAACGCAAATCCTTGAGGCTTGTGTCGTCTGACCCAAAACCCTACAACAACAACAATTTCATTGGAATTTTCGGGAAGATACCGAGAAACGAAGTGGATCGGAACAAGGAGGAAGAAGAGAGATCCGCGGCGGCCATGGCTCAACCTTCTTAGGTTTTTCGTACAAGCTTTGTGTCTCATCTTTTGGGTCTGGGTCTTCCCGACCCGGCCCATTTTCTCCCAACCGCTCCATTTCCCCTCACCCAGCCCATTCTATTTGTTTTACTTAAGCCCATTTATATTTGCTAATTCATACCCCATCCTTATTTACTCTTAGTTTAATTTTGTTCTTTTTCTTAACTCATTTAATTTGGATTAATTAATTTTCCTAGAACTAAACATGTAATTTTAAATAGATAATTTTAATATTTTATCCAAATCTCTTTTAATCTAAGTTTAGGTTATTTTAATAACTTTAGTCATCCTTATTTTAATAGATATTTGATTTATAAGTTTTATTTAATTTGATAAATACTTAATATCTCTAAAAAAGCAAAAAAAATGAGAAAACATAAAGACTTGCTATTTTTCCTTTAATTTATTCCCCTCGTTTTGATTTAATACTAATAAAACATAAAAAATAGAAACTTAAAAAGCTTAAAAAACATTTCTATTTTCCTTAATTAATTCTCATTACCTTTTATCATTAAAAATGCGTAAAAAAATGAAAACCAATTAAAACTTTTTCTTTTCGCATATTAAACAAAAATCATATAAAATGCATGTTCACATTTAATTGTTGTGTATCATTTTCTGTTTAAATATCTCGCATTTACTTGATTATTCTGTTTGCGTCAATCCAAAGGGAATTGTCTAATTTTGTTGACTTCATGTCCTCAAAAACGATCGAGCGAGTACCCTCATTTCATTGAAACTTAGGATGATTTTTCCAAATATCCGATTTCTCCGAAACTCACACCTTTTAAGTCAAAACTTCAACGTTAGGTTGTCGTATCTTCAAAAACCCGTCCGTATCCCTTTTCGGCCAAAACAATTTATTTTCGATCAAACAAATCAATTTTAAACAAAACAGATATTTCAAAAGGTTCCTATAGAGTACTATAGATGCATTGGGTGCTAATACCTTCCCATTGTATAACCAACCCCCGAACCATAAGATCTCTTTTCAAAAACGCTTTGTATTTTCAATATTTTTTTACATTGCATATTTAGGGTTTTATTTCGCTCTTTTCCCTTTTCCTTTGGAAACAATAAAGCGCGGTGGCGACTCTTGCTTTAGTGAGACGAATTAATCAATAATTCGATCTCCGATTTACCCCGCTACATTTTTTATCGCTACACGCGCTAACATTCAAACCCTCCAATCACGCTCAGACACGCCATCTTCGTCTTCCTCTTTTTCCTGTATATACAAGTAAATAGCGGGGGTTTTAAACCCCCACAAACACAAGTGCTAGAAAATAGTGATTAGCACATAGTTTATCATAAATTGAGCGCGAGGTCACCAATGGATTCGTCTTCATGTCACGATTTTGCCTGTACCGGTTTGAAGGTCTAATTTTACACCCTATGCAAAGCCCCAATTTTGGAACTCTGAAACCCTAAAAAACGTTCATGGTGAATTCTTATACATGCATGGTTAGTTCAATTCAAGGATACCATTAGCTTCAGAATGTTCATATTAGTATAAATCAATAGTTAAAAATCACAAATGATGCATGGAAACTGAAACACAATTATGAAAAATTTCAAGAAAAGTATGATGTCATTCTACCAATTCTCTGTGCGTGGAGGCTTGGTTTCGATTGCAAATGCTTCCTGGATGTCTTGGCAAGGTTTTGGAATACTTTTGCAGCCTTGAAACGTCTCCTAACTAGGTTTTCAGTTTTCAATATTTTGTGAAAAAAGTGCAATGTTGTTCTTGGTTTTTCAGCGCAGCTCTTGTGTATGTATGCATTAGGTTAGCTTTGCATATGTATGTAGATGGAATTAGGTCAAGAAAACCAGGCCCAAAGTCTATGCATTCATGATTCAAATATTTGATTTTGTTACATCTTTTTTCAAATCTTTTTGCCATGGAAACTTGCCAATTATGGAAGATTTTGTCTCTTGAGAAGGCACACGAAATATTGAGCTCATAATGGACATATTTGCTGCATAAAAAGATTTACAAAACATGATTTAGTATTTTTCTCATAATTAATTTTAATTGAATGAATTAATAAGATTAAAAATTCAATTAATTAATTAAAAATAAGAAAATAACTCCCTTTTAGCTTAATGGGTCGTGCATAGCCTTTGGGTAATGATTCATGGAAGAAATTGAGGCCCATTAGCATTTTTGAAGCCTTTTGTGCAAAGTTGACTTTTCAAAATTCCCAAAAATTTCCCAACTTCTACAAGGTATATCTTGCTCCATTTTTAAGCTTTGATCATGTTCTTGGACATTTTGGAAAGGTCTTGAAGTCCTCTAACTAATGTATTTTGTCCCATGTCATTTTGATTTACCAATCTCAAGTTATGGTCTTTGACTTAAAGTGACTTTTTGTTGACTTTTGAAAATGACCTATAATGTTGAAATTGATAACTTTTTGTGAGAGCATTTCTTGGGATTGAAGTGTGAAGATGAGTTGTAGGAAATGTCATTCTCTTCAAAATGAGCTTTGGATGGGATTTTTCTGATAAACCATGAAGAAGTTATGCCTTGGTCAATTTGCAGTTGACTTTTTCAGCTGTCCAAAAATGGAAACTTTTGCATCTTGAGACTTTTTGAGCCATGCTTTGAGAATCATGATCAAGAATTGATCAAATGATGTTTGTGGCTTCAAAATAAGATGTTGACCAAAAAATTTGACTTTTGACTGTCAAATGACCATTTTGCCCCTGTAGTTGACTGTGAAGCATTTAGGGTTTTTGACTGTGCAATTTGATGCTGTGAGTCTTGAAACTTGACATAAGGATGCTTGACAATGTTTATAGGCATGTGGGACTTGATTTGACCCTTGGAAACCTCAACTTCTTTGCCAGAACCAAAACCCTAATTTTGACTGTGTTAGGAGGCAATTGGACTGTGCAACCCTTGAGAGATTTTGAACCTTGATCTTGGTAAATCTTGAAGAGTATGGGAGGGCAAATTTTGGGGTACAACAGTACCGGTAGCCCTTGAGTAGTCAAGGAGAATATGGGGCCGCTGTGTGGTGTTATGAAGCACCAACTGAACTTAGAACCTTTAATTGAATAACTTGACCAATAGGAAGTAGTGAGATAGCCAGATTTGGTGCAATCCGAAGTTGGTTGATACTCGATACTACACTCATTGAGATCTGACTTCCGGGATATTTTGGTCTCCAATAAAGAGGCTTGCGCTGAAACAATGCCCGGTGAAGAAGGATCAGTGATATTGAGATCCCCTAGAACCCGATTACTATTAATAAGACAGGTTGAACCAACTATACTTCAAGAGGGTACTTACCTATGGAATCCATGCAAGCCTAAACTTAAGGATCTGTTTGTGTGCTTGTATATATTTGTTTGTACATAACATCATAACATCATAAAATTGCATATCAACCTAACCATTTCAAGGAATTTTAGGACTTATCTTTGTGTCTGTTTTATAGGACATGGCTCCCATTCGCAGAAATACTATCTAAGTCAACCTTGTAAGATTTCCTCCTCAACTCAAGGAATTGGCATCAAGAGTTCTTGAGAATTCCCCATTCACTAAAAGACATGGTCGACTACTCAGTTTGGTCACATCAAGCCCTGATGAAGACATGGTGAAAGTTCTCTTTCAGTTCTTTGACCCCTTACATCATTTGCTATACATTTCCTGACTACCAGTTGGTTCCTACCATGGAAGAGTTTTCTCAGTTATTGGGAGTGCATATTCTCAATAAATTACCTTTCAACAGTATGGAAAGAGACCCAAAGCCCGAGGAGATCGCTCGAGCCCCGTATTTACAACAGTCTAATGTTGTGACCAATTGGGAAACAAGAAGCGGTGTTAAAGGTTTTCTAGCCAAGTTTTTATTTGAAAAAGCTCAATATATTTGGATACTTTGGACTTACAAGCCTTCGAAGAGGTGTTGGCCCTTCTCATCTATGGGATGGTACTGTTCCCTAATCTGGACCAACTCATAGACGTGAATGCAGTCAAGGTTTTCATGTCTCGTAACCCGGTGCCCACTTTGCTTGGAGACATTCTGCACTCTTTTCACACTCGCACCATAAAGAGAAGAAGAACCCTTATGTGTTGCACTCCCCTATTGGCTAGGTGGTTTATTTCTCACCTACCCCGCCCTGTTGTGAAGAACGAACAAGGCTTAAGATGGTCTAATAGGTTGGTGTCCCTCACGCATTCAGATATTCACTGGTGCCCTCGATCTGTAGAAGATGTCACCATCATTGAACATTGTGGGGAATTCCCTAATGTCCCTCTCCTAGGCATTAGGGGAGGAATCACTTATAACCCTTGTTTGGCGTTGCGACAGTTTGGGTATGCTAGGAGACATGGTCCTCATGATGCACTAGTTCAGGAAATTGCATTTGACTATGAGAACGATGTCTAAGGGTACCGTCAGAGGTTCATTCGAGCTTGGGGCATGGTGAACAAAGTGGATAGAAAGACATTGGGGCATAAGAAATCCATCCCTTTGGAGCCTTACCTTAAGTGGGTGCGAGCACGTGCTCAAAATCTCATGATACCTTACCCTGCCCTCCTGTCTATTATCATGGAACCTATTGCCGAGACGGATGTACCCCATAATATTCTCCATCCTGACATGTCGACTACTCTCAAGGAACTACAAAGATCTTGGGTTCAACTCAAAGAGGAACAAGACACCTTTAAAACCCAGTTATATGCAAGCGAGAAGAAGGTTTGGGAGCTTACAAGACAGCTGCATGAAGAACAGGGTTTGAATGCCTATATTGCACCAAAGAGGATGCGTTCATGGGAAGCCTGAGCCCTATTTGATTTATGAGTTTAATTTTTTATTTTTTTCTTCCATTTTAAGCCCAAGGAGCATCGTTGTAATCATTTAAGCTTATGAATGCAACTAATGTTTGTTCTTTCTTCATCTAAGCAAATTTAAATCTTAAAAGTCCTTGAAAACATTGCATAAACATTGTCATGCATATCATTACATTAAGCAGGTATTTCGAGACAGGTTTCTTATTCTTTTCGTTGTTTATTTTAGGAAAAGAAATGGCTCTTGAACAAACAGTAAAGGATCTTCAAGCTCAAAATGCTCAGTTCCAGAAAATGTTCCTGGATCTGGCTAAGGGGCAAGAAGATCTGAAAGCTCTGATCATCAAAGAGAAGACCAAGAAGGAAAAGAAACCAGTTGGTGTCTTAAATTTGGAAAGAAGGTTCAGAGGACCAGCTAAGCAAGATCTATATTTTGCTTCTCCGTCAAATGAGGGGGACAATCAAGAAGATAAGCCAACAGAAGAAAACAACAATCCCAAGACTGATGAGGAAGAGGCTGATTACTCTGAAGAACAATATCCTTATGCTAATGATAAATACAAATAGCTGGCGGATTGTCTCAATGCTATGAAGATTCAGAAGGTACCCGGGCTGGATTTTGAAGAGCTAGGATTGATCTCAGGGGTGGTCATCCCGCAGAAATTTAAGATCCCCACCTTTGCTAAGTATGACAGTGTCTCCTGTCCTAAGATGCACTTAAGGTCATATTGCAGGAAGATTCAACCCCACACTAGTGATAGGAATCTGTGGGTACATTTCTTCCAGGAAAGTTTGTCAAGGACGCAGTTGGAATGGTTCTATCAGCTGGAGAGAACCAATATCTGTAATTGGGTAGATCTGGCTGCTGCTTTCTACAAGCAGTACCAATATAATGCTGACCTCGCCCTAACTCGTACACAATTGCAAAGTATGTCTATGGGTTCCGGTGAGGGTTTCAAAGATTATACCCAAAAGTGGAGAGACCTTGGGGAAGACTCTAACCTCTTTTGTCTGATAGAGAGCTGGTGGACATGTTCTTGGGTACGTTGTCTGGTCCATTCTTTAACCATTTGATCGGAAGCTCTTCAGCTGGATTCACTAAACTGATACTGACTGGTGAACGGGTAGAAGCTGGAATCAAGAGTGGTAAAATCCAGAGAGATGCATCCTCCCGTACAACAAAGAAACCCTTCACTGGAAAGAAGGAGGCCAGTGATGCTTATGGCCAAATAAATTAGAACAAAACTGAATGTCACCCGATGGTATGGGCTGTTATGATTTCCAATCCTGCATCAAACCAACAACGAAACAATCAGTGTAGACCAGATGCACCCATAAGACATTTCACCCAGATTAACATGACCTTATCCCAGGTTTTGCCACATTTTTTGAAGTTCAATCTGGTGACCCTAAAGGAGGCCCCTAAGAATCCTAATACTGCATCTCCCCGCTACAACCCAAATGCTCGATGTGCCTACCACTCCGAAAGTCTGGGGCACGATACAAATGATTGTTAGGCTCTAAAAAATATGGTGCAGGATCTTATCGAGGCGAAGGAGATTGAGTTTGGCCTTCCAGAGACACCTAGTGTAATAACTGCACCAATGCCCAAACATGGTTTGGGTGTCAATGCTAACGACGACAACCTGTTTGTTTCTTTTGTGGATGAGTTAGCTATTCCTCTTCTGACTGTTAAAGAGAATCTATTACGAGCTGGTTTATTTCTAGGTTGTGGTGAAGGTTACCACTTATGTATGTCTCTACCAGATGGTTGTTTGTTGTTAAAGATGGGCGTCTAGTGCCTGATGGTTAACAAAGAAATTATGTTTGAGAAAGTTCCCCTTGCAAGAAATTTGTGTGAAGATGTCTCAATAATTACCATTTCTGACAATCCTCTCAGGGTCTCCTCCAAAAGACCTGTTAGGATTACATCCGTTCCCAAGTTTGCTCCCTTGATCATCACCCTTTCTGGGCCAATACCATACTCCTCTGATAAAGCTGTTCCCTGGAATTATGGGGCTGACGTCTAATACCACGGCGTCAAGCAAGACCTATTGGCTGTTGAAGATAAAGTTGCTGAAGATACTGATCATGACATCTGTAACATTGTTGGGACCAGTAAAATTACGAGAAGTGAAAGAGTTTCCTCTCCCGAAATCTCTTCGAAGACTGTTGCTACTCATGTGATTATTCCTGTTGCTACTCCTGTTAGTACTCTCATTACTACTCCTACTATTTTCCCTGTTGTTATCCTTGCTACTGAGTCGGTCGAGACTCGGGGCAAAGAGGTATTGGTTGAGCCTGTCCAAACGAAGGCGCAGAAAGAAGTCATTATTAAGGCTTCTAAAAAAGAAATGGAAGAGATACTGAAGATAATAAAGAAATGTGATTACACCATCATGGAGTAGTTGGGGCAGACCCCTTCAAAGATCTCAATGCTGGCCTTACTTTTGTGCTCTGAAGCCCATGCTAAGGCTTTAGTAAAATTCCTGAAGTCTACCCATGTGCCTCAAGAGACCTCCGCCGATCAATTCGAGAGTTGTGTTACTAGTTTGAAAGCTGACAATGGAATGGGTTTCTCTGATGCAGATCTGACATCCAAGGGAAGAAAACATAATGATGCCCTGCATGTCTCCATTTAGTTCAGGGGCACTACCCTAGCTCATGTTCTGGTAGATACAGGTTCATTGTTGAATGTCTTGCCCAAGAATGATTTGGACATGTTAGATTGTGAAGGACTCACACTGAAGCCCAGTAATATTGTGGTGAGGGCCTTCGATGGTTCCAAGAGAATGGTGCACGGGGAGGTGGACATCCCTATCAAAGTTAATACTCAGACTTTTGACTCCACTTTCTATGTGATGGACATTCGCCCATCCTACTCTTGTTTATTGGGTCAACCTTGGATCCATGGGGCCGGAGTGTTACTTCTACTCTGTATCAGATGTTGAAGTACCCAGTCAACGGAAAGATTATCACAGTACATGGCGAGGAAGAATACACGGTGAGCCACCTGAAATCTTTCAGGTATGTTTAAATGGACGACAAGTTCATTGAGACCCCCTGTCAGAACTTTGAGGAGGTTCCACAAACAGTTGCTGCAGCCAAGATTGCTACCAGTGTTCCAAAGACTATCAGACCTCCATTGAAAATGGCTTCTCTGAGAGATGCCAAAGCAGTAGTTGAAGAAGGTGGGTGTACCATATGGGGCCAACTTCCGGAAATTCCCTATAAATCTGATAAGTTTGGTTTAGGTTTTACTTCAGGAGCTCAAAGAGTTGTTCGTCGTGCTCGCACCGGGGGACCACCACTACGCATCAACAACCATAGAGTCAATGCTCTGGAAGACAGTGATAGCAATTATGACATGGACAAGTGGATCTTCCCAACTATCAGCGATGGACTTAGAAATTGGGAGGCCAAAGATTTTGTTCATATTACTTTTACTCAAGAGTAATTATATTTTGTTTTCTTTGGGATATGTAATATTTAAAAAATTGAAACTCTAAAGCCTTGTGCTTTACACAAAGCACAATGGTTTATTTGTGAGGGTTATTTATTCATCTTCATATGTCATTAATAAATCATTGGATGTTTTGCATACAATTTTTATACTCTCTGTTTTTCTTTTCTACTTTATCAAAAATAGCTATGCTCTCTTACACACACCCACATATCAAAATTGCAGATCCACATCCACTCTGAATCCCATTGATAATGGTTATGTTATTGCCAAATATGACTTTGAAAATCTGATCTACCAAGTCGAGGACGAAGGTGAGGAAGATTGTGAAGTACCAGGAGAACTTGCCAGATTGTTACAACAGAAGGAAAGGGAAATACAACCTCATGAAGAGTCGGTTGAGACAGTTAACTTGGGTACTGAAGAGGATAAGAAAGAAGTCAAGATAGGTGTTGATCTGGAGCATAGTATCAAGGAACGGTTAATACAGATGCTACATGACTATGCTGAGATCTTTGCATGGTCATACAAAGACATACCAGGACTTGACACTGATATCATGGTCCATCGTCTGCCGACAAAAGAAGACTTCCCTCTAGTGAAACAGAAGGTTCGTCGTATGTGCCCTGTGATGTCAAAAAAGATCAAAGCCGAAGTCATGAAACAATTCAACACAGGTTTCTTAGTTGTTACTTCTTATCCATAATGGGTTGCGAATGTTGTTCCGGTACCTAAGAAGGACAGTAAGGTACATATGTGTATGGACTACAGAGACCTGAACAAGGCAATCCCCAAGGATGACTTTCCGCTTCCCCATATTGATGTTCTGGTTGAAAACACCGCACAACATAAGGTATTCTCCTTCACGGATGGTTTCTCCGGGTACAATCAGATCAAAATGACACCTGAAGATATGGAGAACACGACCTTCGTCACACAGTGGGGCACTTTCTGCTACAAAGTTATGCCATTTGGGTTAAAGAATGTTGGGGCAACCTATCAGCGTGCCATGGTGGCTTTGTTTCATGATATGATCTGTTGTACCCCAAAATTTGCCCTCCCATATTCTTCAAGATTTGTCAAGATCAAGCTTCAAAATCTCTCAAGGGTTGCACAGTCCAAGGGCCTCCTAACACAGTCAAAATTAGGGTTTTGGTTCTGGCAAAGAAGTTGAGGTTTTCAAGGGTCCAAACAAGTCCCACATACCTATATACATTGTCAAGCATTCATATGCCAAGTTTCAAGACTCACAACATCAAGTTGCACAGTCAAAAACCCTAATTGCTTCACAGTCAATTGCAGGGGCAAAATGGTCATTTGACAGTCAAAAGTCAAAATTTTTGGTCAACATCTTATTTTGAAGCCACAAACTTCATTTGATCAATTCTTGATCATGATTTCACAAGCATGGCTCAAAAGTCTCAAGATGTAAAAGTTTGTATTTTTGGACAGCTGAAAAGTCAACTGCAAATTGACCAAGGCATAACTTCTTCATGGTTTATCAGAAAAATCCCATCCAATGCTCATTTTGAAGAGGATGACATTTCCTACAACTCATCTTCACACTTCAAGTCCAAGAAATGCTCTCACAAAAAGTTATCAATTTCAACATTATAGGTCATTTTCAAAAGTCAACAAAAAGGCACTTTAAGTCAAAGACCATAACTTGAGATTGGTAAATCAAAATGACATGGGACCAAAGACATTGGTTATAGGACTTCAAGACCTTTCCAAAATGTCTAAGAACATGATCATAGATTCAAAATTAAGCAAGATATGCCTTGGAGAAGTTGGGAAATTTTTGGGAATTTTGAAAAGTCAACTTTGCACAAAAGGCTTCAAAAATGCTAATGGGCCACAATTTCTTTCATGAATCATTACCCAAAGGATATGCACGACCCATTAGGCTCAAAGGGAGTTATTTTCTTATTTTTGATTAATTATTTGAATTTTTATTATCATTAATTCATTTAATTAAATTTAAATATAAGAAAAATACTAAATCATGTTTTTAAATCTTTTTTAAGCAGCAAATCAAACTAGGGCAAGGTGGAAAATTGTTTCTCATTCAAAAAGGAAATATTCTACATGATTGGCAATGATTGGCATGAAAAAGATTGAAAAAAAGATATGGAAAATCAAATATTCAAAACATTGATTCAATGGACTATGGGCTTGGTTTTTGACCTAGAAAGCTTCACTTACATATGCATAACAGAACCTAATCCTAACAGACACGAAAGCTGCTCAGAAAAGGAAGAACAAAATTGCAAATTTTTGGCAAAAAGTTGAAAACTGATTTCACACCTAGAAGGCGTTTCAAAGCTTCCAAAGCATTCCAATACATTGCCAAGACATCCAGGAACGTGTTACAATCAAAACCAAGTCTCCAGACCTCAAGAATTGGTAGAACAAAGTCACACTTTTCACAAACTTTTCCATAATCGTGTATCAATTTACATGCATTATTCATGAGTTTTAATTATTGATTCTTGCTAATATTGATATTCTGAAGCTAATGGTACCATTTAATTGTCCTAACAATGCCTGTATCAAGAGTTTCCATTAATGTTCTCTAGGGTTTCAGAAGCTTCGATTTAGGGGTTTACACATATGGTAAAATTGGACCCTTAAACTGGTACCATTGAATTCGTGACATGAAGACGAATCATTTGATTACCTCGCGCCCTTTTTATATTTATCTATGTGCTAATCGCTATTTTCTGGCCTTTGTTTTTGTGGGGGTTTAAAACCCCCGCTATTTGCTTTTATTTACAGGAAAAAGAGGAAGAAGAAGCATGTGTGTCCTCATATGGTTGGCCAATTTAAATGTTGGCGCGTTTTTCAGCATAGTGGGCATTTTCTATATATTATGTTTTCTTATTATATTATATACGAATGAACATGATAGATCAATTGGCCAGGGATGTGCGTTGCAAGCTTTGGGACCTGGGTTCGATTCCCAGGTCCCCCATATATTCCATAATTTTTCTCTTAATGCGTTTCTATGCAGCGTTCCTTCAAGGCTTCACCATACACCCTCATGCGCAGGCTTGACAAGTGGCTTCAAGACCAATCTGAAGGCCAGAACGTGCAGTCCACCATACACGCTAGTCAACCACACGCACTCAAACATGGAGAGTCAACGCAGGCCTTGCAATCTTGGGCCCAAATTACTCTACAAAAACCTCCAAAAAGGGCCAGACACCCCTCCTTGTTTGTATTCCTTCTTTTAATTTTCTTTGCTTTTATTCTTTTCAATTATTCTTTTTAATTGTTTTCTTTAATTTCATAAATTAATTTTCACAATATAAAATACAGAAAAAACTAAAAATATGTTTAATTAATATCTAATTCATTATTTATTTTGTAAATAAACTTTAAACCATTAATTTAGTAAAATTAGGTTTTCAATTTTAATCTTTTCTTAAATAACTAAAATATGTAGAAATTAGGGTTTTTAGCATTTTTATCCTTTTTCTTAATAAATAATTTTTTCTTATTATCATTATTATTAATTACTAATTTATTTTGTAAATACCCATGTAATCAATTAATTAGTGTAAATTAGGTTAAACTTGAATATTTTTCATAAATAATTAAAAACAACTTAGAATTAGGGTTTCTCTTCAATTTTAATTTCTTTATTTCATAAATACCAAAAACCATAAAAAACACTTCTTTTCTTTTATTAAATAATTAGTTAGCTTTTTAATCTCTTTAAAGGGTCCAACGCCCTCGAACGTTCTATTTTTATTCTTTTTGCACGTTATTTTATTTTCCTTTGTGAATATTATGTAACTGCTCAAGCCATGTAATAGTAACTAAGTTTATTTACTTTCCGCATTTTATTAAAAACGGGTCTTTGTTAATTTGGCGATGTATAGACCCGCGCCTTGTAATAGCGTAGGATTTTACTTTCCGCATTTAAATTTCCGCACTCTTAAACTGCTAAACTTTGCATGAAAGAATGAATGACTAATTAAAAACAATGTGTAGATCACCATGATACATGTACAAGATAAAATATAATATGAAAATAACACACAAATTCACACACCACTCTTAGGGTACGCCTCACTGTTGCCTTGCCTTTGAAACGTGGTCGTCGAGTATAGGACGTTTTAGTAAGTCCTTATGTCCATGATCTATGGCATAAGGGTAGCTTCTAAGGTATCCTACTGTTGCTCTGGTGACCACACTGTCCCTAAAAACGAAATGACCCGAACACCTCCAACGGTGGTGCTACCTACCTCTCAATGGTGGGATAGCACTACCTCAAGGACACTTACACAGCCTAATTCCTTAGGGTAGGTAGATGACTCATGGATACTTGCTCTAAAAAACAATCAAAACTCTTTTCACACCGACACTTTTCAAAAAGCTTTCAAAACAATTTTTCAAACACTCTTGAGGACTGATACAAGAGTCGATCTGAAATCTTTAAACGAAACTTTTTTCAAACCCACTCACACTTGAAAAGCAAACAAACATTTTGAAAACACAAATGAGCAAGTATCTAAGAGCCCATGGATAACCATGGATAGAAAGGGTGCTAACACCTTCTCTTTCTATAAATCTACCTCCCGAACCGAGAAACTATCTCATAAGGAATTTTGCTGTGCTTTTGTCCTTTCCATGTTGGAGAAAATAAAAGACGGTGGCGACTCTTGCTTACCGCGACATTTCGCGAACCAGCTTTAAACAGTCAGTTCCAGATCCACCGATCACATGATCCATCATGAGATAGAGGTCTATGTTGATGATATGATATCCAGGTCTCAGACTGAAAAGGAGCACCTTGATCACCTGCAGAAGCTATTTGAGATACTGAAAAAGTACAAATTGAGGTTGAACCTGAATAAGTGCACCTTTGGAGTAAGATCTGGTAAAGTCTTAGGCTTTGTTGTCAGCGGCAAAGGTATTGAAGTTGACCTTGCAAAGTTTAAAGTTATATAAGAAATGTCAGCTCCTCGCACTAAGAAGGAAGCTCCTCATCTGAATTACATTTCCAGATTCAAATCCCATTTGACCGCTACTTGTGAACCAATCTTCAAATTATTGAAGAAAGATCAAGCAGTAAAGTGGAATGACAATTGCCATATTGCCTTTGACAAAATCAAAGAATACCTTCAAGAGCCTCCAATTTAATGCCTCTAGTTAAAGGAAGACCTTTGGTCATGTACTTCACAGTATTAGAGAACTCAATGGGGTGTGTGTTGGGGAAGCATGACGAGTCTGGTAGAAAAGAGCACGCAATATACTACCTGAGCAAACAGTTTACCCACTGTGAAACAAGATATTCACTACTCGAGAAAACTTGTTGCGCTTTGGCATGAGCTTCTCACCGATTGAGATATTATATGTTGACCCACACTACCTTGTTGATATCTAAAATGGATCCTATCAAATACATCTTTGAGAAGCCCGCTCTCTCCAGAAGAATAGCAAGATGGAAAATGATTCTGACCGAGTATGATATTCAATATACAACCCAAAAAGCAATTAAGGGAAGTGTATTAGCAGATCATTTGGCTCATCAGGCTGTGGATGAATACCAATCCATGAATTTTGAGTTCCCATATGAGAACATCATGTTAGTAACTGATTTTAAAGAACCTGGACCGAATGAATGACCTGAAAAAGGATGCCGATGGACTATGGTTTTTGATGTAGCTTCCAATGCACTCGGCAATGGCATCGGTGTTGTGATCATACCTCTGGAAGGCTGTCATACTCCTTTCACTTCCCAACTATGTTTCAGTTGTACCAATAATATGGCTGAATATGAAGCATGCATCATGGGTCTCAAAGCTGATATCGATTTGAGGATCAAATTCTTGAGTGTATTTGGAGACTCAACCTTAGTAATCAGTCAAATAAAGGGAGAATAGGACACAAAGAATCCTAATCTCATCCCTTATCAGGAGCATGTGTGATGCGGTGGGAGAACAGACTTGAGGTTTTGCGTTTGTGTTTGCAAATGTTTCAGTTTAGCAAGAGTCGCCACCGACTTTTTATTTTATCCAAAGGAAAGGTCAAAAAGCACAGGAAAGACCTTTGATATTGTTTTTGGGTTCGGGGGGTAGATTATGAAAAGGGAGAAGGTGCTAGCACCCTTTTCATCCATGGTTTTCCATGGGCTCTTAGTTACTTGTTTTAGATCACTTGCTTTTGCTTTTCAATTGTTTGAAATGGTGCTTTTGTGTGTGGTTTTGAAAGTATTTTGAAAAGAGGCCTTTGTCTAGGCAACCTTTGTAATGATTCTTGTTTGAATGTATACAAAGGTGTTTGTCTTTTGAAAAATGTTTCAATGTTTGAAAGTTTGTTTTGGGAAATGTTTTGAAATTGTATTGTGTGTTTTTGAAAATAGAAAGGATGTTTTGCAAGTTTGATCAAGTAACTAGGAGTTGTCTACCCTACTCAAAGATCTTTCCTACATATTTTTAACCCTTTGACATTGTTGTTTTACCATTGCATTTGGTAAACAACCTTGTGTTTGGATGTTAAACGGGACAGGCACGGGTCATCGTATGACCATGATAGCAATTGTGCTAAGTATCTTTAGCAAGTTTCTGAGGGTCTAGATCATTTTTGTATAGGCAACCAAGATAGCATCATCGAGGGACTATGATCTTTTTGTTTTGTTTTTGTTTTGCCAAGATACCTAGCATGCATACCATGGCCATTTTTAAGGCAACAAGTGGATGAAACCCTAGGGGTGCTTGTGTGCATTGTGTTGTCATTTTTCATGCATTTTTGTCTTGTGTTTAGTCAAGATATTTGTTTGATTTTTGGTTATCATACAAACCCTAATTTTACTATCATGCATATAAAAGCAATAAATGCGTAAAAGCAAATCTATGACTATTACAACATTGATATGGGGAGGGGGATACAAGTTTGAATAGGGGGTATTTGCACAAAAATAAAGCCATAAAACTATTACAACCATATTGAATTTAATTGTACAAATAAATAAATAAGACAATTATTTAAATATGCAAATAAAAATAAGTATGCAAAATGTTTTTGTATTTATTTTATGTATGTAAAATAAATTATCTTTGTCTAAAAAATAAGAAAATAAAAGATTATTTTTGGAAAGGGTAATAAACCCTAATTTTTGTTTTAAAAGAATATATATATATATATATATATATATATATATATATATATATATATATATATATATATATATATATATATATATATATATATATATATATATATATATATATATATATATATATATATATATATATATATATATATATATATATATATATATATATATATTAATTATTTATTCATTTTTTATGTACAAGAAAATAAATAAAAATATATACAAAAGTGCTAAAAAATAATATTTGTGAGAAAATAGTATTTTAAGTGTATAATATAATAAAATAAAAATATGTAAGTATTTTAATTTTATTTACAAATTTATTTAAGAAAATAAAAGTATATATTATTTAATAAACTATTCTTATGCCAAAAAAAAAAGTGAAAATTTAAGATAATATTTTTAGTGATTTTTAATATTTGGAGAAAATAAATAAAAGTCAGAAAATAAAAAAAGAAATGAAAAATATGGAAAAATAATGAAATGGGCCAAGGGGTGTGAAAAGCAAGCTAAGGGGTGCAAATAGTCAGAATAATCCAAGCCCAACCCAAGTTGTCTTCATCCCTGTCCTTGAGACAAGCAAACACGCGCCATGTTCAAATCTGGAACTCCTGCATACGTGCTCAAAAACAAAAACTTGCAACATGAAAGTTATAGCTCTTGATCACACGATTCTAACCATGTAAAAAACTTAATCTAACTCTCAAAGACCAGAGAGAATTTCATTGGCCCTAAATCTTGGAATTTTTTTTATTAATAACCATGTATTAAAAAAATATTTCGCAAATAACCGGGTTTCGGAAAAAATTACGCAAATAACCATGTTTCAGATGGCTCCACAAAGGAGGAGCCATCTCACTTGGCGCATGCACCTAGGGTTTTGCCCTAGGCGCCATCTCACTTGGCGCCTCCCTTGTCTTTTAGCCAAGTGAGATGGGGCATGCTCCTTAAAAATGAGAGGAGGCGCCATCTCACTTGGCGCCTAGGGCAAAACTAGGGTTTTTTGCTGTTTTATAAATAATTCGTCCGTTTCTTTGAAATTTCTCACACTTTCTCGGTATGACTCCTCCCAGTTTCCGTACACCCTTTCAATCGCCTTAGTCTTTGCTAACCACGCCTTACGGTAAGACGGAGTGTAGTTAAAAACCGTGGTGATGTGGGAGATGATTGTTTTCACCTTCAAAGAAGGGTCGTTGCTGACCAGGGGTAGGATTTCTTGACAGATTAGATCATGGTTGAGTTTTTGGTGGTCTTGTGATTGAGTGGAACTTACACAAGTATGGGTAGTCATGGAACCTATGACCCAGCAGTCACCCCTTAGTCTGTATGATGCGGTAAGCTTGAACATACAGTCAGGGTGGACACACTTGATCTTGTACCTTTCCGGGTTTACACGATCCACCTTATAATCAACCGAGTTGAGCACGTGAAATTTTTTGATGGCCCTTATGCATTCCTCTCTGTTACGAAACTTGTCCTTCTCTTTTAAATTTTCATCCGACTGCATATACGGTTGGAAAAACAAGTCCGTAGAAGGTTCATCTCCGCCCATGTTGAAGTTTGTCATGTGCGTAGGTGGTGTGTAGATTTTGTCAGTAGGAATACTTGGGATGCCATCATCGTCAGAATCGTCGTTCACCATTTCATCAAACTCTAACTCGTTATCTTCTTCTTCATCATCAACTGCATCCACCTCATCTTGTTCATTCTCCAAAGGATCAACCTCCTGTGTCACCGGAGGCTCTACCTCCTGTGTCACCGGAGGCTCTTGAAGCAAAACGTACAACTCAATAGAGTCGTTTCCAGAATAGACATGGCTGGAAATCATGTTCTGGAAATCCTCGTCATCTTGAACTTCAACCTTATAAAAAATAACTTGGTTGTTTCCAAAAAAGACTGGACTCTGATAAAATATCTGGGATACCGGGCCTCGTTCAAGTTTGGCCTCCAATCTTTTCTTAAAGTACGAGAAATTTGCTTTCCCGTTTAAGAGAAATCGAACGTTGTCGGTGTTTCTAAACAAAAACCCAACTGTGGGACACATGTATGTCTCACCGTTGAAATGTGCTTTGACAACAAATTATGGTGAAGAGGCCATTGTGTAGAATTGTTTTAAGGTTTGAAGGTTGGAATGTTTTAGGTTTATTGATTGTAGGAAGGTATGAATGCTGGAATGTTTGAAGGTTTGATGACTGATTCGAAGGTTGGAAGATTTTACAGATTATGTGAATGAATGTTATGTTCAACATAAGGCAAAAAATTTCAATTAAGTAAGGGATGCAACCCCCCAAGGCTGCCAATAATATTACATGCAATAATGAAACCCCATAGCCTGCCACCTATCCTGGCCCTATTCTGCATGCAACAAAGAAAGGAATCCCAAAGGCTGTCGCGTAGCCGGAGCCAATGCTGTAAGAAGTGACACCTCTTATTCGCCAAATGGGGTGGCGACACCATTCATTTTTGTACTCTTTCGCCAAGTGAGATGGCGCCTCCCTTACTGTCCAATCGTGATACATGCATGGGCTTATGAAGCCACCTAGCCTGCCACCTATCCTGGCCCTATTCTGCACACATAAATGTTGTGTAAGACTCCACCCATCAACTCCAATGGCCTTGCATGCAACAAAGAAAGGAATCCCAAAGGCTGTCACGTAGCCTGAGCCAATGCTGTAAGAAGTGACACCTCTTATTCGCCAAATGGGGTGGAGACACCATTCATTTTTGTACTCTTTTGCCAAGTGAGATGGCGCCTCCCTTACTGTCCAATCGTGATACATGCATTGGCTTATGAAGCCACCTAGCCTGCCACCTATCCTGGCCTTATTCTGCACACATAAATGTTTTGTGTAAGACTCCACCCATCAACTCCAATGGCCTTGCATGCAACAAAGAAAGGAATCCCAAAGGCTGTCACGTAGCCTGAGCCAATGCTGTAAGAAGTGACACCTCTTATTCGCCAAATGGGGTGGCGACACCATTCATTTTTGTACTCTTTCGCCAAGTGAGATGGCGCCTCCCTTACTGTCCAATCGTGATACATGCATGGGCTTATGAAGCCACCTAGCCTGCCACCTATCCTGGCCCTATTCTTCACACATAAATGTTTTGTGTAAGACTCCACCCATCAACTCCAATGGCCTTGCATGCAACAAAGAAAGGAATCCCAAAGGCTGTCACGTAGCCTGAGCCAATGCTGTAAGAAGTGACACCTCTTATTCGCCAAATGGGGTGGCGACACCATTCATTTTTGTACTCTTTCGCCAAGTGAGATGGCGCCTCCCTTACTGTCCAATCGTGATACATGCATGGGCTGCCACCTAGCCTGCAAGAGTGACACCTTACATTTTTTGTAAATGCATGCATGCATATGTGTAACACCCTAAGCATGCAAATGTGACACTTCGCAGGCATGCAAGCACAAGCAACCACTACATCAAACTTATTTGCCTATAAATACATACCTTATGAAACATCTCTCACACCCACACAACTCGCACTCTCTGCTACGAAATATTTCTTAAGTCTATCATACTCTCTATTTCTTCCTAAGTCTTTCATACTCTCAAGCATTCTGAACAATGGCTCTTCTAACAATGGGCGATACTCACAGAGGCACAAGGGAAAACATTGCTGCATTTGTAAGTCTCTTCTTTAGTTATACATTTTTCATACTTCAAATAACGTGTTGTTCATCTTAATTAATCTTACACTTGTTTAATTGTGATCTCAGGATACAAAAAGATTCAGAATCCGTTCGCATAACTACCTGGCTCCCGACCCATTTATCGTCCCTTATCTGGAATATGCAGGTTTTGGACATGTGATAAAGATCTCCAACTGCACCATGGACTCAAAATTCATTCTTGCAATGTTGGAGAGGTGGAGACCGGAGACCCATACATTTCACCTACCAATAGGTGAATGTACCATCACTCTCGAAGATGTGTCCATGCTACTGGGCCTCCCTATCGACGGTAAGGCGGTGAACGGGTCGGTTCAACAACCCAACTCACAGTGTGAAGAATTGTTGGGTAGGGACATGGTAGAAGGTGGTGGAGCAAGAGGGCAGGGAATACTACTCACTGGCCTGAAACGGCATTATGCAAGTATGGAATTAAATGAAAATTCCTCAGAGAATGACCGAGTAGTAAAAGCCATAACGTATCTTATGATACTTTTTGGTACATTTTTATTTCCCGAAAGTGCGGGAAATAGTGTAAATTTCATGTACTTACATTTACTAACAAATTTTGAAAAAACTAGAAAATATAGTTGGGGTTCTGCAGTATTAGCCCACCTGTACAGTTCCTTGTGCAAAAACGCAGTCAAGGAAAAATGTACATTTTATGGGTGCGCATTTTTACTACAAGCCTGGGGTTGGTGGAGGATGGAGTCCTTAAACCCCATCAACAACAACACTTTTGGTTTCCCGTACGCAACAAAGTAAGTCATTAAGTTATAGCATTTATAAGTATTCTGCTCTTTCCAAAATATATGCTAAAAATAACATGTTTCTCATTTCCTTTAGGTACTGCGTGAGGGGTATGGATTACGGCAAGAATCCAAGATTCAATGTCGCACTCTACCGGAATCTGTTGGATCACTTAGGCCCAGATGACGTACGTCGTAGCTTTTCACTTTTGTTCATTTTAATTATTTATACATTACTTTTGCGCTAACCTGATTTAAATTTTATCGCAGTTCGTCTGGAGACCATATTTGGGTTTGGGCCATTCTCCAAACCCAGAGGATGCAGCAACTTGGACTGCAAAGACTGCACTCATTCGGTTCAACATTGTGGAGATGCACCACAGCGACCGTGTGAAGATGCAGTTCGAAATGCATCAAGAGATACCAAGTGATCCAACAGATTTGTCCCCCTGGCATCTAAAAAGGGTCGACGCCCAGTGGGGTCTTACCAACTGGAAAGACTTTGCTCCGGAATGGTGTAAAATGTGGCAAAGGCGTCACCGCTACATCTTGCAATCCCCGGTTTTCCTTACTCAAGGTAACATGCGACACACTGATCAATATATGTCGTGGTACAGGTCGGTTAGTAACCCAGAAATGCACGTGTCTCATCCGAGGTACTTGGTTGACCCACGCACACAATGGGCACAACCCTCGATTCCCCATCAACAAACCCAAAATCCATCAACCTCAAACCAACCCCCAAGAAGAAACAGACCAACAAACACACAACCACATTCCCCACCACAACACAACTACAATCAAATGCCGTACTACCAACCACAATCACCACCAAACTACCAATACCCGGATATGCCTCAAACCCAACCATAAACCCAACCCCAATACCAGCACACCCACATACCCCAGACACAATTTCAGTCTTCCACATATCCCAATATGGCGCCCTCAACATCCAGCCTTAGCCCTGATATGGGAATGTCAGAAGATTATGACCAAGCCGACCAAACCTACCATCAACCACCATATCACCAAACAACCCAACATCCACAATACCAAACACCCCAAGATCCATTTCCTTTCTACCCCCCATACTCAGACGACCAATGCTACCGACCAACCATGGAACCCCACCCACCGCCAACACGACCAAACTTTGAGGGTATGGGTAACCGACTGTACCAGAGCGGATCTTCGAGATATGGAGATCTTACTGATTTTATGGATTCGGATCGCATTGACTTCGCTGGGCCATCGACCTTGCCGCAGTAGGAAACGCGACGGCACCCAGCAAGAGAAAGGCGAGGACGGGGATGCGGAATCGGGGGTCATTACCGGGTTCCGGGGGATCACTGATGTATCTTTTTTTTTTCCAGTATTTTTTGTATCCATTTTTTGTACTGTTCTTTTAATGTAAAACAGTTGAATGTAATTATTTTTTTTTAAATAAAAAATCCATTTTGTTGATCTCTGTCTAATAGGCAACACACAGGAAAGAAAAAAAAAATTTTACCCTAATTTTGTACATAGGCGCCATCTCACTTGGCTTAGGGCATGCCCTAAGCACTTAGGCGCCAAGTGAGATGGCGCCTCCCTTAAAAAAGGAGGTGCATGCGCCAATTGAGATGGCTCCTCCTTTGTGGAGCCATCTCAAACATGGTTATTTGCGTAATTTTTTCCGAAACCCGGTTATTTACGAAATATTTTTTTAATACATGGTTATTAATAAAAAAAATTCCTAAATCTTGACCTAGTTTTTTCAGAAAGTTCAACTATCAAATACTCCTAGCTCAGTTAACATAAATGAATTATATGCATATGTACAACTCAAGGACAATGAGGACTACATTTTTGCTTCACAAACCTAAGCCTAATGATTCCTAAATAAAGAGATAGAAGTTTGAGAAATACCTATTTCAGTCAAGTTCGAATATGGAAATGCAACAACTTTCAGTGAGGCCTGAGGTTCTTTTGAGCTTGCTTGATGTTCCCTTGACCTTTCCTAATGCTTGGCTTGCTTTGGAATGGTCTGAAACTTCTTGTAGAACTCAACCTTAAAACTCAGAATTTGAAAATGGTGAAGTGTGTAAATGGAGTTACAGTGGCTTGGGAATGGTTGGGATAGTTTAGGTATGTTGTATGGAGTGTGTTGGAACTGGTTGCAAGCAAAACGCACAAGTGGATTTTGTTTTGGAAGTCAATCTGCAGAACCTGCCCTGTTTTGACAAGAACTTGGTGTTTTGATGTTACAAGGTGTTTGAGAGCTTATGGAATTGTTTTCTAGGCTTGGTGTGATATGCTCAGGGTATTTGAAATGTGCAAAAGCTTTGGTTATATCAGATTACAAAGTTATCTCACTTTTGCAAGCTTTCTTTTTTTTAAGTAAAAGGTGGAGTTGACAATGCTAAGGCCTGTACAGGCTTGTACTCTAGTTGTACATAGTTTGTGTACCTTGCCCTAAGTTTTTGGATGTTGTTTGCTGTAAGAACTTTGGTACATGGCTCAAGACAAACAAAATTGCATAAAGTGACCTTTATGTAAATGGCATTGTTAACTTTTTGCCAAAAATAGATTAAACCTTTGTATAATGCTTCATAGATCAGAACAAAGCCTTAATCCAATGTGTTTGCATTTAATTTATGAGTGTGGAAATGTTTAAGGACCTGTAAACCAAGTACAAGCATGGTTTGGACAGAATTGCAAGTTGTATCAATGTGCAAAATGCCTTGGCCAAAAGTGATGATTTGCCATTTTCAATCCTTCGATTCTCCCTAACCATAAATGATTTTGAAGAGTTCTTGGACATTTTGGAAAGCTTGTAACATGATCTACAATCCATATTGGAAATGCATTTTGAGATTCCACTTGGAACTATGTGAAAAATTTCCATGAAGATAGGTCAAAATCCTGCCTAAACTAGGGCAAAATTTCACTAAGTTAAAAGTTTCATGGACCCTTGTTCACAAAATCATAACTTTAGATCCAAGTATCTTTTGGGAAAGATTTGTGAATAAAATTTGTAGATTTTGTGGAGGACTACAACTTTCATGTTGGAAGTTTTGTTTGAATCCAATTTCATCAAGGTGAAAAAGTTGGGCAAAGTTGGGAAAAAATAAGACATTTTCATAACTTAGAAAATTTCTAAGTTATGAAAATTTTCAATCTTAAACCCTAATTTCCAAAATCAGGTTTCTTGGTGAACAAGTTTCATGTTTTGACACATCTTGATGAAAAATGACCCTTGGCACTTGATTTTGACCAAAAAGTCAAAGTTTTACTTTTCAGTGTATAGTTGATTTTTGATCAGTTGACTGGAAAATTCATCTGTCAATCCAATGCATTTAAGATCTTTTGAACCTTGTGATTAGGTCAAGATAATGCCATCGAGTCCTTGAATCCATGCTTGAACCCAATTTTCCATTGGCTAGGTTAAAAATCAGAAATTGCCCTTTTGTAGTCAAAACCCTAAAAATGACCATTTTGCCCTTTTGATGATCTGATCAAATTTCTTGAGGAGTTGCGTTTTCCCCGATACAGTTGAGTTTTAGGTCAACTGTCCAATTGACTGGGCAAAAATTTGATTCAAAGCTTAAAACTTGGTATGAGCAATATTATAAGTCCAACATGAAGTATGAAAGTCACATTGAGCATTGGAAGTCCAAAAATCCTTGTGCAAACTCAAACCCTAATTTTAGGTCAACAGTGCAAGGAGAGGTCTTGAGCAGAGCAAACCCTAATTATGTCTGGAGTCCAAAAAGTCTTGTGAGGGGAAATCTTGATAAAATGAGAGGGAAATTTTTTGGGTACAACAGCTTCCCCTGTTCAATCTTCTTGAACCTAAAAAGTTAGATTGGCGAGTTTTCTGTTCGTGACTCGAAGGTAAGAGATGATTGGACACTAGAGTGCCCGTAAATTTGCACTTGTCAAAAAGTGGTTGAGGGAATGGGCTTAAAGATGCCATTTGGAGATGTGATAGAATCTTGTTGGAGATGGGCTTAAATATGCCATCCAATAATGTTTGTTGAAAATTAGGAGAATGAACATCAGAATGGTATTCGTATCTGGAACGTATCTGAGTTGTATCTGGAGATTGAATATGTATGAGCAATGGAATGGCTTCCTTGTCTGGAGCGTATACGAGCTGTAACTATATCTGATTCTTGAATGAATAACAAAATTACTTCCACGTCTGGAGTGTATCTGTATTGTATCTGAATCTGAAATCTGAATAAGCGACAGAAAGGCGTCCGTGTCTGGAGCATCTCTGGGCTGGGGAAACATTTGAATGAGTGACAGAATGGAAACCGTGTCTGGAGCGTATCTGGACTGTATCTGAAGTTGATATCTGTATGAGTAGCATAATGACTTCCGTGTCTGGAGTGTATCTGAACTGTAACTGGGATCTGAATAAGTGGAAGAATGACTTCCGTGTCTAGAGTTTATTTGAATTTGAAATTGATAGTTGAATCTGAATGAGAAATAGAATGGATTCCGTATCTGGAGCATATCTAATCTGTATCATGATGGTTGAAGTCTGAATGAGTGATAAAATGGCATCTGTGTCTGGAGCGTATCTGTATTGTATCTTGACTTTGAATTCTGAATGAGTAATAGAATGACCTCCGTGTCTAGGGTGTATTCATACTATATCTGAATAAGATATCCGAATGAGTAGCAGAATGACTTCCGTGTCTAGAGTGTATCCGTACTGTATCTGAAATCTTTGAATATTTGTTAAAGATAGCTTTTAATCTTATCCTGAAAAGGGTAAAATGTTAGCTGAAACACAAAGTTATGTTGCATGAAATGTATGATGCAATAAAATGTGTTTTATCAATGTTTATGATATATGAATGTAATGTATGCGCATGTAAGCTGATTAGCTATCTTGCCGAGGAAAATAAATCCTTGATAGCTGGAGATAATGAAATCTTTGACTGCTGCCGGGGAAAATAAACCCTTGACCGCTGTTGGAGATTCAAAATCTTTGATTGCTGAGGATGAGAAATCCTTGGACAACTGTTGGGGATAGAAAATCCTTGGCAACTCGCGGGGATTATCAAAAACTTTGATAACTTCTGTGGGGATGTGAGAATCCTTCATGACTTTCCTAGGGATATAGGGATCCTTCAAGTCTGCTTGAGAAACCTGCTTGAGGAATCCAGAGATCTTTGATGACTATGGCTGGAGATTACACAATAGGAATCCTTACTCGGCTGGGGAATAAGGAAACTCTGATGGTCTCTACTAGGGATCAAACAAAGGAAAACCTTGATCTTCTGAAGAATAAGGAAGACTTTAATAGCTTCTGCGGAGAATTAAGAATGATAAACCTCGATCTCCTGGGGAAAATGAAACCTTGGGGGCTTCACTAGAGAAGTGAGAATGAGAATCTTCGATCTGCAGGGGATTAAAAATTCTGACAAATTCATGCTGGGAGTAATAAAAACTCTGGCAACTTCACTGGGGAAACAGGAATGAGAATCTTCAATCTGCTAGGGGAATTTGAATCCTTGGGGACTTCAAACTGGGGAGTTAAGAATGAGAATCTTCATTCTGTTGGGGAGTAAGAACTCTGTGGGGAATAGCTATACTGCTGGGGAGTAGCTATCCTGTTGGAAAGTAAGTTCAAGACTCTCTGGGGAAAAAGCTTATTTCTGTTTGAAAAAGTTCAGGAGTTTGGGTTGTATGCCAATCTATTGGGGAATTATCTGGAGGTTGGGGATAAAAGTTAACTGTTATCTGGTTGATTCTCAGACTTTAAGACAACTTGTTGGGGAATCTGGGGAAAACTGAATGGTTTCCGCTGTAGATTGATAGTTGGAAATTTGACTCCGTTGGGGAAGAAGGTTTCATCTTCGCTGAGGGTCTGTAGTTCAAAGTTTTTGCTCCACTGAGGATAGGGAGTTTGGAGGTTTAACTCTGATGGGAATTAAAGGTTTGAAATGTAACCCCGCCGAGGATTGGGATTTTGAAATTTAATTCCGCTGGGGATATGTATTTCAAGGTTGTAGCTCCGCTGGGGATATGTATTTCAAGGTTGTAGCTTCGCTGGGGGTCTAGATGATGTACTGCAGGGGATTTCTCTAGGAATAGCCTAAACACATTTTCCTATACTTTCAACCTGTCAGTAATTATTCTTTCACATTTCGTTTATTTGTAAACAATGATTATATTCAAATGCATATGCTCATTTAATAAACCATTGGATATTTTTAAATAAAACACAAGTGTAAAAAGAAGAAAAGGCAAATAGTTTTCTGCACTTTGAAGTATCTTTATATTAACTTTGTGTAAGTATTTTGTACAAAGGAGACACAAATTCTAGTAAGAGAATGTTGTCATAAAAATTGAGAAAAATTTATACAAAGAAAGATGGCTATGTGTAAAAATTACATGGGGTTCCCATTCTGCTATAGCCTTCGTAACTCTGGATATCTTGTCCATTCGTTGCTTCGTCCGAAGATGATTGAGTTGATCAAAAACCCAGAGTTTGTCTGGTGAAGAGATTGTCCTTAAAGTGATCCGACGAGACACAGTCATACGCTTTAATTCCCTAACTTTTTCCTGGACCGCCCTTTCGGGTTTTCGATCCACCGGGAAACCCTTTTTTGCTCAAGTCGCTCTTTCGGGTTTTCAACTTGCCGGGTGTACAGATTTTTTTATTTATCCCTAATTTTTTCCTGAACTGCCCTTTCGGGTTTTCGGTTCACCGGGATGCCCATTTTTTCCCAAGTCTCCCTTTCGGGTTTTCAACTTGCCGGGTCGTTTATGCGTAGTATCTTTTGACTATGTCTGCGTTTGCAGGGTGCGGCAGGTCGTCGTCGTCCATGGTGGTTAAGATCATTGCCCCACCAGAAAAGATGTTTTTGATCACAAATGGTTCTTCGTAGGTAGGAGTCTATTTGCCCCTGGGATCACTTTGCGGCAAGATGATCCGCTTGATTACACGATCTCCGACTTGATATACCTGGCGCCTGACTTTCTTGTTGAATGCCTTGATCATCTATTTTTGATACGCCTGACCATGGAAAACAACAGTAAGTCTATTTTCGTCAATCAAGTTAAGTTGATCAAGCCGGGTCTGAATCCAATCGTCTTCACTCAAACCAGCGTCTTTCGTGATTCTCAGGGAGGGAATCTGAACCTCGATAGGTAAAACAACTTCCATGCTGTATACCAAAGAATATGGTGTTGCCCCAGTTGAAGTGCGTGTCGTGGTACGGTACCCGTGCAGAGCAAACTGTAGCATCTCATGCCAGTCCTTGTAGGTGACTGTCATCTTTTGTATGATCTTCTTGATATTTATGTTCACAGCTTTGACAACACCGTTCATCTTTGGCCGATAGGGAGATGAATTATGATGTTGAATCTGGAACTGCTCGCACAAGGCGGTAATCATAGTATTGTTAAGTTTTGTACCGTTGTCAGTGATGATCCTTTCGGAGATACCATACCAACAAATGAGGTTCTGCTTGATGAAGCGGGCAACCACATTCTTTGTGACGGATGCGAAGGAAGCAGCTTTGACCCACTTGGTGAAGTAGTCAATGGCCACCAGGATGAAGCGGTGTCCATTGGATGTTGTAGGCTTGATCTCTCCAATCATGTCGATACCCCACATCGCGAATGGCCAAGGAGCTGTTAAGACATTGAGAGGAACTGAAGGTATATGTACCTTGTCCGCATAGATTTGGAATTTGTGACAAGTACGGGAATGTTGATGGCAGTCAGCTTCCATGGTAGACCAGTAATAGCCTTCCCGTAGAATCTTCTTAGCCATTGTATGTCCGCTAGAGTGAGTGCCAAATGTACCATTGTGTAGTTCAACCATGACTTGCTCAGCTTCAACTTTGTCCATACAACGGAGCAGAATGCAATCAAGATTGCGCTTGTATAGGATACCATTGCTCAGGAAGAACTTTGCTGAGAATCTCCTTAAGAAATTTTTGTCGTTGACTGAAGCTCCTTCAGGGTACTCTTGTGCTTCGAGATACCTTTTGACATCATGAAACCAAAGTCGGTCCACTACTTCTTCGGTATTAATCTTGTGACAATGTGCAGGTTCGTCCATCCGTTCAATGGTGATTTGGGGAGCCTCATTATCCCAGTTAAGTTTAAACATGGACGACATTGTGGCTAGCGATCTGCTAGCTGATTTTCTTCTCGCGGGAAGTGTTCGAAGGTAATCTACTCGAAATGAGGTAGCAATTTCAGGACATGTTCTTTTTAAGGGATGAGGTTTGGATGTTTAGTATCCCACTCTCCTTTGATTTGACTGATAACCAAAGCTGAGTCCCCAAATACAATCAAAGATTTGATTCCCAAGTCAATAACGGCCTTGAGACCAAAGATACAAGCTTCATATTCGGCCATGTTGTTGGTACAACTGAAGTAGAGTCTAGCAGTGAAAGGTGTATGGAAACCTTCTGGAGAAATAAGTACTGCGCCGATACCATTGCCAAGTGCGTTGGAGGCACCATCAAAGTACAGGGTCCATCGGGATCCTTGTTCAGGTCCGTCATATGGTCTAAAATCTTCAATGTTGTCCAAAGTCATAATGTCCTTGTCGGGGAAGTCAAACCTCATGAATTGGTAATCTTCGACAGCTTGATGGGCCAGATGATCGGCTAGCACACTCCCCTTTATAGCTTTTTGGGTCGTGTATTGTATATCGTACTCCGTGAGGATCATCTGCCATCTAGCGATTCTTCCGGATAGAGCAGGCTTTTCAAAGATGTACTTTATCGGATCCATCTTAGAGATCAGCAAGGTGGTATGAGTCAACATATACTGCCTTAGCCGGCGAGCAGCCCATACCAAAGCGCAGCAAGTTTTCTCGAGCAGTGAGTATCGGGTCTCACAGTCGGTAAACTTTTTGCTAAGGTAATAAATGGCATGCTCTTTTCGTCCAGACTCGTCATGTTGGCCCAGTACGCACCCCATTGAATTCTCCAGGACAGTCAGATATATGATTAGCGGCCCTCCTTCGATGGGTGGCATCAAGATAGGAGGTTCTAGCAAATACTCCTTGATTTTATCGAAAGCAACTTGACAATCATCATTCCATTTAACCACCTGATCCTTCTTCAACAACTTGAAGATTGGTTCACAGGTAGATGTTAGGTGAGAAATGAACCTTGAAATGTAGTTTAGGCGTCCCAAGAAACCTCTGACCTCCTTCTCAGTGCGAGGGGCAGACATTTCTTGTATAGCTTTGACTTTTGCAGGATCAACCTCGATGCCTTTGTTACTGATAATGAAACCCAAGAGTTTACCGGACCTGACTCTGAAAGTGCACTTGTTAGGGTTTAGTCTGAGCTTGTACTCCTTCAACCTGACAAACAGCTTTTGCAGATGGTCGAGGTGTTCTTCTTCAGTTTGTGAATGGGCTATCATGTCATCCACGTAGACCTTTATCTCATGATGTATCATATCATGAAACAAATCCACCATGGTGCGTTGATAGGTTGCCCCGGCATTCTTCAGTCCGAATGGCATCACCTTGTAGCAGAACGTACCCCACTGTGTAACAAAAGTAGTTTTCTCCATGTCTTCAGGGGCCATTTTGATCTGGTTGTAACCTGAAAATCCGTCCATGAAAGAAAATACCTTGTGTTGAGCTGTATTGTCAACCAAGATGTCAATGTGGGGTAGTGGGAAGTCATCTTTAGGGCTAGCCCTATTTAAGTCTCTGTAATCCATGCACATTATGACTTTGCCGTCCTTTTTAGGCACGGGCACAATGTTAGCAACCCATTGTGGATAGGAAGTAACAGCAATAAATCCAGCATTGAACTGCTTCATAACTTCTGCTTTTATCTTTTCAGACATATCGGGCCTCATGCGGCGAACTTTCTGTTTAACTGGTGGACAGTTTTCTCTTGTAGGGAGACGGTGTACCACAATGTCTGTATCAAGTCCCGGCATGTCTTCGTATGACCAGGCGAAGATCTCAACATATTCATTCAACAGCTGAACTAAGCGCTCTTTGACACTTGGCTCTAGGTTGGCACCCCTCTAACTTCTTTTCTGTCTTCCTCTGTACCCAAATTGATTGTCTCTAACAACTCCTCGTGAGGTAGAATAGCCCTTTTCTCCTGTTGTAGCAGTCTAGCCAACTCTCCAGGCACTTCACAGTCTTCATCACCTTCGTACTCGGCATGGTAGACCAGATCTTCAGAGTCACTGAAGGCCATAGCAGAATTGTTACCCATGGAATCCGGAATGGATGGGTACCTGCATTTGTGAGTGTGAGTGTGTGTAAGGGATATCCACCTTTAAACAAATAAAATGTAAAAAGAAAGAAAATGAACACAAAAGTTTATATGTGAAAATGTCCATGATTCATTAAAATGGCATATAAAGATGAAAAATCAAACCCTTACAAATGGACCTATGTGCGTCGAGTAAGTAACAAGGTTAAAAGTGTACGAATTGTTTAGGAATTATTACAAACCAACAGAAATGTT
The DNA here is from genome assembly GCA_948472305.1 of Vicia faba. Lineage (NCBI taxonomy): Eukaryota > Viridiplantae > Streptophyta > Magnoliopsida > Fabales > Fabaceae > Vicia > Vicia faba. The sequence goes on from OX451741.1 coordinate 1,108,948,834, forward strand.
TGAAAGATAAATTACTGATTGATGAAAGTAATGGGAATAAAGTCCTTTGCCTCCCAATTGCATAATCCTCCTTCAACGTTAGGGAAAATCCAGTCTTCTAGATTGCTCTCCTCTTCACTATCCTCCAAAGCATTGACTCCATAATGGGTGATCTTCACTGGTGGTCCTCCAGCCCGGGAGCGACACACATCCTTTTGAGTAGAAGCAGTGAAACCCAAGCCGAATTTATCAGATTTGAAAGGGAAATCGGGAAGCTGTCCCCAGATTATGCTTCCTCCTTCTTCAATCACAACCTTTGCATCTTTGAGTGACGACATCCGAGGCGGAGGTCGGGTAATCATAGGTACAGAAGGCACTGTCTTGGTTGCCGCAATCTCCTGAGCTACCTCCTCAAAATGCTGAAAGGGGGTTTCGATGAATTCACCATCCAATTCCATATAGCAGAAAGAATTAAGATGGCTTATCTTGTATTCCTCCTCACCGTGAACTATCACAATTTTCCCCTGAACAGGGTACTTGATCTTCTAATGCAGAGTAGAAGTAACGGCTCCAGCATGATGAATCCAGGGTCTTCCCAACAAGCAAGAATATGAGGGACGGATGTCCATGACATAGAATGTGGAATTGAAGGTGTCAGTTCCCACCTTAATCGGGATGTCCACCTCCCCGTGGACCATCTGTTTAGAACCATCAAAGGCTCTGACATTGATGTTGCTGGGCTTCAAAGTTAGACCTTCACAATCTAGCCTATCCAATGCTTTCTTTGGTAAGACGTTCAACGACAAACCAGTGTCTACCAGAATGTGTTCCAGAGTAGTCCCTCTGCATTCTACCGAGACATGCAAAGTGTCATTATGTTTCCTCCCTTTGATTGTTAAATCGGCGTCGGAGAACCCTAGACCATTGTCGGCTGTTAGGCTAGCTACGCATTCCTGGAACTGGTCCGCGGAGGTTTCCTGGGGCACATGGGCCGTTTTCAAGAATCTGATCAAAGCTTTGGCATAACCTTCTGAAGAAAGCAGCAGTGCCAACATAGAGATTTTTGAGGGGGTTTGCCCCAGTTTCTCTACAACATTATAATCGTTTTTCTTGATTATTTTCAAAATCTCTTCCATTTCTTTTTGAGAGGTTTTAGGGATGATCAACGGCTGAGCCCTTGTCCTGACGGGCTCTTCTTGGATCCCTTTCCCTCTATCATCAGCAATAGTAGAGGGGACAACTACAGGAGTTACAACTTCTTCAATAACTGGAGTTCTCGCAGATATGTTTACCGGTGCAGGGGTAACCTTAGGAGCAGCTGAGGGTCCGAAGATTTCCTTTGGAGGGGCAATCTCCGGAGAGAAAATTCTTCCACTGCAGGTGATTTTACTCGTTCCGACAATGTTTCCAATGTCGGAAGTCTCTTCATCAAAACTCTCTTCAGTTAATTCAATTTGCTTAATATTGTGGTAGAAGATCTCTCCCCCATAGTTCCACGGTATTGATTTGTTGGACTTGTACGGGATAGGCCCCGACATGGTTATCTTCAAAGGTACATACTTCGGATCAGATGTAATCTTAACAGGTCTTTTGGAGACCTTGGAAAGATTGGCGGATATGGTAATTATCGAAACATCATTGACAGGAGTCGGTGTAACAGGAGTCTTTTCAAAAAGTATCTCTTGGTTATCCATTAGGCGTTGGATGCCTAACTTCAACAACAGACAGTCGGTTGGTAAGGATGAACAAAGGCAACAATCTTCTTCACAACCTGAGAAAATCCCAGCCTTCAGCAAATTCAACTTGATTATCGGTAACAGAGTCATCAAATCATCAACAGTAGCAACAAAAAGATCCTCTTCAACAACATGGATATTGTGGCCATGCTTTGGCATTGGAGCAGAGACCACATTAGGCTTTTCAGGGGCGTCGAATTCAACTTCTTTAGCATCTATCAAATCCTGAATCTTATTTTTGAGGGCCCAACAATTGTTGGTGTCATGCCCCAGGTTGTCTGAATGATAAGCACACTTGGCATTTGCATGGTAGTAAGGAGAAGATGTATTCAGATTCTTCGGCGCTTCTTTCAAACTTGCAAGGTTTAACTTCAACAGATGAGGGAGAACCTGAGCAGGTGTCATGTTTATCCGGGTGAATTGTCGTGCAGGCCTTTCCACCCTTGCTTGGTTGGTTCTGGGTTGATTGTTTCTAGGTTGATCAGCTGCAGACTTCTGAATCATTACAGCCCCCACCGCTGACCGGCGCTCAACTCTTTCTTGACTTCTTAGGGAGTAGAAATCAGAGACTTCTTTCTTTGCTGGAAAAGTCTTTTTGATGGCAGCGGAAGTAAATGCATCCTTTTGAAATTTTCCGCTCTTTATGCCGGCTTCAACTCTCTCACCAGTCAGAATTAACTCGGTGAACCCCACAGACGAACTTCCAATCAGGTGATTGAAAAAGGGGCCTAACAGTGTACCCAAGAACATATCTATCAGCTCCCACTCAGATAGAGGTGGTTGTACTCGTCCTATTGAATTTAATTGTACAAATAAATAAATAAGACAATTATTCAAATATGCAAATAAAAATAAGTACGTAAAATGTTTTTGTTTTTATTTTATGTGTGTAAAATAAATTATCTTTGTCTAAAAAATAAGAAAATAAAAGATTATTTTTGGAAAGGGTAATAAACTCTAATTTTTGTTTTAAAAGGAAATAAATATATTAATTATTTATTCATTTTTTATGTACAAGAAAATAAATAAAAATATATACAAAAGTGCTAAAAAATAATATTTGTGAGAAAATAGTATTTTAAGTGTATAATATAATAAAATAAAAATATGTAAGTATTTTAATTTTATCTACAAATTTATTTAAGAAAATAAAAGTATATATTATTTAATAAACTATTCTTATGCCAAAAAAAATAATAAAAATAATAAAATAAAAATGTGAAAATTTAAGAAAATATTTTTAGTGATTTTTAATATTTGGAGAAAATAAATAAAAGTCAGAAAATAAAAAAAGAAATGAAAAATATGGAAAAATAATGAAATGGGCCAAGGGGGTGTGAAAAGCAAGCTAAGGGGTGCAAATAGTCAGAATAATCCAAGCCCAGCCCAAGTTGTCTTCATCCTTGTCCTTGATACAGAAGCAAACACGCGCCATGTTCAAACCTGGAACTCCTGCATACGTGCTCAAAAACAAAAACATGCAACATGAAAGTTATAGCTCTTGATCACACGATTCTAACCATGTAAAAAACTTAATCTAACTCTCAAAGACTAGAGAGAATTTCATTGGCCCTAAATCTTGACCTAGTTCTTTCAGAAATTTCAACTATCAAATACTCCTAGCTCAGTTAACATAAATGAATTCTATGCATATGTACAGCTCAAGGACAATGAGGACTACATTTTTGCTTCATAAACCTAAGCCTAATGATTCCTAAATAAGGAGATAGAAGTTTGAGAAATACCTATTTCAGTCAAGTTCGAATATGGCAATGCAGTAACTTTCAGTGAGGTTTGAGGTTCTTTTGAGCTTGCTTGTTGTTCCCTTGACCTTTCCCAATGCTTGGCTTGCTTTGGAATGGTCTGAAACTTCTTGTAGAACTCAACCTGCAAACTCAGAATATGAAAATGGTGAAGTGTGTAAATGGAGTTACAGTGGCTTGGGAATGGTTGGGATAGTTTAGGTATGTTGTATGGAGTGTGTTGGAACTGGTTGCAAGCAAAACGCACAAGTGGATTTTGTTTTGGAAGTCAATCTGCAGAACCTGCCCTGTTTTGACAAGAACTTGGTGTTTTGATGTTAGAGGGTGTTTGAGAGCTTATGGAATTGTGTTCTAGGCTTGGTGTGATATGCTCAGGGTATTTGAAATATGCACAAGCTTTGGTTATATCAGAATACAAAGTTATCTCACTTTTGCAAGCTTTCTTGTTTTTGAAGTAATAGGTGGAGTTGACAATGCTAAGGCCTGTACAGGCTTGTACTCTAGCTGCACATAGTTGGTGTACCTTGCCCTAAGTTTGTGGATGTTGTTTGCTGTAAGAACTTTGGTCCATGGCTCAAGACAAACAAAATTGCATAAAGTGACCTTTATGTAAATGACATTGTTAACTTTTTGCCAAAAATGGATTAAACCTTTGTATAATGCTTCATAGATCAGAATAAATCCTTAATCCAATGTGTTTGCATTTAATTTATGAGTTTGGAAAGGTTTAAGGACCTGTAAACCAAGTACAAGCATGGTTTGGATGGAATTGCAAGTTGTATCAATGTGCAAAATGCCTTAGGCAAAAGTGATGATTTGCCATTTTCAATCCTTCAATTCTCCCTAACCATAAATGATTTTGAAGAGTTCTTTGAAATTTTGGAAAGCTTGTAACATGCTCTACAATCCATATTTGAAATGAATTTTGAGATTCCACTTGGAACTATGTGAAAAATTTCCATGAAGATAGGTCAAAATTCTGCCTAAACTAGGGCAAAATTTCACTAAGTTAAAAGTTTCATGGACAATTGTTCACAAAATCATAACTTGAGATCCAAGAATCTTTTGGAAAAACTTTGTAAATAAAAGTTGTATATTTTGTGGAGTACTACAACTTTAATGTTGGATGTTTTGTTTGAATCCAATTGCATCAAGGTGAAAAAGTTGGGCAAAGTTGGGAAAAAATAAGAAATTTTCATAACTTAAAAAATTTCTAAGTTATGAAAATTTTCAATCTTAAACCCTAATTTCCAAAATTAGGTTTCTTGGTGAACAATTTTCATGTTTTGACACATCTTTATGAAAAATGACCCTTGGCACTTGATTTTGACCAAAAAGTCAAAGTTTGACTTTTCAGTGTAGAGTTGATTTTTGATCAGTTGACTGGAAAATTCATCTCTCAATCCAATGCATTTGAGATCTTTTGAACCTTGTGATTTGGTCAAGATGATGCCATTGAGTCCTTAAATCCATGATTGAACCCAATTTGCCATTGGCTAGGTTAAAAATCAGAAATTTCCCTTATGCAGTCAAAACCCTAAAAATGACCATTTTGCCCTTTTGATTATCTGATCAAATTTCTTGAGGAGTTGCGGTCCAAACTTGATCAAATGGTTCATATGAGTCTATAATGTTGATGTGGATAAAAAATTATTAGGTTTGACTGTAATTGGCCACAATTGACTTTTCCCCAATACAGTTGATTTTTAGGTCAACTGTCTAATTGACTGTGCAAAAATTTGATTCAAAGCTTGAAACTTGGTATGAGCAATATTATAAGTCCAACATGAAGTATGAAAGTTACATTGAGCATTGGAATTCCAAAAATCCTTGTGCAAACTCAAACCCTAATTTCTGGTCAACAGTGCAAGGAGAGGTCTTGAGAAGAGCAAACCCTAATTCTGTCTGGAGTCCAAAAAGTCTTGTGAGGGGAAATCTTGATAAAATGAGAGGGCAAATTTTGGGGTACAACATCATGTGATGACACTGATTCCAAATTTTGAAGAAATCACCTTTGAGCATTTTCCACGAGAGGAAAATCAACTAGCGGACGCGCTACCTACTTTGTCTTTCATGTTTAAGGTCAGGTGGGATAATGAAGCTCCTCAGATCACTATTGAGAAGATGGATGAACCAGCATACTGTCATGAGATTAATAGTGAAGAGGTAGAGGGAAAACCTTGGTTCCACGATGTCATAAGATATCTCGAAGCCCAAGAGTATCTTGAGGGAGCTTCAGTCAATGATAAGAAGTTCCTAAGGAGGTTCTCTGCCAAGTTCTTCCTCAGTAACAAAATCCTCTACAAGTGAAATAATGATTCTACCTTGCTTAGGTGTGTAGACAAGAGTGAGGTAGAAAAAATTATGGTTGATTTGCACGAAGGTACCTCTAACACCCATTCTAGTGGGCACACGATGGCTAAAAAGATCCTACGGGCATGATATTATTGGTCCACTATGGAAGCAGACCGTTATCAGCATTCACGAACTTGTCACAAATGTCAGATCTATGCTGATAAATTACATGTGCCTCTGGTCCCCTTGAACGTCCTGACTGCTCCCTGGTCATTCATAATATGGGGCATCGATATGATTAGAGATATTAAACCTACAACTTCTAATGGGCATTGCTTCATCCTTGTAGCCATTGATTACTTCACAAAATGGGCCGAGTCGGCTTCATTCGCTTCTGTTACCAAGAAAGTTGTGGCCTAATTCATCATACATAATATTATCTATCAGTATGGTATTCTAGAGAGAATCATTACGGATAATGGTACCAATCTCAATAATACTATGATCACCGAGCTCTGCGCATAATTCAAAATCCAGAATCATAACTCTTCTCCTTACCGGTTGAAGATGAATGGCGATGTAGAAGCTGCTAATAAAAATATCAAAAAGATCATATTGAAGATGTCGGTGACATATAAAGACTGACACAAGATGTTACCATTTCCTCTTCATGGTTACCGTACCATAATGTGCACATCAACAGGGGCAACTCCTTTATCTTTGGTATACGAGATGGAAGTTGTCCTACCCATTGAAGTCCATATCCCCTCCTTGAGAATCATGAAGAATGCAGGTTTAAATGAAGACGATTAGATTCAGACCCGACTTGACCAATTAAACTTGATTGACGAGAAGAGGCTTGCAGCTGTCTGCCATGGTCAGATGTACCAAAAACGTAAGATCAAAGCTTTTAGCAAGAAGGTCAAATGTCAGGTATATCAGGCTGGTGATCTGGTTATCAAGCACATTATCCAGTCGCAAGGTAATCCCACGGGTAAATGGACTCCCACATACGAAGGGCCATTTGTGATCAAGACCATATTTTCTGGTGGAGACATGATCTTAACCACTATAGATGGTGTTGTACCCCAAAATTTTCCCTCACTTATCAAGAATTTTCTCACAAGATCTCCTTTGGATCAAGACTGCATTAGGGTTGATCAGCTCAAGACACCTCCTCATGCACTAATGACCAAAATTAAGGTTTGAATTTGCACAAGTATTTTTGAACTTCCAATGCTTCATATGACCTTCATGGATCATTATGGACCCCCAAGATTAGTCATGACAAGTTTCAAGCCTTGGATCACACTTTTGATCAATCAATTGAATTGTTGACCTAAAAATCAACTACATTGGGGGAAAAGTCAACCATAGCCAATTTACAGTCAAACTTCATAATTTTTGATCCACATCAACATTTTAAGCCCACATGTGTCATTTGATCAAGTTTGGACCACAACTCCTCAAGAAATTTGATCAAATCATCAAAAGGGCAAAATGGTCAAAATTAGGGTTTTGACTGGGAAAGGGCAATTTCTGGTTTTTGACCTAGAAAATGGTCAATTGAGTTAAGGCATGATCTCAAGATTCCAATTTCATCACATGGTCCATTGGATTGACAGATGAATTTTCCAGTCAACTGATCAAAAGTCAAATGTATACTGAAAAGTCAAACTTTAACTTTTTGGTCAAAATCAAATGCCAAAGATCATAATTCATCAAAACATGTCAAAACATGAAACTTGTTCACCAAGAAATCAAGAATTCAAGATTTTGTTTTGAAAAGATGAAATTTCTTAACTTAGAAATTTTTCTAAGTATAGAAAATTTCTTATTTTTTCATAACTTTTAGCCAAATTTTCACCATGATGCAAAGTGATTCAAGAGAAACTTCCAACATGAAAGTTGTATATATCCATGAAATCTACAACTTTGCTTCACACAATTTCTCCTAAAAATTCTTGGATCTCAAGTTATAATTTTGTGAATACATGCTCATGAACTAAAAATAACTTAGTGAAATTTTGCCCTAGTTAGGCAGATTTTTGACCTAACTTCATGGCAATTTTTCACATAGTTCCAAGAGGAATATTCAAAAGAAATTCAAAGATGAGTTGTAGAGAACATTGCAAGCTTTCCAAAATGTCAAATAACTCCTTGAGATCATTCTTGAGCAAGGAGAATCGAAGAGATGAAATTAGGGTTTTGTCACTTGGATTACAAGCCATTTTGTGAAGAACATTGGATCCAATCCTCAAGCATGCTGTACAAATCCCACTTTTAAGGCTTCTAACTTGACTTTCACTCCATAATTAAATGTTTTCACAGCTGTTGGAAGCTTTAACCCAAGCATTCAATGCATTGTACAAACTTAATTCCATTTCTGGGAGAAAGGCAACATTGTCATTTTTGAAAAGCAGGCTTTATGCAAAGTCAGCTTGCATTGAGCCTTGAATTGGTTCTTTCTGCACAAACACAATCCAATAATCAGAACAATTATGCTTAAAGGTCTCAACCCCCTACAAGTTCTGTACTTCACCTTGAAACCATACTTGCTAGCTTTGCTTCAAAAACAAGTAACCAAGCAAAACATGTGAGTTTTTGAAATCTGAGTTGATACAAGTCTTGAAACCTCTTGCTTATAAGTAGATACACTATTGGAAAGTTGACACATAAATGATATTACCCTGAAACTGCCTCAAACATTCCAAAACCAAAAACCTGTTCAAGAGCACCATTAACATACAGTTTTGAACCAAAACTCATGATCTTCATTTCTACTCGTGCGTTTTGAAAACTAATCACTCAAACACCTTCTAAACATCATATCAAATCAATCCATACCCTTGTTTCCTCACTTTAACTCCTCCATCACTCTCCACCATTTTTAAAAACCAAGCTTGCATGTTGACTTGAGTAGAGAGATTCAGGGACATTCAAGACAAAGTAAGAGTTCGGATACATTCAAGGAGGTCCAGGCAAGCGAAACAGGTCCTCAAGCCATCTTAAAAGTCACTCAAACTCCATTCATGACTCCAGCTGCAAGAGGTAAAAACTGAAACTTCTATCTCATCATACAAGCATCATTTTATCCTGATTTGTGAAAACAAAATGTAGATATCCTTGCTCTAAAGCTAACCATGTTCATAGCTTCCATTTATATTTGACTGTGTATAGAGAATTTTGGATTTGAAATTTCTGAGAAAATTAGATTTCAATTTAGGGCTAGCAAAATTAGCTTTTATCTTTGGAATTTAGTTTACATAAGTTATATGTTTGAATTCATGGGAAGAAATACCATAACTTTCATGTTTAGAGTTTCCATTTTTGTGGAGAAATGAGGAAGATACAGGTGGTCCAACCATGGCTCAAGGTTGAAGATGAAGTTGCCTTCAGGAAGCAATTTGCCTTATATATTTATGCTTTGATTATATAACCGGATGAAACAGCCACCCCAGTGGCAAGCGCGCGCGTACAAAGGCATATGTTACCTAAAGGGCGAGGATTCGAACCAATGTGAACCCCCCTTTTGCATTTTTTTTCCAATTTTCTGATTTCCTAACATATTTTTGGCAGGCGCTGGGCCCTTTGGGCCTGACATTGTTTTTTTACTAGCTCATACCCCCTGTTTGCTTATGACACCTCCCTGGCCCATTTTTTTTATTTTATTCATTTATTTATTTCTCTTTCTTTTAAAAATATTTTCTAAAATACAAAAAAATCATAAAAAGTATAAAAAAACATAGATGTATATTTTAACATAATTTAATTATTTTTCCACATAAAAATTATTTTATTTATCACGCTTTATTTACTTCTATTAATTTCTTTGTAAATATTAAAATAAAAATAGGTTATTATTTATTTAAATACACTTATTTTTTAATATAGAAAAAGACCAAAATATTTCATGACACCACATATTATTTTCAAATATAAAAATACAAAAAATATTTTTTCTTTAAACTTATTTCCTTTTGATCAACTAAAATAGATTTAGGGTTTCATCCAAAAAAATATTTTCTTAATTAAAATCTTTTCTTAAATAATTTCTTTATTTAAACTTAAGTTTTATTTAATTTAATTACTCTTTTTAGGTCAAAACTTCCTTCACATTAAGAAACCAAACAAAAATCCTTTTCTTTGCATTTACATTTCTTGCATATTTAAATCATCTTGCATATTGTTTGTTTCAATTATTTGTACAATAATTCAATTTGGTTGTAATAGATAAATTAGGTTTATATTATTGCAATCCCAATTCATAAATTGTATACCCCTCCCATAAATGTTGTAATAGCGTAGTAACTTTAAATTACGCAAATTTTCGCTTTTACATAAAGTGCTAGTAATTAAGGTTTGTATGGAAAGAATAAAACCAATCAAATAGATCACCCTAATCCAAGACAAAAACAAGCATGAAAATAATACCTTTGCACACAAGCACCCCTAGGGTTATCCCGCTTGGTTGCCTTACAAGCAAATATAAGATCATGGTCCCTCGATGACGCTATTCAAAGTTGCCTTAAAAAATGATCTTAGTCCCTCAAAAAGAATGCTAAGATACTTTTCAACATTGCTAATCATGGCTATACGATGACCCATGCCCGTCCCGTTAACATCCAAAGATAGGGTTGCTTACCAAATCAATGGTAAGACAACAATGTCAAAGGAAAAGAAAATGAACAAGAAAGAAATTTGAGTAGGTAGATTTCTCCCAATTACTTGCTCCATTTCAAAACAAACATCCTTGCTATTTTCAAAACAATCACATACACTTTCAAAACATCTTAAAAAATTTAAAACATTTTCAAAAGATCAACATCTTTGTATACATTCTTACGAACAAGAATCATTACAAAGATTTCCTAAAGAATGACCTCTTTACAAAATACTTTCAAAAACCACACAAAGCACAATTTTAAACAAAAGCAAGTGATCTAGCAAGTAACTAAGAGTCCATGGATAACCATGGATGAAAAGGGTGCTAATACCTTCCCTTTTCATAATCTACCCCTGAACTCAAGAAACAATCTCAAAGGTCTTTCATGTGCTTTTTCCCGTTTCCTTTTAGATAAAAGAAAAGTCGGTGGCGTCTCTTGCTAAACCACAACATTTGCGATCAAACGCAAAACCTTCAAGTCAGTTCTCCCACCGCATCACAGAAATAGCGACTCTGCTGGGGAAAATTCTAAGAGTGGGGTTACCTTAGGGATAAATCACATTTATTTGCTTTCATTGTTTGACTTTTATGCTTTACATTATGGTTCTTTTTTTGGGTTTGAATCCTCTACCCGGATTTGGGATACATTATAGGTAAGTAGCAATACGTTGTGGAAACTGTGCGGGGTATACCGACATGGTCTAAGCAATAGCTACGTTAGTGCGACATATTTTTGGGTACCGGTAGCCTTTGAGTTAATCAAAGAGAATATGGGGCCACTAAGTGATGTCATGAAGCACTAATAAACTTCTAGAACCTTTACTTGACCAACTTGGCCATTTAGGATGTAGTGAGATGACCGGCTTTGGTGCAGTCCAAAGTTGGTAGATACTCGATACTACACTCATTGAGGTTTGGTTTCTTGGGATATTTTGGTCGCCATTAAAGAGGCTTGAGCTGAGAAAATGACTAAGGAAACAATCAAGTGATATTGAGCTCCTTAGAACCCGGTTACTATTACTAGGATAGGTTTGAGCCAACTAAACTTCAAGAGGGTACTTACCTATAAAACTCCATGCAAGCCTAAACCTAAGGACTTGTTTGCTTTGTTTGTATATGCATACTTGTACATAACATCATGAACATAATATACATCCACTAACCATTTCAAGGATTTTGGGATTCATCTTTGTTCTTGTTTTGTAGGATATGGATTCACTTCGCAGGAAAACTATTCAAGTCAACCATTTGAGAGTCCCTCCATAACTTAAGGAGCTAGTTTCAAGGATTCCTGAAAACTCTCCATTCACCGAGAGACATGGTCGCCTACTCAACTTGGTCACCTCTAACACAGATGAGGACATGATGAAGGTGCTCTTTCAGTTCTTTGATCCTTTACACCATTGCTTCGCATTTCCCAACTATCAACTTGTGCCTACTTTGGAAGAATTCTCCCAACTCTTGAGGATTCCCATTCTCAATCAACTACCTTTCAACGGTATGGAAAGGGACCTAAAGCCAGAAGAGATTGCTCAAGATCTACACTTGCACTCGTCTGATGACACAACTCATTGGGAAACAAGGAGTGGTGTCAAAGGTTTCTTAGCAAAGTTCATGTTTGAGAAATCCCAAAGCTGTTGGAATTCCTTGGACTTACAAGCCTTTGAGGAAATTGTGGCTCTCCTCATATATGGGATGGTTTTGTTTCCAAATCCTGATCAACTCACAGATGTCAACACCATCAAAATCTTCATATCTCGCAACCCGGTGCCTACATTTCTAGGGGATGTCCTACACTCTTTTCACACTCGCACAATGAGGAAAAGAGGTGTTCTTATGTGTTGCACTCCTCTCTTGGCAAGATGGTTTATTTCTCATCTTCCCCAATCTGTATTAAAAAATGAGCAAGGTTTGAGGTGGTCACAAAGGTTGATGATGCTCAAACATTCAGACATTCATTGGTGCTCCCGATCCAAAGAGAATGTTATCATTGTCGACCATTGTGGAGAATTTCCTAATGTCCCTTTACTTGGCACTAGGTGAGGTATCACCTACAACCCTTGTCTGTCCTTAAGACAGTTTGGTTACGCCCGAAGGGATGGCCCGCACAAGATGCTGATTTAAGGTTTGGTATTTGACTACGATAACAACGATCAAGGTCTTCGCCAGAGATTTATCCGAGCTTGGAGGATGCTAAAAAAGGTGGATAGCAATACTTTGGGCATACGAATTCCATTCCTCTTGATCCTTACCTCGAATGTGTACAAACTCGTGCTCAGAGTCTTATGATGCCTTACCCCTCCATTCTCCCAGTAATCATTGAGACTGTCATGGAGGGAGATGTTCCATACACTATCCTACATCCTGACATGCCCACATCTCTTGAAGACCTACAAAGGGATTGGATACAACTCAAGGGAGAGCGAGATACTTTTGAAGCCCAATTCTATGCAAGCGAGAAGAAAGTTTTGGAACTCACTAGGCTACTTCATGAGGAGCATACTCTCAATGCCTACATTGCGCCGAAGAGGATGCGTACTACTTTTCTATCTTAGAGTTTTTGTATTATTTTTCCCAAGGGGCATTGATGTAATCAAACTTTATCTTATTAATATAACGTGTGTTTCCTATTTGTCTAAAACAAATTTGAGTCTTTGAAATCCTTGAAAACATTGCATATGCATACACCATTCATCATAACATAAGCAGGTCTTTTGCAACAAGTCTCCTCATCTCTCTACTGTTTATTTTAATAAGATGGATCTTGAGCAAACAGTGAAGGATCTCCAAGCTTAGAATACACAGTTTCAACAGTTGCTCTTGACCCTAGCCAAGGGACAAGAAGAATTGAAGACTTTGCTGGCTGAAGAGAGAAAAAAGAAAACAAAGAAGGTAACTGGAGTCTTAAACATGGGAAGAAGATTTCATGGGCAGACAAGAAGGACTTTAGACTTTGCAGCAACATCCAGTGAAAGAGACAACCAAGATGGTAAAGGCAAGGAGACAGTTGTCCCGACAGAATCAGAGGAGGAAGAGGAAGAAGATGACTACTCTGAAGAGCAATACCCTCCAGCTGATGACAAGTATAAACATCTCGAAGAGCGTTTGAGTGCAATGGAAATCCAAAAGGTGCCAGGCTTAGACTTTGAGGAATTGGGTTTGGTGTCAGGAATTGTGATTCCTCCAAAATTCAAAGCACCCGTATTCGCTAAATATGATGGAGTTTCATGCCCTAAAATGCATCTCCGGTCATATGTGAGAAAAATTCAACCCCATACCACTGATAAAGACTTATGGGTGCACTTCTTCCAAGACAGTTTGTTTGGAACTCAACTTGACTAGTTTTACCAACTAGGAAGAGCCAACGTTCACAATTAGGAAGATCTTGCTGTAGCTTTCTACAAACAATATCAGTATAATGCTGATCTAGCGCCTACCCGTACTCAACTCCAGAGTATGGCCATGGCTTCCAATGAGGGTTTCAAGGACTATGCGCAAAAATGGAGAGATTTGGATGGAAGAGTTCAACCCCCTATATCTGAGAGAGGGTTGGTAGACATGTTCTTAGGCACCTTGTCTGGTCCTTTCTTCAACCATTTAATTGGAAGTTCATCTGCAGGCTTTACTGAACTAATATTGACTAGAGAGAGGATAGAAGCCGATATGAAGAATAGAAAGATTCAGAAAGACACGTCTTCTTCTACAACTGTAAGAAAGCCTTTCATCGGAAAGAAAGATGTGGTTGTTGTATATCCGCAAAGAAACCAAGATATGGTCGAGCGCCGACCAATGGTGGGGGCTGTTATGATCCCTAAGCCTGCATCTGATCAGCAAAGAAATAATCAACCAAGGGTAGAAATTCCAGTCAGGAAATTCACCAGAATCAACATAACCCTGTCTCGAGTATTACCTCATCTACTAAGATCCAACTTGGTGACCTTGAAAGAAGCTCTGAAAAACCCCAATACAACATCTCCTCATTATCATCCCAATGCCCGTTGCGCATATTAACCTGAAAGTCCTGGTCACGATACTAATAACTGTTGGGCTCTAAAGAACAAAATACAAGACCTCATTGAAGTGAAAGAAATTGAGTTCGATGCGCTTGAAAAGCTGAATGTCATTTCTGCCCCTATGCCCAGACATGGCCACAATACCAATGCCATTGAAGAAGGATTGTTTGTTATTTCAGTTGATGAACTCATGACCCCACTTCTGACTATTAAAACAAATTTTTCGAATGCCAGTGTATTAACGGGCTATGGTGAAGTTTTCCATCTCTGTTTGTCCTCCCCAACCGGCTATTTGTAACGCCCGTAATTTAATTAATTATTAATTAAATTATTTTTGGAATATTTGTGAAGATATGTTATTATTAAATTGGATTTATTTTATTAAGTGGAGAAATAATAATATTAGAGGTATAATATTTTTATATGTTGAAATAATATTAGAAGTGTAATATTATTTAAGGTGGTCCTATTTTGAGAGCGTAGATGTAATAAGGGGGTGTAGGTTTTGAGCCCCCTAATAAATATGGAATAATAGAATATTAGGTTATTTTATTATTTGTGAGAAGGAATAAAAGAAAGAACAGTAGAAGAAAATAAGGATTTGAGGAGAACGTGAAGCTGCAGGAAAAAGTGGAAAACGGCAAGAACAAAGATTCAACCCGGAAATTGTAGAGCGACCTTCAATCCAAGGTAAGGGTAGGGTTCTGACTTTATAACTGGGTTCATGATGTTTGATATGTGGGTTAGAGGATGGTTGTTTTGTTCTTGAATTGGATATGTGTGATGATGTATGATGAAGATTTGATGAATTCTTGATGAATAAAGATGTTATTATGTTGTTTGATCGATGTAGTAAAAAAGTATAATGTTAGGAGATGAATTATCATGATCATAATAAGGTTTTTAGGTCTGTAGTATGATTCCCGTAGTAAAATATAGAGAAAACTCGCAGAATTTATGCAGAAGGTATCAGTATATATCGACCTCAAGCTGGATGAGTCGATACATGGGCGAGGTTAGACTCAGGATGAGTCGATGCATGCAGGGCTTGTGTTGATGCATGGTAGTTGCAAGACTCAGGATGAGTCGACCGGTGAGAAGCATGTGTCGATACATGCTGTGATTTAAAGCCAGGATGAGTCGATCCATAAGGAGGATGTGTCGACTCATAGTGTACAGATGAAGCAGGATGAGTCGATCCATAGGGTTTTGCGTCGACCCATGTTGTAAAGGAGAAGCAGGATGAGTCGATCCATAGGGTTTTGTGTCGACCCATAAGGTCTGATTTTTGACAGAATTGGCTTTTAATTGCTGTAACTTGGGTTTTAGGATACTGTTTGATATGTCGTTCGAAGCGTTGATTAGCTAACGCGATGAACTTTACTCTAGATGATTAAAACGATGGATAAGAAGTGTAATCCTAGTAACTAATTTAGGATTTAGGATTAATTCCTGTGATTGATCGTTGTGCTGATGTTTTGGACAGAATGATGAACATGAGATGTGTAGAGGTGTCTGTCAGAATTTTGACAGTTGGATTAGCGATAGTAAAAATGTAAAATCGCAGAATAATAGTATGGATTACTGTATTATTGATATACAGCTGAGTTATTAATGAGATGTGGTTATTAAAGTTGTGTTTGACAATATGATGAACAAATGACGTTTGATAAATAAATGATGTTCAATAAATTATTTTGAGATGTTTATGAGATGCTGTGATTGAGATGTTTTAAGGTGATTGAGATGTTGTTATTTTGAGATGTTTATGAGATGTTGTGATTGAGATGTTTTAAGATGATTGAGATGTTGTTATTTTGAGATGTTTACGAGATGCTGTGATTGAGATGTTTTGAGATGTATTTTGAGATGTTGTTAACTGAGTGTAGTTATTACATTCCTGTTGAGTCGCATACATTGCATTTTTGAGATGGAGCTTATGCTCGTTGAGATGGCCTGGATTGGCAAATTTTGAGATGAAGGCTATGCCTTGTTGATGCCTCTATTAATTGGCAGATTTTTGAGATGGGAGTTCTGCTCCAATGGTACCACATGCATTTGCATAGTTTTGGAGTCGCATTATATGATTGAATAATGAAGTGTATTTGATGTTGATGAATGGGTATATATGTTGTAATTATTGTTGATTATGAGATGAGAAGTGGTTATATTAGTGATCTAATTTAATATATTAATTATCATGTGCTTTATTATATTGTTAGATATCTCACCCCTTCTGTTTGAATGTTGCCCTTATGTTGGTAATGTGCAGGTAATCGCGAGTGAAGGCTGTATATCTTCAATAGTTCGAGTCGGTGTCATCGCTCTGATATGTAACACTCGGGGGGATGAACGCTTGCTGATTTTAGACTGTTGTTTTTTAGTTGTTGAACTTTAAATTAATGGTTATTGAATATGAGATGTTTCGTAGTTGCTATTTTGTTTAAAGATGTTATTGAAGAATTCCGCTGCGTAGATGTTGAATTATTTTATTAAAGATGTTATGACGATGGTTCGTCCGATGTTTGAAAGTGTTATATATCCACGATGAATTTGTTAGAAGAATTTGTGACATCCCAATTCATTTGTATGATTGAAATTTTATAACTCTGATTTATTTTGCATAATTGCTTGGGGTAGAATTGGGGTGTTTCACTGTCCCTTGTTGAAAATATGCGTTTAGTGCCTAATAGATAACAAAGAAATTTTATTTGAAAAGAATTTTGTTCCACCTGTTCCTTTTGAAGATGTTTCTATCATTACCATTTCCGCCAATTCTTCCAGGGTCTCCATCAAAAGACCCGTTAGAATTACATCAGTTCCGAAATCAGCTCCTTTAATAATCACAATGCCTGGACCAGTCTCATATACATCAGACAAAAGCATACCATGGAATTATGGAGGGGATGTCTATTAACATGGTATCAAGCAGGACTGGCCAGCCGCAGAAGATTCAAGCTCCGAGAAAGTCAACTCCGACATCAGTAACATTGCGGGAACTAGCAAAATTACCCGAAGTGATAGGATCTTTTCTCTAGAAATTTCTCCCCCAAAAGCAGTTTCTGTACCCATAATCATCTCTACAAATACTCCAATTGACAAAGCTGTTACAACCCCTGTAATCATTCTGACTGACACTCCTGCTGCCGAATTAACCGAGAATCGAGGAAAAGGTATTATGAATGAGCCTGTCCAGACAAAGGCTCAGTCATTGATTATACCTGAGACCTCCAAGAAAGAAATGGAGGAGATCCTAAAAATTATAAAGAGGAGCGGCTACGATGTAGTTGAACAACTGGGGAAAACTCCCTCTAAAATATCCATGATGGCATTACTACTATGTTTCGAGGCACATGCAAAAGCCTTGGTGAAGTTCTTAAAAACCACCCATGTACCTCAAGAGACATCCGCTGATCAATTTCAATACTGCGTAGCCAGCTTAACTGTGGACAATAGTTTAGGTTTTTTAGATGCTGATCTGACACCGAGGGGAAGAAAGCATAATGAGGCATTGCATGTCTCAGTGGAATGTAAGGGCACAACTCTGGCTCATGTTTTGGTGGACACTGGCTCATCTCTAAATGTATTACCCAAAAAAGTTCTTGATAGACTTGACTGTGAGGGGTTGACTTTGAAGCTGAGCAACATAGTAGTAAGGGCTTTTGACGGCTCTAAAAGGATGGTACATGGGGAGGTAGACATTCCCATAAAGGTTGGAACCTAAACCTTCAATTAAACTTTTTATGTGATGGACATCCGCCCTTCATACTCCTGCTTTCTAGGCCGACCATAGATCCACAATGATGGCTGTTGTACCCCAAAATTTGCCCTCCTCTTTTTTACAAGAAATCACAGCTTCGGGCTTTTCCTGATTTTTCAGATTGGTTTAAGAATCGGTCAAACAGACTTTTCTTAACAGTCAAACAAAATTAGGGTTTCCATTAACTTTTGAATCAGTTCAAGCAGATTGCTAGGGTTTGGTTGAGTTTGGCTCAGGATTTGGTCAAGCAGACGCTTCTTTGATAATAAATCAAGAATTAGGGTTTGCACGTGCATTTTCAGAAAAAATTGAATCCACAGTGTCTTAATTGGCTGTTACATTGCTTTGACGTTTGCTCAAGATTTTTGTTTGTTTCTCAAGGCCTAAACATCTGGGATATGGGCTGAGGCTTCTGATTGAGAGTTTGAAGTGTTGGTCTAATCAGTGAAATGAAAGGCGTATGGACATTTGTTTTTGATTGACTGTGCAATACATATGGTTAATTGGGACGCCGGGTTTATTATTGATTAATGCGAAGTTGCAAGACTACGGTGTTTATTAATTATTTATTTTATCTAAGTTAGAATAATTGGGATATACTTCCAGTTATTTTAATTCAAGAAACTTAAATAGTTAAATAGACAGTGAATTAAAAGAGATTAACTGACAAAAGATTTTTTATTCACTTTTAATTATTGTTACAAGTGTTATTTGAATACAGTAAATTTATTTATAGTATTTATAATAATGTTTATTACAAACAATTGAAAGAGAAAATAAATCTATCCTAAGTCTTCATCTTCTACTGCTGCTCCCCTTTGCTCAACTAATATTTATCTGCAAAGACAAAAAAAAATCAGTACAGATAAATTAAAGGCATTTGCAGATAGTTAATCAGAAACTCATCATTAAAGGTTTTGGCCGGAATCAGTTTATTCGTCCTCTCTGCAAATCGCAAGAAGATGTCTCTTCTTGGTTCACAAAGAGGAAAGCAGTTTATTTGCAAGCATATGAATTATTTTGCAAAATGCACAAAGCTGCATAAATTCAAATTGCAAAGTGTCAACAAAAATGTCAACCAAGCTGCAAAAATCCAAACTGAATTACACTATCAAACTAGGCAAACCAAATTGTCAAAGAGGCAAACTAAGTCACAAGTGCAGAACTGCCCAAAAGAACTGTCATAAAGCTGTCAACAAGTACACAAAAGCAAATGCAGGAAATCTGGAAAGATGCAGAGGAAAGACAAAATGCAAGCAAGCTTGTAAAGATACATTTATCATCATTTCCCAGCCAAAAACCTTTTCAGAAAAGGACAGTCTAAGTAATTAAATATACTTTGCTGTGGAGAGAGAAAGAGAGAGAGAAGTAGAAGGCTCTTACAGTGGGCAGGCTTAAGACAAAGAGATATAAAACAAAGAGTATCAGAATAGTTCAACAGGAGGCAGAACACCACATAGAAAAAATATACCACAAACTGTAACATTGCAAAAGCCAAAACAACAGTCTGCCTCAAGCTTGCTCTGAACCAACTCAAACCTCCACAAACCTGCATAAAACATAAGCAAGCCTGCCTGTTCAGAAAATCCTGCATAATACAAATGAGCCTCAAAACTTCCTTCAATCTATTGATATACCTCACGAACCAAATAACACATAAAAATCAATAACTTGTAGAAAATAATAACATGCAAGAGAAAATCCGAAAACCCTAAAACATGAAAAGCAGAAATCAAATACCTTTGTTTCGTCACTGCCTGAGCAATCTTGGAGAGGAGAAGTTGGAGGTGGTATCCTAGTGGCTGAGGCGAGTGGAGAGAGATATCAGAAGCCATGGTTGAAGAAAGGATGAATAGGACGATGAAGAAGGTGGAGAGCGGCGCCGTTCGTTCACACAAACCCTTTTTCTGAGACAAAGCAAAGTAAACCCTAAAAAAATTGTCAAAACACGCTTGGGCCTACCCCTTGAACAAACTGCAAAGTCCAACGAATTCTGGCGCACCCCCCCCCCCCCTTTTTGATTTTGTTTGTTCTTTTGTTTGGGCCAAGCATGATCTTCCAAGCCCACCTTTTTTTTTTACAAACTAACACTTCTTGTTTTATTTTTTATTTTTTTATATAACATGACTTATTTTGTTAAGTAAAATGTTACATTAACTTTTTTATACAAAATTTTCTTAAATGTTTCTTTTTATTTTAGAACAATTAAAAAGGCATAAATCTTAGGTTTATTAAGTTTAGCAATGTTTTTTCTTTATTAAAACCTTTTTTGTTTAATTTAAACCTTGTATATAAAAACATTTATAAAAAATGCATAAAAAATAGAATTTTTAAGATTAAATTTTTCTTTCTTTAAGAACCTTTTGTTTATATAGCATTAACAAAAAAAACACAAAAAAAAATATAAATACTTAATAAATACATTAGGTTAATATTTGCATCATTTGTAAATAATCATGTGCATCTTATATACTTTTGATTCTCTTTTATTCTTATACATTGTTATATTTTACATTGAGAATGCGATGATTCGATTTGGTTGTAAATAACATTTGGACACTACTATCCTGATGAGACTCATCCCCATTTGTAAACATTTGTACCCCCATCCCCGGATACTTATTTGTAATAGTTTAGACTTTAAATTCTCGCAATTTATCGCTTTCTATATACTGTATAGTAATTAGGGTTTGTATGCGAAGATTCAAAATCAACCGCTAGATAAACTAATACAAGACAAGTGCATGACAATCAATACACAATTCACACTTGCACCCCTAGGGTAATCCCGCTTGTTGCCTTCAAAAATGGGCCATGTTTGCATGTCAAGTACTTTGGCGAAACAAAAACAAATCAAATGATCATAGTCCCTCGATGACGCTATCTTGTTGCCTAAACAAAATGATCATAGTCCCTCAAGAAAAAATGCCAAAGACACTTGACACTATTGCATTCATGGTCTATACGATGACCCGCGCCCGTCCCGTTAACATCCTAACACAAGGTTGTTCACCAAATACAATGGTGAAACAACACTGTTAAAAGGGTTAAAAACATAAGGAAAGATCTTTGAGTAAATTTAGGGGTAGACAACTCTTAGTTACTTGATCAAACTTGCAAAACACACTTGCCTACTTTCAAAACACACTTCACAAACACAACTTCCAAAACAACTTTCAAAAACATTGAAACATCTTTTCAAAAAGACAAACACCTTTGTAAAACATTCGAGTAAAGAATTGTTACAATGGTTGCCCAGACAAGGCATCTTTTTCAAAACATTTTCAAAACCACACACATACAAACACCATTTCAAACAAATGAAAATCAATGCAAGTGATCTAAAACAAGTAACTAAGAGCCCATGGATAACCATGGATGAAAAGGGTGCTAGCACCTTCCCTTTTCATAATCTACCCCCCGAACCCACGAAAACATCTCAAAGGTTTTTCCTGTGCTTTTTAACCTTTCCTTTAGGATAAAATAAAAAGTCGGTGGCGACTCTTGCTAAACCGAACAAGTGCGAAAACAAACGCAAAACCTCATGTCAGTTCTCCCACCGTATCACAATGGCGTTGTTACTTCTACGTTTCACCAGATGTTGAAGTATCCAGTTCAAGGGAAGATTATCACCGTTCATGGAGAGGAATAATACATGATCAGCCATCTCAATTCCTTCAGATATGTGGAATTAGACGGTGAATTCATTGAAACTCCATTTCAACACTTTGAAGAGGTCCCTCAAGACGTGGCAGTGACTAAGAATGTTCCCAAGATTACAAGGCCTCCACTCCGTATGTCATCACTAAAGGATGCCAAAGTAGTGATAGAGGAAGGAGGGTGCACTATCTGGGGACAACTCCCATATATCCCATATAATTCTGATAAGTTTGGCCTAGGTTTCACTTCAAGTTCTCAAAAGGCAGTATGTCGTGCCCGTGCTGGAGGGCCACCCTTGAAGATCAGCAACCGTGAAGTCAACACAATAGAAGATGGTGAAGATAGTTGCAACCTGGAGGATTGGATCTTCCCAACTGTCAATGGAGGGCTCAGCAATTGGGAGGCTAGAGACTTTTCCCTGATCACTTTCATCCCTCGGTAATTTGTCTTTATATTTTGTTGGATCTATAATATTCAAAACAATTCGCACTCTTAAAACCTTGTGTCTTACCCGAGGCACGATGGTCCATTTGTAAGGGTTATTATCTCATTTTTCATATGACATCAATGAATCATGGACGTTTTCGCATGCAAACTTTTATGCTCATTGTTTTTCTTTATTTTACATTTTAATTTCTTCCAAAGATAGCTATACCCTTACACACACCCACACTCACAATGTCGGTATACATCCATTCGGGATCCCATGGGTAACGATACTGCTATGGACTTTTGTGACTCTGAGAATCTAATCTACCAAGTCAAAGACGAAGGTGAGAAAGATTGTGAAGTACCAGGGGAACTTGCCAGACTACTACAACAAGAATAGAGAACCATCCAGCCTCACGAGGAACCCGTGGATACAATCAACCTAGGTACCGAAGAAGATAAAAAAATAGGTCAAGGTGGGTGCCAATCTGGAACCCAGTATCAAGAAGCGTCTGATTTAGTTGTTACATGATTATGTCGAAGTCTTTGCCTGGTCGTATGAAGACATGCCAGGACTTGATGAAGATATTGTGGTACATCGTCTGCCTACAAGAGAGGATTGTCCGCCAGTAAAACAAAATGTTCGCCGTATGAGACCTGACATGTCAGAAAAGATTAAAGAAGAGGTCATGAAGCAATTCAACGCTGGATTCTTGGCTGTCACCTCTTATCCCCAATGGGTTTCCAATGTTGTTCCAGTACCCAAAAAGGACGGCAAGGTGCGAATGTGTGTGGACTACAGAGATTTGAATAGGGCAAGCCCTAAGGATGATTTTCCACTCCCCCACATTGATATCCTAGTTGACAATACGGCACAACACAAAGTGTTTTCCTTCATGGACGGATTCTCAGGTTACAACCAAATTAAAATGGCGCCTGAGGACATGGAGAAAACAACCTTTGTCACGCAGTGGGGCACTTTCTGCTATAAGGTAATGCCATTCGGACTGAAGAACGCTGGGGCAACCTATCAGCGTGACATGGTAGCTCTATTACACGACATGATACATCACAAAATAGAAGTCTACATGGACGATATGATAGTCAGATCTCAAACAGAAGAAGAGCATCTTGATCACTTACAAAAACTATTTGAGAGACTGAAGAAGTACAAGCTGAGGTTGAATCCAAACAAATGCAAATTTGGGGTACGATATGGTAAACTCCTAGGCTTTATCGTCAGCAACAAAGGTATCGAGGTCGACCTGCCAAAGTTAAAGAAATACAAGAGATTCATTCTCCTCATACTGAGAAGGAAGTCAGAGGATTCTTGGGACGTTTGAACTATATTGCCAAATTCATTTCTCACCTGAAAGCTACTTGTGAGCCAATCTTCAAACTATTGAAGAAAGATCAAGTAGTCAAATGGAATTATGAAGGCCAAATTGCTTTTGACAAAATCAAGGAATACTTACAAGAGCCTCCTGTGTTGATGCCACCAGTCGAGGGAAGACCGTTGATCATGTATCTGACTATTTTAGAAAACTCAATGGGGTGTGTATTGGGGCAGCAAGAGGAGTCTGGCCGAAAAGAGCACACTATTTACTACCTGAGTAAAAAGTTTACCGACTGTGAAACCAGATATTCACTGCTCGAGAAAACTTGCTGCGCTCTGGCATGGGCTGCTCGCCGACTAAGACAGTATATGTTGACTCATACTACTTTGTTGATATCTATAATGGATCTGATAAAATACATCTTCGAGAAGCCTGCTCTTTCTGGGAGAATAGAGAGATGGCAGATGATCCTGACAGAATATGACATACAATATACTACCCAGAAAGCAATAAAGGGCAGTGTGTTGACCGATCACCTTACTCACCAAGCTGTAGAAGACTACCAGTCCGTGAAGTTTGAATTTCTGGATGAAGACATCATGACTTTAGAAAACTGTGAAGAATTCAGGCCGTACGATGGACCTGAACAAGGATCCCGATGGACCCTATTCTTTGATGGGGCATCTAATGCACTCAGCAATGGTATTGGTGTTGTACTCATATCTCCATAAGGGTGTCATACTCCATTTACCGCAAGACTTTGCTTCAATTGTACAAACAACATGGCGGAATACGAAGCATGCATCTTCGGTCTCAAAGCTGCCATAGACTTGGGATTTAAATCCTTAGATGTATTCGGAGACTCAACTTTAGTTATCAGCCAGATCAAAGGGGAATGGGACACCAAACACCCAAACCTTATCCCTTTATGCTTTCTTCCCCTCAGCGTCAGATCAGCATATGAAAAACCTAAACCATTGTCCGCAGTTAGGTTGGCCATGCAGTCTTGAAATTGATCAGCAGACGTCTCTTGAGGTACATGGGCGGTTTTTAAGAACCTCATCAAGGCTTTTGCATGTGCCTTGGAACATAGTAGTAATGTCAGCATGGAGATCTTAGAGGGAGTTTGCCCTAGCTGTTCAACTACATCGTAGTCACTTCTCTTTATAATTTTTAAGATCTCCTCCATTTCCTTCTTGGAGGTCTCTGGGATAGTCAATGGCTGAGCCTTCGTCTGGACAGGCTCAACCATAACACCTTTTCCTCGAGCCTTGGTTAACTCGGCAGCAGGAATGTCAGTGAGAATGATTACAGGGGTTGTAACGGCTTTGTCAATTGGAGTACTTGCAGAGATAATTACGGGTGTAGGAGTAACCTTTGGAGCAGCCACATGGATAACTATGGGTCCATAAACTGCTTTTGGGGGAGCAATTTCTAGAGAAAAGATCCTACCACTTCGGGTAATTTTGTTAGCTCTGGCAATATTACTGATGTCAGAGTCTTCTTTCTCGGAATTTATCTCTTCGGCGGCCGGCCAGTCTTGCTTAATACCATGGTAATATAAATCCCCTCCATAATTCCATGGTGTGGTTTTGTCTGATGTATATGGGACTGGCCCAGGCATTATGATTATTAAGGGAGCTGCTTTCGGAACTGATGTAATTCTAACGGGTCTTTTGGTGGAGACCATGGAAGAATTGTCGGAAATGGTAATGATAGAAAAATCTTCAACAGGAATAGGTGGAACACGAGTCTTTTCAAACAAAATCTCTTTGTTATCTATCAGGCACTGAATGCCTGCCTTCAACAAAGGACAGCCAGTTGGTGAGGATAAGCAGAGATGGCAAACTTTATTACAGCCCAGGAACACACCGGCTTTCAACAAGTTTATCTTAATAGTCGGAAGTGGGGTCATGAGCTCGTCAACAGAGGTAACAAACAAATCTTCTTCAATGGCATTGGTATTGTGGCCATGTCTGGGCATAGGAAGCAGAAATGACATTTGGCTTCTCGGGCGCATCAAACTCAATTTATTTTGCTTCAATGAGGTCTTATATTTTGTTCTTCAAGGTCCAACAATTATTAGTATCGTGACCAGGACTTTCAGAGTGATATGCGTAACGGGCATTGGGATGATAATGAGAGCATGTTGTATTGGGGTTTTTCAGAGCTTCTTTCAAGGTCCCCAAGTTGGATCCTAGTAGATGAGGTAATACTTGAGACGAAGTCATGTTGATTCTGGTAAACTGCCTGACTGGCCTTTCTACCCTTGGTTAATTATTTCTTTGTTGATTAGATGCAGGCTTTGGGATCATAACAGCCCCCATCATTGGTCGGCATTCGGCCCTTTCTTGGTTTCTTTGCGGATATACGGCGGTGTGATACGGTGGGAGAACTGACTTGGGATTTTTGCGTTTGTTTTCGCACTTGTTCGGTTTAGCAAGAGTCGCCACCGACTTTTTATTTTATCCTAAGGAAAGGTCAAAAAGCACAGGAAAGACCTTTGAGATGTTTTCTTGGGTTTGGGGGGTAGATTATGAAAAGGGAAGGTGCTAGCACCCTTTTCATCCATGGTTATCCATGGGCTCTTAGTTACTTGTTTTAAATCACTTGCCTTTGCTTTTCAACTGTTTGAAATGGTGCTTTGTGTGTGTGGTTTTGAAAATGTTTTGAAAAAGATGCCTTGTCTAGGCAACCTTTGTAACGATTCTTGTTTGAATATATACAAAGGTGTGTGTCTTTTTGAAAAGATATTTCAATGTTTTGAATGTTGTTTTGAAATTGTTTTGAAGTTGTGTTGTGAAGTGTGTTTGAAAATGGCAAGGATGTTTTGCAAGATTTTTGATCAAGTAACTAAGAGTTGTCTACCCTATTTTACTCAAAGATCTTTCTCATGTTTTTAACCCTTTTTAACAGTGTTGTTTCACCATTGTGTTTGATGAACAACCTTGTGTTAGGATGTTAAACGGGACAGGCGCGGGTCATCGTATACAATCATTGAAAGCAACTTGTGAGACGCTCTAGCAATTTTGTAAGGGACGAGATCGTTTTATCGAAGGCAACATCGAGGGTCATCGAGGGACTACAGTCTTTGTTTATCGAAGGGGCATTTGCTAGAGTGTCTCGTATTCGAGGTACATGATTGCATTTTCCGAGGCAACAAGCGAGGTTACCCTAGAAGTGCCAGTGTGAATTGTGTGTTGATTTTCATGCATTTATCTTGTATTAGGTTATCTAGCGATTGATTTTGAATCTTCGCATACAAACCCTAATTACTATACAGTATATTGAAAGCGGTAAATTACAGGAATTTAAAGTCTAAGTTATTAAAAATAAGTATCTGGGGATAGGGGTACAAATTATTTACATATGGGGATGAGTCTTATCAGAATAATAATGTCCAAGTATTATGTGTTACAACCAAATTGAACTGTCGCAATTCAATGTAAAAGATTATAACGAATTATGAAGAAAAAAATCAGTAACTATGAAATTCATGCATTTATTTACAAATGGACAGATAAAATTTAACCTAATAAAGATTAAAGTATCATTATTATTTTATGTATTTTTATGAATTATGGAAAGAAAAGCTTTAAAGAAAGAAAAAATTATTTAAACTAAAATTCTATTATTTACGTATTTTTAAAGAAAACGAAAATAAAATCTCTATCATTATTGTATTCTATTAAATGTAATAATTATTAAAAAAAAGAAAACCATGTTAAGAAAATTAAAACAAAATTTTATTATTTAACAAAAGAGAAAAAGAATTAGATTATGAAAATAAAATGATAAAGAAAAATATTAGTTCAACCAAAATGGAAAAAAGGATGATGGGCCTTAGAAATGTTTTTGGATGGCCCAATAAAAAATGATAAAGAACAACAAATTATGAATAAGAAAGGGAGGTGGGGTGCGCTTAGTAGAAACATGGGCCTTATGGTTTTGTTTGGGAAAAGGCCCAGCTGAAGCGTACAATGTTTTTAGGGTTACTTCATTTGGTTAGGGTTTGCAGTTTTCGTACACAGCGGCGCCTCCTCTTATATTCTTCGTTCTATTTGTCTCTCTCAAATGAAGCTTTGATTCTTCCTCCAAGCTGCCAGAGCGCCACCTTCATCCTCTCCTCTCCTCTCCTCCAACCTCCAAGCTGCCAGAGCGCCACCTTCATCCTGCCAGAAACGCTGTGTCAATGTCAACCTAGTGCTCAATTGGGAAAAATGTCACTTCATGGTGAGACAAGGAATTGTGTTGGGTCACATTGTATCAAACAGAGGGATTGAAGTCGATAAAGCAAAAATCGAAATTATCAAAAACCTTCAACCAACCAAAACAGTTAGAGAAATAAGAAGTTTTCTAGGACACGCTGGTTTTTACCGACGTTTTATAAAAGATTTCTCTAAAATCACTAAGCTGCTAACTGAATTATTAATGAAAGAAGTTGAGTTTATTTTCGACGATAAATGCTTAAACGCATTTGAGACGCTTAAAGAAGCCTTAATTTCAACACTTATTATGCAACCTCCTGATTGGAACCTACCATTTGAAATAATGTGTGATGCGAGCGATTATGCTGTAGGCGCAGTCCTAGGACAACGCAAGGATAAAAAGCTTCACGCTATCTACTACGCAAGCAGAACACTCGATCCCGCACAAATGAATTACGCCACTACGGAGAAGGAACTTTTAGCTGTTGTATTCACATTGGATAAATTTCGTTCCTACTTAGTAGGCTCCAACATCATTATTTACACGGATCATGCTGCGATCCGATACTTGCTAAGTAAGAAAGACGCTAAACCGCGACTACTCAGACGGATCTTACTCCTACAAGAGTTTGACTTGGAAATAAAAGACAAAAGAGGGACTGAAAACGTGGTAGCAGACCATTTATCAAGATTAGATGGAATCTAAACCGAGAGTGTTCCCATAAACGAAGATTTCCCTTATGAACGGCTTATTGCTAAACTAGAGATAGCTCCTACCGACAGTTTAGATCAACACAATGAACCTTTAACAACTGCGGTAGTAAAAGCCATTTGTACCAACACCACATTACCATGGTACGCTGATTTCGTCAACTATTTAGCCACTGGTGTTTTACCACCCGATTTAACGTACCAACAGCGGAAGAAATTCTTCCATGATCTTAAACACTACTTTTGGGATGAACCATTACTCTTTAAAAGAGGCGCCGATGGTATCTACCGTCATTGTGTTCCTAACGATGAAATAGACGACGTCATTTCCCATTGCCATTCCGCCCCTTATGGTGGACACGCTAGTACATCGAAAACTTGTGCAAAAATACTTCAAGTTGGCTTCTTTTGGCCTACTTTATAGAAAGACGTCCACGTAGCAATTATGAACTGCGATAGATGTCAGCGCACATTAAATATATCTAGACGCGACTAAATTCCGCAAAAAGGGATTCTCGAAGTAGAAATTTTCGATGTATGGGGAATTGATTTCATGGGACCGTTCCCCTCATCTTTCGGAAATAAGTATATATTGGTAGTTGTTGACTACGTATCAAAATGGATTGAAGCCATCGCTGCACCCACAAACGATACACGAGTGGTACTTAAATTATTCAAGCATGTTATCTTCCCACGATTCGGTATACCAAGACTAGTAATCAGTGATGGTGGTTCCCATTTTATCTCTAGAATTTTCGAAAAACTACTTTCAAAATATGGCGTTAAACATCGCATAGCCACACCATACCATCCTCAAACGAGTGGAGAAGTGGAAGTGTCAAATGGGGAAATTAAACAAATCCTTGAGAAAACCGTAGCCACATCCAGAAAATATTGGTCCTCCAAGCTAAATGATGCTCTTTGGGCATATAGGACAGCTTTTAAAACCCCTATCGGAACAACACCGTTTAAATTAGTTTATGGAAAATCTTGTCATTTGCCAGTAGAATTAGAACATAAAGCTTACTGGGCAATTAAAACCCTTAACTTAAATTACAAGATTGCTAGCGAGAAACGAATATTAGATATCCATGAATTAGAAGAATTGCATTTAGACACTTATGTAAATGCTAGAATTTATAAGGAAAGAACAAAAAAAATGGCACGATAAGCGTATCTCGCAGAAAGAATTTAAGGAAGGAGACATCGTACTCCTATTCAACTCTAGACTGAAACTTTTCCCGGGTAAATTATGTTCCCGATGGTCAGGACCGTTCAAAATTCATAAAGTTTTCCCAAGTGGTGCGATAGAAATTAAAGGAAATTCTATCGAACCATTCATAGTCAATGGCCAGCGCTTAAAGCACTACTTTAACGTCAGAAATCTAAACTATTCGGCTTATCTTCAGTTAAGTGAGCCACCTATCCCGATACCTAACTGAATAGGTACTATCTGTCGAGCCATCGACATAAAACAAAGGCGCTTCATTGGAGGCAACCCATGTTTTCTTTTAATTATTTTTATTATTTTAATATGTTTTTATTTTTCTTTTCTTTTTCTTAATCTTCAAAACTTTCATGTTGCATCTCTTACTCCTTTTTATTTTCTTTTTCTTCTCTTTTTATTTTCCTTTAAACTTTCTTTTTCTTTTTTATTTAACTTCGGCATTTTTAACCTGAAAATACTAACTTAGTTTTTCAAACATTTATTAAATATTTTCAGGGGTAATTCTTTAGCTTTCATATTTAGCTCCATGGCACGAGTAAACTACATGAATATCACCTTGAGAAGTAGACACCAAAGAAGACGCTTTGAGGATCTGGCTGAGCGTGAGATGTGTCCTACAATCTATGCTGATGACCATGCTATGACTGCTCTAGGCATTCGTGAGGGTGTCATGTATCTGCTACACCAAATAGGTTGGGACACTGCTCCTATTCGGAGACGATATTGTACCTACAGGAAGCTGACCCTTGAATTCCTGAGCACACTGAGCTACCTTCCAAATCATGGGTTAGGGTTCAACCGTGGGTTGATCACCTTCAGACTGTTTAACATGGACTACCGCTATAACCTTAGGGAGTTTTCCAACCTGTTAGGCTTCCCTTATGGCCCTGATGTTATTACCATGACCCAGGAAGACCTATTGCTTGATACTGACCTTGATTTCTTCTGGGGTAGCATTGCTGGCAATAACCATCCCGAGCCATCTGACCTTTATTTTGAGTCCATCCACAACCCGACTATCAGGTACTTTCATAAGATCATTTCCCATACCCTTTTTTGTAAAGAGCAAAATGTTACATCAGTGTCACGTGATGAGATCTTCATTATGTATTGTGCTTCTCAGAGCCGTCCAGTAAACGGTGCCGCTTATATGCTAGCTAACATGGAACGTGTTATACAAACTCCGAATGCACCAATCCTGTTGGGTGGTTTAGTCACTATGATCTCTAATGCCA
Source organism: Vicia faba (assembly GCA_948472305.1). Taxonomy (NCBI): domain Eukaryota; kingdom Viridiplantae; phylum Streptophyta; class Magnoliopsida; order Fabales; family Fabaceae; genus Vicia; species Vicia faba. The sequence continues at coordinate 1,108,979,854 of OX451741.1, forward strand.
TTGGACTCTGAAGGCCTATGTTAGGATCAGCACTGCATTATGGAATCAAGCCAATGAACATTGAATTTTGCTTCAACACTAGTTTTATAGGAAATCTTGGGCCAGATGAACTCGAGCTGTTAATTAATCATGAGATTGTCTACCAGTTTATGCTCCCGAACCCTATAACTAGTGTCCACAATAGAGCAAACTGGCTTTTTGACCTCCACCATCCTCCTACACCGCCTTCGTCTCCTTCCACTGTTGACATCTATGAAGTACCCAACACCTCTCGCGATGTTGAAGATCCTGCAACACCACCGAGATACCACCGGTTTCCCGACCCATGGGATCAACAAGTAGTTTCTACTGAGACCACCACCCAGGCTCCAGAGATACCACCACCGCCTCCACCTACTGTCACCCTCAACTCTTTGCATGAAGAAATTACCGAAATGCGGGGTGAGCTTACATCTCTACGAGTGGATTTCATCGCTTTCATGGATTTGGTGACAGACCAGCTGGATTTCATGCACCAACATATGTTCCCTACTCCCCGTGGCTAGAGATTGTCGTTGTTATCTTGATTTGTTCTTCTCTTGCATTTGTACATACAGTGAGGTCACTGTTTAGTTTTAGTGTGGGGGAGGAATCTAGTTTGTTCTAGTATTTTATCATTTTTATTTAAGTTATTATTATTTCCAAACAATTTTTATGGATTAATGAAATTTCAATTATTTATCAAGTTTCAAGTTTTATTGCCCTACTGCCATTATTTTATTTCATACATGTTATTTCATTTTCAGTATATTTTTCATTTTTTTAATTAATTTACTGTTTATATTTTCTGCAAAAATTTAATCATGTGACGTGTGTTGGTAAATATTATTACTGCTTACTATAACTAGAATTTTAAATTATAATATTAGAAAATAAAAAAAAATGTGTAACGTTCTTCTCATTAATGAAATTGAACGCATGACGCTCGTAACACCCTCATGACGAGCGTAACACGCGTTTCACCGTGTTACGCCCGTCACACCCTCGTGACAACCGTCACGCGCGCAATATATTAGAACCTGCTATTACAGAGTCGTTCCATCTCTGTTTCAAAACCTCCCAACCTCCATCGCTGCTAACAGTAACATCACTCACTCCATATTTTTTTCAAACTTCCAACATTCTAACACTAAAAACCCCCATCAACCCACTACCCCATTCTCATTCCAAACCTTTTTCAACCCGTTTTACAAACACCATGGCCAACAATCAACAAGCTCCCACTCTCACTTTCAGACCCGGCGAACAAGGCGAAACCCAACGGGTCAAATTCCAGAAGTTTCAACGCCGCGGTCTCTAACCTACACGGTATGTTGATCTTGACTGTTTGAGGAGTTTGGGACTACTTGACAGTGTCCGACAATTGTTGCAGAGTGTGGATTTATGGAACCTGTGCCGCGAACCGCGACCGATTTATGAAATTCTTACCCTTGAGTTTTTGAGTTCCTTTGTATACATCACTCCCCCAGGTGCCACGAACCAACTGTCAGGCCTGGCCAAGTTTCGTATGTTTGGAATAGAGCACGAGCTGCCCCAAACCGACATCGCACGGCTTTTAGGCTTCTGTTCTGACGAAGGTGTCCATCTCCGGGTGCCGGATAATTTTGGTGAGGAAGCTTTCAACTTATGGCACAGTATGACGAACATCCGTGCCCGATCCTACGACCACCTCAATGCCACCCACATTCATAATCTTGCCATCCGCTATTTCCACCGCATCCTCAACAACACAATCTTCGCCCGTGACAACAACCACAAGCTCAACTCCAAGGAGCTCTTCTTCATGCATTGCGCATTCACCGGGCAAAAGATCAACGCCGCCCCGTTCTTACTGGATCATATCCACTCTATTTGTGCTAGAGGCGGAAAACCCTTTTATTTCGGAGGGCTGGTCACTTCACTTGCCATAGCTCTGAACTATGGTGCTGCTCTTGCGGATATGCCTTATATGGAACTAGCTTTGCTAACTTTGGATCACTGCAAGGCCGCACATCTAATTTATGAGCGGGAGGATGGCAAATTCCACCCTGTGATCAGAAACACTGTTTATCATAACATCATTTTGCCTTGCAGGGACCGAATCGATCCACAAAATCGAGCTAACTGGTTGTTTGATCCTGCAGCTCCCACGGGGCGTGCTCCTACTCATGAAGACCAGCCTAATGCCCCCACAGACGAAATGCAAGAAGAGCTGGACAATGCTCCTCCCGTCCACGACATTCCAGGACCTTCATCTGCACCACCTCCTATTAATCTTGAAGACGTTCTCCGTGCCATTCATATGTAAAATCAAATGAGCGCAGCTCTTGAAAGAAGACAGCAAGAACAATATGAGTATCTATGCGCTCAAAACACTCAGATCTTGACTGGACAGCGGAGCATGCATGAGAGGTTGGATGAGGCCCTGTCAGAGCTCAACGCCTTAAGGTTGGACGTCAGCACCCTTGGTTACCAGGATACTGACACAGAAGCCACTCCTACCAGACGCTCTCGCACCAAGAGTAGAGGACGTGGTCACCAGTAGTTTTCTTTATTTTTTATGTAGTTTATTTTTTCTGTTTTGTTTCCTTTCCGTTTGTTTTTGTAATTGTACTTCCCCGCCTATATACCGCAACATTGAGGACAATGTCGGATTTAGTGTGGGAGAGGTACCTTTCCATCTTTTATAAACTAGTAAATTTTTATGATATGTCTCGATTCAAATTCTTCGTTTTATTTAGCCATACCAAAAAAAAGTTTATCTTCGCATTAGCCCGACATACCTATTTTAACGAAATCCCAGTTGAGGAAGCCGAAAACGACATAACAAGATCGATACGGTTATGACACCGTAGACTTCCTACTTACGCGATCCGTTTTAATGACCATTATACCGATATCTGGAGTTTTAGTTCTAAAATAACCCCTAGTAGTTTATACTAGCAGTCAGCATCGTGTTGACACAAACCACGTGGAGAATCGATGAATATAAGTGTTTGATGCCTGATCATTGAAATATCCTTCTTATCTCGCTGTTAAAAGAAAATAAATTTTGTGCACCAAAATATACTGTCACATATAAGAGCTGAGCAAATAATGAAGGAATCCACTGTTGGTTGGTTCAGAGGTATCTGGTTCTAGACTTGGTAGGGCGTGCTACGGCTCGATCCCCCACAACCTCCAATTTGGATAACGTATGCAGGGTTGCCACATTCGTGTACCAGACCCTGTGCTAAAAGGATCAAAGTCACTAACCGGTTACTCCACTACGTGCGTGCTAAGACAAAGGGCTTAATGTGATTGCGCCAGAACGAAACCGGGTGAAATAGATACGAGGAACTCTGGGCAGAATTATAACGGAACTGTTGGATATCTCGTTTGAAATGGAAGCCCACGACTAAGCTTATTGCTCGTGTCATTAGCGTATCTTTAGTGTTTCACTCAAGTATTGGCCAAACCGACGAGGATTTCCCGAAATTGCTTTAAAAATCCAAGGTATGTCATGCATATGCGCTTGATAAAACTTGTCCGACCTTTCGAATGACTATTTGCTTGAGGACAAGCAAAGGTTTAAGTATGGGGGAATTTGATAACGAAAAATCGTATCATATAATTGCTACGCTTTTTACCGATTTTTATAATACATTGAGTCGTCTAACTCCCGATTATTCCGAGATTTTGTGTCTTTTCACAGGTACAACATTTGTAAACTCAAATCAATGAAAAAGGACCACATGAAGGAAGCTAACCAAGAAACAGAAGAGAAAGAACCAAATCGGCAAAGTCTGCAGATTTTGTAACGGTGACGACCGTCACACCTTGTGACAATCGTAACGCCTCCTCAACCAGAAAGAACGCTCGTCACACATCATTTACGAGCGTAATGTGCTATTTAAGCGCATCACGACCGTCACCCCCTTGTGACGACCGTCACACGCTTAAAGGGCAACGTTATGAATTAGTGGAGACGTGGGCAACGTTGAGGGCATAACTCTTCTACTATATTTCCTCCACTCAGTAACCATGCATCCGGGTCTTACTCCACTCAAGCCTTTTCCAAGATTTTCTCAACTGCAATATTTTCTTCTATATATATGTGGTAGTTCAATGGATGATGGTCGAAGAAATTTATCCAGAGCCAAATTTATATTTTTCAGCATTATTCTATTTTCTTGTTTTTGCACCCATTTCTACACCTACTGTAATTTTTATTTCCAGCATTAGTTTTAGAGTGTTAATTCTTTATCTAAGAATTAACACAATTATTGATTTCGATTGAGCTGCAAGGAATTTGTAACATCCAAGATTACCATAGCAACATTATTTCCAGGTTTTTTATGCAATTGATATTTATTTATTCTTGTATTATGTCATTTATTTTTAAGGATTATATTTTAAATTGCATAGTTACTAAATATATTTTGTCCGGCTAAATTAATTGTACCATGTTGTACCCCAAAATTTACCCTCCCATATTCCTCAAGGCATTTCAAGAATAATCTTCAAGTTGCTCAAGTTGGCTCAAGGGTTGGACAGTCAAATCACCTCCTAAGGCAGTCAAGTCAAAATTAGGGTTTTGTGTTGCATCAAGGTCCTTACATCCAAATGGCCTCAAGTTCTTCCCAATGTCTTAATATGTTCTTAAGTTCATCCATGTCAAATTTCAAGCCTTGCAGAGGAAGTTTGGTCAGTTAATTGCTCAAGAGGTCCAAAAATCGACTATGCTAGGGCAAAAGTCAACTGTGACCTGCAGACAGTCAAACCTCAAGATTTTTTGTCAACATTCTCATTTGTAAGGTTAATTCATCATTTGATCAAGGGTTGATCATGATTCATCAAGGATTGCTCAAGATTCATCAAGATTCAAAAGTTGCTAAATTAGGGTTTTGTAGGAAAAGTCAACTCAAGTTTGACCAAGCATAACATTCTCATACTTTATTAGAAATGACCCATCCAAATCTCATTTTGAAGAGGATGCAATTTCCTACAATCCATCTTCACACCCCAAGATCAATAAATTCTCTCACAAAAAGTTACAAATTTGGACATTATAGGTCATTTTTGAAAGTCAACAAAACACCTTTTTTTCCAAAGCTTATAACTTGAGCATGGTACATCAAAATGAGATGCGACTAAAAATTTTCATTAGAGGACATCTCAAGGTTTCTAAAAAGTCCAAGAACACCTCCAAAAGTTAAAAATTGAGGAAGTTATGCATTGTTGAAGTTGGGAATTTTTCCAAAATTGCCAAAAGTCAACTATCCTCAAAACTCCAAATTTTGAAAAAAGGGCCCACTTTTTTCCACTTGATATAGTCTTGTCATGCCACACACGTGTCCCATCTTTAATTTCATGGACATTCATCTATTTTTCTATTTTATTTCATTTTTATTGATTTAATTCATTATTAATCAATATTAAATCAAATAAAATCTAAAAATTGATGTAGTAAGATTCTTGTGATCATTACAGCTTGCAAACATCATGTGCAACTCAATCAAACTCGTGCCAAGTCAAAACATGCACAAAATCTCAGATTTGATGCAATTATGGAAAGCTTATCAATGGTGATCATATCAAATATTCCATCTTCAATACATAAGGATTATGGCCCAAATTTTGACCTAAACACATTCCATTATATGCACACAAGTGAGGAAGACCTAGGACACGCACAAGGAACTTTTGAAACGGCCAGAACGAGTTTGTAAAAAAGCTTGAAAATTGAGAGATCAAAAACAACATTGGAGCACGATTCAGTCAAAAAGCTCAACACTACTCTCTTCCTTGACATCCAGTGGAGCTATACCAATCAAAACCAAGCCTTTTGATTGCCTAAAACTCATTGTAAGTCTCCACGAATATGCCTCTGCACATGAAATCGTAAATCATTCTCCTTGCATCTTTTTGCCAATTTGATTGCACTATCATGCTTAACATTCAAATTCTACCAATTCTGCATTATTTAATTTGATTTTCATGGCCTGTATTGTGATACCTGAACCTAGGGTTCTTGTTCTTGTTTTTTAGGCGTTTCTTATGCAGGATAAATTGAGCCAAACAATGGTTATAGGAATGATCAGGAGGCAGAGACAAACACGTCTATGTTCTTGGATGGCATTTTCATGGCCTGGAGTGAGTTTTGAAAGCAAGCCACGGATCTTCTTGCGGATAAAAATCCGCAGGTAAAGAACCAGGGTGATATGAAGAAGATGATAACGTGGCTGGGCGTGATTGGACCATTCAAATCATTAGCGCATTTTTTCTTTTATTTCAGGCTTAGCATTTTATTCTGTATATAATATTTATCTTCTATTCCACTAACGAATGTGCAAGCTGGTTGAGTTGGTGAGACAGGCGTGGCAAAACCCCTTGGGACCTGGGTTCGAATCCCAGGTCCCCCAAAACTTTATCCAATTTTGTCTTCAGGAATTCATACGCAGCATTCTAAGCGTGGACTACCATATGTCCTCAGATCTCAATGTGCCAAGTGGCTTCAGGCCAAGATCCAAAAGCCAGATTTGAGCATCCACCATACTCCCTGGTTAACAAGCACGCAGGGAATCACAAGGGTCAAACAGGCTGGTGTTAGTGGGCCAAGAATTGCTGATCATACTCCCTCTTCAGGCCCAAACCCCCATTTTGGTTTATTTCTTTTTCTCTCTATATTTATTTTATTTAATTATTATTATCAAAATTAACCAATTGATATTTTTCTATAAAATCAGAAAATCCTAAAAAATAATATTTTATTAATATCACTATTTTATTATTTTTGTAAATAAACATTAATTAATTTATTTAGTTTAATTAGGAACAACTTTAATATATTTTGCATTAAATTAAATTAACATAGAATTAGGGTTTTAATATCTTTTAACCATTCTTATTTTATTTCTTTAATTAATAATAAAAAACCAAAAATATTTTTCATGTAATTAATTAATTCAATTATTAATTTAGACTAATTTTTAATTCAAAAAAATAACAAAATATGCTTTATTTATTTTAAAGGGTCAAAACCCTAGGACACTCCGATTTAATTTTCTCGCGTGCGAATAATTTTTTATTCATATTTCAATATTGTAATTTCTTCGAGATTGTAATAGTTTTCAAATTAGGATTTTATTTATCGCTTTTATTTACTTTTCGCAATTTAATTTTTAAGGGTTTGTCTTTGGCGATGTAAATACCCGACGCCTTGTAATAGCTTAGATTTATTTTCCGCAATTTAATTTCAGCAACCATTAACTGTTAGATGTTTGAATAATAGGCAATGCATGACAAGATCAATTTTAATTTAAAATCAACAATAGCTCACCATAACATGTACAAAGATAAATAACTGAAAAACAATACACTCGCACATGCACACTCTTAGGGTACACCTCACTTGGTTGCCTCGAGCGTGGTCATTGAGTATAGGAATTTTTAGAGGTCGCCCTCTTGTCCAAAGATCATAAGTTGCCTCGAAACGGTTGCCTCGGATAAAATGATCTAAGACATTAGGGTTACCGCTAAGGCGTCCTAACATTGCTTTAGTGACCACACGTCCCTTAATCGAATTGACCCTTAAACTCCAACGACGATGCTACCTACTCCTCAATAGCGGGATAGCATTATCCAAAGGACATTAACACAGTTTAATTCCCTTTTCGAGTAGGTAGATGGTTCTTAAGTACTTGCTCCTTTTAAAACAAAACAAAACTTTTCGCACTTACACCCCTTTCAAAATAAAAATTCTTTCAAACCCACAAACACAAAGAAAAGAAAATTTTGAAAACACAATGACCAAGTACCTAAGAGCCCGTGGATAACCACAGATAGAAAGGGTGCTAACACCTTCCCTTTCTATAATCTACCTCCCGAACCCGAGAAACATCTCGAAAAAGGAATTTTTCTGTGCTTTTGTCCTTTCCTTGTTGGATAAAATAAAAGACGGTGGCGACTCTTGCTTACCGCGACATTTTGCGAAAACAAACGCAAAACGCAAACCAGCATTCCAAAAACAGTCAGTTCTCTTTACCACCGATCACATAACTGGTGACTCTGCTGGGGACTTCTATAAGTGAGGTGTACCTTAGGATTAGATCACTATTGTTTGCTTTGTGTGCTTTAATTTTGTGGGCTTGTATCGGAGTTCTATATATCCTAACCCGGATCTGGGGATACCCTTTAGGTAAGTAGCAATAAACTGTGAGGGATCTGTACGGCGTAGACTGATACGGATGAAGCAGTAGCTACGTTGGTGTGGCACCTTGGTCTGTACCGATATCCCTTGTGTTGGAACGAGGAGAATATGGGTCTTCTAAGGAGTCATTAAGCACTAACTGACCTTAGAACCTTAAATTGACCAACTTGGCCATAGAACAGTAGCAGTATGCTACACTCATTGAGACTAAACTCTCGCAATGATTCCGGCCGCAAGAAAAGGTTGCTAAACTGGAATTATGACCGATTGAGGGTAGTCAGTGATATTGAGATCCTCTAGAACCCGGTTACTATTTTTAGGACAGGTCTTAACCAACTAAACTGAAAGAGGGTAGTACCTAAGCTCCATGCCAGCCTGAAATCTAAGGGCTCTTTTGTGTGACTTGTGTGCCTTTACCATGTTTGCCTTTTGTGGATACTTGTGGTGTGCCTTTGCCATGACATCATGACATCATAACATTGCATACATTTTGCATAAGGACTAACCTATTTCAAGGAAAAGAGGGTTTCATCTTTGCTCTGTTTTATAGGTCATCATGATGCCCATGCGTAGGAATACTATCTGGATCAACTTTGTCCAAGTACCTACCCTACTTAAAGATTTGGTTGTCAGGATTCCAGACACTACTTCCTTCATCAGAAGGCATGGTTCTCTTCTCAGTTTGGTCACTGCAAAGTTGGACGAACAAATGATGAGTGTCCTGGTCCAGTTCTATGATCCGCTGTACCATTGTTTTACTTTCCAAGACTTCCAGTTGGTTCCTACCCTAGAAGAGTTCTCTGAGCTGCTCGGTATCTCTGTCCTGGAACAAACTCCATTTACTGGTTTGGAAAATACTCTTAAGCCCGAAGAAATTGCTGCAGCCCTTCACTTGACCAAGGAGGAGGTAATGGCTAACTGGGAGACTAGAAGTGGAGCTAAGGGTTTTCTGGCTAAGTTTTTGGTTGACAAAGCTAATTACTTCTGGGACAACTTAGACTTCAAGGCATACGAGGACATTCTGGCTCTCTTGATTTATGGTCTAGTATTGTTTCCAAATCCTGACACTTTTGTTAATATTAATGCCATAAAGATCTTCATCTCTCAGAATCCGGTACCCACTCTCTTGGGTGATATCCTTCATCAGCTCTATGCTCGTACTGCCCGAAAGCGGGGAACTTTGATGTGATGTGCTCCTTTATTGTCGAGGTGGTTTATTTCGCACCTCCCTAAGTCTGTACTGAAGAACAAAGAAGGAATGTGTTGGGCTTATAGGGTGATGTCTCTTTCTAATAATGACATTATCTGGACTCTCAAAGGCTTGGATGAGGTGACTGTCATTGATCGCTGTGGAGAGTATCCTAATGTTCCATTGATCGGAACCCATGGAGGGATTTCTTACAACCCATGCTTAGCTCTTCGTCAGTTTGGAAGAGCCAGAAGAGAAGGGCCTCATGAGATGTTGATGCCTCACATCATCTTTGATTTTCAGGGAGATAGCGACGAGCTGCGTCGTAGATTCATAAGGGCTTGGGACAGAGTTCACCAATCTGATCCACATGAGTTGGGACCAAAGACTTCTCTGCTAATGGAGCCATACCTCAGATGGGTCCGCATCCGTGCCCAGAAGTTAGGTATGCCATATGAAGCTGTCAGGCCTGTTACTCTTGAAGTTGCTAATGAGGAGGGGGTTCTTCCAACTATTCTCCACCCTTATATGCCCACTGATATTGGGACACTGAAAAGGTCTTGGATGCAGTTGAGGGATGAATGAGATTCTTATCGAGAGAGGTTCAACGAGCAAGAGCAGAAGATCCAGAAGCTGACTCGGCAGTTGGAGAACAAGCGGATCCTGAATGATTATGTACGCACTGAGAAGAAGAGACCATGGGAGCATTGATGGACCTTTGATGATTTCTTTTACAGTTTTTATTTACTTTTCAGTATTTCCATTATTGTAACGCCTAAGGGCAGTTTGTTGAACAATTTAAATTTTAAAGTTTAAACCTAATAAAGTGTGTTTCCTTTCTTGTTTACAAATTTGAATCTCGATTGTCTTTGAAATCATAAATCATACGCATTTCATCCCATGCACTTCATAAATAGGTACCCTTTACAGGTCTCTTATCTTCTTCACTGTTTATTTCAGCAATCATCGTGTCTACTGAACCTTCAACTGAGCAAGCTATCAAGGCCCTCCAGGCCCAGAATGCCCAGTTTCAAGAGCTGTTCATGAATCTGGCTAAGGGTCAGCAGGACCTGAAGACCTTGATTCTGAAAGAGAAGAAGAAGAAGAAGAGGACCATCCTGTTTAATACTGGACGCAGGTTTGGAAACGGGCTTCAGAATGAAGTTGATTTGACCACCTCATCTGGAGGGAAGGATAGTCCACAAGAAAGGAGGGCTCCTGGCCCTATGGTCTCCGACAACGAGACAGACTATGATGAAGAGTAGTATCCTCCTGCTGAGGATAAGTACAAACAGCTGGAAGACCGTTTGAACGCTATGGAGATACAGAAGGTACCCGGTCTGGACTTCGGAGATCTAGGTCTATCCTCTGGGGTGGTGATTCCCCATAAATTCAAGGCACCTTCCTTTGCCAAATATGATGGAGTTTCCTGTCCAAAACTGCATCTTCGGTCATATGTAAGGAAGATCCATCCTTACACTGCTGATAAGAACTTGTGGATCCATTTATTTCAGGACAGTCTCTCAGGGACTCAGCTCGAGTGGTTCTATCAGTTGGACGGAGCCAACATCCGTAGCTGGGAAGATTTGGCTACTGCATTCTACAGGCAGTATCGGTACAACTCCAACCTCGCTCCTACGCGTACCTAACTCCAGGGTATGTCAATAGGAACGGGTGAAAGATTTAAAGAGTATGCTCAGAAATGGAGAGACCTTGCCGGAAGGGTGCAACCACCTTTGACTGATCGTGAACTTGTTGACATGTTTTTGGGGACCCTGTCTGGTCCATTCTTTAACCATCTAATTGGAAGCTATTCAGATGGGTTTACAAATCTTATTTGGACTGGTGAGAGGATTGAAGCTGGTATTAAGGTTGGGAAGATACAGAAGGGTGCCTCATCGAGCACCGAGAAGAAACCGTTTAAGAAAGAGTCCAGTGTTGTCTACAGTTCGAGAAGACAGAATAGACCTGAACACCGACAAGTTGTCAATGCGGTTGTTATTTCAAAACCTGCTGGTGCTCCTCAGCATCACAATCAACAAAAGGACGAGAGACCTCGAAGGCAATTCACTCGTCTCAGCATGACTTTGTCTCAGATTCTGCCACAGTTGCTGAACACCAATCTGGTGACCCTAAAAGAAGCTCCGAAGAATCTGAGTACCACATCACCAAAGTACAACCCTAATGCCCGCTGCGCTTTTCACTCTGATAGCCCGGGGCATAATACATATGATTGTTGGGTTTTAAGGAACATGGTGCAAGACCTAATTGATGCAAAGGAGATTGAGTTTGAGGTGCCCGAGAGGCCTAATGTTGTGACAGCTCCCATGCCCAAACATGGAGTAAATGTTGTAGAGGAAGACTTGTTTGTAGTTTTCGTGGATGATATTGTTACCCCTCTGATGACTGTCAAGAAGAACCTGTTGCTAGCCAGTTTATTTCCGGGTTGTGGTGAAGGTTGCCATATGTGTTCTGTTTTACCTACTGGTTTCCCATTCTTGAAGTCAGGTATCCAAAACCTGATGGATAGTAAAGAGATCCTGTTTGAAAAGGTTGTTGTTCCTTCCATTCCTACTGAAGAAGTTTCCATCATTACCATTTTCAACAATTCTTCCAAGGCTCCCTCGAGGAAGCCTGTTAGAACTACATCTACTCCGAAGATCGCACCTGTAATCATCACTGTTCCGGGGCCCATCCCCTACACCTCTGACAAAGCTGTCCCTTGGCACTATGGGGCAGATGTTTATGTTCTAGGAGTTAATAAAGAGTTAGATACTAATACAGGCGTCAGCAACATTACTGGACCTGCTAAAGTCACCCGCAATGGTAGACTTTTCTCACCTGATATTGCTCCACCAACTGTCCGAAGACCTATTGTCATTACACCTGCAAGTGTACCTACTAACATTCCTGATCAAGTTCCTAGTTATACCCCTATCGCTGAGTCATCTAACGCTTGGGGCAAAGGGATCACCACTGATACGCCTGCCCAGATGGAGGCACCAAAGACAGTTACTGTTGAAGCTTCCAAACAGGAGATGGAAGAGATTCTGAAGATTATTAAGAAGAGTGATTACAACGTAGTTGAGCAACTGGGGTAAACCCCATACAAGATTTCTATGTTGTCACTATTGCTGTGCTCAGAGGCCCATGCTAAGGCTCTGATTACCTTCCTGAAGACGGCCCACGTGCCACAAGAGACATCGGCTGATCAGTTTACAGATTGTGTGGATAATTTAACTGCTGATAATGGCTTGGGTTTCTCCGACGCTGATTTGACTGCTAAAGGGAAGAGCCATAACGATTCCCTGCATGTATCCATTGAATGCAGGGGCACTACTCTTTCACATGTATTGGTTGATACTGGTTTCTCACTGAACGTCTTGCCCAAGAAAGCTCTAGACTGGTTGGATTGCAAAGGGTTAGAGTTAAAACCAAGTAACATCATTGTCAGGGCCTTTGACGGGTCTAAAAGGATGGTGCACGGTGAAGTTGATATCCTGATCAAGGTTGGTTCTCAGGTCTTCATTTCTACATTCTATGTGATGGACATTCGGCCATCTTATTCTTGTTTGCTGGGTCGTCCATGGATCCACAAAGCTGGAGCTGTAACCTCAACACTCCACCAGAAGCTGAAGTACCCGGTCAGAGGGAATATTGTGACAGTTCAAGGGGAGGAAGAGTACATGGTCAGCCACCTTAACTCGTTCAGATACGTAGAGATGGAAGGGGAGTTCATTGAGACCCCATTTCAGCACTTTGAAGAGGTTCCTCAGACACTGGAATCAGCTGAGACTGTGGTTGAAGATTCTTCTATGAAGATGGCTTCCTTAAAGGATGCTCGGGCTATTATTGAGAAGGGTGAGTGTGAAAATTGGGGCCGACTCCCTGATTTTACACAGAAGACTAACAAGTTTGGTTTGGGTTTCATTGCAGAAGCTCAAAGGGCTGTTTGGAATGCACGAATCGGAAAACCTCCCGTGTTCATCAGCAACTCGGAAGTGAATGCCATTTAAGATGATGTAGAAGAGTCTGAATTCGACAGCTGGATCTATCCTACGACCAATGGTGGACCAAGCAACTGGACAACAAAGGACTTCATACCTATTACTTTTGTTACCCAGTAATGAACTCTTTGTTTCGAATTTGTAACAGACAATGTTTTGAAACTTTATGGCCCGGTGTCTTACCCGGGGCACCGTGGCTTCATTTGTGAGGGCTTTTGTGTGCCATTTTCATATATCATTAATAAAAGCATTGGACGTTTCTTGCATTTCAAATTTTGCGCTCCTTGTTTTTCTTTATTATATATTACAAAACAACTATTTTACACACACTCACATATACAGGTCTCAATCCATTCTGGATCTCACTGGTAACGACTCTGCTACTGCCAGTTATGACTTTTAAAATCCGATCAACTTAGCCGAAGACGAAGGTGAAGATGATTGCGAAGTGCCTAGTGAACTTGCAAGACTGCTACTCCAGGAAGAGAGGGTCATTCAGCCACATGAAGAGCCGGTGGAAATGGTGAATCCAGGTACTGAAATAGACAAGAAGGAAGTCAAGATCGGTGCAAATCTGGAGCTTGGTGTGAAGCAACGGTTGATTCAGATACTGCATGACTATGTTGAGATCTTTTCCTGGTCTTACGAAGATATGCCTGGGTTGGATACTGACATTGTGGTTCATCGCCTGCCTACCATGGAAGACTTTCCTCCGGTAAAATAGAAGGTTCGCTATATGCACCCAGAGATGTCTGAGAAAATCAAAGCCGAAGTTATGAAACAATTTGACGCCGATTTTCTAGCAGTGACTTCTTACCCTCAGTGGGTTGCCAATGTGGTTCCGGTACCGAAGAAGGATGGTAAGGTCCTAATGTGTGTTGACTACAGGGATTTGAACAGGGCCAGTCCCAACGATGACTTCCCTCTACCTCACATCGATGTTCTGGTTGACAATACTGCTCTGCACAAGGTATTCTCCTTCGTGGACGGTTTCTCCGGTTATAATCAAATTTAGATGGCTCCCGAGGATATGGAGAAGACCACTTTTGTCACTCAGTGGGGTACCTTTTGTTACAAGGTCATGCCTTTTGGATTGAAAAATGTTGGGGCAACATATCAGCGTGCCATGGTTGCTTTGTTTTATGACATGATCCATCATGAGATTGAAGTATACGTCGACGATATGATTGCAAGGTCCCAGACTGAGGAAGAACACCTTGACCATCTACAGAAGCTGTTTGACAGGTTGAAGTTGTACAAGCTGAGATTGAACCCGAACAAGTGCACCTTCGGGGTGAGGTCTGGTAAGCTACTGGATTTCGTCGTGAGCGACAAAGGTATTCAAGTGGACCCTGCCAAGGTGAAAGCTATACAAGAGATGCCAGCTCCCAAGACAAAGAAAGAGGTCAGAGGCTTTCTGGGACGACTGAATTACATTGCCCGATTCATCTCTCACCTGACTGCTACTTGTGAACCAATCTTCAAGCTGCTAAAGAAAGATCAGGTAGTACGTTAGAACGATGAATGCCAGGCTGCTTTCAAAAGGATCAAAGAGTATCTCCAGGAGCCACCTATTATAATGCCACCAGTGGAAGGGAGACCTCTAATCTTATATTTGACGGTACTTGACAACTCAATGGGGTGTGTGCTGGGGCAGCATGACGAGTCTGGCCGAAAAGAGCATGCTATTTATTACCTTAGCAAAAATTTTACCGACTGTGAGACCCGATACTCACTGCTTGAGAAAACTTGTTGCGCTTTAGCATGGGCTGCTCTCCGGCTGAGACAGTATATGCTGACTCACACTACTCTGTTGATTTCAGAAATGGATCCAATCAAGTATATCTTCAAAAAGCCCGCCTTGTCCGGAAGAATAGCAAGATGGCAGATGATCTTGACTGAATATGACATCCAGTACACAACTCAAAAAGCAATCAAGGGAAGTGTATTGGCAGACCATTTGGCACATCAGGCAATGGATCATTACCAGTCTATGAACTTTTAATTCCCGGACGAGAATATCATGCTGATAACTGATTGTGAGATACCTGGACCGGATGAAGGACCTGAGAAGGGATCTCGATGGTCTATGTACTTTGATGGAGCTTCGAACGCTTTTGGTAATGGCATTGGCGTCGTGATCATATCTTCTAAAGGCTCTCATACTCCGTTCACCGCCCGACTATGTTTCAACTGCACCAACAATATGGCAGAGTATGAAGCGTGCATCATGGGTCTTCGAGCTGCAATGGACCTAAGGATTAAGTTTCTAAGTGTCTTCGGAGATTCCGCTCTCGTGATCAGTCAGATCAAAGGTGAGTGGGATACGAAACACCCAAATCTTATTCCTTACAAAGAGTATATGTTGACATTGCTTCCCCATTTCGAGGAGATAACCTTTGAACACTTCCCTAGAGAGGAGAATCAGTTGGCGGATGCGCTAGCTACGATGTCTTCTATGTTCAAAGTCAATTGGGACAACGAGGCTCCCCGGATCATTATTGAAAAATTGGACGAACCTGCACATTGCTGTGATCTTGAGACTGAAGAGGTAACAGAAAAGCCCTGGTATCATGAGGTGAAGAGGTACCTTGAAGCTCAAGAATACCCCGAGGGTGCATCTGTTAATGACAAGAAGTTTTTGAGGAGGTTCGCGGCGAAGTTCTTCATCAGCAATGGCATTCTTTACAAGCGTAACTATGATTCGACCTTACTACGTTGTGTGGATAAGAATGAAGCAGAATGGATCATGGAAAAGCTACATGAAGGTACCTTCAGAACTCATTCCAGTGGACATACCATGGCAAAGAAAATACTTCGGGCAAGATATTACTGGTCCACAATGGAAGCTGACTGTTATCAGCATTCTCGGACATGTCACAAGTGCCAGATCTATGCTGATAAGGTGCACATTCCTCTAGTTCCTCTGAACATCTTGACGGCACCTTGGCCTTTTGCAATATGGGGCATTGATATGATCGGCGAGATCAGACCTACGGCATCCAACGGGCATCGTTTCATCCTGGTAGCGATTGATTACTTTACAAAGTGGGTTGAAGCAACTTCCTTTGCTACCGTAACCAAGAACGTCGTGGCACGGTTCATTTGGCACAACCTGATCTGCCGATACGGTGTACCAGAGAGGATTATTACGGACAATGGTACCAACCTTAATAACAAAATGATCACTGAGCTCTACGAGCAATTCAAGATACAGCATCATAACTCTTCTCCCTACCGGCCGAAGATGAATGGGGCTGTAGAAGCGGCAAATAAAAACATTAAGAAGATTGTGCAGAAGATGACAGTGACATACAAAGACTGGCATGAGATGTTACCATTTGCCCTTCACGGGTACCGTACCTCAACACGGACGTCAACAGGGGCAACACCGTATTCCTTGGTTTATGGCATGGAGGCAGTCCTTCCCATTGAAGTTCAGATACCCTCTCTCCGGATGATGAAGGATGCAGGTTTGAGTGAAGATGACTGGATTCAAACCTGACTTGATCAATTGAACCTAATCGACGAGAAGAGACTTACTGCTATTTGTCATGGTCAGACGTACCAAAAACGGATGATCAAGGCATTTAATAAGAAAGTCAGACGACAAGAGTATCAAGTTTGGGATCTGGTAATCAAGCGTATTATTCTACCTCAAGGTGATCCCAGGGGCAAATGTACCCCTATTTACGAAGGGCCATTTATGGTTAAGAACATTTTCTCAGGAGGAGCGATGATTCTAACCACCATGGATGGTGACGACCTTCCTCACCCCGTGTAGCGATAAAAAAATGTAGCGGGGTAAAACGGAGATCGAACTATTAATTAATTCGTCTCACAAAAGCAAGAGTCGCCACCGCGCTTTATTATTTCCAAGGGAAAAGGGAAAAGAGCGAAATAAAACCCTAAAATATGCAATGTAAAATAATACTTTAAAAGTAATGAAAATACAAGGCGTTTTGAAAAGAGGTCTAGAGTTCGGGGGTTGGTTATACAATGGGAAGGTATTAGCACCCAATGTATCTATAGTATTCTATAGGAACCTTTTGAAATATCTGTTTTTTTTAAAATTGTTTGTTTGATTAAAATAGTTTGTTTGGCTAAAGATGGGTGCGGATGAGATTTTGAAAATACAACGACCTAATATCGAGGTTTTGATTTAAAAGAGGGTAAGTTTAAAATTTGATTTTTTAGAGATTTAACTTAAGTTTAACAAAAAGTAAAGTGTATGAAAGGGTCTCGCACAAATCGTATCAGACGCTCAATGACATGAAGTCAATAAATTTAATTTTTTCCCTTTGGAATAGACGCAAACAAGCAAAAATAAGATAAATATCATAATATAATTAATCGAGAATCCGCAAGAAAATAAATTTAAACGAACAAATTAATAACAAGAAAGGCAATGAAATATTTAATTCGAAAAGATTAAGATGATTAAAAAAAAATAGAGAAGATAACCAATTTTCTAAAGAAGATAAATTACTAAATTAATTCTAAACAAAAAAATTAAAATTAAGATCATGAAATTTCTAAGTTACATCTAGACTAAGTTAAAGTTCTAAGATTTATTAAAGTTAAAATTCTAAAAAAGTTACTAAATTTAATCTAAAGTAAATTAAATCTAAATTACTAAACCATATCTAATATAAGCTAAATTAATATCATTGGGAAATAAGGCCAAAGAGCTGAAAACGAAATAATAAAAAAAATGTCCAGCATGGGGATTGAACTCGTATCTCTTTACTCACAACTAAACTACCTTACCACTGGGCTAATACTATTTATCTATCATATGTGCATTTTAACTAATCTAAAAAAAAGGAAAAGGTTGAAGCAAAAATGGGCTAAAAAGGCCCATGGATTGACCCGCGTTTAGAGAGATAATGGAAGGGTTTTGAAAACCCTAAACAAAAGGAAGGGCGCCGCTTGGCTATCTTGGGAACGGAAAAAAGTCAGACTTAATTATCATTATTATTAATAAAGTTCAATTAAAAGGGACACTTGAAATAATAAAATAAAAGAGTAACGACCCCTCTTTCCTCTGTATTTCCTCCACTCGTGATTCCCTTATATTCTCCTCAACCTCGCGCCACCAGTAATCATTACTCAGCACCGGAAGCCATGGCAGTCATCAACACTCAAACTTCTTTCACTTCCTTCATCTCTTCCGCCATTTCAAATTCGTCCTCCATTCTTTCTGATCTGCGACTGGAGTATCGCCCCCTTTCTTGCGTTGTTGACGAGTTAGGGTTAGATTATGTTCAATAAGTGGGTAGCCGGGTAAGTCAATGGCAATCGCGGAAGAGAGGAGTGTGATGGGGTTTTTGGAGACGAAAGCGGATGCGGCGTGGTGATTTGAAGTTATTGTTGGTCACGGTGATGATGATGAAGATGAGATCGTATAAGTGTTGTTGAACGAAGATGCGGGTTGTGTTTTGGATTTAATGTTGATGAAGTTGTTGAATGAGGTAGAGGAGAAGATAAAAGATGATAAAGACGTTGTTCTTTCTGTGTGGTTGTGTTGATTTAGAAACGTGATAAAGAGGTATGAAACAAGTTATTGAAGATGTATGAAGGTTTGAAGAAGAGATTTGGTTCAGAACAGCTTCAGGTAAGATCCGATTCTCCTTCTGGATTCTTTATTCTGCTTCTGAATTTCTTATGTGTCTCTTCTTCTTTGGTCATGGTCTGTGACTTATGTATATTAAGAGAGAGTGAATATATTTTTATTGTTGTATGGTTAAGGTTTATAGATTTCAGTTCTATTGATGAGTATGAAGGTGACAGTGAATTTAGGTTTAGCAAAGGGTTATGGGTTTGTTTGTTTTGTTATTGCAGGGAGGTTGTATGTAGGTTGGTGTATAATGTAAGTTTATGCAGAATAATGAATGGAGAGAGATAGTGAGTTTTGTGGTTTTGAGGTGGTGATAAGTCGGTTTTGCAGCAGGGTTTGAAGGTGCAGGGAGTATGAATGTGATGAAGGGCTTAGAGGTGCTGAAAGTTATGATCCACAATAAAAAGGTAAGACAAACAACAACATACCCTTCATTAATTCGAGTTTCTGTAACTTTAGACTTATAAGTTTCTATGTTCAATTGTTCAGCTGAGCAGTGATATGAAGATAATGTAAGCACAACACCTCAGCTTTAGGGAGTACTAAATCAATATTAGTTTTACTTTGAGCTTTTCATCGGTGTTATAATCAGATTCAGAAAATGAATTCTCTGAAGCAAACAACAGATAACAATGCATATCAGGTAAAACATGTCTTCGAACTTTTCATCTCACCATCAAAGCCTTATCCTACTTAAATGAAATCTACTTATGAACTGATACAAAATGTAGGTCAAAAATGAAGCTCAAAGATAAAATACTCAAAATAGTGGAGTTATATTACCTGAAAGAAATCCCAGATCCCAGTTGCTTCACTTGAGTAAGTTCCCTTGTTCTTTTGGCTTTCTTGATTCTCACAATTAAAAATATCTCTTTTTCCTCTCGAATTTTTCTCTCAAAAAAAAGGTCCCCCCTCATCGTGATAAAACTCTAAATTATATAGTCTCAAGATTAAAATTGGGAGGGAATTGAGTCCATTAAGAGCATTTCTGATCTATGCTTTATGGATGTAAGAATGTCTAACCATTTTTGTGCAATCTGGCCTAGCTTGACAGGTTTTTGGCATCATGCAGCAGGGTTGATTTGGACCTCAAAGATAGGGACAAGTCAAGAGTTTAGAGCAGCAAACAGCAGTAGTTTGGACTGATATTCTTGGACTTGTGTGGACAGCAATAACATAGCATAGTAGTTTCTTTTTGGAGTGTAGTAACCTGTCTTCCATATTTTGCCAATTGAAATTCCCGTTTTTACCATTTTGGCCAGTTTTGGATGAAACTCTATTAGTGCTAAAACGGTCTTTCTTTTTCTTGGTATATTTTAGCTTAGCCATTTTTAGCATAATGTAACAGTAACATTTTGAAATGAAGGTTGTGTTAATCGTGTGAACCTCTATTAGTAGTTCAAAATTGCTATTTTTTATTATGACAAAAAGATAAAAGGCCCAACAATAATAATAACAATAAAGTAACAAAAAGAAAAAATTGTTAGTAAGACAATAATGACAAAAATCGATTATTAATGCAAAATGCAAAAATGATTGAAACAAAAAGCAACTGAAAAAAGTCAATTAATAATTAGAAATGAAAACTCAATTTCAAATCTAATTATTAATTAAATAAAAATGAAATATGTAAAATGGTATGAACTATATTTTTGATATTTTTTTGAATTAAGAATTGCGAATTTAAAATACTATAATGCTAATTATAAATAACTTTTGTGATTTTTCTAATAATGCAATAATAAAAAGTGACATGAACTAAAATACACATTTTTTTTAGATTTTTTCAAATAAGACAAAAATGATAAATACAAGACGGAAAAAAAATGCGCTATGTACGATTTGGTAAAGGTTGGACAAGACATGATCAAATTTCATTAAATTCATAAAGCGACTTCTAACGTTTTCATTTTTCGTGGCATTTCAAAAAATAATCAGCTCTTGACTTCTAAAGAAAAGTTGTAGTTGTTGTCAAGGAGAATCATGTGTAAAAGAACCACTAAAAAAATGTCGAAATTCGAAGAAGTTATGAATTTTGAAATCTGACCCGAGAAAATGGCAAAAATGGGTCGAATCGCTTGTGAACGCTTGCTATGTAATGACACAGATGGGAGGTGGGATCTTAGGTCAAAAATTGGGGTATGACAGCTGTCCCTATTTAAGTTTCTTCTATCCGGAGATATGAAGATTAAAATCTTCGTCTCGACGAGATTGAAGGTACTTAAATACATAATACACAATTTTTTGCCCTAAGATACCGCCATTATGTTTATGATATGGATGTAGTATTTAAATTCATGGAGAATGATACTGTATGAGACAGAAACAATGCTGGAGAAGCCAAACACCAACAAATCACAGGAACATAGATTATACACTACTGGGGAAATAAGCCATCGACTTCAAATGATAGACTCTTGACGGCGAATAAAAATTTGAGAGAATACGACCTCTGACTCTAACAAAGAAGGCATCTTGCATAGGCCACAAAAACAGATTATTGACCCAAAATAACAGTGAGTTCACAACTCAAGGTCAAAGATAGACAAAAAATGTATCAATTTTGCTGATAATGGACTACCAACTTCTGAAGGAAAAGATTTCATAACGAGTCTCTCTGCGAGATTTTTCCAGAGGGATACCAATTAATGCTGAAATAATAATATGGTTGTAGATACACAAGCTGCTCGAATAAAGAAGCTTCCACTTGCTGTCGTTCAAAGATGTCGATAACATACAATCTGCTCAAATAAAGAAGCCGCCACTTGTTGTCTTCCAAAAATACTATGACATACAAGCTGCTCAAATAAAGAAGCTTCCACTTGCTGTCGTCCAGGGATGTCAATAACATACAAGCTGCTCAAATAAAAAAGCCGCCACTTGCTGTTTTCCAAAAAATACCAATAACATACAAGCTGCTCAAAAAAGAAGCCGCCACTTGCTGTATTCCAGAAAAAAACAATAACGCGCAAGTTGCCCATGAAGAGACCGCCGCTTGCCGTTTTTCCAAAAACAATAACGTACAAGTTAACTCGTGAAGAGCTGCCGCTTGCCGTTTTCCAAAAGATAATAACGTACAAGTTGCTCGTGCAGAGCTGCCGCTTGCCGTTTTCCAAAAGATAATAACATACAAGTTGCTCGTGAAGAGCTGTCGCTTATCGTTTTCCAAAGAATAATAACGTACAAGTTGCTCGTGCAGAGTTGCCGCTTGTTGTTTTCCAAAAGATAATAACATACAAGTTTCTCGTGCAGAGCTGCCGCTTGTCGTTTTCCGAAGAATAATAACGTACAAGTTGCTCGTGCAGAGCTGCCGCTTGCCGTTTTCCAAAAGATAATAACGTACAAGTTGCTCGTGCAGAGCTGCCGCTTGCCGTTTTCTGAAGAAACTCAGAAGGAAATTACGATGACACTGGTAGAGAATAAAATCTTCGTCAAAGAGAACCATGAATCAATCCTTCCCGAGGAGATCACATACTTAAATGTGCAAAATAAATGCATCATTCGTCTAGGTGGCGACTTCACTGGGGAAAATCATGAGATAGCCTATGCAAGAGACAACAACTCCCTCCAGGAATAAACCAGAGAGAAAACAGTCAAACAAGACTCCACCCAATGAGAAAGTAACTTGATTGGGGGATTCATCCTATCCAGAAATGGACAAGGTAGGCTAAATATAAAAAAAACATCCACGAGGATTAGCTCAGTTGGGGAATTTAGAAAGGAAGCACATTTTCTGCCTAAGCTAACCTTCTACTTGGAAAGAACATGTACATTGTCTTAATAAACAAAGTATACAACCCAAAATCAACGACAAATGTGAATATGCATGCTGATATAAGTGTAAATGAGTAAATGAATGTTATGCTGACAAAACAAACAGATGGAATAACTTGAAGACAATAAGATGTCACGACATAATAGATACTCGGCCAATCTTAAAAAAGACGGAAAATAACTGGAACTGGAACCACAAAGCAACGTCAGAGCGTATCATGCTACAAGGCTCAAGTCTTCTGAGGAGAAAAGTATTCAAATCCAAACTTCTAATACCAATAGACTACTGGCATGAGACAAAGCGTACCACACCTTAGAAATCGCTCAAATAAAGATAACCAAAACAACGCTTAACTGGAAAAACTGGGGGGTCACCAAACTTAGTACCATGAGAAACGCAAGTTTACACAACCAACACCTCATGACGATTTTGAAATAAAACATGTTCATCATGCAAGGATAAATTACTGTATTGTTTTGCATTTCATGGCTTGACCATCCTCGGAACAACTGTTAATATTCCTTTCATTATTCACGACACATTTTTAAAATAAGAATACTTTAAATAACTTTGTTTCAAATATTTCCGTAAAAATTAAAATTTTGCCCACAAGAGGTAAATGCTCAAATTTCATTAATAAGATGGTAGTTCACTAACAACGCGACTCCAACGGTTTACAAAAGTTTGGGAAATAGTACATGAAAGAAAAAGGTTACACAAAAACAATGATCACTATTCTCCCTAACAACTTCGAATTCCGAAATGTGTTCAAATGCCAAGACTGGTCTGACCAAAAGCTTGCCTAAGCCGCCCTTTCGGGTTTTCAACTTAGCAAACTGTCAACTCAAACCTAAGCGAAATATTTCTTGACTGCATCGGCGTTTAGGGAGCGCGGGAGCTCTTCACCGTCCATATTTGTGAGAATCATGGCACCTCCAGAGAAAACTTTCTTAACGACATACAGTCCTTCATAATTCGGAGCCCACTTGCCCCTAGAATCAGGTTGGAAAGATAATATCTTTTTGAGCACAAGGTCACCTTCTCTGAACTCGCGTGGTCGAACCTTTTTATCAAAAGCCTTCTTCATTCTCTGCTGATATAATTGACCGTGACACAATGTTGTCAATCTCTTTTCTTCAATTAAATTCAACTGATCATATCTACTTTGACACCATTCAGCCTCAGAAAGTTTAGCTTCCATCAACACTCTCATAGACGGAATCTCAACCTCCACGGGGAGTACTGCTTCCATACCATAAACTAGGGAAAATGGGGTTGCGCCTGTTGAAGTTCGAACTGAAGTACGGTATCCATGAAAAGCAAACGAAAGCATTTCATGCCAATCTTTATAAGTTACCACCATCTTTTGGACAATCTTTTTGATGTTCTTGTTAGCAGCTTCAACAGCCCTATTCATCATCGGCCTGTAAGGAGAAGAATTATGATGTTTGATCTTGAACTCTTCACAAAGCTCTCTCATCATCTTGTTATTCAAATTCAAACCATTATCAGTGATGATCTTGCTCGGGATACCGTATCGACAAATGATTTGATTCTTGATAAATCTGACTACCACCTGTCTGGTTACATTAGCATAAGATGCTGCTTCCACCCATTTAGTAAAATAATCGATCGCTACCAAGATGAAACGATGACCATTTGAGGCTTTGGGTTCAATCATTCCAATCATATCAATGCCCCACATAGAGAAAGGCCAAGGTGAAGAGATAACGTTGAGGAGGGTCGGTGGCACATGTATCTTGTCCGTATAAATCTGGCATTTATGACATTTCTTCACATATTTGCAGCAATCAGATTCCATTGTCATCCAATAGTAACCAGCTCTCAACATCTTTTTAGCCATCGCATGTCCGTTGGCATGAGTGCCAAAGGATCCTTCATGTACTTCTTGCATCAGCATGTCTGCTTCATGTCTGTCTACACATCTGAGCAAGACCATGTCGTAATTCCTCTTATACAATACCTCTTCATTGAGGAAGAAACTGCTTGCTAATCTTCTCAACGTCTTCCTATCTTTATTGGATGCCCCAGGCGGGTACTCTTGAGTTTGAAGAACACGTTTAATGTCATAGAACCACGGTTTATCGTCGGTAACCTCCTCTATTGAGAACACATGAGCAGGTCTATCGAGGCGCATAACCCGGATTGTAGGCACATCGTTCCAACCATTCACTTGAAACATTGAAGACAAAGTAGCTAAAGCATCAGCCATTTGGTTTTCATCTCTAGGGATATGATGTAATTCCACTTTGTTGAAGAAAGTTAACAATCTTCTAGCATAGTCTCTGTAAGGGATCAAACCAGGATGATGAGTCTCCCATTCTCCTTTGATTTGATTAATTACCAATGCCGAATCTCCGTAAATATCAAGAATCTTAATCCTTAGATCCACTGCTTCTTCGAGACCCATAATACATGCCTCATATTCAGCCATGTTGTTCGTGCAGTCAAACTTCAATCTTGCCGTGAACGGGATATGAGTACCTCGGGGAGTGACGATGATTGCCCCAATTCCATTTCCATAAGAGTTCACAGCTCCGTCAAATATTAAACCCCAATGGGATTCGGGATCAGGTCCTTCTTCAGGTAACGACTCTTCACAATCTTTAGCTTTCAAGTACATAACATCTTCATCTGGGAAATCAAACTTGATGGATTGATAATCGTCAATTGGTTGGTGAGCCAAATGGTCGGCTAAAATACTCCTTTTGATTTCTTTCTGAGTGTGATACTCAATGTCATATTCAGATAACAACATCTGCCAACGAGCTATTCTTCCAGATAAGGCGGGCTTCTCAAAGATATACTTGATCGGATCCATTTTGGAGATCAACCAAGTGGTGTGGTTAATCATATACTGACGCAGACGGCGAGCAGCCCAAGCTAAAGCACAATAGGTTTTCTCAAGCATTGAGTATCGAGACTCACAGTCTGTGAATTTCTTACTCAGATAATATACGGCATGTTCCTTTCTTCCAGTCTCATCTTGTTGACCAAGCACACATCCCATGGAATCTTCCAATATAGTCAGGTACATAATCAAAGGTCTTCCTTCCACCGGAGGAATCAAAATGGGAGGTTCAAGTAAATATTCTTTGATGCTATCAAAAGCTCTCTGACAATCCTCTGTCCACACACATCCTTGGTTCTTTCGGAGAAGCTTGAAAATCGGCCCACAGGTAGCAGTCATATGAGATATAAATCTAGAAATATAGTTCAGTCTCCCAAGGAATCCTCTTACTTGTTTTTCCGTCTTGGGTGCGGGCATTTCCCGAATAGCTTTGACTTTATCAGGATCTACCTCAATACCTTTCTGACTAACAATGAAACCCAAAAGTCTTCCAGAACGAACACCAAAAGTGCACTTGTTGGGATTCAGGCGGAGTTTATACTTTCTCAAACGCTGGAATAACTTCAATAAATGTTCCAAATGATCTTCTTCAGTTTGTGATTTGGCAATCATGTCATCTACATACACTTCTATCTCTTTATGCATCATATCATGGAATGAAGCAGTCATGGCCCTTTGGTATGTTGCACCAGCATTCCTCAAACCAAACGGCATAACCCGATAACAAAATGTTCCCCAAGGGGTAATGAAAGTTGTCTTCTCCATATCTTCTGGTGCCATCCTGATTTGATTGTAACCAGAGAAACCATCCATGAAAGAAAAGACTTTGAACTTCGCGGTACTGTCGACCAATACGTCAATGTGCGGTAATGGGAAGTCATCCTTTGAGCTAGCTCTATTCAAATCTCTATAGTCTACACACATTCGAACTTTGCCATCTTTCTTAGCAACAGGCACTATATTGGCTAACCATTGAGGATAGACCGATGTAACAAGGAAACCTGCATTAATTTGTTTTTGAACTTCTTCTTTGATCTTGTCAGCCATATCGGGACGAGTCCTTCTCAACTTCTGTTTAATCGGCGGACATTCAGGTCTCAACGGTAAACGATGCTCCACAATATTGTTGTCCAAACCTGGCATATCTTGGTAGGACCAAGCAAACACATCAACATACTCTTTGAGAAGCTCCAGCATTTTCTCTTTGACCTATGGGATAAGCAATGCTCCGACCTTGACTTCCTTTTTATCTTCTTCATTACCCAAATTGATCATCTCTATAGGTTCTTCAAACGGCTGGATAGTCTTTTCATCGTGCTCAAGCAAACGGGAAATTTCATCGGGAACTTCTTCGTTATCCTCTTCTTCGACTCTGAACACAGGGAATTCAAAGTTGGGAGAGGGCATAGGATCATTGTTTTCAATGGTTAAGTCATGGATTAATCTGCACATATGATTATGCTTTATTTTAGAAATCGATTAATATGAATGTTGTACAAATGAAACAAAATATTATTATATTTTCCTATTACTACCAATTAATTTTCATTACTATTTCCCAGAAAAAGTGAAAAAATAAAACAGTAGTGGACAAAATAACATTTTTATTCATGAGGGGAAATACTTGAAACAAAGAGCGCAGACATTTTCTCTTTTGCCTTGGGCAGAGCAAAAGGATTTATTTTCAACATAGCCCGACACAAATACTTTTCGCCTTGGGCAGAGCGAAATTTTTTTTCAAAAATAAAACAAAACATTACTCAGAAATGTGCATCACAACAGGAATATCAACCGCAATCCAGTTCTGGAAAACCACTCCATGCGTTACAAAATCGGGTAAATCCTCTTCAGAATCGTCTCCTATTATAGCATCAACTTCAGGAGGAGTCGGATGGATAAAACCTGCGCTTCGGAAAACTTCTTGTATCGGACGAGTAACTATTTCCTGCTTGACTCCTGTAGACACGGGATGAAAACCAAGACCTTCTCCAAACTTGTTCTCGGGCAAAGTCAACACCTGGCCCCAACCTTCAGCCGAACCGCTTTCAACCACTCGTCGCGCATCCTCAAAAGAAGAAATAGATGTCCCTTGCTTCTTCACTTCATTATTAGCAACAGATAGAGCTTGGAATTGGGTTCCAACATCCTCATCAGCATCAATAAAAGAGAAAGATGACAAATGGCTTACCACCATAGCCTGCTCTCCACCAATCATTACCAGCTTTCCATGCCTTACAAACTTCAATCTTTGATGGAGCATGGAAGTGACTGCCCCTGCATCATGGATCCATGGACGACCCAATAGGCAACTGTAGGCGGCACGAATATCCATTACTTGAAAAGTGATCTGAAAAGTATAAGGACCAATTATTATAGGAAGATCCACTTCACCAATGACAGTCTTCCTAGAACCATCAAACGCTTTGACAATTACCCCACTAGGTCTCATGGGAGCACCTTGATATGAGAGTCGAGATAATGTAGTTTTGGGCATTACATTTAACGACGAACCTGTATCAACCAACACACTTGATAAAGTATCATTTCCACAACTTATTGAGATATGCAAAGCCATATTATGGTTCCTTCCCTCCTCTGGAAGCTCTTCATCACTGAAACCAAGATTATTACACGAAGTAATATTTCCCACAATTCCATCAAATTGGTCAACCGTCACATCATGATCCACGAATGCCTGGTCCAAGACCTTCATCAAAGCTTCTCTATGGGCACCAGAATCTCTCAGTAAAGCAAGCAAAGAAATCTTGGAAGGAGTTTGCAATAGTTGGTCCACAATCTTATATTCACTTCTCTTGATGAGCTTCAAAATCTCATCATCATCGGGATGAGGGATAGGTTCATTGGATCGGCCTATCTCAACCCTTGGTTCAACATTTCTCGCTGGAATTTCTGCCGGTATGGGCCTCCTGACTCGAACTTCTGGTCTCTTCAAAGGTACTGCTGCAAAGACACGTCCGCTTCTCATAAATCTGCTCACATCAGCGATGTTAACAAAAGATGGCATTGTTGGTATAGGGACTTCTACCCTATTCTCAATCATTGTGGCATTATACTTATACGGTATAGCTTGGTCTGAGTTGTAAGGCACAGGACCAGGTGGATAAATGATCAAAGGAGCAACAGGTGCAGTCTGACTGTCGTAAACGATCTCTATTGGTTCAGGCAAGTTGAATTGCGGTATTATAACATTCACTTCATTAACTGGATCTCTATCATGTGTAATAGTGATAACCCTCTGGTCTAACAATTTTTGAATATCCTCCTTCACAATAGGTCAATCAACCTCTCTTGAACAAAATTCACAAACATCATAATCATGTTGATGCCTAAAAAAGGCAAGTCTTCTTAAGCTCTGATGTAACCTGATCAACGAATCTCTTATGTGTTCAACTTGAAAAACTCGAAACTTTCCTGGACAACCTTCCACCATATTCACTGATGCTGCCCCATGTCGAGGCAAAGGATTGTCTCTAACATTTGGGTTAACATCCTTGAAAGACAAGATACCGTTCTTAATCAACCTCTGCACGTCCGCCTTTAAAGCAAAACAATTTTCAATGTTGTGCCCCGGCGAACCTTGATGATATTCACAAAACTGATCTGCCTTGTACCACGGAGAAGTACTATTTGGTGCGACATGAGGAGGCTTCGTCGTTATGAGGTTTTTTCTGATCAAAGCGGGGAGCAACTCAGTGTAAGTCATGGGAATGGCATCAAATTGCGATTTCCTTGGTGAACGGTTCTGGTTGTTAAATTGATAAGCCTGTTGTCGAGGCTGCTGCTGAAACGTCTGTTGCTGAATTGGTGGGGTTTGATGAGTTGGGGTCACCACTATTGGGCGGACAGTCGGAGTGACTGCCGCAACATGTGAGTAACCTCTCCTTGGTCTCCCTGGGAAGATTACGCTGACGTCTTGTTCTTTTCTTTTTGGGAAAACACTTCCAAACTTCTTGGTACTGCTAGACGGACTTCCTTCTTTAACCAAACGTCCTTCACGAATCCCTTCCTCCAACCGCATGCCCATACTTACCATTTCGATGAAGTCACTGGGTGCGCTGGCAATCATTCTTTCATAGTAAAAGGAACCTAAAGTCTTCAAGAATATCTTTGTCATCTCTTTCTCCTCAAGAGGAGGATAGATCTGAGCAGCAACTTCGCGCCACCTCTGGGCGTATTCCTTAAAGGACTCTCTGTCTCTCTGGGACATCGCCCGGAGTTGATCTCTGGGCGGCGCCATGTCGACGTTGTACTTATACTGGCGAACAAAAGCTTCACTAAGATCGTTGAAATTACGGATCCGAGTGCTGTCCAAGCCCATATACCACTTTAGAGCGGCACCAGTCAAACTGTCTTGAAAATAGTGAATTAACAAGTCATGATCATCAGAGTATGTAGACATCTTTCTCACGTACATAATCAAATGACTCCGAGGACACGAATCACCTTTATACCTTTCAAAGTCTGGCACTTTGAATTTTGCTGGAATCTTTACATTCGGAACTAAACACAGGTCATGAGCATTCTTTCCAAACAAATCCTTCCCCTTTAACGCTCTGATCTCCCTCTGCATCTCTTGAAACTGGTCTTGAAATTCTTCCATTCTATCAAAAAGACCCAGACTTTCAGCAGGCTCGGCAGGATAAGTAGGTTCATTCATGTATGGCATAGAGTGAACCACAGGAGCGACAATTGTCATCACTGGTTGAGGGAAAGGTGTCACAGACGGGATTACAGGCGGCATAGCAGTTGTCTCTGGTTGAGGAAAAGACAGAGTAGGTTGAACCAAAGGTTGTACGACAGACTGATACCCTTCTGGCACAAAGTTATAAGGCATTCCCCACGGAAAACCTTTTGGCATCTAATGTTGAAACGGAGAATTGATTTGAGTCACAGATGTTGGAACGGTGACAATCTCAGAAACCACAGTAGTTGAAGTCTGAGTCTCAGCAGCTGCAGTCGATGGCTGATTCTGAGCAGCCATCAAACTTTCCACTAGCGCAGTTAAATTTTCCATACCGACACGAAGGGTAGCGACCTCCTCACGAAGCTCGTGGTTTTCCTGTTCCATATCTTCCATCTTCCTCTGACGATTGGCTCGGGTATCGTACCGATGAGACAGCTTGCTAATCTATCGGAGTGGAAAAAGAAACAAGGATAAGACTCTAGAAAACATGTGAAGTGGAATGTTGGATGATGCATGATATGTGATGCAAATGATAATTCATTTTGATAGTTTTTCAAGGAACTTCAATAATTTTTTACACATCAATGGTAAAGGGATTTGGAACAACAAAAACTCATTTCATTAATCAAAAGCGGTAAATTACAACTTACAACTTTGGAACAACAAAACAATAAATTATAACTTTGGGACAACAACCCAATAATAAAAGCAGTAAATTACAACTTTGGAACATGAAGCCCATAATAAAAGCAGTAAATTACAACTTCGGAACATGAAGCCCTTTTACAGAGTTTTACAAAATGACATCATTAAAATAAAACTAAGAACTAAAGATCACTCAGAATCATCAAATGGAGGACCAAATGCCAACTGCAACTGGAGCTTCCCGATCTTCTCTTCATAAAAGTCTTCCACCTCTTTCTTCTCAGCTACTTTCTTCTCAGCTACCAGTCGATCAATGATTTCCTTTTGTGGATTAGGAACGAGAGCAACGCTTACCGAACCTTCCTTCTTTCTCTTCCTTTCATTAGCATATTTCTTCAATAAAGCATCCTTTTGACGAAGCTTCTCATCATGATCAACGAACCAGCCGTCTTGAATAAATAGCAAATCCTCCTTTTCCTTTAGTTGTCGAGCCAGGACCCGATTCTCATATTCAGACATATTATACTTTTCTTTCCAAGCATCTCTCTCGGACTTCATCCTAGCCAGATTTCCTTGGTATTCTCCCATATTCTCGATAGGGATATCAACAGATGATGATACAACTGTAGGGAATAAAGGTTTCTCAGGTTTATAGGGCATCTTGAGAGCACAAGCCCTAGCACGGACCCATTGTAGGTAAGGGTCCAAAGAAACGGCACCCCTATGTCCTAACATGTCTCTCCCTTTCCTGTGGATGTGGCGCCAAGCTCCTTCGATCTCCCTCTTAGCTTCCTGGTGATCTTGTCCTTCTTGTAGAAAGAAACCGCTCACATGGATGTTGTTTGGATTGTCCCTCATCGGGTATCCAAACTGACGGCGTGCGAGAACAGGATTATAGTTAATTCCTCCTTTCGTACCAAGAAGGGGCACGTTAGGAAAAGCACCACAGCTATCAATGATCTTCACGTCATGGTAAACTCGATTATACCAATCAGTGTCGAAATGAGTGAGAGCCATAATTTTTGGCGCCCATCGCGGCTCCTTCTCGAGATCCCAGAAAACATCAGACCTAGGTAGATGAGAAACATACCACTGATACAGCAACTGTGCACAACAAATAATCATCCCTCCTTGATAAGAGTTTCGAAGATGGATGGAGTAGTAGGTATCTCCTAGCAGCGTAGGGACCGGATTTCCAATCAAGAAAATTCTGATGGCGTTGATATCCACAAACTTATCGACGTTAGGGAACAAGAATAGACCATAAGCGAGTAGAGCAAAGACGTCTTCAAAGGCAATAGTATCTTTTATCTCAGCGAAATGACGAGCTTTCCTCAACAAAAACTGCGCAGACAAGCCTCGGATTCCCCCTTTTGTAGTCATGTTCTCCTCTATCTCTGACTTCTTTAAGTGGGAGATGGTCGCTATCTCGTGAGATTTGGGTTCCTCTTCTAAGCCAGAAAAAGGAACATAGTTGGTGATCGGCAAACCAAGTATGTAGGAGTACTCTTCTAAGGTGGGCATTAACTGGTAATCCGGAAAGGTGAAGCATCGATACAAGGGATCGTAAAATTGGACCAACGTACCGAGGATTCCTTCCTTCATGTTGCGCTTCATGAGAGATATAATGGACCCATACTTTCTGAAAATCCGTCGGGTTCTTGATCTTAGGAATTAAACTCTTCAGTTCTTCAATCTCAGGCTCCTTAAAACTAATACTTCGAGTGTTTCTCCTTCCAAATTCCATAACAATAGTACCTGAGATGTCTGCAAAAATCATTCTTAAGTTCCTTGAAAAACAAGTTTTTTACAAAAAATGTTGATGAATGCATGGATGAATGATAATGCAACAATTACACACAAGTTCACAAATATGGGGTTCAAAGGTTCAACGTTTCGAGCATGGAGTCAAAGGTAAAGCCCACCCCAAGATATGTACTACAGTTTAATCACACCTGTAAGACAAGGTTCTAAGAGTTCCCAGAGTCTACATTCCTCCTTCAGATATTACCAAAGTCTTGATTACTCAATAATTAGCAATATTCTCCAGAGAAACTCATCCGAGCGTAGCATCGCGTGACAACTACTTCCGGATTACTCTGTTATAGTCTCCGCGCTACACCTAAAAGGCCAAGATGGGTTAGGGTTCTACGGTTCTCAGTTTCTCTGGCTCCCAGGTCGAAAATAATAATGTCTTCCCGATTACTCGGTAAACAAATATTACGTTCAAAAGGGCCTTCCACCGAGTGGGGGATTTCATGCCTCCTTCTTCAGGATTACTCCCTCAAAGTTAACATGACTATACCGCCCGTCCTATTCTTAAGTGTAACTTAATCCGGGTATAGGATTCGTCCTTTGCAAAAAACCCAAACAACCCCAATATAAACATATAAAAAAACAAATCAAATAAATAATAATAAAACAGATAAGACAAACTAGGCTTAACCCACTTAGGGATGGACCAGCATGAGGTCAATCTTTCCCCAGCAGAGTCGCCATTTCTGTAGCGATAAAAAAATGTAGTGGGGTAAATCGGAGATCGAACTATTAATTAATTCGTCTCACAAAAGCAAGAGTCGCCACCGCGCTTTATTATTTCCAAGGGAAAAGGGAAAAGAGCGAAATAAAACCCTAAAATATGCAATGTAAAATAATACTTTAAAAGTAATGAAAATACAAGGCGTTTTGAAAAGAGGTCTAGAGTTCGGGGGTTGGTTATACAATGGGAAAGTATTAGCATCCAATGTATCTATAGTATTCTATAGGAACCTTTTGAAATATCTGTTTTTTTTAAAATTGTTTGTTTGATTAAAATAGTTTGTTTGGCTAAAGATGGGTGCGGATGAGATTTTGAAAATACAACGACCTAATATCGAGGTTTTGATTTAAAAGAGGGTAAGTTTAAAATTTGATTTTTTAGAGATTTAACTTAAGTTTAACAAAAAGTAAAGTGTATGAAAGGGTCTCGCACAAATCGTATCAGACGCTCAATGACATGAAGTCAATAAATTTAATTTTTTCCCTTTGGAATAGACGCAAACAAGCAAAAATAAGATAAATATCACAATATAATTAATCGAGAATCCGCAAGAAAATAAATTTAAACGAACAAATTAATAACAAGAAAGGCAATGAAATATTTAATTCGAAAAGATTAAGATGATTAAAAAAAAGAGAGAAGATAACCAATTTTCTAAAGAAGATAAATTACTAAATTAATTCTAAACAAAAAAATTAAAATTAAGATCATGAAATTTCTAAGTTACATCTAGACTAAGTTAAAGTTCTAAGATTTATTAAAGTTAAAATTCTAAAAAAGTTACTAAATTTAATCTAAAGTAAATTAAATCTAAATTACTAAACCATATCTAATATAAGCTAAATTAATATCATTGGGAAATAAGGCCAAAGAGCTGAAAACGAAATAATAATAAATGTCCAGCATGGGGATTGAACTCGTATCTCTTTACTCACAACTAAACTACCTTACCACTGGGCTAATACTATTTATCTATCATATGTGCATTTTAACTAATCTAAAAAAAGGAAAAGGTTGAAACAAAAATGGGCTAAAAAGGCCCATGGATTGACCCGCGTTTAGAGAGATAATGGAAGGGTTTTGAAAACCCTAAATAAAAGGAAGGGCGCCGCTTGGCTATCTTGGGAACGGAAAAAAGTCAGACTTAATTATCATTATTATTAATAAAGTTCAATTAAAAGGGACACTTGAAATAATAAAATAAAAGAGTAACGACCCCTCTTTCCTCTGTATTTCCTCCTCTCGCGATTCCCTTATATTCTCCTCAACCTCGCGCCGCCAGTAATCATTACTCAGCACTGGAAGCCATGGCAGTCATCAACACTCAAACTTCTTTCACTTCCTTCATCTCTTCCGCCATTTCAAATTCGTCCTCCATTCTTTCTGATCTGCGACCGGAGTATCGCCCCCTTTCTTGCGTTGTTGACGAGTTAGGGTTAGATTATGTTCAATAAGTGGGTAGCCGGGTAAGTCAATGGCAATCGCGGAAGAGAGGAGTGTGATGGGGTTTTTGGAGACGAAAGCGGATGCGGCGTGGTGATTTGAAGTTATTGTTGGTCACGGTGATGATGATGAAGATGAGATCGTATAAGTGTTGTTGAACGAAGATGCGGGTTGCGTTTTGGATTTAATGTTGATGAAGTTGTTGAATGAGGTAGAGGAGAAGATAAAAGATGATAAAGACGTTGTTCTTTCTGTGTGGTTGTGTTGATTTAGAAACGTGATAAAGAGGTGTGAAACAAGTTATTGAAGATGTATGAAGGTTTGAAGAAGAGATTTGGTTCAGAACAGCTTCAGGTAAGATCCGATTCTCCTTCTGGATTCTTTATTCTGCTTCTGAATTTCTTATGTGTCTCTTCTTCTTTGGTCATGGTCTGTGACTTATGTATATTAAGAGAGAGTGAAGATATTTTTATTGTTGTATGGTTAAGGTTTATAGATTTCAGTTCTATTGATGAGTATGAAGGTGACAATGAATTTGGGTTTAGCAAAGGGTTATGGGTTTGTTTGTTTTGTTATTGCAGGGAGGTTGTATGTAGGTTGGTGTATAATGTAAGTTTATGCAGAATAATGAATGGAGAGAGATAGTGAGTTTTGTGGTTTTGAGGTGGTGATAAGTCGGTTTTGCAGCAGGGTTTGAAGGTGCAAGGAGTATGAATGTGATGAAGGGCTTAGAGGTGCTGAAAGTTATGATCCACAATAAAAAGGTAAGACAAACAACAACATACCCTTCATTAATTCGAGTTTCTGTAACTTTAGACTTATAAGTTTATATGTTCAATTGTTCAGCTGAGCAGTGATATGAAGATAATGTAAGCATAACACCTCAGCTTTAGGGAGTACTAAATCAATATTAGTTTTACTTTGAGCTTTTCATCGGTGTTATAATCAGATTCAGAAAATGAATTCTCTGAAGCAAACAACAGATAACAATGCATATCAGGTAAAACATGTCTTCGAACTTTTCATCTCACCATCAAAGCCTTATCCTACTTAAATGAAATCTACTTATGAACTGATACAAAATGTAGGTAAAAAATGAAGCTCAAAGATAAAATACTCAAAATAGTGGAGTTATATTACCTGAAAGAAATCCCAGATCCCAGTTGCTTCACTTGAGTAAGTTCCCTTGTTCTTTTGGCTTTCTTGATTCTCACAATTAAAAATATCTCTTTTTCCTCTCGAATTTTTCTCTCAAAAAAAAGGTCCCCCCTCATCGTGATAAAACTCTAAATTATATAGTCTCAAGATTAAAATTGGGAGGGAATTGAGTCCATTAAGAGCATTTCTGATCTATGCTTTATGGATGTAAGAATGTCTAACCATTTTTGTGCAATCTGGCCTAGCTTGACAGGTTTTTGGCATCATGCAACAGGGTTGATTTGGACCTCAAAGATAGGGACAAGTCAAGAGTTTAGAGCAGCAAACAGCAGTAGTTTAGACTGATATTCTTGGACTTGTGTGGACAGCAATAACATAGCATAGTAGTTTTTTTTTGGAGTGTAGCAACCTGTCTTCCATATTTTGCCAATTGAAATTCCCATTTTTACCATTTTGGCCAGTTTTGGATGAAACTCTATTAGTGCTAAAACGGTCTTTCTTTTTCTTGGTATATTTTAGCTTAGCCATTTTTAGCATAATGTAACAGTAACATTTTGAAATGAAGGTTGTGTTAATCGTGTGAACCTCTAGTAGTAGTTCAAAATTGCTATTTTTTATTATGACAAAAAGATAAAAGGCCCAACAATAATAATAACAATAAAGCAACAAAAAGAAAAAATTGTTAGTAAGACAATAATGACAAAAATCGATTATTAATGCAAAATGCAAAAATGATTGAAACAAAAAGCAACTGAAAAAAGTCAATTAATAATTAGAAATGAAAACTCAATTTCAAATCTAATTATTAATTAAATAAAAATGCAATATGTAAAATGGTATGAACTATATTTTTGATATTTTTTTGAATTAAGAATTGCGAATTTAAAATACTATAATGCTAAATATAAATAACTTTTGTGATTTTTCTAATAATGCAATAATAAAAAGTGACATGAACTAAAATACACATTTTTTTTAGATTTTTTCAAATAAGACAAAAATGATAAATACAAGACGGAAAAAAAATGCGCTATGTACGATTTGGTAAAGGTTGGACAAGACATGATCAAATTTCATTAAATTCATAAAGCGACTTCTAACATTTTTATTTTTCGTGGCATTTCAAAAAATAATCAGCTCTTGACTTCTAAAGTAAAGTTGTAGTTGTTGTCAAGGAGAATCATGTGTAAAAGAACCACTAAAAAAATGTCGAAATTCGAAGAAGTTATGAATTTTGAAATCTGACCCGAGAAAATGGCAAAAATGGGTCGAATTGCTTGTGAACGCTTGCTATGTAATGACACAGATGGGAGGTGGGATCTTAGGTCAAAAATTGGGGTATGACACCCCGTCAATGCAGACATAGTAAAAAGATACTACGCATAATCAAAGACCCGCTAGGTTGACTGGCCTAGGCAAAAATAAGGGCTTCCCGGCGAACCAAAAGGGTTCAGGCAAAAATAAGGGATGAAAATGAAAAAAATCTGTACACCCGGCAAGTCAAAAACCTGAAAAGGCGGCTTGGGAAAAAATGGGTATCCCAGTGGACTGAAAACCCGAAAGGGCGGTCCAGGCAAAAGTTAGGGATCAAAGCGTAACACTATGTCTCCTTGGATCACCTCGCATCCAGACTTCGGTATCAACTATCAAGCTCGGAAGGCACCAATCAAACAGATTCATCTTCAACTAAGCAGCAAAGTGATGAGACACTTAAAGATATAAAGGCAATAGTAGAGTTGGAACCCAGTGGGATTATTCACATAGCTGTTTTATTTCCTTTTCACAAATTTTATAAATTTTATTTGTTCAGCGGCGCCCTCTTACTAGGACGTCAGCCTCTTGTACAAAAACGCCTATTTACAGGCAAACTTCAAAATCAATACAAATTCATTTTCAGACAAATTTCAAATTGTCTTTCCTTTATCTGTTTTTTTTTTGCAAAGAACGTCCAATGTTCATTTTTGATATATGCATTTGACATTAATTGCTGCTCGTAAATGTTTACATGCGAAACAGAAGGCAAATTACTGGTAATATCAGAAACCGAGGCAATAAGAATTGTCCGAGCTATCTAGTTGCTCTGTCCACCAAGGTACCAGGGTGGGTTCAGCTGAAGAATATGACCAAGATATTGTCACTCCCCACCAGAGTAAAACAGTAATGGTAGCTCTCCCCACTGAGACTTGCAACTATGAACGAATCAGCAACACTCTCCCCAAGAAGAGTTAATCTACCACCAGCCCTAAAAAGGTTTGGTATCCCCAAAAGGTCTTAATAGTCCTCAGTGGAGTATAAAGACATTCCCCAGCAAGTATAAGAATGTTCTCCGGCGGAATACAAGATACCCCAGTGGAGTCATTTCCCCAGCGCAGTCTAAAAAAGGCTTCCCATCCAGAGTTGAATCATCTTACCCAGTAGATTCCGGAAGCTTATCCCATGCAGAGCACAAATAAATCTCCCCAGCCAAATTCAGAAGGTTATCCTCACAAGACTCTAAATGGGTTATCCTCAGCAAGTTGCAACTGAAAGATCATCCCCAGCGAAGTTCTTTATATCCCCAGCGGAGTTTATCATTAAAATCCCCAACAGAGCTTATCAACAGAATCCCCAACGGAGTTATCGTTAAAATCTTCAGCAGAACGTCTCTTACCCACATAGTAATTCCCCTTGGAGTAATCTCTTCATCATTTTATACCCCCAACTGAGTTTTTCTCTCCTACAGGTTTATCGTCTTCGTTCATCATCCCCAGCAGGAAACGAAGAACTCAACTCTACTCTCCAACAGCTCCGGGATTTATTTTCCCCAGCTAAAACATCACATTTCCATACATCATGATACATGCATATACGCATCATGAATACAATCTCATTTATTTTGAGAACATCATTGCCTGATCCATATCATGCATTGCATATGACTGACCTTTACCTTTCAGGAAAGATACAGCTAAAGTTCTCAGCTTAGTTGAAGACCTGACCAGTTCTTAAATCTCAATTGAATTATCCTCGGTTGAATTTCAGATAAGGTTCTTAATCTCAACAGTTTCCCTACGTCATAGTGTGGACGAGTACTATAACCTCGACGGTATACTCCGTGGAGCACGAGTCAGTTCCTAGATCTTGATGTTTTCCTCCGTCATAGTGTGGACAAGTTCTATAACCTCAACGGTATACTCCATTGAGCACGAGACAGTTCCTAGATCTTGATGAAGATGTTTCCCTACGTCATAGTGTGGACGAGTTCTATAACCTCAACGGTATACTCCATTGAGCACGAGACAGTTCCTAGATCTTGATGAAGATGTTTCCCTACGTCATAGTGTGGACGAGTACTATAACCTCGACGGTATACTCCGTGGAGCACGAGTCAGTTCCTAGATCTTGATGTTTTCCTCCGTCATAGTGTGGATAAGTTCTATAACCTCAACGGTATACTCCATTGAGCACGAGACAGTTCCTAGATCTTGATGAAGATATTTCCCTACGTCATAGTATGGAAGAGTACTATAACCTCGACGGTATACTCCGTGGAGCACGAGTCAGTTCCTAGATCTTGATGAAGATGTTTCCCTATGTCATAGTGTGGACGAGTACTATAACCTCAACGGTATACTCCATTGAGCACGAGTCAGTTCCTAGATCTTGATGTTTTCCTCCGTCATAGTATGGACAAGTTCTATAACCTCAACGGTATACTATATTGAGCATGAGTTAGTTCCTAGATCTTGATGAAGATGTTTCCCCCAAGTTGAATTATGGACAGGTTCTTAAGACTCGGCCGAGGCGTTCTCTCAGTTGAAGTACAAGCAAGTTCCTAAATCTCAACAAAGGTTAGACTCCCCCAGTGGAATCTTTTACAACAATAAGTGTGCAAGTTCTCGCTAAGGAATCTCTTATGCGATTGACATTCCTACAGATG
Organism: Vicia faba; assembly: GCA_948472305.1. Lineage (NCBI taxonomy): Eukaryota > Viridiplantae > Streptophyta > Magnoliopsida > Fabales > Fabaceae > Vicia > Vicia faba. The sequence goes on from OX451741.1 coordinate 1,109,019,935, forward strand.
GCATATGTAAGCCCGTCTTCCTACCAAAAATCTCCAAATGGAATCTGTAAGCCCATTCCCAACATCACAATGTTGATACTACACCATGCGAGTGCAAATTTTTGGGCACTCTAGTGTTCAATTATCTTCCACCTTCGGATCACGAAAGGCTCGAAAGCCAATCTATATCCTCAGGTTTAAGAAAATTGAACAGGGGAAACTGTTGTACCCCAAAATTTTCCCTCCCATATTCCTCAAGGCATGTCAAGAATAATCTTCAAGTTGCTCAAGTTGGCTCAAGGGTTGGACAGTCAAATCACCTCCTAAGGTAGTCAAGTCAAAATTAGGGTTTTGTGTTGCATCAAGGTCCTTACATCCAAATGGCCTAAAGTTATTCCCAATGTATTAATTTGTTCTTAAGTTCATCCATGTCAAATTTCAAGCCTTGCAGAGGAAGTTTGGTCAGTCAATTGCTCAAGAGGTCCAAAAATCGATTGTGCTAGGGCAAAAGTCAACTGTGACCTACAGACAATCAAACCTCAATATTTTTTGACAAAATTCTCATTTGGAAGGTTAATTCATCATTTGATCAAGGGTTTATCATGATTCATCAAGGATTGCTCAAGATTCATCAAGATTCAAAAGTTGCTAAATTAGGGTTTTATAGGAAAAGTCAACTCAAATTTGACCAAGCATAACTTTCTCATACTTTATGAGAAATGACCCATCCAAATCTCATTTTTAAGAGAATGCAATTTCCAACAATCCATCTTCACACCTAAAGATCAAGAAATGCTCTCACAAAAAGTTACCAATTTGGACATTATAGGTCATTTTTGAAAGTCAACAAAAACACCTTTTTTTCCAAAGCTTATAACTTGAGCATGGAACATCAAAATGATATTAGACCAAAAAGGTGGATTAGAGGACATCTCAAGGTTTCTAAAAAGTCCAAGACACCTCCAAAAGTTAAAAATTGAGGAAGTTATGCATTGTTGAAGTTGGGCATTTTTCCAAAATTGCCAAAAGTCAACTATCCTCAAAACTCCAAATTTTTGAAAAAAGGGCCCACTTTTTTCCACTTGATATAGTCTTTTCATGCCACGCATGTGTTCCATCTTTAATTTCATGGACATTCATCTATTTTTCTATTTTATTTCATTTTTATTGATTTAATTCATTATTAATCAATATTAAATCAAATAAAATCTAAAAATTGATGTAGTAAGATTCTTGTGATCATTACAGCTTGCAAACATCATGTGCAACTCAATCAAACTCGTGCCAAGTCAAAACATGCACAAAATCTCAGATTTTATACAATTATGGAAAGCTTATCAATGGTGATCATGTCAAATAATTCATCTTCAATGCATAAGGATTATGGCCCAAATTTTGACCTAAACACATTCCATTATATGCACACAAGGGAGGCAGACCTAGGACACGCACAAGGAACTTTTGAAACGGCCAGAACGAGTTTGTAAAACAACTTGAAAAGTGAGAGATCAAAAACAACATTGGAGCACGATTCAGTCAAAAAGCTCAACACTACTCTCTTCCTTGACATCCAGTGGAGCTATACCAATCAAAACCAAGCCTTTTCATTGCCTAAAACACATTGTAAGTCTCCACGAATATGCCTCTGCACATGAAATCGTAAATCATTATCCTTGCATCTTTTTGCCAATTTGATTGCACTATCATGCTTAACATTCAAATTCTACCAATTCTGCATTATTTAATTTAATTTTCATGGCCTGTATTGTGATACCCGAACCTAGGGTTCTTGTTCTTGTTTTTTAGGCGTTTCTTATGCAAGATAAATTGAGCCAAACAATGGTTATATGAATGATCAGGAGGCAGAGACGAACACGTCTATGTTCTTGGATGGCATTTTCATGGCCTGAAGTGAGTTTTGAAAGCAAGCCACGGATCTTCCTGTGGATAAAAATCCGCAGGTAAAGAACCAGGGTGATATGAAGAAGATGATAACATGGCTGGGCGTGATTGGACCATTCAAATCATTAGCACGTTTTTTCTTTTATTTCAGGCTTAGCATTTTATTCTGTATATAATATTTATCTTCTATTCCACTAACGAATGTGCAAGCTGGTTGAGTCGGTGAGACAGGCGTGGCAAAACCCCTTGGGACCTGGGTTCGAATCCCAGGTCCCCCAAAACTTTATTCAATTTTGTCTTCAGGAATTCATACGCAGCATTCCAAGCGTGGACTACCATATGTCCTCAGATCTCAATGTGCCAAGTGGCTTCAGGCCAAGATCCAAAAGCCAGATTTGAGCATCCGCCATACTCCCTGGTCAACAAGCACGCAGGGAATCACAAGGGTCAAACAGGCTGGTGTTAGTGGGCCAAGAATTGCTGATCATACTCCCTCTTCAGGCCCAAACCCCCATTTTGGTTTATTTCTTTTTCTCTCTATATTTATTTTATTTAATTATTATTATCAAAATTAACCAATTGATATTTTTCTATAAAATCAGAAAACCCTAAAAAATAATATTTTTATTAATATCACTATTTTATTATTTTTGTAAATAAACATTAATTAATTTATTTAGTTTAATTAGGAACAACTTTAATATCTTTTGCATTAAATTAAATTAACATAGAATTAGGGTTTTAATATCTTTTAACCATTCTTATTTTATTTCTTTAATTAATAATAAAAAACCAAAAATATTTTTCATGTAATTAATTAATTCAATTATTAATTTAGACTAATTTTTAATTCAAAAAAATAACAAAATATGCTTTATTTATTTTAAAGGGTCAAAACCCTAGGACACTCCGATTTAATTTTCTCGCGCGCGAATAATTTTTTATTCATATTTCAATATTGTAATTGCTTCGAGATTGTAATAGTTTTCAAATTAGGATTTTATTTATCGCTTCTATTTACTTTTCGCAATTTAATTTTTAAGGGTTTGTCTTTGGCGATGTAAATACCCGACGCCTTGTAATAGCTTAGATTTATTTTCCGCAATTTAATTTCCGCAACCATTAACTGTTAGATGTTTGAATAATAGGCAATGCATGACAAGATCAATTTTAATTTAAAATCAACAATAGCTCACCATAACATGTACAAAGATAAATAACTGAAAAATAATACACTCGCACATGCACACTCTTAGGGTACACCTCACTTGGTTGCCTCGAGCGTGGTCATTGAGTATAGGAAGTTTTAGAGGTCGCCCTCTTGTCCAAAGATCATAAGTTGCCTCGAAATAGTTGCCTCGGATAAAATGATCTAAGACATTAGGGTTACCGCTAAGGCGTCCTAACATTGCTTTAGTGACCACACGTCCCTTAATCGAATTGACCCTTAAACTCCAACGACGATGCTACCTACTCCTTAATAGTGGGATAGCATTATCCAAAGGACATTAGCACAGTTTAATTCCCTTTTTGAGTAGGTAGATGGTTCTTAAGTACTCGCTCCTTTTAAAACAAAACAAAACTTTTCTCACTTACACCCCTTTCAAAACAAAAATTCTTTCAAACCCACAAACACAAAGAAAAGCAAATTTTGAAAACACAATGAGCAAGTACCTAAGAGCCTGTGGATAACCACGGATAGAAAGGGTGCTAACACCTTCCCTTTCTATAATCTACCTCCCGAACCCGAGAAACATCTCGAAAAAGGAATTTTTCTGTGCTTTTGTCCTTTCCTTGTTGGATAAAATAAAAGACGGTGGCGACTCTTGCTTACCGCGACATTTTACGAAAACAAACGCAAAACGCAAACCAGCATTCCAAAAACAGTCAGTTCTCTTTCCCACCGATCACATACCGGTATGTGACTCCTAAGTACCGAAAGAATTCAGTGATAACTTGGCTAAAAACATTTACAAATAATTTCTGGTTTCCAATTTCCATGTTTAATTTAACTACCCTTGTCACGAGAGTGAGAGGATAATTAACACGATTTTGCCACGAGAGTGGGAAATTAAATAAGGCAAGAACCTGCATGCGAGAGCTGGGGTTCGACCCAGATAGTGGTAACGAAACATTAATTTTTAAATACATGAGAGTGTTTTAACAAATTAATTAAACTCAAATTGTTTTCAAAAAGTGTTATTAAATTTAAAGTGCATCCACTAGGTTTAGTAGCATGACTTATTTCATGAATACGAGAGTGTATGTCTCAGGTTTTTAAACAATTCGTTTTTACCGAAATACTTTATATGCCAAGCGATTCACCGAATTCCTGAAGTCCGACTATCACATACCGGTATAGCTATTATTATTATTTTTAATAAAACTATTTCCCCCCTAAAACCAAATATTCATTGCTTAGTTAAACAATTGTAGCATTAGATCGTATGCGATTGATCCTCAGTCTCTGTGGGTTCGATAATCATTTAAAACTAGAACGACTAAACTGTATACTTGCAGTTAGTATCCCAATAGACTCATAAAGTCTCGATCAATAATTGGCTTCTGGAAAATGGATGAAGGGCAAAGAGGGTTGGACCGGCGCCGTTCTCGGTGGCTAGGCGGAGGAGGAGCATGATGATAGCACTTTGGCTTCCGGTATCTCTGTTTCCTTGACTTGTTTTTGAATATTTAATGATGATTTTGTTCTGAGAACCCTATGTTGTTTGGACTTTTATTGATGTTTGATGATGATTTTGTTCTGAGAACCCTATATTGATTTGCTTCTAAGATTATTCCTCTTTCTTGATGATTTGATGATGATCTTTACCTTCTGAAGACTGGCTTATGTTGTTTTTCTTTGAGTTTGCTTCTTTGTTAGTGATGATGTACAAAATCTGAAACTGGTTGTGTTTTTGTTGATGATGATCACGTTACTGAAACTTTTGTGGGCTTCTAAATCTCTTCCTCTTTGTGTTTGTTAATGATGAAGGAAATTTTGAAACTTCTTTTGTTATTTTTCTTTTTCACTTCTGAAACTTTTCCTCTTCTTTGTTATGTTGATGATGATCACCTCTGAAACTATTGTATTTTGATTTTTTTGTTGATGGACAACCTGAAACTTGTTGCTTTGCTTGATTTTCGTTTGATGATGAATGTACTTGAAAACTGGTGTTGTTACTGGTTTGCTACTGTTTTGCTACTGGTTTTCTACTGGTTTTTCTACTGGTTTGCTTGAGTTATGCAGGTTATGCAATGCAAGTTTGTTGTGTTTAGGCTTGTAGTTTAGGCAGGCTGTGACTAAGTTGCAGTTTATGGCTTGAACTGTAGGCTTTTTGTTTGGCCTGTGTGCTTAGCAGGTTTGCTTGAGTATGGTAAACAGGTTTGTTGTTGTTTTTTGGACAAGTTGCAGTTTATGCAGTTTGATTTTGGTAAACAAGTTTGTGGTTTTGGTTTTTGACTTGCAGTTTGGAGGTTATTTTGCTTGTAAATTTGGACAGGTTTTTAGTTTTAGAGGCAAGCTTGCTGTTTGAGTCTTTGCAAGCAGATTTGAACTGTTTGTTTTTGGGATTTGGAAGCAGGCTTGCTTCTGGTGTTTGGCCTGGACTGTGCTGTTAGTTTTGTAAACTTGTAATGCAAGTTTTGTGAATTTGGCTTGCAGTTTAGGCAAGTTTGTTGTTTACAGGTTGGGAAGTTTTGGTTTTTTTAGAGCTTGGTTTGCAGTTGGAACTGCAGATTTGCAGTTTTACAGGTTTTGTGCTGTTGTAGCTCAATGTTTTTTTTCCTTCTTCTGCTGGACTGTTAGACTGTTATATCTTTTCTTTTTGTTTCTCTTACTGCCTTTTACAGCCTGCCTTTAGCCAAAACTGCAAAACCTATTCACTAGGTTCTCTCTTTCTCTCTCTCTATAAGCATTTTTAATTGCTTATTATAATATAATTATGAAAAGCTGCTGGCCAGAAAATGATGAGGGCTAGGACAAGCCTTCTTGCTTGTAACTTGGTTTATCGTGCTGCATTGTTGTACTTTCTTTCCATATTTTCTGCATTGAGTACTTGCTATGACAGTTTGGCAACTCAGTTTGACATTTGGTTAATGCATTTGAAACTCAGTTTGTAGTATAGTTTGCTTTGTGTGCAGCCTTGTGCCTTTGCATTTTGAATAAATTGTATGCTTGCAATTTATATCTTTTATTTTTCTTTCTGTGAACCGAGAAGAGCGATCTTCTTGTGATTTGCAGTGAGGAAAATAAAATATGATGAACATAGCATTTCTGATTCCGGTCGGCAGACTTTAATGATGATTTTTATTTTTATCTGCTTAAAAATTCCTTTCAGTTAATTGCACTGATTTCTTTTTCTTCTGTCTTTTGCAGGTAAGTACCAGTTGGATGATAGAGGAAGCAGTAGAAGTAGAAGTCAAAGATCTTAGGAGATTAGGCTTAGATTTATTTTTCCATTTATTGTAAACAAATATTATTGTAAATACTATAAGTTGTAATCTTACAATATTCGAATAAAATTTGTAACAACACTTGAAATAAATAAAAGTCTTTATCCAAAAATAATTTTCTACTGTCAAAAATTCCAAACTTTCCTTGCATTGTCTATTTAATTATTTAAGACTCTTAAATCAAAATAATTGAAACTATGTCTCAATAATTCTAATCCAGATGAAATAAATAATCAACAAACTTTGCAGTCTCGCAACCTTACATCAATCATAGTACGCGTGGTATTCCAATTAACATATGCATTGTACAGTTAAACAAACAAGCATTCCATAAACCTTTCACTCCACTGATCAAGCAAATGCCTTAAGGTTCCAAACAAAAGTCTCAGCTCTTATCCCAGATAATTAGGTTTTTGAGAAACAACCAGTAATCTTGAACAAGCGTAAAAATAATGTAACAGTTAACTAAATTTCTGAGGATTCAGTTTCTTCTGAAAAATGCGAGCGCGAACCCTAATCCTGGATTACTGCCAAAGAAAGATCTGTCTGATCAATTCCTGAGCCAATCTCAACAAAATCAGTGGAAACCCTAATTCTGGATTAACTGATAAAGAAGAGTCTGTTTGACCGATTCTCGAGTCGATCTTAAAAATCAGAGAAAACCCTGGGGTTGTGATTTCTTGTGAAAAAGGGAGGGCAAATTTTGGGGTACAATAGGCGGCCACCTCTTTCTTTCTGATAAAGTGCTTCCTTACAGCTGTTGAAGAAGATGTGTCTTTCTGAATATTTCCATTCTTTATACCGGCTTCTATCCTCTCTCTGGACAATATTAGTTTAGTAAATCCAATAGATGAACTTCCGATTAAATGATTGAAGAAGGGACCAGATAAGGTACCTAAGAACACATCTACCAATTCTCTCTCAGACAGTGGGGGTTGAACTCTTCCAGCCAAATCTCTCCATTTTTGTGTATAGTCCTTGAAACCTTCATTGGACACCATGGCCATACTCTGGAGTTGAGTACGGGTAGGCACCAAATCAGCATTGTACTGGTATTGCTTGTAGAAAGCTGCAGCAAGATCTTCCCAATTGTGAACGTTAGCCCTTTCTAGTTGGTAGAACCAGCCAAGTTGAGTCCCAGACAGACTATCTTGGAAGAAGTGCGCCCATAAGTCTTTATCAGTGGTATGGGGTTGAATTTTACTCACGTATGACCGGAGATGCATTTTAGGGCATAACACTCTGTCATATTTGGAAAATGTAGGCACTTTGAATTTCGGAGGAATCACAATCCCCGACACTAGTCCCAATTCCTCAAAGTCCAAGCCTGGCACCTTTTGGATTTCCATCGCGCTCAACCGCTCTTCAAGATGTTTATACTTGTCATCAGCTGGAGGATACTGTTCCTCAGAGTATTCCTCCTCTTCTTCCTCCTCTTTCGATTATGACGAGATAACTGTTTCCTTGCCTTTCCCCTCTCCTTCACCGGATGTTGTTGCAAAGTCCAAAGTCCTTCTTGTCTGCCCATGAAATCTTCTTCCCATGTTTAAGACTCTGGTTACCTTCTTTGTTTTCTTTTTCCTCTCTTCATCCAGCAGAGTCTTCAACTCTTATTTGCCCTTGGCTAGGGTCACGAGTAACTGTTGAAACTGCGTATTTTGAGCTTGGAGATCTTTCACTGTTTTCTCGAGATCCATCTTACTGAAATAAACAGTAGAGAGATGAGGAGACTTGTTGCAAAAGACATGTTTATGTTATGATGAATGGTATATGCATATGTAATGTTTTCAAGGATTTCAAAGATTCATATTTGTTTTTAGAAAAAAAGAAACACACGTTATATTAATAAGATAAAGTTTGAGTACATCAATTCCCCTTGGGCAAAATAATATAAAAGCTCTAAGATAGAAAAGTAGTGTGCATCCTCTTTGGTGCAATGTAAGCATTCAGAGTCTGCTCCTTATGAAGTAGCCTAGTGAGCTCCAAAACCTTCTTCTCGCTTGCGTAGAATTGGGCTTAAAAAGTATCTCGCTCCCCTTTGAGTTGTATCCAATCCCTTTGGAGGTCTTCAAAAGATGTGGGCATGTCAGGATGTAGGATAGTGTATGGAACATCTTCCTCCATGACAGGCTCAATGATTATCGGGAGAATGGAGGGGTAAGGTATCATAAGATTCTGAGCGCGAGTTCGTACCCATTTGAGGTAAGGCTCAAGAGGGATGTAATTCTTGTGTCCCAAAGTCTTGTCATCCACCTTGTTTAGCATCCTTCAAGCTCGAATAAATCTCTGGCGAAGACCTTGATTGTCATTTTCGTAGTCGAATACCAAACCTTGAATTAACATCTCGTGCGGGCCATCCCTTCGGGCGTAACCAAACTTTCTTAAGGCTAAACAAGGGTTGTAGGTGATTCCTCCCCTAATTCCAAGTAGAGGGACATTAGGGAATTCTCCACAACGGTTGACAATGATAACATTCTCTTTGGATCAGGAGCACCAATGAATGTCTGAATGCTTGAGCGTCATCAACCTTTGTTACCACCTTGAACCTTGCTCATTCTTTAAGACTGATTGGGGAAGATGAGAAATAAACTATCTTTCCAAGAGAGGAGTGCAACACATAAGGACACCTCTTTTCTTCATTGTGCGAGTGTGAAAAGAGTGTAGGATATCTCCTAGCAATGTAGGCATAGGGTTGCGTGATATGAAGATTTTGACGGTGTTCACATCTATGAGTTGGTCAGGATTTGGAAACAAAACCATCCTGTGATGCGGTGGGAGAACTGACTTAAGGTTTTGCGTTTGTGTTCGCAAATGTTTCGGTTTAGCAAGAGTCACCACCGACTTTTTATTTTATCCAAAGGAAAGGTCAAAAAGCACAGGAAAGACCTTTGAGATGTTTTGTTGGGTTCGGGGGTAGATTATGAAAAGGGAAGGTGCAAGCACCCTTTTCATCCATGGTTATCCATGGGCTCTTAGTTACTTGTTTAGATCACTTGCTTTTGCTTTTTCAATTGTTTGAAATGGTGCTTTGTGTGTGGTTTTAAAAATGTTTTGAAAAGAGGCCATCGTTGTGGCAACCTTTGTAATGATTCTTGTTTGAATGTATACAAAGGTGTATTATCTTTTGAAAAGATGTTTCAATGTTTAAGAGTTTGATATTTGGGAAATGCTTTGAAATTGTGTGTTTTGAAAATAGCAAGAATGTTTGAAAGTTTTGATCAAGTAACTAGGAGCATCTACCTACCTACTCAAAGATCTTTCCTACATATTTTTAACATTTTACATTGTTGGTTTACCATTGTATTTGGTAAACAAACTTGTATTTGGATGTTAAACGGGACAGGCGCGGGTCATCGTATGGACCATGATAGCAATATTGCCAAGTATCTTTAGCAATTTTTTTAGGGACTAGATTATTTTGTATAGGCAACCACGATAGCGTCATCGAGGGACTATGATCTTTTTGTTTTGTTTTTGTTTTGCCAAGATACTCAACATGCATAACATGGCCATTTTCAAGGCAACAAGTGGATGAAACCCTAGGGGTGCATGTGTGCATTGTGTTGTCAATTTACATGCTTTTTTGTCATTGTATTAGTCAAGCTATTTGTTTTGATTTTGGATTTTTGCATACAAACCCTAATCTCTAACATGGCATATTTGAAAGCATAAAGTGCACAAAATAAACCTAAGCTATTACAACTTTGATATGGGGAGGGGGATACATTTTTGAATAGGGAATATTTGTAAGAAAATAAAACCCTAAGATTTACTATTACATCCAAATTGAATTCCTTTGTATCAAATAATAAATAAACAATATTTAAATAAACAAATTAAATATAAACATGCAAAATATTATAAATATGTAAAAGAAAATGTTTTTGTTTATTTTTATGTATGTGAAAATATAATATTTAATGTATTAAAAAATAGAAATAAAAGATTATTTTTTACTAGGGTTAAAAACTAATTTTCTTTAAGAAAAATATATATTAATGGTATTGTTTATATACAATAAAATAAAAATAATGAAATATGTACAAATGTCAAGAAATGAAAATATATCAGAAAAATATTATTTAAGTATGTAAATAATAATAATAGAAATATAATATTTTTTATGTATTGTTTTCAAGTTTTTTATTTAAAGAAAATAAAAGTATATACTAATTAATAATTATTTTCATGTTAGAAAAATAAAATAAAATATAAAAATAAATGTGAAAATTTATAAAAATATTTTTGGTAAGTTTTTATGTTTAGAAAAAATAGAATAAAATCAGAAATGAAAAATAAATACAAAAATACAAAAATATAAAGAAATGGGCCAGGGGGTGCAGTCAGCAATGCAGGGGGTGCAAAAAGCAAGCCAGGCCAAGGCCCAGCCCACTGAACTTCATCTTCAACCTTTGTCAAACAAAATACGCGTGCCTGATTCAAATATCCAACTCCTGCATACGTGCTCAAATGCAAAAACTCATAACACAAAAGTTATAGCATTTTTCAAGACGATTTCGACCATATAAAGAACTTAATCTAACTCCCAAAAACCAGAGAGAATTTCTCTGGCCCTAATTTCTAACCTAACTTTTTCAGGAAGTTCATGAATTAAATTCTCTTAACATGTTTAACTTAAATGAAATCTAAGCATATGTACAGCTTCAGGGCTATGAGTACTACATTTTTTATTCACAAACCTAAGCCTAATGATCCCTAAATAGAGAGATAGAAAGTTGACAAATACCTGTTTCAGATGAACTCGTGTATGGCAATGTGGAGCTTTTCAGTGAGACCTGAGGTGCTTGGGAGCTTGCCTGAACTTCCTCTGACCTTCCCTAATGCCTAGTTTGCTTTGGACTTGCTTGAGCAAGCTTGTAGAAATCAACTTGCACAAGCTGAAAACAGAAATGGTGAAGCTTGCAAATGGAGTTACAGTCACTGTCCAATGATTGGGATAGCTTGGATAGGTTATAAGGAATGTATTGGAACAAGTTTGGGGCAAAACGCACGAGTAACTTGTGAGATGGAAGTGAAACTGCAGGGAGTGCCCTGTTTTGCAAGTTTTTGGTGTTTTGATGCTCAAGAGTGTTTTAGGGATGGAGGGATCGTGTTTCTGGCTCAAGGCAATGTCAAAAACTTGTCTCCAATGCTTGCAAGAGTTGGTTATAACAAATATGCAAGTTATGTGATTTTGGCAAGTTTCTTGGTTATGAAGCAAAAAAATGAGAAGTGACAAAGAGATGGCCTGTACAGGCTAGCTCTAACCCTGCATACATTGTGTGAGCTTGGCCCCAAGTTTGTGGATTTGGTTTGTTGTACAAGATTTGGTTCAAGGCTCAAGAATGCAATTTGACATAAAGCAAATTTGACAAAAATGGCAATGTTGCCTTTTTGCTATTTTTGGATTAATCTCTTGTGTAATCTTCCCATGATCAGAACAAAGCCTCAAACCAATGGATTTGCATTTAATTATTGAGTATGAAAGGGTTTAGGGACCTGTAATCAAGTACAAACAATGCTGGATGGAAATTGCAACTTGTATTAACATGAAAATGCCATGGATCAAAAGTGAGTTTTTGCCAAATTCAAACCTTTGATTCTCCCTAACCACAAATGATTTTAGAGATTTCTTGGACATTTTGGAAATCTTGTAACATGCTCTACAATCCATCTTTGAAATTCATTCTGAGATTCCAAGTGTAACTATGTGAAAAATGGTCATGAAGATAGGTCAAAATCCTGCCTAAACTAGGGCAAAATTTCACTAAGTTAAAAGTTTCATGGACCCTTGTTCCAAAAATCATAACTTGATATCCAAGCTTCTTTTGGGAAAACTTTGTGAAACAAAGTTGTAGACTTTATGGAGGACTACAACTTTCATGTTGGAAGTTTTGTTTGAATCCAACTGTATCATGGTGAAAATGTTGGGCAAAGTTGGGAAGAAATAAGAAAATTTCATAACTTCGAAAAATTCTAAGTTATGACATTTTTCAATTTTAAACCCTAATTTGCAAAATTAGGTTTCTTGATGAACAAGTTTCATATTTTGACTCATATTGATGAAAAATGACCCTTGGAACTTGATTTTGACCAAAAAGTCAAAGTTTGACTTTTCAGTGTATAGTCAAATTTTGATTAGTTGACTGAAAAATTCATCTGTCAATCCAATGCATTTGAGATCTTTTGAACCTTGTGAATAGGTCAATATGATGCCATTGAGTCCTTGAATCCATGCTTGAACCCAATTTGCCATTGGCTAGGTTAAAAATCAGAAATTGCCCTTCTGCAGTCAAAACCCTAAAAATGACCATTTTGCCCTTTTGATGATCTGATCAAATTTCTTGAGGAGTTGTGGTCCAAACTTGATCAAATGGTTCATATGAGTCTATAACATTGATGTGGATCAAAATTTATGAGGTTTGACTGTGAATTGGCCATAGTTGACTTTTTCCCCAATACAGCTGATTTTTAGGTCAACTGTCTAATTGACTGGGCAAAAATTTGATTCAAGGCTTGAAACTTGGTAGAGGAAATCTTATAAGTCCAAAATGAAGTATGAAAGTCACTTTGAGCATTGAAAGCCCAAAAATCCTTGTGCAAACTCAAACCCTAATTTAGGTCATCAGTGCAAGGAGATGTCTTGAGCAGAGCAAAACCTTAATCCTGTCTGAAGTTCAAAGAGTCTTGTGAGGGGAAATATTGATAAAATGAGAGGGAAAATTTTGGGGTACAACACATCCCATAGATGAGGAGAGCCACAATCTTCTCAAAGGATTGTAAGTCTAAGGAATTCCAACAGCTTTGGGCTTTCTCAAACAGGAACTTTTCTAAGAAGCCTTTGACACCACTCCTTATTTCCCAATGAGTTGTGATATCAGATGAGTGCAAGTGTTGAGCTTGAGAAATATCTTTTGGCTTTGGATCTCTTTCTGTACCATTGAAAGGTAGTTGATTGAGAATGGGAATCCTCAAGAGTTGGGAGAATTCTTCCAAAGTAGGCACAAGTTGATAATCGGGAAATGTGAAGCAATGGTGTAAAGGATTAAAGAACTGAAAGAGCACCTTCATCATGTCCTCATCTGTGTTGGAGGTGACCAAGTTGAGTAGACGACCATGTCTCTCGGTGAATGGAGAGTTTTCAGGAATCCTTGAAGCTAGCTCCTTAAGTTGTGGAGGGACTCTCACAAGGTTAACTTGAATAGTTTTCCTGTGAAGTAAATCCATATCCTACAAAACAAAAACAAAGATGAATCCAAAAATCATTGAAATGGTTAGTGGATGCATATGATGTTCATGATGTCCATGATTTTATGTACAAGTATACATATACAAACAAAGCAAACAAGTCCTAGGTTTAGGCTTGCATGGAGTTTTATAGGTAAGTACCCTCTTTAAGTTTAGTTGGCTTAAACTTGTCCTAGTAATAGTAACCGAGTTCTAAGGAGCTCAATATCACTCGATTGTTTCCTTGGTCATTGTTTCAGCTCAAGCCTCTTTAGTGGAAACCGAAATATCCCAAGAAACCAAACCTCAATGAATGTAGTATCGAGTATCTACCAACTTCGGACTGCACCAAAGCCGGTCATCTCACTACATCCTAAAGGACAAGTTAGTCAAGTAAAGGTTCTAGAAGTTCATTAGTGCTTCATGACATCACTCAGCGGCCCCGTATTCTCTTTCATTAACTCAAAGGCTACCGGTACCCACAAATATTTCACACTAACATAGCTATTTCTTAGACCATGTCGGTATACCCCGCACAGTTTCCACAATGTATTGCTACTTACCTATAATGTATCCCAAATTCGGGTAGAAGATTCAAACCCAAACAAAGAACCCTAATGTAAAGCATACAAGTCAAACAATGTAAGCATGTAAATGTGATCTAATCCCTAAGGTAACCCCACTTTTAGAATTGTCCCCAGCAGAGTCTCCAGTTCTGTGATGCGGTGGGAGAACTGACTTGGGTGTTTTGCGTTTGATCGCAAATGTTGCGGTTTAGCAAGAGTCGCCACCGACTTTTCTTTTATCCAAAAGGAAAGTTGAAAAAGCACAGGAAAGACCTTTGAGATTATTTCTTGAGTTCAAGGGGTAGATTATGAAAAGGGAAGGTATTAGCACCCTTTTCATCCATGGTTTTCCATGGGCTCTTAGTTACTTGCTAGATCACTTGCTTTTTGTTTGAAATTATGTTTTGTGTGATTTTGAAAGTATTTTGTAAAAGATGCCATTGTTTAGGCAATCTTTGTAATGATTCTCGTTCGTAAGAATGTATACAAAGATGTTTGATCTTTTGAAAATATTTTCAAATTTTGTAAGATGCTTGAAAATGTGTAGGTATTTGTTTTTGAAAATAGTAAGGATATTTGTTTTGAAATGGAGCAAGTAACTAAAAGTAATCTACCTACTCAAATTTCTTTCTTGTTTATTTTCTTTTTCCTTGATATTGTTGTCTTACCATTGATTTGGTAAGCAACCCTATCTTTGGATGTAAACGGGACGGGCGTGGGTCATCGTATAACCATGATTAGCAATGTTGCAAAGTATCTTAGCATTTTTGAGGGACTAAGATCATTTTTGTAAGGCAACTTTGAATAGCGTCATCGAGGGACTATGATCTTGTATTTGTTTGTTTTTTTCTAAGACACCTTACATGCGTAATATAGCCATTTTTGTATAAGGCAACCAAGTGGAATAACCCTACGGGTGTTTATGTGCGTGTGTCATTTTCATGCTTGATTTTGTCTTGGATTAGGGTTTTCTATTTGATTGGTTTTATCTTGCCATACAAAACTTAATTACTAGCATGTTATATAAAAAGCAATAAATTGTGAAATTTAAATATCCTATGCTATTACAATGTTTAGGGAGGGGGTATACAAGTTATGAATGGGGATTACAATAATATAAACCTAATTAAGCTATTACAACCAAATTGAATATGTACAAATATTGGAATAAATAATATACAAAAATGAATTAAATATGCAAAGGTATGTAAATGCAAAGAAGATTTTTGTTTGGTTTTTTATGTGAAGGAGTTTTAACCTAAACCTAATAAATAAATCAAAATTAATTTAAATCAATTAAGAAAAGATATTATTTTAGAAAAGATTTTTTTTAATAAACCCTAATTCCATTTGATTAAAAGGAAATAAATTTCTTTAAGAAAAAATAAGTATTTTTTGTATTTTTTATCTTGAAAATAATATATGGCCCTATGAGATATTTTGGTCTCTTTTTTATAGTAAAATAAATATTTAATGAGTATAAAGAAAAATAAATATTAAACTAATCCTAATTTAATTTACAAAGTTAATTAAGAAAAATGGATAATATATTTAACTAAATAAAATATTTTACATGAGAAAAATAAAATAAAATGAGCCAAAATACAAATTTATAATTTTTTATAGTTTTTGTGATTTTTAATATTAAGAAAAATATATTTAATAAAATAAAAATGAAAATAAAATGAATAATAAAAATATATTGGGTCAGGGGTGTCATAAGCAATCAGGAGGTGAGTGTTAGAAAAAATCACAAAGCCCAAAGTTCAGAGGCCCATGCTGTAAAGGGACAAAAAATGGCAAAATGCGAGAAAAATTGCAAAAGGCAGGCGCCAAGGCTCGAACCCGTGACCTATGGCATTTTTGCGCGCTGCCTTACCACCGGGGTGGCTGTACATCTGTTTATAGAAACACAAAGATAAATATATATTAGAAAATGCCCCCTGAAGGCAACTTCATCTTCAACCTTGAGTCATGGCTGGACCACCTGTATCTCTCTCATTTCTCCATGAAAATGAAAAGTCCAAACATGAAAATTATGGGGTTTCTTTCCACGAGTTCAACCATATAATTTATGTAAACTAACAATCAAAGATCAAAGCTAATTTTACTTACCCTAATTTGAAACCTAATTTTTACGGAAATTTCAAATCCAAAATTCTCTATGCGTAGTTAATATAAATGAAATCTATGAACATGGTTAGCTTTAGTGCAAGGATATCTACATTTTTCTTTCACAAATCAGGACCAAAGGATGCTTGTATGAAGAGATAGAAGTTTGACTTTTTACCTCTTTCAGTTGAGATTGTGAATGGAGTTTGGGAAAGTTTTGAGAAGGCCTGAGGATCTGTTTAGCTTGCCTGGACCTCCCTGAGTGTATTCCAATCCTTACCTTGTCTTGAAAGTCTCTGAATCTCCCTACTCAAGTCAACCTACAAGCTTGATATTTTAAAATGGTGGATGGAGGAGGAGGAGTTACAGTGAGGGAACATGGGTCTGGATCACTTAGATATTAAGTATATTAAGTGTTTAGGTGGTTAAAACTCAAAACGCACGAGTGGTTTTGGAGATGGTTGTGTAAATACAAAATTGTCAAGCTATGGCATATTTTCAATGGCAAAGTGTTTGGGAGTGTTTCTGAGTCTTAGAATTCGTGTGTTAGGTTGAAATACACTTGTGTATAAGTATGGAAAAGGTTAGACATCAAGCTTTCTCAAGATTTCAGAGTTATAACCTTTTGGCTCTATTACTTGCTTTTAAAGAAAAGTGAGGAGACAAGTCCCTAAGTGTTATACAAGCATGGTCTGGTTTGGTAGAGACTTCAGGCAAGTTGCTTTTGGTTTTGGCTTTGCTTGTGTGCAGACAGAACAAGTGCAAGGCTCGAGAAGTGGAAAATTGAAAAAGTAGTGCTTTATCAAAATGGGAATGGCACCTTTGTACCAAAAATGGAATTGTTCTTGTATGATGCATTCAATGCTTGGCATAAAGCTTCCAACATCTGTGAAAACATTTAATTATGGAGTGAAATTCAAGTTAGGAGCCTGCAAAGTAAGATTTGTTTAGCATGCTTGAGGATTTTAATTTTTGTTCTTCATGAAATAGCTTGAAATCAAACTGATAAATCACCAACTTCATCTCTTCGATTCTCCCTACTCAAAAATGATCTCAGGGAGTTCTTGGACATTTTAGAAATATTGCAATATGCTATACAATACATATTTGAATTTCTTTTTAAGATTCCTCTTGGAACTATGTGAAAAATTGGCATGAAGTTAGGTAAAAAATCTGCCTAACTAGGGCAAAATTTCACTAAGTTATTTTGGTTCATGAGCATGTATTCACAAAATTATATCTTGAGATCCAAGCATTTTTAGGAGAAATTGTGTCAATAAAAGTTGTATATTTCATGGAGATCTACAACTTTCATGTTGGAAGTTTCCTTTGAATCATCTTGCATCATGGTGAAAATTTGGCTCAAAGTTGAGAAAAAATAAGAAATTTTCTATACTTAGAAAAATTTCTAAGTTAAAATTTTTCAACTTTTCAAATCAAAATCTTGAATCCTTGATTTCTTGATGAACAAGTTTCACATTTTGACATGTTTTGATGAATTATGATCTTTGACACTTGATTTTGACCAAAAAGTAAAAGTTTGACTTTTCAGTGTACAATTGACTTTTGATCAGTTGACTGAAAAATTCATTTGTCAATCCAATGGATTTGTAATGTTTTGAACCATGTCATTAGGTAAAGATGATGCAATTGAACTCTTGAAATCATGATTCAAACAATTTGATCATTTGCTAGGTCAAAAATCAGAAATTGCCCTTTCTCAATCAAAACCCTAATTTTGACCATTTTGCCCTTTTGATGATTTGATCAAATTTCTTGAGGAATTATAGTCCAAACTTGATAAAATGATACATATGAGTCTATGATGTTGGTGTGGATCAAAAATTGTGAACTTTGACTGTAAATTGGCCATGGTTGACTTTTTCCCTAATACAACTGATTTTTAGGTCAACTGTCCAATTGACTGATCAAAAATGTGATACAAGGCTTGTAACTTGACATGAGAAAACTTAGGGGTCCATAATGATCCTTGAAATTCATATGAAGCATTAATAGTCCAAAAATCCTTGTGCAAACTCAAACCCTAATTTTGGTCATCAGTGCATGAGGAGGTGACTTGAGCTGGTCAAACTCTAAGGCAGTCTTGAGTCAAAGAGATCTTGTGAGAAAATTCTTGATAAGTAAGAGGGCAAATTTTGGGGTACAACATTGCACATAGCTGTTTTCTTTTTTTTGTACACAATATTGCATGGCTTCCATTTTTACGGCGGCGTTCTCTTACTAGAGCGCCAGCTTCCTTGTACAAAAACACTTGTTATAGGCCAACTTCAAAAATTAATACAAGTCATTTTTTACAAAACTATTTGTTTTTCTTTTTCTGTTTTGTTTTGCAAAAATGTCCAATGATTTATTCTTGACATATGCATTTGAATATGATTACTGTTCACAAATATTCACATAAGAAACAGAAAGACAATTGCTCGTAACTTAAGAAACAGGGGCAAAAACCAAAAAATGTCAAACCCGACAGTTGCTCTGTCCAACAGGTACCGGGGAAGAGACAGATTTGAAACAAAGTCATCAGTATATATGACCCCGTAACATCTGTAATTCCCCACAGAGTAAAGGTAATCAAAGTATTGATATCAGTTTCCCCAAAACAGGAGGTACTCTCTCCAGCCGGGGCCCTTCATAAAACTAACATCTACTTTCCCCGGCTGAATTTCATAATCGCAAGCGGGCCATAAATTTTTCTCTCGAACAAAGTTTATTTCTCTGAATACAGAAGCTCAATCCCCAACAGAGGTTATTACTTCAACTACGGAAGTTCACCTCTCTCAAACAAAGTATTTCCCCGCAGAGTTATTCTCAAGCAGAGTCTCTCCCCGGCGGAATATCCGTGAACAAGGAGCAAATCTCCAGCATAGTCATCTCCGTTCACCATCCCCAGTGGAAGTAGAAGAACCACGGTTTTCTACAAACACTCAAGAAGGCAATATTCTATAGCAGCAGTCAGGTATTTATTTTCCCAGACTCAGATATGTCAAAATAACATCTCGTGTTCACGCATCATAACATGCGCATACATATCTCATACAACACAATCTCATTTATTTTGAGAACATCATCCCACAATTCATTTCATGCATCGAATATAATTAACCCTGTTATATTTTCAGGAAAGACAATTATCATCAATAATCCCAGCAGTTATACATGTCACGTCTGCAAACAACCTATGGAAAATCAGTTCCCGAAACCAAACGGGTCAACTAATCTACATGATCAAATGAAGTATCCCTACTATCCAGGCTTTCATTTTGAAGAAACCCTACGACCCAGGTTCCTTCCCATAAGCCCTACTATCCAGGCTTTCATCTTGAAGTAACCCTACTATCCAGGTTCCTTCCCATAAGCCCTACTATCCAGGCTTTCATCTTGAAGTAACCCGACTATCCTGGTTCCTTACCATAAGCCTTACTATCCAGGCTTTCATCTTGAAGTAACCCTACTATCCAGTTTCCTTCCCATAAGCCTACTATCCAGGCTTTCATCTTGAAGTAACCCTACTATCCAGGTTCCTTCCCATAGCTCTACTATCCAGGCTTTAATTTCGATGTAACCCTACGACCCAGGTTCCTTCTCATAGCCCTACTATTCAGGCTTTCATTTCGAAGTAACCCTACGACCCAGGTTCCTTCTCATAGCCCTACTATGCAGGCTTTCATTTCGAAACAACCCTAATATCCAGGTTCCTTCTCTCTTATCTCCAGAAAACGGTTTACAACACTGTAAGACCTGGACCCAACCAGATACAGATGATTTCACATTCCCCCAGTAAGTCGTTGTGTAGCCTGGACCCTGACCAGGCATGCAGTTCACTTCCACTTCCTCCATCAAGAGTTAATTCCCCGGTAGAGTAATGGACAACCGAAGCTCCTATACTCTATTCCCCAAGACATAAATCAACATTCCCCGGTGAAGTCCTCCTCAACGTCAGGCACATGAATTATCGCAAAGGAATATCTTATGCAACCGATATCTTTTCTGGATGGCATCTTTAAGCCCATCTCCGACAATTCTCTGTCAACTTCCAAATGGCATCTGTAATCCCATACCCAATATTATCGATCAACATTCACTTCATACGAGTGAAAATTTCTGGGCACTCTAGTGTTCAATCATCTTCCACCTTTAGATCATGAAAGTAAGACCAGTCAATCTACATCCTCAGGTATAAGAAGATTGACCAGTCATTGAAATCCTCAACTTGCTCAAGGATGCCTAAGGTTTGACCAGTCAAATCCTCTTTCTAAGACTATGAGCCTCAAACTAGGGTTTCCATTTTCATCAAGATGTTTGAGTTCCAAGGGTCCCAAATGATTTACATTTCCCTAATATGTTCTCAAGATCGCCAATGCCAAGTTTCATGCCTTGCACGAGAAGTTTGCTCCGTCAACTGCTCAAATGCCTGAAAATCAACTATACTAGGTCAAAAGTCAACTGTGACCCTCATGCAGTCAAACTCCAATATTTTTGGTCAACATCAACATTATGAAGTAACATCCATCATTTGATCAAGTTTTGATCATGATTCCTCAAGGAATGCCCCAAATTCATGAAAACTCAAAAGTTGTTAAATTAGGGTTTCTATAGGAAAAGTCAACCAAACTTTGACCAAGCATAACTTTCTCATACTTTATCAGAAATTTCCCATCCAAGTCTCATTATGAAGAGGATGCAATTCCCTACAACTCATCTTCAGCCCTCAAGTTCAAAAAATGCACTCATGAAAAGATATGAATTCAGACATTATAGGTCATTCCAAAAAGTCAACAAAAACACCTTTTGGGTCAAAGCTTCTTACATGAACATGGAAGATCCAATTGAGGGGAAACCAAAAGGTTGTTTAGAGGAAGTTCTAAGATTTCTAAAAAGTCAAAGAACACACTCTTAGGGTCAAAATTGATAGAGATATGCATTGTCAAAGTTGGCCATTTTTGGAAATTTGCACAAAGTCAACCATGCCCAAAATGCATTTTTCTTCAAATGGGCCCAACTTTTTATGCTTGCATCTTTTTCCTAACATGGTCCACGACCCATAAACCACTCCATGCATCATTTTCTTATTTATTTGTTTTCTTTTGATTTTTAATCATTTAAAATCCAAATTAAATCAAATAAATTATATAAAATTATTTTAGGATGATTTTGCATTAAATAATGAGAGCACAAGCTGTATGATAGCAAGCAAATCGTGCAAGGGCTGATTGGATTAAAAATGGCATGATTTGGCCAATTTTGGAAACAAATAATATCTCTTGAAAATCAAATATATTGCTCATCAATTTCCAAGATTTAATCCAAAATTGTTAACCTATTTGATTCACATACATATAACAGAGCAGCAAAAACCCTAAGGACGAGATTACAGAGGCGCAACTTATTCAAAAGAGTCAAACAAAGTTTCAAATTTCCAATGAAAAGTGTAGACCGGATTTTTCTTTACAGTCTAATTAAAGCAATTTCAAAGCCATTAATTTGTTCCTGGACATATTCTGAGGGATTCCAATCACTCTCAAGTCACAAACCATCCTGAATCGTAAGATATAGATCACGGTTTGCACCCTTATAACTTAAATTCGTTTTCTTGGTTTTACATGTTTTAAATCGAATTCGTTTACATAAATGTGTTTATAATCATGCTTGGAATTTGTTTGAATGCCTGGATTTGAGTTTTAGCGCAGGAACGGGCTTACGCCATAGCTAGAGTTTGAAAGCTTCAAATTAGGGATTCTCCATTGAGGCAAAATTAGGACAGATCAAGGATACCAATGAACTCAGGGCTTAATTTCTAATTGATTTATGCCCTTAGTTAGGATTGATTTGGCTTGTATTGCATTTTTAATTGTTGCAGGTTTATAGCTATGGATAAAAACTGTCACTATAGCCTTTAGTGACAGTTTTGGTTGTAGGTAAAAGGTTGACATCAAAGACAACAGTCTGGGGAAGAAGACAATTAGGTGGCAGAACCCCATTGGGTAATTTGAACCACGCGCGCGTTTGGGAAAGACTACTTTATTTCATTTATATTTTATTTGTTTGATTATGTTAACAAATAAACCATTCAGCCCAGACGGTAAAGCAAGCAAGTGTATGAGTGGAAGGACCTGGGTTTGATCCCAGGTCCAAACATTTTATTTTTCCATCACTTCTTTACAGGATTCAGTGTGTATTACCCATGAAGGCCATCTTGCATCTTCCAGATCCAGCCATTGGATCATCCCTGGATCCAGATCCAACGCGCAGTGAGTGCAGCACATGGTGGACATTTCAGATCTGAATACACTGAATCACACGCAGTCCTTAGGCCAGTAATCTTGGGCCTGGAAAATTAGCAATGCACCCCTCCCCCCAAAGTGGCTTTCACAACAGGCCCAATTTATTTCTTTTTTCTATTTTCTTTTGTTTTATTTATTTGTTTAATCATTTTTTACAAAAACAACAAATTTAGGTTTTTATAATTAAAATTAATTTTTGAAAATTAATTATTTTAATTATTTCAACATTGATCATTTTGTTAAATAAAATTAACTACAAATTAGGTTTAATTTGCAATTTAATTATTTTCTCAATAAAAAAATACACAAAATTATTTTTTAATTAATTAGATTTTTTAGGCTTCTAATTTATTCCCGTATTTAATTCGTCTCGCACGCGTTTACTTATTTATAATTCCGATTATTGTAACTGTTTCGAGGTTTGTAATAGTTTTTAATTAGGGTTTATTTTACCGTTTTTACTTACTGTTCATTCCCCAAGTTTTGGTTATTTAACCCCTCCCCGAGGCCTTGTAATAGTTAGGACTTTAATTTCTCACACTTTTACTTTCTGCTATTATAAACTGCCTAGATGTATGGATAATAGGATTGTATGCGAAAGACAAATGAAATTAAAACGGTAGATAACCCTAATTGTGCAAAGATAAATAAACTGAAAAATAACACATGCACATGTTCACTCCTACGGTTTTCCTCACTCTGGTTGCCTTCGGTAAATGTTCATGAAGCATAGGGAATTTTAGTGGTCGTCCTCTAGTCCCAAAAGATCAAAAATGACTTGTTCGGATGTTGCCTCGAAAAGATCTTTAAGACTTTAGGGTAATTACTAAAGTTTCCTAACCATTGCTTTTGTGATCGTACTTGTCCCTTCGAATGTCCCTTAAAACTCCAACGATGGGTCTACCTACTCCTTAATAGTAGGATAGCGTTGTCTAAAGGAAACGAGAAAACGAACAGCCTTTTCCGAGTAGGTAGAAAATCTTAAGTACTTGCTCAAGACAATAAAAACTCTTTCACACAAACACTTTTAAAGAAGTTTTCGAAAACAACTTCATCACACTCTTTAGGATAGATACAAGAGTGTTGTACCCCAAAATTTTCCATCCCATATTTCTCAAAACATTCCAAGAATGATACTCAAGTTTCTCAAGGTAGTCCAAGGGTTGGTCAGACAAGCTCCCTCATAAGGCATACTACTTCAAATTAGGGTTTCATGTTGCATCAAGATACTTGAGTTCAAGTGATCCCAAATGCTCACTAATGTCATAATATGTTCTCAAGATCATCCATGTCAAGTTTCAAGCCCTACAGAGAAAGTTTGCTCAGTCAATTGCTCAAAGGCCTGGAAATCGATTATGTTAGGGCAAAAGTCAATTGTGGCCCACATACAGTCAAACTTCAAGATTTTTTGTCAACATTCTCATTTTGAAGTATATTTAATCATTTGATCAAGGTTTTATCATGATTCATCAAGGATTTCCCATAATTCATCAAGACTCAAAAGTTGCCAAATTAGGGTTTTGTAGGAAAAGTCAACACAACTTTGACCAAGCATAACTTTCTCATACTTTATGAGAAATGACCCATACAAAGCCCATTTTGGATAGGATACAATTCCCTACAATCCATCTTCATCTCCCAAGTTCAAAATATGCACTCACAAGAAGTTATGAATTTGGACATTATAGGTCATTTTGAAAAGTCAACAAAAACACCTTTTTTGTCAAAGCTTCATACATGAGCATGGAATATCAAATTGAGATGATACCAAAAGGGTTGATTAGAGGACATCTCAAGATTTCTAAAAAGTCAAAGAACACCTCCAAAGAATCAAAATTGAGGAAGTTATGAATTGGTGAAGTTGACCCTTTTTGTAAAATTGTCAAAAGTCAACTATCCCTAAAACTTCAAATTTTGCCAAATGGGCCCAATCTTTTTCACTTGTTTTGAGTTGGCAACATAGCCCACGAGCTCTAGCCTTTTCCACTTGTCCATATCTTATTTTTCTTATTTATTTTGATTTTTAAAAGAATTAATTGGATTTAAATCAAAACAAATCAAATAAAATCCAAAATATTGAAAGTAAGAGATTTTGTGCTTGTTTCAGGTTCCAATTACAGCTAGCAAGTCATTCAAACTCGTATCAAGGCATGTGTGGACAAAAAGATTGAAAAATCCATGTTTGGAAAGATCTTAAAAGTGTATCAAATCAAATCAAAAAATCATTGATGGAGGAAGATTGGATGCAGTTATCAACCCTAATTCAATCCTTGGTACATAAGGAGGCGAGGCAGACCTAAAAAAGAGTTAGAAACAGGCACAAGAGCAAGAACCAGATTTGAAAAAAAAGCAAGAAAAGTGTGAGATCGAATTTGCACTTAGAGGCAGTTTCAGGACCATTGAAGGATCCCAATCGACTCCTGGGACTCTTAGCAAGCTAAAGCAATCAAGAACATGTCCATTCCAGTCCTAAAACGCACTGTAAGTCCATCACGACATAGCCCTGTTCTTGAATTTGAATCTCATAATATAGGCATTGTTAGGATGAATTAATTGTACATTCTTGATCTATGGAACATATGCAAACTTTCTGCATCATTCAATTTCATTTATATGGCCTATACTGTAAATCACCATTGCTAGGTTTCGGAGCTTTGTTTTAGGGTTTTTGATTATAGGGAAAATTGGCCTTCGTAAGTGGTACTACCATGTTCAGGAGGACGAGACGAACACAACCATGGCATTAGATGTTATTTCCATGGCTTGTGGAGGATTTTGAGAAAGCATAGGTATGTAGCAACGGAAGTTTGTCCATAGGTGTAGGTTATCAAACCTTTACCCATGGAGAGAGGAAGGAGACGATGAGTTGTCACTCCCCTACTGGCCCGTTCAAACGTTCAGCGCGCGTTTTTTTTTAATTTTCCAATATTTCTTTGTTTTTACATATTATTATTATTGCTTCATTATTGTACAACAAAAACAAATGGCCCAGTGGTAGCCAGCTGGTTGCTAAGGCTTTGGAAGGCTGGAGGTCAGGGGTTCGATCCCTGCCTCCAGCATTTGTTATTTTCATATTTTCTTGCAGACAGTCCAATGCACGTACAAGCCTAATGCCCATCATACTCCCTCAAGATCTGGTATGCCAAGTGGCTGGATGGCCAAATCTGATGGCCACCACTGAAAGAACACCATGAGCCACAGTCAACATGCAGCACTGGATTTCAAAAGTCAAACGTGGACCTCTACAAATGGGCCCAGATTCTGCTCTTTGCATCCCCAATTTTCAGGCCCATTTCTCACTCTTTATTTCTTTTCTATATTTTATTTTTATTTATTTATTTATTTATTTACTAACAAAATTAAATTATTTTCTTTTATAAAAAAAATCACAAAAATATTATTTTGCACAAATTAGGTCTTGATCTTATTTTTATTAAAAATAAATTAATTAATTTTATTAGGTTTATTAATTTAGACAATTTTAATTCTTTTTGAAAATAATTAAAATTAATTATAATAAATAGGTTTTTATTACTAACTTAATCATTTTATTTTTTTCCTAAAATAACCAAAAAAAATCAAAAATAGGCAATTATTTTTATTAATTAATTTAATCACTAATTAATTTAGCATTTATTTTTAAAACCTAATTTCTTTTCTTTAAAAAAATATTAAAAACAACAAAAAAAGCAAATTTTCTTTTAATTAAGTTAGAAGGGTTAAAACCCTAGTTTCGCATTCGATCTAATTTTCATCACGTGCTTTATTATTCTTTATCCAATTATTGTATATGCTCACAGTTTGTAATAGTTTTAATTAGGACTTTTACATTTATCGCTTTTATTTTCAAAGGGTTTGTTTTTGGCTATGTAAATACTCGAAGCCTTGTAATAGCGTAGTTTTAATTTCTGCATTTTAAATTCCGCAAATTATTAACTGTTAGATGTATGAATAATTAGGGTTTGCATGACAAGAATGTACGACTGAATTTAAAATAGTTGGATCACCCTAAATGTGCAAAGATAAAATAATCTGAAATTGAAACACTCGCACATGCGCACTCCTAGGGTATACTCCCACTTGGTTGGCTTCGGTAAACGATCATTGAGTATAGAATGTTTTTGTGGTCGTCCTTTTGTCCAAAGATCAAGTTGCCTCAGAAAGGTTGCCTCGGATATTGTTGCCTCGGATAAATGATCTAAGACATTAGGGTTATTACTAAGACGTCCTAACATTGATTTAGTGCCCGTACGTCCCTTTCGAATTGACCCTCAAAACTCCAACGACGGTGCTACCTACTCATTAATAGTGGGATAGCGTTGTCTAAAGGAAGCAAGAACAAAAACTTTCTTTTTGTGAGTAGGTAGATGCTATTAGGTACTTGCTCATAATAAATCTATCACACTTACACTCCTTTACAAACAAAGTTTTCAAAAACACTTCATTACACTCTTGAAGACAGAAGCAAGAGTTAAATCGAAGTTAAAACAAAAAAATTTCAAAACCCACAAACACAAAGAAAACAATTTTGAAAATGATGAGCAAGTACCTAAGAGCCCGTAGATAACTACGGATAGAAAGGGTGCTAATAGCTTCCCTTTCTATAATCTAACCCCCCGTACTCAGAAATATCTCGAAAAAGGAATTTTTCTGTGCTTTTTTTTCCTTTCCTTGTTGGATAAAATAAAATTCGGTGGCGAATCTTGCTTACCGCGACATTTTGCGAAAACAAATGCAAAACGCAAACCAGCAAAATTTCCTTAACGAAATAGGGAAACCACGTCCCAGTTCTGGCCACCGTATCACAAAGGGTTATCACGAAGTTAAACAAAAAAATTTCAAAACATACACAAGCAATTTCAAAATGAGCAAGTACCTAAGAGCCCATGGAAAACCATGGATAGAAAGGGTGCTAACACCTTCCTTTTCTATAATCTACCACCCGTACTCAGAAACATCTCGAAAAAGGTTTTTTCTGTTCTTTTTCCTTTTCCATTGTTGGATGAAATAAAAGTCGGTGGCGACTCTTGCTTACCGTGACATTTGCGAATAAAAAACGCAAACCAGTATAACAGTCGGTTCTGCCACCGTATCACACATGTGCTATCGGATTCTTAGCTAGATTGATAGCTGACATGTTGTTGATCTTCATGGTAATTTCTCCATACTCTTTCTTGTTGTACCCCAAAATTTTCCCTCTCATTTATCAAGTATTTTCCCACAAGATCTCCTTTGGTTCAAGACTTCACAAGGTTTGATCAGCTCAAGACACCTCCTTAAGCACTGATGACTGAAATTAGGGTTTGAGATTGCACAAGGATAATTGAACTTTCAATGACTCATATTACTTTCATGGATCATTATGGACCTCCAAGATTACTCATGTCAAGTTTCAAGCCTTGGATCACTTTTTTGCTCAGTAAATTGAGCAGTTGACCTAAAAATCAATTGTATTGGGGAAAAAGTCAATTGTGGCTAATTTACAGTCAAACTTCATAATTTTTTATCCACATCAACATTAAAAAATCATGTGTATCATTTTATCAAGTTTCGACCATAATTCCTCTAGAAATTTGATCAAATCATCAAAAGGGCAAAATGGTCAAAATTAGGGTTTTGACTAAGAAAGGGCAATTTTTTATTTTTGACCTAGCAAATGGTCAATTGGTTTGAAGCATGATCTGAAGAGTTCAATTGCACCATTTTGACCTAATGGTATGACACAAAACATTGCTCAAGATCAATTGGATTGATAGTTGATTTTCAGTCAATTGATCAAAAGTCAATTGTATACTGAAAAGTCAAACTTTGACTTTTTGGTCAAAATCAAGTGTCAAAGATCACAATTCATCAAAACATGTCAAAATATGAAACTTGTTCATAAAGAAATCAAAAAGTCAAGATTTCATTTTGAAAAGTCAAAGTTTTCAAACTTAGAAAAATAGAAATTTTTCTAAGTATGGAAAACTTCATGTTTTTTTCACAACTTTGAGCCAATTTTTCACCATGATGCAAGATGATTCAAAAGAAACTTTTAACATGAAAGTTGTAGATCTACATGAGACCTACAACATTTATTTACACAACTTCTCCTGTAAATGCTTGGATTTCAAGTTATTAATTCATGAAGTCATGGTTTTGAAAGTAAACACAGTGAAAATTTGCCCTAGTTTAGGCAGGATTTTGACCTATTTTCATGGCACTTTTTCATATAGTTCCAAGGTGAATTTTCAAAAGTGATTCAAAGAGAGGTTATAGAGCACATTACAAGCTTTGTAAAATGTCAAAGAACTCCTTGAGATCATTCTTGAGCAAGGAGAATCAAAGAGAGGAAGTTAGGGTTTCAAACTAAAATTATAGGTCATTTTGTGATGAACAAAGATTCAAATCTCAAACCTATGTTGCATAATCTCTGCTTTACAGGCCTCAAACTTGTTAGGCACTCCATAATTAAATGCTTGCACAGTTGTTAGAGGCTTCAACTCAAGCATTCAATGCAATGCCATGCTTTATATCCATTTTAGGAAGAAAGTGCACAATGTCATTTTGAAAAAGTAGCTTTATACACAAAACTTATTCTTGAGCCTTGCAATGGTTTTATTATGATCATACATGACCTATAACTCAAAAGAAGTTTGTCTCAAGCCTCACAATCACACAGCCCATGCTTGTACTTCATCTTGGAACCATACTTTCACTTTTCTTCAAAATCAAGTAACATAGCAATCAGTCTAGAGCTTGTACTTCTGAACCTCTCAAGCACTCAAACCTTCTCATTATATATGTACAAGTCCTTGGCAACAAAACACACACATGCTTAAGCCCCAAAACTCAAAAGAACTCAGAACTGTATCACATACTTCCATTATTTCATATTCTGGCCAGAAACCCCAAAATCAAAAACTACTTGTGCGTTTCTTGGCCTTTTGCTTCCAAAAGCTTCCAAGCATCATACACAAGCCATCCATGTCACTGTTACATGACTGTAACACCGTCTTCCTCCATTTCCAAGTTCAAAAATAGAGCATCACAGTTGGACTACTCCATACCATTTCAGCCACTCTCCAACCAAGCTAATCATTACATTAGCTTCCTGGGACATCAAGGAAGCTAACTTAATCCTTGCAGCACCTTGAAACAAGCTCCAACTCAAAACACGAATTCCATTTTCAAGGTGAGTTTTTTTACTTTTGAACTCTTTATATAGGCATCATTTGCTTTCCATTTGTGAAGATAAAATGTAGATATCATAGCCCTGAAACTAACCATGTCTTTAGGTTTCATTTATATTGCTTGAGTAGTTAGAATTTTGAATCTGAACATCCTGGAAAAGTTAGGTCATAATTTGGTACCATTAGAAATTCTCATTCATCTTTGATCTATAGTTTTAGTTATTTACATTTCTGAAATCGTGATGAAATTTTACACAACTTTCATGTTTACATTTTTGCAAATGGTTGAGAAACGAATAAGTTGCAGGGATTATGGCTGGAGGTTGAAGATGAAGTACATTTAGGGCAAGACTTATATTATATATTTGTTGTTTTGTTTAAGTTAACGAATGTATCACTACCCCAGTGGTTAAAGTGCGCGCATGTCATCCTTAGGTCCTAGGTTCATGCCCCAGCGTGACCTTTTGCATTTTTTCCACTTTTTTATACACTTTTCTGTTTTTGCAGCGCCTGGGCCAACAGTTTGGGCCTGACCCTTTTTTCTTACAATACTCTCTGTTTCACTTATCAACCTCCCCTGACTTTATTTTTTATATTTTATTTTATTATTACTTTTTATCTTTTATTTATTATTATTATGAATATTATTATTATTATTATTATTATTATTTTCATTAATTAAAAAAATCCAAAAATATTTATATTTTATTATTTATATATATTTAGTTTATTTTTATTTACAAAAATAAAAGAACAAAAACATTTTCTTTAATTATTTTTTTTAATACTTAGATAATTTAATATTAATTATTATTATATTATTTTGTAAATCAATTTAGAATTTAGGTTTTTTTATTTATTTAATTATTTTCATTTACTAACCGTACCACGGCACGCACATCAATCGGGGCAACACCTTACTCTTTGGTATATGGCATGGAAGTTGTCTTGCCTATTGAGGTCCAAATCCCCTCTCTGAGAATTATGAAGGATGCAGGGCTGAACGAAGACGATTGGATCCAGACTCGACTTGATCAACTGAACTTGATTGATGAGAAAAGGCTTACTGATGTCTGTCATGGTCAAATGTATTAAAAACGGATGATCAAGGCTTTCAACAAAAAGGTCAGACGCCAAGTATATCAAGTCGAGGATCTGGTGATCAAATGCATCATACTGCTGCAAGGTGATCCCAGGGGCAAATGGACTCCTACGTATGAGGGACCATTTGTTATCAAAAGCATATTCTCTGGTGGAGCAATGATCTTAACCACTATGGATGGCGACGACCTGCCGCACCCTGTGAACGCGGACATAGTCAAAAGATACTACACATCAGAGACCCGCTAGGTTGACACACCTAGGAAAAACAAGGGCATCCCGACGAACCAAAAAGGTTCGAGCAAAAATTAGGGATAAAACAAAAAAAAAATTGTACACCCGACAAGCTGAAAACCCGAAAGGGCGACTTGGGAAAAAAAGGGTATCCCGGTGGACTGAAAACCCGAAAGGGAGGTCCAGGCAAAAGTTAGGGAATTAAAGCGTATGACTATGTCCTATTGGATCACCTTAC
This sequence comes from Vicia faba, assembly GCA_948472305.1. Classification (NCBI taxonomy): domain Eukaryota; kingdom Viridiplantae; phylum Streptophyta; class Magnoliopsida; order Fabales; family Fabaceae; genus Vicia; species Vicia faba. The sequence continues at coordinate 1,109,051,220 of OX451741.1, forward strand.
GGACAACCTTTGGCTTCAACTGACAAACTCAGCGGTTTTGGTCAATTCAATCATCTTCGGACAAGGCAACAAATAGATAAGATGCTCAGAGACACGAAGGTTATAGCAGAATGGGAACCCCATGGGATTATTTCACATAGCTATCTTTTCTTTGTATCAAATTTTAATTTTTTACGACGGCATTCTCTTACTAGAATGTTTGTCTCATTGTACAAAAATACTTACTCAAAGTAAATACAAAAATATCCCTTTGAAAGTTTTAAACTATTTGTTTTTCTTTACTGTTGTGTTTTATTTATGAAAACGTCCATTGATTTATTTTTGAACATATGCATTTGAACGTAACTACAATTCACAAATGAACAAAATAGAAAGACAATCACTAATGGCTTTAAGAAATAGGGATATCTCTCTAAGATATTTCCATAAAATCCCCCGTAGTATGCAGTTTAATCCCCAGCGGAACAAAACTTCCAGTTATCACTCCCTGGTAGAAGTCGCCAAAATTCTCAGGATTTCCCAACAAGATTTTACAAGCAGCACACAGCATTTCCCTTACAACAAAGTTTATTTCTCTAAGTGGAAATTCATCAACACTTCAAAACATGAAGACTTGCACTCCGTATCCTCAGCAGCAGTCGAGGATTTATTTTTCCTAATCCAACAAAAAGTACAGTAGATTAGCTCACATATGCATACATCACATCCATATATCATAAACATCGATAACACGAATGCATGTATCACAATCTCATTATACCATGCATTTCATACAACCTGACATTGTATATTAGCTAACATTTTACCCTTTTCAGGATAAGGTTAATCAACAGCTACCATTAACAATGTTCAAAGTTTTTAGATACAGTTCAGATACACTCTAGACACGGATGCCATCCTGATACTCATTCAGATTCAACTTTTAGATACAGTTCAGATACGCTCCAGACACGGATTCCATCCTGATACTCATTCAGATTCAGTTTTCAGATCTAGTTCAGATACGCTCCAGACACGGATGCCATCCTGATACTCATTCAGATTCAACTTTTAGATATAGTTCAGATACGCTCCAGACACGGATGCCATCCTGATACTCATTTAGATTCTGTTTTCAGATACAGTTCAGATACGCTCCAGATACGGATGCCATCCTGATACTCATTCAGATTCAGTTTTCAGATACAATTCAGATACGCTCCAGACGCAGATGCCATCTTGATACTCATTCAGATTTAGTTTTCAGATACAGTTCAGATATGCTCCAGATACGGATGCCAACCTGATACTCACTCAAATTCAACTTTCAGATACAGTTCAGATACGCTCTAGACACGGATGCCATCCTGATACTCATTCAGATTTAACTTTCAGATACAGTTCAGATACGCTCCAGATACAGATGCCATCCTGATACTCATTCAGATTCAATTTTCAGATACGCTCCAGATACGGATGCCATCCTGATACTCATTCGAATTCACCTCTCAGATACAGTTCAGATATGCTCCGGACACGGATGCCATCCTGATACTCATTCAGATTCGGCTCTCAACAATCATTTTTGAATGTAATCTTTAATCCCATTCCCTATACCATCAACCATCACATCACCAAGTGCAAATTTTCGGGCACTCTAATGTCCAATCATCTTCCACCTTCGAGTCACGAATGGCAAAACTCGCCAATCTAACTCTTCAGGCTTAAGAAGATTGAACAGGGGAAGTTGTTGTATCCCAAAATTTTCCCTCTCATTTATCAATAATTTGCTCACAATATCTCCTTTGGCTCAAGACTGCACTAGGGTTGATCAGCTCAAGACACCTCTTTAAACACTGATGACCAAAATTAGGGTTTGAGATTGCACAAGGATATTTGAAATTCCAATGCCCCGTATGACTTTCATAGATCATTATGGACCCTCAAGATTACTCGTGTCAAGTTTCAAGCTTTGGATCACACTTTTGCTCAGTCAATTGAGCAGTTGACCTAAAAATCAATTGTATTGGGGAAAAAGTCAATTGTGGCCAATTTACAGTCAAACATCATAATTTTTTATCCACATCAACATTTTAAACTCATATGTATCATTTCATCAAGTTTGGACCATAATTCCTCAAGAAATTTGATCAAATCTTCAAAAGGGCAAAATGGTCAAAATTAGGGTTTTGACTAGGAAAGGACAATTTCTGATTTTTGACCTAGCAAATGATCAATTGGTTTAAGGCATGATCTCAAGAGTACAATTCCATCATTTTGACCTAATGACATAGCTCAAAACATTTCTCAAGTCCAATGGATTGACAGATGAATTTTCAGTTAATTGATCAAAAGTCAATTGTATACTAAAAAGTCAAAATTTGACTTTTTGGTCAAAATCAAATGTCAAAGATCACAATTCATCAAAGCATGTCAAAATATGAAACTTATTCATCAAGAAATCAAAATTTTAAGATTTCATTTTGAAAAGTTAAAATTTCTAAGCTTAGAAATTTTTCGAAGTGTTGGAAATTTCTTACTTTTTCACAACTTTGAGCAAAATTTTCACCATGATGCAAGATGATTAAAAAGAAACTTTCAATATGAAAGTTGTAGATCTCCATGAAATCTACAACATTTCTTTACACAACTCCTTCCAAAAGTTCTTGGATCTCAATTTATAATTTTAAGAACACATGGTCATGAAACAAAACACTTAGTGAAATTTTTCCCTAATTTGGTCAGGATTTTGACCTAACTTCATGGCACTTTTTCATATAGTTCCAAGGGGAATTTTCAAAAGTGATTCAAAGAGGGGTTGTAGATAACATTACAAGCTTTCCAAAATGTCTAATAACTCCTTGAGATCATTTTTTAGTATGGATAATCGAAGAGATGTAGTTAGGGTTTTCACACTTGAATTACAAGTCATTTTGTGATGAACAAGATTCAAAATTCAAACTTATGCTGCATAACATCTACTTTTCAGGCCTCAAACTTGTTAGGCACTCCATAATTAATTGCTTGCACAACTGTTAGAAGTCTTAATTCAAGCATTCAATGCAAGGCCATGCTTTATATCCATTTTGGGAAGAAAGTGCACAATGTCATTTTGATAAAGTAGCTTTTTGCACAAAACTTGTTCTTGAGCCTTGAAATTGCTTTCTTCTGATGATACAAGTCCCATAACTCAAGAGAAGCTTATCTAGACACTTACAATCACTCAGCCCATGCTTGTACTACACATTGAAACTTGTTTTCCCACTTTTCTTCAAAATCAAGTAACATAGCAATCAGCCTATAACTTATACTTATGACTCTCTCAAGCACTATGTGATACAGTGGGAGAACTGACTTGAGGTTTTGCGTTTATGTTCGCAATTGTGCGGTTTAGCAAGAGTCACCGCCGACTTTTTATTCTATCCAAAGGAAAGGTCAAAAAGCACAGGAAAGACCTTTGAGATGTTTTCTTGGGTTCGGGGGGTAGATTATGAAAAGGGAAGGTGTTAGCAACCTTTTCATCCATGGTTATCCATGGGCTCTTAGTTACTTGGTTAGATCACTTACTTTTGCTTTTCAATTGTTTGAAATGGTGCTTAGTGTGTGTGGTTTTGAAAATTCTTTGAAAAAGAGGCCATTGTGGTGGCAACCTTTGTAATGATTCTTGTTTGAATATATACAAAGGTGTTTGTCTTTTTGAAAAGATATTTCAATGTTTGAAAATTTGTTTTTGGGAAATGTTTTGAATTGTGTTGTGAAGTGTGTTTGAAAATAACAAGGATGTTTTGCAAGCTTTTGATCAAGTAATTAAGAGTTGTCTACCCTATCTTACTCAAAGATCTTTTCTATACGTTTTTAACCCTTTTGACAATGTTATTTCACCATTGCATTTGGTGAACAACCTTGTGTTAGGATGTTTAAACGGGACAGGCACGGGTCATCGCATACAATCATTGAAAGCAACTTGTGAGACGCTCTAGCAATTTTGTAAGGGACGAGATCGTTTTATCGAAGGCAACATCGAGGGACTATGATCTTTGTTTATCGAAGGGGCATTTGCTAGTGTGTCTCATATTCGAGGGACATGATTGCATTTCCGAGGCAACAAGCGAGGTTACCCTAGAGGTGCACGTGTGCATTGTGTTTGTCATTTTCATGCATTTAGGTCTTGTATTAGGTCATCTAGCGATCGATTTTGAATCTTGCAATACACGCCTAATTACTATACAGTATATTGAAAGCAATAAATTGCAGAAATTAAAATTCTAAGTTATTAGAAGAGTATTCGGGGATGGGGGTACAATTATTTACAAATGGGGATGAGTCTCACAAGAATAGCAATGTCCAAATGTTAAGTATTACAACCAAATCGAATTGTCGCAATTCAATATAAAATTATAACAAATGAAGAAATCAATAATATTATGAGATGCATGTATTTATTTACAAATAAACAAATAAAAATCTATTCTAAAAAAAGGAAAGATTAAGTATTTATTCTCTGTATTCTAAAAGTTTAAAGGAATAAAAATTAATTAAATGAAGATCTTTATTATTTTTTGGTGTTTTCTTGTTAAATATAAGGAAAATAATAAAAGGAAAAAATGACTAAAACTAATTAAGATAAAATCAAAATTATTTTAAATATTATTTTAAACATTATTAATGTTAATAAAAGAAAAGAAAACAAATTAATTTTTAATGAATAAAAAAGAAACAAGCATTTGTTAATCAAAAGGAAAGAAATTAAAAAAAAAAGATGGGCTTAAGGCTTGAAAGGGGAAAGCCCAAAATAAGAATATGAGAGAAGAGAAACAAAAGCCAGAATGGAGGTGTGGGGGGTGCTCTAGTAATGATTATGGGCTTATGTGTTTGGATAGGCCCAAGGTAAAGTTTACACAGTTTTGTTAGGGTTTGTAAACTTTAGGGTTAGTGTGTGTAATTGTGGTTACAGCGGTGCCGCTTGCTCATTCTTCCTCTTCATCTCTCTCAGGAAATGATGCTCTGATCTCCTCCTACCTAGGTCGTCGGAGTGCCACCCCTACTCTCTACCCTCTTCCTAACATTCAAAGGTCTTGGTGGCAAAAAGGGTATGATTCGTTCTCTCTCTCTTTGAATGCTGATGAAGCTTGTCTTCTGAAATTCCTTTGTGAATTGCTTAATGATGATGATGATTGTTGAATGTGATGTGATAATCTGAAACCCTGTTGATGTTTCTTTTCCTTGAATCTGAATGTTGATGTTTGTATGCTTCTGGAACTCTGTTTCTTTCTCTTGGAATTTGAATGTTGATGATGACAATATTTTCTGAAACTGATTTTAGTTTGGATTGTTTTTTATGATTCTGAGTTGGTAGGCTTGAAGGTTTTTGGGCTATTGTGGTTTGAAAATGTAAGTTTTGTTATAGTTTAGCCAACTGGTTTTTTTGTTTGGATTGGCAAACTTGTTCTGCAAGTTTTTTTGGTTTTTGGTTTGCAGTTTAGTTTTGGCTTTGTACAGGTTTGGTTGTTCACAGTTTGGCCAAGCAGTTTGGTAAGGTAGTTTGGCAAGCTTGCACAGGCTGTGCAGTTTAAAGCTGCAGTTTGGCAAGCTTTGTTGCTAGCTTATGCAGGTTATGGAAGTTTTGTGGCTAACTTGTGCAGGTTTGATCTTGAAACTGTTAACAACTTTGGGCTATGCCGTTTGGCTAACTGGTTCTTGTTAGTGCAGTTTGGCTTGTTTGCACAGGTCTGGGAATTTTGTTATGTTGATATGCAGTTTGGCTTATTTGCTAACTTTGCAGGGTTTTGAAATTGTTTACAGGCTTGGCTATCTTGTGCAGGTTTGAAGAGTTTTATGGTTTTTTGACAAAGTGTCCCCCCCCCCCAAACTGTTATGCAGTCTTGAGTTTTATATCTTTCTTAGCTTTTTGTTAATTTGTGACAGCCTGTTCTTGCCAAACTGTAAAACTCTCACCAAAGGTGACATCTTTCTCTCTTTCTCTCTCCGTGAAAAAGATTTTTTGCTTTTGATTTTATTTTCTGAAAAGTTGCCTATGTCTGGAAAATGATGATAGCTTATGACAAGCTTTGACTTGTAAATTGGTTTTCCTGCTGCATTTTCCTGCTGCATTTGCCTGCTGCATTTGCCTGCTGTACTTTCTGCATTGCACACTTTTTGCCTTCAGCTTGTTTTGTAACTCAATTTGGCACTTTACTTGTGCTATTTGGTTTGCTTACTTTGCATTCAGTTTGCCTTTGGTTTGTAATGCAGTATAGTTTTGCTGTTTTGGCGCCTTGCTATGTTTGCATAACAGTTTGCCTTAGTTGCTGCAATATTTGCCTTTGTATGCTTGCTTTTGTACAGCATGTTTCAGTTTGGTCCATGTTTGCATTTGAACCAATTGCTTTTGTATGCTTGCATTTTCACTTTTATTTTTCTCTTTGTGAACCAAGAAGAGCAATCTTCTTGTGATTTGCAAAGAGAAAAATAAAAACATGATAAACAATAGCATTCTGATTCCGGACGACAAACTTTAATGATGACTTTTTCCTTTCTTTTTAATTTGAAAATTCTTTTCAATTAACTGTACTAATCTTCTTTTCCTTTGTTTTTTCATGTGAGCAACAATTGGATGATAAAGGAAGCAGAGGAAGCAAGAGACCTTGAGCATGGGAGCAATGGCAACTTAGGAGGCTTAGGCTTAGATTAGATAGATTTTCATTAATTGTAACAATTTACTTTTCAATAGCTATAAGTTGTAAAAACCTTAAAGCATATGAATAATAATTTATCTTTGTAATCACATTTGGAATGAATGAAAAATCTTTTCTCAGTAAAACTCTTCTACTGTCAATAATTTGCAACTCTCTCTCTGCATCTTCACTTAACCCTTTAAGATTCTCAGATAAAAATAATTGAAATTTCATTCCAATATTTTTAATACAGATAACTTAAATTCCAAGTAATCCCAATAACTTTGCAATCTCATAACCTTGCATCAGTATTCCAATCACAATACGCATGGTATAATAAACAAGCAAGCATTCCATTAACCAGCAAACATTTTAACAGACGCACATTATCTTGGTTAATCTGGATCAGACAAGAACCTGAATGTTCTAAATGACAGTCTCAGCTCCTATCTCTTATTCCATATGAACAAGCCTTGAGAATAACCATTAACCTTTCAGTAGGCTTAAAAAAGTGTGAAAACATGTGACAGTTAATTGAATTTCTGAGAATTCAGTTTCTTCTGAGAAATGCGAGGGAAACCCTGATTCTTGATTTACTGTCAAAGAAAAGTCTGTTTGATCGATTCCTGAGCCAATCTTAAAAATCAGAGAAAAACCCTAGGGTTGTGATTTCTTGTGAAAAGGGGAGGGAAAATTTTGGGGTACAACAGCTTCCCATGTTCAATCTTCTTGAACTTGAAGAGTTAGATTGGCAATTTTCCCGTTCGCGACTCGAAGGTAAAAGATGATTGGACACTAGAGTGCCCATAAATTTTCACTCGTCAAAGCATAGTTGAGGGAATGGGCTTAAAGATGCCATTTGGAGATGTCACAGAATCTTGTCAGAGATGGGCTTAAAGATACCATCCAAGGACGTTTATTGAACTGTATGTTCTAGGTGAAAGAATGAGTATCAGAAAGGTATCCATGTTTGGAACGTCTCTGAGCTGGGGGTCTAAATAAGCAATAGATTAGCATCCGTGTTTGGAAGCACCCGTAAACTGTTTTCGATGATTCTGAATCTGAATAAGCGATAGATTAACATCCATGTTTGGTGCATCCGTAAACTATTTTCATGATTCTGGAGTTGAACAAGCAATAGATTAACATCCATGTTTGGAAGCACCCGTAAACTGTTTTCAAAGGTTGAATCTGAACAAGCGATAGATTGACATCCGTGTTTGGAAGCACCCGTAAACTGTTTTCATGATTCTGGAGTTGAACAAGCAATAGATTAACATCCATGTTGGGAAGCATCCGTAAACTGTTTTCAAAAGTTGAATCTGAACAAGCGATAGATTAACATCCATGTCGGGAAGCATCCGTAAACTGTTTTCATGATTCTGGAGTTGAACAAGCAATAGATTAACATCCATGTTGGGAAGCATCTGTAAACTGTTTTCAAAAGTTGAATCTGAACAAGCGATATATTAACATCCATGTTGGGAAGCATCCGTAAACTGTTTTCATGATTCTGGAGTTGAACAAGCAATAGATTAACATCCATGTTGGGAAGCATCTGTAAACTGTTTTCAAAAGTTGAATATGAACAAGTGATAGATTAACATCCATGTTGGGAAGCATCCGTAAACTGTTTTCAAAAGTTGAATCTGAACAAGCGATAGATTAACATCCATGTTGGGAAGCATCCGTAAACTGTTTTCAGAAATCCTTGAAGTTGAATAAGCAATAGATTAACATCCATGTTGGGAAGCATCCGTAAACTGTTTTCATGAGTTGAATCTGAACAAGCGATAGATTAACATCCATGTTGGGAAGCGTCCGTAAACTATTTTCATGATTATGGAGTTGAACAAGAAATAGATTAATATCCATGTTGGGAAGCATCCGTAAATTGTTTTCATGAGTTGAATCTGAACAAGCGATAGATTAACATCCATGTTGGGAAGCATCCGTAAACTGTTTTCATGATTCTTGAGTTGAACAAGAAATAGATTAACATCCATGTTAGGAAGCATCCGTAAACTGTTTTCATGAGTTGAATCTGAACAAGCGATAGATTAACATCCATGTTGGGAAGCATCCGTAAACTGTTTTCATGAGTTGAATTTGAACAAGCGATAGATTAACATCCATGTTGGGAAGCATCCGTAAACTGTTTTCATGATTCTTGAATTTGAATCTTGCTAATCTTATCCTGTAAAGGGTAAAATATTAGCTGAAACACAAAGTTATGTTGCATGAAATGTATGATGCAATATATGTGCTTTATCAAGGTTTATGATATATGAATGTGATGTATGCGCATGTAAGCTGATAAGCCGTCTTGCTGAGGAAGATAAATCCTGGATAGATGGAGATAATAAAATCTTTGAGCACTGTCGGGGAAGATAAATCATGGACCAATGTTGAAGAGTATGTGTGTCTTCAAGTTTTTTGACAACCTCTGTAGGGAGAAGCTATACTGCTGGGAAAATCAGGAGTTTGGGTTGTATGCCAATCTATTGGGGATTCCTGTTTCGTTGTTTGAGGAGAACTCCGCTGGGGAATATCTGAAAACTCTGTGGGGAATTGAGAATGAGAATCTTCATTCTGCTAGGGGAATTTGTGTTGAGGAGTCAAGAACGAGAATCTTCGATCTGCAAGGGATTAAAAACTCTGACAAATTTATGCTGAGAGTAAAAAAGGTTCTGGTCAACTTCACTGGAGAATCAAGGATGAGAATCTTGATTTTGTTGGGGAGTAAAAAACTCTGTGGGAAATAGCTTATACTGCTGGAGAGTAGCTATCCTGCTGAAGAGTAAGCTCAGGACTCTGGGAAAAGCTTATTCCTGTTTGGAAGAAGTTAGGTTGTATGGGTTGTATGCCACTTTGAGAATGAGAATCTTCATTCTGTCGGGAATATCAGGAATTCAGGTTGTATGCCACTTTGAGAATGAGAATCTTCATTCTGTCGGGAATATCAAGAATTCAGGTTGTATGCCACTTTGAGAATGAGAATCTTCATTCTGTCGGGAATATCAAGAATTCAGGTTGTATGCCACTTTGAGAATGAGAGTCTTCATTTTGTCGGGAATATCAGGAGCTTGGGTGTGTGCCAATCTACTGGGGAAGCAAAAATGAGAATCTTCATTCAGGCGTTTGGGTCAGGAGGTTGGGAGTATGCCAATCTACTGGGGAAGCAAGAATGAGAATCTTCATTCAGGCGTTTGGGTCAGGAGGTTGGGAGTATACCAATCTTCTGAGGTTTTAAGGATGAGAATCTTCATTATGTTAAGGGTATCAGGAGCTTGGGAGTATGTCAATCTTGAGGTTTTAAGAGTGAGAATCTTCATTCTTGAGATAAATATAATTTTAGGAGCTTCAGTTGTCCGTTATTCTGCTGAGAAATCATCTTTGTTGAAGATGAAAGTTGGATGCACTACTATCTGGTCGTGGTCCAGGCTTCACGATGTATCATACCATTATCTGGTCGAATCCAGGCTTCATGGCATTCGGAGATATCAAGTTATTATCCGGTCGAATCCGAGCTTCATAACTTGTAATAAAGATATACCACTATCTGGTCGACTCCAGGCTTCGTAGTATTCTTGGCTGCTATCTGGTCGTAATCCAGGCTTCACAGAAACTTGTTGGGGATTAAACTATTATCCGGTTGAATCCGGGCTTCATAGCTTGCTTTTAAGAGATACCACTATCTGGTCATAATCCAGGCTTCGCGGTAAGCTGGTACTGTTATCCGGTCGTACTCCGGGATTCATAATATGTTGTAGATATCAAGATACTATCCGGTCGTACCCGGGCTTTATAACTTGAATTTTATGAGAATTTGGTTGCATTTTTCCTAAAAGATAAAGGTTAGTGGCATGACATATATCAAACAATGACGTTCTCAAAATAAATGAGCTTGCGTTGTATGATGTCCTGATGCACGGATGTGTAATGTTTTTCAAGACAACCTCTCGCTGGGGAAAATAAATCTTGGACTGGTGATGGGGAAAAGAGTTGTATTCATCGTCTCTGATAGTGAAAAATCTGGAAGTGAATCAGAACAAATCATTGAGAGATTTATCTGAAACCGCAAAACCCGGAATATCTTCCACTGGAATAAGAATCGGGGAGACCTTAGTGTCGATCTATCTGAACCAGAGAAGGTCTTGGATTAACTTTGACTCAACCGGATGATGAAGGAATCTTTGACGACTGCCACTCCAAAAAGTGATGAAGGAATCTTTGACGACTACATCTCCAAAAGGTGATGAAGGAATCTTTGACGACTGCTAACCCAAAAAGTGATGAAGGAATCTTTAACGACTACAACTCCAAAAGGTGATAAAGGAATCTTGGACGGTTACTACTCCAAAAGGTAATGATAACTTTTACCTGCCGATCAATCTGCATACGTTATGAATGTTGTTGAAATGTAATTTTTTTTGGAGAATAAATCCTTGACAAGTGTTGGGGAAATAAACCCATGACCACTGGTCTGCTAGAGAGGTGATGAACTTCTCGAGGATTCTTGAAATTCTTTTCAGAAATATTTTGGAGAGATTCGTCATCGCCCCTAGTATCAAATGTTTGTGACACTGCCAGGAAATTTGGATCGTACTCTAATACGGTGGGAGAACTGACTTGAGGTTTTGCGTTTTGTATTCGCAAATGTTTCGGTTGAGCAAGAGTCTCCACCGACTTTTTATTTTATCCTAAGGAAAGGTTAAAAAGCACAGCAAAAACCTTTGAGATGTTTTCTTGGGTTCGGGGAGTAGATTATAGAAAGGGGAGGTATTAGCACCCTTTCTATCCATGGTTATCCATGGGATCTTAGTTACTTGCTTAGATCAACTTGCCTTGATTTTCAATTGTTTGAAATGGTACTTTCAATTTTTTGAAATGGTGCTTTGTGTGTGGGTTTGAAAATTTTTTGAAAAGAGGCCAATGTGGTGGCTACCTTTGTAATGATCCATGTTGGAATGTATGCAAAGGTGTATGTTTTTTGAAAAGTTTTCAATGTTTTTTTTTTAAAGTTGTTTTGAAAGTGTATTGTGATGTGTGGTTTTGAAAAAAATAGGCAAGTGTTTTTGTTTTGCAAGTTTGGCAAGTAACCAAGAATTGTGTCTACCCCTAAATTTCTCAAAGGTTTTCTCTATGTTTTAACCCTTTTAACAATTTTGTTCCACCATTGTATTTGGTGGACAATCTTGTGTTAGGATGTGAACGGGACGGGCGCGGGTCATCGTTTAGACCATGATTGCAATGGTGTCAAGTATCTTTGGCATTTTCTTGAGGGACTTGATCATTTTTAGGCAACTTTCGAAAGCGTCATCGAGGGACTATGATCATTTGATTGTTTTGTTTTTGCCAAAGAAACTCAACATGCAACATGGCCCATTATTGAAGGCAACAAGTGGAGTAACCCTAGGGGTGCAAGTGTGATTGGTGTTGTTCATTTTCATGCTTTGTTATCTTTGAATTAGGTCAATCTATTTGTTTTGGTTGATTTTTGCATACAAAACCCTAAGTCTATCATGGCATATTTAGAAAGCTTTAAAATGCGGAATTAAAAGTTCTAAATTATTACAACACAATTTATGGGATGGGGGGTACAAATGTTCAAATGGGGGATATATAGCAAGAAAATTAAACCTAAACTATTACATCCAAATTGAATTATACAAATTATTTAATTGCACAATAATTAAATAAAATATAATAAATATGCAAGATGCAAAAAATGATTTTTATATGTATGTAAAAAGTATTTTTTTATGTGTCAAATAAACAAAAATAAAAAGGAATAATTTTGGATATTTTTACATTTTAGGGCAAAACCCTAATTTTCTAAGTAAGAAGTATTTATTATTTAATATATGCAATATTTATTAATTATGTACAAAAAATAAATAAAAAGGAAGTATATTGTAAAAAAGTGATTTTTTAAGTTAAATATTAATAAAAATAAAAATGTATTATTTTTATGTTTTTATCCTAAATATTCTAATAAGTATATAAGTATTTATAATATTTACTAAATATATTAAATATGTACAAAAATAAAATATTTAATATTTACAAAAAAAGTATATTTTTATAAAATGTTTTCAAAAGATAAAATAAAATAAAATCAAAAAATAAAATGTATTTTGGATTATTTTTGTATTTTGAATAAAAGAGGTATTTATTTATTTATATGTATAAACTCAAATAAAACAAACAAAATTCAAATAAAATGCAAAAATGGTTGAAAAAAGCTTTTTAATATTTTTTTATGTTTTATCAAAAAATAACAAGTCAGAATAATAAAGAAAAAGTCAAAAAATGATAAAAATAAACACAATGGGCAAGGGGGTGCAAGTGGAAAATGAGTGGTGCAAATAGAAAGAACAACACAGGTCCAGCCCAAAGAGGTTGTCTTCAACCTCCAGACAGTTTTGTTTGAAAATTCGCGCGCTTCCTTGCTTCAACAACAACTCCTGATTCTTTGATTTTCAGCACAAACTCATAACATAAAAAATGTCAAGCATCAAACCACGAATCCATATATACCAAGAACTTGATCTAACTCTCAGAAATGAGAGAGAATTTCTTCTCCCCCAATTCTTGACCTAGTTTTTTTCAGATGTTCAGATTCAAAATACTCTTAGCACACATAATATAAATGAAAAGTAACTATATGGATGGCTTCAGGGCTATGATTAGAACATGTTTTCTTCACAAACTTAAACCTAACTATGCCTGGATAGAGAGATAGAAGTTCAAAAACTTACCTGTTCAGCTTGATTCGTGTATGACAATGGAGGCACTTTCAAGGCAATGTGAGGACTTGTACAGCTTGCTTGAAGTTCAGGGATGCTTCTCCAATGCTTGGTGTGCTTTGAATCTTGCTGAATCACTCCATGGAAGTCAACCTGCAAGAGAGAAAAATGAAAATGACAAACTATGCTATGGATGTTACAGTCTGTACCTAAGGTTGGGGATAGATTGTATGGATGTTATTGAATGTGTTTGAGGTGGTTTGGATGAAAACGCACGAGGGAAATGAATTGTGGAAGTCAATATGCAGAAGATACCCTGTTTTGCCACAAAACTGTGTTTTGATGAATGAGGGAGTCTTGAGGATGGCTTGGTCGTGTTTTAGGTTACTTGAGGAGTATGGAATGTGTTCACAATGTTTGCTTAGGCTTGTCTTTGCAGGAATGAGAGTTGTGTTTCAAAATGCAAGTTTCTTCTATGATAAGCAAAGTTTGTCAACATGGTTTCTAGGCTACCACAGGCCCCTCAAGTATGCTGCATAAATCACTCTTGATCAGTGGACTTTGCTCATGAACTTGTGCCTCAAAGATCTGCATTGTACCTCATAGATTGTAAACTTGACATAAAGTTCACCTTTTTAAAAATGGCTAAGTTACTTTTGCTAATTATGGCTTAATTCTTCATGTAATGACCAAATGAGCAAAATAATGCTAGAACACAATGGATTGCCATTTAATTATTGAGTGTAAATTAGATTAGAGGCCTGTAATGTAGCTTGCACATGCTGATTTCAAAAATGCCCAAGTTATGAACATGTACATGGCTCATGAACAAAGTGACTTTTGCCCATATTGACAAATTCGATTCTCCCTAACCACAAGGGTGTTTGAGAAGTTCTTGGACAATTTGGAAAGCTTGGAATGTGTACTACAATCCATCTTTGTAATGCAAGTTGAAATTCCAAGTGGAAGCATGTGAAAAGTGGCCATGAAGTTAGGCAAAAATCCTGCCTAAAATAGGTCAAAATATTTCTAAGTTAAGAATGTTTTGCACCCTTGTTCCAAAAATCATAACTTGATCTACAAGCTTCTTTTGAGGAAACTTTATGAATCAAAGTTGTAGATTTTGCAATGGACTACAACTTTCATGTTTTGAGTTTTCCTTGAATCCAAATGTATCTTGATGAAAAAATGGGACAAAGTTAGGAAAAAATTAGGAATTTTCATAACTTAGAAAAAATTCTAAGTTATGAAATTTCTTCATTTCAAACCCTAATTTGTGATTTTTGATTTCTTGATGAACAAGTTTCATAATTTGACATGTTTTGATGAAAAATGAATCTTGACACTTGATTTTGACCAAAAAGTCAAAGTTTGACTTTTCAGTATACAGTCAAATTTGGCTCAGTTGACTGGAAAATTCATCTGTAAATCTTGTGCATTTGGGATCTTTTGAACTTGTTGAACATGTCAAGACAATTCCATTGGGTCCTTGAGTCCATATGTGAACTTAGTTTGCCATTGGTTAGGTCAAACAGTCAAAAATTGCCTTTGTGCAGTCAAAACCCTAAAAATGACCATTTTGCCCTTTTGGTGATCTGATCAAATTTCTTGTGGAATTGTGATGAAAACTTGATCAAATGGTCCATATGAGTTCATAATGTTGATGTGGGTCAAAAATCATGAGATTTGACTGTCAATTGACCATAGTTGACTTTTTCCCCAATACAACTGATTTCTAGGTCAACTGTCCAATTGACTGGGCAAAGATTGGAATCAAGGCCTGAAACTTGGTATGGATAAACTTGTGAGTCCAACATGAAGCATGAAAGTCATCTTGGGCCTTTTAGGTCAAAACATCTTTGTGCAAACTCAAACCCTAATTTGGGTCAACAGTGCAAGGAGGAGTCTTGAGAAGAGCAAAACCCTAACTTGATCTTGAGCTCCAAGGGTCTGTAAATCTTATGCCCCAGTGTCTTGCTGTCTACCTTGTTAGGCATCCTCCAAGCTCTGATGAATCTTTGGTGAAGTCCTTGCGCATCGTTGTCGAAGTCAAAAACTAGGTCAAGAATCAGCATGTTGTGAGGGTCATCCCTCCGTTTATATCCAAATTGTCTCAAAGCTAGACAAGGGTTGTAGGTAATGCCTCCTCTAATGCCAAGCAATGGAATATTAGGGAACTATCCACAACGATCGACGATGATGACATTTTCTCTGGACCGAGAACACTAATGTACATCAGAGTGAGTGAGGGTCATCAACCGTTGTGACCACCTTAAGCCTTGGTCATTCTTCAAAACAGATTGTGGAAGGTGCGAAATAAACCACCTTGCAAGGAGAGGAGTACAACACATGAGAACACCCCTCTTTCTCATTGTTCGTATGTAAAATGAGTGAAGAATGTCCCCAAGCAATGTTGGTATTGGATTCCGAGATAAGAAGATTTTGACGGCGTTGACATCTACAAGCTGGTCAGGATTTGGGAACAGGACCAACCCATAAATGAGGAGTGCCACAATTTCTTCAAAGGCTTGTAGGTCCAATGAATTCCAACACTCTTGTGCCTTCTCAAACAAGAATTTTGCCAAGAAGCCTTTGACACCGCTTCTAGTTTCCCAATGCCCCTTGATGTCAGATGGTTGCAAGTTTAGTGCTTGAGCAACATCTTCAGGCTTTGGTTCTTTTTCCGTACCGTTGAAAGGTAGTTGATTAAGAATAGGAATTCTCGGGAGTTGAGAAAATTCCTCCAAAGTGGGCACCAATTGGTAGTCGGGTAAAGTGAAATAGTGGTGAAGGGGGTCAAAGAACTGGAACAACACCTTTACCGTGTCCTCTTCAATGTTGGTGTTGACTAGGCTGAGCAGTCTACCATGTCTTTCACTAAAGAGAGAGCTTTCCGGAATTCTTAATGTGAGCTCCTTGAGTTCAGGAGGGATTCTCACAAGGTTGACTTGGATAGTTTTCCTGCGAGGAATTTCCATGACCTACAAAACAAGAACAAAGATGAAGATCCAAACCCTTGAAATGGTTAGTGAATGCATATGATGCTTTATGATGTTTATGATGTATGCACAAACATATGTACAAGCAATTCACACAAAACCCTAGTTTCGGGCTTGCATGGGGTTTCATAGGTAAGTACCCTCTTGAGTGTAGTTGGCTTAAAAACCTGTCCTATAAATAGTAACCGGGTTCTAAGGAGCTCAATATCATCGGATTGTTTTCCATGTTCATTGTTTTGGTTTAGCCACTTAACTAGCGACCAAAATATTCCAAGAAAACAAACCTTAATGAGTGTGGTATCGAGTATCTACCAACTTCGGACTGCACCAAAGCCGGTCATCTCACTACCTCTAATGAAAGGCCAAGATGGTCAAGTAAGGTTCTAGGTCATTAGTGCTTAGTGACATCACTCAGCGGCCCCGTACTCTCCTTGATTGAACTCAAGGGTTACCGGTACTCACAAATATGTCGCACTAATATAGCTATTACTTCAACCGTGTCGGTATACCCCGCACAGTTTCCACAATGTATTGTTATCTATGAATGTTTCCCCAAATCCGGGTGTAGGATTTCAAACCCAAACAAGAGAGCCAAGATATAAAGCAATCAAAGCAAACAATTAGTCATGCAAGACGGTGATCTAAGCCCTAAGGTTACTCCACTTTAAAATATATTCCCCAGCAGAGTCGCCAATTCTGTGATACAGTGGGAGAACTGACTTGAGGTTTTGCGTTTTGTATTCGCAAATGTTTCGGTTGAGCAAGAGTCGCCACCGACTTTTTATTTTATCCTAAGGAAAGGTTAAAAAGCACAGCAAAAACCTTTGAGATGTTTTCTTGGGTTCGGGGAGTAGATTATAGAAAGGGAAGGTATTAGAACCCTTTCTATCCATGGTTATCCATGGGCTCTTAGTTACTTGCTTAGATCAACTTGCCTTGATTTTCAATTGTTTGAAATGGTGCTTTCAATTGTTTGAAATGGTGCTTTGTGTGTGGGTTTGAAAATGTTTTGAAAAGAGGCCAATGTGGTGGCAACCTTTGTAATGATCCATGTTGGGATGTATGCAAAGGTGTATGTTTTTTGAAAAGTTTTCAATGTTTTTTTTTAAAGTTGTTTTGAAAGTGTATTGTGATGTGTGGTTTTGAAAAAAATAGGCAAGTGTTTTTGTTTTGCAAGTTTGGCAAGTAACCAAGAATTGTGTCTACCCCTAAATTTCTCAAAGGTTTTCTCTATGTTTTAACCCTTTTAACAATTTTGTTCC
This sequence comes from Vicia faba, assembly GCA_948472305.1. Taxonomy (NCBI): domain Eukaryota; kingdom Viridiplantae; phylum Streptophyta; class Magnoliopsida; order Fabales; family Fabaceae; genus Vicia; species Vicia faba. The sequence goes on from OX451741.1 coordinate 1,109,068,886, forward strand.
ACCATTGTATTTGGTGGACAATCTTGTGTTAGGATGTGAACGGGACGGGCGCGGGTCATCGTTTAGACCATGATTGCAATGGTTTCAAGTATCTTTGGCATTTTCTTGAGGGACTTGATCATTTTTAGGCAACTTTCGAAAGCGTCATCGAGGGACTATGATCATATGATTGTTTTGTTTTTGCCAAAGAAACTCAACATGCAACATGGCCCATTATTGAAGGCAACAAGTGGAGTAACCCTAGGGGTGCAAGTGTGATTGGTGTTGTTCATTTTCATGCTTTGTTATCTTTGAATTAGGTCAATCTATTTGTTTTGGTTGATTTTTGCATACAAAACCCTAAGTCTATCATGGCATATTTAGAAAGCTTTAAAATGCGGAATTAAAAGTTCTAAATTATTACAACACAATTTATGGGATGGGGGGTACAAATGTTCAAATGGGGGATATATAGCAAGAAAATTAAACCTAAACTATTACATCCAAATTGAATTATACAAATTATTTAATTGCACAATAATTAAATAAAATACAATAAATATGCAAGATGCAAAAAATGATTTTTATATGTATGTAAAAAGTATTTTTTTATGTGTCAAATAAACAAAAATAAAAAGGAATAATTTTGGATATTTTTACATTTTAGGGCAAAACCCTAATTTTCTAAGTAAGAAGTATTTATTATTTAATATATGCAATATTTATTAATTATGTACAAAAAATAAATAAAAAGGAAGTATATTGTAAAAAAGTGATTTTTTAAGTTAAATATTAATAAAAATAAAAATGTATTATTTTTATGTTTTTATCCTAAATATTCTAATAAGTATATAAGTATTTATAATATTTACTAAATATATTAAATATGTACAAAAATAAAATATTTAATATTTACAAAAGAAGTATATTTTTATAAAATGTTTTCAAAAGATAAAATAAAATAAAATCAAAAAATAAAATGTATTTTGGATTATTTTTGTATTTTGAATAAAAGAGGTATTTATTTATTTATATGTATAAACTCAAATAAAACAAACAAAATTCAAATAAAATGCAAAAATGGTTGAAAAAAGCTTTTTAATATTTTTTTTATGTTTTATCAAAAAATAACAAGTCAGAATAAAAAAGAAAAAGTCAAAAAATGATAAAAATAAACACAATGGGCAAGGGGGTGCAAGTGGAAAATGAGTGGTGCAAATAGAAAGAACAACACAGGCCCAGCCCAAAGAGGTTGTCTTCAACCTCCAGACAGTTTTGTTTGAAAATTCGCGCGCTTCCTTGCTTCAACAACAACTCCTGATTCTTTGATTTTCAGCACAAACTCATAACATAAAAAATGTCAAGCATCAAACCACGAATCCATATATACCAAGAACTTGATCTAACTCTCAGAAATGAGAGAGAATTTCTTCTCCCCCAATTCCTGACCTAGTTTTTTTCAGATGTTCAGATTCAAAATACTCTTAGCACACATAATATAAATGAAAAGTAACTATATGGATGGCTTCAGGGCTATGATTAGAACATGTTTTCTTCACAAACTTAAACCTAACTATGCCTGGATGGAGAGATAGAAGTTCAAAAACTTACCTGTTCATCTTGATTCGTGTATGACAATGGAGGCACTTTCAAGGCAATGTGAGGACTTGTACAGCTTGCTTGAAGTTCAGGGATGCTTCTCCAATGCTTGGTGTGCTTTGAATCTTGCTGAATCACTCCATGGAAGTCAACCTGCAAGAGAGAAAAATGAAAATGGCAAACTATGCTATGGTTGTTACAGTCTGTATCTAAGGTTGGGGATAGCTTGTATGGATGTTATTGAATGTGTTTGAGGTGGTTTGGATGAAAACGCACGAGGGAAATGAATTGTGGAAGTCAAATATGCAGAAGATACCCTGTTTTGCCACAAAACTGTGTTTTGATGAATGAGGGAGTCTTGAGGATGGCTTGGTCGTGTTTTAGGTTACTTGAGGAGTATGGAATGTGTTCACAATGTTTGCTTAGGCTTGTCTTTGCAGGAATGAGAGTTGTGTTTCAAAATGCAAGTTTCTTCTATGATAAGCAAAGTTTGTCAACTTGGTTTCTAGGCTACCACAGGCCCCTCAAGTATGCTGCATAAATCACTCTTGATCAGTGGACTTTGCTCATGAACTTGTGCCTCAAAGATCTGCATTGTACCTCATAGATTGTAAACTTGACATAAAGTTCACCTTTTCAAAAATGGCTAAGTTACTTTTTCTAATTATGGCTTAATTCTTCATGTAATGACCAAATGAGAAAAATAATGCTAGAACACAATGGATTGGCATTTAATTATTGAGTGTAAATGAGATTAGAGGCCTGTAATGTAGCTTGCACATGCTGATTTCAAAAATGCCCAAGTTATGAACATGTACATGGCTCATGAACAAAGTGACTTTTGCCCATATTGACAAATTCGATTCTCCCTAACCACAAGGGTGTTTGAGAAGTTCTTGGACAATTTGGAAAGCTTGGAATGTGTACTACAATCCATATTTGTAATGCAAGTTGAAATTCCAAGTGGAAGCATGTGAAAAGTGGCCATGAAGTTAGGCAAAAATCCTGCCTAAAATAGGTCAAAATATTTCTAAGTTAAGAATGTTTTGCACCCTTTTTCCAAAAGTCATAACTTGATCTACAAGCTTCTTTTGAGGAAACTTTATGACTCAAAGTTGTAGATTTTGCAATGGACTACAACTTTCATGTTTTGAGTTTTCCTTGAATCCAAATGTATCTTGATGAAAAAATGGGACAAAGTTAGGAAAAAATTAGGAATTTTCATAACTTAGAAAAAATTCTAAGTTATGAAATTTCTTCATTTCAAACCCTAATTTGTGATTTTTGATTTCTTGATGAACAAGTTTCACAATTTGACATGTTTTGATGAAAAATGAATCTTGACACTTGATTTTGACCAAAAAGTCAAAGTTTGACTTTTCAGTATACAGTCAAATTTGGCTCAGTTGACTGGAAAATTCATCTGTAAATCTTGTGCATTTGGGATCTTTTGAACTTGTTGAACATGTCAAGACAATGCCATTGGGTCCTTGAGTCCATATGTGAACTTGGTTTGCCATTGGTTAGGTCAAACAGTCAAAAATTGCCTTTGTGCAATCAAAACCCTAAAAATGACCATTTTGCCCTTTTGGTGATCTGATCAAATTTCTTGTGGAATTGTGATGAAAACTTGATCAAATGGTCCATATGAGTTCATAATGTTGATGTGGGTCAAAAATCATGAGGTTTGACTGTCAATTGACCACAGTTGACTTTTTCCCCAATACAGTTGATTTCTAGGTCAACTGTCCAATTGACTGGGCAAAGATTGGAATCAAGGCCTGAAACTTGGTATGGATAAACTTGTGAGTCCAACATGAAGCATGAAAGTCATCTTAGGCCTTTTAGGTCAAAACATCTTTGTGCAAACTCAAACCCTAATTTGGGTCAACAGTGCAAGGAGGAGTCTTGAGCAGAGCAAAACCCTAACTTGATCTTGAGCTCCAAGGGTCTTGTGATGAGAAAATGTTGAGGAAATGGGAGGGCAAATTTTGGGGTACAACAGTTGCCCCTGTTCAATCTTCTTAGACCTGAAGAGTTAGATTGGCAGGTTTGCCTTTCGCGACTCGAAGGTAAAAGGAGATTGGACACTAGAGTGCCCTGAAATTTGCACTCGCATGTTGGAGTATCAGCAATGTGATGTCGGGAATGAGCTTATATATGCCATTTGGAGAAATGGTGGATAGGAGGATGGGCTTATAGATGCAATCTGGAAACGTGACAGAACCTTGTCGGGAATGGGCTTATAGATGCCATTTGGAAGGGTTGATCGCGTAAGAGATTCCTTAGCGAGAAATTGTGTATTTTGAGAAAGAAAGATGGTTTCCTGGCCTGTTACAGGTGTTGATCTTCAAACTCTTCATGCAGATATGCCCTGGCTAGATACAGGAGTCGAATCCACAATTAGTTGCTCACAGATGTGTCCTGGCTAGATACAGGAATCAAATCTGGAACTTCAAAAGGTTGTTTATAGACGTGCCCTGGCTGGATACAGGTATCGAATCTCTAAACTCTTCATGTAGACATGCCCTGGCTGGATACAGGTATCGAATCTACAATCAATCGCTCACAGATATGCCCTGGCTAGATACAGGTATCGAATCTGGAAATTGTCGTCTACAGATATGCCCTGGCTGGATGCAGGTATCGAATCTGGAAATTGCAAAAGGTTGGTAGAGATAGCTTTCCTGGATGGATACAGGTGTAAACCTCTGACCTGAGAATGAAAGATAATTTCCTGGCCTGTTACAGGGGTTGATCTTTAAACTTTTCATGCAGATATGCCCTGGCTAGATACAGGTATCGAATCTACAATCCATCACTCACAGATATGCCCTGGCTAGATACAGGTATCGAATCTGGAATTGTGACAGTTGATAGTAATCATCTTTGGATTGACCTTTTCCTGAAAAGGCAAAACATCAGTTGTATGCAATGTCATGATGTATGAAATGCATGATGTCATGATGCTCAAGATGAGATAGGGTCGTATGCACTTTATCATGTATGTAAACAGGATGTGTGAAATATGAAATGTCTATGAATGTATTTTCGTCTAGGAAAATAAATCCTTGACGAGTGTCGGGAGCTTGTGGAATCCTGGGCTGATGTTGAAGAGTGGAGTTCTTCGTTTCCGCTGGGGATGCTGGTTGCAAGAATAAACCGGTAGGAGAAGATGACTCCGTTGAGGAATAAACTTGTTGGAGAGATTACTCTGTGGGGAATACTCTGTGGGGAAGAGATGCTTCGTTGAGGTTTTGATGATGACTCCACTGGGGATCCCACTGATAAGTTATGTTGGGGAATTTGATGAACTCCGCTGGGGGATAGGAAGAACTTCGCCGAGGACGATCTTTCTGTGGTAAATAGCTGAGGATAACCCAGTTATAAGCTCTGGTGGGGAATAACCTTTGAATAAAGTCGGGGAGACGCGTTCGTACTATGCAGGGGATAAGCTTCTAGAATCTACTGGGGATACTGATTCGACTCTTCTGGGGAAAACTCTTGAACTGTACTGGGGAAATGGCTCCACTGGGGTGTCTTATATTCCGCCGGGGAACAATCTTATATTAAGACTGCAGGGGATGCTTGTTGAGGAATATCTAAACTCTGTTGGGGACTGTTGAGATCTTCTGGGGATGCCCAACTTCCTTTAGGCTGACAGTAAACTAACTCTGCTTGAGGAGAGTATCGCTGACTTGCTAGGGGAACATTGTGCCTTTTCAGGGCTGATGGGAGACCAACTTTTCCTGGGGAGAGTATTGCTGAATCTTGTCTTAATCTGTGGGGAGTTGAGGTGACTTGGTTACGTTCTTCAGCCGAACCTACCTTGGTACCTTGGTGGACAAAGCAACTAGATCGCTTGGACAATTCTTTATTGCCCCTGTTTCTGATGTCATCTGTAATTAGTCCTTTGTTTCGCATGCAAATATTCATGATTAGCAATTAATGTCAAATGCATATATCAAAAATGAACATTGGACGTTCTTTGTAAAACAAAACAGAAAAAGGAAAAATGATGGGTAATTTGTCTGAAAAATTGAACTTGTATTGATTTTGAAATTTGCCTGTAAATAGGCGTTTTACGTACAGGAGGCTGACGTCCTAGTAAGAGAACGCCACCGAGCAAAATAGAGTTTATACAATTTTGTGAAAAGGAAACAAAACAGCTATGTGAAAAATAATCCCACTGGGTTCCAACTCTACTATCACCTTTATGTCTTCAAGCGTCTCATCAATCTGCTGCTTAGTTGAAGATGAAGCTGGTTGATTGGATTTATCTGAGCCCGATAGTTGATGCCGAATTCTGGATGCAAGGTGTTTCAATGAGACATATTATTACGCTTTATCCCTAACTTTTGCTTGGACCGCCCTTTCGGGTTTTCAGTCCACCGGAATACCCATTTTTGCCCAAGCCGCCTTTTCAGGTTTTCGACTTGCCGGGTGTACAGATTTTTTTCATTTCATACCTTATTTTTGCCCGAACCCTTTTGGTTCGCCGGGAAGCCCTTATTTTTGCCTAGGTGTGTCAACCTAGCGGGTCTTTAATTCATGCGTAGTATCTTTTTACTATATCTGCATTGGCGGGGTGAGGAAGGTCGTCACCATCCATGGTGGTTAGAATCATGGCTCCTCCCAAGAAGATATTCTTAACCACAAATGGCCCTTCGTACGTAGGGGTCCATTTTCCCCTGGGATCACTTTGAGGAAGAATGATGCGCTTGATTACCAGGTCTCCGACTTGATACTCTTGTCGTCTGACTTTCTTGTTAAATGCCCTGATCATCCGTTTTTGGTGCGTCTGACCATGACAAATAGCAGTGAGTCTCTTTTCGTCAATTAGGTTTAATTTATCAATTCGAGTCTGGATCCAGTCATCTTCGCTCAAACCTGCATCCTTCATTATTCGGAGAGAGGGTATCTGGACTTCAATAGGCAAGACTGCCTCCATGCCATAGACCAAGGAAAAAGGAGTTGCCCCTGTTGACGTTCGTGCTGAGGTACGGTACCCATGAAGAGCAAACGGTAACATCTCATGCCAATCTTTGTAGGTCACTGTCATCTTCTGCACAATCTTCTTGATGTTTTTATTTGCTACTTCTACAGCCCCATTCATCTTTGGCCGGTAAGGAGAAGAGTTGTGGTGCTGTATCTTGAATTGCTCACAGAGCTCAGTGATCATCTTGTTGTTAAGATTGGTACCATTATCCGTAATGATCCTCTCAGGTACACCGTATCGACAGATCAGGTTATGCCGAATGAACCGTGCCACGACGCTCTTGGTTACAGTAGCGTAGGAAGCTGCTTCAACCCACTTTGTGAAATAATCAATCGCTACCAAGATGAATCGATGCCCATTGGATGATGTAGGTCTAATTTCGCCGATCATATCAATGCCCCACATTGCAAAAGGCCAAGGTGTTGTCAAGACGTTCAGAGGAACCGGAGGAATGTGCACCTTATCAGCATAGATCTGGCATTTGTGACACGTCCGAGAATGTTGATAACAGTCGGCTTCCATTGTGGACCAGAAATATCATGCCCGAAGGATTTTATTCGCCATGGTATGTCCACTGGAATGTGTTCCGAAGGTACCTTCATGTAGCTCCTCCATGATCTTTTATGCTTCAGTCTTATCCACACAACGCAGTAAGGTTGAATCATGGTTTCGCTTGTAGAGAATGTCGTTGCTGAGGAAGAACTTTGTCGCGAACCTTCTCAGGAACTTCTTGTCATTAACAGATGCGCCTTCTGGGTATTCTTGAGCTTCAAGGTACCTCTTTACTTCATGATACCAAGGCTTTTCAGTTACCTCCTCGGTCTCGAGATCGCAGCAATGTGCAGGTTCATCCAATTTCCAGATAATGATCCGGGGAGCCTCGTTGTCCCATTTGACTTTGAACATAGAAGACATCGTAGCTAACGCGTCCGCTAACTGATTCTCCTCTCTTGGGAAGTGTTCAAAAGTTATCTCCTCGAAGTGGGGAAGCAATGTCAGCACATACTCCTTATAAGGAATAAGATTTGGGTGTTTCGTATCCCACTCACCTTTGACCTGATTGATCACGAGAGCGGAATCTCCGAAGACACTCAGAAACTTGATCCTTAAGTCAATTGCAGCTTGAAGACCCATGATACATGCCTCATACTCTGCCATGTTGTTGGTGCAGTTGAAACATAGTCGGGCAGTAAGTGGAGTATGAGTGCCTTTAGGGGATATGATCACAGCGCCGATACCATTTCCCAAAGCGTTTGAGGCTCCGTCAAAATGCATAGACCATCAGGATCCTCCCTCAGGTCCTTCATCCGGTCCAGGTACTTCACAATCAGTCACTACCATGATATCCTCATCTGGAAATTCAAAGTTCATCGATTGGTAATCGTCCACTGCCTGGTGTGCCAGATGGTCTGCCAATACACTTCCCTTGATTTCTTTTTGAGTCGTGTACTGGATGTCATATTCCGTCAAGATCATTTGTCATCTTGTTATTCTTCCAGATAGAGCAGGCTTTTCGAATATGAACTTGATTGGATCCATTTTTGAAATCAACAGAGTAGTGTGAGTCAACATATATTGCCTCAGCCGGCGAGCAGCCCATACCAAAGCGCAGCAAGTTTTCTCGAGCAGTGAGTACCAGGTCTCACAGTCGGTAAACTTTTTTCTAAGGTAATAAATAGCGTGCTCTTTTCGGCCAGACTCGTCATGCTGTCCTAGCACACACCCCATTGAGTTGTCAAGTACTATCAAGTATAAGATTAGAGGTCTCCCTTCAACCGGTGGCATAAGAATGGGTGGTTCTTGGAGATATTCTTTGATCTTTTCAAAAGCGGCCTGACATTCATCGTTCCAACGTACTACTTGATCTTTCTTCAGCAGCTTGAAGATTGGTTCACAGGTAGCAGTTAGATGCGAGATGAATCGGGCAATGTAGTTCAACCGTCCTAGGAAGCCTCTGACTTCTTTCTCTGTCTTGGGAGTTGGCATCTCTTGTATGGCTTTCACTTTGGCTGGGTCCACTTGAATGCCTTTGTCGCTTACGATGAAGCCTAGCAATTTTCCAGATCTCACCCCAAAGGTGCATTTGTTTGGGTTCAACCTCAGCTTGTACAACTTCAGACGGTCAAACAGCTTCCGTAGATGGTCAAGGTGTTCCTCCTCAGTTTGGGACCTTGCAATCATATCATCGACGTATACTTCTATTTCGTGATGGATCATGTCATGAAATAAAGCAACCATGGCACGTTGGTAGGTTGCCCCAGCATTTTTCAACCCAAAAGGCATGACCTTGTAGCAAAAGGTGCCCCACTGAGTAACAAAAGTGGTCTTCTCCATGACTTCAGTAGCCATCTTGATTTGATTATAACCGGAGAAGCCGTCCATGAAGGAGAATACTTTATGCTGAGCAGTGTTGTCAACCAAAACGTCGATATGAGGCAGAGGGAAATCATCCTTAGGGCTCTCCCTGTTCAAATCCCTGTAATCAACACACATTCAGACCTTACCATCTTTCTTCGGCACTGGAACCACGTTGGCAATCCACTGAGGGTAAGAAGTCACTGCTAGAAATCCGGCATCAAATTGTTTCATAACCTCAGCTTTGATTTTCTTGGACATTTCTGGACGCATACGGCGGACCTTCTATTTTACCGGAGGGCAATCTTCCTTGGTAGGCAGGTGATGAACCACAATGTCGGTATCCAACCCAGGCATGTCTTCGTAAGACCTGGCAAAGATTTCCACATAGTCATGTAGCATCTGAATCAACCGTTGTTTCACACTGAGCTCTAGATTGGCACCAATCTTGACTTCCTTTTTGTCTGTCTCAGTACCCAGATTTACCGTTTCCACTGGCTCTTCATGTGGCTGAATGGCCCTCTCTTCCTGGAGTAGCAGTCTTGCAAGCTCACCAGGCACTTCGGAATCATCTTCACCTTCTTCTTCGGCTAAGTTGATCGGATTTTCGAAGTCATAACTGGCGGTAGAAGAGTCGTTACCAGTGAGATCCAGAGTGGATTGGAACCTGTATAGGTGAGTGTGTGTAAATATAGTTGTTTTGCAATATATAATAAAGAAAGAAAAGGAGCGCAAGATTTTGAAATGCAACAAACGTCCAATGTTTTTATTGATGATATATGAAAATGACACACAAAAGCCCTCACAAATGAAGCCACGGTGCCCCGGGTAGGACACCGAGCCATAACAGTTTCAACATATTGTTTGTTACAAATTCAAAACAAAAGAGTTCATTACTGAGTGACAAAAGTAATAGGTGTGAAGTCTTTCGCAGTCCAGTTGCTTGGTCCATCGTCGGTTGTTGGGTAGATCCAGCTGTCGAATTCGGATTCCTCCACGTCGTCTTCAATAGCATTCACTCCCGGGTTGGTGATGAACACAGGAGGTTTTCCAATCCTTTCCTTACTAACAGCCCTCTGAGCTTCTGCAGTGAAACCCAGACCAAACTTGTCAGTCTTTGGAGTGAAGTCAGGAAGTCGGCCCCAGTTTGCGCACTCACCCTTCTCAATCACAGCCCGGGCATCCTTTAAGGAAGCCATCTTCAAAGGAGGGTCTTCGATCACAGTTTCAGCTGATGCCAATGTCTGAGGCACCTCTTCAAAGTGTTGAAAGGGGGTTTCAATGAATTCCCCATCCATCTCTATGTACCGGAACGAGTTTAGGTGGATGACCATATATTCCTCTTCCCCCTGCACTGTCACAATCTTCCCTCTAACTGGGTATTTCAGCTTTTGATGTAGTGTGGAGGTCACAGCTCCAGCCTTGTGGATCCATGGACGACCCAGTAAACAAGAATAGGATGGTCGGATATCCATCACATAGAAAGTAGAATCAAAAACTTGAGAACCAACCCTGATTGGAATGTCAACTTCCCCATGTACCATCCTTTTCGAACCATCAAAGGCTCGGACAACAATGTTACTAGGTTTGAGCTCCAAACCCTCACAATCCAACCTGTCTAAGGCCTTTTTGGGTAATACGTTCAATGAAGAACCGGTGTCTACTAACACATGGGCAAGAGTAGTGCCCCTGCATTCAATGGAGACATACAGGGCGTCATTATGGTTCTTTCCCTTGGCGGTCAGATCGGCGTCAGAGAAGCCCAACCCATTATCAGCAGTCAAGTTGGCCACACAATCGGTAAGTTGATCAGCAGACGTTTCTTGCGGCACATGGGCCGTCTTCAGGAAGGAAATCAGGGCCTTGGCATGGGCCTGTGAACACAACAACAGTGATAGCATAGAAATCTTTGATGGGGTGTGCCCCAACTGCTCAACTACGTTGAAATCACTTTTCTTGATAATCTTGAGGATCTCCTCCATCTCTTGCTGGGAGGCTTCAACAATGGTTGTCTTTGGTGCCTCCGTCAGGGCATGCAAATCAGCAGCAATCCCTTTGCCCTGATCGTCAGATGACTCGGCAGCAGGGGTAGAAACAGGAACTTGATTAGGAAGGGAAGCAGGCACACTTGTAGGTGAAATGACAAGAGGTTTCTGAATAGCTGGTGGCGCAATATCTGGTGAGAACAGCCTACCACTGCGAGTAACTTTGGCAGGTCCGGTGATGTTGCTGACACTGGTACTAGTATCAAACTCTTGCTTTACTCCAAGCACATAAACATCTGCCCCATAGTGCCATGGGACAGCTTTGTCAGATGTATAAGGGAGAGGCCCCGGAATAGTGATGATGATAGAAGCAATCTTCTGAGTGGACATGATTTTGACAGGCTTCTTCGAAGGAGCCTTAGGAGGTTTGTTGAAAATAGTGACAATAGAAACTTCTTCAGCAGGGGTAGCAGGAACAGCAATCTTCTCGAACAAGATCTCTTTGCTATCCATCAGGCTTTGGATACCTGATTTCAGCAAAGGACAACCAACAGGTGAAACAGCACACAGAAGGCAACCTTTACTACATCCCGGAAATAAACCGGCTAGCAACAGGTTCCTTTTAACAGTCAATAACGGAGTAAAAATCTCTTCCATGGAGGCTACATACCGGTCTTCTTCCACAGCATTCACTCCATGCTGGGGCATGGGAGCAGTTACAACATTGGGCCTTTCGGGCGCCTCAAACTGTATTTCTTTAACATCAATAAGGTCCTGAACCTTATTCCTCAGAGCCCAGCAATCATCCGTAGTATTCCCCGGGCTATCAGAATGATAAGCGCAACGGGCGTTGGGGTTGTATTTCGGAGAAGCTGTGTTCACCACCTTCGGGGCTTCTTTAACAGCTACCAGATTGGTTGACAGCAGTTGTGGCAATATCTGAGACAGGGTCATACTGAGCCGAGTGTACTGCCTTTTGGGTCTCTCACCCCTTGGTTGGTTGAACTGCTGAGGAGCAGCAACAGGCTTTGAAATTACCAATGCATTGACAACTTGGCGGCGTTCCGGCTTAATTTGTCTTCTGGGACCATAAACAGCACTGGCTTCCTTCTTGAAAGGCTTCTTTTCAGTACTTGCGGCGGCACCTTTCTGTATCTTCCCCGACTTGATACCAGCTTCTATCCTCTCACCGGTTAAGATCAGGTCTGTGAACCCAACAGAAGAATTACCAATCAGGTGGTTAAAGAACGGACCAGACAAGGTCCCTAAGAACATGTCAACAAGTTCACGGTCAATCAAAGGTGGCTGCACCCTGCCAGCCAAGTCTCTCCACTTTTGCGCATATTCCTTGAATCCTTCGACCGTTCCCAGTGACATACCCTGAAGTTGGGTACGTGTGGGAGCGAGGTCAGAATTGTACTGATACTGTTTATAAAATGCAGTAGCCAAGTCCTCCCAGTTTCGGATACTGGCTCCATCCAGCTGATAGAACCACTCGAGTTGAGCCCCTGAAAGGCTATGCTGAAAGAAATGGATCCATAGGTTCTTATCTGTAGTGTAAGGTTGGATCTTCCTTACATATGATCTGAGATGCATCTTCGGGCAGGATAGCCCGTCATATCTTGCAAAAACTGGCACTTTGAACTTCGGGGGGATCACAATTCCAGCAACTAATCCCAAATCTTCGAAATCTAAGCCGGGAACTCTCTGCAACTCCATAGCTGCCAACCTGTCTTCCAAGCCTTTGTACTTATCATCGGCAGGCGGGTAATGTTGCTCAGAGTAGTCTTCGTCTTCTTCAGCCTCTCCTTCTTCAGCTTCAGATTCGGAAGGTACCGCAGCCGCATTCCCTTTACTGGTTCCCTCTTCAGATGTAGGGGGAAATTCAAGCACTCTTCTGGCTTCACCATCAAACCTTCTTCCTAGGGTAGCCACCCCGATTCTTTTCTTCTTCTTTTTCACTTGCTCTTTGTTCCCAAGCAGGGCCTTTAGATCCTCCTGACCCTTAGCCAAGGTCATCAGGAGATGTTGAAACTGTGAGTTCTGAGACTGCAAGTTCTTGACCGTCTGTTCGAGATCCATCTTACTGAAATAAACAGCAGAAAGATAAGGAAACCTAGTGTGGAGACCTGCTTATGCGTATGATGAATGATATGCTTATGTATGCAATGCATTCAAGGATTTAGCAAATTCAAAATTGTTGCAAACAAAAAGAACACACGTCTTATTAATAAGAAGAAATTTGTCAGTACATAAATGCCCCATGGGCCAAATATTACAAAAAAACTTCTCAAGGTAAAAAGACGTTGCGCATCCTCTTTGGTGCGATGTAGGTGTTGAGGGTCTCTTCCTCGTGGAGTCGGCGGGTAAGCTCCAAAACCTTCTTCTCACTGGCGTAGAAGCTGGCTTCAAAAGTATTTTGTTCCTCCTTGAGTTGGATCCAACTCTTCTGCATCTCCTCCCACGATGTAGGCATGTCAGGATATAGGATGGTGTAGGGAACCTCTCCTTCCTTAACGGGCTCTTTATTCACAGGGAGAACATGAGGGTAAGGCATCATTAGACTCTGGGCTCGGGTTCGTACCCACTTGAGATAAGGCTCAAGAGGGATGGAGTTCTTGTGCCCCAGTGTCTTGCTGTCTACCTTGTTAGGCATCCTCCAAGCTCTGATGAATCTTTGGCGAAGTCCTTGCGCATCGTTGTCGAAGTCAAAAACTAGGTCAGGAATCAGCATGTTGTGAGGGCCATCCCTCCATGCATATCCAAATTGTCTCAAAGCTAGACAAGGGTTGTAGGTAATGCCTCCTCTAATGCCAAGCAATGGAACATTAGGGAACTCTCCACAACGATCGACGATGATGACATTTTCTCTGGACCGAGAACACCAATGTACATCAGAGTGAGTGAGGGTCATCAACCGTTGTGACCACCTTAAGCCTTGGTCATTCTTCAAAACAGATTGTGGAAGGTGCGAAATAAACCACCTTGCAAGGAGAGGAGTACAGCACATGAGAACACCCCACTTTCTCATTGTTTGTGTGTAAAATGAGTGAAGAATGTCCCCAAGCAATGTTGGTATTGGATTCCGGGATAAGAAGATTTTGACGGCGTTGACATCTACAAGCTGGTCAGGATTTGGGAACAGGACCAACCCATAAATGAGGAGTGCCACAATTTCTTCAAAGGCTTGTAGGTCCAATGAATTCCAACACTCTTGTGCCTTCTCAAACAAGAATTTTGCCAAGAAGCCTTTGACACCGCTTCTAGTTTCCCAATGCCCCTTGATGTCAGATGGTTGCAAGTTTAGTGCTTGAGCAACATCTTCAGGCTTTGGTTCTTTTTCCGTACCGTTGAAAGGTAGTTGATTAAGAATAGGAATTCTCAGGAGTTGAGAAAATTCCTCCAAAGTCGGCACCAATTGATAGTCGGGGAAAGTGAAATAGTGGTGAAGGGGGTCAAAGAATTGGAACAACACCTTTACCATGTCCTCTTCAATGTTGGTGTTGACTAGGCTGAGCAGTCTACCATGTCTTTCACTGAAGAGAGAGCTTTCCGGAATTCTTAATGTGAGCTCCTTGAGTTGAGGAGGGATTCTCACAAGGTTGACTTGGATAGTTTTCCTGCGAGGAATTTCCATGACCTACAAAACAAGAACAAAGATGAAGATCCAAACCCTTGAAATGGTTAGTGAATGCATATGATGCTTTATGATGTTTATGATGTATGCACAAATATATGTACAAGCAATTCACACAAAACCCTAGTTTCGGGCTTGCATGGGGTTTCATAGGTAAGTACCCTCTTGAGTGTAGTTGGCTTAAAAACATGTCCTATAAATAGTAACCGGGTTCTAAGGAGCTCAATATCATCGAATTGTTTTCCATGTTCATTGTTTTGGTTTAGCCACTTAACTAGCGACCAAAATATTCCAAGAAAACAAACCTCAATGAGTGTAGTATCGAGTATCTACCAACTTCGGACTGCACCAAAGCCGGTCATCTCACTACCTCTAATGAAAGGCCAAGATGGTCAAGTAAGGTTCTAGGTCATTAGTGCTTAGTGACATCACTCAGCGGCCCCGTACTCTCCTTGATTGAACTCAAGGGTTACCGGTACTCACAAATATGTCGCACTAATATAGCTATTGCTTCAACCGTGTCGGTATACCCCGCACAGTTTCCACAACGTATTGCTATCTATGAATGTTTCCCCAAATCCGGGTGTAGGATTTCAAACCCAAACAAGAGAGCCAAGATATAAAGCAATCAAAGCAAACAATTAGTCATGCAAGACGGTGATCTAAGCCCTAAGGTTACTCCACTTTAAAATATATTCCCCAGCAGAGTCGCCAGTTCTGTGATACGGTGGGAGAACTGACTTGAGGTTTTGCGTTTTGTATTCGCAAATGTTTCGGTTGAGCAAGAGTCGCCACCGACTTTTTATTTTATCCTAAGGAAAGGTTAAAAAGCACAGCAAAAACCTTTGAGATGTTTTCTTGGGTTCGGGGAGTAGATTATAGAAAGGGAAGGTATTAGAACCCTTTCTATCCATGGTTATCCATGGGCTCTTAGTTACTTGCTTAGATCAACTTGCCTTGATTTTCAATTGTTTGAAATGGTGCTTTCAATTGTTTGAAATGGTGCTTTGTGTGTGGGTTTGAAATTTTTTTGAAAAGAGGCCAATGTGGTGGTAACATTTGTAA
The DNA here is from genome assembly GCA_948472305.1 of Vicia faba. Lineage (NCBI taxonomy): Eukaryota > Viridiplantae > Streptophyta > Magnoliopsida > Fabales > Fabaceae > Vicia > Vicia faba. Next base: position 1,109,084,505 of record OX451741.1, read on the forward strand.
TGATCCATGTTGGAATGTATGCAAAGGTGTATGTCTTTTGAAAAGTTTTCAATGTTTTTTTTTTAAAGTTGTTTTGAAAGTGTATTGTGATGTGTGGTTTTGAAAAAAATAGGCAAGTGTTTTTGTTTTGCAAGTTTGGCAAGTAACCAAGAGTTGTGTCTACCCCTAAATTTCTCAAAGGTTTTCTCTATGTTTTAACCCTTTTAACAATTTTGTTCCACCATTGTATTTGGTGGACAATCTTGTGTTAGGATGTGAACGGGACGGGCGCGGGTCATCGTTTAGACCATGATTGCAATGGTGTCAAGTATCTTTGGCATTTTCTTGAGGGACTTGATCATTTTTAGGCAACTTTCGAAAGCGTCATCGAGGGACTATGATCATTTGATTGTTTTGTTTTTGCCAAAGAAACTCAACATGCAACATGGCCCATTATTGAAGGCAACAAGTGGAGTAACCCTAGGGGTGCAAGTGTGATTGGTGTTGTTCATTTTCATGCTTTGTTATCTTTGAATTAGGTCAATCTATTTGTTTTGGTTGATTTTTGCATACAAAACCCTAAGTCTATCATGGCATATTTAGAAAGCTTTAAAATGCGGAATTAAAAGTTCTAAATTATTACAACACAATTTATGGGATGGGGGGTACAAATGTTCAAATGGGGGATATATAGCAAGAAAATTAAACCTAAACTATTACATCCAAATTGAATTATACAAATTATTTAATTGCACAATAATTAAATAAAATACAATAAATATGAAAGATGCAAAAAATGATTTTTATATGTATGTAAAAAGTATTTTTTTTATGTGTCAAATAAACAAAAACAAAAAGGAATAATTTTGGATATTTTTACATTTTAGGGCAAAACCCTAATTTTCTAAGTAAGAAGTATTTATTATTTAATATATGCAATATTTATTAATTATGTACAAAAAATAAATAAAAAGGAAGTATATTGTAAAAAAAGTGATTTTTTAAGTTAAATATTAATAAAAATAAAAATGTATTATTTTTATGTTTTTATCCTAAATATTCTAATAAGTATATAAGTATTTATAATATTTACTAAATATATTAAATATGTACAAAAATAAAATATTTAATATTTACAAAAAAAGTATATTTTTATAAAATGTTTTCAAAAGATAAAATAAAATAAAATCAGAAAATAAAATGTATTTTGGATTATTTTTGTATTTTGAATAAAAGAGGTATTTATTTATTTATATGTATAAACTCAAATAAAACAAACAAAATTCAAATAAAAAGCAAAAATGGTTGAAAAAAGCTTTTTAATATTTTTTTATGTTTTATCAAAAAATAACAAGTCAGAATAAAAAAGAAAAAGTCAAAAAATGATAAAAATAAACACAATAGGCCAAGGGGGTGCAAGTGGAAAATGAGTGGTGCAAATAGAAAGAACAACACAGGCCCAGCCCAAAGAGGTTGTCTCCAACCTCCAGACAGTTTTGTTTGAAAATTCGCGCGCTTCCTTGCTTCAACAATAACTCCTGATTCTTTGATTTTCAGCACAAACTCATAACATAAAAAATGTCAAGCATCAAACCACGAATCCATACATACCAAGAACTTGATCTAACTCTCAGAAATGAGAAAGAATTTCTTCTCCCCCAATTCCTGACCTAGTTTTTTTTAGATGTTCAGATTCAAAATACTCTTAGCACACATAATATAAATGAAAATTAACTATATGGATGGCTTCAGGGCTATGATTAGAACATGTTTTCTTCACAAACTTAAACCTAACTATGCCTGGATAGAGAGATAGAAGTTCAAAAACTTACCTGTTCAGCTTGATTCGTGTATGAGAATGGAGGCACTTTCAAGGCAATGTGAGGACTTGTACAACTTGCTTGAAGTTCAGGGATGCTTCTCCAATGCTTGGTGTGCTTTGAATCTTGCTGAATCACTCCATGGAAGTCAACCTGCAAGAGAGAAAAATGAAAATGGCAAACTATGCTATGGCTGTTACAGTCTGTACCTAAGGTTGGGGATAGATTGTATGGATGTTATTGAATGTGTTTGAGGTGGTTTGGATGAAAACGCACGAGGGAAATGAATTGTGGAAGTCAATATGCAGAAGATACCCTGTTTTGCCACAAAACTGTATTTTGATGAATGAGGGAGTCTTGAGGATGGCTTGGTCGTGTTTTAGGTTACTTGAGGAGTATGGAATATTTTCACAATGTTTGCTTAGGCTTGTCTTTGCAGGAATGAGAGTTGTGTTTCAAAATGCAAGTTTCTTCTATGATAAGCAAAGTTTGTCAACTTGGTTTCTAGGCTACCACAGGCCCCTCAAGTATGTTGCATAAATCACTCTTGATCAGTGGACTTTTCTCATGAACTTGTGCCTCAAAGATCTGCATTGTACCTCATAGATTGTAAACTTGACATAAAGTTCACCTTTTCAAAAATGTCTAAGTTACTTTTTCTAATTATGGCTTAATTCTTCATGTAATGACCAAATGAGCAAAATAATGCTAGAACACAATGGATTGGCATTTAATTATTGAGTGTAAATGAGATTAGAGGCCTGTAATGTAGCTTGCACATGCTGATTTCAAAAATGCCCAAGTTATGAACATGTACATGGCTCATGAACAAAGTGACTTTTGCCCATATTGACAAATTCGATTCTCCCTAACCACAAGGGTGTTTGAGAAGTTCTTGGACAATTTGGAAAGCTTGGAATGTGTACTACAATCCATATTTCTAATGCAAGTTGAAATTCCAAGTGGAAGCATGTGAAAAGTGGCCATGAAGTTAGGCAAAAATTCTGCCTAAAATAGGTCAAAATATTTCTAAGTTAAGAATGTTTTGCACCCTTGTTCCAAAAGTCATAACTTGATCTACAAGCTTCTTTTGAGGAAACTTTATGAATCAAAGTTGTAGATTTTGCAATGGACTACAACTTTCATGTTTTGAGTTTTCCTTGAATCCAAATGTATCTTGATGAAAAAATGGGACAAAGTTAGGAAAAAATTAGGAATTTTCATAACTTAGAAAAAATTCTAAGTTATGAAATTTCTTCATTTCAAACCCTAATTTGTGATTTTTGATTTCTTGATGAACAAGTTTCATAATTTGACATTTTTTGATGAAAAATGAATCTTGACACTTGATTTTGACCAAAAAGTCGAAGTTTGACTTTTCAGTATACAGTCAAATTTGGCTCAGTTGATTGGAAAATTCATCTGTAAATCTTGTGCATTTGGGATCTTTTGAACTTGTTGAACATGTCAAGACAATGCCATTGGGTCCTTGAGTCCATATGTGAACTTGGTTTGCCATTGTTTAGGTCAAACAGTCAAAAATTGTCTTTGTGCAGTCAAAACCCTAAAAATGACATTTTGCCCTTTTGGTGATCTGATCAAATTTCTTGTGGAATTGTGATCCAAACTTGATCAAATGGTCCATATGAGTTCATAATGTTGATGTGGGTCAAAATCATGAGGTTTGACTTTCAATTGACCACAGTTGACTTTTTCCCCAATACAGCTGATTTCTAGGTCAACTGTCCAATTGACTGGGCAAAGATTGGAATCAAGGCCTGAAACTTGGTATGGATAAACTTGTGAGTCCAACATGAAGCATGAAAGTCATCTTGGGCCTTTTAGGTCAAAACATCTTTGTGCAAACTCAAACCCTAATTTGGGTCAACAGTGCAAGGAGGAGTCTTGAGCAGAGCAAAACCCTAACTTGATCTTGAGCTCCAAGGGTCTTGTGATGAGAAAATGTTGAGGAAATGGGAGGGAAAATTTTGGGGTACAACAGTTGCCCCTGTTCAATATTCTTAGACCTGAAGAGTTAGATTGGCAGGTTTGCCTTTCGCGACTCGAAGGTAAAAGGAGATTGGACACTAGAGTGCCCTGAAATTTGCACTCGCATGCTGGAGTATCAGCAATGTGATGTCGGGAATGGGCTTATAGATGCCATTTGGAGAAATGGTGGATAGGAGGATGGGCTTATAGATGCCATCTGGAAACGTGACAGAACCTTGTCGGGAATGGGCTTATAGATGCCATTTGGAATGGTTGATCGCGTAAGAGATTCCTTAGCGAGAAATTGTGTATTTTGAGAAAGAAAGATGGTTTCCTGGCCTGTTACAGGTGTTGATCTTCAAACTCTTCATGCAGATATGCCCTGGTGTTGTACCCCAAAATTTTCCCTCCCATTTCCTCAACATTTTCTCATCACAAGACCCTTGAAGATCAAGATCTAGTTAGGGTTTCCTCTGCTCAAGACTTCTCCTTGCACTGTGGACTCAAATTAGGGTTTGTGTTTGCCCAAGGATGTTTTGACCTAAAATGCCTAAGATGACTTTCATGTTTCATATTGGACTCCCAAGTCTATCCTCACCAAGTTTCAAGTCTTGATTCCAAGTTTTGCCCAGTCAATTGGACAGTTGACCTAGAAATCAGCTGTATTGGGGAAAAAGTCAACTGTGGCCAATTGACAGTCAAACCTCATGAAATTTGACCCACATCAACATTATGAACTCACATGGACCATTTGATCAAGTTTGGATCACAATTCCATAAGAAATTTGATCAGATCACCAAAAGGGCAAAATGGTCATTTTTAGGGTTTTGACTGCACAAAGATAATTTTTGACTGTTTGACCTAGCCAATGGCAAACCAAGCTCACATATGGACTCAAGGACCCCATGGAATTATCTTGACATGCTCAACAAACTCAAAAGATCCCAAGTATACAAGATTGACAGTTGAATTTCCCAGTCAATTGATCAATTTTGACTGTATACTGAAAAGTCAAACTTTGACTTTTTGGTCAAAATCAAGATTCAAGATTCATTTTTCATCAAAACATGCCAAATCATGAAACTTGTTCACCAAGAAATCACAAAATGCAAATTAGGGTTAGAAAATGGAATTTTTCATAACTTAGAATTTTTCTAAGTTATGAAAAACCCTAATTTTTTCCCAACTTTGCCCCATCTTTTCACCAAGATCCATTGGGATTCAAACAAAAGTCAAAACATGAAAGTTGTAGCTTGTTGCATAATCTACAACTTTGATTCACAAAGTTTTTTCATTTGAAGCTTGTATCTCAAGTTACAATTTTTTGAATAAGGGCACTAAACCATTCTTAACTTAGTGAAATTTTAACCTATTTTGACAAGGTTTTCTACCCCACTTAAAGGCCATTTTTCATACCCTTCCACTTGGAATTTCAATTTGCACTTCAAAGATGGATTGTAGTACACATTCCAAGCTTTCCAAAATGTCCAAAAACTTCTCAAACAACCTCATAACTTGAGAGATTCGAATTTCACAAGTTGGCAAAAATTCACTTTTGTTCTTAACCAAGACATGTCCATAATCTTGCAAATTTGAACTCAGCTTGCTTTATGCTTGATTACAGGTCCTTGAACCATTCCATACTCAATAATTTAATGCTTATTCATTGTGCCAAGGCCATGTTCTTTGTGTTCTAACATTGCATAGTGGATTGATCTCAAAGTAGATAAAGTGCTTTATCCATTTTTGTAAAAAGCTAGCTTTATGTCAAATTGAAATCCAAGCAAGTACAGTTAGGATCTCATTGGCACAAGTTTAGGAGCTAATTTCACTGATCAAGACAAGGGTTTGCAGCTTGTTATGGGGGCCTGCATCAGTCAAAAAACACAACTTGCATTTCTTTGCTTCATATAGAAGAAACATAGCATAACTTGTACCAACTTCAATCTCAGCCTTAGCACACAAGAACAAAGCTATCAAACAGATTCCAAAGAACATATCCAAGCTTTGGCACGAGTCCTTGACCTCTCAAGCACCCTCCATCTCAGAATCATCCTCAAACTGCAAAAACAGGGTTGCCTCTGCAGTTTGAGTGCCAACTCCCATTTCCCTCGAGCATTCTTACCAAAATCAATCCATACACATTCCCTAGCATGTATGCAAGCTAACCATGACCTAAAACCTGGCCTGTAATCCCTCTAACAGTTTCCACCATTTTCATTTTTTCCTCTTGCAGTTGAAGTTCCACAGCTCGATACAAGAAGTTTCAAGACAAAGTAAGCATTGAAACAGCATCCTTGGACCTCAAGGAAGCTTTTCCAATCACTACCTTGCACCAGAAGTTCCTCATTCTCCAGATAGAAGTTCAACTGCACAGGTAAAACTTTGAACTCGTATCTCTCTTATCATGCATCTTTAGTCTTAAGTTTGTGAAGAAACAAGGTTCTACTCATAGCCCTGAACATGTATATATCTTTACATTTCATTTCTTTTGCCTGAGTAGAGAGAATTTGGAGTTTAAAAATGGCAGAAAAACTAGGTTAGGATTTGGGGGAGGAGAAATTCTCCCTCATCTTAGAGAGTCAGGTCAAGTTCCATACATGGTTAGAATCGTCTCTTCATGCTGAACATTTGTTGTGTTATGAGTTTTTGCTAAAAAGCCAGGAATCGAGAGTTGGACATTGATGAACATGGCGCGCGTTTTTTCAAACATTTGTGCTGGAGGTTGAAGACAGTGGCATTGGGCTGGGCTTGTCTTGTGCTTTTCTTTTCACACCCCATAATTACTCATGAACCCCCCAAGCCCATTTGTCTAATTTTTAACTCTTTTTGACTTTTTCCTTTTTGATTGACTTTGTTTATTTTTTCTCATGATATAAAAAACATAAAAATATTTTTTCCATCCTTTTTTGAATTTATGGCATATTTATTTGGTTTATTTCTTTTGTTTATACATAAAAATATACATATTTTTATTTAGAATAAAATATAAAAATAGTGTAAATACATTTTTATTTTTGTTTACCTTCTGAAAATATTTCACATAAAAAAATACCTTTTTTTATTTATTTTATTAAAATATTAAATTATTATTATTTGTATATAAGGCATATTTAGAACTTAATATATATATATATATATATATATATATATATATATATATATATATATATATATATATATATATATATATATATATATATATATATATATATATATATATATATATATATATATATATATATATATATATATATGTTTATTAATATATTTAAGTTAAAATATAATAATACTTGAATTTTTCATTTTCATTAATATTTGATACAAAAATACTTTTTTTCATAATATACTTCATTTTATTTTTATTTTTGTAAATAATAAATAAATACTTGTATTAAATTAGATAATAATACATTTTCTTTAAAATTAGGGTTTTTGCCCTAAATTCAAAATACTCCAAAAAATAATATATTTTTATTTTCTTTTCTCTTTTACATGAATAATATTTTTTCATACATATACAAAACATTACTTTTGCATCTTGCATTCTTATTTAATTTTTGTACATTGATTAAATTGCAAATATTCAAAATTGATGTAATAATTTTAGGTTTAAATTACTTGTCAATATCCCCATTTGAACATTTGTACCCCCCTTCCCATATTTGGTTTTGTAATAGCTTAGTAATTTAAATTTCGCACTTTATACGCTTTCTAATTATGCCATGTTAGAATTAGGGTTTGTATGCGAAAAAAACAACAAAAATAGTTATGACCTAATCTCAAGATAAACAAGCATGAAAATGGACACACAAATCACACTTGCACCCCCTAGGGTATTCCACTTGTTGCCTTTCAAAATTGGGCCATATTGTATGTTGAACCTCTTTGGGCAAAGCAAACAATTTGAATGATCATAGTCCCTCGATAAAACTTTTCAAAACAAACAAAAACAAATGATCAAGTCCCTTAAAGAAAATTGCCCAAAGACATTTAACGCCGTTGCAATTATGGTCTAAACGATGACCCGCGCCTGTCCCTTTCACATCCTAACATAAGGTTGCCCACCAAATACAATGGTGGAACAAACTTGTTAAAAGGGTTAAAACATAGCAATAATCTTTTGAGAAATTTAGGAGTAGATAACCTCTTAGTTACTTGAATCAAACTTGCAAAACGAAACACTTGCCTAATTTCAAAACCACACCTCACAACACTTTCAAAAACAACTTTCAAAAACAAATGAAAACTTTTTTTGCAAAAGACATACATCTTTGTATACATCCCCACATGGATTATTACAAAGGTTGCCACCACATTGGCCTCTTTTCAAAACATTTTCAAACCCACACACTCAAGCACCATTTAAAACAATTGAAAACAAAAAAAAAGCAAGTGATCTAAGCAAGTAACTAAGAGCCCATGGATAACCATGGATAGAAAGGGTGCTAATACCTTCCCTTTCTATAATCTACTCCCCGAACCCAAGAAAACATCTCAAAAGGTTTTTGCTGTGCTTTTTAACCTTTCCTTAGGATAAAATAAAAAGTCGGTGGCGACTCTTGCTCAACCGAAACATTTGCGAAAACAAAACGCAAAACATCAAGTCAGTTCTCCCACCGTATCACAGAACTGGCGACTCTGCTGGGGAATTAATTAAAAGTGGAGTAACCTTAGGGCTTAGATCACCTTTGTTTTCAATTGATTGTCTTGTTTGCTTTTACATTTGTGGGCTTTGTATCGGAGTTTTTATAGATCCTAACCCGGATCTGGGGATACCTTCTTAGAAAGTAGCAACAAGGCTGTGAGGGAACTGTGCGGGGTATACCGACATGGTTGAAGCAGTCTGCTACGTTGATGTGGCACTTTGGTGTGTACCGGTAACCCTTGAGTTCAGTCAAGGAGAGTACGGGGCCGCCGCGTGGTGTCGTGAAGCATCAACTGACCTTAGGAACCTTAATTGAACCATCTTGGCCTTTTTAGGGTAGTGAGATAACTGACTTTGGCGCAGTCCGAGGTTGGTTGATACTCGATACTACACTCAATTGAGGGTTGCTTTCCTGGGATATTTCGGTCGCCAGTTCAGTGGCTAAATTGAAACGATGAACAATGAAAGTAATCCAGTGATATTGGGATCCTTAGAACCCGGTTACTTCTAATAGGACAGGTTGAGCCCACCAAACTTCAAGAGGGTAATACCCAGACCCCATGCAGGCCTAAACCCTAAGGGTTTGTCTTGTGTGACTTGTGTGCCTTACCATGTTTGCCTTTGTGAATATTTGTGGTGTATTTAATCATAACATCATGACATCATACAACATCATGTGCATTGACTGACCATTTCAAGGGTTTCGAATCTTCATCTTTGTTCTTGTTTTATAGGACATGGAAACTGCTCGCAGAAAGACAATTCAGATTAGCCTTGTAAAGATCCCTCCTCAGCTTAAGGACCTTATGTCCAGGATTCCCGAGGGTTCTTCATTCAGTGAGAGACATGGAAGACTCATCAGCTTGGTTAACACCAACATTGAGGAAGATATGATAAAGGTCTTGTTCCAGTTCTTTGACCCTCTGCATCACTGTTTCACTTTTCCGGATTATCAATTGGTGCCTACATTGGAAGAGTTCTCCCGACTTCTGAAGGTCCCTATCCTTGATCAACTACCCTACAACGGTACGGAAGAGGAACCCAAGCTTGAAGAGATTGCTAAAGCCTTGCACCTACAACCGTCTGACCTCAAGGGACATTGGGAAGTTAGAAGTGGTATCAAGGGGTTCTTAGCCATGTTTCTGTTTGAGAAAGCCCAAGAATGTTGGAACTCCCTTGACCTACAAGCTTTTGAAGAAGTTATGGCCCTCCTTGTCTATGGTTTGGTGTTATTCCCTAACCCAGATCAGCTTATTGATATCAGTGCTGTCCAGATCTTCATGACCAGGAATCCTATACCTACGTTGCTGGGGGACATCCTTCACTCATGTTACACTCGAACCATGAGAAGAAGGGGTGTCCTTATGTGTTGCACTCCTCTCCTGGGAAGGTGGTTTATTTCGCACCTTCCACAATCATTTTTGAAGAACGATCGGGGTTTGAGATGGTCACAACGGTTAATGACTCTCACGCATGCAGATATACATTGGTGCCCTAGGTCCAGGGAAGACGTCACTATCATTGATCGTTGCGGGGAATACCCTAATGTTCCTTTATTTGGAATCAAAGGAGGTATCACTTACAACCCATGCCTGGCTTGGAGACAGTTTGGTTATGCTCGGAGGGATGGCCCTCATGACATGTTAATTCCTAACATAGTTTTTGAGTTCGACAACGATACTCAAGGACTTTGTCAGAGATTTATCAGAGCTTGGAGGATGCCAAGTAGGATAGACAGCAAGACACTGGGGCACAGGAATTCCATCCCGTTGGAACCTTATCTCAAGTGGGTACGAGCCCGCTCCCAGAAGTTAGTGATGCCTTATCCTCATATGCTCCCAGTAATCAAAGAACCAGTCTTGGGAGGAGAAGTGTCCTACACCATTCAACATCCCGACATGCCCACCTCCTGGGAAGAAATGCAGAAGAGCTGGGTCCAGCTTAAGGAAGAACGGAATTCTCTTGAGACCAGTCTACATGCTAGTGAAAAGAAGGTCCTGGAACTCACCCGCCTACTGCACGAGGAGAGGAATCTCAACACCTACATCGCACCAAAGAGGATGCGCAATGTTTTTTTGTCTTGAGGAGTCATTTTGTAATATTGGGCCCATGGGGCATTTATGTACTAACGAATTTCTCCTTATTAATATGATGTGCGTTCCTTTTTTGTCTACAACAAATTTTGAATGTTCTAAATCCTTGAATGCATTGCATACATACGCATTCCATTGCACCATATGCATAGCAGGTACCCTATTTCACAGGTTGCTTAATCTCCTTCGCTGTTTATTTTTGCACAGTCATCATGAATCCAGACTCCTCCAGTGAGCAAGCAATCAAGGCCCTTCAGGCCCAAAGTGTACAGTTTCAAGAGATGGTCCTAAGCCTAGCCCAAGGCCAGCAAGAGTTGAAGACTCTACTCCTGAAGAAGAAGAAGAAAAAGAGGACTGCGTTGTTCAACACCGGACGCAGATTTGGGAACACACTCCATAATGAAGCTGATCCAACTACTTCTTCTGCTGAGAAAAACAGTCCCCAAGGGGGAGGAGCTCCTAGTCCCGCAGTCTCCGACAACGAGACGGACTATAACGACGAACAATACCCACCTGCTGCTGACAAATACAAGCAATTGGAGGACCGCTTAAGCGCCATGGAAATTCAGAACGCGCCGGGGCTGGATTTCGGAGATTTGGGGTTATCTTCTGGGGTAGTAATTCCACACAAGTTTAAGGCGCCTGCCTTCGCCAAGTATGATGGGGTCTCCTGCCCAAAGCTGCATCTGAGGTCGTACGTAAGGAAAATCCAACCTTACACGGCGGATAAGAACCTCTGGATTCACTTCTTCCAAGACAGCCTCTCGGGGTCTCAGCTTGAATGGTTCTACCAATTAGATGGAACTAGCATCCGACACTGGGAAGATTTGGCAACCGCATTCTACAGACAATACCAATACAATTCTGATCTCGCTCCTACGCGTACCCAACTTCAGGGTATGTCTCTAGGAACGGGTGAAGGGTTCAAAGAGTACGCTCAAAAATGGAGAGATTTGGCTGGCAGGGTGCAGCCTCCATTGACTGATCGTGAGCTGGTTGATATGTTTCTAGGGACGTTGTCTGGTCCGTTTTTCAATCATTTGGTTGGTAACTCCTCCGCTGGGTTTACAGATTTGATATTGACGGGAGAAAGAATTGAAGCTGGCATCAGGTCAGGCAAGATACAAAAGGCTGCCTCCACAAGTGCTGAGAAGAGGCCGTTTAAGAAAGAAGCAAGTGCCGTCTATGGTACTAGAAGACAAGTCAAGCCCGAAAGTCGCCAAGCCGTCAATGCTTTGGTCATCTCGAAACCTGTTGCTGCTCCTCAGCAGTACAATCAACAAAGAAGCGAAAGGCCCAAGAGGCAGTATACTCGGCTGAGTATGACCTTATCTCAAATTTTACCCCAACTGTTATCCACCAACCTGGTGACCCTCAAAGAGGCTCCTAAGGTCGTCAACACTGCGTCTCCTAAGTATAACCCAAATGTCCGGTGTGCTTATCATTCTGACAGTCCCGGGCACACTACTGATGATTGCTGGGCCTTGAGAAACAAAGTGCAAGATCTGATCGACGCAAAGGAAATTCAGTTTGAAGCACCGGAAAGACCAAATGTTGTAACTGCTCCTATGCCCCAGCATAGAGTAAATGCCATTGAGGAAGAATTGTATGTTGTTTCGGTAAATGAAGTTGTTACCCCTCTGAAGACCGTCAAGAAGAACCTACTGCGGGCCGGTTTATTTCCGGGTTGCAGTGAAGGTTGCCTGTTCTGTGCTGTTTCCCTATCTGGTTGTCCCTTGCTGAGGTTAGGCGTCCAAAGCCTAATGGATAGCAAGGAGATTCTATTCAAGAAGTCTGTTGTTCAGTTGGTTCCGATAAAAGAAGTTTCTGTGGTTACCATCTTCAATAATCCAATCAAGGCTCTCCCGAAGAAGCCTGTTCAAATCATGACTGTTGCACCTGTGATTATTACCGTTCCGGGGCCTCTCCCCTACGTATCTGATAAAGCTGTCCCCTGGCATTATGGGGCAGACGTATATGTGAATGGAATCAAACAAGAATTCGACGTTGGCGCCAGTATCTGCGATATCACTGGTCCAGCCAAGGTCACCCGCAGTGGCAGGCTCTTCTCGCCTGACATTGCACCGCCCGCTATTCGAAGACCCCTCCTTATAACACCTACGAGTTTACCTGTTCCCGCTACTGATAAAGTTGTTTCCCCTGCTGCCGAGTCATCTAATGCTCGGGGCAAAGAGATTGAAGAGGAGCCTGCCCGGATGGAGGCACCGTTACCTATAAATGCTGAGGCCTCCCAACAAGAAGTGGAGGAGATCCTGAAAATAATAAAGAAGAGTGATTTCAATGTTGTCGAGCAGCTAGGGCATACGCCCTCCAAGATCTCCATGCTCTCTTTATTGCTATGCTCCGAGGCCCATGCTAAAGCCTTGATTTCATTTCTCAAAACGGCCCATGTGCCGCAGGAAACGTCTGCAGTCCAGTTCACTGATTGCGTAGCAAATCTGACAGCAGACAATGGCTTGGGATTTTCAGATGCTGACCTGACCGCGAAGGGAAGAGACCACAATGATGCCCTGCATGTCTCTATCGAATGCAGAGGCACTACTCTGGCGCATGTATTGGTGGATACTGGTTCTTCCTTGAATGTTCTACCGAAAAAGGCTTTGGACCGTTTGGATTATGAAGGCCTGGAACTGAAGCCCAGCAATATCATCGTCAGGGCCTTTGACGGTTCAAAAAGGATGGTTCATGGAGAGGTTGACATCCCTATTCGTGTGGGCTCTCAGGTGTTCGACTCTACGTTTTATGTGATGGATATACGTCCATCGTACTCTTGTCTACTGGGTCGACCTTGGATCCATAAAGCTGGGGCAGTAACCTCTACTTTGCACCAGAAGCTGAAGTACCCTGTCAGGGGGAAGATTGTCACTGTGCAAGGAGAAGAGGAGTATATGGTGAGCCATTTGAATTCCTTCAGATACATTGAGATGGATGGGGAGTTTATTGAAACCCCCTTTCAGCATTTCGAGGAGGTGCATCCAATTTCAGCAGCAGCCGAAACAACAGTCGAAGAGAATGTTTCCTTGAAGATTGCTTCCCTAAGGGATGCCCGGGCTGTGGTTCAGAAAGGCAATTGTGCAAAATGGGGTCAGCTTCCTGACTTCACTCAGAAGAATGACAAGTTTGGGCTGGGATTTACTGCAGAGGCTCAGAGGGTTGTGCGCAAGGAGAAGATCAGAAAGGCTCCGGTGTTTATCTCCAGCTCGAGGGTGAATGCAATCGAGGAGGATGTAGAGGAAGCAGAGTTTGACAGTTGGATCTACCCGACTAACAGCGACGGACCAAGCAACTGGACGGCAAAGGATTTTACCCCTATCACTTTTGTCACGCAGTAATTAATTTCTTTTGATTTCCAATTTGTAACAAACAATATGTTAAAACTTTGTTGGCTCGGTGTCCTACCCGAGGCATCGTAGCTCCATTTGTGAGGGCTTTTTGTATGACATTTTCATATATCATCAATCAAAACATTGGACGTTTGTTGCATTTCAAATCTTGTGCTCTTTTCCTTTCTGTGTTATATATATTGCAAAACAGCTATATTTACACACACTCACTTATACAGGTTTCAATCCACTCTGGATCTCACTGGTAACAGCTCTGCTACCGCCAGTTATGACTTCGAAAATCCGATCAACTTGGCCGAAGACGAAGGTGAAGATGATTGCGAAGTGCCTGGTGAACTCGCAAGACTGCTACTCCAGGAAGAGAGAGCTATTCAGCCACATGAAGAGCCGGTGGAGACAATTAACTTGGGTACTGAGACAGATAGGAAAGAGGTCAAGATTGGTGCCAATCTAGAGCTCAGCGTGAAGCAACGATTGATCCAGATGCTACAAGACTACATGGAGATTTTTTCTTGGTCCTATGAAGATATGCCTGGTTTGGATGCCGATATTGTAGTTCACCACCTACCAACCAAGGAAGATTGCCCTCCGGTAAAGCAAAAAGTCCGACGGATGCGTCCAGAGATGTCTGAAAAGATCAAGGCCGAGGTTATGAAACAGTTTGATGCCGGGTTCCTTGCAGTGACTTCTTACCCTCAGTGGGTTGCCAATGTGGTACCAGTGCCGAAGAAGGACGGTAAAGTCAGAATGTGTGTTGACTACAGGGATCTGAACAGGGCCAGCCCTAAAGATGACTTCCCCCTACCTCACATTGATGTCCTTGTTGACAATACAGCTCAACACAAGGTGTTCTCCTTCATGGATGGTTTTTCAGGGTATAATCAGATCAAGATGGCTCCAGAGGATATGGAGAAGACTACATTTGTGACTCAGTGGGGCACCTTCTGTTATAAGGTCATGCCATTCGGATTGAAAAATGCTGGGGCAACCTATCAACGTGCCATGATTGCTTTATTTCATGATATGATCCATCATGAGATTGAGGTATACGTTAATGACATGATTGCAAGGTCTCAAACTGAGGAGGAGCACCTTGACCATCTGAGGAAGTTATTTGACCGACTCAAGTTGTACAAGCTAAGATTGAATCCCAACAAATGCACCTTTGGGGTAAGATCCGGAAAATTTCTAGGTTTCATTGTAAGTGATAAAGGTATTCAGGTGGACCCTGCCAAGGTAAAAACCATACAAGAGATGCCGACTCCAAAAACAGAAAAGGAAGTCAGAGGCTTCCTGGGACGACTGAATTACATTGCCCGATTCATCTCACACCTGACTGCTACTTGTGAGCCAATCTTCAAATTGCTGAAGAAAGATCAAGTAGTACGGTGGAATGATGAATGTCAGGCCGCCTTTGAAAAGATAAAGGAATATCTCCAAGAGCCACCCATTCTTATGCCACCGGTGGAAGGAAGACCTCTGATACTATACTTGACAGTACTTGACAATTCAATGGGGTGTGTGCTGGGGCAGCATGACGAGTCTGGCCGAAAAGAGCACGCTATTTATTACTTGAACAAAAAGTTTACCGACTGTGAGTCTCGTTACTCACTGCTTGAGAAAACTTGTTGCGCTCTTGTATGGGCTGCTCGCCGGCTGAGACAGTATATGCTGACTCACACTACTTTATTGATTTCAAAGATGGATCCCATCAAGTACATATTTGAAAAGCCCGCTCTGTCTGGAAGAATAGCGAGATGGCAAATGATCTTAACAGAATATGATATCCAGTATACAACTCAGAAAGCAATTAAGGGAAGTGTACTGGCGGATCATTTGGCACACCAACCTGTGGACGATTATCAATCATTGAACTTTGATTTTTCGGACGAAGACATCATGGTGGTAACTGACTGTGAAGTACCTGGACCGGATGAAGGACCTGAGGAAGGATCCCGATGGTCTATGCATTTTGATGGAGCCTCCAATGCTTTGGGTAACGGCGTCGGCGCTGTCATCATATCTCCCAAAGGAACTCATACTCCACTCACCGCCCGATTATGTTTCAGCTGCACCAACAACATGGCAGAATACGAGGCATGTATCATGGGTTTACAAGCTGAAATCGACTTAAGGATAAAATTTCTAAGTGTCTTCGGAGATTCCGCTCTCGTGATCAATCAGATCAAAGGCGAGTGGGATACGAAACACCTGAATCTTATTCCTTACAAGGAGTATGTGTCGACCTTGCTTCCCCACTTCGAAGAGATAACTTTCGAGCACTTCCCTAGAGAGGAGAATCAGCTAGCGGACGCACTAGCTACGATGTCTTCAATGTTCAAAGTTAAATGGGACAATGAGGCTCCCCGAATCATTATCTGGAAGTTGGATGAACCGGCATACTGCTGCGAGCTCGAGGCTGAGAAGGTTATTGAAAAACCCTGGTATCATGAGGTGAAGAGGTACTTGGAAGCTCAGGAATACCCTGAAGGTGCATCTGTTAATGATAAGAAGTTCATGAGAAGGTTTGCTGCAAAATTCTTCCTCAGCAACGGCATTCTCTACAAACGGAATCATGATTCAACTCTGCTACGTTGTGTGGATAAGGCTGAAGCAGAGAAAATTATGATGGAACTGCATGAAGGTACATTTGGAACACATTCCAGTGGACACACCATGGCTAAGAAAATCCTTCGGGCAGGATATTTCTGGTCCACAATGGAAGCCGATTGTTACCAACACTCCCGCACTTGTCATAAATGCCAGATCTATGCTGACAAGGTGCATATCCCTCCGGTTCCTTTGAATGTCCTGACGGCACCTTGGCCTTTTGCAATGTGGGGCATCGATATGATCGGCGAGATCCGACCGACGGCATCCAATGGGCATCGCTTCATCTTGGTGGCGATCGATTACTTCACGAAGTGGGTTGAGGCAGCTTCCTACGCCACAGTAACCAAGAGCGTCGTGGCACGTTTCATCCGGCATAATCTGATCTGTCGGTACGGAGTCCCGGAAAGAATCATTACGGACAATGGTACCAATCTCAACAACAAAATGATCACTGAACTCTGTGAACAATTCAAGATACAGCACCACAATTCTTCTCCCTACCGGCCAAAGATGAATGGGGCTGTAGAGGCGGCTAATAAAAATATCAAGAAAATTGTGCAGAAGATGACAGTGACCTATAAAGATTGGCACGAGATGTTACCGTTCGCTCTTCATGGGTACCGTACCTCAGCCAGAACGTCAACCGGGGCAACTCCTTTCTCCTTGGTCTATGGCATGGAGGCAGTCTTGCCAATTGAAATCCAGATACCCTCTCTCCGGATAATGAAGGATGCAGACTTGAATGAAGATGACTGGATCCAGACTCGACTTGATCAATTAAATCTGATTGACGAAAAGAGGCTCACTGCTATCTGTCATGGTCAAACGTATCAAAAACGGATGATCAGGGCATTTAACAAGAGAGTCAGACCACAAGAGTATCAAGTTGGGGACCTGGTAATCAAACGCATCATCCTTCCTCAAAGTGATCCCCGGGGCAAATGGACCCCTACTTACGAAGGGCCATTTGTGGTTAAACGTGTGTTCTCAGGAGGAGCCATGATCCTAACCACCATGGATGGTGACGACCTTCCTCACCCCGCCAATGCAGACATAGTGAAAAAATACTACGCATGAATAAAAGACCCGCTAGGTTGACATACCTAGGCAAAAATAAGGGCTTCCCGGCGAACCAAAAGGGTTCGGGCAAAAGTAAGGGATGAAATGAATAAAAATCTGTACACCCGGCAAGTCGAAAACCTGAAAAGGTGGCTTGGGCAAAAATGGGTATCCCGGTGGACTGAAAACCCGAAAGGGCGGTCCAGGCAAAAGTTAGGGATAAAAGCGTAACACTATGTCTCATTGGATCACTTCGTATCCGGAATTCGGCATCAACTATCTGGCTCAGATTTCGGCATCGATCAATCAGCTTCATCTTCAACTAGGTAGCAAAGCGATGAGACGTTCGGAGACATAAAGGCGATAGCAGATTTGGAACCCAGTGGGATTGTTCACATAGCTGTTTTGTTTCCTTTTTCAAATTGATACTATTTGGCGGCGTCCTCTTACTAGGATGTCATCCTCCTGTACAAAAACGCCTATTCACAGGCAAAGTTTAAATCAATACAAATTCACTTGTCCATACAAATTACCATTGTTTTCCTTTTTTCTGTTTTGTCTTGCGAAGAACGTCCAATGTTCATTTTTGATATATGCATTTGACATTAAATTGCTGATTCATAAATGTTTACATATAAAACAAGAGATTGATTACAGGTGACATCAGAGACAGGGGCAATGGGAAGTTGTCTAATGCAGTCTGGTTGTTTTGTCCGCCAAGGTACCAAGGTAGGATCAACTGAAGAATGTGGCCAAATCATCTCAACTCCCCGCAGAGTAAAACAAGATTCAGCAATACTTTCCCCAAGCGGAGTTGACTCCCCGACAATCCTAAAAAGGCACAACATTCCCCAGTAGATTCTGGAAGCTTATCCCCTGCAGAGTACGGACGTCTCTCCCGAGTTTTATTTAGAGTTATTTCCTCACAAGGACTTATAACTGGGTTATCCTCAGCTAAAAACCACGGAAGACCGCCCTCGGCAAGTTCCTTCAATCCTCGGCAGAATGTATCACAGTATCCCCAGCGGAGTTTATCATCATTATCCTCAGCGGAATCCATCATTAGAGTCTTCAACAGACCTCTCATCAAAACTTCGGCCGAGTATCTCTTCCACAGAGCAACTCCCCGGCCGTTCGTCAAGGATTTATTTTCCTAAGGCGGAATTACATTCATAAACATTTTACATTTTCATACATCTTGCTTACATACATGATAAAGCGCATACAACACTATCTCATGTTGAACATCATGACATCGTGCATATCATACATCATGACATTGCATACAACTTATGTTTTTGCCTTTTCAGGAAAAAGACAATCCCAAAAACAACTACCTTCAACTGTCACAGTTCCAGATTCGATACCTGTATCTAGCCAGGGCACATCTGAGAGTGATCAGTTCCCAGACTCGATTCCTGTATCTAGCCAGGGCACGTCTGAAGAGTTCGAAGATTCGATTCCTGTATCCAGCCAGGGCACATCTATCAACTACAACATCTCCAGATTCGATGCCTGTATCCATCCAGGGCATATCTGTTGACCACGTTTCCAGACTCGATTCCTGTATCTAGCCAGGGCACGTCTGAAGAGTTTGAAGATTCGATTCCTGTATCCAGCCAGGGCACATCTATCAACTACAACATCTCCAGATTCGATGCCTGTATCCAGCCAGGGCATATCTGTTGACCACGTTTCCAGACTCGATTCCTGTATCTAGCCAGGGCACGTCTGAAGAGTTCGAAGATTCGATTCTTGTATCCAGCCAGGGCACATCTATCAACTACAACATCTCCAGATTTGATGCCTGTATCCAGCCAGGGCATATCTGTTGACCACGTTTCCAGACTCGATTCCTGTATCTAGCCAGGGCACGTCTGAAGAGTTCGAAGATTCGACTCCTGTATCCAGCCAAGGCACATCTATTAACGACTATTTCCAGATTCGACTCCAGTATCTAGCCAGGGCATATCTGCATAAGGAGACTGAAGATCAAACACCTGTAACAAGCCAGGAAAACATCCGTCTTTCTCAAATACACAAGTTCTCGCTAAGGAATCTCTTATGCGATCGACACTTCCCAAATGGCATCTATAAGCCCATTCCCGACAAGGTTCTGTCACATCTCCAGATGGCATCCATAAGCCCATCTCCTTATCCACCACCTCTCCAAATGGCATCTGCAAGCCCATTCCTGACATCACATTGTTGAGACTTCAGCATGCGAGTGCAAATTTCCGGGCACTCTAGTGTCCAATCTCCTTTTACCCTCGAGTCACGAAAGGCAAACTTGCCAATCTAACTCTTCAGGTCCAAGAAGATTGAACAGGGGCAACTGTTGTACCCCAAAATTTGCCCTCCCATTTCCTCAACATTTTCTCATCACAAGACCCTTGAAGATCAAGATCTAGTTAGGGTTTCCTCTGCTCAAGACTTCTCCTTGCACTGTGGACTCAAATTAGGGTTTGTGTTTGCCCAAGGATGTTTTGACCTAAAATGCCTAAGATTACTTTCATGTTTCATATTGGACTCCCAAGTTTATCCTCACCAAGTTTCAAGTCTTGATTCCAAGTTTTGCCCAGTCAATTGGACAGTTGACCTAGAAATCAGCTGTATTGGGGAAAAAGTCAATTGTGGCCAATTGACAGTCAAACCTCATGAAATTTGACCCACATCAACATTATGAACTCACATGGACCATTTGATCAAGTTTGGATCACAATTCCATAAGAAATTTGATCAGATCACCAAAAGGGCAAAATGGTCATTTTTAGGGTTTTGACTGCACAAAGATAATTTTTGACTGTTTGACCTAGCCAATGGCAAACCAAGCTCACATATGGACTCAAGGACCCCATGGAATTATCTTGACATGCTCAACAAACTCAAAAGATCCCAAGTATACAAGATTGACAGTTGAATTTCCCAGTCAATTGATCAATTTTGACTGTATACTGAAAAGTCAAACTTTGACTTTTTGGTTAAAATCAAGATTCAAGATTCATTTTTCATCAAAACATGCCAAATCATGAAACTTGTTCACCAAGAAATCACAAAATGCAAATTAGGGTTAGAAAATGGAATTTTTCATAACTTAGAATTTTTCTAAGTTATGAAAAACCCTAATTTTTTCCCAAC
This sequence comes from Vicia faba, assembly GCA_948472305.1. Classification (NCBI taxonomy): domain Eukaryota; kingdom Viridiplantae; phylum Streptophyta; class Magnoliopsida; order Fabales; family Fabaceae; genus Vicia; species Vicia faba. The sequence continues at coordinate 1,109,105,210 of OX451741.1, forward strand.
TTTGCCCCATCTTTTCACCAAGATCCATTGGGATTCAAACAAAAGTCAAAACATGAAAGTTGTAGCTTGTTGCATAATCTACAACTTTGATTCACAAAGTTTTCTCATTTGAAGCTTGTATCTCAAGTTACAATTTTTTGAATAAGGGCACTAAACCATTCTTAACTTAGTGAAATTTTAACCTATTTTGACAAGGTTTTCTACCCCACTTCAAGGCCATTTTTCATACCCTTCCACTTGGAATTTCAATTTGCACTTCAAAGATGGATTGTAGTACACATTCCAAGCTTTCCAAAATGTCCAAAAACTTCTCAAACAACCTCATAACTTGAGATATTCGAATTTCACAAGTTGGCAAAAATTCACTTTTGTTCTTAACCAAGACATGTCCATAATCTTGCAAATTTGAACTCAGCTTGCTTTATGCTTGATTACAGGTCCTTGAACCATTCCATACTCAATAATTTAATGCTTATTCATTGTGCCAAGGCCATGTTCTTTGTGTTCTAACATTGCATAGTGGATTGATCTCAAAGTAGATAAAGTGCTTTATCCATTTTTGTAAAAAGCTAGCTTTATGTCAAATTGAAATCCAAGCAAGTACAGTTAGGATCTCATTGGCACAAGTTTAGGAGCTAATTTCACTGATCAAGACAAGGGTTTGCAGCTTGTTATGGGGGCCTGCATCAGTCAAAAAACACAACTTGCATTTCTTTGCTTCATATAGAAGAAACATAGCATAACTTGTACCAACTTCAATCTCAGCCTTAGCACACAAGAACAAAGCTATCAAACAGATTCCAAAGAACATATCCAAGCTTTGGCACGAGTCCTTGACCTCTCAAGCACCCTCCATCTCAGAATCATCCTCAAACTGCAAAAACAGGGTTGCCTCTGCAGTTTGAGTGCCAACTCCCATTTCCCTCGAGCATTCTTACCAAAATCAATCCATACACATTCCCTAGCATGTATGCAAGCTAACCATGACCTAAAACCTGGCCTGTAATCCCTCTAACAGTTTCCACCATTTTCATTTTTTCCTCTTGCAGTTGAAGTTCCACAGCTCGATACAAGAAGTTTCATGACAAAGTAAGCATTGAAACAGCATCCTTGGACCTCAAGGAAGCTTTTCCAATCACTACCTTGCACCAGAAGTTCCTCATTCTCCAGATAGAAGTTCAACTGCACAGGTAAAACTTTGAACTCGTATCTCTCTTATCATGCATCTTTAGTCTTAAGTTTGTGAAGAAACAAGGTTCTACTCATAGCCCTGAACATGTATATATCTTTACATTTCATTTCTTTTGCCTGAGTAGAGAGAATTTGGAGTTTAAAAATGGCAGAAAAACTAGGTTAGGATTTGGGGGAGGAGAAATTCTCCCTCATCTTAGAGAGTCAGGTCAAGTTCCATACATGGTTAGAATCGTCTCTTCATGCTGAACATTTGTTGTGTTATGAGTTTTTGCTAAAAAGCCAGGAATCGAGAGTTGGACATTGATGAACATGGCGCGCGTTTTTTCAAACATTTGTGCTGGAGGTTGAAGACAGTGGCATTGGGCTGGGCTTGTCTTGTGCTTTTCTTTTCACACCCCATAATTACTCATGAACCCCCCAAGCCCATTTGTCTAATTTTTAACTCTTTTTGACTTTTTCCTTTTTGATTGACTTTGTTTATTTTTTCTCATGATATAAAAAACATAAAAATATTTTTTCCATCCTTTTTTGAATTTATGGCATATTTATTTGGTTTATTTCTTTTGTTTATACATAAAAATATACATATTTTTATTTAGAATAAAATATAAAAATAGTGTAAATACATTTTTATTTTTGTTTACCTTCTGAAAATATTTCACATAAAAAAATACCTTTTTTTATTTATTTTATTAAAATATTAAATTATTATTATTTGTATATAAGGCATATTTAGAACTTAATATATATATATATATATATATATATATATATATATATATATATATATATATATATATATATATATATATATATATATATATATATATATATATATATATATATATATATATATATATATATATATATATATATATATATATATATATATATATATATATATATATATATATATATATATATATATATATATATATATATATATATATATATATATATATATATATATATATATATATATATATATATATATATATATATATATATATATATATATATATATATATATATATATATATATATATATATATATATATATATATATATATATATATATATATATATATGTTTATTAATATATTTAAGTTAAAATATAATAATACTTGAATTTTTCATTTTCATTAATATTTGATACAAAAATACTTTTTTTCATAATATACTTCATTTTATTTTTATTTTTGTAAATAATAAATAAATACTTGTATTAAATTAGATAATAATACATTTTCTTTAAAATTAGGGTTTTTGCCCTAAATTCAAAATACTCCAAAAAATAATATATTTTTATTTTCTTTTCTCTTTTACATGAATAATATTTTTTCATACATATACAAAACATTACTTTTGCATCTTGCATTCTTATTTAATTTTTGTACATTGATTAAATTGCAAATATTCAAAATTGATGTAATAATTTTAGGTTTAAATTACTTGTCAATATCCCCATTTGAACATTTGTACCCCCCTTCCCATATTTGGTTTTGTAATAGCTTAGTAATTTAAATTTCGCACTTTATACGCTTTCTAATTATGCCATGTTAGAATTAGGGTTTGTATGCGAAAAAAACAACAAAAATAGTTATGACCTAATCTCAAGATAAACAAGCATGAAAATGGACACACAAATCACACTTGCACCCCCTAGGGTATTCCACTTGTTGCCTTTCAAAATTGGGCCATATTGTATGTTGAACCTCTTTGGGCAAAGCAAACAATTTGAATGATCATAGTCCCTCGATAAAACTTTTCAAAACAAACAAAAACAAATGATCAAGTCCCTTAAAGAAAATTGCCCAAAGACATTTAACGCCGTTGCAATTATGGTCTAAACGATGACCCGCGCCTGTCCCTTTCACATCCTAACATAAGGTTGCCCACCAAATACAATGGTGGAACAAACTTGTTAAAAGGGTTAAAACATAGCAATAATCTTTTGAGAAATTTAGGAGTAGATAACCTCTTAGTTACTTGAATCAAACTTGTAAAACGAAACACTTGCCTAATTTCAAAACCACACCTCACAACACTTTCAAAAACAACTTTCAAAAACAAATGAAAACTTTTTTTGCAAAAGACATACATCTTTGTATACATCCCCACATGGATCATTACAAAGGTTGCCACCACATTGGCCTCTTTTCAAAACATTTTCAAACCCACACACTCAAGCACCATTTAAAACAATTGAAAACAAAAAAAAAAGCAAGTGATCTAAGCAAGTAACTAAGAGCCCATGGATAACCATGGATAGAAAGGGTGCTAATACCTTCCCTTTCTATAATCTACTCCCCGAACCCAAGAAAACATCTCAAAAGGTTTTTGCTGTGCTTTTTAACCTTTCCTTAGGATAAAATAAAAAGTCGGTGGCGACTCTTGCTCAACCGAAACATTTGCGAAAACAAAACGCAAAACATCAAGTCAGTTCTCCCACCGTATCACACCTGGCTAGATACAGGAGTCGAATCCACAATTAGTTGCTCACAGATGTGCCCTGGCTAGATACAGGAATCGAATCTGGAACTTCAAAAGGTTGTTTGTAGACGTGCCCTGGCTGGATACAGGTATCGAATCTCTAAACTCTTCATGTAGACATGCCCTGGCTGGATACAGGTATCGAATCTACAATCAATCGCTCACAGATATGCCCTGGCTAGATACAGGTATCGAATCTGGAAATTTTCGTCTACAGATATGCCCTGGCTGGATGCAGGTATCGAATCTGGAAATTGCAAAAGGTTGGTAGAGATAGCTTTCCTGGCTGGATACAGGTGTAAACCTCTGACCTGAGAATGAAAGATAATTTCCTGGCTTGTTACATGGGTTGATCTTTAAACTTTTCATGCAGATATGCCCTGGCTAGATACAGGTATCGAATCTACAATCCATCACTCACAGATATGCCCTGGCTAGATACAGGTATCGAATCTGGAATTGTGACAGTTGATAGTAATCATCTTTGGATTGACCTTTTCCTGAAAAGGCAAAACATCAGTTGTATGCAATGTCATGATGTATGAAATGCATGATGTCATGATGCTCAAGATAAGATAGGGTCGTATGCACTTTATCATGTATGTAAACAGGATGTGTGAAATATGAAATGTCTATGAATGTATTTTCGTCTAGGAAAATAAATCCTTGACGAGTGTCGGGAGCTTGTGGAATCCTAGGCTGATGTTGAAGAGTGGAGTTCTTCGTTTCCGCTGGGGATGCTGGTTGCAAGAATAAACCGGTAGGAGAAGATGACTCCGTTGAGGAATAAACTTGTTGGAGAGATTACTCTGCGGGGAATACTCTGTGGGGAAGAGATGCTTCGCTGAGGTTTTGATGATGACTCCGCTGGGGATCCCACTGATAAGTTATGTTGGGGAATTTGATGAACTCCGCTGGGGGATAGGAAGAACTTCGCCGAGGACAATCTTTCTGTGGTAAATAGCTGAGGATAACCCAGTTATAAGCTCTGGTGGGGAATAACCTTTGAATAAAGTCGGGGAGACGCGTTCGTACTCTGCAGGCGATAAGCTTCCAGAATCTACTGGGGATACTGATTCGACTCTTCTGGGGAAAACTCTTGAACTGTACTGGGGAAATGGCTCCACTGGGGTGTCTTATATTCCGCCGGGGAACAATCTTATATTAAGACTGCAGGGGATGCTTGTTGAGGAATGTCTATACTCTGCTGGGGACTGTTGAGATCTTCTGGGGATGCCCAACTTCCTTTAGGCTGACAGTAAACTAACTCTGCTTGAGGAGAGTATCATTGACTTGCTAGGGGAACATTGTGCCTTTTCAGGGCTGATGGGAGACCAACTTTTCCTGGGGAGAGTATTGCTGAATCTTGTCTTAATCTGTGGGGAGTTGAGGTGACTTGGTTACGTTCTTCAGCCGAACCTACCTTGGTACCTTGGTGGACAGAGCAACTAGATCGCTTGGACAATTCTTTATTGCCCCTGTTTCTGATGTCATCTGTAATTAGTCCTTTGTTTCGCATGCAAATATTCATGATTAGCAATTAATGTCAAATGCATATATCAAAAATGAACATTGGACGTTCTTTGTAAAACAAAATAGAAAAAGGAAAAACGATGGGTAATTTGTCTGAAAAAATGAACTTGTATTGATTTTGAAATTCGCCTGTAAATAGGCGTTTTGCGTACAGGAGGCTGACGTCCTAGTAAGAGAATGCTGCCGAGCAAAATAGAGTTTATACAATTTTGTCAAAAGGAAACAAAACAGCTATGTGAAAAATAATCTCACTGGGTTCCAACTCTGCTATCACCTTTATGTCTTGAAGCGTCTCATCAATCTGCTGCTTAGTTGAAGATGAAGCTGGTTGATTGGATTTATCTGAGCCCGATAGTTGATTCCGAATTCTGGATGCAAGGTGTTTCAATGAGACATAGTATTACGCTTTATCCCTAACTTTTGCTTGGACCGCCCTTTCGGGTTTTCAGTCCACCGGGATACCCATTTTTGCCCAAGGCGCCTTTTCAGGTTTTCGATTTGCCGGGTGTACAGATTTTTTTCATTTCATCCCTTATTTTTGCCCGAACCCTTTTGGTTCGCCGGGAAGCCCTTATTTTTGCCTAGGTGTGTCAACCTAGCGGGTCTTTAATTCATGCGTAGTATCTTTTTACTATATCTGCATTGGCGGGGTGAGGAAGGTCGTCACCATCCATGGTGGTTAGAATCATGGCTCCTCCCGAGAAGATATTCTTAACCACAAATGGCCCTTCGTACGTAGGGGTCCATTTTCCCCTGGGATCACTTTGAGGAAGAATGATGCGCTTGATTACCAGGTCTCCGACTTGATACTCTTGTCGTCTGACTTTCTTGTTAAATGCCCTGATCATCCGTTTTTGGTGCGTCTGACCATGACAAATAGCAGTGAGTCTCTTTTTGTCAATTAGGTTTAATTGATCAAGTCGAGTCTGGATCCAGTCATCTTCGCTCAAACCTGCATCCTTCATTATTCGGAGAGAGGGTATCTGGACTTCAATAGGAAAGACTGCCTCCATGCCATAGACCAAGGAAAAGGGAGTTGCCCCTGTTGACGTTCGTGCTGAGGTACGGTACCCATGAAGAGCAAACGGTAACATCTCATGCCAATCTTTGTAGGTCACTGTCATCTTCTGCACAATCTTCTTGATGTTTTTATTTGCTGCTTCTACAGCCCCATTCATCTTCGGCCGGTAAGGAGAAGAGTTGTGGTGCTGTATCTTGAATTGCTCACAGAGCTCAGTGATCATCTTGTTGTTAAGATTGGTACCATTATCCGTAATGATCCTCTCAGGTACACCGTATCGACAGATCAGGTTATGTCGAATGAACCGTGCCACGACGCTCTTGGTTACAGTAGCGTAGGAAGCTGCTTCAACCCACTTTGTGAAATAATCAATCGCTACCAAGATGAATCGATGCCCATTGGATGCTGTAGGTCTAATTTCACCGATCATATCAATGCCCCACATTGCAAAAGGCCGAGGTGTTGTCAAGATGTTCAGAGGAACCGGAGGAATGTGCACCTTATCAGCATAGATCTGGCATTTGTGACACGTCCGAGAATGTTGATAACAGTCGGCTTCCATTGTGGACCAAAAATATCCTACCCAAAGGATTTTATTCGCCACGGTATGTCCACTGGAATGCGTTTCGAAGGTACCTTCATGTAGCTCCGCCATGATCTTTTATGCTTCAGTCTTATCCACACAACGCAGTAAGGTTGAATCATGGTTTCGCTTGTAGAGAATGTCATTGATGAGGAAGAACTTTGCCGCGAACCTTCTCAGGAACTTCTTGTCATTAACAGATGCGCCTTATGGGTATTCTTGAGCTTCAAGGTACCTCTTTACTTCATGATACCAAGGCTTTTCAGTTACCTCCTCGGTCTCGAGATCGCAGCAATGTGCAGGTTCATCCAATTTCCAGATAATGATCCGGGGAGCCTCGTTGTCCCATTTGACTTTGAACATAGAAGACATCGTAGCTAACGCGTCCGCTAACTGATTCTGCTCTCTTGGGAAGTGTTCAAAAGTTATCTCCTCGAAGTGGGGAAGCAATGTCAGCACATACTCCTTGTAAGGAATAAGATTTGGGTGTTTCGTATCCCACTCACCTTTGACCTTATTGATCACGAGAGCGGAATCTCCGAAGACACTCAGAAACTTGATCCTTAAGTCAATTGCAGCTTGAAGACCCATGATACATGCCTCATACTCTGCCATGTTGTTGGTGCAGTTGAAACATAGTCGGGCAGTAAGTGGAGTATGAGTGCCTTTAGGGGATATGATCACAACGCCGATACCATTGCCCAAAGCGTTTGAGGCTCCGTCAAAATGCATAGACCATCGGGATCCTCCCTAAGGTCCTTCATCCGGTCCAGGTACTTCACAATCAGTCACTACCATGATATCCTCATCTGGAAATTTAAAGTTCATCAATTGGTAATCGTCCACTGCCTGGTGTGCCAGATGGTCTGCCAATACACTTCCCTTGATTGCTTTTTGAGTCGTGTATTGGATGTCATATTCCGTCAAGATCATTTGTCATCTTGCTATTCTTCCAGACAGAGCAGGCTTTTTGAATATGTACTTGTATGGATCCATTTTTGAAATCAACAGAGTAGTGTGAGTCAACATATATTGCCTCAGCCGGCGAGCAGCCCATACCAAAGCGCAGCAAGTTTTCTCGAGCAGTGAGTACCGGGTCTCACATTCGGTAAACTTTTTGCTAAGGTAATAAATAGCGTGCTCTTTTCGGCCAGACTCGTCATGCTGTCCCAGCACACACCCCATTGAGTTGTCAAGAACTGTCAAGTATAAGATTAGAGGTCTCCCTTCAACCGGTGGCATAAGAATGGGTGGTTCTTGGAGATACTCTTTGATCTTTTCAAAGGCGTCCTGACATTCATCGTTCCAACGTACTACTTGATCTTTCTTCAGCAGCTTGAAGATTGGTTCACAGGTAGCAGTTAGATGCGAGATGAATCGGGCAATGTAGTTCAACCGTCCTAGGAAGCCTCTGACTTCTTTCTCTGTCTTGGGAGTTGGCATCTCTTGTATGGCTTTCACTTTGGCAGGGTCCACTTGAATGCCTTTGTCGCTTACGATGAAGCCTAGAAATTTTCCAGATCTCACCCCAAAGGTGCATTTGTTTGGGTTTAACCTCAGCTTGTACAACTTCATACGGTCAAACAGCTTCCGTAGATGGTCAAGGTGTTCCTCCTCAGTTTGGGACCTTGCAATCATATCATCGACGTATACTTCTATTTCGTGATGGATCATGTCATGAAATAAAGCAACCATGGCACGTTGGTAGGTTGCCCCAGCATTTTTCAACCCAAAAGGCATGACCTTGTAGCAAAAGGTGCCCCACTGAGTAACAAAAGTGGTCTTCTCCATGTCTTCAGGAGCCATCTTGATTTGATTATAACCGGAGAAGCCGTCCATGAAGGAGAATACTTTATGCTGAGCAGTGTTGTCAACCAAAACGTCGATATGAGGCAGAGGGAAATCATCCTTAGGGCTCGCCCTGTTCAAATCCATGTAATCAACACACATTCGGACCTTACCATCTTTCTTCGGCACTGGAACCACGTTGGCAATCCACTGAGGGTAAGAAGTCACTGCTAGAAACCCGGCATCAAATTGTTTCATAACCTCAGCTTTGATTTTCTCGGACATTTCTGGACGCATACGGCGGACCTTCTGTTTTACCGGAGGGCAATCTTCCTTGGTAGGCAGGTGATGAACCACAATGTCGGTATCCAACCCAGGCATGTCTTCGTAAGACCAGGCAAAGATTTCCACATAGTCATGTAGCATCTGAATCAACCGTTGTTTCACACTGAGCTCTAGATTAGCACCAATCTTGACTTCCTTTTTGTCTGTCTCAGTACCCAGATTTACCGTTTCCACTGGCTCTTCATGTGGCTGAATGGCCCTCTCTTCCTGGAGTAGCAGTCTTGCAAGCTCACCAGGCACTTCGCAATCATCTTCACCTTCTTCTTCGGCTAAGTTGATCGGATTTTCGAAGTCATAACTGGCGGTAGAAGAGTCGTTACCTGTGAGATCCAGAGTGGATTGGAACCTGTATAGGTGAGTGTGTGTAAATATAGCTGTTTTGCAATATATAATAAAGAAAGAAAAGGAGCGCAAGATTTTGAAATGCAACAAACGTCCAATGTTTTTATTGATGATATATGAAAATGACACACAAAAGCCCTCACAAATGAAGCCACGGTGCCCCGGGTAGGACACCGAGCCATAACAGTTTCAACATATTGTTTGTTACAAATTCAAAACAAAAGAGTTCATTACTGAGTGACAAAAGTAATAGGTGTGAAGTCTTTCGTAGTCCAGTTGCTTGGTCCATCGTCGGTTGTTGGGTAGATCCAGCTGTCGAATTCGGATTCCTCCACGTCGTCTTCAATAGCATTCACTCCCGGGTTGGTGATGAACACAGGAGGTTTTCCAATCCTTGCCTTACGAACAGCCCTCTGAGCTTCTGCAGTGAAACCCATACCAAACTTGTCACTCTTTGGAGTGAAGTCAGGAAGTCGGCCCCAGTTTGTGCACTCACCCTTCTCAATCACAGCCTGGGCATCCTTTAAGGAAGCCATCTTTAAAGGAGGGTCTTCGATCACAGTTTCAGCTGATGCCAATGTCTGAGGCACCTCTTCAAAGTGTTGAAAGGGGGTTTCAATGAATTCCCCATCCATCTCTATGTACCGGAACGAGTTTAGGTGGATGACCATATATTCCTCTTCCCCCTGCACTGTCACAATCTTCCCTCTAACTGGGTATTTCAGCTTTTGATGTAGTGTGGAGGTCATAGCTCCAGCCTTGTGGATCCATAGACGACCCAGCAAACAAGAATAGGATGGTCGGATATCCATCACATAGAAAGTAGAATCAAAAACTTGAGAACCAACCCTGATTGGAATGTCAACTTCCCCATGTACCATCCTTTTCGAACCATCAAAGGCTCGGACAACAATGTTACTAGGTTTGAGCTCCAAACCCTCACAATCCAACCTGTCTAAGGCCTTTTTGGGTAATACGTTCAATGAAGAATCGGTGTCTACTAACACATGGGCAAGAGTAGTGCCCCTGCATTCAATGGAGACATACAGGGCGTCATTATGGTTCTTTCCCTTGGCGGTCAGATCGGCGTCAGAGAAGCCCAACCCATTATCAGCAGTCAAGTTGGCCACACAATCAGTAAATTGATCAGCAGACGTTTCTTGCGGCACATGGGCCGTCTTCAGGAAGGAAATCAGGGCCTTGGCATGGGCCTCTGAACACAACAACAGTGATAGCATAGAAATCTTTGATGGGGTGTGCCCCAGCTGCTCAACTACGTTGAAATCACTTTTCTTGATAATCTTGAGGATCTCCTCCATCTCTTGCTGGGAGGCTTCAACAGTGGTTGTCTTTGGTGCCTCCGTAAGGGCAGGCAAATCAGCAGCAATCCCTTTGCCCCGAGCGTCAGATGACTCGGCGGCAGGGGTAGAAACAGGAACTTGATTAGGAAGGGAAGCAGGCACACTTGTAGGTGAAATGACAAGAGGTTTCTGAATAGCTGGTGGCGCAATATCCGGTGAGAACAGCCTACCACTGCGAGTAACTTTGGCAGGTCCGGTGATGTTGCTGACACCGGTACTAGTATCAAACTCTTGCTTTACTCCAAGCACATAAACATCTGCCCCATAGTGCCATGGGACAGCTTTGTCAAATGTATAAGGGAGAGGCCCCGGAACAGTGATGATGATAGGAGCAATCTTCTGAGTGGACATGATTTTGACAGGCTTCTTCGAAGGAGCCTTAGGAGGTTTGTTGAAAATAGTGACAATAGAAACTTCTTCAGCAGGGGTAGCAGGAACAACAATCTTCTCGAACAAGATCTCTTTGCTATCCATCAGGCTTTGGATACCTGATTTCAGCAAAGGACAACCAACAGGTGAAACAGCACACAGAAGGCAACCTTTACTACATCCCGGAAATAAACCGGCTAGCAACAGGTTCCTTTTAACAGTCAATAACGGAGTAACAATCTCTTCCACGGAGGCTACATACCGGTCTTCTTCTACAGCATTCACTCCATGCTGGGGCATGGGAGCAGTTACAACATTGGGCCTTTCGGGCGCCTCAAACTGTATTTCTTTAACATCAATAAGGTCCTGAACCTTATTCCTCAGAGCCCAGCAATCATCCGTAGTATGCCCCGGGCTATCAGAATGATAAGCGCAACGGGCGTTGGGGTTGTATTTTGGAGAAGTTGTGTTCACCAACTTCGGAGCTTCTTTAACAGCTACCAGATTGGTTGACAGCAGTTGCGGCAATATCTGAGACAGGGTCATACTGATCCGAGTGTACTGCCTTTTGGGTCTCTCACCCCTTGGTTGGTTGAACTGCTGAGGAGCAGCAACAGGCTTTGAAATTACCAATGCATTGACAGCTTGGCGGCGTTCCGGCTTAATTTGTCTTCTGGGACCATAAACAGCACTGGCTTCCTTCTTGAAAGGCTTCTTTTCAGTACTCGCGGTGGCACCTTTCTGTATCTTCCCCGACTTGATACCAGCTTCTATCCTCTCACCAGTTAAGATCAGGTCTGTGAACCCAGCAGAAGAATTACCAATCAGGTGGTTAAAGAATAGACCAGACAAGGTCCCTAAGAACATGTCAACAAGTTCACGGTCAGTCAAAGGTGGCTGCACCCTGCCAGCCAAGTCTCTCCACTTTTGCGCATATTCCTTGAATCCTTCGCCCGTTCCCAGTGACATACCCTGAAGTTGGGTACGTGTGGGAGCAAGGTCAGAATTGTACTGATACTGTTTATAAAATGCAGTAGCCAAGTCCTCCCAGTTTCGGATACTGGCTCCATCCAGCTGATAGAACTACTCGAGTTGAGCCCCTGAAAGGCTATGCTGAAAGAAATGGATCCATAGGTTCTTGTCTGTAGTGTAAGGTTGGATCTTCCTTACATATGATCTGAGATGCATCTTCGGGCAGGATAGCCCGTCATATCTTGCAAAAACTGGCACTTTGAACTTCGGGGGGATCACAATTCCAGTAACTAATCCCAAATCTTCGAAATCTAAGCCGGTAACTCTCTGCAGCTCCATAGCTGCCAACCTGTCTTCCAAGCCTTTGTACTTATCATCGGCGGGCGGGTAATGTTGCTCAGAGTAGTCTTCGTCTTCTTCAGCCTCTCCTTCTTCAGCTTCGGATTCGGAAGGTACCGCAGCCGCATTCCCTTTACTGGTTCCCTCTTCAGATGTAGGGGGAAATTCAAGCACTCTTCTGGCTTCACCCTGAACCCTTCTTCCTAGGGTAGCCACCCCGATTCTTTTCTTCTTCTTTTTCACTTGCTCTTTGTTCCCAAGCAGGGCATTTAGATCCTCCTGACCCTTAGCCAAGGTCATCAGGAGATGTTGAAACTGTGAGTTCTGAGACTGCAAGTCCTTGACCGTCTGTTCGAGATCCATCTTACTGAAATAAACAGCAGAAAGATAAGGAAACCTGGTGTGGAGACCTGCTTATGCGTATGATGAATGATATGCTTATGTATGCAATGCATTCAAGGATTTAGCAAATTCAAAATTGTTGCAAACAAAAAGAACGCACGTCATATTAATAAGAAGAAATTTGTCAGTACATAAATGTCCCATGGGCCAAATATTACAAAAAAACTTCTCAAGGTAAAAAGACGTTGCGCATCCTCTTTGGTGCGATGTAGGTGTTGAGGGTCTCTTCCTCGTGGAGTCGACGGGTAAGCTCCAAAACCTTCTTCTCACTGGCGTAGAAGCTGGCTTCAAAAGTATTCCGTTCCTCCTTGAGTTGGATCCAACTCTTCTGCATCTCCTCCCACGATGTAGGCATGTCAGGATATAGGATGGTGTAGGGAACCTCTCCTTCCTTAACGGGATCTTTATTCACAGGGAGAACATAAGGGTAAGGCATTATTAGACTCTAGGCTCGGGTTCGTACCCACTTGAGATAAGGCTCAAGAGGGATGGAGTTCTTGTGCCCCAGTGTCTTGTTGTCTACCTTGTTAGGCATCCTCCAAGCTCTGATGAATCTTTGGCGAAGTCCTTGCGCATCGTTGTCGAAGTCAAAAACTAGGTCAGGAATCAGCATGTTGTGAGGGCCATCCCTCCGTGCATATCCAAATTGTCTCAAAGCTAGACAAGGGTTGTAGGTAATGCCTCCTCTAATGCCAAGCAATGGAACATTAGGGAACTCTCCACAATGATCGACGATGATGACATTTTCTCTAGACCGAGAACACCAATGTACATCAGAGTGAGTGAGGGTCATCAACCGTTGTGACCACCTTAAGCCTTGGTCATTCTTCAAAACAGATTGTGGAAGGTGCGAAATAAACCACCTTGCAAGGAGAGGAGTACAGCACATGAGAACACCCCTCTTTCTCATTGTTTGTGTGTAAAATGAGTGAAGAATGTCCCCAAGCAATGTTGGTATTGGATTCCGGGATAAGAAGATTTTGACGGCGTTGACATCTACAAGCTGGTCAGGATTTGGGAACAGGACCAACCCATAAATGAGGAGTGCCACAATTTCTTCAAAGGCTTGTAGGTCCAATGAATTCCAACACTCTTGTGCCTTCTCAAACAAGAATTTTGCCAAGAAGCCTTTGACACCGCTTCTAGTTTCCCAATGCCCCTTGATGTCAGATGGTTGCAAGTTTAGTGCTTGAGCAACATCTTCAGGCTTTAGTTCTTTTTCCGTACCGTTGAAAGGTAGTTGATTAAGAATAGGAATTCTCAGGAGTTGAGAAAATTCCTCCAAAGTGGGCACAAATTGGTAGTCGGGGAAAGTGAAATAATGGTGAAGGGGGTCAAAGAACTGGAACAACACCTTTACCATGTCCTCTTCAATGTTGGTGTTGACTAGGCTGAGCAGTCTACCATGTCTTTCACTGAAGAGAGAGCTTTCCGGAATTCTTGATGTGAGCTCCTTGAGTTGAGGAAGGATTCTCACAAGGTTGACTTGGATAGTTTTCCTGCGAGGAATTTCCATGACCTACAAAACAAGAACAAAGATGAAGATCCAAACCCTTGAAATGGTTAGTGAATGCATATGATGCTTTATGATGTTTATGATGTATGCACAAACATATGTACAAGCAATTCACACAAAACCCTAGTTTCGGGCTTGCATGGGGTTTCATAGGTAAGTACCCTATTGAGTGTAGTTTGCTTAAAAACCTGTCCTATAAATAGTAACCGGGTTCTAAGGAGCTCAATATCATCGGATTGTTTTCCATGTTCATTGTTTTGGTTTAGCCACTTAACTAGCAACCAAAATATTCCAAGAAAACAAACCTCAATGAGTGTAGTATCGAGTATCTACCAACTTCGGACTGCACCAAAGCCGGTCATCTCACTACCTCTAATGAAAGGCCAAGATGGTCAAGTAAGGTTCTAGGTCATTAGTGCTTAGTGACATCACTCAGCGGCCCCGTACTCTCCTTGATTGAACTCAAGGGTTACCGGTACTCACAAATATGTCGCACTAATATAGCTATTGCTTCAACCGTGTCGGTATACCCCGCACAGTTTCCACAAAGTATTGCTATCTATGAATGTTTCCCCAAATCCGGGTGTAGGATTTCAAACCCAAACAAGAGAGCCAAGATATAAAGCAATCAAAGCAAACAATTAGTCATGCAAGACGGTGATCTAAGCCCTAAGGTTACTCCACTTTAAAATATATTCCCCAGCAGAGTCGCCAGTTCTGTGATACGGTGGGAGAACTGACTTGAGGTTTTGCGTTTTGTATTCGCAAATGTTTCGGTTGAGTAAGAGTCGCCACCGAATTTTTATTTTATCCTAAGGAAAGGTTAAAAAGCACAACAAAAACCTTTGAGATGTTTTCTTGGGTTCGGGGAGTAGATTATAGAAAGGGAAGGTATTAGCACCCTTTCTATCCATGGTTATCCATGGGCTCTTAGTTACTTGCTTAGATCAACTTGCCTTGATTTTCAATTGTTTGAAATGGTGCTTTCAATTTTTTGAAATGGTGCTTTGTGTGTGGGTTTGAAATTTTTTTGAAAAGAGGCCAATGTGGTGGCAACCTTTGTAATGATCCATGTTGGGATGTATGCAAAGGTGTATGTCTTTTGAAAAGTTTTCAATATTTTTTTTAAAGTTGTTTTGAAAGTGTATTGTGATGTGTGGTTTTGAAAAAAATAGGCAAGTGTTTTTGTTTTGCAAGTTTGGCAAGTAACCAAGAGTTGTGTCTACCCCTAAATTTCTCAAAGGTTTTCTCTATGTTTTAACCCTTTTAACAATTTTGTTCCACCATTGTATTTGGTGGACAATCTTGTGTTAGGATGTGAACGGGACGGGCGCGGGTCATCGTTTAGACCATGATTGCAATGGTGTCAAGTATCTTTGGCATTTTCTTGAGGGACTTGATCATTTTTAGGTAACTTTCGAAAGCGTCATCGAGGGACTATGATCATTTGATTGTTTTGTTTTTGCCAAAGAAACTCAACATGCAACATGGCCCATTATTGAAGGCAACAAGTGGAGTAACCCTAGGGGTGCAAGTGTGATTGGTGTTGTTCATTTTCATGCTTTGTTATCTTTGAATTAGGTCAATCTATTTGTTTTGGTTGATTTTTGCATACAAAACCCTAAGTCTATCATGGCATATTTAGAAAGCTTTAAAATGCGGAATTAAAAGTTCTAAATTATTACAACACAATTTATGGGATGGGGGGTACAAATGTTCAAATGGAGGATATATAGCAAGAAAATTAAACCTAAACTATTACATCCAAATTGAATTATACAAATTATTTAATTGCACAATAATTAAATAAAATACAATAAATATGCAAGATGCAAAAAATGATTTTTATATGTATGTAAAAAGTATTTTTTTATGTGTCAAATAAACAAAAATAAAAAGGAATAATTTTGGATATTTTTACATTTTAGGGCAAAACCCTAATTTTCTAAGTAAGAAGTATTTATTATTTAATATATGCAATATTTATTAATTATGTACAAAAAATAAATAAAAAGGAAGTATATTGTAAAAAAGTGATTTTTTAAGTTAAATATTAATAAAAATAAAAATGTATTATTTTTATGTTTTTATCCTAAATATTCTAATAAGTATATAAGTATTTATAATATTTACTAAATATATTAAATATGTACAAAAATAAAATATTTAATATTTACAAAAAAAGTATATTTTTATAAAATGTTTTCAAAAGATAAAATAAAATAAAATCAGAAAATAAAATGTATTTTGGATTATTTTTGTATTTTGAATAAAAGAGGTATTTATTTATTTATATGTATAAACTCAAATAAAACAAACAAAATTCAAATAAAATGCAAAAATGGTTGAAAAAAGTTTTTTAATATTTTTTTATGTTTTATCAAAAAATAACAAGTCAGAATAAAAAAGAAAAAGTCAAAAAATGAATAAAATAAACACAATGGGCCAAGGGGGTGCAAGTGGAAAATGAGTGGTGCAAATAGAAAGAACAACACAGGCCCAGCCCAAAGAGGTTGTCTTCAACCTCCAGACAGTTTTGTTTGAAAATTCGCGCGCTTCCTTGCTTCAACAACAACTCCTGATTCTTTGATTTTCAGCACAAACTCATAACATAAAAAATGTCAAGCATCAAACCACGAATCCATACATACCAAGAACTTGATCTAACTCTCAGAAATGAGAGAGAATTTCTTCTCCCCAAATTCCTGACCTAGTTTTTTTCAGATGTTCAGATTCAAAATACTCTTAGCACACATAATATAAATGAAAAGTAACTATATGGATGGCTTCAGGGATATGATTAGAACATGTTTTCTTCACAAACTTAAACCTAACTATGCCTGGATAGAGAGATAGAAGTTCAAAAACTTACCTGTTCAGCTTGCTTGAAGTTCAGGGATGCTTCTCCAATGCTTGGTGTGCTTTGAATCTTGCTGAATCACTCCATGGAAGTCAACCTGCAAGAGAGAAAAATGAAAATGGCAAACTATGCTATGGTTGTTACAGTCTGTATCTAAGGTTGGGGATAGCTTGTATGGATGTTATTGAATGTGTTTGAGGTGGTTTGGATGAAAACGCACGAGGGAAATGAATTGTGGAAGTCAATATGCAGAAGATACCCTGTTTTGCCACAAAACTGTGTTTTGATGAATGAGGGAGTCTTGAGGATGGCTTGGTCGTGTTTTAGGTTACTTGAGGAGTATGGAATGTGTTCACAATGTTTGCTTAGGCTTGTCTTTGCAGGAATGAGAGTTGTGTTTCAAAATGCAAGTTTCTTCTATGATAAGCAAAGTTTGTCAACTTGGTTTCTAGGCTACCACAGGCCCCTCAAGTATGCTGCATAAATCACTCTTGATCAGTGGACTTTGCTCATGAACTTGTGCCTCAAAGATCTGCATTGTACCTCATAGATTGTAAACTTGACATAAAGTTCACCTTTTCAAAAATGGCTAAGTTACTTTTTCTAATTATGGCTTAATTCTTCATGTAATGACCAAATGAGCAAAATAATGCTAGAACACAATGGATTGGAATTTAATTATTGAGTGTAAATGAGATTAGAGGCCTGTAATGTAGCTTGCACATGTTGATTTCAAAAATGCCCAAGTTATGAACATGTACATGGCTCATGAACAAAGTGACTTTTGCCCATATTGACAAATTTGATTCTCCCTAACCACAAGGGTGTTTGAGAAGTTCTTGGAAAATTTGGAAATATTGGATTGTGTACTACAATCCATCTTTGTAATGCAAGTTGAAATTCCAAGTGGAAGCATGTGAAAAGTGGCCATGAAGTTAGGCAAAAATCCTGCCTAAAATAGGTCAAAATATTTCTAAGTTAAGAATGTTTTGCACCCTTGTTCCAAAAATCATAACTTGAGCTACAAGCTTCTTTTGAGGAAACTTTATGAATCAAAGTTATAGATTTTTCAATGGACTACAACTTTCATGTTTTGAGTTTTCCTTGAATCCAAATGTATCTTGATGAAAAAATGGGACAAAGTTAGGAAAAAATTAGGAATTTTCATAACTTAGAAAAAATTCTAAGTTATGAAATTTCTTCATTTCAAACCCTAATTTGTGATTTTTGATTTCTTGATGAAAAAGTTTCATAATTTGACATGTTTTGATGAAAAATGAATCTTGACACTTGATTTTGACCAAAAAGTCAAAGTTTGACTTTTCAGTATACAGTCAAATTTGGCTTAGTTGACTGGAAAATTCATCTGTAAATCTTGTGCATTTGGGATCTTTTGAACTTGTTGAACATGTCAAGACAATGCCATTGGGTCCTTGAGTCCATATGTGAACTTGGTTTTCCATTGGTTAGGTCAAACTGTCAAAAATTGCCTTTGTGCAGTCAAAACCCTAAAAATGACCATTTTGCCCTTTTGGTGATCTGATCAAATTTCTTGTGGAATTGTGATCCAAACTTGATCAAATGGTCCATATGAGTTCATAATGTTGATGTGGTTCAAAAATCATGAGGTTTGACTGTCAATTGACCACAGTTGACTTTTTCCCCAATACAGCTGATTTCTAGGTCAACTGTCCAATTGACTGGGCAAAGATTGGAATCAAGGCCTGAAACTTGGTATGGATAAACTTGTGAGTCCAACATGAAGCATGAAAGTCATCTTGGGCCTTTTAGGTCAAAACATCTTTGTGCAAACTCAAACCCTAATTTGGGTCAACAGTGCAAGGAGGAGTCTTGAGCAGAGCAAAACCTTAACTTGATCTTGAGCTCCAAGGGTCTTGTGATGAGAAAATGTTGAGGAAATGGGAGGGCAAATTTTGGGGTACAACACGTACGTAACCCTTTGATGAGATTTACGTTTAATGCCCCAAGTGATGGTGATGGAGACTTGCCCCAGGTTATTCTGCAATTGAGAGATTTGTTGAAATCTTGACTTGACTGCCCCAGGTTTACTGGACTTTGAGATATTTGTTGAAATCTTGACTGGACTGCCCCAGGTTTACTGGACTTTGAGAGATTTGTTGAAATCTTGACTGGAATGCCCCAGGTTTACTGGACAATGCCATACCAAGTCCCCTTTTGTTGATAGGAGATTTTTGCAACGGGAGTGTCATCCCACTTGAAGTGATTTTGTTCACTGAGAGAGTTTTCGTTCATCCGAACATTCACTGTGTGAATTTCTTCGCTGTCAAAAAAATAGCCATGTGCAAACAACGATATTCAAATAATGAAAAGTTTATGCTTGTCTTGAAATTTTTTGAAAAATGCGTTTTTTAGCAGAAAGCTTTTATAAGACAAATTCAACACAAGATTTAGAGCAAAGCCTTACAGAAGCCAGGATACCTTTTGTGACAGTATACTTTCGAACTAACCCATGCTTCAATTAGGACTTTCGAAGGGTTGTAACGTGGCTTGGTTCACGGTTTAAGAAACAAAGGATAAAGGCTCAAAGTATATTTGTACCCCCCCCCCCCCCGCTCTTCGTGATGTTCTTCAATCCTAAACTCAGTTAATTGTATGTTTGAACTCCAAATGAGTCTGGAACGACGTTTTTGGTGATGGTCCACACAAGTTGAATTTGTTGGAAGGCAGTCATCATTTTTTTCTTTTTTTTTTTGCAACATTTTTCATGTTGTTGAGGATTTGTAGTGACCTCTTTCTTTTGATTTATTATCCCTAATTTTTGCCTGATTGTTCTCATTTTTGAGATTACAGTCAATGGGATGCCCCAGCTTTCTTAAGCCTCCTTTGTAGGTTTTAACTTAGTGGGCCCCTTTTGTTTTATAGATAATGACTGCCTATGAGATAAGGAACCATCACTGTCTTTTGGTTCCAAAGGAATGTTTTTGATGTCATTCATTGTATTACGAACTGAGAGTTTGCGGCTAAATGCACATTTTGAATTAACTGAGAGACTACCCTGCCCCAGGTTTGATTAAAGGCTTCAATTTGTGTTTAAAACAGAAAACTTATTTGGCTCGAAGGGGTTGACTAGGGACTATCTTCCTTATAACTCCAGTGTTTAGGATTTGAAAGAAACACCTGTACATCGTCAGCAAGGTCTGTCCAAAAGCATACTGTATGAGATTATGGCATTGTTTTCGTCATCCTCCCTCTAAAGGCTTGTAAGTTTTAGCAAGAGTTAAATGTCATAAAGAAAGTAGAAAGCATAGTTCAAATATAGTGAAAACGAATGGATGAATTCAAGACAAACATATGCAATACATTAATGAAACAGAGTTTGACATCAACAGATAATTGTTTAAATAACAAAAGAAATTACAACTTGAAAATTCAAATGAAACAAAAGCCTCTTAGTTCGAACTTGTCATTTCAGGTGGAGAATCCTCAGCGAAAGATTTTCATCTGACCATCCTGTGTGAATGCCAGCACTCCTCTGTCAATCAAGTCTTGGGTCTTGTTTTTTAAAACCCAACAGACGTCGGTGTCATGTCCAGGACTATAGGAGTGGTATGCACATAATGCATCGGGATGATAGCTAGTAGCAGAGGTATTGGGATTCCAAAGAGGATCCTTTAATACAGTCAGATTGACCTCCAACAAGCGTTCCAGTACTTGTGATAATGGCATATTAATCTCAGTGAAGCGCCTTCCAGATGTATTTTTCTTACGCTGATTACCTTGTTGATGTTGGTAAGGTTGTTATTGGG
The DNA here is from genome assembly GCA_948472305.1 of Vicia faba. Lineage (NCBI taxonomy): Eukaryota > Viridiplantae > Streptophyta > Magnoliopsida > Fabales > Fabaceae > Vicia > Vicia faba. The sequence continues at coordinate 1,109,126,116 of OX451741.1, forward strand.
CTTGTGACCCTGAAGCAAGCTGGTGAGACTTTCCCTTGGCTTCTTGTCTCAAAGGAGGCTGAATGGTGACTTGATCTTCAACCCTAGTTGTTTGCTCCACTTGGTTACATCCATCCTGATGCAGTTTGTGGATGAGGACCTTTAGCTCCTCTTGTCCTTGAGCCAGGTTTTGAATGAGAGCCATCTGGCCCACCAGTCGTCCCATCATCTGGATTTTCATTGTTGCCAACTCAATCGTAGTCCTTCCAACTGATCATTCCTGATGCCCCCTGGATTCCCTAGGACCATGCCCCTTGTGAGGAGAGCTTTCACTTCTTCCTGTCCCTTGGATAGGTTCAAGAACATTTCTTGAAGATGAGCCTTTTGAGCCTGGATATCTTTGACAGTCCTCTCTAGAGCCATCTCTACTGAAATAAATAGTAGGAAAATAAGGAGACCTGAAAAGGGGAAACCTGTCATGATACGATGCATGATATGTGGATGCATGTTTTCAAGGATCTCGCAGGGTAAACACAAGAAAATGTTAGAGGTTGAACTTCGGTCATCATCTTTGATTGGAGAACTTTGTATCGGTGGATGTCTTTCCACGAGAATCAAGCTCACCATGTCAAATGGGTCATAGCCCTCGATTCAAGTTGTTGTACTTGATCTTTAACGGCGTTTGTTTAGAGGAAAATGAATCCTCTTTCCCCTTGGTAGACGTCTGGTTCAACGTGACCCTGCATCAAAGACCCTCGAGATCCTTGAAATGGTTATTGAAAATGCTATGATATGATGTTATGATGTTATGCACAAGTAAGCAAGTGTATATGCATACAATAATATTCACACAAAGCAGACAAGTCCTTAGGTTTAGGCTTGCATGGAGTTTGTAGGTAAGTACCCTCTTGAAGTTAGTTGGCTCAACCTGTCCTAGAAATAGTAACCGGGTTCTAAGGAGCTCAATATCACTGGATTGTCATATGTGTTCATTGTTTCAGTTTAGCCACTTTACTGGCCCTTGGAATATTCCAAGAAAACAACCCTTAATGAGTGTAGTATCGAGTATCTACCAACTTCGGACTGCACCAAAGTCGGTCATCTCACTACCCCTAAAAAGGCCAAGATGGTCAAGTAAGGTTCTAAGAGTTCGTTAGTGCTTCATGACATCACTCATCGGCCCCGTATTCTCTTTGATTCACTCAAAGGCTACCGGTACCCACAAATATGACACACTAACATAGCCACTGCTTGAACCATGTCGGTATACCCCACACAATTCCCTCACAGTTTATTGCTACTTACCTAAAAGTTGCCCCTAAATCCGGGTGTAGGATTTAAAACAAACCCAAACATGGAACCCAAAAGTAAAGCATACAAAGAAAACAAAGTAAGCATGTAAAGGTGATCTAAAACCCTAAGGTAACCCCACTTTTAAACTTTATTAACCAGCAGAGTCGCCAGTTCTGTGATACGGTGGGAGAACTGACTTAAGGTTTTGCGTTTGTGTTCGCAATTGTGCGGTTTAGCAAGAGTCGCCACCGACTTTTTATTTTATCCAAAGGAAAGGTCAAAAAGCACAAGAAAGACCTTTGAGATGTTTTCTTGGGTTTGGGGGGTAGATTGTGAAAAGGGAAGGTGCTAGCACCCTTTTCATCCATGGTTATACATGGGCTCTTAGTTACTTGGTTAGATCACTTGTTTTTGCTTTTCAATTGTTTGAAATGGTGCTTAGTATGTGTGGTTTTGAAAATGCTTTGAAAAAGAGGCCATTGTGGTGGAAACCTTTGTAATGATTCTTGTTTGAATATATACAAAGGTGTTTGTCTTTTTGAAAAGATATTTCAATGTTTGAAAGTTTGTTTTTGGGAAATGTTTTGAATTGTGTTGTGAAGTATGTTTGAAAATAGCAAGGATGTTTTGCAAGATTTTGATCAAGTAATTACGATTTGTCTACCCTATCTTACTCAAAGATCTTTTCTATACATTTTTAACCCTTTTGACAGTATTATTTCACTATTGCATTTGGTGAACAACCTTGTGTTAGGATGTTTAAACGGGACAGGCACGAGTCATCGCATACAATCATTGAAAGCAACTTGTGAGACGCTCTAGCACTTTTGTAAGGGATGAGATCGTTTTATCAAAGGCAACATCCAGGGTCATCGAGGGACTACGATCTTAGTTTATCGAAGGGGCATTTGCTAGCGTGTCTCTTATTCGAGGGACGTGATTGCATTTCCGAGGCAACAATTGAGGTTACCCTAGAGGTGCACGTGTGCATTGTGTTTGTCATTTTCATGCATTTAGGTCTTGTATTAGGTCATCTAGCGATCGATTTTGAATCTTGCCATACACGCCTAATTACTATACAATATATTGAAAGCAATAAATTGCAGAAATTAAAAGTCTAAGTTATTACAAGAGTATCCGGGGATGGGGGTACAATTATTTACAAATGGGGATGAGTCTCACAAGAATAGCAATGTCCAAATGTTAAGTATTACAACCAAATCGAATTGTCGCAATTCAATATAAAATTATAACAAATGAAGAAATCAATAATATTATGAGATGCATGTATTTCTTTACAAATAAACAAATAAAAATCTATTCTAAAAAAAAGGAAAGATTAAGTATTTATTCTCTGTATTCTAAAAGTTTAAAGGAATAAAAATTAATTAAATGAAGATCTTTATTATTTTTTGGTGTTTTCTTGTTAAATATAAGGAAAATAATAAAAGGAAAAAATGACTAAAACTAATTAAGAAAAAATCAAAATTATTTTAAATATTATTTTAAATATTATTAATGTTAACAAAAGAAAAGAAAACAAATTAATTTTAAATGAATAAAAAAGAAACAAGCATTTGTTAATCAAAAGGAAAGAAATTAAAAAAAAAAAAGATGGGCTTAAGGCTTGAAAGGGGAAAGCCCAAAATAAGAATATGAGAGAAGAGAAACAAAATCCAGAATGGAGGTGTGGGGGGGTGCGCTAGTAATGATTATGGGCTTATGTGTTTGGATAGGCCCAAGGTAAAGTTTACACAGTTTTGTTAGGGTTTGTAAACTTTAGGGTTAGTGTGTGTAATTGTGGTTACAGCGGCGCCGCTTGCTCATTCTTCCTCTTCATCTCTCTCAGGAAATGATGTTCTGATCTCCTCATACCTAGGTCGCCGGAGTGCCACCCCTACTCTCTATCCTCTTCCTAACATTCAAAGGTCTTGGTGGCAAAAAGGGTATGATTCGTTCTCTCTCTCTTTGAATGCTGATGAAGCTTGTCTTCTGAAATTCCTTTGTGAATTGCTTAATGATGATGATGATTGTTGAATGTGATGTGATAATCTGAAACCCTGTTGATGTTTCTTTTCCTTGAATCTGAATGTTGATGTTTGTATGCTTGTGGAACTCTTTTTCTTTCTCTTGGAGTTCAAATGTTGATGATGACAATATTTTCTGAAACTGATTTTGGTTTGGATTGTTTTTGATGATTCTGAGTTGGTAGGCTTGAAGGTTTTTGGGCTATTGCAGTTTGAAACTGCAAGTTTTGTTATAGTTTGGCCAACTGATTTTTTTGTTTGGGTTGGCAAACTTGTTCTGCAAGTTTTTTTGGTTTTTGGTTTGCAGTTTGGTTTTGGCTTTGTACAGGTTTGGTTGTTCACAGTTTGGCCAAGCAGTTTGGCAAGGTAGTTTGGTAAGCTTGCACAGGCTGTGCAGTTTGAAGCTGCAGTTTGGAAAGCTTTGTTGCTAGCTTATGCAGGTTATGGAAGTTTTGTGGCTAACTTGTGCAGGTTTGATCTTGAAACTGTTAACAGTTTTGGGCTATGCTGTTTGGCTAACTGGTTCTTGTTAGTGCAGTTTGGCTTGTTTGCACAAGTCTGGGAATTTTGTTATGTTGATATGCAGTTTGGCTTATTTGCTAACTTTGCAGGGTTTTGAAAGTGTTTACAGGCTTGGCTAGCTTGTGCAGGTTTGAAGAGTTTTGTGGTTTTTTGACAAAGTGTTCCCCCCCCCCCCCTAAACTGTTATGCAGTCTTGAGTTTTATATCTTTCTTAGCTTTTTGTTAATTTGTGATAGCCTGTTCTTGCCAAACTGTAAAACTCTCACCAAAGGTGACATCTTTCTCTCTTTCTCTCTCCATGAAAAAGCTTTTTTGCTTTTGATTTTATTTTCGGAAAAGTTGCCTATGTCTGGAAAATGATGATAGCTTATGACAAGCTTTGACTTGTAAATTGGTTTTCCTGCTGCATTTGCATGCTGCATTTGCCTGCTGTACTTTCTGCATTGCATACTTTTTGCCTTCAGTTTGTTTTGTAACTCAATTTGGCACTTTACTTGTGTTGTTTGGTTTGCTTACTTTGCATTCAGTTTGCCTTTGGTTTGTAATGCAGTACAGTTTTGCTGCTTTGGCGCCTTGTTATGTTTGCATAACAGTTTGCCTTAGTTGCTGCAATATTTGCCTTTGTATGCTTGCTTTTGTACAACATGTTTCAGTTTGGCCCATGTTTGCATTTGAACCAATTACTTTTGTATGCTTGCATTTGCACTTTTATTTTTCTCTTTGTGAACCAAGAAGAGCAATCTTCTTGTGATTTGCAAAGTGAAAAATAAAAACATGATGAACAATAGCATTCTGATTCCGGACGGAAAACTTTAATGATGACTTTTTTCCTTTCTTTTTCATTTGAAAATTCTTTTCAATTAACTGTACTTATCTTCTTTTCCTTTGTTTTTTCATGTGAGCAACAATTGGATGATAGAGGAAGCAGAGGAAGCAAGAGACCTTGAGCATGAGAGCAATGGCAGCTTAGGAGGCTTAGGCTTAGATTAGATAGATTTTCATTAATTGTAACAATTTACTTTTCAATAGCTATAAGTTGTAATAACCTTAAAGCATATGAATAATAATTTATCTTTGTAATCACATTTGGAGTGAATGAAAAATCTTTTCTCAGTAAAACTCTTCTACTGTCAATAATTTGCAACTCTCTCTCTGCATCTTCACTTAACCCTTTAAGATTCTCAGATAAAAATAATTGAAATTTCATTCCAATATTTTTAATACAGATAACTTAAATTCCAAGTAATCCCAAGAACTTTGCAATCTCATAACCTTGCATCAGTATTCCAATCACAATACGCAAGGTATAATAAACAAGCAAGCATTCCATTAACCGGCAAACATTTTAACAGACACATATTATCTTGGTTAATCTGGATTAGACAAGAACCTGAATGTTCTAAATGACAGTCTCAGCTCCTATCTCTTATTCCAGATAAACAAACCTTGAGAACAACCAGTAACCTTTCATTAGGCTTAAAAAAGTGTGAAAACATGTGACAGTTAATTGAATTTCTGAGAATTCGGTTCCTTCTGAGAAATACGAGGGAAACCCTGATTCTTGATTTACTGCCAAAGAAAAGTCTGTTTGATCGATTCCTGAGCCAATCTTAAAAATCAGAGAAAAACCCTAGGGTTCTGATTTCTTGTGAAAAAGGGAGGGCAAATTTTGGGGTACAACACACTAAGACCATTTGCTTATACATACACAAGTTATTTGCCACAAATCCCAGGCATGCTGAAGCCCTAAAATACACAAGAACTCAGAACTGAATCAAAAATCGCCATTGTTGCACATTCTGACCAAAAACTTGAAACTCACATCTCCCTCGTGCGTTTTTAAGCCTTTTGGTTCCTAAATCTTCTAAACATCAAATACAACTCATCCATGACCCTGCTACACGAATGTAACACCATTTGCACCATCCTCCATAACCAAAAATAGAGTACTGCACATTGACTTCTCCAAGCCATTTCAACCACTCTCAACTCAAGTTAACCATTGCATTAGCTTCCTGGGAACTTGAGGAAGCTAACTTGATCATTGCAGCACTTTGAATCAAGCTCATTTTCATTTCATGATTTTCAGTTTTGAGGTAAGTTTTCCTAACTTTAAACTCTTCATACAAGCATCATTAATGGTTTATTTGTGAATAAGAAATGTAGATATCATTGTCCTGAAGCTAACCATATCCTTAGATTTCATTATTGTTGCTTGAGTAGTTAGAATTTTGAATCTGAACCTCAGAAAATATTTAGGTCAGGATTTGGTACCATTATAAATTCATGCTCATTTTTGAGAAATAGCTTAAGTTATTTACATATTCAGAACCGTGAGAAAATTTATAACAAGTTTGATGTTGGAAGTTTTATAAATGGTTGAGAAATGATGAAGTTACAGGTCCTTTGGATGGAGGTTAAAGATGAAGTGTATTCATGACTCATTTTGTATTATATATTTATCATTTCAGTTAAGTTAACGGATGTATAGCCACCCCAGTGGTAGAAGCGCGCGCCTTTCACCTTTAGGACCTGGGTTTGAGCCCTAGCATCCATTTTGTCTTTTTTTTTCTTTCATTTTTTGTCTCTTTTTATGTTACAGCCAGCGTGTTTGGGCCCTTTTCCTTGGGCTTGGATTTTTTGCTGCCTTCAACCCCCCTGTTTGCTCATATCACGCAACCCACATAACTTTTTTTATTTTATTCTGATTATACAAAAATGGCCTTGGGCCTAATTTTTTCAAAAGAATTACTTTTTAACCTCTCTTCTAATTTTCAAACCCCTGACTTCTAACTTTTATTTATTTTATTTTATTTTCTTATTTTATTTTATTATTACTATTTTTTAATCGAAAATACCACAAATATTTTATTTAGACTAAAAATTGTTATATTCATTTTATTTTTCTTTTAAGAAAAAGATCAAAAAACATCTTCTTAACAAATTTCTTTTCTTAAATTAAATTAATTTAGACTTAGTTTTGTTTTAATTTTCTTTTCTAATTAAGTCAACTTATAATTTAGAAATTTTAATTAATTATTGTCTTTCTTGTACATTTATTCAAATTCAATATGGTTGTAATAGATAATTATGGTTTTAATTCCTTTCAATTCCCCATTTGTAATTTGTACACCCCCTCCCATAATGATGTAATAGCGTAGTAATTTTAAATTCTGCAATTTATCGCTTTATAAGCAAATGCTAGTAATTAGGGTTTGTATGGAAAGACTAAAACCAATCAATTAGAAAACCCTAATCAAGGATAAAACCAAGCATGAAAACAATACACTTGCACACAAGCACCCATTAGGGTAAATCCACTTGGTTGCCTTGCAAAAATGGCCATATTACGCATGTGAGGTATCTTAGCAAAAACATGTCAAATACAAAGATCATAGTCCCTTAATAACGCTATCCATGTTGCCTTCAAATGATCTTAGTCCCTAAAGAGAATGCTAAGATACCTTGCAACATTTCTAATCATGGTTATACGATGACCCACGCCCGTCCCGTTTACATCCAAAGATAGAGTTACTTACCAAATCAATGGTAAGATAACAATATCAAAGGAAAGAGGAAATGAACATGAAAGACTTTTGAGTAGGTAGAATGCTCCTAATCACTTGCTCCATTTCAAAACAAAACATCCTTGCTATTTTCAAAACAAATACCTACACTTTCAAAACATCTTACAAGCTTGAAAATATTTTCAAAAGATCAAACATCTTTGTATATATTCTTACGAACGAGAATCATTACAAAGTTTGCCTAAATAATGGCACCTTTTCAAAATACTTTCAAAAACTACACAAAGCACATTTTCAAACAAAATCAGGTGATCTAGCAAGTAACTAAGAGCCCATGGAAAACCAAGGATGAAAAGGATGTTAATACCTTCCCTTTTCATAATCTACCCCCCGAACTCAAGAAATAATCTCAAAGGTCTTTCATGTGCTTTTTCACCTTTCTTTTTGGATAAAAGAAAAGTCGGTGGCGACTCTTGCTAACCGCAACATTTATGATTAAACGTAAAACACCCAAGTAAGTTCTCCCACCGTATCACAATCCCCCTCTCCTTTGTCGACCAAACCCAAAATATCTAGAAAACCATAGTTATTGTCACCTTTAACATCTACAATCTGCTCAATGTATTTGTGCATAAAAAGTGGCATCTCTTCAATGTGATGATTTTTGGTAATGTGGTGGAGAAGACAGTGTGCTAATGTGAGCAACTTTGAAAATAATTTTTTGAGATTTTTGAATTGGAGAATTCAAAAAATGTGAGTCAAAATGTTCAAAGTATGAAGGAGATTGTCTCGTAGAGTTGTCATTATGTGTCAGTTTGACCTTTTTAGGGGAACCATGTGTTTTAACCGGTTCTTATACTGGTTTCAAATTTGTGGTTTCAGGATAGACAATCTTCCTTAGATTCCCTTTGATGTGAAAATTCATGTTGTCTTCATCTTTCAAAGATCTCTCTTGGATTACTTTCCATTTAGTCATAATCGTTACACTTGATTTATCATCCTTCATCTTATCATCATCATCATCAAACCGAAGTATTTTTTAATGATTGTAAACTTCATCCATTACAACACCAAACTAGAGCATATTAGAATCATTGTCATACCTTTTGATTACAATGCCAAACCCCAATTTCACGGGCTTCATGAAGACTCGTTATAGCATATGTTCACAAACAATAAAATTTTGCTTATTTGTAAATTGTTCACTAACATCTACCTCGACAACAACTGATCTAGCACCCGATTTAACGTAATATATCACGTCATTTGATTTAATTTTATCCTTCACTTCATCCGGTTTAATGTCCTTCCTCGCACTAGCCTTGAGAAATGTATCCAAGTGCGCCATATCTAATACTAATCATAACACGAAAAATAGATTAAAAATTTAAAGTATCAGACAAATTTGGAGATGCATCTCCGAAAAAAATGAAACTTAACTCGGAGATACATATCCAGGATCAACATTCTTTTTCTACTCAAAAACTACATTAATGAAAAGAATGAGGGATGAAATGAATGAATGTCACCTTAAATTTCAACTTCTTTTTCTCCTTTTGAAGTGATAAAATACAAGAATGATATTTTGATATTGAAAAGTTGATTGAGAATGGAATAAATTTTTAAGAATTTTGAGAGTGAAGTTGAGTTTGATCATGAGGAACAAGAACATGTAAAATGGTGTTTTATTAAAATTCATGTTTGACATTTTTGAATATGCATCTCTGGAATCGTCACAAAGTTGTTAAATGAACCAGTTCGGTGAATAAAAATATCATAAATGAGTACAAAGGGTACGGGGATGAATCTTCGATTTCACTTCAGAAAATTTAGTGAGATGTATCTTTAGATCACATTTTGATAAAAATTAAGTGTGTGACTGAATTGCAAGGGTTGGTGTGATTTAAAATGCGTAGTAGAAACATTTTTAAGTTTTCAAATGTGTGGGACGCACTCGTGAAATTGGATGAGTATTCCCCTAAATTTTAGCATCAAGTATGAACCTCCTAAAGTCTTCCAAAGTCCATATTTTGATAGACTTCATAGTCAAAAAGATTTTGAATACCAAAACATATTGTCCTCCTTGACGGTATTTGTTGAGGGGATCTTCATATAATCGATTAAAATATCATCAATATAACCGATTAAAATATGGGATAAAATTGACTACATTTACCGTTGCATGTATTTTGTGTCTTCATTAGTATAATAGAAAGATGCTAAATGAATAAAATAATTTGTTTTAATAAGAGATAATAATTTTATTAGAGAAAAATATACTCAAAGTTAGAATTTTTTTAGCAATAACCAAGTATTGAAAAAAAAATACACAAATAACCATGTTTCAGAGAAATATACACAAATAACCATGTTTCAGAAAACACTTAAACATAGGATCCAAGTGAGATGGTGCATCCTCTTCAATTTTATATGGAGGCGCCAAGTGAGATGGCGCATAGGTGTAACGTGTTTTCCCTAAGCCATCTCAGATAGCGTCTAAGTGCTTTTAACTCCCAATTTTTTTTTTGCTTTCTATTTTAAATAAGAGACAATAAGTAAACGATGTAGCTTAATGAAACTTCAATTTTTCATTAAGAAATGAATGATTACATAATGAAAAAAAAACATGCATATTATTTAGTTTTCCCCCGGAACTTGGTAACAACCTGTAGTTCCGCACTCGTGTCCTCACCTATCTCGTGGTGGGTTTCGTTGATTTTCATGTTGTGGTTAGGTCGATGGCCCAACGAAGTCAATGCATTCAGGATCCATGAAATCTATCAGATCACAATATCTGGAACACCCGTTTTGGTACAGTCGGTTACCCAAGCCTTCAAAGTTTGGTCGTCTTGGTGAGGGGTGGGGTTCTGGTGGTTTACAGCATTGGTCGTCTGAGTAAGGGGGGGGGGGGGGGTAAAAAGGAAATGAATCTTGGGGTGTTTGGTATTCCGATTGTTGGGTGCTATGGTGATGTGGTGGTTGATGGTAAGTTGGCTCAGTTGGGTCATATTCTTCAGGAAAGCCTAGATCTAGGCTAAGGTGAGATGACGAGGGACCCACATCGGGATATTCAGAAGACTGGAATTGTGTGTGGGGCATGTGGATGTATTGGTATTGAGATTGGGATTAGGGTAGGGTGCGGGGAATATGGGTGTATTGGTATTGAGGTGATGATTATGGTTAGGTGTTTGTGGATTTGTATCTTTGTGGTATTTGGTGGAAGGTTGATGTGTGTTAGGTTTGTTCTTGGGGATTTGAGGTTTTTGCCCATTATGTTTGTGGGTTGATCAAATACCTCGGGTGAGACACGTGCATTTCTAGGTTAGTAACCGATCTGTATAATTCAAAATATTGATCCGTGTGTAGCATATTATTTTGGTTAAGAAAAATAGGGAATTGTAAGACATGCTGGTGACGCCTATGCCACATCTTAGACCATTTTGGAGAAAAATATTTTCAATTAGTAAGACCCCATTGGGCGTCAACCCTTTTGAGATGCCAGGGTAACAAATAAGTTGGATCGCATGGTATCTCTTGATGCATTCCGAACTACATCTTTATATGGTCGTTGTAGTGCATCTCCACAGTGTTGAATCGTATGATTGAAGTCTTTGCAGTCCAAATTGTTGCATCCTCGGGGTTGGGTTCATGGTCCAAACCCAAATATGGTCTCCAGATAAACTGTGGATAAAAATTAATAAGGATAATGAAAACATAAAAAATAAATAATTTAAAAGTAGAAAAGTTCAAAGGTACCACGTACATAATCTGGGCCAAGGTGATCCAATAGATTACGATATAGAGCGACATTGAATCTTGGATTCTTGCCGTAATCCATACCCTTTACACATTACCTAAAGGAATAAAAAATAGTTAATTTTATACATTTATTTGGCGAAAGGATGAATAATAAATTATTTAAGTTCTTGACTTACTTTGTTGCGTATGGGAAAATGAATGCATTATTGATGAGGGGGTTTATGGACTTCATTCTCTACCAACCCCATGCTTGGAGTAAGAAAGTGCATCCATAAAAAGTACATTTGTCTTTTGTTGCAATTTTACACTACGAATTGTATAGATGGGCTAAAACAGCAGAACCCCAATTATACTTTCTTGTTTTTTCAAAGTTCCTAAGCAAACTTAAATACATAAAATTTACACTATTCCCTGTAATTTCAAGAAATAACAAGCTTCCAAATAGCATCATCATATAATTTCTAGCCTTAATTATTCTTGGTAGCTCGAACGAATTTTCATTCAACTCAAGAGTCACATAATGTTTTTTAAGTTCAGTTAGTAATATACCTTGGCCCCTAACATCACTACTTTCTACCATATCTTTTCCCAACAGTTCTTCGCATAGAGAATTGGGTTGTTGAACCGACCCATTCACTTCCTTACCATCGATAGGGAGACCCAATAATATGTACACGTCTTCTAGTGTGACAGTATATTCACCTATTGGTATATGAAATGTGTGTGTCTCGGGTCTCCACCTTTCCAACATTGCGAGTATAAACTTAGAATCAATCATGCAGTTTGAAATTTTTATAACATTTTCAAAACCCGCATATTCGATATAGGGAACGATCAACGGGTCGGGAGTAATGTAGTTATGTGAGCGAATTCTAAATCTTTTAGTATCCTAAATTCAAAATGTAAATAATGTAAGATTCCATAAGATGACTAATTTAATAATAATTTTATAAAAGATATGTTAATATAAAAGAATACTTAAGAGTTTATAGAAACTTACAAACGCCGCAATATTGTCTCTTGTGCCTCTGTGAGAATCGCCCATTGTGAGAAGAGCCATATTTTAAATCGTATAATATATTGAAAGAGTTTTTATCTGAGAGTGTGATGATTGGTGATGCAAAACAAGTGTCTCGGACATCATATTTATAGGAGAATTTTGATAAGAATGAATTAATGAGGTGGTTGGTGGTTGCATGCATGCATGATACGTGCCATGTTGGATCCAAGTCAAATGGGGATGTTGTACCCCAAAATTTTCCCTCTCATTTTATCAAGATTTCCCCTCACAAGACTCTTTAGACTCCAGACAGGATTAGGGTTTGCTCAACTCAAGACATCTCCTTGCACTGTTGACCTGAAATTAGGGTTTGAGTTTGCACAAAGATTTTTGGACTTTAAATGCCTCATGTGACTTTCATACTTCATGTTGGACTTATAAGATTTCCCATACCAAGTTTCAAGCCTTAAATCAAATTTTTGCCCAATCAATTGGACAGATGACCTAAAAATCAATTGTATTGGGGAAAAGTCAACTGTGGATAATTTACAGTCAAACCTCATAATTTTTGATCCACAATAACATTATAGACTCATATGAACCATTTGATCAAGTTTAGACCACAACTCCTCAAGAAATTTGATCAGATCATCAAAAGGGCAAAATGGTCATTTTTAGGGTTTTGACTGCAGAAGGGAAATTTCTGATTTTTAACCTAGCCAATGGCAAATTGGGTTCAAGCATGGTTTCAAGGACTCAATGGCATCATCTTGACCTAACCACAAGGTTCAAAAGATCTCAAATGCATTGGATTGACAAATGAATTTTCCAGTTAACTGATCAAAAATCAACTGTACACTAAAAAGTCAAACTTTGACTTTTTGGTCAAAATCAAGTGCCAAGGGTCATTTTTCAACAACATGTGTCAAAACATGAAACTTGTTCACCAAGAAACCTAATTTTGGAAATTAGGGTTTTAAATGGAAAATTTTCATAACTTAGAAATTTTCTAAGTTATGAAAATTTCTTATTTTTTCCCAACTTTTTCCAACTTTTTCACCATGATGCAATTGGATTCAAAGAAAACTTCCAACATAAAAGTTGTAGTTATCTATAAAATATACAACTTTTATTCACAAAGTTTTCCCAAAAGATGCATGGATCTCAAGTTATGAATTTGTGAACAAGGGTCCATGAAACTTTTAACTTAGTGAAATTTTGCCCTAGTTTAGGCAGGATTTTGACCTATCTTCATGGAAACTTTTCACCTAGTTCCAAGTGGAATCTCAAAATCCAATTCAAATATGGATTGTAGATCAAATTTCAAGCTTTCCAAAATGTCCAAGAACTCTCCAAGATCATTTGTGGTTAGGGAGAATCGAAGGATTAAAAATGGAAAATCATCACTTTTGTCCAAGGCATTTTGCACATTGCTACAACTTGCAAATATGTCCAAAGCATGCTTGTACTTGGTTTACAGGTTATAATCTCTTCCACACTCAAAAATTGAATGCAAATACAATGGTTAATGGCATTGTTTTTGTCTTGGAAGCTTTGTACAAAGGTTTAATCCAAAAATGGCATAAAGGTAACATTGCCACTTTGATAAAGCATGCTTTATGTCAAATTATTTATCTTGAGCATTATACCAAGCCTTTTTATGTAAACAAAGTTCACTAATATCAGGCAAAGTTCACCAACTATGTGCAGCTAGAATACAGGCCTGTACAGGCCTTGGCATTGTCAACTTCAACTTTTGCTTAAAAAGCAAGTAACTTGCAAAAGTCCACATAACTTGGAAATCTGATAAGAGAAAACCGTGTGAACATTTCAAATAAGTTCAACACATTGTAGCAATCAGAATACACGAGTTACAAGCATCTTAAACACCCAAATACACCAAACACTCCATTTCTGCCCAAAACAGGGCAAGCCCTGCAGAACCACTTCCAAAACAAATTCCACTCGTGCGTTTTGTCCCAAATCACTTCAGACACATTGCATACAATACATATGAACTATCTCAGCCCTTCTCAAGCAACTGTAACTTCATTTTCAAGCTTCACCATTTTCAAATTCTGAGTTTGCAGGTTGAGTTCTATAGGGAGATTCAAGCCATTTCAAAGCAAGCTAAGCATTGGGAAAGGTCAAGGGAACATCAAGCAAGCTCAAAAGTCCTTCAGGCCTCACTCACAACTCCTACATTGCCATATTCGAACTTGACTGAAACAGGTATTTGTCAACTTTCTATCTCCTTATTTAGACATCCTTAGGCTTAGGTTTGTGAAGCAAAAATGTAGCCCTTAATGTCCTTGAACTGTACATATGCATAGAATTCATTTATATTAACTGAGCTAGGAGAATTTAGATGATGAACATGCTGAATTTTTTAGGTCAGAAATTGGGGGTGATAAAATTCTCCCTGGTTTCTTAGAGTTAGATCAAGTTTTTTATATGGTTAGAATCGTGGTTTAAAGCTCTATAAGTTTCATGTTGTGAGTTTTTGATTTCATGCAAAGAATAGAGAGAACAGATTTGAAGTTGCAGAAGCGCGCATTTTGGCCAAAGGACAGGGATGAAGCGTGACTTGGGATGGGCCTGGCTTGCTTCTGCTTTTGACACCCCCATTCTGCTTTTTGCACCCCCTTGGCCCATTTCTTTATTTTTGCATATTTTTCATTTCTTTTTTTTTTATTTTCTGACTTTATTATTTTTCTTAAACATTTAAAAATCACAAAAAAATATTTTCTTTATTTTTGGCATTTTATCACATTTTTATTTAATTTTTATTTGCATAATAAATAAATATTAGGTTAATATTACTTTATTTTCTTAATTAAAACTTGTAAATAATATTAAAATACTTACATATTTTGTTTTATTATTCTATACATATAAAATAATATTTTCTCACATATTTTATTTTTTAATATTTTGTATATATTATTTTTATTATTTTCTTTGTACATAAAAATGAATAAATAAATAATATAATATATTTTCTTTTAAAACCAAAAACTAGGGTTTCCACCCCTTTCAAAAATAATCATTTTTATTTTTCTTATTTTGAGACATAAATAATTTATTTTACATACATGAAATAAATACAAAAAAAAAAAGCATCTTTTGCATATTTATATTTATTTGTACATTTAAATATTTGTCTATTTATTTATTTGTGCAATATTTTAATTTGGTTGTAATAATAGTTTTTGGGTTTTATTTTAAGCAATATCCCCTGTTCAAACTTGTATCCCCCTCCCCATAATAATGTTGTAATAGTCTTAGATTTATTTTTACGCATTTTATCGCTTTCAAATGCCATGATAGTAAATTAGGGTTTGTATGCAAAGACCAAAATCAAACAATTAGCAAAACCTAAACACAAGACAAAAATGCATGAAAAAGGACAACACAATGCACACAAGCACCCCTAGGGTTTCATCCACTTGTTGCCTTAAAAATGGCCATGGTATGCATGCTAGGTATCTTGGCAAAATAAAACAAAACAAAAGATCATAGTCCCTCGATGACGCTATGTTGGTTCCCTATACAAAAATGATTTAGTCCCTCAAAAAACTTGCTAAGATACTTAGCACCATTGTTATCATGGTCATACGATGACCCACGCCCGTCCTGTTTAACATCCAAAGATAAGGTTATTTACCAAATGCAATGGTAAAATAACAACGCCAAAGGGTTAAAAATGCGTAGGAAAGAATTTTGATTAGGGTAGACAACTCCTAGTTACTTGATCAAACTTGTAAACCATCCTTTCTATTTTCAAACTATCACACAATTTTAAAACAATTTCCCAAAACAAACTTTCAAACATTGAAACATTTTTCAAAAGACAAACACCTTTGTATACATTCAAACAAGAATCATTACAAAGGTTGCCTAGACAAAGGCCTCTTTTCAAAATACTTTCAAAACCACACACAAAAGCACCATTTCAAACAATTGGAAAAGCAAAGCAAGTGATCTAAAACAAGTAACTAAGAGCCCATGGAAAACCATGGATGAAAAGGGTGCTAGCACCTTCCCTTTTCATAATCTACCCCCCGAACCCAAAAACAATCTCAAAGGTCTTTCCTGTGCTTTTTGACCTTTCCTTTGGATAAAATAAAGTCAATGGCGACTCTTGCTAAACCGAAACATTTGCGAACACAAACACAAAACCTCAAGTCAGTTCTCCCACCGCATCACAGAACTGGGGACTCTGCTGGGGAATTATCCTAAAAGTGGGGTTACCTTAGGGTTTTAGATCACCTTTACATGCTTATCTTGCTTGACTTGATTTCTTTACATTTGGTTCTATTGTTTGGGTTTGAATCCTCTACCCGGATTTGGGAAGCATTCATAGGTAAATAGCAATACGTTGTGGAAACTGTGCGGGGTATACCGACATGGTTGAAGCAATAGCTATATTAGTGCGACATATTTGTGGGTACCGGTAGCCTTTGAGTTAATCAAAGAGAATACGGGGCCGCTGAGTGATGTCATGAAGCACTAATGGACTTTTAGAACCTTTACTTGACCAACTTGGCCTTTTTTAGGAGTAGTGAGATGACCGGCTTTGGTGCAGTCCGAAGTTGGTAGATACTCGAAACTACACTCATTGAGGGTTATTTTCTTGGAATATTTCGGTCGCCAGTAAAGTGGCTAAACTGAAACAATGAACACAGAAAATAATCCAGTGATATTAAGCTCCTTAGAACCCGGTTACTATTTATAGGACAGGTTGAGCCAACTAAACTTCAAGAGGGTACTTACCTATGAAACTCCATGCAAGCCTGAAACTAGGAACTTGTGTGATTTGTTTGTATATATATACTTGTGCATAACTTCATGGACATCATGAAGCATCATATGCATCCACTAATCATTTCAAGGATTTGGATCTTCATCTTTGTTCCTGTTTTGTAGGTAATGGATTCACTTTGCAGGAAAACTATCCAAGTCAACCTTGTAAGAATTCCTCCTCAACTCAAGGAGCTAGCTTCAAGGATTCCTGAGAATTCTCCATTCACCGAGAGGCATGGTCGTCTTCTCAATTTAGTCAACACCAACACTGAGGAAGACATGGTGAAAGTTCTCTTCTAGTTCTTTGACCCCCTACACCACTGCTTCACATTTCCTGATTACCAGCTTGTGCCTACTTTGGAGGAATTTTCTCAACTCTTGAGGATTCCTATTCTCCATCAACTACCCTACAATGGTATGGAAAGAGATCCAAAGCCTGAAGATGTTGCTCAAGCCCTACACTTGAAACCATCTGATATCATAGGCCATTGGGAAACTAGAAGTGGTGTCAAAGGTTTCTTGTCAAAGGTCTTGTTTGAGAAGGCCCAAAGTTGCTGGAATTCTTTGGACTTACAAGCTTTTGAGAAGATTGTAGCTCTTCTCATGTATGGGTTGGTCTTGTTCCCTAACCCTGACCAACTTATAGATGTAAGTGCTGTCAAAATCTTCATGGCTCGCAACCCGGTGCCTACATTGCTTGGGGATATCCTCCACTCTTTTCACACTCAAACAATGAGGAAAAGAGGTGTTCTCATGTGTTGTACTCCTCTTCTAGCAAGGTGGTTTATTTCTCACCTTCCCAAATCAGTTTTGAAGAATGAGCAAGGTTTGAGGTGGTCACAACGATTGATGACTCTCACACATTCAGATGTTCATTGGTGTTCTCGATCCAGAGAAAATGTTATCATCATTGATCATTGTGGGGAATTCCCTAATGTCCCTTTACTTGGCATTAGGGGAGGCATCACCTACAATCCCTGCTTGGCTCTGAGACAGTTTGGGTATGCCCAAAGGGATGGCCCACATGACATGCTGATTCCAGACTTGGTTTTTGAATTCGACAACGACGATCAAGGACTTCGACAAAGGTTTATCCGAGCTTGGAGGATGCCCAACAAGATGGACAGTAAGACCTTGGGACACAAGAATTCCATCCCCCTTGAGCCTTACCTCAAGTGGGTACGAACCCGCGCCCAGAGTCTTATGATGCCTTACCCCTACATTCTCCCTATGATCAAAGAGCCTGTTATGGAAGGAGAGGTTCCATACACCCTCCTACATCCTGACATGCCAACATCACTCGAAGATTTACAAAGGAGTTGGATACAGCTCAAGGGAGAGTGCGATACTTTTGAAGCCCAATTCTACGCAAGTGAGAAGAAGGTTTTGGAACTTACTCGTCAACTTCACGAAGAGTAGACTCTCAACACCTACATTGCACCAAAGAGGATGCGCAACATCTTTTTACATTAGAATTTTGTATTATTTTGCCCATGGGGCATTGATGTACTAAAAGATTCTATCTTATTAATATGACGTGTGTTCCTTTTTGTTTAAAACAAATTTGAATTTCGGAATCCTTGAATGCATTACATGAATACATATCATTCATCATATGCGTAAACAGGTCTTCACACCAGGTTTCCTTATCTCTCTGTTGTTTATTTCAGCAAGATGGATATAGAGCAGACGATCAAAGACTTACAAGCGCAGAATTCACAGTTCCAACAACTACTCATGACCTTGGCTAAGGGTCAGGAGGAGCTCAAAACTCTACTGGAAAAGGAAAAGGAGAAAAAGAAAAAGAAGAGGGTTGGTGTGGCTACCATGGGTAGAAGATTTGAAGGTCACGCTAGAAGGGTCCTGGATTTCCCCTCAACATCTGATGAAGGGGTAGGAAAAGGAAAGGGAGCTGCAGTACCATATGGCTCTGAGGAAGAAGAAGAGGAGGAGGATGAAGACTTTTATGAACAGCAGTACCCTCCTGTAGACGACAAATACAAGAACCTGGAAGAGCGTCTAGCTTCCATGGAGGTGCAGAGAGTGTCTGGGCTGGACTTTGAAGAGTTAGGGTTGGTTGCTGGGATTGTCATTATCCCTAAATTTAAAGTGCCTCTTTTTGCTAAATACGATGGGTTGTCTTGTCCCAAGATGCACCTGCGATCTTACGTCAGAAAAATCTAACCGCATTCCTATGACAAAGACATGTGGGTTCATTTCTTCCAAGACAGTCTTTCAGGGACGCGATTAGATTGGTTCTACCAGCTAGAGAGGTCTGATGTGCATAATTGGGAGGATTTGGCAGCTGCCTTTTACAAACAATATCAATATAATACGGACTTAGCACCAACCCGTACTCAATTACAGAGTATGGGCATGGTCTCAAATGAAGGTTTCAAAGAGTATGCCCAGAAATGGAGAGACTTGGCGGGACGAGTACAACCATCTATATCTGAGAGGGAGCTGGTAGATATGTTCTTAGGTACGCTATCAGACCCCTTTTTCAATCACCTGATTGGAAGTTCATCTGCGGGGTTCACCGAGTTGATTCTAACTGGTGAGAGAGTTGAAGCCGGCATAAAGAGCGGGAAAATTCAAAAGGATACATCTATTTCCACTGCTATCAAAAAGACTTTTCCAGCAAAGAAAGAGGTATCAGCTGTCTACTCTCAAAGAAGTCAAGGAAGAGTTGAGCGTCGGCCAGCGGTGGGGGCTGTAATGATTCAGAAGTCTGCAGCTGATCAGCCCAGAAGCAACCAACCCAGAACCAACCAAACAAGGGTGGAAAGGCCTGCACGGCAATTCACCCGGATTAACATGACTCCCGCTCAGGTTTTACCCCATCTCTTGAAGTTAAACCTTGCAATTTTGAAAGAGGCACCGAAGAATCCGAATACATCGTCTCCTTACTACCATTCAAATGCCAAGTGTGCTTATCATTCAGACATCCTGGGGCACGACACCAACAATTGTTGGGCCCTCAAAAATAAGATTCAAGATTTAATAGATGCTAAAGAAGTTGAATTCGACTCCCCTGAAAAGCCTAATGTGATCTCTGCTCCAATGCCAAAACATGGTTACAATGCCCATGTTGTTGAAGAGGATCTTTTTGTTGCTAATGTTGATGATTTGATGACTCTGTTACCGATAATCAAATTGAATTTGCTGAAGGCTGGGATTTTCCCAGGTTGTGAAGAAGATTGCTGCCTTTGCTCATCCTTACCAACCGACTGTCCGTTGTTGAAGTTAGGCATCCAACGCCTAATAGATAACCAAGAAATCCTTTTTGAAAAGACTCTTGTTACACCGACTCCTGTCAATGATATTTCAATAATTACCATATCAACCAATATTTCCAAGGTCTCCAAAAGACCTGTTAAGATTACATCCGATCCGAAGATTGCACCTTTGAAGATAACCATGTTGAGGCTTGTCTCGTACAAGTCCAACAAATCAATACCGTGGAACTATGAGGGAGAGATCTTCTACCACGGTGTTAAACAAATTGAATCAACTGAAGAGAGTTCTGATTAAGAGACTTCCGACATTGGAAACATTGCTGGAACAAGTAAAATCACCCGCAATGGAAGAATTTTCTCTCCGGAGATTGCCCTTCCAAAGGCAATCTTCGGACCCTCGGCTGCTCCTAAGGTTACCCCTACACCGGTAAACATATCTGCAATGAATCCAATTATTGAAGAAGTTGTGACTCATGTGGTTGTCCCCTCTACTGCTGCTGATAATAGAGGGAAAGGGATCCAAGAAGAGCCCGTCAGGATGGGGGCTCAGCCGTTGATCATCCCTGAAACCTCTCAAAAAGAAATGGAAGAGATTTTGAAAATAATCAAGAAAAGCGATTATAATGTTGTGGAGCAGCTGGGGAAAACCCCCTCAAAGATCTCTATGTTGGCCTTGCTGCTTTGTTCAGAAGCTCATGCCAAATCTTTGATCAGATTTTTGAAGGCGGCCCATGTGCCACAGGAAACCTCCGCGGATCAGTTCCAGGAATGTGTAGCTAGCCTAACAGCAGACAATGGTCTAGGATTCTCCGATGTTGATCTAACATCAAAAGGGAGAAAACATAATGACGCTTTACATGTCTCGGTGGAATACAGAGGGACTACTCTAGCACACGTTCCGGTAGACACTGGTTCATCGCTTAACGTCCTGCCAAAGAAAGCATTGGATAGGCTGGATTGTGAAGGCCTAACTTTGAAGCCCAGCAACATCATTTTCAGAACCTTTGATGGTTCTAAAAGGATGGTCCACGGGGAGGTGGACATCCCGATTAAAGTGGGACCTGAAACCTTCAACTCTACATTTTCTGTGATGGACATCCGTCCTTCCTATTCTTGCTTGTTGGGAAGACCCTGGATTCACCATGCTAGAGTCGTCACTTCTACTCTGCATCAAAAGCTCAAGTACCCTGTCCAGGGGAAAATTGTAACTGTTCAAGGCGAAGAGGAATACATGATAAGCCATCTTAATTCTTTCCGCTATGTAGAATTGGATGGTGAATTCATCGAAACCCCCTTTCAGCATTTTGAAGAGGTAGCTCAGGAGATTGCGGCAACCAAGACAGTGTCTTCTGTACCCATGATTACCAGACCTCTGCCTTGGATGTCCTCTCTCAAAGATGCAAAGTTTGTGATTGAAGAAGGAGGAAGCACAATCTGGGGGTAGCTTCCCGATTTTCCTTTCAAATCTGATAAATTCGGCTTGGGTTTCACTGCTTCTGCTCAAAAGGTTGTACGCCGATCCTGGGCTGGAGGGCCACCAGTGAAGATCACCCATCATGGAGTCAATGCTTTGGAGGATAGTGAAGAGGAGAGCAGTTTGGAAGACTGGATTTTCCCTACTGTTGGCGGAGGGTTATGCAATTAGGAGGCAAAGGACTTTATTCCCATTACTTTCATCAATCAGTAATTTATCTTTCAAAAATTTCTGTTGGTTTGTAATAATTCTTAAACAATTTGTACACTTTTAACCTTGTGCCTTACCCGAGGCACATAGGTCCATTTATAAGGGTTTGATTTTTTCATCTTCATATGCCATTTTAATGAATCATGGACATTTTCACATATAAACTATTGTGTTCATTTTATTTCTTTTTTACATTTTATTTGTTTAAAGGTGGCTATCCCTTACACACACCCACACTCACAAATGCAGGTACCCTTCCATTCCGGATTCCATGGGTAACAATTATGCTATGTCCTTCAGTGACTCTGAAGATCTCGTCTACCATGTCGAATACGAAGGTGATGAAGACTGTGAAGTGCCGGGAGAATTGGCTAGACTGCTACAACAGGAAGAAAGGGCTATTCTACCTCACGAGGAGTTGTTAGAGACAATCAACTTGGGAACTGACGATGACAGAAAAGAAGTTAGAGTGGGTGCCAACCTAGAGCCAAATGTCAAGGAGCGCTTAGTTTAGTTGCTGAATGAATATGTTGAGATCTTTGCCTGGTCCTACAAAGACATGCCGGGACTCGATACAGATATTGTGGTTCACCGTCTCCCTGCAAGAGAAGACTGTCCACCAGTTAAACAGAAGGTCTGCCGTATGAGGCCCGACATGTCTGAAAAGATCAAAGGAGAAGTTATGAAGCAGTTCAATGCTGGATTTCTTGCTGTTACTTCCTATCCACAATGGGTTACTAACATTGTGCATGTGCCTAAGAAGGACGGCAAAGTAAGAATGTGCATGGAATACAGAGACTTAAACAGGGCCAGCCCTAAAGATGACTTTTCACTTCCGTACATTGACATCTTGGTTGATAACACAGCTCAGCATAAGGTATTTTCTTTCATGGACGGATTCTCAGGCTATAACAAGATCAAAATGGCCCCTTAGGACATGGAGAAAACTACTTTTGTTACACAGTGGGGTACGTTCTGTTACAAAGTGATGCCATTTGGACTGAAGAATGTCGGGGCAACCTATCAACGCACCATGGTGGCTTTGCTTCATGATATGATACATCATGATATAGAAGTCTACGTAGACGACATGATAGCCCATTCATAAAATGAAGAAGAACACCTCGACCATCTGCAAAAGTTGTTTGTCAGGTTGAAAGAGTACAAGCTCAGACTGAACCCTAACAAGTGCACTTTTAGAGTCAGGTCCGGTAAACTCTTGGGTTTCATTGTCAGCAACAAAGGCATCGAGGTTGATCCTGCCAAAGTCAAAGCTATACAAGAAATGTCTGTCCCTCGCACTGAGAAGGAGGTCAGAGGTTTCTTGGGACACCTAAACTACATTGCAAGGTTCATTTCTCACCTAACATCTACCTGTGAACCAATCTTCAAGCTGTTGAAGAAAGATAAGGTGGTTAAATGGAATGATGACTGTCAAGTTGCTTTCGATAAAATCAATGAGTATTTGCTAGAACCTCCTATCTTGATGCCTCCCGTCAAAGGAATATCGCTAATCATGTATCTGACTGTCCTAGAGAATTCACTAGGGTGCGTACTGGGCCAACATGACGAGTCTGGCCGAAAAGAGCATGCCATTTATTACCTTAGCAAAAAGTTTACCGACTGTGAGACCCGATACTTACTGCTCGAGAAAACTTGTTGCGCTTTGGTATGGGCTGCTCGCTGGCTAAGGCAGTATATGTTGACTCATACCACTTTGTTGATCTCTAAGATGGATCCGATCAAGTACATCTTTGAGAAGCCAGCTTTATCTGGAAGAATCGCTAGATGGCAGATGATCCTGACAGAATACGATATACAATACACAACCCAAAAATCTATAAAGGGGAGTGTGCTAGCCGATCATCTGGCCAATCAATCTGTCGAAGATTACCAATCCATGAGGTTCGACTTCCCCGACGAGGATATTATGGCATTGGATAGCATTGGAGATTTCAGACCGTATGACAGACCTGAACAAGGATCCCAATGGACCCTATACTTTGATGGTGCCTCCAATGCACTTGGAAACGGTATCGGTGCTGTGCTTATCTCTCCATAAGGTTGCCATACACCTTTCACTGCCAGACTTTGCTTTAGCTGTACCAACAACATGGCCGAGTATGAAGCTTGCATCTTTGGTCTCAAGGCTGAAATAGACTTGGGAATCAAATCCTTGATTGTGTTTGGGGACTCAGCTTTGGTCATCAGTCAGATCAAAGGAGATTGGAACACTAAACATCCAAACCTCATCCCTTACAAAGAACATGTCTTGACATTGTTACCACATTTCGAGCAGATTACCTCCGAGCACTTCTCGCGAGAAGAGAATCAGCTAGCAGATGCGCTAGCTACAATGTCATCCATGTTTAAACTTAATTAGGATAATGAGGCTCCCCAAATCACCATTGAACGGATGGACGAACCTGCACGTTGTCACGAGATTAATACCGAAGAAGTAGTGGACCGACCTTGGTTTCATGAAGTCAAAAGGTATCTCGAGGCTCAAGAATACCCTGAAGGAGCTTCAGTCAACGACAAAAAGTTCTTAAGGAGATTCTTAGCTAAGTTCTTCCTAAGCAATGGTATCCTATACAAGCGCAATCATGATTGCATTCTACTCTGATGTGTGGACAAGGTTGAAGCTGAGCAGATCATGGCTGAATTTCACAATGGTACCTTTGGCACTCACTCTAGCGGACATACGATGGCTAAGAAGATTCTACGGGCAGGCTATTACTGGTCTACCATGGAAGCTGACTGCCATCAACATTCCAGGACTTGTCACAAATGCCAAATCTATGCGGACAAGGTACATATACCTCTAGTTCCTCTCAATGTCTTAACAGCTCCTTGGCCATTCGCTATGTGGGGAATCGGCATGATTGGAGAGGTCAAGCCTACAGCATCCAATGGACACCGCTTCATTTTGGTGGCCATTGAATACTTCACCAAGTGGGTCGAAGCAGCTTCCTTCGCATCCGCCACAAAGAATATTGTTGCCTGCTTCATCAAGCAGAACCTCATTTGTCGATACGGTATCCCCGAAAGGATCATTACTGACAACGGTACAAACCTTAACAACACTATGATCACCGCTCTGTGCGAGCATTTCCAGATTCAACATCATAATTCATCTCCCTATAGGCCAAAGATGAACGGTGTTTTCGAAGTTGCGAACAAAAATATCAAGAAGATCATACAAAAGATGACAGTCACCTACAAGGACTGGCATGAAATGTTATCGTTTGCTCTGCATGGGTACCATACCACGGCGCGTGCAACAACTGGGGCAACACCCTTTTCTTTGGTATATGGCATGGAAGCTGTTTTACCTATCGAGATTCAGATTCCCTCCTTGAGAATCATAAAGGATACTGGTTTGAGTGAAGATGATTGGATTCAGACCCGTCTTGATCAACTTAACTTGATTGATGAAAAGTGACTTACTGCTATTTGCCATGGTCAGACGTATCAAAAACGAATGATCAAGGCTTTCAACAAGAAAGTCAGGCGCCACGTATATCAAGTCGGGGATCTGGTAATCAAGCGTATCATCTTGCCGCAAAGTGATCCCAGGGGCAAATGGACTCCTACCTACGAAGGACCATTTGTGATCAAAAACATCTTTTCTGGTGGGGCAATGATATTAACCACCATGGACGGCGACGACCTGCCGCACCCTGCGAACACAGACATAGTCAAAAGATACTACGCATGAATGACCCGGCAAGTTGAAAACCCGAAAGGGCGACTTGGGCAAAAATGGGCCTCCCGGTGAATTGAAAACCCGAAAGGGCGGTTCAGGAAAAAATTAGGGATAAACAAAAAAATGTGTACACCCGGCAAGTTGAAAACCCGAAAAGGCGACTTGGACAAAAAAGGGTTTCCCGGTGGACTGAAAACCCGAAAGGGCGGTCCGGGAAAAAGTTATGGAATTAAAGCGTATGAATATGTCTCGTCGGATCACTTTAAGGACAATCTCTTCACGGACAAGCTCCGGGCTCTTGATCAACTCAATCATCTTCGGACGAAGCAACGAATGGACAAGATATCCAGAGTTACGAAGGCTATAGCAGAATGGGAACCCCATGGAATTTTTACACATAGACATCTTTCTTTGTATAAATTTTTCTCATTTTTATGACAACATTCACTTACTAGGATGTTTGTCTCCTTTGTACAAAATACTTACACAAAGATACTTCAAAGTGCAGAAAACTATTTGCCTTTTCTTCTTTTTTACACTTGTGTTTTATTTGAAAACGTCCAATGATTTATTAAATGAGCATATGCATTTGAATATAATCATTGTTTACAAATAAACTAAATGTGAAAGAATAATTACTGACAGGTTGAAAGGATAGGAAAACGTCTTTAAGCTATTCCAAGAGAAAACCCCTGCAGTACATCGTCCAGATCCCCAGCGGAGCTAAAATCATTGAAATACATATCCCCAGCGGAATTAAATTTCAAAATCCCTGCCAGAGTTAAACTTCAAACTCCCAATCCCCGAAGGAGTTATGTTTTCAAACCTTTAATTCCCACCAGAGTTAAGTTTTCAAACTCCCAATCCACAGCGGAAACCATTCAGTTTTCCCCAGATTCCCCAGCAAGTTGTCTTGAAGTCTGAGAATCAACCAGATCGCTGTTAACTCTTATCCCCAAACTAGGATAATTCCCCAGTAGGTTGGCATACAACCCAAACTCCTGATCTCCCGGCAGGATAGCTACTTCCCCAGAGTTTTCACTTACTCTCCACCAGGAAGCCTTCTTCCCCACAGAGTTTTTTTTACTCCCCAACAGAATGAAGATTCTCATTCTTAACTCCCCAACTTAAAGTCCCCAAGGATTCAATTTCCCCTAGCAGATTGAAGATTCTCATTCTTGATTCCCCAGTGAAGTTGCCAGAGTCTTCATTACTCCCCAGCATGAATTTGTTAGAATTTTTAATCCCCATAGATCGAAGATTCTCATTCACCACTCCTCAACGGAATTGAAGATTCTCATTCTTAATTCTCCATAGAAGCCATCAGAGTCTTCCTTATTCTCCAACAGATCAAGGTTTTCATTTGCTTGATTCCCGGTAGAAATCATCAGAGTTTCCTTATTCCCCAGCCGAGTAAGGATTCCCATTGTGTAATCCCCAGCCATAGTCATCAAAGTTCTCGGGATTCCCCAAGCAGGTTTCTCAAGCAACACTTGGCATTATTTTCACAGCAGAATATTTATCATCCTCCAACTCCAAAGACTTGAAGGATCCCTATATCCCCAGGAAAGTCGTGAAGGATTCTCACATCCCCACAGAAGTTGTCAAAGTTTTGATAATCCTCGCGAGTTGCCAAGGATTTTCTATCCCCAACAATGGTCCAAGGGTTTCTCATCCTCAGCAATCAAAGATTTTGAATCTCCAATAAGTGGTCAGGGATTTATTTTCCCCGGCAGCAGTCAAAGATTTCATCATCCCCAGTCATCAAGGATTTATTTTCCTCAGCAAGACAGTGAATCAGCTTACATGCGCATACATTACATTAATATATCATAAACATTGATAAAAACACATTTTATTGCATCATACATTTCATGCAACATAACTTTGTATTTCAGCTAACATTTTACCCTTTTCAGGATAAGATTAAAAGCTATCTTTAACAAATAGTCAAACATTTCAGATACAGTACGGATACACTCCAGACACGGAAGTCATTCTGCTACTCACTCAGATCTCTTATTCAGATACAGTATGGATACACCCCAGACACAGAGGTCATTTTATTACTCATTCAGAATTCAAAGTCAAGATACAGTACGGATACGCTCCAGACACGGATGCCATTATGTCACTCATTCAGACCTCAATAATCAGATACAGATTAGATATGCTCCATACACGGAAGCCTTTCTTTTTCTCATTCAGATTCAACTATCAATTTCAAGTTCAGATATACTCCAGACACTGAAGTCATTATGTCGCTTATTCAGATCTCAGTTATAGTTCAGATACACTTCAGACACGGAAGTCATTCTGTTACTCATACAGATCTCAACTACAGATACAGTCCGGATACGCTCCAAACACGGTTGCCATTCTGTCACTTATTCTAACTTTTTCCCCAGCCCAGAGATGCTCCAGACACGGACGCCATTCTGTCGCTTATTCAGATTTCAGATTCATATACAATACAGATACACTCCAGACACGGAAGTCATTATGCTATTCATTCAAGAATCAAATACAGTTACACCTCGGAAACGCTTCAGACACGGACGCCATTCCATTGCTCATACAGATTCAATCTCCAGATACAACTCAGATACGTTCCCGATACGGATACCATTCTGATGTTCATTCTCCTGATTTTCAACAAAAATTCTTGGATGGCATCTTTAAGCCCATCTCCGACAGGATTCTGTCACCTCTCCAAATGGCATCTTTAAGCCAATTCCCTCAACTACATTTTGACGAGTGCAAATTTACGGGCACTCTAGTGTCCAATCATCTTTTACCTTCGAGTCACGAATGACAAACTCGCCAATCTAACTCTTCAGGTTCAAGAAGATTGAACAGGGGCAGCTGTTGTACCCCAAAATTTTCCCTCTCATTTTATCAAGATTTCCCCTCACAAGACTCTTTAGACTCCAGACAGGATTAGGGTTTGCTCAGCTCAAGACATCTCCTTGCACTGTTGACTTGAAATTAGGGTTTGAGTTTGCACAAATATTTTTGGACTTTCAATGCCTCATGTGACTTTCATACTTCATGTTGGACTTATAAGATTGCCCATACCAAGTTTCAAGCCTTGAATCAAATTTTTGCCCAGTCAATTGGACAGATGACCTAAAAATCAGCTGTATTGGGGAAAAAGTCAATTGTGGCCAATTTACAGTCAAACCTCATAATTTTTTATCCACAACAACATTATAGACTCATATGAGCCATTTGATCAAGTTTGGACCACAACTCCTCAAGAAATTTGATCAGATCATCAAAAGGGCAAAATGGTTATTTTTAGGGTTTTGACTACAGAAGGGCAATTTCTGATTTTTAACCTAGCCAATGGAAAATTGGGTTCAAGAATGGTTTCAAGGACTCAATGGCATCATCTTGACCTAACCACAAGGTTCAAAAGATCTCAAATGCATTGGATTGACAGATGAATTTTCCAGTCAACTGATTAAAAATCAACTATATACTGAAAAGTCAAACTTTGACTTTTTGGTCAAAATCAAGTGCCAAGGGTCATTTTTCATCAAGATGTGTCAAAACATGAAACTTTTTCACCAAGAAACCTAATTTTGGAAATTAGGGTTTAAAATGGAAAATTTTCATAACTTAGAAATTTTCTAAGTTATGAAAATTTCTTATTTTTTCCCAACTTTTTCACCATGATGCAATTGGATTCAAAGAAAACTACCAACATGAAAGTTGTAATCCTCCACAAAATCTACAACTTTTATTCAAAAAAAATTCCCAAAAGATGCTTGGATCTCAAGTTATGATTTTGTGAATAAGGGTCCATGAAATTTTGCCCTAGTTTAGGCAGGATTTTGACCTATCTTCATGGTAACTTTTTACCTAGTTCCAAGTGGAATCTAAAAATTCATTTCAAAGATGGATTGTAGAGCATTTTACAAGATTTCCAAAATTTCCAAGAACTCTCCAAGATCATTTGTGGTTAGGGAGAATCGAAGGATTGAAAATGGCAAATCATCACTTTTATCCAAGGCATTTTGCACATTGCTACAACTTGCAAATATGTCCAAAGCATGCTTGTACTTGGTTTACAGGTTCTAATTTATTCCACACTCAAAAATTAAATGCAAATACAATGGTTAATGGCATTGTTTTTGTCTTGGAAGCTTTGTACAAAGGTTTAATCCAAAAATGGCATAAAGGTAACATTGCCACTTTGATAAAGCATGCTTTATGTCAAATTGTTTATCGTGAGCATTGGACCAACCCTTTTGCTGCAAACAAAGTTCACTAATATCAGGCAAAGTTCACCAACTATGTGCAGCTAGAATACAGGCATGTACAGGCCTTGGCATTATCAACTTTAACTTTTGCTTAAAAAGCAAGTAACTTGCAAAAGTCCACATAACATGGAAATCTGATAAGAGCAAACCGTGTGAACATTTCAAATAAGTTAAACACATTATAGCAAGCAGAATACACGAGTTACAATCATCTCAAACACCCAAATACACCAAACACTCAATTTCTGCCCAAAACAGGGCAAGCCCTGCAGAACCACTTCCAAAACAAATTCCACTCGTGCGTTTTGTCCCAAATCACTTCAGACACATTGCATACAATACATCTGAACTATCCCAACCCTTCTCAAGCAACTGTAACTTCATTTTCAAGCTTCACCATTTTCAAATTCTGAGTTTGCAGGTTGAGTTCTATAGGGAGATTCAAGCCATTTCAAAGCAAGCTAAGCATTGGGAAAGGTCAAGGGAACATCAAGCAAGCTCAAAAGTCCTTCAGGCCTCACTCACAACTCCTACATTGCCATATTCGAACTTGACTGAAACAGGTATTTGTCAACTTTCTATCTCCTTATTTAGACATCCTTAGGCTTAGGTTTGTGAAGCAAAAATGTAGCCCTTAATGTCCTTGAACTGTACATATGCATAGAATTCATTTATATTAACTGAGCTAGGAGAATTTAGATGATGAACATGCTGAAGTTTTTAGGTCAGAAATTGGGGGTGATAAAATTCTCCCTGGTTTCTTAGAGTTAGATCAAGTTTTTTATATGATTAGAACTGTGGTTTAAAGCTTTATAAGTTTCATGTTGTGAGTTTTTGATTTCATGCAAAGAATAGAGAGAACAGATTTGAAGTTGCAGAAGCGCGCGTTTTGGCCAAAGGACAGGGATGAAGCGTGACTTGGGTTGGGCCTGGCTTGCTTCTGCTTTTGACACCCACATTCTGCTTTTTGCACCCCCTTGGCCCATTTCTTTATTTTTGCATATTTTTCATTTCTTTTTTTTTTATTTTCTGACTTTATTATTTTTCTTAAACATTTAAAAATCACAAAAAATATTTTCTTTATTTTTGGCATTTTATCACATTTTTATTTTATTTTTATTTGCATAATAAATAATTATTAAGTTAATATTACTTTATTTTCTTAATTAAAACTTGTAAATAATATTAAAATACTTACATATTTTATTTTATTATTCTATACATATAAAATAATATTTTCTCACATATTTTATTTTTTAATATTTTGTATATATTATTTTTATTATTTTCTTTGTACATAAAAATGAATAAATAAATAATATAATATATTTTCTTTTAAAACCAAAAACTAGGGTTTCCACCCCTTTCAAAAATAATCATTTTTATTTTTCTTATTTTGAGACATAAATAATTTATTTTACATACATGAAATAAATACAACAAAAAAATATCCTTTGCATATTTATATTTATTTGTACATTTAAATATTTGTTTATTTATTTATTTGTGCAATATTTCAATTTGGTTGTAATAATAGTTTTAGAGTTTTATTTTGAGCAATATCCCCTATTCAAACTTGTATCCCCCTCCCCATAATAATGTTGTAATAGTCTTAGATTTACTTTTACACATTTTATCGCTTTCAAATGCCATGATAGTAAATTAGGGTTTGTATGCAAAGACCAAAATCAAACAATTAGCAAAACCTAAACACAAGACAAAAATGCATGAAAAAGGACAACACAATGCACACAAGCACCCCTAGGGTTTCATCCACTTGTTGCCTTAAAAATGGCCGTGGTATGCATGCTAGGTATCTTGGCAAAACAAAACAAAAGATCATAGTCCCTCAATGACGCTATCTTGGTTGCCTATACAAAAATGATCTAGTCCCTCAAATAACTTGCTAAGATACTTAGCATCATTACTATCATGGTCATATGATGACCCACGCCCGTCCCGTTTAACATCCAAAGATAAGGTTGTTTACCAAATGCAATGGTAAAACAACAATGTTAAAGGGTTAAAAATGTGTAGGAAAGACTTTTGATTAGGGTAGACAACTCCTAGTTACTTGATCAAATTTGCAAACCATACTTGCTATTTTCAAACTATCATACAATTTCAAAACAATTTCCCAAAACAAACTTTCAAACATTGAAACATTTTTCAAAATACAAACACCTTTGTATACATTCAAACAAGAATCATTACAAAGGTTGCCTAGACAAAGGCCTCTTTTCAAAATACTTTCAAAACCACACACAAAAGCACCATTTCAAACAATTGGAAAAGCAAAGCAAGTTATCTAAAACAAGTAACTAAGAGCCCGTGGAAAACCATGGATGAAAAGGGTGCTAGCACCTTCCCTTTTCATAATCTACCCCCCGAACCCAAAAACAATCTCAAAGGTCTTTCCTGTTCTTTTTGACCTTTCCTTTGGATAAAATAAAAAGTCGGTGGCGACACTTGCTAAACCGAAACATTTGCAAACACAAACGCAAAACCTCAAGTCAGCTCTCCCACCACATCACAGTGGCCTACATGCATTTAGAGAGCATGCACCAGTCAACTTGGCGTGGGATAGGCCTACATGTAGAGTAGGTGGCAGCATAGGTGCAGTGTAAGATGGAAGCATAGGGACTGTCTTATACGCATTCATGTAAGGTGATATGACTTGTAGGGATGCGCCATCCCAGATGACGTATAAGACCAAAATTAATAGATTTTTCCATCTCAATTGGCGAATCAGCGGTGGAGAATTGTTGTCTTGTTCAAGGCAAATGAAACTATTTATCCTACATGCATCTAATGTTATCAACACTCAAACATTCAGACATTTAAACATTTAAACACTAAACATAATGTCCTCTACACCCCAATATGTTATCAGTGCACATTTCAACGGTGAGACGTACATTTGTCCCACCTCTGGTTTTTTTATTTAGAGACACTGATAATATCTAATTTTTTTAAACAGAAAAGCTAATTTCTTGTATTTCAAAAAACGATTAGAGGTCAAACTTGGACGAGGTCCAGTGACACACATCTTCTATCAAAATCCTATTTTTTTGTGAGAACCAAATAATATTTTATAAGGTAGAGGTTCAAGATGACGAGGACTTTCAAAATATTTTTTCTAGTCATGAGTATTCTAGGTACGACTCGATTGAGTTGTACATTGTGCTGCAGGAGCCTCAGCTGTCACGATCAACTCAGTCACAAGTGGTTGATCCTTTCGAAGACGAACAAGCAGAAGTAGATGTTGTTGACGAAGAAGAGGAAGATGAAGAGTTAGAGTTTGACAACATGGTCAACGATGATTCTGAAGACGATGTGCTATCTGAAATACCTCCAAATGAAATCTACACACCACCTTCACACATGACAAACTTCAACATGGGCGGAGATGAACCATCATCAGATGTTTTTTTCAAACACTATCACAACGAGATCAGATTGTCAAATCATGATGCAAGTAGGTGGATTGATAATATTCCAGTGTAGAAATGGACAAGGTCATACGACAATGGAAAATGATGGGGCCACATGACAACAAATATTATTGAATCAATGAACAATGTATTCAAAGGCGTACGAAACCTTCCAGTAACCGCTTTGGTGAAATCAACATATTTTAGGATGGCTTCGTTGTTTGCAAAAAGAGGTGAAATGTGGAATACGGTCTTACAATCGGGACAACTATGGAATGAAAACTGCATGAAATATATTAAGGCAGAAGGTGCCAAAGCCAACACCCATCTTGTTATAAGGTTCGACCGACATAGCCACAACTTCATTGTCAAAGAGACAATCAACCACAACGAGGGGGCTGCCAAGACAAGATTATAGGGTTATACTACCATCTTATTGATGCGATTGTGGAAAGTTTCAAGCCTTTCGTATGCCTTACTCTCATGTCATTGAGACATGTGTGTATACTCATCAAGATGCATTACTACTTCTATCTCCCATTTACAAGTCTGAAACCTTTCTCAGCGTATACAACAATGGCTTTCCAATGGTAGCGAAACATGATTATTGGCCTGCATACGAAGGGGAAATAGTATGGCACAACGATCAAATGCGAAGGAATAAAAAGGTTCGTCCCAAAAGTAAGCGTATCACAACTAAAATGGACTCCTTTGACAAGCTAGAAAGAAAGTGTGGTTTATGTCGTCAGGTTGGACACAATCGAAAAAATTGTCCCACTCGTGCTACAAGCTCGACAACATAAAAAATGTATGCAAAATATCTGCACTTTTTTAAGATCTAAACATAACTTTTTTTATTAAGAGCATTTGTTACAACAAACTATACGCAAACAACAAATAAAAACACGATAAAACATCTAAGAAATTACAACCGTCAAAATAATTTCATTTGAGCCATGCATCATCTCCATTACGTCTATGTCTGTTTTGACTTCCTCCAACCAAGTTTGAGGTCTTCCAATTGCAAGTGACGTGGTTGTTCTTCTTCTCTGGATCCTTCTAAATTGTTCCCCAACATCGATGTCTCCCTCTAGCCATCACATCAACTCTCTCTTCAGACGCTCCATGGAGTGAATGTGCCAAAATTTTATTTTCATCGGAGATTTGATGGCCGAGAAAATAATGTATCCATCTCTGGTGAAAATCATGGAAGATGTCATGATACAAATAACAGAGACAAAATGAGAAGAGAATGTGAGAAAGTGTGAAGAATGATGGAGAAATGAGTATTTTATTTATAGAAAACACAATTGCAAGTAGTAGCCATCTCAAATGACGCCTTCTCCTCTTATTATAGTGCATGTGCCAAGTGAGATGGAGCCTAAGACAAAAAGGTTAGTGCATGCGCCAAGTGAGATGACACCTTCATTGTTGTATATTCTGAAACATGATTATTTGTGTAATTTTCTCTGAAACATGATTATTTGTATATTTTTTTCAATACCTGATTATTACCAAAAAAAAAAGCTCAAAGTTATTAAAGGCGCTAAAACTAAATGTAGCATATCCCTTCCCTTAAACGTATATCTGGAATAATTTCAGACGACCTTGGAGATGGGTCCAAGATAGTGGTGTTAAAGTCAAATTCTCAAATAGACGCACACCAGCGGGTCAAATGGGAGTACCAAATCGTAGACTCAATTATACAGTCGTTTTTTTTTGTTGTATAAATTGGGTATTCTGTGCGCGTAATTATAAAGACCAATCCCTCAAATTGGATAGAATTATATAGCCAATAAAATTTTCTCTTAAAAGATTTAACACTGCGTGTTTAGGATAAGGATCGAACCAAAACATCTGTTTAAATTAAAAGAAATATTTGTTATCTCATTCAAATGTAATTGGGTAATTATATAGTCGTATTTAGCCATAGTAAAAAACAACATAATTTCAACATTCATCAAGATAAAAATAACACAAAATCTAACGACAAGTTTAGTTTCTAAGTTTTTCGACACAAAGACAAAGAACTGTAACAAGATAATGACAAAATTCAATAAGGTAGAAATAAAATTGCACTGAGTTTTGAAAAGTACAACTATATAAACTATGAGTAATTATTTTCAATGCAATAATTAAATAATTAAAAGAAGAGTATTGTTATGTTGACACCAATTTACAAACCATATGCAAATCACACCGTATGTATCCAATTGTTTTAGTGTTGCACAAATATCAAAATAGAATACAAATTATTAAAAAATAATAAATACATATTCAATATATAAAGTTCAGTGTGTTTGTAAAATACATTGTATACGTGCATTCTCTTTAAAAGAAATGAGTTTAGTGCCAATTATTGTTAGATTTGGATTTTTTTTTATATTGAGAAAAACTTAAATATGAATATTTAATTTATCTCACTTATTTAAATGGAGAGTGTAAATTTAAGATTAAGAGAAATAGAGAGAAAATAAGAATTCAAAAAAGAGAAAAAAGAAGAGAACTTATTTTTGTTTTTTTTGCATTACTCTCTCTATATCGACGATCCTCGATTCGTTAGCCATCGGATCGAACTCAAATTTGTAGGGAAGGTTCGGAACACCTATATCTAACTTTTGACTGTTGGGATCTTCAAAACGGAGGCTGAGCTGAGAGATAATTACTTCGCAGTGAAGCTGCAGATTTGAGTAACTTTTCAGCTTTTTAGATTTTTATTTGTAAGTCAGTTTTCTTTGTGGTTTGCGGTTGTTATCACTATTTTATGAATCACTTTAAGACTCTCTTTTATCCGCAATTGATTATAGTGGAGATATTTCTTTGGTATAGACGACTCATGGTTTTTACTCTCATATTGAGAGGTTTTGCACGTTAAAAACATCGGTCTTCTTTTGTGCCATTATTTGTTCGGTTTGTCGTCTTATATTTATTGTTGATCCTCAAGGTTCCTACAAGTGTGAGAAATTTTATATCCGCTGCATATTGTTTTGTTATTTTAATTTCCCATCAGAGCTCTTGGTTAGGGGTTATTTTACTTGTTTGAATGATGGAGTCAAATACAAAGACGAATATGGTATTGTTGAATGGTTCTAATTACCATTATGGAAAGGAAATATGAAAGACTTACTATTTGTGAAGAAATTGCATTTATCAATTTTTAGTTTCGCAAAGTCGTATTCTGTGTTTGATGAAGAATGGGAATTTGAATATCCACAGGTATGTGATTTTATTCGACAATATGTAGAAGATAATATTTATAATCATATTGCAAATGAGACACATACAAAAAATTTGTTGGAGAAGATAAAGTCCTTATATGTCTCTAAATAAGGGAATAATAAATTGTTCTTATTTAATAACTTCATAACTTTGAAGTATAAGGAATGGACTTCTATTTCAAATCACTTGAGTGCATTTTAAGGACTTCTTGATCAGATGTCAAGAATGAGTATTAAATTTGATGATGAACTTTTAGGACTATTTCCATTGCAATCTTTACCAGAGTTTTGGAAGACGTTTCAGGTTTATATCACAAGTTCTACTCTTAGAGGTGTTATTTCTTTGGAAACATCTAAATATGGTATTCTTAATGAGGAGATGAGAAGGAAGGCACAAGTTTTTTTATCTCAATCTGAAGTACTTATCACTGAAAATAGGGGGAGAAGTCGGGAAAAGGAACCGAAAGGTGGTAGAGATAATAGCAGAAACAAGTCCAAGCCACGACACAAGAATTTGGAGTGTCATTATTGTCACAAAACATGACACATATAGAAGTATTGTTATCAGTGGAAAAGGGATAACAAAGGCAAGAAAGGTAAGTCTAAACAAAGAGATCATGATGATGATCGTGTTACTACTGCTACTTGTAATGATCTTGTTATTCCATGAGTATATTAATATCATATCAGACGAGAAAGTTGACAGTGGTGCTACGTTGCATGTTACACAAAGGAATGATTTCTTCACATCTTATACTCCTGGTGACTTTGGAGTGTTGAAGATGAGTAATGATGGTATATCTAAGGTAATTTGTGTTGGTGATGTTTGCTTGCAAACCAACATGGGAATGCAATTGTTGCTTAGAGGTGTTAAACATGCTTCAGATGTCCGTTTTAATTTGATCTTTGTGCATATGCTTGATAATTGTGGTTATGACAATCACTTTGGTTCAGGAAAGTGGAAACTCAATAAAGGTAATTTGATTGTGGCTAGAGGGGAGAAGCTTTCTAAATTGTATTGGACAAAATCTTTGGTTGCTAGAAATAGTGTGAATGCTATCAACATGGAAGAATCTTTGTGGCACTGAAGACTTAGTCATATTATTGAAAAAGGGCTAAATGTTTTGGCCAAAAAGGATATTCTTCTTGGGTTAAAGAATGCATATTTGGAGAAGTATTCTCATTGCATGGCTGGTAAACATACTAGAGTATCTTTCAAGAGACATCCTCCCTCAAGAAAGTCAAAGTTGCTTCAATTAGTATATTCTGATGTTTGTGGTCCATTAAAGGTAAAATCTTTTAGTGGTGCACTTTATTTTGTTACCTTTATTGATGATTGTTCTAGGAAACTATGAATTTATGCTTTGAAGACAAAAGACCAAGTGTTGGAAAAGTTTAAAGAATTACATGCTTTGGTAGAGGAAGGCAGGCGAGAAGCTAAAATGTGTTTGTTCTGATAATGGTGGTAAGTATTGTGGACCATTTGATGCCTATTGCAAGCATCACGGTATTGCACATGAAAATACTCCTCTTAAAACTCCTCAATTGAATGGTTTAGCAGAGAAGATTAATCTAACACTAATTGAGAGAGTAAGTTGTATGATCTCTCAAGCTAAGTTTCCAAATAATTATTGGGGTGAGGCACTTTACACGGTGGTGCGTGTTCTTATTCTCACTCCTACAGTTGATTTGAATAGTGAAGTTCCAAACAAGATTTGGTTTGGAAAGAATGTCAAGCATGATAATTTGAGAGTCTTTGGTTGTAAGGATTTTGTGCATATTCCAAAGTATGAAAGATTCAAGTTAGATACAAAGTCAAAACAATGTGTATTCATAGGCTACAGGCAAGATGAGTTTTGTTACAGGTTATATGATCCTGTAGAGAAGAAACTTATCTGAAGTCGCGATCTAGTATTCGTAGAAGACCAAAATGTTGAAGACATTGATAAGGTAGAGAATACTACACCCAAGAAAGATATTAGTTTGTCTAATGTTGATCCAGCTAGGTTACCTAATTATAATCTAGATGCTATCGGTAGTGATGATCAAAAGGCTGAGTTATGATTATGTTGATGATCAATAACTTGGAGATGAGGTAAATATTCCAACTAATGAAGATGAAGTAGAGAGCGATATCTCATAAGATGAGAATATTGGTGAAGCTCTAGAATCATATCAAGTTCAACTTTGAAGTTCTGTAACACCCCTTCTAAATACCCCAATTAAAGGTAAAGATAAAAAAATCAGAGAAATAAAATTGCACGGAAGGGATGCCACAACACACATCACATTCCAAAGTTTTTAAGGAAAACGGACAAGGTATGTTTGAAAGTATAAGCATTCCAACACAAAACAAACATACAATAAATATTTACTTCATTCTCTCGTGCAAACGCAACGGAGTTTCATAAATTCACATCATCTCCATTTATGGAGGAATCAAAACATAATTCAAGGCATCAAGCCATCACAATTCACATAAGCATGTGTTATCAAGTCTCACATCTACAAAACACCATATACACGAATAAGGATTATATACATCATAATCCAAATACAAAATAATCGAGTTCGACACTAAATAAATCCCCCCCCCCATGTGTTACTACCAGAGCATCGACTCGACTCTAATCAAAATAAAACAGATTGCAATCCAATGCATCCGTTAGCTAGCGCCTCGCGCTACCGTCCTCGGTACCTGCACAATGCCATCAAAAGCATTGGCCAACAAAAGGGTAAGAATTCCAATAATCATATAACATGTAATTTTAAGTAAATGAAATGGCAATAAATAAAGCAATACATAATGATCATGTTCATTTTATCACCTGTAGCATCCTTACTCAAGGAATCCATTTCCAACACATTAACCATGTAAACCGATTATCCGAATACTCACATTCTTGGCACATAACCATAATTCAAACAACAACAATATTGGCACATAATCAAACACATCAACACACATACATATCATGCACAATTATACATGTGGCTCACAACACGACTCAATGTATGCAAATGCGGTACCGACTCGTGGACCCAAGGTTCCACCACCTATGTTTCCATTCTGGATCAAGGTCACTACGTCTTTTCCCACAATAGGGTCACCGTCTAGATATTGTGGACCCAATGTTCCACCACCTATGTTTCCCTTCCGGATCAAGGTCACTACGTCTTTTCCCACAATAGGGTCACCGTCTAGATATTGTGGACCCAATGTTCCACCGTCTCTGTTTCAAGACCACCATGCCATACAATGTACAATATAACCAATGCATGCAATTAAGACTCACAACAATCTTAACATACACATGCCATCAAATCCAACCAATGGAACATCAACTATTGTACATGCATGCATACATATAATTTATCAATCTCAACGTCAAGTAAAATGTATACAAACGAGATTACTTACTCAACCAAAACATAAACCATCAACTATCAACAATTCCAAATCAGAAAGTATATTTCAACATAAAGTCATTATCAATGAACCGGCATTATTCGCAATGTTCTCATCGTGATCGAGTCACCAGAATGTAACTCGAACGGTTAGATTCAGGATTAAACTCAACTTATTTCATTCACACTAAAATCGGGTCGATTCTTAAAAGTCGAAATTTCGCAAGACGAACTTCACTACGTCAAGCTACACGTCGGATTACGCTAGCACGTCAATTTTCTTTGGATTCGGAGCAACTTGCTCCGTCGACGAATCTACCGACATCGGAACACAAACGGGTTCTAAAGGAAGTGCGAAAATTAGAATTTTGGAGGCTACAGACGCATCAACACGGGCACCCGTGTGCTGCAACACGGCCCGTGTTGAGAGGCCACCAGAACGAGCCAAGAAAATGCCAAGTCAGAACAGCAACACGGGCACCCGTGTGCTGCAACACGGCCCGTGTTGTGAAGCCTGCGTGAAAACTCCACTCTTTTGAGTTTTTCTCATTCAACTACCATGGTTTTCTTTCCCATTTCAATACTCTTAATTCCTACAAGTTAGCACCTAATACACCCACAAACCATACTCCTAATCCAACTTTTCTAAACCATTCTAACAATCAACCAACAAAACCCTAAAAAATCAACTATCAATTTTACCCCTAAATCCAAAATATATCATACAAAACCTAACAATATGAGATGGAGAATCAAACCCCTTACCTTGGTGTGGGTTTTCTTGAAACAAGATGATGGAGATGTTGCAACTCCAAGCCTATCTCTCTTTCTCCTCTTCTCCTCTTTTCTTTCTTCTTTCTCCTCTTTTCTTTCTTCTCTTACTAACTCTCCTTTTCTATTTTATAACACTCCCCTTCTACTACTAACTTTCCTCCCTCTATCTTTCTAAAATTGTAATTTGGCCCCAACAATTATTTAATTCAAATTATAATATATAACCCTATTAAACAATATTACATTAAATAATATTTATTCTATATAAACCTAATCATGCCAATTAATCAAACAAAGTCAAATATTACTACACACCAAATTAATATTACTCAAAATAGTATTTTATCATTATGAATATTTTTAATTCAAATAACCGAATTAACATTTAATCAAAAACGGGGTGTTACAACTCTCCCCCACTTAAAAGATTTTCGGCCTCGAAAATTTTGACCAAAACGAACAAATCGGGACATGCCTACGCATTCGTCCACCCAATCCTTGCGTTAATTAAACAACATACAAAATACACCTGACACAAGGGCATCTCCCTAGCCATAACGTTTAGACAAGAACAACCATGCCGAGATGCGAAGCCCACACAATGCACTCGACAATCAACTAACACCCAACAACTAAACAAGTCGCAGACACACCGGTTCGCTCGAGAACTAAACAAATAAGATCGGTACCATCCTAACGTCTCAACCATAGAATTAGCCATACACTCGAACCGACGCCTCGGAAACGAGTCACCAAAGGTAGGAACATAAAGTCCTACGACACAACACCGACACCATCGCTAAAACAAAAACAACAAAATGGTTATACAAACCAAAACTGAAACAATCAGAAAGGATAAAACCATGCGTGCTACGCAAACACGAAAAGATGCCATCATTCACGCATAAGTACGAACTCAAGAATTACACTTGCAGTTATCGCTCTCATTCCAGAAAATCACAAGGTCACATCGTCCTTGTAGATTACGAACGTACCACCCTTGAACAATACCAAGTTACCCAAACATAACTGAACTGCGACACACCACTCATCCTAGGACGTATACTGACGACTTGCGACTATAACTCACTAGCCCAAATCCAACAATCCCGCATACTCGCTAAAACTCAATGCTCGATACCTAAACCATGCTGTGTCACTTTATGCATAAGATGCCAACCGTAAAACAACTTGGTTAATCCTCAACTTCCCAATCACCCAAAATGGATACATTCAAAGCGTACACCCATCAAGACACCCCGCAACATCAGCTTCATCAACTCGAAGAATCACTCTTTCATTCTCGATTGATCAACGCCCGTTGATCCTCTGAAATACACGACATAGTTTGACCTCTTCAAATACTGTCCAAATATTTCACTTGTGAAACTTCGATGTATACACTTGACTTCCACGAAGTCTTCCCTTATAACAATTCAATTCCCAAAGTTTAATTACGTAATCACTATCCTCACATCGTCGCAACGATTAATACACTGGTTTCTTATTCGAAACATCTCTCATATCTTTCAATCTTCTAAAGTGGTAATCCAAACCAAAACACTCTCTCAAGAACTCTACTCATCAATTTCGTCTCATACTCCTGAAATTACAACATAGTTTGGACTTAGAACCATAACATCAATTTCTATGGAATCCAACATAAACACCGTCGCGACCGACTTCAGTCACAAATAGAACATCTTCCTCTATAAAACATCAATCATCTTTAAGTACCCGTGGTTACCAAACCATCACCAAATTCCTTACTGCCAAGACTTATTTTAGTCGTAATCTAATAATCCACCGCGACCATTAGTATCCGGCGAAATCCATATGGTAGTAGTGAACGAATCCTTAATAACCTTCTGAGTTTAATCTCAACAAGCGTCTCAAAACAAACATGCAACATTCTTTCAAAATAATAAATCTCAAATAAGATATTCTTGGGTTATCCTCAATATCAACTTAATAAACTCAACAACAGACGAAGTCTCTTTATAGATCATACTCAACTTGAATTGTCTTCAACGATTCCAATCTCCTTGTCGTTAACATCTGTACCTATAAGGTTCCAATGAGCATAACTGCATCAAACTCTAACTCCCGCATCCGATAATTTTCCATAAGAAAAATCAAATCGTTCCAAGGTAGTAATACACTTTTCCAACTCTATGTCGAAATACATCTTACGTCCAAAACAAAATATCACAACACGTCGCACCAGGTTCTTCAGTACAAAACAAAACCAAAATCAAGGCATTCGCTAAACTTTTCACCGGTCAAAACAAATTCGCTTCCCATGGCGAAGTCCAATTAGTGACTCAACCATTTCGGGTCAAGATACTCACGATCAATACCAACTCATAAAAATATCTTCCATCGAACTCACAAAGTTAACCATCCAAAACAAAAGAACTTCTAAACTATGAATTAGCCCCTTAAAGTCTTCGACAAGACACAAAATAAATCTTCGCGAAACTGTCTAAAATATTATCGTCTAAGTTGCTTACTTAAGACACTCACGTCCAACAGTTCCTAAACTCCTTCTTTAGAGGGCTCAACATGCTCCAATCTAACTCCACTACTGATAACGCAACACTCGGATGCTTGCCACAATCCCTTAACTTGATGTAAACCAAATAATATCCATGAACACAAAACAACTCTTCAGCTACTCATGAGAGTACTGTTGGAACATTTCAAAATCTTACCTGACGCATTAGTCACACTAATGACATCAGCTTATACTCGCTCGGACCATACATTATCTTGAAAAGCATTACCTGAACATCTTCAACCCTCACACTAACCCATAGGCAGCCAGACTTCAAAACGATCTCACTAAACACATAAACTCCAAATAATTGCTTCACTTAAATATCAATCCTCTGAAGCAGACACTCGTCCTTAACATCCGCTTCATTCCTTGACTACAAACGACACACCAACTTAGGTAACCTTTGCTCTTCTCGAACAACACAATCGGCGCACTCCACAGCGAACCACTCAAACAAACAAACTCTACTAAAACCAATATTCAAGTTGACTCTTCAACTCTAATTCAGAAACAAACATCCCTTAAGGATACTTCGAATCCCAACTAGTTCCAGAAACTAAATCCATCAAAACTTCACCTCGCACTACAGCGGTAATTCACTCACATTTCCATAAAAGGTTTCGGAAGAATCACAACAAGAAGCTCGCTTGCCAAAAATCTTATTTCTCACCAAAATCCAAATTCGTCCACAACTCAAGTAACCATGCACTGCCTTGTGCCAACTCATCTGCTTCACACTCTAATAAGTTGGCAAGACAAGTCTATCCCAAACAACACAATTCCCGACTACTATCAACAAGAGATTAAGGATGATCAGTCCCTCAATTTGTCAATGGACAGTCGACAATCATGAGGTGGCATTAACCATCGTTACCAAACCACACATCATCTTCAATCTTACCCCTCAAGCTACTTAAACATAACCATGCTTGAAGCATCAATTGTTCGGCACTACTTACATCTTACAATCGGCGGTATACTGAACCAACCTCTTGCACAAAAC
Organism: Vicia faba; assembly: GCA_948472305.1. NCBI lineage: Eukaryota > Viridiplantae > Streptophyta > Magnoliopsida > Fabales > Fabaceae > Vicia > Vicia faba. Next base: position 1,109,170,326 of record OX451741.1, read on the forward strand.
TTCAGAGAAGAAACTTCTCCCCCACTTATTTCACACGTACCTCTGCAGACAATGAAAAGGACACAAACAAGTACCGACAGTGTTTCACACACATGTCGCGTACCAAAAGGGATTAAACACATAAACAACTTGGCCGATAGACCGACCTGCTCTGATACCACTATTGTAACACCCCTTTTAAATACCCCAATTAAAGGTAAAGATAAAAAAATCAGAGAAATAAAATTGCACGGAAGGGATGCCAGAACACACATCACATTCCAAAGTTTTTAAGGAAAACGGACAGGGTATGTTTGAAAGTATAAGCATTCCAACACAAAACAAACATACAATAAATATTTACTTCATTCTCTCGTGCAAACGCAACGGAGTTTCATAAATTCACATCATCTCCATTTATGGAGGAATGAAAACATAATTCAAGGCATCAAGCCATCATAATTCACATAAGCATATGTTATCAAGTCTCACATCTACAAAACACCATATACACGAATAAGGATTATATACATCATAATCTAAATACAAAATAATCGAGTTCGACACTAAATAAATCCCCCCCCATGTGTTACTACCAGAGCATCGACTCGACTCTAATCAAAATAAAACAGATTGCAATCCAATGCATCCGTTAGCTAGCGCCTCGCGCTACCGTCCTCGGTACCTGCACAATGCCATCAAAAGCATTGGCCAACAAAAGGGTAAGAATTCCAATAATCATATAACATGTAATTTTAAGTAAATGAAATGGCAATAAATAAAGCAATACATAATGATCATGTTCATTTTATCACCTGTAGCATCCTTACTCAAGGAATCCATTTCCAACACATTAACCATGTAAACCGATTATCCGAATACTCACATCCTTGGCACATAACCATAATTCAAACAACAACAATATTGGCACATAATCAAACACATCAACACACATACATATCATGCACAATTATACATGTGGCTCACAACACGACTCAACGTATGCAAATGCGGTACCGACTCGTGGACCCAAGGTTCCACCACCTATGTTTCCATTCCGGATCAAGGTCACTACGTCTTTTCCCACAATAGGGTCACCGTCTAGATATTGTGGACCCAATGTTCCACCACCTATGTTTCCCTTCCGGATCAAGGTCACTACGTCTTTTCCCACAATAGGGTCACCGTCTAGATATTGTGGACCCAATGTTCCACCGTCTCTGTTTCAAGACCACCATGCCATACAATGTACAATATAACCAATGCATGCAATTAAGACTCACAACAATCTTAACATACACATGCCATCAAATCCAACCAATGGAACATCAACTATTGTACATGCATGCATACATATAATTTATCAATCTCAACGTCAAGTAAAATGTATACAAACGAGATTACTTACTCAACCAAAACATAAACCATCAACTATCAACAATTCCAAATCGGAAAGTATATTTCAACATAAAGTCATTATCAATGAACCGGCATTATTCGCAATGTTCTCATCGCGATCGAGTCACCGGAATGTAACTCGAACGGTTAGATTCGGGATTAAACTCAACTTATTTCATTCGCACTAAAATCGGGTCGATTCTTAAAAGTCGAAATTTCGCAAGACGAACTTCACTACGTCAAGCTACACGTCGGATTACGCTAGCACGTTAATTTTCTTTGGATTCGGAGCAACTTGCTCCGTCGACGAATCTACCGACATCGGAACACAAACGGGTTCTAAAGGAAGTGCGAAAATTAGAATTTTGGAGGCTACAGACGCATCAACACGGGCACCCGTGTGCTGCAACACGGCCCGTGTTGAGAGGCCACCAGAACGAGCCAAGAAAATGCCAAGTCAGAACAGCAACACGGGCACCCGTGTGCTGCAACACGGCCCGTGTTGTGAAGCCTGCGTGAAAACTCCACTCTTTTGAGTTTTTCTCATTCAACTACCATGGTTTTCTTTCCCATTTCAATACTCTTAATTCCTACAAGTTAGCACCTAATACACCCACAAACCATACTCCTAATCCAACTTTTCTAAACCATTCTAACAATCAACCAACAAAACCCTAAAAAATCAACTATCAATTTTACCCCTAAATCCAAAATATATCATACAAAACCTAACAATATGAGATGGAGAATCAAACCCCTTACCTTGGTGTGGGTTTTCTTGAAACAAGATGATGGAGATGTTGCAACTCCAAGCCTAGCTCTCTTTCTCCTCTTCTCCTCTTTTCTTTCTTCTTTCTCCTCTTTTCTTTCTTCTCTTACTAACTCTCCTTTTCTATTTTATAACACTCCCCTTCTACTACTAACTTTCCTCCCTCTATCTTTCTAAAATTGTAATTTGGCCCCAACAATTATTTAATTCAAATTATAATATATAACCCTATTAAACAATATTACATTAAATAATATTTATTCTATATAAACCTAATCATGCCAATTAATCAAACAAAGTCAAATATTACTACACACCAAATTAATATTACTCAAAATAGTATTTTATCATTATGAATATTTTTATTTCAAATAACCGAATTAACATTTAATCAAAAACGGGGTGTTACAAGTTCTACCAGGCATAGACAACCTTCTACAAGGTATAATTATGATGATTGTGTAACCTTGACTGATGAGGATGAATCTAAGTGTTTTCAAGAGGTCATGGAAAGTGATGAAAATCAAAAGTGGTTGGATGAAGTGCATGACGAGATGAAATCATTGTATGATAATCACACTTATGATTTAGTGAAGTTTCCTAAAGGTAAAAGGGCTTTGGAAAATAGGTGAATTTATAGAGTTAAACATGAGAGAAACTCTAAGTCTCCAAGATATAAATCTAGATTAGTGGTGAAAGGTTTTTTTCAAAGAAAGGATGTTGATTTTAATGATGTTTTCTCACCTGTTGTAAAGATGTCATTGTGATACGGTGGGAGAACTGACTATGGTTTTGCGTTTGTTTTCGCAAATGTTGCGGTTAGCAAGAGTCGCCACCGACTTTTTATTTTATCCTAAGGAAAGGTTAAAAAGCACAGCAAAAACCTTTTGAGATGTTTTCTTGGGTTCGGGGAGTAGATTATAGAAAGGGAAGGTATTAGCACCCTTTCTATCCATGGTTATCCATGGGCTCTTAGTTACTTGCTTAGATCACTTGCCTTTTGTTTTCAATTGTTTTAAATGGTGCTTGAGTGTGTGGGTTTGAAAATGTTTTGAAAAGAGGCCAATGTGGTGGCAACCTTTGTAATGATCCATGTGGGGATGTATACAAAGATGTATGTCTTTTGAAAAGGTTTTCATTTGTTTTTGAAAGTTGTTTTGAAAGTGTAATGTTGTGTGGTTTTGAAATTAGGCAAGTGTTTTGTTTTGCAAGTTTGATTCAAGTAACTAAGAGGTTATCTACTCCTAAATTTCTCAAAAGATTATTGCTATGTTTTAACCCTTTTAACAAGTTTGTTCCACCATTGAATTTGGTGGACAACCTTATGTTAGGATGTGAAAGGGACGGGCGCGGGTCATCGTTTAGACCATAATTGCAACGGCGTTAAATATCTTTGGGCAATTTTCTTCAAGGGACTTGATCATTTAAATTGTTTGCTTTGAAAAGTTTTATCGAGGGACTATGATTATTCAAATTGTTTGCTTTGCCCAAAGAAGTTCAACATACAATATGGCCCAATTTTGAAAGGCAACAAGTGGATGTAACCCTAGGGGTGTTAGTGTGCAAGTGTGCTTTATTGCATACAAGAGTTTTTTCTTTGAATTAGGTTTTTCTATTCATTGATTTTATCTTGTCATACACGTCCTAATTACTAGCAATAAGAAGCGGAAATGTAAAATCCTACGCTATTACAATGATTAGGGGAGGGGGATACACATTTGTACATGGGGGGTTCAACGAGAAAAATAGACAAAAAAGAAAATAGCGGAAAACAAGATATATAGAGAGAGAGAGGGAGCCCGCGCGCTGTTGGGAGGCCATCAGAAGTTCTGACCCAGATCCGCTGTCAGATGATCAACCTGTTGGTGAAACTGGATGAGTCAGAACTTCTGACTCTAGAACCTGCAAAACAGAACCTTGTTAGTGGGGAAATCAGAAGTTCTGATTTCCCTGCGCTGCAAAACAGAAGTTTGTTAGTGGAGAAACCAGAAGTTCTGATTCTACTGAAAAGGCAATAACTCTCAGAGGTTCTGATGTCATTGACAGCAAAACAGGCTTCAGATGTGCTAACGTCAAAGTCAGCATTTGGCTTTTCCCTGTACTAATCAGAACATCTGCAATTCTGTTATTACTCCACAAAACAGGAAACATATTTGGAACAGATCCAGCAAAATAACAAAAATGTTTCAGAAGTCAGAATCACCAAGGTCACAGGCAAGTCCTATACTGGCTCAGAATGTTCTGAGGTATGAGAGTCCTCAGAACATAAACAGCAATAACATGAATATTTACATTATGTTACTTGAATATGCACAGCTGATGATGCTTAACAGTGTGGTGAGGGTCAGCAGGTGCTTACCTGACTGTTTGGAAAGTGGTGGATGAAAGTTAGTTTTTGGTTCTGGTGGTGTTCTGGACAGATTTGGAAAAGGGGAAGTAAAGGTGTATACGTGTATAGGGTCAGAAGTTTGGAAAGAGCGTTTTTGGTTTACAGAAAAGAGCTGGATGTTTGATGAAGTTGAAGGTGAGAAATTTAAAGTTATGAAACAAAACTGGAGATTTTGGCAGAGTTTCAGAATGCTACGTTGCTAGGAGTTTCGTTTCTCTCTTAGCAATTTTCTGTTTCCTTTCTTTTTGAACCCCTTTGGCAGTGGTGAAGACTCTCTATTTATAGGCAAAGTTTTGGTGGATGCCTTGAACATTTAAGGCGCCAACAGAGTTTGAATTTGTTCTTTGACAGAAATTCCTGGGAAGTTGTGATAACAGCTATCTTTCAGCTTAGGTTGCAGCAGCAGGCGTAGATTGGGGAGAAGTGACCTCTGAAGTGGGCGGTGGCGTGAAGACCCATGCCAGAATCTGTGCAAAAGCGTTTTCCAAGCCACACGTGAATGCTCAGGAGTGGTTGGAAGCATTAATGGGCATTAAATGGTGACAAGACCTGTCAATACCAACATTCTGGTAATGGAAACCAGCGTTGAATCAGCAGCGTAAACCATGCTCTGGCCTTGGCTACCTGTTGTCTTAGCAAGCTCTGGAGATTCTCCTGGTTTTCTGGTACGTTCCTTGGATTTGCTTCTGGACAATCTGGACTTAGAGATTCTGTATCAATGTGACACCTATCCTTCTGATCTTTCATCTTCTGATTTCAACCTATTCTGAAGGAGTCTTCATACTTTCCTGTTTCTCTTGCATTCCTTTAGCAAATTCTGACTGAGCTTGTATAACTGCTGAAGGGGCATGTTCTGTCTGAGGCTTACATTCTGAACCACGTTTATAACTTCTGATTGAACTGATGTAGCTGCTGAAGAGCCAACTTCTGACCATGCTGAGCCAAGCTTGCAACTTCTGACCGTCTTCGTCTGGGATGGGTCCAGAAGTTCTGAAGCGCTGATTTTTTTCTAAAAACACTTATTTTAGAGAAACATTCTAAGTATTTAGAAATTGATTGATTTTTTCTCAAGATAAAAGTGTTGTTTCTGGAGTTCGTGAGATCATCTTGCTCTTGTAAGTGACTTGCTTGGGCAAAGGATAACTCAGGACTTGGATTTGTTTCAGGGGACTTTGAAAAATTTAAGATGGTTTCCTGAAGAAAAGGAGGGCAAATTTTGGGGTACAACAGTTGCCCCTGTTCAATCTTCTTGAACCTGAAGAGTTAGATTGGCGAGTTTGCCTTTCGCGACTCGAAGGTAAAAGGAGATTGGACACCAGAGTGCCCGAAAATTTGCACTCGCTTAGTAGAGTATCAGCAATGTGATGGCGGGAATGGGCTTATAGATGCCATTTGGAGAGGTGATGGATAGGGAGGTGGGCTTACAGATGCCATCTGGAGATGTGACAGAACCTTGTCGGGAATGGGCTTATAGATGCCATTTGGAAGTGTCGATCGCATAAGAGATTCCTTAGCGAGAAACTTGTATATTTTGAGAAAGACGGATGTTTTCCTGGCTTGTTACAGGTGTTTGATCTTCAATCTCCTTATGCAGATGTGCCCTGGCTAGATACAGGTGTCGAGTCTACAATTGGTTGTTCACAGATGTGCCCTGGCTGGATATAGGAATCGAATCTGGAAATAATTGTTAATAGATGTGCCCTGGCTAGATACAGGAATCGAATCTTCGAACTCTTCAGACGTGCCCTGGCTAGGTACAGGAATCGAGTCTGGAAACGTGACAGCTGATAGATGTGCCCTGGCTGGATACAGGAATCGAATCTTCGAACTCTTCAGACGTGCCCTGGCTAGATACAGGAATCGAGTCTGGAAACGTGACAGTTGATAGATATGCCCTGGCTGGATACAGGAATCGAATCTTCGAACTCTTCAGACGTGCCCTGGCTAGATACAGGAATCGAGTCTGGAAACGTGACAGTTGATAGATATGCCCTGGCTGGATACAGGAATCGAATCTTCGAACTCTTCAGACGTGCCCTGGCTAGATACAGGAATCGAGTCTGGAAACGTGACAGTTGATAGATATGCCCTGGCTGGATACAGGAATCGAATCTTCGAATTCTGCAGACGTGCCCTGGCTAGGTACAGGAATCGAGTCTGGAAATTGATCACTCTCAGATGTGCCCTGGCTAGATACAGGTATTGAATCTGGAATTGTGACAGTTGAAGGTAGTTGTTTTTGGGATTGTCTCTTTCTGAAAAGGCAAAAACATAAGTTGTATGCAATGTCATGATGCACGATGTCATGATGTTCAACATGAGATAGTGTTGTATGCACTTTATCATATATGTAAGCAAGATGTATGAAAATGTGAAATGTCTATGAATGTAATTTCGTTTTAGGAAAATAAATCCTTGGCGAACGGTCGGGGAGTTGCTCTGTGGAAGAGATACTTGGTCGAGGTTCTGATGAGAGGCCTGTTGAGGTCTTTAACGATGGATTCCGCTGGGGATAATGATGATGAACTCCGCTGGGGATTGAAGGAATTTTTCCGAGGGCGATCTTCCCTGGTTTTTAGCTGAGGATAACCCAGTTATAAGTCCTTGTGAGGAAATAACTCTAAATAAAACTCGGGAGAGACGTCCGTACTCTGCAGGGGGATAAGCTTCCAGAATCTACTGGGGATGAGCTTTAAGACCTGCCGGGGAATGTTGCGCCTTTTCAGGATTGTCGGGGAGTCAACTCCGCTTGGGGAAAGTATTGTTGAATCTTGTCTTACTCTGCGGGGAGTTGAGATGATTTGGCCATGTTCTTCAGTTGATCCTACCTTGGTACCTTGGCGGACAAAACAACCAGACTGCATTAGACAACTTCACAGTGCCCCTGTCTCTGATGTCACCTGTAATCAATCTCTTGTTTTATGTGTAAACATTTACGAATCAGCAATTTAATGTCAAATGCATATACCAAAAATGAACATTGGACGTTCTTCGCAAGACAAAACAGAAAAAGAAAACAATGGTAGTTTGTATGGACAAGTGAATTTGTATTGATTTAAACTTTGCCTGTGAATAGGCGTTTTTGTACAGGAGGCTGACATCCTAGTAAGAGGACGCCGCCAAATAATATAGAGCTCACAATTTGAAAAACAAAACAGCTATGTGAACAATCCCACTGGGTTCCAACTCTGCTATCGCCTTTATGTCTTCGAACGTCTCATCGCTTTGCTGCCTAATTCGAAGATGAAGCTGATTGGTCAATGCCGAAATCTGAGCCAGATAGTTGATGCCGAATTCCGGATGCGAAGTGATCCAATGAGACATAGTGTTACGCTTTTATCCCTAACTTTTGCCTGGACCGCCCTTTCGGGTTTTCAGTCCACCGGGATACCCATTTTTGCCCAAGCCGCCTTTTCAGGTTTTCGACTTGCCGGGTGTACAGATTTTTTTCATTTCATCCCTTCATTTTGCCCGAACCCTTTTGGTTCGCCGGGAAGCCCTAATTTTTGCCTAGGCATGTCAGCCTAGCGGGTCTTTTTCATGCGTAGTATCTTTTTACTATGTCTGCATTGGCGGGGTGAGGAAGGTCGTCACCATCCATGTTGGTTAGAATCATGGCTCCTCCTAAGAACACATGTTTAACCACAAATGGCCCTTCGTATGTAGGGGTCCATTTGCCCCTTGGATCACTCTGAGGAAGGATGATTCGCTTGATTACCAGATCCCCAACTTGATATTCCTGTGGTCTGACTCTCTTGTTAAATGCCCTGATCATCCGTTTCTGATACGTTTGACCATGACAGATAGCAGTGAGCCTCTTTTCGTCAATCAGATTTAATTGATCAAGTCGAGTCTGGATCCAATCCTCTTCGTTCAAGTCTGCATCCTTCATTATCCGGAGAGAGGGTATCTGGATTTCAATTGGCAAGACTGCCTCCATGCCATAGACCAAGGAGAAGGGAGTTGCCCCGGTTGACGTCCTTGCTGAGGTGCGATACCCATGAAGAGCGAACGGTAACATCTCGTGCCAATCTTTATAGGTCACTGTCATCTTCTGCACAATTTTCTTGATATTTTTATTGGCTGCCTCTACAGCCCCATTCATCTTCGGCCGGTAGGGCGAAGAATTGTGGTGCTGTATCTTGAATTGTTCACAGAGTTCAGTGATCATTTTGTTGTTGAGATTGGTACCATTGTCCGTAATGATTCTTTCCGGGACGCCGTACCGACAAATCAGATTATGCCGGATGAAACGTGCCACGACGCTCTTGGTTACTGTTGCGTAGGAAGCTGCCTCAACCCACTTCGTGAAGTAATCGATCGCTACCAAGATGAAGCGATGCCCGTTGGATGCCGTCGGTCGGATATCACCGATCATATCGATGCCCCACATTGCAAAAGGCCAAGGTGCCGTCAGGATATTCAAAGGAACTGGAGGGATATGCACCTTGTCGGCATAGATCTGGCATTTATGACAAGTTCGGGAGTGTTGGTAACAATCGGCTTCCATTGTGGACCAGAAATATCCCGCCCGAAGGATTTTCTTAGCCATGGTGTGTCCACTGGAATGTGTTCCGAATGTGCCTTCATGCAGTTCTATCATGATTTTCTCTGCTTCTGCCTTATCCACACAACGTAGCAGAGTTGAATCATGATTCCGTTTGTAGAGAATGCCGTTGCTGAGGAAGAATTTTGCAGCAAACCTCCTCATGAACTTCTTATCATTGACAGACGCACCTTCCGGGTATTCCTGAGCTTCCAAGTACCTCTTCACCTCGTGATACCAGGGTTTTTCAATAACCTTCTCAGCCTCGAGCTCACAGTAGTATGCCGGTTCATCCAACTTCCAGATTATGATTCGGGGAGCCTCATTGTCCCATTTAACTTTGAACATTGAAGACATCGTGGCTAGTGCGTCCGTTAGCTGATTCTCCTCTCTAGGGAAGTGTTCAAAAGTTATCTCTTCAAAGTGGGGGAGAAAGGTCAACACGTACTCCTTGTAAGGAATAAGATTCGGGTGTTTCGTATCCCACTCGCCTGTGATCTGATTGATCACGAGAGCGGAATCTCCGAAGACACTTAGAAATTTTATCCTTAAGTCGATTGCAGCTTGTAAACCCATGATACATGCCTCATATTCTGCCATGTTGTTGGTGCAGCTGAAACATAATCGGGCGGTGAGGGGAGTATGAGTTCCTTTGGGAGATATGATTACAGCGCCGACGCCGTTACCCAAAGCATTGGAGGCTCCATCAAAATGCATAGACCATCGAGATCCTTCCTCAGGTCCTTCATCCGGTCCAGGTACTTCACAGTCAGTTACCACCATGATGTCTTCGTCCGGAAAATCAAAGTTTAATGATTGGTAATCGTCCACAGGTTGGTGTGCCAAATGATCTGCCAGTACACTTCCCTTAATTGCTTTCTGAGTTGTATACTGGATGTCATATTCTGTCAAGATCATTTGCCATCTCGCTATTCTTCCAGACAGAGCGGGCTTTTCAAATATGTACTTGATGGGATCCATCTTTGAAATCAATAAAGTAGTGTGAGTCAGCATATACTGTCTCAGCCGGCGAGCAGCCCATACAAGAGCGCAGCAAGTTTTCTCAAGCAGTGAGTAACGAGACTCACAGTCGGTAAACTTTTTGCTCAAGTAATAAATAGCGTGCTCTTTTCGGCCAGACTCGTCATGCTGCCTCAGCACACACCCCATTGAATTGTCAAGCACTGTCAAGTATAGTATCAGAGGTCTTCCTTCCACCGGTGGCATAAGAATGGGTGGCTCTTGGAGATACTCCTTTATCTTTTCAAAGGCGGCCTGACATTCATCGTTCCAGCGTACTACTTGATCCTTCTTCAGTAATTTGAAGATTGGCTCACAAGTAGCAGTCAGATGTGAGATGAATCGGGCAATGTAATTCAGTCGTCCCAGGAAGCCTCTGACTTCTTTCTCTGTTTTTGGAGCCGGCATCTCTTGTATGGCTTTTACCTTGGCAGGGTCCACCTGAATACCTTTATCACTTACAATGAAACCTAGCAATTTTCCGGATCTTACCCCAAAGGTGCATTTGTTGGGATTCAACCTCAGCTTGTATAACTTGAGTCGGTCAAACAACTTCCTTAGATGGTCAAGGTGCTCCTCCTCAGTTTGAGACCTCGCAATCATGTCATCAACGTATACCTCAATCTCATGATGGATCATATCATGAAATAAGGCAACCATGGCACGTTGATAGGTTGCCCCAGCATTTTTCAATCCGAATGGCATGACCTTATAACAGAAGGTGCCCCACTGAGTCACAAATGTAGTCTTCTCCATATCCTCTGGAGCCATCTTGATCTGATTATACCCTGAAAAACCATCCATGAAGGAGAACACCTTGTGTTGAGCTGTATTGTCAACAAGGACATCAATGTGAGGTAGGGGGAAGTCATCCTTGGGGCTGGCCCTGTTCAGATCCCTGTAGTCAACACACATTCTGACTTTACCGTCCTTCTTCGGTACTGGCACCACATTGGCAACCCACTGAGGGTAAGAAGTCACTGCAAGGAACCCGGCATCAAACTGTTTCATAACCTCGGCCTTGATCTTTTCAGACATCTCTGGACGCATCCGTCGGACTTTTTGCTTTACCGGAGGGCAATCTTCCTTGGTTGGCAGGTGGTGAACTACAATGTCGGCATCCAAGCCAGGCATATCTTCATAGGACCAAGCAAAAATCTCCATGTAGTCTTGTAGCATCTGGATCAATCGTTGCTTCACGCTGAGCTCTAGATTGGCACCAATCTTGACCTCTTTCCTATCTGTCTCAGTACCCAGGTTAATTGTTTCCACCGGCTCTTCATGCGGCTGAATGGCTCTCTCTTCCTGGAGTAGCAGTCTTGCGAGTTCACCAGGAACTTCGCAATCATCTTCACCTTCGTCTTCGGCCAAGTTGATCGGATTTTCGAAGTCATAACTGGCGGTAGCAGAGCTGTTACCAGTGAGATCCAGAGTGGATTGAAACCTGTATAAGTGAGTGTGTGTAAATATAGCTGTTTTGCAATATATATAACACAGAAAGGAAAAGAGCACAAGATTTGAAATGCAACAAACGTCCAATGTTTTGATTGATGATATATGAAAATGTCATACAAAAATCCCTCACAAATTGAGCTACGATGCCCCGGGTAGGACACCGAGCCAACAAAGTTTTAACATATTGTTTGTTACAAATTGGAAATCAAAAGAAATTAATTACTGCATGACAAATGTGATAGGGGTAAAATCCTTTGCCGTCCAGTTGCTTGGTCTGTTGCTGGTAGTTGGGTAGATCCAACTGTCAAACTCTGCTTCCTCTACATCCTCCTCGATAGCATTCACCCTTGAGCTGGAGATAAACACCGGAGCCTTTCTGACCTTCTCCTTGCGCACAGCCCTCTGAGCCTCTGCAGTAAAGCCCAGCCCAAACTTGTCGTTCTTCTGAGTGAAGTCAGGAAGCTGACCCCAGTTTGCACAATTACCTTTCTGAACCACAGCCCGGGCATCCCTTAGGGAAGCCATCTTCAAGGAAACATTCTCTTCGACCGCTGTCTCTGCTGCTGCTGAAATTGGATGCACCTCCTCGAAATGCTGAAAGGGGGTTTCAATAAACTCCCCATCCATCTCAATGTATCTGAAGGAATTCAAATGGCTCACCATATACTCCTCTTCTCCCTGCACAGTGACGATCTTCCCCCTGACGGGATACTTCAGCTTCTGGTGCAAGGTGGAGGTCACTGCCCCAGCTTTATGGATCCAAGGTCGACCCAGTAGACAAGAGTACGATGGACGTATATCCATTACATAAAAAGTAGAGTCAAACACTTGAGAGCCCACACGAATAGGGATGTCAACCTCTCCATGAACCATCCTTTTTGAACCGTCAAAGGCCCTGACGATGATATTGCTGGGCTTCAGTTCTAGGCCTTCATAAACCAAACGGTCCAGAGCCTTTTTCGGTAGAACATTCAAGGAGGAACCAATATCTACCAATACATGCGCCAGAGTAGTGCCCCTGCATTCGATAGAGACATGCAGGGCATCATTGTGGTCTCTTCCCTTCGCAGTCAGGTCAGCATCTGAAAAACCCAAGCCATTGTCTGCTGTCAGATTTGCTACGCAATCAGTGAACTGGACTGCAGACGTCTCCTGTGGCACATGGGCCGTCTTGAGAAATGAGATCAAGGCTTTAGCATGGGCCTCAGAGCATAGTAATAAGGAGAGCATCGAGATCTTGAAGGGCGTATGCCCCAGCTGCTCGACAACATTGAAATCACTTTTCTTTATTATTTTCAGGATCTCCTCCACTTCTTGTTGGGAGGCCTCAGCATTTATAGGTATTGGTGCCTCCATCCGGGCAGGCTCCTCTTCAATCTCTTTGCCTCGAGCATTAGATGACTCGGCGGCAGGGGAAACAACTTGATCAGCAGCAGGAACAGGTAAACTTGTAGGTGTTATAAGGAGGGGTCTTCGAATAGCGGGCGGTGCAATGTCAGGCGAGAAGAGCCTGCCGCTGCGGGTGACCTTGGCTGGACCAGTGATATCGCAGATACTGACGCCAGCGTCGAATTCTTGTTTGATTCCATTCACATATACGTCTGCCCCATAATGCCAGGGGACAGCTTTATCAGACACGTAGGGGAGAGGCCCCGGAACAGTAATAATCACAGGTGCAACAGTCATGATTTGAGCAGGCTTCTTCGGGAGAGCCTTGATTGGATTATTGAAGATGGTAACCACAGAAACTTCTTTTACCGGAACCAACTGAACATCAGACTTCTTAAACAAAATCTCCTTACTATCCATTAGGCTTTGGACACCTAACTTCAGCAAGGGGCAACCAGATAGGGAAACAGCACAGAACAGGCAACCTTCGCTGCAACCCGGAAATAAACCGGCCCGCAGTAGGTTCTTCTTGACAGTCTTCAGAGGGGTAACAACTTCATTTACCGAAACAGCATACATTTCTTCCTCAATGGCATTTACTCTATGCTGGGGCATAGGAGCAGTTACAACATTTGGTCTTTCTGGTGCTTCAAACTGAATTTCCTTTGCGTCGATCAGATCTTGTACTTTGTTTCTCAAGGCCCAACAATCATCAGTAGTGTGCCCGGGACTATCAGAATGATAAGCACACCGGGCATTTGGGTTATACTTAGGAGACGCAGTGTTGACGACCTTAGGAGCTTCTTTGAGGGTCACCAGGTTGGTGGATAACAGTTGGGGTAAAATTTGAGATAAGGTCATACTCAGCCGAGTATACTGCCTCTTGGGCCTTTCGCTTCTTTGTTGATTGTACTGCTGAGGAGCAGCAACAGGTTTTGAGATGACCAAAGCATTGACGGCTTGGCGACTTTCGGGCTTGACTTGTCTTCTAGGACCATAGACGGCACTTGCTTCTTTCTTAAACGGCCTCTTCTCAGCACTTGTGGAGGCAGCCTTTTGTATCTTGCCTGACCTGATGCCAGCTTCAATTCTTTCTCCCGTCAATATCAAATCTGTAAACCCAGCGGAGGAGTTACCAACCAAATGATTGAAAAACGGACCAGACAACGTCCCTAGAAACATATCAACCAGCTCGCGATCAGTCAACGGAGGCTGCACCCTGCCAGCCAAATCTCTCCATTTTTGAGCGTACTCTTTGAACCCTTCACCCGTTCTTAGAGACATACCCTGAAGTTGGGTACGCGTAGGAGCGAGATCAGAATTGTATTGGTATTGTCTGTAGAATGCGGTTGCCAAATCTTCCCAGTGTCGGATGCTAGCTCCATCCAATTGGTAGAACCATTCAAGCTGTGACCCCGAGAGGCTATCTTGGAAGAAGTGAATCCAGAGGTTCTTGTCCGCCGTGTAAGGTTGGATTTTCCTTACGTACGACCTCAGATGTAGCTTTGGGCAGGAGACCCCATCATACTTGGCGAAGGCAGGCGCCTTAAACTTGTGTGGAATTACTATCCCAGAAGATAACCCCAAATCTCCGAAATCCAGCCCCGGCACGTTCTGAATTTCCATGGCGCTCAAGCGGTCCTCCAATTGCTTGTATCTGTCAGCAGCAGGTGGGTATTGTTCGTCGTTATAGTCCGTCTCGTTGTCGGAGACTGCGGGACTAGGAGCTCATCCCCCTTGGGGACTATTTTTCTCAGCAGAAGAAGTAGTTGGATCAGCTTCGTTATGGAGTGTGTTCCCAAATCTGCGTCCGGTGTTGAACAACGCAGTCCTCTTTTTCTTCTTCTTCTTCAGGAGCAGAGTCTTCAACTCTTGCTGACCTTGGGCTAGGCTTAGGACCATCTCTTGAAACTGTGCACTTTGGGCCTGAAGGGCCTTGATTGCTTGCTCATTGGAGGAGTCTGGATTCATGATGATTGTTCAAACAAACAGCGAAGAAGATTAAGCAACCTGTGAAATAGGGTACCTGCTATGCATATGGTGCAATGGAATGCGTATGTTTTATGTTTTCAAAGACAAACAAGATTCAACTTTGTAGACAAAAGGGGAAACACATTTCATTAGATTAAAATTTTCAATTGTTCAACAATTTGCCCTTAGGCATCACAGGAATGAAAAAATACTGAAAGGAAATAAGCTATAAAAGGAAACATCCAAAGCTCATCAATGCTCCCATGGCCTCCTCTTTTCAGTGCTGATGTAGTTGTTCAGGACCCGTTCTTCCTCCAATTGCTTAGTCAGCCTCTGGATCTTCCGTTCCTGCTCGTTGAATTTCTCCCGATAGAAATCCCGTTCTTCCTTTAGCTGCGCCCAAGATCTCTTCATGGTGTCAAAATCAGTAGGTATCTGAGGAGGGAGGACAGTTGGAGGAACCCCATCTTCATCAGGAGACTCAAGAATGAGAGGTCTAACAGCTTCGTAGGGCATACCTAACCTTTGAGCACGGATGCGGACCCATTTGCAATAGGGCTTCAATGGCAGAGAAGTCTTTGGCCCCAACTCATGTGGGTTGGCTTTGTGGATTCTGTCCTAGGCTCTAATGAATCCCTGGCGTAGTTTGTCACTGTCTGCCTGAAACTCAAAATGGAAGTGAGGAACCAGCATTTCATGAGGCCCATCTCCTCTGGCTCTTCCAAACTGATGGAGAGCTAAGCATGGATTGTAAGAGATTCCTCCTTGGATACCAATCAGCGGAACATTAGGGTATTCTCCGCAACGGTCAATAACAGCTACCTCATCCAAACCTCTGAGAGTCCAGGTGATGTCATTATCAGTAAGAGACATTAACCTCATAGCCCAACCTTTTCCTTCTTCATTCCTCAGCGCGAATTTAGGAAGGTGCGAAATAAACCACCTTACTAGCAAAGGAGCACAACACCACGGAGTTCCCCGCTTTCGAGCAGTACGAGCATAGAGTTGTTGTAGAATATCACCCAAAAGAGTGGGTACCGGATTCCGAGACATGAAGATCCTTATGACATGGATACTGATAAAGGTGTCAGGGTTGGGAAACAATACCAGTCCATAGATCAAAAGAGCCAGAATATCCTCGTATGCCTTGAAGTCCAAGTCATTCCAGAAATCATTAGCCTTGCCAACCAGAAATTTGACCAAAAAGCCCTTGATCCCATTTCTAGTTTCCCAGTTGGACAATACCTCTTCCTTGGTCAAGGGGAGAATTGCAGCAATCTCTTCAGGCCTAGGAGTCTTTTCCAAACCAGTGAATGGAGTTTGTTCCAAGATAGGGATCCCAAGCAAATAAGAAAATTCTTCCAGGGTAGGGACCAGCTGGAAGTCTTGAAAGGTGAAGCAATGATACAAGGGGTCATAAAACTGGGTCAGAACACTTATCAGTTGTTGGTCCCATTTTGCAGTGATCAAGCCAAGGAGAGAACCATGCCTGTTGATGAAGGAAGAAGTGTTTGGAATCCTACCAACCAAATCCTTGAGCAAAGTTGATGGTTGAACAAAGTTGAGCCGGACAGTATTCCTACGCACGGGCATCATGATGTCCTACAAAACAGAGCAAAGATGAAACTTTTTTGTCTTTGAAATGGGTTAGTCCTTTATACAGGATGCATGCAATGGTATGATGGCATGATGCTATGATGAAGCACACCACAAGTATTCACATAGGTAAATAAGGCACACAAGTCACACAAGACACCCTTAGGTTTCAGGCCAGCATGAGTTTCAGGTATTACCCTCTTTTGGTTTTGTTGGTTAAAACCTGTCCTATCAAAAGTAACCGGGTTCTAGAGGATCTCAAATCATTGGCTACCCTCAATCGGTCATAACTCCAGCATCGCAATCTTTTCTCGCGGCCAGAACCATCTCGAGAGTTTAGCCTCAATGAGTGTAGCATACTGCTACCGTCCTAATAGCCAAGTTGGTCAATTTAGGGTTCTAAGGTTGGTTGGTGCTTAATGACCCCTTAGAAGACCCATATTCTCCCCGTTGCAACACAAGGGATATAGGTACAGACTAAGATGCCACACCAACGTAGCCACTGCTTCACCCATGTCGGTCTACGCCGGACAGGTCCCTCACAGATTATGCTACCTAAAAAGGGTATGTCCCAGATCCGGGTTAGGATCTATGAAACTCCGATGCAAAGCCCACAAATATAAAAGCAAACAAAGCAAACAATTGAAAACAAAGGTGATCTAAACCCTAAGGTTACTCCACTTTTAAAGAATTTTCCCCAGCAGAGTCGCCAGTTCTGTGATACGGTGGGAGAACTGACTATGGTTTTGCGTTTGTTTTCGCAAATGTTGCGGTTAGCAAGAGTCGCCACCGACTTTTTATTTTATCCTAAGGAAAGGTTAAAAAGCACAGCAAAAACCTTTTGAGATGTTTTCTTGGGTTCGGGGAGTAGATTATAGAAAGGGAAGGTATTAGCACCCTTTCTATCCATGGTTATCCATGGGCTCTTAGTTACTTGCTTAGATCACTTGCCTTTTGTTTTCAATTGTTTTAAATGGTGCTTGAGTGTGTGGGTTTGAAAATGTTTTGAAAAGAGGCCAATGTGGTGGCAACCTTTGTAATGATCCATGTGGGGATGTATACAAAGATGTATGTCTTTTGAAAAGGTTTTCATTTGTTTTTGAAAGTTGTTTTGAAAGTGTAATGTTGTGTGGTTTTGAAATTAGGCAAGTGTTTTGTTTTGCAAGTTTGATTCAAGTAACTAAGAGGTTATCTACTCCTAAATTTCTCAAAAGATTATTGCTATGTTTTAACCCTTTTAACAAGTTTGTTCCACCATTGAATTTGGTGGACAACCTTATGTTAGGATGTGAAAGGGACGGGCGCGGGTCATCGTTTAGACCATAATTGCAACGGCGTTAAATATCTTTGGGCAATTTTCTTCAAGGGACTTGATCATTTAAATTGTTTGCTTTGAAAAGTTTTATCGAGGGACTATGATCATTCAAATTGTTTGCTTTGCCCAAAGAAGTTCAACATACAATATGGCCCAATTTTGAAAGGCAACAAGTGGATGTAACCCTAGGGGTGTTAGTGTGCAAGTGTGCTTTATTGCATACAAGAGTTTTTTCTTTGAATTAGGTTTTTCTATTTCATTGATTTTATCTTGTCATACACGTCCTAATTACTAGCAATAAGAAGCGGAAATGTAAAATCCTACGCTATTACAATGATTAGGGGAGGGGGATACACATTTGTACATGGGGGGTTCAACGAGAAAAATAGACAAAAAAGAAAATAGCGGAAAACAAGATATATAGAGAGAGAGAGAGGGAGCCCGCGCGCTGTTGGGAGGCCATCAGAAGTTCTGACCCAGATCCGCTGTCAGATGATCAACCTGTTGGTGAAACTGGATGAGTCAGAACTTCTGACTCTAGAACCTGCAAAACAGAACCTTGTTAGTGGGGAAATCAGAAGTTCTGATTTCCCTGCGCTGCAAAACAGAAGTTTGTTAGTGGAGAAACCAGAAGTTCTGATTCTGCTGAAAAGGCAATAACTCTCAGAGGTTCTGATGTCATTGACAGCAAAACAGGCTTCAGATGTGCTAACGTCAAAGTCAGCATTTGGCTTTTCCCTGTACTAATCAGAACATCTGCAATTCTGTTATTACTCCACAAAACAGGAAACATATTTGGAACAGATCCAGCAAAATAGCAAAAATGTTTCAGAAGTCAGAATCACCAAGGTCACAGGCAAGTCCTATACTGGCTCAGAATGTTCTGAGGTATGAGAGTCCTCAGAACATAAACAGCAATAACATGAATATTTACATTATGTTACTTGAATATGCACAGCTGATGATGCTTAACAGTGTGGTGAGGGTCAGCAGGTGCTTACCTGACTGTTTGGAAAGTGGTGGATGAAAGTTAGCTTTTGGTTCTGATGGTGTTCTGGACAAATTTGGAAAAGGGGAAGTAAAGGTGTATACGTGTATAGGGTCAGAAGTTTGGAAAGAGCGTTTTTGGTTTACAGAAAAGAGCTGGATGTTTGATGAAGTTGAAGGTGAGAAATTTAAAGTTATGAAACAAAACTGGAGATTTTGGCAGAGTTTCAGAATGCTACGTTGCTAGGAGTTTCGTTTCTCTCTTAGCAATTTTCTGTTTCCTTTCTTTTTGAACCCCTTTGGCAGTGGTGAAGACTCTCTATTTATAGGAAAAGTTTTTGTGGATGCCTCGAACATTTAAGGCGCCAACAGAGTTTGAATTTGTTCTTTGACAGAAATTCCTGGGAAGTTGTGATAACAGCTATCTTTCAGCCTAGGTTGCAGCAGCAGGCGTAGATTGGGGAGAAGTGACCTCTGAAGTGGGCGGTGGCGTGAAGACCCATGCCAGAATCTGTGCAAAAGCGTTTTCCAAGCCACACGTGAATGCTCAGGAGTGGTTGGAAGCATTAATGGGCATTAAATGGTGACAAGACCTGTCAATACCAACATTCTGGTAATGGAAACCAGCGTTGAATCAGCAGCGTAAACCATGCTCTGGCCTTGGCTACCTGTTGTCTTAGCAAGCTCTGGAGATTCTCCTAGTTTTCTGGTACGTTCCTTGGATTTGCTTCTGGACAATCTGGACTTAGAGATTCTGTATCAATGTGACACCTATCCTTCTGACCTTTCATCTTCTGATTTCAACCTATTCTGAAGGAGTCTTCATACTTTCCTGTTTCTCTTGCATTCCTTTAGCAAATTCTGACTGAGCTTGTATAACTGCTGAAGGGGCATGTTCTGTCTGAGGCTTACATTCTGAACCACGTTTATAACTTCTGATTGAACTGATGTAGCTGCTGAAGAGCCAACTTCTGACCATGCTGAGCCAAGCTTGCAACTTCTGACCGTCTTCGTCTGGGATGGGTCCAGAAGTTCTGAAGCGCTGATTTTTTTCTAAAAACACTTATTTTAGAGAAACATTCTAAGTATTTAGAAATTGATTGATTTTTTCTCAAGATAAAAGTGTTGTTTCTGGAGTTCGTGAGATCATCTTGCTCTTGTAAGTGACTTGCTTGGGCAAAGGATAACTCAGGACTTGGATTTGTTTCAGGGGACTTTGAAAAATTTAAGATGGTTTCCTGAAGAAAAGGAGGGCAAATTTTGGGGTACAACAGTCATCAATCATAACCATGTTGATTTTAGTTGCTACTCTTGATTTAGAGGTTGAGCAAATGGATGTGAAAACTAATTTCCTTCATGGTGATTTGGAGGAAGAGATCTACATGAAACAATCTAATAGTTTTCAAGTTAAAGGCAAAGAAAATTATGTTTGTAGATTGAGAAAGAGTCTATATGAATTGAAGCAAGCTCCAAGGCAAGGGTACAAGAAGTTTGAGTCTGATATGTGTGATCAAGGATACCAGAAGACTACTTCAGATCATTGCGTCTTTGTTAAAAAAAATCTAATGATGTCTTTATTATCCTGTTGTTATATATTGATGATATGCTTATTGTAGGGAAAAATATTTCTAACATCAACAGGTTAAAGAAGCAGTTGAGATAGCCATTTGTCATGAAAGACTTGGGAGAAGATAAATATACTCTTGGCATTATAATCATGCGTGACAGAAAAGAGAATAAACTTTGGATGTCACAAGAACATTATATCGAAAGAGTGCTACAAAGATTCCAAATGGAAAGTTCTAAGGCAGTAAGCACTCCTCTTGCTACTCATTTCAAATTGAGTTCTAATCAAAGTCCTTCAAGTGAATATGAATAGTTTAATATGAAACATGTTCCTTATGCGTCTGATGTGGATAGTTTGATGTGTGCAATGGTATGTACAAGACCAGATATATCACATGTTGTTGGTATAATCAGTAGATTTTTGTCAAATCTAGGTAGAGATTATTTGAATGTTGTAAAATGGATTTTAATGTATCTTCGCGGTATACTTGTATGAGGATTTGTTTTGGAGTAGATAAGTCTACTCTAGTGGGATACTATGACTCTGATATTGCTAGAGACATTGATTCTAGAAAGTCCACTTCGAGCTACATGATTAAATTTGCAGGGGGAGTTGTGGCTTGGCAGCCCAGATTGTAAAAGTGTGTAGCATTGTCTACTACAAAGGTTGAGTTCATTGTCATTACCTAAGCATGCAAAGAGTTATTATGGTTGAAGAAATTTTTGCAAGAGCTTCATTTTGTTCAAGAAAAATATGTGTTATTTATTGATAGTTAAAGCGTTATTCATCTTGGTAAGAATCCGACTTTTCATAATAGGTCCAAACACTTTGATGTGAGTTATCATTGGATACATAATGCTTTGGATGCTAAATTGTTAGAGTTAGCTAAAGTTCAAACATATGATAATGGTTCTAATATGATGACTAAAGTGTTACCAAGAGGGAAATTTGAAGCTTGTTGTGATATCGTCGGTTTGATGATTTCCTCCACATAGTTGTGAGGGGGAGATTTATTGGGTTTGGGCTCCCTTCCTAGGTGGAGAAAGACCCAAATATGAATAGTCAATTTGTCTCTCTTATTTAAGTGGAGAGTGTAAATTTAGGATTATGAGAAATAGAGAGAAAATAAAGATTCAAAAAAGAGAAAAGAGGAGAGAAACTCAATCCCGTTTTTTTCTGCACCAGTCTCACTAAATTGACGATCTCCGATTCGTTAGTCGTCAGATCGAGCTAAAATTTGGAAGGCAGGTTCGAAACACCTATATATAATTTTTTACCATTGGAATCTTCAAAACAAAGTATGAACTGAGAGATGATTGTTTCGCATTGAAGCTGCATATTTGGGTAATTTTTAATCTTTTTAGATTCTTATTTGTAAGCTAGTTTGCTTTGTGATTTGCGGTTGTTATCACTATTTTGTGAATTATTTTAAGACTCTCTTGTATCCTCAATTGATTATAGTGGAGCTATTTATTTGGTATGAATGACTCGTGGTTTTTACTCTCATATTGAGGAGTTTTTCACATTAAAAACATCCGTGTTCTTTTGTATTTTTATTTGTTTCGATTGTCATTTTATTTTTGTTGTTAATTCTCAAAATTCTTACAAATGTGAAGATTTTTTTTTCACTGCATATTATTCTGTTATTTTGTCTTAATTTCACATCAATCATCCATAAACTTAATAGTCCTGTGACATTTTCTTATAAAACAATGACTTTTATTATTAATGTACATAATAGTTTGTAAATAATCTTATAAAAAAAATATTTGAAAAGTGGTTAATATATTTAAGTCAAATATATTCATCAGCAATCAATAATTTGAATAATAAATTACAGGTCATTTTGAATTTTAACTTGTCACCTCTTTAATTATATCTACCACTTTCTATTTTACATATTTTTACTATTATATTATTACTTAAAGTCATTAAATTTTAAAAAAAAATATGAGTTTTATCAGAAATTTTAAGAGTATCAAAAATTTTGAAAAATATCGAAAATTTTAAAATGTTCATAAATTTTTTATTTGAAACATAAATTTAAAAAAAAATTAAAAATTTCGAAATTTCTATATATTTTTATCGAAAATTTCAAAACTATATTGAAAATTTTGAAAAAAATATTGAAAGTTTTGAAATTTACATGAGTTTTTATCATAAATTTCAAAACTATATCAGAAATTTATAAAAAAAATATTAGAAATTTTAATTCAGATAAATCTTTTTGTATTTTTTATCAAAATTTTTAAAATATATATTTTCGAAAATTTTAAATGAATTATTTATTTTAAATAAACTATCAGAAATTTTATTTGATTATTTCATTTTTTTTTATCAGAGATATTTTTTGTATTATAAAAAAAGAAGAAGTGTCAGTTTTAATTTGTGAGATTAGGTTAAAAACAATGCAGACTCCACAGGCCCACACTATTGGCTATTCTTAGTTCTTACTATAATTGAACAGATTTTTCATAGATATTGCCTAATATTTAGCCTACAAAGGATAGAGATTAAAGAAACTTAGTCAGAAAAGGTTGAACATGAGATTGTTGTTCCCAATTTTGTTTGGATAAAATTCTATCCTACTTCCAGATTGGTAGGAAGTTGCAATAATCAAATCTGGCGGAAAATAAACTGTTGAAAATCTTGACCAATTCAAAGGTTTCAATTTTTGTTTTCAATTTTATTTTAAATAATGTGACATGGGAACAAAACACCGACAATAATCAGATGCCGACTTCGTGTTAAATACACGATCACATTTATTTACAAATATTTGCTTACAAAATAAAAATTTTGATAGTATTTCTTTTAAAAAATTAATCAACGAGATATGTTAACGACATAGAGAAAATATGACTATATACTTTGTTAGTATTATCTATATCTAAGAATAAAATATTTTTAAAAAGCGGATAGCTTTTGATTTAATAAATGAATTCATAACATGAAAAAGAGAAGCAGACAATACACTGCACCTTTATTTATTTAAAGAGGAATATTTAAAATTTTAAAACCAAGAAGAAGAAAAAAGACATAATTGAAAGCAAGAATCACTTAGATATAGGTTGTCTCGAAGATAATGTTTATTATACTTTTTATATATATTTTTATTGTTATTTAAAGAGAATTATATATATATATATATATATATATATATATATATATATATATATATATATATATATATATATATATATATATATATATATATATATATATATATATATATATATATATATATATATATATATATATATATATATATATATATATATATATATATATATATATATATATATATATATTTATATATATATATATATTTATATATATATATATATAGTTGAAATATTAGATATAATATAATCTCGTTGTCTAGAGTTTCAACATCCGAAATCCTTGTCTTCTTCCATTTCACCACTATCGTCTTCGCCGTCATCACCAAAACACCGCCGTCATCATCAAAACATCGTCGTCCTATCTATGAAGGCAAAGAAAAAGAAAGATCAGAAAGAGTAACAGAGGGAATGCGGAGAAGAAAATTACGACGGAGGGTAACTACTTAGCTTGTATTGTTTTTGTTGTTTTTGTTTTGATCTTTGTAAGGGTTTGTTGTATGGAGAGGTGAAGAAAAATGGTTGTCGTTGTGAGGTTAAATATAGGGTTTAGATTGTGTTGAGTGAGACAGAGAGAGGAGATGGAAGGAAAGAGAGAGGAAGATAATCGTTTTGTTTTGGTAATATGTGATATATTAAGTTTGACGATCCGATGCATGCCATCCACGATACCTATTGTGTGTCCTTTAATCATGACCATACGAACATCATCCAATGGTTTAAAAACGCACGCCTATAGTAACTATCAAACGCTCTCCCTCACATGGCCTAGCGGACCACTCCCCAAGCGCTTTGGGCCAGGCCCATTTATCAATCGCACCCCTCTTCATTTGTTTTTGCTAGCATGCGTTGTTTCCACATCTCCCTGGCCAAAAGGGCCAAGTCCAATATCTGGACTTGGACTCATACTTACAGTACCTCCAGTATTACTACTTAGTTCTAAAACGCATCCCGTTATCTTTTGGGCCTGAATTCAATATCTGAATTCAGGCCCCTACTATTAACACTCTTTTATTTTACTACCTCATTTATAATTACACCCCTCGCATTTTAATTTATTTTTCTTTTATTATAATTATTATTTTTATATTTTATATTTATATTTTAATAGTATATTTATTATTTATTGTAAATCGAATTAATTATTTTCAATTTATAAAAAAATATTTTTTTATTATTGCATTAAATTGTTCTTTTAATCATGCACAAACAAATATTTTTCACCATATAAGTTAATTTAATATTTTACATCAAAATATTAAAACTCGTACAATTCACCATATTACTACATCTGCGAGCGACACGTGGCCAATATCTGGCCACGTGATGAGGAGACTATATCAGACTCCCTCGCTCTACGTCTTAATACAACTACCCAACCTCAAATCAATTTTTTTACTAATATAATCAAATTTATATTTATTTTCAAAAAGGGTTGTATTAATATCTTTTATCGACTGCGAGCTATATCCACGATTCTCCAATTTACAAACCTGAATTTGGTTCAAAGAGAATTCGAGGTATTTCTACAATCCATAAAAAACATAAATAAAATCGTGAACTACAAAATAGGACTCTGATTCCTCCTAAGAGGATACGTAGGCATACGGTCAAAATTGTGGTGAGTTCCCATATTTAAAATTCAAACATTCTCCCCTAACTAAAATCTAAACCCTTTTCTCTTAATTATACTTAAAAACCCTATTTCCTAAAAAACGCGCTTCTGGACCTAGTATCCTTGCGAATAAGGTAGACAAGGGGTTCCTAACACCTTCCCCTCGTCTAGAACCGAATCCAAATCTAGAATCTCGAACTTTTAGGGTTATTCCTTTATATTCCCTTCCTTTGGAATAAAAATTAAGGGTGGCGACTCTGAATTTAAAACCAGTTGTAACATGAAGTTGCTGATATTTTTCAAGAATTTCTGATAGACTATCTTCTAATTGAGATATAGAAAAGTTGGAGAATACCTCTTATGCTTCTGAGTCTGATTCTGATTAGGATGAATTAGTGTCATCTAATATGTTGGCCATTAACACGATATTGGCACGTTCATCTTTTGATGCTTATTCTACTTCAGAAGATTATGAGTCATCCCAAGTAGCCATAAGACTTTTCTTCTTCTCTTTGTTAAATCTCTTCTTTGGCTTTTCTTTCTGAAGTTTAGGATAATCACTTTTGTAGTGACCAGGTTCCTTGCATTCGTAACAAACAACATCTTTGTTTGTTGACTTTTTGTAGCCAGAGGATGATTCAGAATAACCGCTTGATCTCCTAGGATTTCTAAATTTCTTTTGTCGGTGCTTCCATAGTTGTTGGACCCTTCTGGAGAGTAGAGATAGTTCGTATTTTTCTTATGAGGACCCTCTAGAGCTTTCTTCTTATGCCTGAAAGGCTTTAGTTTCATATTTTTTTTATTATATTTAAGATCAAGAGACTTACCTTTCTTTCGGGACTCATCTTCTTCTAGTTCTATCTCGTGACTTCTCAAGGAGCTGATAAGTTCTCCAAGAGATATATTGTTCAGATCTTTGGAAATCTTTAAGGATGTGACCATGGGTCTGCATTTCTTTGGTAAGCTTCTGATGATTTTCTTTACATGATCTGCTGTTGAGTACCTTTTGTCCAGAACTTTCAACCCAACAACCAGAATTTGAAACTTTGAGAACATTGTCTCAACTGTTTCATCTTCTTCCATCTTGAAAGCTTCGTACTTCTGGATGAGTGCAAGAGCTTTGGTCTCTTTGACTTGTGTGTTTCCTTCATGCATCATTCTTAGAGAGTTAAACATGTTTTTAGCAGAATCCCTGTTTGTGATCTTCTCATACTCAGTGTATGAAATGGCACTCAAGAGAATCGTTCTAGCCGTGTGATGATTTCTAAAATCTTTCTTTTGTTGATCTTTCATTTCCTTTTTATCAATCTTCTGAATGTTTTCATCACAAGGATGAATGTAACCATCAGTCACCATATCCCAGAGATCATCATCATGAGCTAGAAAGAAACTTTTGATTCTGTCTTTCTAGTAATCGAAAATTTCACCGTCAAACATTGGGAGTCTTCCGCTGATTTTGTCTTTATCATCATAGTTATCATTGTTGTTGTTCTGAACTGGTTCCACCATAGTGTTTTTCTTGCTAAGATCTTTTGCTGACATGGTTAAGTGTTTGCATCCAGAACCAGGGGCTCTGATACCAATTGAAGGATAGAAAAACACAAGAAATGGGGTTTGAACCGGGATTTTCAAAAATTAAAAACAGTATGACACGTTTGGTTATCCTTGTTCGTTTGAACTCAAACTACTTTATTCCATCCGCCAAGGTGATTTCGCCTCTCTCAATCAAGGTCTTAATCCACTAATCAAATCTTTGATTACAATTCACAAAGACTATGGTCAATGTCTTCTTAAGACTTAACCACAACTTGGTTTCTCAAGGAATTACAAAATGTGAATAAAAAATGTGTACAAGAATGTTTCTAATAAACTATATCACAATTTTGATATTTACACAATGTTAAAGCACAATGAACATTATAATAGATAAAAGAGCCTTATGAATATTTATATTGTATGCGCAAGTATATGTTTGATCACCCTTTAAGAACTCCTTTATATGGGAGAAGCTCTTTAGATCCATTTGATACATGAGAATATGTTTTTGGAAGGTTGATAAAATGTTATTAATGCACTTTCCAAAAATACAGATCTTGTCTTATTCCAGCCGTTACTCCTTGATTTGTAATAAATGAAATGTAACGCATCAGAATTTTGTTTCTTTAAAATCTGATCAGAATAAGAATAATAACATTGAGACTCTAGATCATCAGAGTATTGCTTCATCATATTTTAGCTTGTAGCTTTGGTGCTTCAGAAGTTATAACATCCAAACTTCTTCTATTGAGCATGATACTTTAATTTAATTTGTACATATATTCTCATCAGATCTTCTTAGTGCAGTTTGTTCTCCAACTTCTATGCTTCTTTATTAGAACTTCTCTGCATATTTAAATAATTTATTAGAGATCATAATTGTTCTTTATATATATCATGTATTTCTTATCATCAAAACATTACTAAGATGTAGAACCAAACTATGTTCTAACACTAAGTTTTGACCCTAACATGTTAAACACCTTAGATTATCCTAAGCATGGCAACAAAGGTTAAGAAGAATGAACGATTACCTAATTAGGCAAGTAGAAGTGCAAGTGTGCATTTAGAAGACAAAACTTCAATACATGACAAAACATGCAAATAAGTAGACATCAATAGGCTGGCACCCAAGTCTATACATGGTTTAGGATACCACAAACTATCATTAAGGAATTACATGTTAACCAGCATCACCTAATCAAGATAAGCTCACGTGATAAAAAGAGATGAAACTCAAACAAGTGACAAGACAAAACTTGCATCGGGAAAGAAACAAGTGAATCCTACGGGAACATGCAAAGAAATCGAAGTTGTCATCTCAATTCTAATTGTGTGACATCATCGATCAGCAACAAAGGAAAATGATAAAATCCTAAGGGAGCATGCAAAGGATCAAAGTCGTTACTCTCAATTCTAATTGAGTGACACATCGATCAACAAAATAAAGGAAAGTGATAAAGTCCTAAGGGATCATGCAAAGGATCGAAATCTTTACTCTCAATTCTAATTGAGTGACACATCGATCAACAAAATAAAGCAAACACAAGCACAAACACAAATAGAAAATAAGTGCAGAATGCCTGCTACAGGACTTTAAACAGCGACTTCGAGCACATGCTCTTTATTTCCTACTTCTCATGATATCTAGAAAAGCGGTAAAGAATATGATAAAAAGGTATGAGAGAATACCAAACGAATATCAATCCAAAAATGCTAAGCAAGCAAAAGAAACCCGGAATACTTCGCGAGCAATTGGAAAAAATAACAAAATAATAAGCGATCTCACGCGTAATATGCCTCAAAGCGATGATGTGAAAATAAATCACAACACAAAACGTGTATCAAACACATCCGAGTACTAAATAAAACACATACACAAGATAACCATCCAGACAAGAAACGCAAAATACAGAGTAACATGAAATGTGTGTCGTACACATCCGTATAAAAACAATGTACCTGCACAAGATAACAACCCAGACAAGTAATATGAAATATGAGATAATACGAAATGTGTGTCGCACACATCCATATAAAAAAAACAGTGTACCTGCACAAGATAACCATTCAGACAAGCAATAACGAAAATATATAATCTCATGGAAAGAGAACAATAGCTAAATGTATCGAACGCAAGCTCAAACCACAAATAAGTGGCATAAATCGCCTTTCAATCAAATAATTAAGCGATGATTAAATGATTGAAAAACCGTCTCAAAGTACCTTGCACAAGTCAACATAGGAGTTAGAAATAACAAGGAGGTGATAATCGAAGTTAAGCATCTATATCACGAACTAATTTCTAAAATCAATTAGAAAACCTAACAAGTTATTTTTTATTGATTCTATAATTTTCTTATCACAAAAAAAAGTTAGATTCTAAATCTACAAATAAAATAGTGAGCTCAGGGGGTATGAACTGGAATTTGGTGGTGTGAGCTAGAATCAGGCGCTGGGCCCGTTCAGCATAGGTCTAGAAGCAAGTTTTTGTCCAAGTTTCAGCAATATGCCACAAAAAAGAGTGATGGGCCTAACTGAGTGTGGTTCGGTCCACTTACCATCTTAATCCACCGGATTCAGATATTTTTGTACAATTTAATGGTATATTAACTAGATTAAAACTATATAAAATTAAAAGAGGAATAGGGTTAGAGAAAAATGACGATTGAGCTTCTTCGCACAAAATCCCGCCTCTCTCTCAATGATTGGCGGACAAGTTCCTTCCACTTCTTCCTTTACGCGGTGGCTTCTTCCTCTTCATCCTTCTCAAGCCAACACCGTTAATTACCTCCCTCTCCATGTACTCCTTCTCAACATCTCTACCATGCCTCGAAGCTCCATCTCGATTCATCGAGTTTATCCGCAGATTTAAGCTTCGACTTAACCTCTTCTCCGTCTCATGCCTCGGCAAGGAAAAGATTTAAAGAAAAGAAATAATAGAAAGGAACAAAAGGCTTACCGACCAGAGAAAAACTTGTGGTTATTCAATCACGATGCCGATGAGAAAACCAGAGAAGAATCTTCAAGAATTGACACGTTTCCCTTTTTTTTAAGCTCTGATTGTTTGTTCGTTCTTCTTCTTCATTTATTGCAATTTAAAAATTAGATTTTGAATCTCTTTCATCGATTTTACTTTGAAGTTATTGAAAAGAGAATTCAATTAGAACTTGAATTCCTTTGAATAAATCTCAAGATTTGTATGAAATCCCTTGTCTCAAATGTAATTTTTGAAGCGAGTTAAGTGGTTCCATGGAATTCCCATACTCTGCCTTGAATTGCAACTTGAGTAGGCCTTGAAAAGTCTTGTTACTTTCCATAATGTATTCCTTATACTTTCCATGCCACTATTTATCTTTTCATATTTTAATACATAACCATGATGAGGTGAATCCATCCAAACAATATGACATGCTCAATCCTTGACAAGACTCTAATTAACACTTGAATCCCAAATTCATCACAAATTGCATCATAATCCAAAGTTGATTGCAGAACATACACCAAACCAAGATTGGAGATGAATCCATATTCTTTCTTGCCATGTGATAGCTCTTAACAAAACATCATCTCAATTGATGAACACAACATAAGAGTAGATGTCTTGATTCTAAAACCAGGTATGCCAGTTCACAATCTTGAGTTCTTAGAAGGAATCCCCATAATCATGACTTTATGAAACAAATAGCTGGAATAAGACCTTATACGAGACTCAAGATAGATATAAGATCTAACTATAATCATGTGATCCTTTTTTGAAGCATAATATGTGAAAACCTTGACCATTTGGCAAGTGTAGGGAAAGAAACCCTAATTCATAAATTTGGTGGATCCTGGTGAAGAATAGCCTTTGAAGAAGAGATTTCTAACAACCACACTTCCAAAATCCTAATTCTAAAGCTCAGATGCTTGAAGGGAATCCAGGTGAATGAGGCTTCACTAGACATATACACCTCAAATCAGTTGTAAACTATAGCTTGTATAACCACTGAACTTTTAACCTCGGGTATTTTATTGAATGAATGCATGACTATGCAAATTCCCTAATGGTAAGCAATTAAATGCCAATTTAACAAGCTCAGACGCCATGACCAAGAAGCCCTAATTCTTGCTTGTGATGCTCAAGGGGGGAAGAAGTGAATCGAGAAATTATGAGGCATACAAACCATAGATCACAAAGTCCTCAGTTGGAATCAATGACAAAATCATAATCCACTTAACTAAGAAGCATATTGGAGAAGCTTAGGAAATCGCAATGAACATGAACACAAAACCCTAATTTCTCATACCAATATTAATGAAGGAATACACTGCATATCCCTTGATTGAAGAGGAAATCCTCAAAGCCCACATATACCCTAATTCTGACCTCTGACGTCTCCAAGCTCAAGACCTTAATTCCTCTAGACATGAGGGAGAAACCCTTGATCAAATATGACTTGTATGATGACAAGAAGATAATGCTTCAAGAATCTTACTCACAACAGATGTCACATACTCAAAAGTCAAAATCCTAGTACAAGAACCAATGGATAGGGGAAATGTGATTCTCTTCAAAATACTCGCAATCTTGAATTCTCTGATGACACAAAGAATCAATGAGATGTCTTAAGGCATTAGAAGCCTTGGTATCTTGAACGAACAAAAGAATGAGGATATGAGACCCCCTTTTGCACTAATTGACAAAATAATCATCCTTTATAGCCTGTAGAAGAACTTAGGAACCAAGATACCTTGATCCTATCATAAGAATACATAAGTATGTATGATGAAACACAAGCCATGTAAGGTAAAATAAAGAGGGAGAATTTTGGGGTGCAACAACTATCTGAAGTGGATTCATAGCATAATGTCGAACCACCTAAGTAGGATGGTTTTACAATGAATGTTATTATAGGGATTTTGAAAATTGATGTAGGGAAGCCAAATGAAGGATTGAAATATGTGCTTCTGGATGATTCTATGATGGATCACCTAATTCCTCGAACTACTTGTATTTATGAATGGGTTAGGTCACAATGTTGGGAGAGTTATCAAGCCCATTTGCAACGGACTCGAGACCAGGGCCTCCAGAAGGGCCCACTAGGTTAGGATTTGGATTGGAAATGGCCTAAAGGTTTGTATCTTGAGTGGAAGTAATCCCACCAACCTATAACTTATGAGCATTTTCCTAGTGACTTGGAAAGTGACATTGCAAGGTTTCACGTGCCTCTAGATGATTAGACAATGCTTTGAGACGGTTTTCTCTAAAAGGTTGGCAGCTACGAGTCATAGGAATAGTTTCATTATTATGTACAGCCATCAAATCCTGCGCAACCATAATGTTTCTTGAAATTGGTACCATGTTTCTTCTACCACCTAAAAAACCTGATAAGTCGTCTTCTTCTAATCCTGAATCAACTTCTTCCTCTTGCAAGTCGTGGCTTTGTTCCCTTGAGTCATCGCTTGAAGAATTGTATGAGTTCACAAATTCTAGAATTTGGATTCTCAAAGGGCCTTGAGAATCCTCCATTAGCTTCATATTGAATGGAACTTCATTGATTTGAGTTTCTATGTCTTCACATAACACCTTCAAATACTTTTTTTAACCAACAATCTAGACACATCCATTTTGCTTTTTAACCTTGTGTTGTGATATGCACAAAGATAAACACCTAATGGAGATATTAGAGCTTCAAAAAATATTCAGATTCCATGCCAGACATAAAATGACATAACATCGTATCGAGGTGACTCTTCCGTCATCCACATTAGAAGGTTTCCAAGAACACACTTCTTTGATTCATTGATTCAACCAGTTGCATTCATCATTAACCAATGTTTGCATTTCTCCTTTTGTTCGATCTTTAAGTAAACAAAGATTGGCCCTAAGAGGTGTAACTCGAATGTCAAAATATCCTTCATTGTTAAGGATTTATTGTATATTGTAACCCATGTCTAGGTTTTCAACAAAATCCACACACGCTTTGCGAAATATGACATAATCCATGTCTTTTACTTGAAAAGAAAGTTTGTGCATGGAAACTGAAGTTGCATGTTTACTGATTTTACGGGTTGATCAGAACCTGCAACCTGGCCGGAGGATGATCTTTGACGGGATGGAAAGTTGAGGGAAAAGGGGGGGGGGGGGGTGTACCTGTAAGGCACTCTGACGATCAAGTAAGTGTAAGAGCAAAGAGATACAAGCAAAGTATTAGGGTTTCAGAGATGAATATTAGATACCTGGCCCTCACATGTGTGAGGGTTTATATAATGTTCCTCCGATGCATAGCCATTGGTTCCTATTTTTGGACCTAGATATACGGGTATGCAAAAATAGATAATTTCCAGGACTGGGTCAAAACGGGCAGGTATGCTCGTAAGTAGTCGTTTGTTCCGAGGAGGAGGATTACAAGCAGATGGCCATTTTGGTTGTTTCTTGGGTGTCTTCCCAACTCGTGTCGGGTTGACGGGAGACATTCACTGATCTAGTCAGACGTGTATGTCGGGCATAACTGGTCGAATGACAAGCGCCATGGTCGACCAGAGTGTTAGGTCGCTGTCATCGGATCATGCCAAGGGCATGAGCAGATTGGGCCAGTCTAGAACATTTACCATTTCCTCGAAGAGCATCCGCATAAGCGTTTCCTTCTACTAACTCGCTCTTCGTATTAAATGCTTGAGCTTGTTCCTATTTCCTTGTGCCTTACATCGTTCAGATCGTCAACTTGTTTCTAGGCTCTCAATGGATGTCTCCTTTCAAATATGGGCAAGTTGGAATGAATCTTTCTATTTCCAATAAAAATATTATCCAGTTTGATGGCAAGTAGGCTTCGTCATGTACATCAAAAAACCTAACAAATTCATAGCGCATTCCTCTAATATCCCTCTTGGACGAAATGACCACTTCGTCGATGTCTCCAGAGTATTGAAATTCCTCATACACTTTCTTTGCACAAAAATGATTTGAAAAAAACGTGAATAAAAAAGAAGAACGTCATTTAACTAGATAATTGTTTTCAACACGAGCCCTACCTTCATTGTCCCAATGCGACTTGGTCAATCGTTTCTTTTTCCTACACCCTAACACTCAAAGAAAAAAGGAAGAGTTGACCAATAAATGATAATGGAAGGAGATATGGTAAGTTTAGAGCATCTCCAATCGTGAACCCATTTTTGGGTTCTTTGTGGGACCTATTAAGCCACGTCAGCTTGAAGCAACTCAATTAGTTTTTCACTCCAATGGTGCAACTCTGAAGAACTCATATTGGATCCCACAACTTTACTTTATATATTAATATTTTATTCATATTAAATTTAATATTTTTTTAAATAATAATTTTAATTATTTAAATTAAAATTGATATAAAATAAATAAAATTCAAATTAAACTTATAATTTAAAATGATAATTAAAATTAATCTCAAATACATGACATATAATTAAAAACAATAAAAATAAATAACATCACATAATTAATCAAACTTAAATTTCATCATCTTCAGGTCCAAAACGTTTCCAAATATACTCGACTAAATCTCCTTGAAGTTGACGATGAACTTGTTTTTCATGAATACTAGCTCTTCTTTGTAGTCTTGTTGCAAGATTCGGATGAGGACCGCTAAATGTTTCAGTTGTTGAGTTGTTGTTATCCGCACTATCATACGAGTAATCAAAATTACCTCCATATGTATGTCGTTCGTCTTCCACAATCATGTTGTGCAATATGATGCATACATATATGGTATGCTTGAGGGTTTCCATGTGCCAGGCACGCGTTGGGCCATGTATAATTGCAAATCGATATTGAAGCACTCCAAATGCCCGCTCCACATCTTTTCTAGCTGATTCTTGATGTTGAGCAAATAATTTTTTCTTTTCTCCCTGTGGCATTGAAATGGTCTTGACAAATATAGCCCACTCAAGATATATACCATATGCTAAATAATACCCCATATTATATGGTGTCCCATTGATTGTATATTACACATTGGGAGCATGTCCTTCCAAAATATCGTTAAACACGTTGGATTGGTTTAACACATTAATGTCATTGTTTGAACCTGCAATACCAAAAAAAGCATGCCAAATCCATAAGTCTTGTGATGCCACTGCTTCAAGCATGATTGCGGGCTTACCATGATCACCTCGACAATACTGTCCTTTCCATGCAACAGGACAATTTTTCCATTCCCAATGCATACAATCAATGGAACCCAACATACCTGGAAAGCCACGTGACTCTCCCATTTGTAAAAGATGTTCAACATCAGTGTTGTTAGGCTTTCTCAAATACTCAGCCCCAAATACAACATTCACGCCCTGAACGAATCTTTGTAAGCACTCAATTGAAGTGCTTTCACCGATTCGAACATACTCGTCTACAAAGTCAGCAGGAGACCCATACGCCAACATACGAATAGCAGATGTACATTTCTGCAATGGTGAAAGACCCATTTTACCAGTTGCGTCGACCCTCATTTGGAAATATTCATCATGATTTCCAAGGGCATCTACAATTCGAAGAAATACATGCCTATGCATTCTGAACCTTCTTCGAGATTGAACATCTGTGTATATTGGATTTTCCGAGAAGTAGTCATTGAATAATCGATTGTGCCCTTCTTCACGACCTCGATCTATCGTTGTTCTTCTCTTTGGTCGAGAGGAACTTCCAGATTGACGTTCATTCTGAAGTTATTGTTATTCATCACTGTCGTCCATAAATTCTTCTTCAATCAAATCCCAAAATTCTTGATCGTAATTCTCTGAATTGTATGAATCCATTTTAGTGAGTAAAGAATGAGAGAAAAATGAGAAAAGAATAAGATGAGAATGAAAAAACAATGACATAAGTGGTAGTATATATAATGGTTTGAATAACAGCTAGTTTGAATAACGGCTAGTTTGAATAACATAATATTTATTATAATTTAAAATGGTACTAATGACCATTTTACATAGGTGTTGATAAATTAAAGTGGTACTAATGACCATTTTACATAAGTGATACTAACTACATTCCATATTTTTTTCCATCTTATTACAATATTTTTCATGAATATCTCGTTGACTATCGCTCATAGTAGAAGTGTCTTTCATCATGATTTGTATTACCTTTACTTCTATCTCGTCCTCCTTACATTACGCTAGTCTTTCCATTGTCGTTGTTCTTTTATTCCTTGCATCTTCCGTTGCAGTTGGAATATTATTTTTCTTACCCTTCCTTTTTGCTGCTTTTTGTCCCATTGGACGCTCCATTGGTGATGATGAGTTAAACTCATAACTTGAATGTGTATCTGGGTTCTCCGATGATGCCCCACTAGCGGAAGTCTTTGTTATTTTTGAAGAATTTCCAATCGATTCTCCCATCCATTTAGGTTCATCTTTTAACAGTCTCCATGCGTACTCAAGGTTGAATGTTGTACCTTGATCCTGAGCAAAAAAAGCATGTGCAGAGGCCATGATATCGTTCTCCGATGTCCCACTTTTCTTTCCATTAACAGCTTATTTGTAACACCCAACAAATTTTTGAACCATGCCATTTATTCGATGCCATCGACATTTTAATTGTCCCCCTACCTTTTCCCGCGATTGTCCACTGTACTGGTTATAATTGGCAGTGACTCTTACCCAAAAACTCTCAGCCTTTTGATCAACTCCCACAATTGGATCCTTTGAAACATTGAGCCATGATTGGATAAGAAGTATATCCTCATCCCTTGTAAATTGCTCTCGAGATTTTTTTTTAACGCCAACCCTTTTTTCTTTTTCAGCACCAACTTGAGTAGAAAATGGTGGAAGTTGACAACCGGACATAAATCCAATCGGTATTTCCGGTTCATGATGAAAAAATTCCATACTATTAGAATTCATTTAAGGGCTAGGAAACATATTTGGATTGCTTGGTGACGGAAAAAATATGGCGGGGTTTGTTGACACCGATGAAATTTGAGCATTTTGAGAATTATGATTTTGATTATTTTGCATGTAATTGAACATAGCTTGTTGATAATGAAAATGATTAGGATCCATTTGACCTAAACAATTTTAAGTTGAAGTAAAAAGATGAAAATTTGGATGAAATTTTGAGAGAGAAACTTGAATTGATAAATTTTAAAATTGGTGTTGGTGTTGATAAATTTTTTCCTAAAATACTATATTTATAATTGAAAAATAAGTTAAAAAATTAAATTAACTAGCCGTTCAACGACTACTTGACTGCTGCTTTGAATTTTAAAATATTAAAATAAAAAAAAACCATTAAGTATTTTAATCCGTTGGTCAACTAGAACATTGGAGAAAAGAGAAAAAATATTACCACTTAAAGAATCAACATGAGAAACCTTCAGTTGAAGGTGATCTTAGAGTTTTGAGAGATGGAGGAGTTTCTCTTTCCTAAGTGCTTCTAAGATGATGAAATAATCTAAAGATATTCGTTAACATATTAAAATGAAAGTTTGAATCACAACACTCTTTTTCTCTAAATCTATTGTATGCGAAAAATCTTAGTTTTTTTAAGGAAAACTTTTATGAAAAGAATATGTATCGATACTCTTTTGTTTGACAGAAAATTTTCACTTGGATATTTTTCCATGATAGAAAGTATATTCATTTTAATCTCTATTTTTTATTTAAAATATTACTGATCTTATTTAATTATTTTCATATTAATAATCATCATCTCAGAGATATACTAATAACACCAAGGACCCCATCTATTGGCATATTCTCCTTCCATTACACATTTATCATATTAGATTGTCGCGTCACCATGAGATAAAGATACACTATTAAATTAAATCTACTAAGTGGTGCACTTTGATATAGAAAAAGTTAAACAAAACAACATTTTTAAACACATTAACAATTATACTTTTTCTGGAATTCAACAAAAGTAATACTCGAAGTGCTTGTTATAGCTAGTTGCTAAATTTTAAGATAATCTTCTAAATAAGCAAATAACTCACTTTACTAGTTATGGCCATTTTTATTGGTCTAGGAGAAAAAGTATAAAGAAACATAAAAAGTTTGTGATCTGTAAAAAGAGATTAAATACCCAACTATGATTTACACATGGTTATATTTTCTATTTGCTTACCAACAACCTGAGTTTAAATTCAGATTTTTTTAAATTAAAAATAAAATATAAATTTTATTATAAATCATCACTAGTTATTATGGACATTCTATGAAGATTATATGAAAGTGTATGGGATGAAATATAATTTTTCGTTTATCTAATAGTTATCGAATGAGAAGATAAATAATCTTTTACCTATGTATTGTGTTCGAATATAATCATGGATATTGAAGGATAATTTAGTATTTCTAGTATATTGTCTGCGTGGCTTTAGTTTATGTGTATAAATAGATTAGTAGTAGTTTTCATTTAAATATAATCTTTCTTTAATCTTTATAGTCGTTATTGCAAAGCAATAAATATATTTTCTCACTCTTTATGTTCTTCATCACCTTGTGTACTAACAATTAGTATCTAGAGTTTCTATTCAGATTCACAGGAAAACACGGGAAACACGAGTGAAAAGGTGAGGCATTGTGTGATTGATTTTGTTTCTTGAATTTGTGTTGAATCTTGAACAGAATCATAATAGAATCACATTTTCTAATTCTGTGGGATTGGGAAATATTGTGTTTAGTGAGATCCGAGGGACTTGCACAAGGTTGAAGATGAACGAAAACGGTAGTCTGAGCACCAAACTTCCAGTGTTCGATGGTAAGAACTGGAATCGTTGGATAATTCAAATGCGTGTGTTGTTTGGCACTCAATATATTCTTGATCTCGTCAATGATGGTTATGTTTCTGTTGCACTTCCAAAAAATGCAATTGATGCGCATAGAAATGTTCAGCGTGATATGAGGAAGAAAGATCAGAAGGCGTTGTTCTACATCCATTAGTGTGTGGATGTGAACGTGTTTGAGAAAATCGTTGATTCGATAACGGAAAAGGCTGCATGAGACACGCTGGTTAGGTGTTACGGTGGTGACGAGTCAGTGAAGAAGGTGAAGCTTCAGTCTTTATGAAAGCAATATGAGAATCTCAACATGAAGGACAACCAGAAGATATTTGAGTACATCTCCAGAGTGATTCTGATCACTAATGATATGAGAGCTTGTGGAGAAACCCTTTCTAAACAACTAATCATTGAGAAGATATTGAGGTCTCTTACCCACTCAATTTGATTACATTGTTGTAGCAATTGGAAATTCTAAATATCTGGACACCGTGAGAATAGAAGAGCTGCAAAGCAATCTAGAGGCGCAAGAGTTGTGTCTGACTGAAAGAACTTTAAAGAGGGAGGTCGAGCATGCTCTGAAAACTTCTTTTGTCAAGAAAGACCAGAAGAAGAAAATACATGGTAAGTCTCAGAAGTCAAAAACCTCCATTTCTAATGAGAAGAAATATCAAAAGGGAAATGAGAAGTACAACAAGAAGAAAATTCAATGTTACTGTTGCAAGAAGTTTGACCATTTTGCTAAAGATTGTTGGTCAAACAAAGGAAGGAAACCAGAAGAAGCAAATATAGTCAGAGGAGATTTCGATGATAAACCTATGCTATTAATGACTTATGAGTATAATGGAATGTGTTTTGTAGACTGGTGGTATATGGACACTGGCTGCTAAAACCACTTGACTTGAAATAAATAATGGCTGTTAGATTTTGACTCCAGAAGGAGGATAAAGATCAGATGTATTGATGATAAGTACCTTAATGCATAAGGTATGAGAAATGTCAAAGTTAAAGTGAAGAATGGGAAGATTGTTCCGATCAAGGGTGTTTGGTATGTTCCTAGCATTAAGAGTAATCTGATGAGTGTGGGTTAGCTTATTGAGAAAGGTTTCTCAGTTGTTATGAAGGACAATCTCTTGAAGTTGTATGATTCTAATCAGAAGCTGATTATACAGTCTGAGTAGGGAAGCAACAGAACATTCAAGGTGAATGTGGAGACAACTGAAACATAGTCCCTTAGTACATAAGGTGCTAAAGGTGATAGTAAGTTGTGGCACAACAAGTTAGGGCATCTAAACTACAGAAGCTTAGGGCATCTGAGTTCTAAGAAGCTCGTGTGTAACACCCCAATTCTACCCAACAATATAAATGTAAATCAATTAAAAAAATTATACAACTGAATTAGGATGCCACAAATTCAACTTAAAAAAACCCATTGCATTCAACATGGTTACATAACACTTTAAAACTTCGGATGAACCAACAACAAAATAAATTAATCTTTTAAATCAACAACTTAAACAACTACGCAGCGGAATCATAATAACATCTTTATCCAACATGAAAACAACTTTTGAATAACAAGTACTTAACAACAATCAACTTAAAGTTCAGCCAACTGAAATAACAAATACTAAATCAACAAGTGTTCATCCTCCCTAGTGTTACGTATAAGAGCAATGACACCGACTCGAACTACTGAAGGTCAACCGCCTTCACTCTAGATTACATGCACGTTACCAACATAAGGGTAACATTCAAACAAAAGGGATGAGATATCGAACACTATAATAGAACGTATGATAAATATTATATTAGAATCAGTTCATGCAAAAATCACCACTTCACAAATTATAAACAACAAAAATCATAACAGGCTATCAACAAAATACAATAATTATTTCATCATCATAACAACTTAATCATACTACTTGAAATGCGACTCAATACTATGTGAATGCATGTGGTACCATTGGAGCAGAACTCCCATCTTAAATTTTTCCAATAAATAGAGACATCAACAAGGCATAAGCCTTCTTCGCAGTTTGCCAATCCAGGCCATCACAAAGTATGCAAATGTATATGAATGCACTATCACATACTCACAACAATCATCATCATTGCAAGGCATAATCCCACTTCACCATTATTACCAGTAAATAGAGGTAATTCATCATCATGTAAATTCCCTGCAACTTCACATTATCAACAAGAATTCACAACATCACAACAACCCAACATAAATCAACATTGGCCATAAGCCTATCACATCAATCAACGATTCAATCATTAACATAATCAAACAACAACTTAACAATAATTTCACACAGCACTGGTAACGACCAAAGCACCGCATGTATGGGAAAAAGGGATAGGGAACTACGTGCCCCTCGACATGCACAACAACTAGGACAACCTAACAAATAATCCATACTCCTCGACACACACAGGGGAAAAACAGGGTAGCGGTCAACCTATGCTCCTCGACATGTCCTGTAATCTAATTCTGCTCAAAATCTAACACATAATTCCCGACACGCCTTGCAGCCTAAAATTCTGCTTGATACCTACTTCTTCAGTATCTTCCCCGACCACTAATTTTTCCAACAACACAGGCACGCTACAACATCTTAACAACCACACCACTATAATCCATAACTTTCGGCCAACCTCTCGGAATAACACAACAACGGGCAACTATATTTCTTATAACATGTTCAACAAACATACAAGACAGTCACGCTGAAACCTCCCTAAAATGACCACCTCAACACTTTACTAATTTTCCTACCAACCGCTCGAAATAACCTAACGTCATAACAACCATCACGACCAGTAATCATTATCCTAACCTATCAATCAATTAAACCAGCAGTCACACAGATACACAAAATGTCCACAACACACAACCAGGAAACTTCATCTAACATGTTCATTAATCGGTCATACAGTACTCCCCAACGACCAAAATCATGAATAAATGGACAGCTTCACTAGCAGATCAGAAACATCAACGCACAACAATCATAAAATAACCAATTCCCACGTGATACACATTATAAATCCCATTATAAGGTCAGAACCCCACCCTTACCTAGATTGAAGGTTGCTCAACCAAAAACTCTAGCCGAAGTCTTTGCTTCGTTTTGCTCTTCACCAGGCAGCTTGCTCCTCATCCGCGCAGCTCTATTAGTCAGCGTACAAAAATCCTTATTCTCCAACTAAAAAAATTCCTTATGTCAGCTTAGCCTTATATAACAATCCTCTTGGGCCTAACCTACACCCCCACTTTACTACTTCTAACCAATAGCATAAGTCCAACATTATTTCACATATTCCTTTTAACTCTACATATAATTATTATTAATCAACTAATTAAATTGATAATAATCTAACAACTCACACCGATAATTCTTAACATCACGCAACTCCACAATTAATCTAAAAATAGTTTAATCAAATAAATAATTAATTAATTAAATTACGGGCGTTACATTGTACGTGGCATTCCAAAGATTGTGAAGTCTGAGAAGTCAAGTGAGGTATGCATGAAAGACAAGAAACCCATATTTCCATTTGTATCAGAAGTATCCCCAAAAGAAAATCATGCTTTGGGGGTAGTGTATTCTGAAGTGTGTGGACCATTTCAATAACCTTTACTTGGAGAAAACAAGTATTTTGTGTAGTTTGTGGATGGGTTCACAAGAATGATGTGGGTAGCACTCATCAAGTTTAAGCATGAGGTGTTTATCGAGTTCTAGAAGTTCGAGGTGAAAATTGAGAAACAAAGTGGTCAAAAGTTGAAAATTCTTAGAACGGATGGTGGAGGTGAGTATAACTCTATAGAGTTCCAAAAATTCTGTGAGGAGAATGGAATTGAGCATGAGGTTACTTCTCCTTATACTCATCAACATAATGGTCTTGTTGAAAAAAGAAATCATACTTTTTTTTATATGACGAGAAGCATGCTGAAGGAGTAGA
The DNA here is from genome assembly GCA_948472305.1 of Vicia faba. Classification (NCBI taxonomy): domain Eukaryota; kingdom Viridiplantae; phylum Streptophyta; class Magnoliopsida; order Fabales; family Fabaceae; genus Vicia; species Vicia faba. The sequence continues at coordinate 1,109,212,693 of OX451741.1, forward strand.
AGCTTCCTCACACCTTGTGGGGAGATACTATTACCACCACAACATATATGCTCAACAGATGTCCAACAAAGAAGCTGAAGAAAATTATTCCTTTGAAGAAATGGACTGGTGATAAGCAAAGTGTGAGTCATCTCAAAGTTTTTGTTTCTGTTTTCTATAAACATGTTCCAGATGCTAAGAGAAAGGAGTTGGATGATAGAAGCAAAGTGATGTTACTGGTGGGGTACCACAGTAAGGGTGCATACAAGCTTTATTGTCTAAAAACTAATAAATTTGAAGTCAATAGAGACGTTATTGTGAAAGAGTCAGAAGCTTGGGATTGGAGCAAGTCTCAATCCATTTCTGGTGTAGTACCAACACTAAAGTTAGCTTCCGAAGATACTTCAGAAGGTTCTAAAGATAAGTCGGAACTTGAAAGTCTTGAAGAAGAGTTAGAGTGATGACTCTGGAGACTCTAAAGATGAGTTAGAAATGGTGAATCTGATTCTGATCAAAATTTTGATGATGATTTAGAATCTGGTGGTGATCATGCTTTTGGAAGGGAAGACTCTGAAGACGTAAGTTCTGGAGGACAAACTTATGAAGGTGATCATGTTTCTGAAGGTGGTACTTCTGAAGGTGGTGGTTCTGGATGAGGTCTAGAAGCTAACGTTGTTTTAGGTTCTAGAGAAGATTCAAAACGAGTTCAGAGATCACAAAGAATCAGACAAACACCAAGAATATTTGCAGAGTTTAACATGTTGCGAGACACCGAAGTAGACTCTGAGGGAGAAGTCATTCAGTGTGCCATGTTAGTAAACTATGAACCATTTGGTATTGAAGAAGATATCAAGAATAAAGTATGGTTTAATGCAATAAAAGAAGAAATTGAGGCTATAGAAAGAAACAAGACTTGGAAGTTGACTAAGCTTTCAAACGAGAAGAAGACCATCGGTATCAAATGGGTTTTCAAGGTAAAATTAAAGCCAAATAGATCTATTGGGAAGCACAAAGCAAGGCTAGTGGCTAGAGATTTTCTTCAGAAATCTGGGCTAGGTTACTTTGAGGTGTTTGTACCCATAGCTAGACATGAAACAATCAGACTGGTGATTGCTTTTTTAAATAAGAATTGGCCTCTGATGTATCTGGATGTGAAGTCAGTATTTTTGAACGATCCTATAAAAAGAGGTATACGTGTCACAACCTTCTGAATTTGTGAAAAAAAGTCAGGAAGGGATGGTGTACAAGTTTCATAAAACCTTGTATGGATTGAAACAAATGCCCAAAGCTTGGAACTTGAAAATTGATTCATTTTTCAAGAAGCAAGGGTTTCAAAAATGTGAGATGGAATATGGCGTTTATGTACATCATTCTTGAGGCAATATGATTCTGGTGTGTCTCTATGTTGATGACATATTGCTAAAAAGGAATTGTCCAGAAGATGTAATCAAGTTCAAGGAGATACTGATGAATGAGTTTGAGATGATTGATCTGAGAAATATGATATATTTTCTAGGGATAAAGATTTTGTACTCTGAGAAGGGTATCATTTTACACCTGCTGAAGTATGAACGTGAACTTCTGAAGAGATTTAAGCTGCAAAATTGTAAAGGTGTTGTCACACCTTCAGAAACCAATCATAAATTGGATTTTGATTCTGAGGCTGACGATGTGGATGCTATAACCTTCAAATAGTTGGTTGGTTCTTTGAGGTATTTGTGTAATACCAGACCTGATATTTGCTATGCAGTATGAATAGTTAGTAGGTTCATGAGTAAATCTAAGTGGTCCCATTATAAAGTTGTTGTTAGGATTCTGAGGTATATCAAGAAAACTCTGAAGTATGGAATATTATTCCGTTATGAAAGAAAGACTAATTCAAAGTTGATGAGTTACTCAGACCCTGATTGATGTGGAGATAGAGTTGAAAGAAGAAGTACCTATGAATACTTGTTTAAGTTTCTGAGAGGTTCTATTTCTTGGTGTTCCAAGAAGCAATTTGTTGTTGCATTGTCAATGTATGAAGCTGAGCATATTGTAGATGTTGTAGATGCGTGTCAAGTTGTTTGGCTTCTGAATCTACTGTATGATCTGAAGATCAAGGTAGATAAGCCGCTGAAGTTGATGATTGATAACAAGTCTGCAATCAATCTTGCCAAGAACTCAGTGCTACATGGGAGAAGCAAGCATATTAGATAAAGTATCACTTTCTGAGAAGTTAAGTCCAAAATGGAGTACTAGAAGTTGTGCGCCCTAGCATCCAGAAGCAGCTGACAAATGTTCTGACAAAGGCGATCAAGACGAATCAATTTATCTAATTAAGAGATAAAATTGGTGTTGTTAGTTTTTGATTAAGAAATCCTAAATTAATGGATGATATTGAAGGGTAATTTAGTATTTTTAGTATGTTGTCTATGTGACCCTAATTTATGTGTATAAATAGACTAATAATAGCTGACATCTACATATAATCTTCCTTTATTTTTGTATCTTCATTGCAGAGTAATAAATATATTCTCTCATTCTTTTTATTCTTCATCACCTTGTACACTAATAATATACACATAACAATGTTAAATTTTCTTAAAGAAAAGTTTTAATATCCATTGTTATCGTAGTTCTCATCGATTCAAATGATTACTCTTAAGCGCTCTCTCTAAGTTCCCTATTCTAAATTGACCTTCATAGTTCTATCAATCAATTAAATAAATCTATATAGTTAATAGTTGATGCAAAATTATCTTAAATTTTTGAAGATTCTTGGATAAATTAGTTTCAATTTAATCATGACAAAATAATGAGAAGATTTATTAAACTATTTTTTAATAAAGATTTTATAAGAGTTTTGATTGTGACAAATTTAAATGACATATTCCATCTTATACGCCTTTAAAAATGACACGTGGTATATTAAGAAGAAATAATGAGATTATTCAGAACCATTCAACGTTCAAAATTCTCAAATGAAAGTTATATATATGGAGAGAAGATTGGTTGGAATCCATTATGTTACAAAAACAAGCACCTTCATTCTATGCGCACTACAAATGAAAGTGCATTTTGAATCACTACAAAATTAACACACTTCATCTATGTGGGTCCATTCATATTCTTCTCCCATAACCAAGCCAACACAACTCCTCAACTCACTCAAACCCCATCATTGCCATCACTAAAATTACTTCCCACTCTTTCTTTCTTCACCAACATGTCTCATTCACACTATTCTTTGGTCCAAAAGTTAAACCATGTGTTTTAATATTGAGCGTGAAAAAAAAAACACTAGAGATAAAAAGAAAGTTGTGATTAGGTGTTTGTAAAAGGAACTAGCTATCTTATAGTGCAAAGTTCAAAGGTTTATTTGGATTTGGTGTGTAATGGGAAATTGTTGGTATAGGGAATCATCAGACTATAGAGTCTCATCCAATGCAAAACCAGGTTGGTTTTCACAAAAAACAAAAAATATTGCTTTTTGTTCTTCTCTATTTTCAATAATTTTCTATAATTTTAGGCAATTATTGTTTATCACTTTTGGTGTGTTTTGTTAGAGCTTTGTTTAGATACTATGTTTATCTCCTTCTGGATTTTTTTTCTCTAGAAACATATATATATGATTTATTTATTTTCTTTTTCATTTTTTCTTTTTACTCTTCAATATATAGTACTACTAACTTTGATGGATATTATTGTCAAGTCTTTCAAGTTTTCTAGTTATTAAATCATTTGAATATAATGGAATATTACAAACTCATGGATGATTTTAATTTCAGTTATTAATTACAAATATCACATTTATTTTTCTAATTTTATATAAATAATTTTAAAATAAATAAATAAATAAAACATTTTTGTGAAACAAACAAGGTGAGATATCCTGAAAACCATTGGAAAAAGAGAACTAAAATTAGAAATCTACATATAAGAGTTAGATGCTATTTTAAAATCTTCGAAACTTTTCTAAAGTTGTTTCAAGATAGAAGCTGTTAGTTAGCATGAAGTAATCACTTTTTTTCCCTTATGTCTGCTTCAAAAGTTTGTCGGCATCTAGTTGTTTTATTCTTAAGTTTTAACTTTAATAAAAACTTTTTCTTAAAAAATGGTGGTAGGTTTCAAAAATATAATTGGTTGCTTCACATTTAAACTATCTTCTCGTCATGACACCTTCTTTAGCTTATTTTTACCTTTTTAATGTAAAACATGAATATATATATATATATATATATATATATATATATATATATATATATATATATATATATATATATATATATATATATATATATATATATATATATATATATATATATATATATATATATATATATATATATATATATATATAGAGAGAGAGAGAGAGAGAGAGAGAGAGAGATATGCTAAAATAATTACATAATTATAACTAATAATAAGTAATATTTTGTAATAATGAGGAAATCATCATGTCATTATTTTGTCGATAATAATCAATATTCTGTAATCAATTCCATTGACATCCCTCTCAAATTGATGTTGGCAAATCTATCAACATCAATTTGCTGACAAGAAAATTATGACGTGTCAAAGATTTGGTGAACAGAAGTGGAGACATGCAGTAGAGTGATAATTCTACGATCGTAAGCTTTCCGGATAGAGTGACAATCAACTTCTATTTGTTTCGTCTGCTCATGGTAAATAGGATTTGCTGTAATTTGTATGACACTTGTATTGTCAGCATGCAACAGGGTTTGTTGTGTTTGTGAAATACCAAACTCTGAAAGAAGACCGCGCAACCAAATAATCTCAGAGCATGCTGCAGACATGGCGCGATATTCTGATTCAATGGATGACTTGGAGACGGAGTCTTGTTTCTTGCATTTCCATGAAATTGGTGCATTGCCTAAAAACATACACCAGCCAGTAGTAGATTTCCTAGTATCTGGAAATCCAACCCAATCATCATCGTTGTAGGCTTGGAGTTGTGGAGAAGCAAGGGAAGAATATACCATAATTGGAGGTGCCGATGAGGTATCTAATAATACGGTGGACTGCTGAAAGATGCAAGTGCCGAGGAGATTGCATAAATTTGCTTACTGTGTGGACATCAAATGAGTTGTCTGGTTCTGTAATGGTTAGGTAGATAAGACTTCCCACAAGTTTTCTATAAACAGTCGGGTCTTGTAAAAGGACACCTTCATCCTGTCGATATTTCACATTTACTTCCATGGAGTTTTCAACTGTAGTTGCATTAGCAAGACCAGCGAGCTTAATCAGATCATGAACATATTTGTGTTGGATAACAAAAATTCCTTCTTGATGATACTGCACTTCTAATCCCAAGAAGTAAGTTAATTAGCCAAGATCTTTCATGTGAAAAGTGGACTGCAACAATTTCTTGATTGTTGAGATAGACTCTTGATCAGATCCAATGACTATAATGTCATCCACATATACAAGGAGTAACACAATTCCCTTGGAGGTCTTTTGTATAAAAAGGGAGGGACCATACCGACTTTGTGTGAATGAAAAGCCAAGGAGTGTTGTTCGAAAATTTTCAAACCATACTCTTGGGGCCTATTTCAATCCATATAAAGAACGCTTCAATTTGCAAACAGCATTAGGCGATGGACAAGGCATACATGTAGAGAGTTTGACGTAAACTTCTTCTTTGAGGTCACAGTGTAAAAACACATTCTTTACATCCATCTGGTGTAGGTGCCAAGATTTGGATGCTGCAATGGTAACAATAATGTGCACGGTAGTCATCTTGGCAACTGGTGCAAAAGTCTCCTCATAGTTAAGACCAAATTCTTGCTTATTTCCAAGAACAACCAGCCTAGCCTCTTCATAATGAAAATTATAGCAACAAGCAAAATGAACTAATTCTCCATCTGGTGTGATTTCATCATCACCCACCACTTCATATTCATGAAGTCTTGTTGGAAGAACTCTATTTTTTGAGGTCTTTGGCTTTTTTCAGCCACAACCTCTTCGACATCGACTGTGTCGGGAGTGCCAGCAACTGCTTCTTCTTGGACTTCGATTGGATTCTCAACAATTCCTTCAACTGGATTCTCAATAATTCCTCCGACCTCTACTTCATTAGTTTCTTCGTCGAAATCAAAGTTCATTAATGGCTTGTTGCTATAATTCCAATCCCAGGCATGATTTTCATTAATCACAATATCTCGACTCAACACAATCTTCTCATTAACCGGATTGAATAGTCTGTATGCACTAGTTTTATGATATCCTACTAGAATCATAGGTTCACTCTTGTCATCAAGCTTCCTTCTCCTTGCATCAGGAACATGCTTGTAACACATAGAGCTAAACACCTTCAAATGACTTACTGATGGTCGTTTGCCCCTCCACACTTCTTCAGGAACCTTGTTCTTTAATATCTTAGTAGGACACTTATTCAAAATATAAACTGCAGTCGAAACAACTTCTCCCCACAAAGACTTTGGCAAATTCTTTTGCTTTAGCATGTATCTCGCCATATCTAATATGGTTATATTTCTTTTTTCAGCAATTCCATTATGTCGAGGTGTATAAGGAGTAGTTACCTCATGATCAACACCATGTTCCGCATATAAATATTCAAACATCTTGGATGTGTATTCACCACCTCCAACTGTTCGCAGAACTTTGATCTTCTTCTCACTCTAGTTTTCGACAAGTATTTTGAATCTCTTAAAGATTTCAAATATTTCGTCCTTTCGTTTGATCACATAGATCCATAGCTTTCGACTAAACTCATCGACAAACGAAACAAAATATTTGTTTCCACCAATTGTATGTTCTTCGAATGAACCACATACATCTGAATGCACCACTTCGAGAATGCAAGGCGATCTCATTGACATAGTCGAAACGAAAGAGTTTCTGGATTGCTTTCCCACTAAACAACCTTCACAAAGTTTTTTAGGCATCTCAAGGATTGGAATACCAGTAACCATATCTCGAGTAATCAGTTGATTAAGTGATCAAAAGTTCAAATGTCTAAACCTCAAGTGCCACAACCAACTATTCCTGTGGTCAACAACAGTTTTCAAACATTGAACTTTTGTCGAACTGATCATAGTCTTAAATATTCTATTCTTCGACAACGGAGATTTTAAGACCAAATTGTTCTTGGTGTCGAAAAATTTCAAAACTCCATCTTTCATGACAACTGAGAAACCTTTTTCGACTAGTTGTCCAACACTTAGCATGTTGTATTTCATTCCAGGTACATAAAGCACATCTTTGATCATAGCTTTCCCTTCATTACTCATTTGAAATACTATGTTGCCAGTACCTTCTGCTTGCAACGAACTATTATCAGCAAGTTTTACCTTGCTCTTCTTCGACTCGTCAAAATCTGCCAACCACTCCTTTCGACCAATCATGTGGTTCGAGCAGCCTGAGTCGAGAAAAAAGATCTTGGATTCGACATGGTTATCTGCAATTGCAGCCATAACCACCATACCACCTTCAGAATCATCTGAATCTTGGCGTGTAAGGTTCGCTCCTTCGTCCTTGCCTTTCGATCCCTTGTCTTTTCAATGCCAATAATTCTTGGCCAAATGTCCCCACTTTTCACAGTTATAGCACTGCATACCTTTCTTATCTTCTTTGTCCTTTCGATAGTTTCCTCCTCCCCTTTTTGAGGATTCAGAAGATCTATCTTCGACCTTATTCTTATGGGGATTCGACCAAGACTTCTTGCCACGAGTCTTGTTGAACTTGCCTTTGTTGGAACCACCATCCTTTTTCCATGACTGAGCTTGCAATGCCTGTATCGAGTCTAGAACTCATTTTCTTTCGACAATCCTCATCTCATGCGCCTCCAACGAACCAACCAAATCTTCTATTTTAGTGGTTTCAAGATTGTTGGATTCTTGAATAGTTACGATAACGTGATCAAAGTGAGAGGTCAACGTTCTCATTACCTTCTCAACTATCATCTTATCAGTAATGGTTTCACCACAACCCTTCATGAGATGGACGAGTTTCTGAACCTTCGACACATATTATGCAACTTTTTCATCTTCTCCCATCGACAACAACTCATATTGTCGATGCAAGGTCTGTAATTTGATAACCTTGACTTTCTCACCTCCTTCAAAATACTTTACCAGAATATCCCATGCCTCCTTCGTCGTTTCAGCTTGAGAGATTCTGTCGAAGTTAGCAGCATCGACAACTGTTTGAATGCAATAAGCAGCCTTGCAATCTTTCTTCTTGACTTTGTTATGGGATTTTTTCTGTTCGTCGGTTGCATTTGCAGCCAACGCAGGAACACTGTCGGTAACCACTTATAAGGTTTCATGGAAGCCAAACAAGGACTGCATCTGTTTTTTTCATCGGATCCAATTTTTTCTGTCAAGCATTGGAAGAGAATTCAGAATGCCCTTATCACTAGCCATCTTCTCAGCGGTTGATTCACTTGCCCTAAAAACACGATATCTGACGTGAAATTCTTGAAAACTTGATCAAGAACAATAACCGGAAGCTCTGATACCAATTTGTTAGTGCACGAGACACTTTTAGTGAGGAGAGAAAGAGAGAATAATAAAAGAAATAAGGATTTGTATTATTGAATTGTACAAATAATGATACACACTATGACTATTTATATACAACCCTAATTGGGCTTGGGCTAATACAACTTGGATTATATTTAAATATTAAATCTAATCAAATCTAATTTAATATTTCAACAGAATCAACAGAGCCTATGATCCATGCCATGACTTGAGCATCTTTGACTACCCACTTTACATGTTCTTCCTTCTGCTTCTCTTTGTCAGGAGTAGGTTTGGTGTCGTCAACATGGCCCCAAAGATCCTTACCAGTTACAAATATCTAGAACTGAAATGCCCAAACTGAGTAGTTCTTGTCATTCAGGCGAATGAACAAAATATCATATTTGTCATACTTTTCAGTAGACACGAGGACGAGAAAAATGACAAGAAAGTATAAGAAACTAGATATGGACAGACTTGAGAAAGACAATAGACTAAAACTGAACTAGGGTAAAATCGAAACCTAGACTGATACCATGTGAAACATAAAAATGTATCGTAAAACTGTGTGTTTTCTTATTGTATTATTCTCCTCTCTCTCTCTCTCTCTATCTATCTCTCTATCTATCTCTCTATCTATCTATCTATCTATCTATCTATCTATCTATCTATCTATCTATCTATCTATCTATCTATCTATCTATATATATATATATATATATATATATATATATATATATATATATATATATATATATATATATATATATATATATATATATATATATATAGTATTTACAATCTATTTCTATAATTAGCGAGATGCTAAAATAATTATATAATTACAGTAAATAATACTAAGTAATATTTTGTAATAATGAGGAAATATCATATCATTTATTCAGCCAATAATAACCAATATTCTGTAATTAATTCCATTGACATTTAATTCTTTGATTGTTAGAATTCTAAAGGACACTATCTTCTCAAGTTTTTGGAGGTTAGTTTAACAATGATAAAATAAAAATATATTTATATTTAACTACGACTTAACTGAAACACAGATAATTTAGTATGAATATATGTAAGATTTGTTCTGATTAGTTTCTCATTTTGGTTGATGAAAAGAACAAAACCAGGTGGCAACGAAAGAAAGATACGAACATGATGATAGTAAGTTACCATCAAATCCTAAAGAAGTTGAAGATCTTCGACGCGATTCAGCTGCAAATCCACTGATCGCATTCACTTACGATGAACTAAAGATAATAACCGGACATTTTAGACCAGATCGTGTGTTGGGTGGTGGTGGATTTGGAAGTGTTTATAAAGGTTTTATTTCTGAGGAGTTTAGGGAAGGTCTTCCTTCTATTCCTGTAGCTGTTAAGGTTCATGATGGAGACAATAGTCATCAAGGTCACAGAGAATGGCTGGTATGTTATCTATATTAATTTTCTCTCACATTATGTAACACAAAAAATATAAAATAAACATTTAGATTAATTTCGATTTGTTTGGTTTGTTTGTAGGCAGAAGTTATATTTTTGGGGGAATGTTCACATCCAAATTTAGTGAAATTAATTGGATACTGCTGTGAAAATGAACATAGGGTGCTAGTATATGAGTACATGGCCAGGGGAAGTGTGGAAAACAATTTGTTCTCAAGTAAGTACTACTATATACTGTCCTACTATTTTCTTTATATTGAAAATTATGTAGTATATCAGAAAGTCACTTACAGATAGAACCGTAAGTATCAGAGTTCGAATTCTGATGATAATATTCCGTTGAGTTTGGCATGTTTGCTTTGTAAAAAAGTTTACTATTTTCATTTTTAAAAATATAAATTTATTTCAATTTAGCTGTTTGTTTTGAATGTATAATACCTAATGTGAATTTTATTTTTATAATGCAGAAATTTTGCTTCCTTTGCCATGGTCCATAAGAATGAAGATTGCATTGGGTGCTGCAAAAGGACTTGCATTTCTTCATGAAGCAGAAAAACCTGTCATCTATCGTGATTTCAAAACATCAAATATTTTATTGGATCTGGTCAGCACACTTACAGATTATTGAAACATGCTATGTCTTTTGATGACTATATATTTATGTAACCATAACTTCATAAACAGGACTATAATGCAAAACTTTCTGACTTTGGCCTTGCTAAAGATGGACCAGTTGGAGACAAGTCTCATGTTTCTACTAGAGTAATGGGAACATATGGATATGCTGCACCGGAATACATTATGACAGGTAAACTAACTTACTTAAGACCGACACTTGAGAATAAAGACGTGTTTGGTGTCGGACACATAACAGTGTTTGACACTGTCACTTAATTAAGTTTAATCAATTCATTTTTAAAATTATTATCAATATTCACGTGTCAGTGTCTGTTATCGTGTTTGTCTGAGTACTTTATATTATTGTACATTGTGCAGGTCATTTGACTCCTAGAAGTGATGTTTATAGTTTTGGTGTTGTTCTTCTTGAACTTTTGACTGGAAGAAAATCTTTAGACAAACTAAGACCAGCAAGAGAGCAAAACCTAACAGAATGGGCTCTTCCTTTGCTCAAAGAAAAGAAGAAAGTGTTGAGTATCATAGATCCAAGACTAGAAGGTAATTATCCAATAAAGGGAGCTCATAAGGCTGCAATGCTAGCATATCATTGTTTGAACAAGAATCCAAAAGCAAGGCCTCTAATGAGAGATATTGTTGATTCATTGGAGCCTTTGACAACATATAGTGAGGTCCCTATTGAAAAAACATTTACTATAATCACTGAGGTTGCTGAAACTGATGTTAAAAAGAAAGAGGCCAAAGAAAGAGGTCCCTGTTGAAAAAACATTTACTTATATAAGTTTTACTTCTCATTTTGCCTTGACTTTGTATCTATGAATTCTCTGATACGGAAATCGAAACACAACACCTATAATTGAACACGGATACCCATAAATATAGGATACCAACATTATTACATATATGATAGCATTCGACATTTATTTATCTCTTTATTTATTATTAAAATTATTAAAAGAATTAAAAATATTTTATTTAAAATTAATGTTTTTAATTCTTTATTGATGATTTTGCTTTAATATATGTTTTTAACATTTTTAGAAGTGTGTGAGATTATTCGAAAAATGTATAAGAGGTGTTTGTTAAGAGTGATTCATTGGACACCTTGACCAATCACAAAGTTTCACACGGAACAAAGATAAGAAAAATTGAAGAAAAAAGAAATTTTATTTCTTAATTCAACAAGTCAACCGGGCTCTCATTTATACACATTTACAAGCCCGTAAAATATGGAGAGTCGGTGGTAACCAACTAATTGTTGGTGCAAGGTAATGAAAAAGGGAGAAGAAGAATGAGCAATGAATGATAACAAAGAGGACTACTATTGTATATCAAAAGAGGAATGAATGAGTTACAATATTGATAGTCTAGGTAGCATATTTATACTAGAATTGAAAATGCCAAAAGGCCCTATTAAAGAATAAGCATCGGGAATTGTAGACATTAACTAAATTATATTTCCAATATCATCCCTTAATTTAGATATTCTATCAGAAGCTAACAACACCAATTTCATCTCTCAAATGAAGAAATTGATCTGTTTTAACTGCCTTTATCAGAAGATCTGCAAGCTGTTTCTGAGTGCTACAGCGCAGAACTTCTAGCACTCCTTTATGTACTTGACTTCTAAGAAAGTGATACTTCGTCTCAATGTGCTTGCATCTTCCATGAAGCATTGGATTCTTGGCAAGATCAATTGCAGACTTATTATCAATCATCAGCTTCAGAGGTTCCTCAACTTCAACCTTCAGTTCATGCAGGAGATTCAGAAGCCAAACAACTTGACAAGCAGCTACAACACCTGCGATATACTCAGCTTCACATGTTGATAGAGCCACGACAGGTTGTTTCTTGGAACTCCAGAAAATGGGACCTCCTAGAAATTTAAACAAATATCCAGAAGTACTTCTCCTGTCCACTCTGTCTCCGCACCAGTCAACATCAGAATAACTTACTAATTCTGATTGTCTTTCTTTCAGAAGGAAACAACACTGCATATCTCAGAGTTCCCTTGATATATCTCAGGATTCTGACAGCAGCTTGGAAATGAGACCACTTTGGATTACTCATGAATCTACTAACCAATCCAACTGCATAACAAATGTCAGGTCTAGTATTACATAAATACCTTAGAGATCCAACCAACTGTTTGAAGGTTGTAGAATCAACAGAATCACCATCAGAGTCAGAATCCAATTTTTGATTGGTTTCTGATGGTGTCACAACAATATTATAATTCTGCAGCTTAAATCTCTTCAGAAGTTCTTGTTCGTATTTTAACTGATGCAGAATGATACCCTTCTTCGAGTATAGAATCTCCATCCCTAGGAAATATGTCATTTTTCCTAGATATGTCATCTCGAACTCATCCATCAGAACTTCTTTGAACTTCTTTATATCTTTTGGGCAGCTACCTGTTAGCAAAATGTCATCAACATAGAGACACACCAAAATCATATTGTTATCAGAGTGTTGTACATAAACTCCATATTCCATCTCACATTTCTGAAACCTCTGCTTCTTGAAAAACGAATCAATTTTCAGATTCCAAGCTTTAGGCGATTGCTTCAGTCCATACAGAGCTTTATTAAACCTGTATACCATCCCTTCCTGATTCTTTTTCACAAATTCAGGAGGTTGTGACACATAAACTTCTTCCTGTAATGGACCGTTCAGAAATGCAGACTTCACATCCAGATATATTAAAGGCCAATTTCTATTTGCAGCTAAAGCAATCACCAGTCTGATTATTTCATGCCTAGATACAGGCGCAAACACCTCAAAGTAATCTAGCCCAGGTTTCTGAAGAAAACCTCTAGCTACTAGTCTAGCTTTGTGCTTGCCAATTGAACCATCTGACTTAAGTTTCAACTTAAAAACCCATCTGATGCTGATGGCTTTTTTCTTATCTGGAAGTTTAGTCAATTTCCAAGTTTTGTTCCTTTCTATTGTCTCAAGTTCTTCTTTCATGGCCTCAAGCCATTCTTTCTTCTTGAGAGATTCTTCAATGCCCACTGGTTTAGAATCTACTAACATGGCACACTGAACGACTTCTCCTTCAGAGTCAACTTCATTATCCTGCAACATGTCAAAATCTGCAAACCTTCTTGGTTTTTGTCTGATTCTCTGTGGTCTTTGAGTTTGTTCTGAAGCTGCACCAGAACTACTACTTTCAGAGTTATCCCTTCCAAAACTATGATCACCACCAGATTCTGGATCATCATCAGCATCTGGATCAGAATCAGATCTATTTCCAAAATCTTCTTCTGACTCATCTTTAGAATCTTCAGGATCTTCAGAATCAGATTCATCTTCTGAACTTTCTAAAACATCTTCAGAGGCTAACTCTGGTGTTGGTACTACACTATAATCTGATTGATATTTGTTCCAATCCCATGTTTCAGACTCTTTCACCACAACGTCTCTGCTGACTTCAACTTTATTAGTTTCTGGACAATAAAGCTTATACGCACTTGTACTGTGGTACCCCACCAGCCACATTACTTTGCTTCTATCATCCAGTTTTTGTCTTCTAGCTTCTGGAATGTGTTTGTAACAGACAGAGCCAAACACCTTCAGATGACTGACACTCTGCTTATCTCCAGTCCATTTCTCTAAAGGAACAACTTCCTTCAGTTTCTCCGTTGGACACCTGTTCAGAATATATGCTGATGTGGCAACAACTTCTCCTTATAGCACGTGAGGTAGCTTTTTCTCTTTCAGCATGCTTCTGGTCATATCAAGCAAAGTTCTGTTTCTTCTTTTAGCAAGATCGTTGTGTTGAGGAGTATATGGAGCAGTAACCTCATGTTCTATTCCACTCTCTCACAGAACTTCTGAAACACTGTAGAGTTATACTCACCTCCACCATCAGTTTTCAGAATTTTTAACTTCTGACCACTCTGCTTCTCAGCCTTCACTTTGAATTTCTGGAATTCAGTAAACACTTCATGCTTGAACTTGATGAGTGTTACCCATATCATTCTTGTGAACTCATCCACAAAAGACACAAAATAATTGTTTCCTCCAAGTTAAGGTACTGGAAATGGTCCACACACATCAGAATGTACTACTCCCAGAGCATGCTTCTCTCTAGGGGCTACTTCTGATGTAAATGACAATCTAGGTTGCTTGTCTTTCATGCATATCTCACATGACTTCTCAGGCTTCACAATCTTCGAAATACCATGTACAAGCTTCTTAGAACATAGATGCCCTAAGCTTATATAGTTCAAATGCCCCAACCTCTTATGCCACAACTTACTGTTACCTTCAGCGCCTTCTGCGCTAAGACACATTGCTTCAATTGTTTCTACATTTACCTTGAATGTTCTGTTGCCTCCTTGTTCAGACTTCATAATCAACTTCTGATTGGAATCATACAACGTCAGAAGATTGTTTTTCATAACAACTGAGAAACCTTTCTCAATCAGCTGACCCACGCTCATCAAATTGCTTCTAATACCAGGAACATACCAAACGTCTTTGATCAGAATGTCTTTCCCATTCTTCACTCAAACTCTGAAATCTCCCATACCTTCTGCATTAAGATACTTATCGTCAACACATCTGATCTTTGTTCTCCTTCTAGAGTCAAAGTCTGTCAGCCATTGTTTGTTTCCAGTCAAATGATTTGAACAACCAGTGTCCATATACCACCAATCTTCTGAGCATTTTCCATCAGAGTCAGAAGCCATTAGTAGTACAGGTTCATCATCAGAGTTTCTCTTAGCCATATATGCTTCTTCTAATTTCCTTTCCTTGTTTGACCTACAATCTCTGGCAAAATGGCCAAATTGTTTACAAGAGTAACATTGAACCTTCCTTTTGTCATACCTCTCCTTTACTTTATTATATTTCTTATCATCAGAAGTTAAGGCTTCTGACTTCTGGAATCTATCACCACGTCTATTCTTCTTCTGGTCTTTCTTGACAAAAGAAGCCTTCAGAGTTTGCTCAGCTTCCCTCTCAGAAGTTCTCTGAGACAGGCGTAACTCCTGTGCTTCTAAGCTGCTTTGCAATTCTTCTATTCTCATAGTTTCCAGATCTTTAGAATGTTCAATAGAAACAACAATGTAATCAAACTGAGGAGTAAGCGACCTCAGAATCTTCTCTATGATTACTTGTTCAGACAGAGTTTCTCCACACACCTTCATCTCGTTAGTGATCAGAATCACTCTGGAGATACATTCAGAAACTTTCTCACTGCTCTTCATGTTCAGGTTCTCATATTGCTTTCATAGGGATTGAAGCTTCACCTTCTTTACTGATGTGTCGCCACCGTAACATCTCACCAGTAAATTCCACACCCCTTTTGACGTTGTTGAGTCAGCAATCTTCTCGAACACACTTTCATCCATACGCTGATGGATATAGAACAAAGATTTCTGGTCCCTCTTCCTCCTCATCCTCTCAGCAGTTCTCTGTTCTTCAGTTGCATCTGCTGCAGCTGGTACATAACCTTCTGTAACCAGATCTAAAACATCTTGTGCACCAAACAACACACGCATTTGTATCATTCATTTATTCCAGTTTTTTCCATTAAAAACTGGAAGTTTGGTGTTCAAACTACCGTCTCCACTCATTTTAAACCTTGCACGGATTTTTCATATCTTCAAACACAATGTTTCCCAACCCACAAAATCAGATTTTGTTCAAGATTTCAACAGAAAATCAATGAACCAAAATCAAACACACAGCTCACAAACACTCGTGTTTCCTAGGAAAAACAGAACCAAGCGCTCTAGATACCAATTTGTTGGTGCAAGGTAATGAAAAAGGGAGAAGAAGAATGAGCAATGAATGATAACAAAGAGGATTACTATTGTATATCAAAAGAGGAATGAATGAATTACAATATTGATAGTCTAGGTAGCATATTTATACTAGAATTGAAAATGCCAAAAGGCCCTATTAAAGAATAAGCATTGAGAATTGTAGACATTAACTAAATTATATTTCCAATACTAATTACGACAGACTTAGACTATTTGTAATGGGGGTGAATAAATTTTTCAATAGTTGAATTGCTCTAATGGATTATTGAATAAGGTGTTGAATGTGACATGAATTAATTTGTGTTGAAAACATTCAACATGTTGAATGAGAAATGAATGGGGGTAACTTATAATACTTTGTAAAATATAATTGGTTGTTGTGATTGTTTACATTTTTATCTCACCTAAATTATTTAGAGTCAATTATTTTATAGAAAATCAATTTTTTATTTATTTTTATTTTCACCAAAATTCATCATTTTTTTTGTCTATAAATAGAGCCTTGGTTTATTTGATTTGGACAAAGAAAAAATTTTATTTTTTCTCTCTAATTTTTCTATTTAGCCTCCAATAAATTATTGTTTGTAGCTCTAGACAAATTTTTAGTGAAATAAATCCCAACAATAACCCTCTTAACACCCAAAATTCTACTAATTATCATTTCAACTATCCAAATCCCAACTATATATAAAATCAATCTTCCAACCAACAAGGTCCCCAAAATATACCAAATTTCATAATGCCGTCATCTAATCCAAACTATCATCCATATTATGGATCTATGATGTCATATTCATCTCAAGCACCACCTTATTATTCTTCTACTCCAATGAGAAATGAAAATGTTCCTAATGTTAGACTTGATGAATTTCCTGATTTTTCTACACAAACGGCTCTTGGTGGCATGAGCAGTGGTCACATAGCCACTCCAAATGCAGAGGATTTAACTCCTGTTCGTTGGAAAAGCCCCAAATGGACCACTGATCAAAATTTGGTTCTAATTAGTGGGTAGATTAAATATGGAACAGACAGTGTTGTTGGGAGAAACCAAAAAAGTGATTCATATTGGGGTAAAATTGTTTATTACTGTAATGAGCATTTCTCATTTGATCCTCCTTGTGATGAAGCTGCATGTAGAAATCATTACAACTACATGAACAAAATACTTAATAAATGGACAAACGCTTATGATAACGCTAAGCGTATGCAAAAAAGCGGGTGATCAAATAATGATGTATTGGCAAAAGCGCATGAATTATATTCAAGTAGTAAGAGTGGACATTTCATTTTAATGTCAGAATGGCTCGCTCTCCCTGATCAACCACGTTATGGTAGTCAGGTAGGAGGAAATAGTGAATCTGTAGGTACTGGATCTAAGAGAGCCCACGAGAGCGATGCAAGTGATTCCAACTCCGTAAAATATAGTGCTTGCCCAATGGGGAGGGATGCAGCAAAAAAGGGTAAAAAAAGCAATGGCGCAACCTTGGAATCGGTCAATGAAGAGTGGAATGAATTCAAACAATTTAAGGAGAAAGAGTTAGAACGATTGGACAAAATAGCTATGAGGCAAGAGGAAGCTAACTAATTGTTGAAATAAAGTATTGAGGCTAAGAATATGAAGATGTTTATGAAGCTAAGTTCAAAGGAGTATCTTGATGACCGGAGCAAAGAGTTGTTGGAAAAGTTGGGTCGCGATCTGTTTGGAAATTAAATGTTGTTAAGTCATTGTTTGTATTTTGTTTCTTATCTACTATTTTCTATATTATCAAGTCTTTATCAAGTCATTGTTTGTATTTTGTTTCTTATCTACTATTTTCTATTTTGTCATTTTGTTTTTTGTCTACTATTATCTATATTATCAAGATATTGTTTGTCACTTAGTTTCTTGTCTACTATTATCTATATTATCAAGACATTGTTTGTCACTTAGTTTCTTGTCTACTATTATCTATATTATCAAGACATTGTTTGTCACTTAGTTTCTTGTCTACTATTATCTATATTATCAAGATATTGATTTCTATTTTATCATTTTGTTTCTTGTCTACTATTATCTATATTATCAAGATATTAATTTCTATTTTATCACTTAGTTTCTTATATATTATTGATGTACCAATACCAAAAATATGATATTACTAATCTTATAAATGGAGACTCATTCTTCCATTAATGTACCAATACCAAAAATCTCATATTACTAAAAAACATCAATGGATCCTTCAAAATTTCCCTTTGATATCGAAGCTTACAAAAGGCAGTCTGAAATTGAAGAGAGGTATATTGTCAACCGGTTCAGGGAGCGACGAAACTAAATAGAGGAAGGGTATACACTTAATGTTAAGAGAAAATATCTCAATAGAGATCATACAGCGGCAAACCAAAGACTAGTAGAAGACTACTTTGCAGACCAACCTACATATGACGACGCAATGTTTTGTTGGCAATTCCGGATGCGAAAACATGTGTTCCTTAGGATCGTCGGGGAACTATCTAGCAGTGGTAACTACTTCACCCAAAGAGTTGACGCAACCAAAAAAGAAGGTATATCTCTATTAGCAAAATGTACCACAACCATGCGAATGTTAGCATATGGCGTGGCGACCGATGCGGTCGATGAATACATTAAAATATGAGGTACAACAACATTAGAGTGCTTGCGTAGATTCTGTAAAGGAATCATACAATTGTATGAGCCGGTGTATCTCGGAGCCCCGAATCAAGATGACCTGCAAAGAATACTACATGTTAGTGAAATACGGGGGTTCCCGGGGATGATTGGGAGTATTGATTGCATGCACTATGAATGGAAAAATTGTCCTACAGCATGGGAAGGTCAATTTACTCGGGGAGATAAGGGAACCACCACTGTTATTCTTGAAGCAGTTGCAACTTATGATCTATGGATTTGGCATGTCTTCTTTGGATGTCCCAGCACATTGAACGATATAAACGTTCTAGACCGTCCACCCGTGTTTGATGATGTTGAACAGGGGAAAACTCCAAGAGTGAACTTATTTATGAATCAACGTCCGTATAATATAGCGTACTATCTTGCTGATGGTATCTACCCTTCTTATCCGACTTTCATCAAATCAATTAGACTTCCTCAAAGTGAACCAGATAAGTTATTTGCAAAATATCAGGAGGGATGTCGGAAGAACATCGAACATGCATTTGGGGTGTTGCAGGATCGATTTAAAATCATTCGCGAACCAGCCCGTTTGTGGGACATAGTCGATTTGGCTCTCATCATGAGGTCATGTATCATATTGCATAATATGATTGTTGAGGATGAACGAGATATATATTCTCAATATTGGACAGATTATGATCAATCTGAGGAAAGTGGGTCTGGTACACCAGAGCCATTCTCGACCGAGGTGCTACCTGCATTTGCAAATCATGTGCGTGCTAGATCTATGATGCGTGATTCAAATGTACATCACGAATTGCAAGCAGATCTAGTCAAACATGTATGGGTAAAGTTTGGAATGTTTCGTGATTAAATAGATTATTTGTGAGTTGAGTCTATTGTACTAGTTAAGTTATATGTGTTTTATTTTAAGTGTGTTGTGTGTATTGTATTGCATTTTAAGTTTTTTGTAATTACGAATATAAAATTAAAGAAAAAAAATTAAAATAAGTTTTTAAATAAAAAAAATTTTAAAATAAATTATTTAACTCTTAATTATTTTAATTTAATTTCAATTGATAATTATTATTAATATATAATCAAAAAAACAAAAACATAAAAAAGAAAATAAAAATATGAAATAAAAGTGGTGGGGTAAGGTGTTGAATTTTATTAAACAAAACCATTGTAGTGAGTAAAAGTTGAATGAGTGTTGAATTATTAGGTGGAAGAGAGAGAAGATGACGTGAAGTGTAAAAAATGAGAAAAATAGGTGTTGAATAATTTTGCCATTGTAGATAGTCTTAGAGATAAAATAGGCTAAAAATATCTTAAATTAATTTTGTCTAATACCCTTCCTCAAACTGGAATGGATGAAATACATTTCAAGTTTGTGAACCAAAACATAAAACGGACCAAGATATATGGCCTTTTTGAATATACCAACCACCTATTTTTTTAAGTGAATAGACACAAGAATAAGATGAACAATGTTGGCCTGAATTTTTCCATGAACTATGTGGCAGTTCATCTCTATGTGTTTCGTTCTTTTGTGGAAAACCATATTGCGCAATATGGATGGAAAACCTGTAATTACATAATATTGTAACAGGTATTGTATGCTGAAATCCCAAGTCGTGGAGAAGAAAAAGGATCCATTGAGATTTGAATGTTGTGTTGGCTAAGGCGCGATACTCTTCTTTAGAGGATGATCATGAAACTATATGTTGTTTTTTACTTTTTTAGGAAATGACGGAGCTTCCAAGATAAAAGCACAAGCCGGTGATGGAATATCTTGTTTATGAACAAGATTTTCAATCAAAGTCTGTAAAGTTGTCAGAGTGTTGTTAGAGATTTTCTTTAATAACAATCCTTGAGTTGGTGTTGTTTTGATGTAGCGAAGGATTTAGAGCAACATGTAGATGAAGTATGGTTGGGATGTACATGTGTTGACTTAAGTTGCCAACAACAAAGTAAATATCAGGTCTTGTGTGTATTAAGTAAACAAGTTTACCAATAAGACTTCTAAAATTAGTAGCATTGGATAGAGGAAGACTAGTGTCAGATTAAATATTGTGAGAAAGGTCTATTGGTGTTGAAGTTGGTTTAGCACCAAGAAGGTTTGTCTCATGGAGAAAGTCTAAGCTATATTTTCTTTGTCTAATTGATGGAAATTCTAATTGTTTAAAGCATCTAAAGAGAGAAGAATGTGTATGGAAAACATTTTTACTACTGGACTAAAAGTTTCTAGATAATCAATACCTTTAGTCTGATTGAATCCCTTAGCTATTAAATGATCCTTATACCTTTCAACTGTCCATTTGACTAAAAAAATATTTTAAACCTTCATTTTCAGTCAATGGCTCTTGTTAGGTGGAGGAGAAACTAAGTCTCAAGTGTTATTAGTAGTAAGAGATGTAAGTCTGTTATTAGTAGTTTGCTATCAATTAAGGTCAATTATTGTCCGTCCCAAAAAATGTGTGTAAAACAGACATGTCTGATAGGCCAAACGTGTTTTTCCACTAGTTAGTGGTATGAAGTTTGATCAGGGAATTGCTAGAGGCGCCTTATGAATTGCTACCACACCCTAGTGAAAAATCCAAAATACCCCCATATTTTAGAAATACATCTACAGGCACATCCAACAACACAAATCAAATTCATTTTTGACAACACCCCAAATAATAGATTATCTTTATTCCTGAGATGCATCTTCAGAATGTACTGAAACACCCAAAAACACAATTCACCTTCATTTTTTACAACACCCCAAATAACAGAATGCCTTTATTCTGGAGATGCATCTCCAGAATGGACTAAAACTCATATTCAAGAATGCGGATGCATATTGATGCATATTGAAGTTAAAGTTAAAATTGATAACTTAAAAGATGAAACATTACATAAATAATTAGACATTACATAGATAAAACATATCAGCATTGAGGTGGAAGTTCCAATATCCTAATAATATCTTTGACAAATCTCACTATTTTTGTATCCAACTTGACCGAAAATTGTTTTCATAATGCAAAAATGTATTCCATATAGACCTTACATATGCAGCAGTCTCGAGCTCGAAGTTGTTGAACTCAATGTTCCCTTTGTTGTCAGCTGAGGGTGAAAGGTACTCCAGCTTCACAATTTTTTTATTGTTGTCGTATGGTAGGAGTTTTTCCAGTATGAATTTCAAATCATCAAGAGGCGTATACTCAGTGAACTTGAATGCAATCGATAGCTCTGTCGCTTTGAAGTAGACATATCTGGTATTCCAAATGATGTTCAATTTGGTATACTGTAATGGTGTAAAAATGAAATAGGAGTTCGTATTTATACAACTTCTAGGCCAATATGAACCTCATAACTTCTATCCTGTATCAGGGAAAATTTTGGAGATGCGTCTTTGGAACCACCATGTTTGTATTTTTTAAACAATTTGGATGTATGAAATGCATGGCTTAAGATTGCGCTATATGCATTTGTGTTGTCAATGCCATGACGTATGAACACAATGTATGAACATCTTAATTGTTCTGCTGCAATGTTGCTGGACTCAGGGAAAATAAATCCCCGAGTACTGCTGGGAATAAGGAGTGTAAGTCTTCATATTTTGTTGAAGTTGAAGCATGGACGGATGAGTTTCCATTATTAGAGAAATAAACTCTATTGGGGAAGGGAAACGTCGTGCATTGCTTATGGACTTTGTGAAATCCTACTGGGGAATCCTGAGAAGTTGGGCGACTTTCACTGGGGAATCTCTGGACTGGTAACTGGAATTTTTGCTCCATCGGGGATGTGAGAGCACTTGATACCATTAGGATGTATACTGGAGATACGTTAGTGATCCTGTAGTAGGATATCCTTGTTTCCGCTCCTGCTGGAGAAAGTACCTGCGGGGATTGTAGAGCAGTCTGTTGGGGAAGAGGAGTTGTGGTCCCTTGATTTATGATAGTCTGGGAAGAAAAATTCAAGCTGGGTAATCTTGCCTTTTATTGGAGAAATAAACCTTGTCGCCAATCTGCCGGAAGGGCGCTTCAGACAAAAACTCCATAAGGCTTTTAACTCAATTAAGACCAGTTCAGCTGGGGAATGTGAGAATAATTCCAAGCTTTTATGGTATCTGAGGAAATATTGAATGAGTATCAGAAAGATATCCATATCTGGATCGTATTTGAACCGTATTTGCAAGAGAATTATATCTGCAAGAGAATCTGGAATGGGTATTAGAATGAATCTGCATATAGATTGTGTCTGAACTATATCTAAGAAGATGGTAAACCGTTGGAAATCACCCTCTGTTTGGGAACTAGTGTGATGTATGCGTTTGTTGGGAGGAGATTAAAACTCCTCTATTTGCTGGAGAGTTTGACTATGTCATCGGCTGGAGGATGCCCCATTTTTGTTTAAAGATGCTTCTGCACTTGTCGGGGATAGCCTTGTGACTATGACGACTTCACCGAGGATCACCTTATGAAGGGTATTTTGTGGGGATTTATCACTGTCTATAGTAGTAAATTTTGTAGTAATGCCGGAAAATGTTTGCTTGGTCACACATGACCCTTTATATGTGAGAGTCGGTTTACCCCTAGATTTAATCTGGTGCACCTCGACGTTTGAGATTTTGATCACATTTCTGGTAGCCCTGAACTTTCTAGGGATATTTTCTAAGACTGTTGTGGAAGAAACTGAAGACCTGATACTGACACCATCTGGTACTACTGGCATAAACAAACAAATTAGTGGTACCCAAGATCTTTGGTCAAGTCTCATAATTTTCCAAGAGTTGTCATGGGAGGATTCGAAGACATGATACTGACACCGTCTAATACTACTGGCATAGACAAACAAATTGGTGATACCCGAGATCTTTGGTCAAGTCTCAGAATTTTCTAAGAACTATCACGGGAAGATCCGAAGACATGACACCATCTGATACTGAAGGTATAGACAATCGACTTGATGGTACCAGAAGTCTTCATAGTGGATTCTATTCAAGCCCATGATCAACGTAACATTTCCCCTTGAGTGATTCAACATTTCCTTGAGAGATTCTTTGAATCTCGACTTAACTACCCCAGATATGTTGGACAATGGTCATGCCGTGCCCCTTGGTTATGAGAGATTTGTCATTGGAAGCGTCTTTCCACTTGAAGTAGTTTTGTTTATTGAGAGAGTTTTCATTTGCTGAATATTCGTCTTGTGAATTTCTCTGTTATCAAACAATTAGCCGTATGCAAACAACGGTATTCACAATAATGCAAAATTTATTCTTGTCTTGAAGTTTTGAAAATTCGTTTTAGCAGATAAAAGAGTTTTGCAAGTATGTGAGTTTAAATAAGGATTTAGAGTAAGCCTTACAGGAGTCAGGATACCTTTTGTAACAGTATGCTTTTGAACTAACCCATGCTTCAATTAGGACTTTGAAAGGTTGTATCGCGGTCTAGGTTTATGGTTTAAGAAACAAAGGATAAGGCTCAAAGTGTAATTGTACCCGCCCGTTCTTCATGATGTTCTTCAGTCCTAAACTCAGTTAATTATGCGTTTGAACTCTAATTGAGTCTGGAATGGCGTTTTGGTGATGGTTCAGACCAGTTAAGTTTGTTAGAAGGCAGTCATTTTTTCCATATTTTCCATGTTGTTGAGGATTTGCAGTGACCTCTTTATTTTGATTTATTATCCCTAATTTTGCCTGACTGTTCTTTCGGTCAGCGGGATTCCCCAGTTTTTCTTAAGTCTCCTTTGTAGGTTTTGACTTAGTGGGCTTTTCTCTTGAGAGCTAATGACTGCCTATTTGGTAGGGAACCATCACTGTTTTTTTATTCCAAAGGAATGTTTTTGATGTCATTCGTTGTATTTCGAGATGAGAGTTTGCGATTTGAACGCGCATTTGAATTAATTGAGAGACTACCCTGCCCCAGGTTTTGATTAAAGGTTTCAACTTGTGTAAAAAGGAAACTTCTACTTCTTTGGCCCGAAGGGGTTGACTAGGGATTATCTTCCTTATAACTCCAGTGTTTAGGATTTGAAAAAAACGCATGTACATCGTCAGCAAGGTCTGTCCAAAAGCATACTGTATGAGATGAAGGCATTGTTTTCGTCATCCTCCCTCTAAAGGCTTGCAACTTTTGAAACAAGAGTTGAATATCATAAAGGGAGTAAAAAGAATAGTTTAAGATATAATGAAAATGAATGGATTGATTCAAGACAAACATATTTAATGCATTAATGAGAGTAACCAAAGTCTGACATAAAGATAAGTGTTTAAGCAAACAAAGAAATTACAACTGAAAATTCGAATAAATAGAAAATTTCCTCGCCCAGATCGTCACTTCACATGGATGCCCTTGAGGGGTGATAGAAGAGTTCCAACTGATCTTCTTGTGTAAACTCCAACACTCCCTCGTCAATTAGGTCTTGAATCTTGTTCTTTAGAGCCCAACAATTGTTTGTATCATGCCCAGGACCACCAGAATGGTATACACACCTCTCATTGGGACGGTAATTAGGAGCAGTAGTATTAAGATCCGGGGGGGGGGGGGGAGATTTTAATGTAATTAGCTCCGCCTTCAACATGTGTTGTAGTACCTGAGCTAGTGATATGCTGATCCTGGTGAATCGTCTCTTAGGTGCGACCTCTTTACGCTGATTCCCCTGTTGTTGGCGAGGTTGTTGTCGGACCCGTGAGGTAGTAGCAAATTAGGAAGGTCTTCTGGCTTCTTATCTCATGGGAGGCTGAGCAGTGACTTGATGTCCAATCCTGATTGTTTCCCCCATACGGTTGCAACCGTCTTGACGAAGTTGGTTGACAAGAACTTTCAGCTCTTCTTGTCCTTGAGCCGGATTTTGGATAAGAGCCATATGGCCCACTAGCTGTCCCATCATTTGGACCCTCATTATGGCTATTTCAGTTTGTAGCCTTTCCAACTGATCATCCTTGTTGCCCTCAAGATTCCCCATGATCATGCCCCTAGTGAGGAGAACTTTCACTTCTTCTTGCCCCTTGGATAGGTTCAAGAACTTTTCTCGGAGTTGGGCGTTTTGAGCCTGGATGTCTTTCACCGTTTGTTCCATATCCATCTTACTGCGATAAACAGTAGGAAGATAAGGAGACCTGTATGGGAGAAACCTGTCATGATGATGCATGATATATGGATGCATGTTTTCAAGGAATCTTGCGGGGTAAACACAAGAAAAAGTTACAGATTGAACTTTGATCAACATTTTTTATTGGAGAACTTTGTACCGGTGGATGTCCTTCCACGAGAATCAAGGTCACCATGTCAAGTGGGTCATAGCCCTTGACTCAAATTGTTGTACTTGATCTTTGACGGTGTTCGGTTAGAGGAAAATAAATCCTCTTGCCCATGGATAGGCGTCTGGTTCAACATGACCCTGCATCATAGACCCTTGAGATCCTTGAAAAGGTTATTGAAAATTCTATGGTATTATGTCATGATGTTATGTACAAGTATGTAAAGTGAGCAAGTTGTTATATACGCACAAAGTAGACAAGTCCTTAGGTTTAGGCTTGCATGGAGTTTGTAGGTAAGTACCCTCTTGAAGTTTAGTTGGCTCAACCTGTCCTAGTAATAGTGATCGGGTTCTAAAGGATCTCAATATCACTGACCTTTATTATAGGCATTGTCTCAGCACAATCAATCTTTTCTTGCGGCCGAGATATCCCAAAAGTCCAGCCTTAATAAGTGTAGTATCGAGTATCAACCAATTTTCAGCTCTACACCGAAACTGGTTATCTCACTACGTCCTAATGGCCAAGTTTGTTCAACTAGGGTTCTAAATTCAGTTAGTGCTTCATGACGCCACTCTGCGGCCCCGTATTCTCCTCGATTCAACATGAGGGATACCGGTACCCACAAATGCGTCACACTAACGTATCCATTGCTTCAACCATATCGGTCTATGCCGTACAGTTTCCACAATCTATTGCTACTTACTTAAAAAGGTGTCCCAGATCCGGGTGGAGGATCAAAGCAAGCCCAATTCAAAGAACAAAATATAAAGCACACAAAGAAATCAATTAAAGGTGATCTAACCCTAAGGTAACCCGACTTAGATTTTGATTCACTTCCCCAACAGAGTCGCCAGTTCTATGATACAGTGGGAGAACTGACTTGAGGTTTTGCATTTTGATCGCATTTATGCGGATAGCAAGAGTCGCCACCGACTTTTCTTTTATCCAAAAGGAAAGGTGAAAAAGCACGGGAAATACCTTTCGATATTATTTCTCGGGTTCGGGGGGTAGATTATAAAGAGGGAAGGTATTAGCACCCTTTTCATCCATAGTTATCTACGGGCTCTTAGTTACTCGCTAGATCACTTACTTTTGCTTTGGCAATGTGCTTGTGGTGTGGGCTTTGAAAATATTTTGAAAATGTCTTTGTAATGGTTCTCGTTTCTATAAGAACGCGTACAAAGTGTTGTTTCGAAAGATAGTTCAAAGATGTGTTTGTGGAATGTGTTTTTGAAAATGGTTTTGAAAAGATGTTTTGCAATGGTTCTCGTCTCTATAAGAACGTATACAAAATGTTTTGTCTTTTGAAAATGTTTTGAGATGAAAGTGTTGGTGTAAAAATGGTTTTTTGTCGTGAGTAAGTGAGTAACTAGGAGCGAATCTACCTACTCGAAAGGTCTCAAATATTATTTTCTTCCTCCTTTAGATGTTGCTATCTTACCATTGATTTGGTAAGAATCCCCATCGTTGGATGTGAAGGGACAGGCGCAGGTCAATTTTACAGTCATCGAAAGAAACTTATGAGACGCTTTAGCAATTTTCATAAGGGACTAGATCGTTTTATCGAAGGCAACGTCGAGGGTCATCGAGGGACTATGATTTTTTTTTACCGAAGGGTGTCATTGCTAAAGTGTCCCATATTCGAGAGACATGACTGTGTTTCTGAGGCAACGAGCGAGGCTAACCTAGAGGTGCGCGTGTGAAAAAAAGTGTGTTCGTTTCAAGTTATTTTGTCTTTGAAGTTTATGATTATCTATCGTTTGATTTTATGTCTTATCATACACGCCTAATTACTATACAGTATAAGAAAAACAACAAATTGCAGAAATTGAAATTCTACGCTGTGGTACGGTGGGAGAACTGACTAGGGTTTTGCGTTTGTTTTCGCAAATGTTTCGGTTGAGCAAGAGTCGCCACCGACTTTTTATTTTATCCTAAGGAAAGGTTTAAAAAGCACAGCAAAAAACCTTTGAGATTTTTCTTGGGTTCGGGGAGTAGATTATAGAAAGGGAAGGTATTAGCACCCTTTCTATCCATGGTTATCCATGGGCTCTTAGGTACTTTCTTAGATCAACTTGCCTTGGTTTTCAATTGTTTGAAATGGTGCTTGGTGTGTGTTTTTGAAAATGTTTTGAAAAGATGCCTTGCATAGGCTACCCTTGTAACAATTCTTTACTCGAATGTTTTACAAGAGGTGTTTGTCTTTTGAAAAGATGTTTCAAGGTTTTTGAAAGTTTGTTTTGAAAGTGTTTGTGAGGTGTAGTTTGAAATTAGGCAAGTGTTTTCTTTGAAAATTGACAAGTACTTAAAAGTTGTCTACCCTAAAGTTTTCTCAAAGATTTTTGTCATGTTTTAAACCTTTTGACAATTTTGTTCCACCATTGTATTTGGGTGGACAATCTTGTCTTAGGAGGTGAAAGGAACGGGCGCGGGTCATCGTTTAGACCATAATTGCAATAGTGTTAAATTTCTTTGGGCAATTTTTCTTAAAAAGGGACTTGATCATTCATTTAGGCAACATTTTGAGGGGCTATGATCATTTGATTGTTTGTTTTACCCAAAGAAGTTCAACATGCAATATGGCCCAATTTATTTGAAGGCAACAAAGTGGAATACCCTAGGGGTGCAAGTGTGAAATGTGTTGTCCATTTTCATGCTTATTTATCTTGAAATTAGGTCAAACTATTTTGTTCGTTTTATTCGCATACAAACCCTAATTCTAGCATGGTAGGTTTAGAAAGCATTAAAGTGCGAAATTTAAATTCCTACACTATTACAACACAATAATATGGGGAAGGGGATACAAATGCCTCAAATGGGGATTATTTAGACAAGAAATTAAACCTAGCTATTACATCATTTTCTTTGAATATTTACAAGATAAATAATTGCATAATTAAATGGGAATGAAATAAATATGCAAAATGTAAAAAGAAATTTTATGTGTATGAGAAAAAGTATTATTTATGTAAAGTAAAAAAGAAATAAAAAAACATTATTTTTGAAGTATTTTCATGTTTTGGGGGCAAAACCCTAATTTTAATCA
The DNA here is from genome assembly GCA_948472305.1 of Vicia faba. NCBI lineage: Eukaryota > Viridiplantae > Streptophyta > Magnoliopsida > Fabales > Fabaceae > Vicia > Vicia faba. Next base: position 1,109,241,955 of record OX451741.1, read on the forward strand.
AAAGATAATAATTATTTAACATATATAATATTTACTATTTATATACAAAGGATAAAAGAAGAATGAAGTATATTTATAAAAAATGTATTTTTTAGCATTAAATATTAAAAAATAAAATATGTACATTTTTGGTATTTATATCCTAAGTGTATTAATATATACTTATTTATTTATATTATTTACAAAATATGTATTATATATATTAATTAATAATATTTAATATTTAAATAAAAAAGTATTTTTCTATAAAATATTTTCAGGAGGTAAAAATAAGATAAAAGTGTATAAAAAAATATATTTTTGCTATTTTTGTATTTTAAACAAAAAAGTATATATTTATTCATTTATGTATAAACTAAAAGAAAATATCAAATAAATATCTAATAAATTCAAAAATGATGAGAAAAAATATTTTTATATTTTTAATATGCTGAGAAAAAATAAATGAGTCAACTAAAAAAAAGAAAAAGTCAAAAATCAATAAAAATAAAGCAAATGGGCTCAGGGGGTGTAAAACCAATAAGGTGGTGTGAATAAGAAAATCACTCAGGCCTAGCCCAAGAAGACATTGTCTTCAACCTTCACACAAAAACAGTTCAAAAACGCGCGCCCTTCTTCTCAATCTTCTAACTCCTGATTCCTGGCTTATTAATGAAAACTCATAACATAAAAAATGTTCAGCATCAAGAGACGAATCCAACCATATGCAGAACTTGATCTAACTCTCTAAGATGAGGGAGAATTTCTTCTCCCCCAAATCCTAACCTAGATTTTCTGCCATTTTCAAACCTCAAATTCTCACAGCTCAAGCAAAAGAAATGAAAAGTAAAAACATGTACATGTTCAGTGGCATGAGTAGAACATTGTTTATTCACAAACTTAGAGCTAATGATACTTAATAAGAGAGATAGAAGTTCACCAAAATACCTGTTCAGTTGAAGTTCTATCTGGCAATGAGGAAGCTTTCAGTGCAAGGTGATGATTGGAAAAGCTTCCTTGAGGTCCAGGGATGCTATTCCAATGTTTACTTTGTCTTGAAAGCTTTTGAATCGTGCTAGAGCACTTCACCCGCAAAACAAGAAACTGAAAATGGTGGAAGTGGTTAGAGGGATTACAGGTCGTGTTTCAAGTCATGGTTAGCTTGCATAGATGCTAGGGAATGTATGTGAACTGGTTTGGGCAAGAGAGCTTGAGGGAAATGGAAGATGGCACTCAAACTGCAGGCCTGGCCCTGTTTTTGCAGTTTGAAGGTGATTTTGAGATTGGGAGTGTATGAGAGGTGTTAGGGTCGTGCAATAGCTTGGTTGAGATGTCTTGAGTGTGTTTGGTAAGTTCACTTAAGTGTTTGCAAGCTGATATGAGAGTTATCCTAAGTTATGATGTGTTTCTTACACTTTAAGCAAGCAATGGTTACTTTGTGCCTCTAGCCTGTACATGCCCTCATACTATGCTGCATAATCCCTCCTTGATCAGTGTGATTAACTCATAAACTTGTGCCAATTAGATATGGACTGTACTTCTTGGATTGCAAACTTGACATAAAGCTCTCCTTTTCAAAAATGGAAATAGTGCTTTTTCTAGTTTAGGGTTAATTCTCCATGTAATGTCCAAATGCTTAGAATAACAACTTGGCACAATGGTTTTGCATTTAATTTTTGAGTGTCAAAGGGTTTTAGGACCTGTAATTTAGCACAAACTAAGCTGACTTGAAAATGGCCTAAGTTATGAACATGTTTTGGTCAAGAACAAAAGTGAATTTTTGCCATATTGTGAAATTCGATTCTCTCAAGTTATGAGGTTGTTTGAGAAGTTCTTGGACATTTTGGAAAGCTTGGAATGTGTACTACAATCCATCTTTGAAATGCAAATTGAAATTCCAAGTGGAAGTGTATGGAAAATGGCCTTGAAGTTGGGTAGAAAACCTTGTCAAAATAGGTTAAAATTTCACTAAGTTAAGAATGGTTTAGTGCCCTTATTCAAAAATTTGTAACTTGAGATACAAGCCTCAAATGGGAAAACTTTGTGAATCAAAGTTGTATATTATGCAACAAGCTACAACTTTCATGTTTTGACCTTTGTTTGAATCTAAATGGATCTTGGTGAAAAAGTGGGGCAAAGTTGGGAAAAATTAGGGTTTTTCATAACTTAGAAAAATTCTAAGTTATGAAAAATTCTAATTTCTAACCCTAATTTGCATTTTGTGATTTCTTGGTGAAAAAGTTTCATGATTTGACATGTTTTGATGAAAAATGAATCTTGACTCTTGATTTTGACCAAAAAGTCAAAGTTTGACTTTTCAGTATACAGTCAAAATTGATCAATTGATTGGGAAATTCAACTGTCAATCTTGTGTACTTGGGATCTTTTGAGTTTGTTGAGCATGTCAAGATAATTCCATGGGGTCCTTGAGTCCATAGGTGAGCTTGGTTTGCCATTGGTTGGGTCAAACAGTCAAAAATGACCTTTGTGCAGTCAAAACCCTAAAAATGACCATTTTGCCCTTTGGTGATTTGATCAAATTTCTTGTGGAATTGTGATCCAAACTTGATCAAATGGTTCATATGAGTTCATAATGTTGATGTGGGTCAATTTCCATGAGGTTTGACTGTCAATTGGCCACAGTTGACTTTTTCCCCAATACAGCTGGTTTCTAGGTCAACTGTCCAATTGACTGGGCAAAACTTGGAATCAAGGCTTGAAAATTGATGTGGATAAACTTGGGAGTCCAACATGAAGCATGAAAGTCATCTTAGGCATTTTAGGTCAAAACATCTTGGTGCAAACACAAACCCTAATTTGGGTCAACAGTGCAAGGAGAAGTCTTGAGTAGATGAAACCCTAACTGGATCTTGGGCTTCAAAGGTTTTGTGATGAGAAATCATTGAGAAATGGGAGGGCAAATTTTGGGGTACAACAGTTGCCCCTGTTCAATCTTCTTGAATCCGAAGAGTTAGATTGGCAAGTTTGCCTTTCGTGACTCGAGGGTAAAAGGAGATTGGACACTAGAGTGCCCAGAAATTTGCACTCGTCAAAGCAATGAATGCGGGAATGGGCTTAGAGATGCCATTTGGAGATGGGCTTAGAGATGCCATCTTGAGAGGGTAACAGAAATCCTGTCGGGGATGGGCTTAGAGATGCCATCTGGAAGGGAATATCAGGAAGGTGTCCAAGCTTTGGACCATCTCTGAACTGGGGGTCTGAACAAGCAATAGATTGACATCCGTTGTTGGGAGGAATCCGTAAACTGTTTTCATAAGTTTGAGAAGGGTCTGAACAAGCGATAGGTTAACATCCGTTGTTGGGAAGAATCCATAGACTGTTTTCAGAAGTCTTCAAGTTGAATAAGCAATAGAGCAGCATCCGTTGTTGGGAAGCGTCCGTAAACTGTTTTCAAAAGGTTGCATCTGAACAAGTGATAGATTAACATCCGTTGTTGGGAAGAATCCATAAACTGTTTTCAGAAGATCTGGAGAAGAAACTGAACAAGCGATAGGTTAACATCCGTTACTTGGAGAACCCGTAAACTGTTTTCAGAAATCTTGAAGTTGAATAAGCAATAGAGCAGCATCCGTTGTTGGGAAGCGTCCGTAAACTGTTTTCAAAAGGTTGCATCTGAATAAGTGATAGATTAACATCCGTTGTTGGGAAGAATCCATAAACTGTTTTCAGAAGGTCTGGAGAAGAAACTGAACAAGCGATAGGTTAACATCTATTACTTGGAGAACCCGTAAACTGTTTTCAGAAATCTTGAAGTTTGAGGAGGAACCAATGTAGGGTTGCCTGATGGTGAGCCCGTGTAAAGCTGCATCTGAAACTGTTAATGATAGCTTTTTGTTCTTATCCTGAAAAGGACAAAAATGATAGCTAGCACAAAATTATGTTGCATGAAATGTGTGATGCAATATGTATTATGTCAATGTTTATGATATGAATGTAATGAATGCGCATGTAAGCTGATGAGCTGTCTTGCTGGGGATGACTGAAGATAAAAGCATCCTGACTGCTGCCGGAAAGAATAATTCCTTGGCTGTTGCTGGGGAACAAAGAGCTTAGGTTGTATACCAGACCTCTGGGGAAATCCTAATGACTTCTACTGGGGAGTGCCAATCCTAAAAGATTCATGCTGGGGAGGTAAGACTGAGAATCTTCCACTTGGAGGGAAGTATCTCTGGCGACTTCACTGGGGAATTCAAGATTTGCTTTCCCAAAACTCTGTGGGGAAAAGGTTCATTAGCCTGGCCTCGCTGGGGATTCTGAAACTTAAACTCTAAGGGGAATTGGATTCCTGAGGATCCTCTGGCTGGGGGATTGTAAAGATAAGTTACTGATGGGGAACTTTGATGAACTCCGCTGGGGATAGGAAGAATTTTGGCGAGTGCGATCTTCCGTGGTTGTTAGCTGAGGATAACCCAGTTATAAGGCCTTGTGAGGAATATCTTTGAATAAAACTCGGGAGAGACGTCCGTACTCTGCGGGGAATAAGCTTCCAGAATCTACTGGGGATGGGCTTCAAGACTTGCTAGGGATATGGATTCCAAATCTCCCGGGGGTTTCCTTTAAAAGGGTATCGGGTTATCCAACTGTACCTTCGACTTATCAGTAATCCTCTTTCTTGGTTCATAAGGAAATGATTATGTTTCAAATGCATATGCCTATTTAACAAAACATTGGACGTTTCTCAAAAATTAACAAATAGTGCAAGAGAAAAGAAAAGGAAATGACACAAATTTCTGGGAAAAGTATTTGTATTGATTTTCTATGAGTACATTTGTACAAAGGAGACAATCATCCTAGTAAGAGGATTTTGTCGTAAATATTTGAAAGATTTATACAAAATAAGGATGGCTATGTGAAATAATTCCATGGGATTCCATTCCGCTATAGCTTTCACAACTCTGAATATCCGTCCATTCAATGCTTCGCTTGACGATGACTGGATTAATCAGAAGCCTGGAACCGGTTGATGAAGAGATTGTCCTTGAAGTGATCTGACGAGACATAGTCATACGCTTTAATTCCCTAACTTTTGCCTGAATCGCCCTTTCGGGTTTTCGATCCACCGGGAAACCCCTTTTTGCCCAAGCCGCCCTTTCGGGTTTTCGACTTGCCGGGTGTACAGATTTTTTTAATTTTTATCCCTAACTTTTGCCTGAACCGCCCTTTCGGGTTTTCGGTTCACCGGGATACCCATTTTTGCCCAAGCCGCCCTTTCGGGTTTTCGACTTGTCGGGTCATTTTATGCGTAGTATCTTTTGACTATGTCTGCGTTCGCAGGGTGCGGCAAATCGTCGCCGTCCATGGTGGTCAGAATCATTGCACCACCAGAAAATATGCTCTTGATCACAAATGGTCCTTCATATGTAGGGGTCCATTTGCCCCTGGGATCACTTTGCGGCAAGATAATCCGCTTGATTACGAGGTCTCCGACTTGATACACTTGCCGTCTGACTTTCTTATTGAAGGCCTTGATCATCCGCTTTTGATACGTCTGACCATGGCATATAGCAGCAAGTCGTTTTTCGTCGATCAGGTTGAGTTGATCGAGTCGGGTCTGCATCCAATCATCTTCATTCAAACCTGCATCCTTCATAATCCTTAGAGAAGGGATCTGGACTTCCATAGGCAAGACAGCTTCCATGCCATAAACCAAAGAAAATGGGGTTGCCCCGGTTGAAGTACGTACCGTCGTACGGTATCCATGTAGAGCAAACGGTAACATCTCATGCCAGTCTTTGTAAGTGACTGTCATTTTCTGAATGATTTTCTTAATGTTTTTGTTCGCAGCTTCAACAACACCGTTCATCTTCGGCCGATATGTAGATGAATTGTGATGATAAATCTTGAACTGTTCGCACAATGCAGTGATCATTGTGTTATTTAGATTTGTACCGTTGTCTGTGATGATCCTGTCTGGAACACCATACCAACATATGAGATTTTGCTTGATAAAGCGGGCAACCACATTTTTAGTAACAGAGGCGAAGGAAGCTGCTTCGACCCATTTAGTGAAGTAGTCAATGGCAACGGGATAAAACAATGTCCGTTGGAGGCCGTGGGTTTGATCTCTCCAATCATATCAATGCCCCACATTGCGAAGGGCCACGAAGCAGTCAGGACGTTGAGAGGAACCAGAGGGATATGAACTTTATCAGCATAGACTTGACACTTGTGGAAAGTACGGGAATGTTGATGGCAGTCAGCTTCCATGGTAGACCAGTAATAGCCTGCCCTTAGGATCTTCTTAGCCATTGTATGCCCGCTCAAGTGAGTGCCAAATGTGCCGCTGTGTATGTCGGTCATGATCAACTCTGCTTCAGCTTTATCTATGCATCGGAGTAATACACAATCATGGCTTCGTTTGTAAAGGATGTCGTTGCTCAGGAAGAACTTAGCAGCAAATTTCCTTAAGAACTTCTTGTCATTCACGGAAGCTCCTTCAGGATAATCTCGAGTCTTGAGATACCTTTTGATTTCATGGAACCAGGGTTGTTCCACTACCTCTTCGGTATTAATCTCATGACAATGCGCAGGTTCATCCATTCGCTCGATGGTGATTTGGGGAGCCTCGTTATCCCAGTTGAGTTTAAACATGGAAGACATCGTAGCTAGAGCATCCGCTAGCTGATTCTCTTCTCGCGGGAAATGCTCGAAGGTAATTTGCTCGAAATGAGGCAACAATGTCAGGACATGTTCTTTGTATGGGATAAGATTAGGATGTTTGGTATCCCACTCTCCTTTGATTTGACTGATAACCAAAGCCGAGTCCCCAAATACGATCAAAGATTTGATCCCCAAGTCTATAGCAGCCTTGAGACCAAAGATGCAGGCTTCATACTCAGCCATGTTGTTTGTGCAGCTGAAGCAAAGTCGGGCCGTGAAAGGTGTGTGACAACCCTCCGGAGAAATGAGTACTGCGCCGATACCATTTCCAAGTGCATTTGAAGCACCATCGAAGTACAGGGTCCATCGGGATCCCTTTTCGGGTCCGTCATACGGTCCGTTACCTTCAATGTTGTCCAAATTCATGATGTCCTCGTCCGGAAAGTCAAATCTCATGGGTTGATAATCTTTGATAGCCTGATGAGCCAGATGGTCAGCTAGTACACTCCCTTTTATAGCTTTTTGGGTGGTGTACTGGATGTCATACTCAGTTAAGATCATTTGCCATCTAGCTATCCTTCCAGATAAAGCGGGCTTTTCGAAGATATACTTGATGGGATCCATTTTGGAAATCAACAAGGTAGTATGAGTCAACATATACTGTCTTAGTCGGCGAGCAGCCCATACCAAAGCGCAGCAAGTTTTCTCGAGCAGTGAGTAGCGAGTCTCACAGTCGGTAAACTTTTTGCTAAGGTAATAAATAGCATGCTCTTTTCGACCAGACTCGTCATGCTGGCCCAAAACACACCCCATAGAATTATCCAAGACGGTCAAATACATGATCAATGGTCTTCCTTCGACGGGCGGCATCAGAATAGGAGGTTCTAGCAAATACTCTTTGATTCTATCAAAAGCAGCTTGGCAATCGTCGTTCCACTCGACTACCTGATCTTTTTTCAAAAGTTTGAAAATTGGCTCACAGGTGGAAGTCAGATGCGAGATGAATCTGGCAATATAGTTTAAGCGCCCCAAGAATCCTCTAACTTCCTTCTCAGTACGGGGATCAGGCATCTCTTGTATTGCTTTTACTTTTGCGGGATCGACTTCAATGCCTTTGTTGCTTACAATGAATCCCAGGAGTTTACCAGACCTAACTCCAAAAATGCATTTACTTGGATTCAGCCTGAGCTTGTATTCTTTCAATCTGGAAAACAGCTTTTCTAGATGTTCAAGGTGCTCCTCCTCTGTTTGCGACCGAGCTATCATATCGTCTACGTAAACTTCAATCTCATGATGTATCATATCATGAAATAAAGCCACCATGGCGCGTTGATAAGTTGCCCCTGCGTTCTTCAGCCCGAATGGCATCACCTTGTAACAGAAAGTGCCCCATTGTGTGACAAAAGTTGTTTTCTCCATATCCTCGGGGGCCATTTTGATTTGATTGTAGCCCGAGAATCCATCCATGAAGGAAAACACTTTATGCTGAGTTGTATTGTCGATCAAGATGTCAATGTGAGGTAGCGGGAAATCATCTTTAGGGCTGGCCCTATTCAAATCCCGGTAGTCCACACACATCCTGACTTTGCCATCTTTCTTAGGTACTGGCACAATGTTAGCGACCCATTGAGGATAGGACGTAACAGCCAAAAAGCCAGCATCGAATTGTTTCATTACTTCTGTTTTGATCTTTTCAGACATGTCAGGCCTCATTCGGTGAACTTTTTGCTTGATCGGCGGACAATCCTCTCTTGTGGGGAGACGGTGAACCACGATGTCTGTGTCTAAACCCGGCATGTCTTCATAAGACCAAGTGAAGATTTCAACATACTCATTTAACAACTGTATCAGACGTTCCTTGACACTCGGTTCCCAAGTTAACAGTTTCCAATGGCTCTTCATGCGGTAAGATGGCCCTTTCCTCTTGTTGCAGAAGTCTGACTAGTTCCCCGGGTACTTCACAACCTTCGTCATCTTCATACTCGGCTAGATTGACCAGATCCTCCGAGTTATTGAAAGATATAGCAGAATAGTCACCCATGGAATCCGGAGTGGATGGGTACCTGTATTGGTGAGTGTGGGTGTATGTAAGGGATAGCCATCCTTAAACAAAAAAGCAAAAGGAAAGAAAATGAACACAAGCAGTTTATCAAATGAAAAACGTCCAATGAATCATTAAACATGGCATATGGATATGAAAAATAATCAAAACCCTTACAAGTGGACCCACATTCCCCGGGCAAGGCAGGAGGTGAAAAGATAGTGTACGGATTGTTTGAAAGTAAATATTACAGACCAAAATAAGAAATATTTAATAGATAAATTACTGATGAATAAAAGTGATGGGGACAAAGTCCTTAGCCTCCCAATTGCTCAATCCTCCTTTGACAGTTGGATAAATCCACTCTTCAATGTTGCTCTCCTTGTCTTCATCCTCCAGGGCGTTGATTCCGTAGGGAGAAATTTTGACTGGCGCCCTTTCAATCTTCGCACGGCGCATAGCTTTCTGGCCGGCGGCTGTGAACCCTAACCCAAACTTGTCAGTCTTATGCGGAAAGTCGGGTAACTGCCCCCATGCTGAATTCTTCCCTTCTTTTATTGCGGCCCTTGCATCCTCCAGAGATGCCATCCTGGCCATCTGCCTCGGTGTCTCAGCCGTCAATTTCGCTACTTCTATTTCAGGAAGGACTTCTTCGAAATGTTGAAACGGTGTCTCAATGAACTCTCCTTCAACCTCCATATACCGGAAAGAATTTAAGTGGCTAATCATGTACTCTTCTTCGCCATGGACATTGATGATCTTTCCCTTGACAGGATACTTCAACATCTGATGTAAGGAGAAGGTGACTGCCCCAGCATGGTGTATCCAAGGTCTACCCAGCAGGCAAGAGTATGATGGACGGATGTCCATCACATAGAAAGTGGATTTAAACACCTCGGTGCCTACCTTGATGGGAATTTCAACCTCTCCATGGACCATTCTCTTCGAACCATCGAAAGCTCTGACAACAATATCACTCGGCTTCAAATCCAACCCCTCACAATCTAGTCGGTCCAAGGCCTTCTTAGGAAAAACATTCAGCGACGAACCAGTATCAACCAAGACGTGTGCGAGAGTGGTTCCTCGGCACTCGACTGAAATGTGCAAAGCATCATTGTGATTTCTACCTTTAGGAGTTAGGTCGGCATCAGAAAAACCTAATCCATTGTCCGCAGTCAGGCTAGCCACGCAATTCTGAAATTGATCCGCAGAGGTTTCTTGGGGCACATGAGCTGCCTTCAGAAACTTTATCAGAGCTTTAGCGTGCGCTTCCGAGCAAAGTAGTAGTGCCAGCATGGAGATCTTGGAGGGGGTTTGCCCCAATTGTTCCACCACATCGTAATCACTTCTTTTGATTATCCTCAAAATCTCGTCCATTTCCTTCTTGGAGGTTTCCGGGATTACCAAGGGTTGAGCCCTCGTCCTGACGGGCTCATCTTGGATACCTTTGTCAGCAGCGGTAGGAGAGACAGTACTAGGAACAACAATGTCTTCAATCGAAGGAGTTCTAGCAGAGAGTTTTATTGGTGCAAGGATGACCTTATCAGTTAACGAGGGTCCAAAGATTGCTCTTGGAGGGGCAATCTCTGGAGAAAATATTCTCCCGCTCCTGGTGATTTTGCTAGTGCCTTCAATGTTACTGATGCTGGCTTCTTCATCATCCGAACTTTCTTCAATTACCTCGATTTGCTTGATACCATGGTAGTAGACGTCACCGCCATAGTTCCAAGGTATCGACTTCTCAGAAACATAGGGAACAGGCCCTGGCATTGTTATCTTCAAAGGAACAGATTTCGCAGCTGGTGTAATCTTAACAGGCTTTTTGACGGCCTTGGAAAGATTGGCGTGAATGGTTATGATTGAGACATCTTCAGTATGAACTAGAACAGTAGAAACTTTTTCAAAAAAAATTTGTCGACTATCCATAAGGCCTTGGATGCCTTTCTTCAGTAACGGGCAATCAAACGGCAGAGAGTAACAACAATAGCAGTCCTCCTTACACCCCGAGAAGATCCCGGCCCTCAACAGATTCAACTTAATGGTTAGCAGTGGAGTAGTCAGATCACTGACATCAGCAACATACAAATCTTCTTCAATGGCGTTGACATTTCGGCCGTGCTTCGGCATGGGTGCAGATATCACATTAGGCTTCTCTGGAGCGTCAAACTCTACCTCCTTAGCCTCTATCAGGTCTTGGATCTTATGCTTGAGTGCCCAACAATCATTGGTGTCGTGTCCAATACTGTCTGAATGGTAGGCGCATTTAGCATTGGCATGATAATGCGGAGAGGACGTATTCACATTCTTTGGTGCCTCCTTGATGGTGGCGAGGTTCAACTTCAGTAGATGGGGAAGCACTTGCGCTGGAGTCATGTTAATACGGGTGAACTGCCGTTGTGGCCGTTCCACCCGTTGCTGATTTGGTCTGGACTGGTTATAGCGAGGTTGCTCACTTGGAGTATTTTGAATCATTACGGCCCCCACAGTTGGCCGACGCTCCATCTTCCCTGCTCTTCTCTGAGAATATACCATAGCTGTTTCCTTCTTAAAAGGCTTCTTCTCAACACTTGCAGCGACACCCTTCTGAATCTTTCCTGACTTGATGCCAGCTTCTATTCTTTCGCCTGTTAAGATCAAATCGGTAAACCCCGCGGAAGAGTTACCAATTAGATGATTGAAAAATGGCCCAGATAGGGTCCCAAGAAACATATCAACGAGCTCACGATCGGTTAAAGGAGGCTGCACCCTGCCAGCCAAATCTCTCTATTTTTGTGCATATTCTTTGAATCCCTCACTTGTTCCTAGTGACATACCCTGAAGTTGGGTACGAGTAGGAGCAAGATCAGAATTATACTGGTATTGTTTGTAAAAAGCGGTGGCCAAATCCTCCCAATTTCTGACACTGGTTCCTTCTAGCTGATAAAACCACTCCAACTGAGCTCCCGAAAGGTTGTCTTGAAAGAAATGAATCCAAAGATTCTTATCTGCTGTATAGGGTTGAATCTTTCTCACGTAGGACCTGAGATGCATTTTGGGGCAGGACAGCCCATCATACCTCACAAACACTGGCACTTTGAATTTTGGGGGAATCACAATCCCGGCAACCAAACCCAAGTCTTCAAAGTCCAAGCCCGGTACTCTTTGTAATTCCATGGCGGCCAATCTGTCTTCTAAACCTTTGTATTTATCATCAGCTGGAGGGTATTGCTGGTCAGAATAATCTTCATCCTCCTCAACCTCTTCTTCCTCCGCCTCAGACTCGGAAGGCACCGCAACTCCATCTCTCTTACTAGTCCCTTCATCAGAAGTAGGAGGAAATTCAAGCACTCTCCGAGCTTCTCCGTCAAATCTTCTCCCCAAAGTAGCCACCCCAATCCTCTTTTTCTTCTTCTTTACTGGGTCCTTATTCCCCAATTGAGTCTTGATATCCTCCTGACCCTTAGCCAAGGTCAACATGAGTTGCTGGAATTGTGCATTCTGAGCTTGTAGGTCTTTGACTGTTTGCTCGAGATCCATCCTACTGAAATAAACAGCAGACAGATAAGGAAACCTGGAGTGAGACCTGCTTATGCACATGATGAATGGTATGCTTATGTATGCAATGCATTCAAGGATTTAGAACATTCAAAATTGTTTCAGACAAAGAAGAACGCACGTCATATTAATAAGAAGAAAGTTGTTAGTACATAAATGCCCCATGGGCCAAATATTACAAAATAAACTTCTTAAGGCAGAAAGACATTGCGCATCCTCTTTGGTGCGATGTAGGTATTGAGGGCCTCTTGCTCATGGAGTCGGTGGGTAAGCTCTAGAACCTTCTTCTCACTGGCGTAGAAGCTAGCTTCAAAAGTATTCCGTTCTTCCTTGAGCTGAATCCAACTTTTCTGCATTTCCTCCCACGATGTAGGCATGTCTGGATGTAGGATGGTGTAGGGAACCTCTCCTTCATTGACGGGCTCTTTAATCACAGGGAGAACGTGAGGATAAGGCATCATCAGACTTTGGGCTCGGGCTCGTACCCACTTGAGATAAGGCTCAAGAGGGATGGAGTTCTTGTGTCCCAGAGTCTTGCTATCAACCTTGTTGAGTTTTCCCCAAGCTCTGATGAATCTTTGGCAAAGTCCTTGCGCATCGTTGTCGAAGTCAAAAACTAGGTTAGGAATCAACATGTCATGAGGGCCATCCCTCCGTGCATATCCAAATTGCCTCAAAGCTAGGCAAGGGTTGTAGGTGATACCTCCCCTGATTCCAAGTAAAGGAACATTAGGAAATTCTCCGCAACAATCGACAATGATGACATTTTCTCTGGACCGAGAACACCAATGCACATCAGAATGAGTAAGAGTCATCAACCGTTGGGACCACCTTGAGCCTTGGTCATTTTTTAGGACAGATTGTGGAAGGTGCGAAATAAACCACCTTGCAAGGATAGGAGTACAACACATGAGAACACCCCTCTTTCTCATTGTTCGTGTGTAAAATGAGTGAAGAATGTCCCCAAGCAAAGTTGGTATTGGATTTCTGGACAAGAAGATTTTGACGACGTTGACATCTACCAATTGGTCAGGATTTGGGAACAAGACCAACCCATAGATAAGGAGTTCCACAATCTCTTCAAAGGCTTGTAGGTCCAATGAGTTCCAATATTCTTGTGCCTTCTCAAACAAGAATTTTGCTAAGAATCCTTTGACGCTGCTTCTGGTTTCCCAATGCCCTTTGATGTCGGATGGTTGTAGATGTAATGCTCGAGCAACATCTTCCGGCTTTGGTTCCTTCTCCGTACCGTTGAATGGTAGTTGATTAAGGATAGGGATTCTTAGGAGTTGAGAAAACTCCTCCAAAGTGGGTACCAACTGATAATCAGGGAAAGTGAAGCAGTGGTGAAGAGGGTCAAAGAACTGGAATAGCACTTTCATCATGTCTTCTTCAATGTTGGTGTTGACTAGGCTGAGCAGTCTACCATGTCTTTCACTGAAGGATGAGTTTTCCGGAATTCTTGAAGTGATCTCCTTGAGTTGAGGAGAGATTCTCACAAGGTTGACTTGAATGGTATTTCTGCGAGGAATTTCCATGTCCTACAAAACAAGAACAAAGATGAAGATCCACTTTTAAATTTATCCCCAGCAGAGTCGCCAGTTCTGTGGTACGGTGGGAGAACTGACTAGGGTTTTGCGTTTGTTTTCGCAAATGTTTCGGTTGAGCAAGAGTCGCCACCGACTTTTTATTTTATCCTAAGGAAAGGTTTAAAAAGCACTGCAAAAAACCTTTGAGATTTTTCTTGGGTTCGGGGAGTAGATTATAGAAAGGGAAGGTATTAACACCCTTTCTATCCATGGTTATCCATGGGCTCTTAGGTACTTGCTTAGATCAACTTGCCTTGGTTTTCAATTGTTTGAAATGGTGCTTGGTGTGTGTTTTTGAAAATGTTTTGAAAAGATGCCTTGCATAGGCTACCCTTGTAACAATTCTTTACTCGAATGTTTTACAAGAGGTGTTTGTCTTTTGAAAAGATGTTTCAAGGTTTTTGAAAGTTTGTTTTGAAAGTGTTTGTGAGGTGTAGTTTGAAATTAGGCAAGTGTTTTCTTTGCAAATTGACAAGTACTTAAAAGTTGTCTATCCTAAAGTTTTCTCAAAGATTTTTGTCATGTTTTAAACCTTTTGACAATTTTGTTCCACCATTGTATTTGGGTGGACAATCTTGTCTTAGGAGGTGAAAGGAACGGGCGCGGGTCATCATTTAGATCATAATTGCAATAGTGTTAAATGTCTTTGGGCAATTTTTCTTAAAAAGGGACTTAATCATTCATTTAGGCAACATTTTGAGGGGCTATGATCATTTGATTGTTTGTTTTACCCAAAGAAGTTCAACATGCAATATGGCCCAATTTATTTGAAGGCAACAAAGTGGAATACCCTAGGGGTGCAAGTGTGAAATGTGTTGTCCATTTTCATGCTTATTTATCTTGAAATTAGGTCAAACTATTTTGTTCGTTTTATTCGCATACAAATCCTAATTCTAGCATGGTAGGTTTAGAAAGCATTAAAGTGCGAAATTTAAATTCCTACACTATTACAACACAATAATATGGGGAAGGGGATACAAATGCCTCAAATGGGGATTATTTAGACAAGAAATTAAACCTAGCTATTACATCATTTTCTTTGAATATTTACAAGATAAATAATTGCATAATTAAATGGGACTGAAATAAATATGCAAAATGTAAAAAGAAATTTTATGTGTATGAGAAAAAGTATTATTTATGTAAAGTAAAAAAGAAATAAAAAAACATTATTTTTGAAGTATTTTCATGTTTTGGGGGCAAAACCCTAATTTTAATCAAAAGATAATAATTATTTAACATATATAATATTTACTATTTATATACAAAGGATAAAAGAAGAATGAAGTATATTTATAAAAAATGTATTTTTTAGCATTAAATATTAAAAAATAAAATATGTACATTTTTGGTATTTTATATCCTAAGTGTATTAATATATACTTATTTATTTATATTATTTACAAAATATGTATTATATATATTAATTAATAATATTTAATATTTAAATAAAAAAGTATTTTTCTATAAAATATTTTCAGGAGGTAAAAATAAGATAAAAGTGTATAAAAAATATATTTTTGCTATTTTTGTATTTTAAACAAAAAAGTATATATTTATTCATTTATGTATAAACTAAAAGAAAATATCAAATAAATATCTAATAAATTCAAAAATGATGAGAAAAAATATTTTTATATTTTTAATATGCTGAGAAAAAATAAATGAGTCAACTAAAAAAAATAAAAAGTCAAAAATCAATAAAAATAAAGCAAATGGGCTCAGGGGGTGTAAAACCAATAAGGTGGTGTGAATAAGAAAATCACTCAGGCCCAGCCCAAGAAGACATTGTCTTCAACCTTCACACAAAAACAGTTCAAAAACGCGCGCCCTTCTTCTCAATCTTCTAACTCCTGATTCCTGGCTTATTAATGAAAACTCATAACATAAAAAATGTTCAGCATCAAGAGACGAATCCAACCATATGCAGAACTTGATCTAACTCTCTAAGATGAGGGAGAATTTCTTCTCCCCCAAATCCTAACCTAGATTTTCTGCCATTTTCAAACCTCAAATTCTCAGAGCTCAAGCAAAAGAAATGAAAAGTAAAAACATGTACATGTTCAGTGGCATGAGTAGAACATTGTTTATTCACAAACTTAGAGCTATTGATACTTAATAAGAGAGATAGAAGTTCACCAAAATACCTGTTCAGTTGAAGTTCTATCTGGCAATGAGGAAGCTTTCAGTGCAAGGTGATGATTGGAAAAGCTTCCTTGAGGTCCAGGGATGCTATTCCAATGTTTACTTTGTCTTGAAAGCTTTTGAATCGTGCTAGAGCACTTCACCTGCAAAACAAGAAACTGAAAATGGTGGAAGTGGTTAGAGGGATTACAGGTCGTGTTTCAAGTCATGGTTAGCTTGCATAGATGCTAGGGAATGTATGTGAACTGGTTTGGGCAAGAGAGCTTGAGGGAAATGGAAGATGGCACTCAAACTGCAGGCCTGGCCCTGTTTTTGCAGTTTGAAGGTGATTCTGAGATTGGGAGTGTATGAGAGGTGTTAGGGTCGTGCAATAGCTTGGTTGAGATATCTTGAGTGTGTTTGGTAAGTTCACTTAAGTGTTTGCAAGCTGATATGAGAGTTATCCTAGGTTATGATGTGTTTCTTACACTTTAAGCAAGCAATGGTTACTTTGTGCCTCTAGCCTGTACAGGCCCTCATACTATGCTGCATAATCCCTCCTTGATCAGTGTGATTAACTCATAAACTTGTGCCAATTAGATATGGACTGTACTTCTTGGATTGCAAACTTGACATAAAGCTCTCCTTTTCAAAAATGGAAATAGTGCTTTTTCTAGTTTAGGGTTAATTCTCCATGTAATGTCCAAATGCTTAGAATAACAACTTGGCACAATGGTTTTGCATTTAATTTTTGAGTGTCAAAGGGTTTTAGGACCTGTAATTTAGCACAAACTAAGCTGACTTGAAAATGGCCTAAGTTATGAACATGTTTTGGTCAAGAACAAAAGTGAATTTTTGCCATATTGTGAAATTCGATTCTCTCAAGTTATGAGGTTGTTTGAGAAGTTCTTGGACATTTTGGAAAGCTTGGAATGTGTACTACAATCCATCTTTGAAATGCAAATTGAAATTCCAAGTGGAAGTGTATGGAAAATGGCTTTGAAGTTGGGTAGAAAACCTTGTCAAAATAGGTTAAAATTTCACTAAGTTAAGAATGGTTTAGTGCCCTTATTCAAAAATTTGTAACTTGAGATACAAGCCTAAAATGGGAAAACTTTGTGAATCAAAGTTGTAGATTATGCAACAAGCTACAACTTTCATGTTTTGACTTTTGTTTGAATCCAAATGGATCTTGGTGAAAAAGTGGGGCAAAGTTCGGAAAAAATTAGGGTTTTTCATAACTTAGAAAAATTCTAAGTTATGAAAAATTCTAATTTCTAACCCTAATTTGCATTTTGTGATTTCTTGGTGAACAAGTTTCATGATTTGACATGTTTTGATGAAAAATGAATCTTGACTCTTGATTTTGACCAAAAAGTCAAAGTTTGACTTTTCAGTATACAGTCAAAATTGATCAATTGACTGGGAAATTCAACTGTCAATCTTGTGTACTTGGGATCTTTTGAGTTTGTTGAGCATGTCAAGATAATTCCATGGGGTCCTTGAGTCCATAGGTGAGCTTGGTTTTCCATTGGTTGGGTCAAACAGTCAAAACCCTAAAAATGACCATTTTGCCCTTTGGTGATTTGATCAAATTTCTTGTGGAATTGTGATCCAAACTTGATCAAATGGTTCATATGAGTTCATAATGTTGATGTGGGTCAATTTCCATGAGGTTTGACTGTCAATTGGCCACAGTTGACTTTTTTCCCAATACAGCTGATTTCTAGGTCAACTGTCCAATTGACTGGGCAAAACTTGGAATCAAGGCTTGAAACTTGATGTGGATAAACTTGGGAGTCATCTTAGGCATTTTAGGTCAAAACATCTTGGTGCAAACACAAACCCTAATTTGGGTCAACAGTGCAAGGAGAAGTCTTGAGTAGATGAAACCCTAACTGGATCTTGGGCTTCAAAGGTTTTGTGATGAGAAATCATTGAGAAATGGGAGGGCAAATTTTGGGGTACAACATACGCTATTATAGAATTTTCGGGAATGGGGAGTACAAATTTACAAATGGGGATGAGTCGAGTGCGATTAAATGGTTCAAATAGCAAATAATACAACCAAATCGAATTTTAACAATTAATTAAAATTATAACAGCCTATGAAAAATTAATTGACAAAGTATAGAAATTTTGGTATTTTTCTTTGTGGAAAAATTTGGAAAGAAAATAGAAAAAAACTATTCTAGAAAATGAAATAATTGACTAAAAGAAATTAAAAAATTTAAAAGAATGTTAAAAAAAAGTTAATTAATTAAATTTATCATAATGTCCTAAACTAAATTAATTAAGAAAATTAACTAATTTTGAAATTATATATTTTTTATCTAATTGAATTTTAAGATTAAAACTAAATCTAAACTAAATAAAGTTATAAAAATAATTCTAAACTAACTTAAAATTCTAAGTTACTAAATTAAACCTAAAATAAGCTAATTCTAAGGTTATTAAATAAAATCTAAAATAATTTAAAAAAATATGATATAGAAAAAAAATGCTAATTTAAACTAAGTTAATAATAAAATTACTAAATTAAAGTTTGACTAAATTACTTAATATTACTAACTTAAACCTAAATTCTAAGATTATCAAAATAATTCTACACTAAAAAAAACTTTCAAGTTATTAAAACAGATCTAAACTAACCTAAGAAATAATAAAAGAAGTTACAAATAGAAGACTAGGGGTGATGTTGGAAATTCGCTGATGGGCTAGATGTGAAGCAGATTGGCGGATAGGTTTGGCCTAAAACGAAATGAAGCAAAAGAAATCCTAATGATACTAGATAATAGTCGTCGCAGATAGAAAGTTGGTCCAAGGGATTAACTCATTCAATTAATTTTGATTATCTTCCCAATAAAGGCTCAATTAAAACTATATCTGGAAGTAAAAATAAAACCACACGATTAGTCTTTCTCTCTATCTCACTTAACCATTCCAACGCTTCAATCTTCTTTCTCACGATCTCATCCTTCTAAGCGCACTCTCTTTCTCTCAATGTTCTCCCTCTCTTTGAACAACAACAACATAAATCTGCATTTTTTCGGTTTCTCTTTTTATATTCCGAACATAACTCCTTCCGTTGACACAAACCCTTAACTCTGCTCTATCACCCTAAACACAAATCTACAAATGGATTTCACAAAAGAAACAAAAACATAGACCTAATCTTCAAAGGGGTCGAAAACCCTAAATACCAAATTCAACAGATTTCAACAAAATAGAATGCAAATACGATGAAATAAAGCATGATCAACAACAATAAGTCAAAAGGGTAAGGGAAATGAGTTTACCTAATGGTGAATCAGAACTACGAATGATATCCAACCTTTAAAGCTTGTCTCAGGTACGAAAATCTTCTTCTTTTCAACTCAATTTCACTATTATTTCTGCACAGGGTGACAATTTGATCTGGAGATGATTTGAGAGTTGAATATTTTCTCAGAAGTTTTGATGTGAACGCTCTTCGGTGTTAGATTTAGGGTTTTGAAAATCCTTGCAAAAGCTGCGTGAATAGTAGTTTGCCTTTTTGTGGTACGTTTTGGGAGTTCCTCCGATCTGAGCGGTTGAGTTGTGATTTGAGGTGGTGTATGGAGTAGGTGAGTGAAAGTGTTGGTCAGTGTAGAGGGTGTTGAGTATGAGGAGTGAGGCTTATGATAGGTTAAAGGTTGAAGAGCTAAGGCTGAGCGGAATAAAGGAAATGGTTTATGTAGAGGTTAAGGGAGAGGTTTGCAGTGAGTTTCAGATGGGAGTGGATATTGAAACAAAGGTTTAGAGTGAATTGTTGGTTTTTTCTGTTCTTTTCTAGTTATTTGTTCTTGGTTTGATATCTCTTTTTCTGGTTCGTATCCTTGCCCTCTTGCTTGGTATATTGTTGATTTTTTTTTGGTGTGTTGTATGAGGTTCAGGTTTTGTACTGTTGGTTGGCCTTTTGCTCTTACAGTGAGGTTTCTGGTTTCTTGGCTTTTGGTTTTTACTGATTTTTTTGCTATTCTTTGGTTTTTTTGTGATATCTCCTCTGCCTCCTTTGATCCTTGTTGCTGGGGTATAAGAGATGTAATGAATTGGCTTTTTTTTTGCTTGATGGGCTTGGCCTTTAGAGTACAGATTAAGCTATGTCCATTTTGGTGCAAGTTTGGGCTGGTTTTGGACTGTAATGCAGGCTGGTCATGGCAGGTTTTTGGACAGTTTTGGCTTAGGTGATACTTTTCTAACTTGTCCCTATCTTCTTTCCTCTTTCATCTTTCTATGAAACAAAAGTAGTTTTTTGCTTATTTTATTTAACATTCTGAAGGGTTTGTGATAATAGGGAAATGATGACATGTGAGCAAGTTAGCTTGCTACTGCTATGCTTATGATGTATTTGTTCTACTTTGTTTTTCCGCTTGGTTTTTATTTGTTGGTTTTCTTGTTGCTAGCACTGTTGTGTTGGGGCTACTGTTATTGTGGCAGGTTTTACCGTTCTGGTTATGTTTGTTGTAGGCCTGCTGTTAGCTATTTGCAGCCTTGGGCAGTTTGGCTGGCTGATTGTTGTTATTTTGCACGCCTTGGGCGGTTTTGCTTATTTTGCCTTGGCTTGCTTTTGTTGCAGATTTGTTGTATGGTTTTTTGTTATGCTGCATGTTGTTTGACAGTTTGCTGTTCTCATTTGTTTTAACCTTTCTTGCAAGTTTCTCTTTTTCCCCCTTTTTTTTGTGAACCAAGAAAGGCAACTTTCTTGTGATTTGCAATTGGGGGAAATGGGTTGTGATGAAACAAACAAACATTCTAATTCCAATTCGCAAATCCTAATGACAAATTATTTCTTTTTCGCATAACACCTTTGATTGAATGTTTGCTAACTTTCTTTCTTCTTCTTTTTTTCATGTGATGAGTATTGATTTGAAAGTGAATAAGACAAGGGAAAGTTGAAGATTGATGCTAGGTTCAAAGCAGCATGAAGGATTGAAGATGAAAGGCCATGGTTGGAAACCAAATGGAGGATTTTAGAAGCAAGTTAGCATATGCTTAGGGAAGACTTTAGGTTTCCATATACAAAAGAACTTGTGTAATTTCTTGCAATTTGTAATTTGAAACTTTGGAAAACATGAATTGAATTTGTATTTTTGTAAACTTGAATTAAATTAAATGAATATGAAATCTTGAATGATTTTGTGAAGAGAACTTTGAATTAAAATGGATCTTAAACCCTTTATGTCTTGAGTTTGCATCGTGAAATGATGAACTTTGAACAATGAATACACATGAACATTTGAGCGCCTTGGTTCTTAAATGAGCCTTCGAATTCATAATGGACTTGAGCTTTGTATCTTGGCTTCTAAGTAATTCAACCATATTATTTTCCATCCCTTAATCTCAAATCAAATCTCTGAATAAAGTGAATGTCCTATGAGCTTAAACATGTCCAACATCGATCCAATAATCATCATTGTTTCAACACCAATGATTCATAATGCCAGCATCAAACGATTAATGAATTTTCAACTCAAACTTTCCATTTTCATGAATTATCCCGACATAAGAATCAATTTTTTTGAGAAATAATGATTACGACAGGAACAAAACCTAGAAGTTAAGAGCACTCAAAATCAAGCAAATGACCTATGACACTTCGATAATTTTCAAGGTCTTCAAAGCACAATTTTCCTTTGATCCTTGAAGAGAATTTGTAGATGGCATCTCTTATGACAATGTGCAAGAATAATCGCCTAAAGATCTTGAAAATTGAGGAAATTACAATTCTTGGAAATCAGGCATAGTTACTTGAGATTAGGTCAAAATCCATGATGCGACTTCTAACGTATTCGAATTTTGGTGATCTTCCACGCGTAACCAGCTCTTGATTTGTGAAGAGAAATTGGAGATGATATCAAGGAGAATCACACGTAAGAAAAACTACTCAAAGATATCAAATAATGAAGAAGTTTACAATCGTTTGAACTTGATATTGAAAAGGCCGATTTTTGCAGATGATTTTTAGTCATCTGAACCATTGACTGAGCAAACTCACGATGCAAGGCTTGAAACTTGATTAAACAAATCTTGAGGAGACACGAAGCTCTATGAAGACCATCTGAAACATTACAGACTCAATTTTCTTTGAGAAATGCAAAACCCTAATTGTTGATTTGCTACTTAGGAAGAGAATCTGTCTGATTAACTTCTGAGCCAAATTGAGTATTCGAGAAACCCTAAGATAGTACCTTGAATGAAAAAATGGGAGGGAAAATTTTGGGGTACAACACCATCCAACACTGCACAAAAACATAATAGTGAGTGTTGTACCCTAAAATTTGCCCTCTCTTTTTTACAAGAAATCACAACCCCAGGGTTTTCTCTGATTTTTAAGATTGGCTCGAGAATCAGTCAAACAGACTTTTCTTTATCAGTCAATCCAAAATTAGGGTTTTCACTGATTTTGTTGAGATTGGCTCAGGAATTGATCAAGCATACTTTTCTTTGACAACAAATCCGAAATTAGGGTTTTCGCTCGTATTTCTCAGAAGAAACTGAATCCTCAGAAATTCAGTTAACTGTTACTTTGTTTTCACGCTTGTTCAAGATTACTGGTTGTTTCTCAAAACCTAATTATCTGGGATAAGAGCCGAGACTTTTGTTTGGAACTTTAAGGCATCTGCTTAATTAAGTGGAGTGAAAGGTTTACCGTTTAATGGAATGCTTTGTTTGTTTAACTGTCCAATGCGTGTGTTGATACCATGCGTATTGAGTAATGCAAGGTTGCGAGACTGCAAAGTTTGTTGATTATTTATTTCATCTGGATTAAAGTTATTGGGATACATTTCCAGTTATTTTGATTTAAGAGTCTTAAATAATTAAATAGACAATACAAGGAAAGATTGGAATATTTGACAGTAGAAAATTCTTTTTTGACAAAGACTTTTTATTTATTTCAAATGTTGTTACAAATTTTATTCGAATATTGTAAGATTACAACTTATAGTATTTACAATAATATTTGTTTACAATAAACGGAAAAATAAATCTAAGCCTAATCTCCTAAGATTTTTGACTTCTACTTCTATTGCTTCCTCTATCATCCAACTGGTACTTACCTGCAAAAGACAGAGAAAAAGAAATTAGTGTAAGAATTTTCAAGCAGAAAAGGAAGAAAGAAAAATCATCATTAAAGCTTGTTGGCCGAAATCAGAATGCTATTGGATTCATCATGTTTTTACTTTTTCTCTTTGCAAATCACAAGAAGATTTCTCTTCTTGGTTCACAAAGAGAAAAGTAAAAAATAAATTACAAGCATGCACATGGTTCAAATACAAAGGTATAAGGCTGCATTACAAACAAAACCAAACTGCAGTAGTCAAAAAGTCAGCAAGGCAAGCTAACTACAATGTAATAACCAAGCATGTCAGACTGAGTTGCAAGCCAACTAAGTGCAAAAGGCAAAAGTACACAATGCATAAAATATGCAGCAAGTACACAATGCAGAGATAAACCAAAGTTACAAGCCAAGGGGACTTGTCAATTTCATCATCATTTTCTGGCCAGCAAGCTTTTCAGAATTATATTATAATAAGCAATTAAAAATGCTTATGAAGAGAGACAAAGAGAGAACCTCAGTGAGAGTTTGCAGTTTTGGAAAAAGCAGGTTTTTTCAAGACAATAAAAGAAAACAAAAAAGATATAAAGAGGCTACTACATAACAGTCCAGAGGGAGAAAATATTGCATAACCTCCAAACTGCAAGCTAAAACAAAAACACCACAAACCTGCTCCCAACATCAAACAAGTAAGCCTGCATAACTGCAACTCCCTAACTTACAAACCTGCATAAACTGCAAGCTAAAACAAAAGCCCTGCAAGCCTGCTTGTAAAACTCAAGTCTACAATCCAAGTTTACCCATAAACAAATTCAACTCCAAACCTGCCTGTACAAAAACTCAAACTGCTGTCAAAACCAAAAACTTCTCAACCTACAAAAACCTGTAAACAACTAAAACTCAAGCCTGCAAACTTACCCAAAACTGCAACTTCTCAAAAGCTCAGAACCAATGGCAAACCTGTGAGCCCAAACCATCCCACAAAAACTTCCCAACCTGTCAACAAACAGAACAAAGGCCAAATCTGCCAACCCAAACCTGCTAACTCACAGTTGCAAACCTGTCTGTAAAACTACAAACTTGTTTGTCAACAAACCAAACTACAAACTTGTTTGTCAACAAACCAAACCACCTAACTAATCAAACCTGCATAAATAACCTGTCCAAACTATAGATTCAAGTCAAGCTGGCCAAAACAACAAAGAACAAAAGAAGTTGCAGAATTTCCTTCATCATTAACAAACACAAAGAGGAAGAGATTTAGAAGCCCACAAAAGTTTCAGAAACGTGATCATCATCAACAAAAACACAACCAGTTTCAGATTTTATACATCATCACTAACAACGCAGCAAACTCAAAGCAAAACAACATAAGCCAGTCTTCAGAAGGTAAAGATCATCATCAAATCATCAAGGTCAACAAAGAAAGAGGAAGAATCTTAGAGTCCAAACAACACAGTTCTCAGAATAACTTCATCATCAAACATTCGAAAATGAAGAAAATACAAAGATACCAGAAGCCAAAGCGTGAATTTTTTTTATTAATAACCATGTATTAAAATAATATTTCGCAAATAACCGGGTTTCGGAAAAAATTACGCAAATAACCATGTTTCAGATGGCTCCACAAAGGAGGAGCCATCTCAATTGGCGCATGCACCTCCTTTTTTAAGGGAGGCGCCATCTCACTTGGCGCCTATGTGCTTAGGGCATGCCCTAAGCCAAGTGAGATGGCGCCTAAGTGTAATTTTAGGGCAAAAAATTTTATTTTTTATTTTTTTTCCTGTGCGTTGCCTATTGGACAGAGATCAACAAAATGGACATTTTATTAAAAAAAAATAATTACATTCAACTGTATTACATTAAAAGAACAGTAAAAAAAATGGATACAAAAAATACTGGGAAAAAAAAAGATACATCAGTGATCCCCCGAAACCCGGTAATGACCCCCGGTTCCGCATCCCCGTCCTCGCCTTTCTCTTGCTGGGTGCCGTCGTGTTTCCTGCTGCGGCAAGGTCGATGGCCCAGCGAAGTCAATGCGGTCCGAATCCATAAAATCAGTAAGATCTCCATATCTCGAAGATCCGCTCTGGTACAGTCGGTTACCCATACCCCTCACGCAGTACCTAAAGGAAATGAGAAACATGTTATTTTTAGCATATATTTTGGAAAGAGCAGAATAGTTATAAATGCTATAACTTAATGACTTACTTTGTTGCGTACGGGAAACCAAAAGTGTTGTTGTTGATGGGGTTTAAGGACTCCATCCTCCACCAACCCCAGGCTTGTAGTAAAAATGCGCACCCATAAAATGTACATTTTTCCTTGACTGCGTTTTTGCAGAAGGAACTGTATAGGTGGGCTAATACTGTAGAACCCCAACTATATTTTCTAGTTTTTTCAAAATTTGTTAGTAAATGTAAGTACATAAAATTTACACTATTTCCCGTACTTTCGGGAAATAAAAATGTACCAAAAAGTATCATAAGATACGTTCTGGCTTTTACTACTCGGTCATTCTCTGAGGAATTTTCATTTAATTCCATACTTGCATAATGACGTTTCAGGTCAGTGAGTAGTATTCCCTGCCCTCTTGCTCCACCACTTTCTACCATATCCCTACCCAACAGTTCTTCACACTGTGAGTTGGGTTGTTGAACCGACCCGTTCACCGCCTTACCGTCGATAGGGAGGCCCAGTAGCATGTACACATCCTCGAGCGTGATGGTACATTCACCTATTGGTAGGTGAAATGTATGGGTCTCCGGTCTCCACCTTTCCAACATTGCAAGAATGAACTTTGAGTCAATGGTGAAGTTGGAGATCTTTATCACATGTCCAAAACCTGCGTATTCCAGATAAGGGACGATAAATGGGTCGGGAGCCAGGTAGTTGTGCGAACGGATTCTGAATCTTTTTGTGTCCTGAGATCATAATTTAACATGTGTAAGATTAATTAAGATGAACAACACGTTATTTGAAGTATGAAAAATGTATAACCAAAGAAGAGACTTACAAATGCAATAATGTTTTCCCTTGTGCCTCTGTGAGTATCGCCCATTGTTAGAAGAGCCATTGTTCAGAATGCTTGAGAGTATGAAAGACTTAGGAAGAGATAGAGAGTATGATAGACTTATGAAATATTTCGTAGCAGAGAGTGAGAGTTGTGTGGGTGTGAGAGATGTTTCATAAGGTATGTATTTATAGGCAAATAAGTTTGATGTAGTGGTTGCTTGTGCTTGCATGCCTGCGAAGTGTCACATTTGCATGCTTAGGGGGTTACACATATGCATGCATGCATGTACAAAAAATGTAAGGTGTCACTCTTGCAGGCTAGGTGGCAGCCCATGCATGTATCACGATTGGACAGTAAGGGAGGCGCCATTGGACTTGGCGAAAGAGTACAAAAATGAATGGTGTCGCCACCCCATTTGGCGAATAAGAGGTGTCATTTGTTACAGCATAGGCTCAGGCTACGTGACAGCCTTTGGGATTCCTTTCTTTATTGCATGCAAGGCCATTGGAGTTGATGGGTGGAGTCTTACACAAAACATGTATATGTGCAGAATAGGGCCAGGATAGGTGGCAGCCTATGGGGTTTCATTATTGCATGTAATATTATTGGCAGCCTTGGGGGGTTGCATCCCTTACTTAATTGAAATTTTTAGCCTTAAGTTTAACATAACATTGATTCACATAATCTGTCAAATCTTCCAACCTTCGAATCAGTCATCAAACCTTCAAACATTCCAGCATTCATACCTTCATACAATCAATAAACCTCAAACATTCCAACCTTCAAACCTTAAAACAATTCTACGCAATGGCCTCTTCACCATAATTTGTCGTCAAAGCACATTTCAACGGTGAGACATACATTTGTCCCACAGTTGGGTTTTTGTTTAGAAACACCGACAACGTTCGATTTCTCTTAAACAGGAAAGCCAGTTTCTCGTACTTCAAGAAAAGATTGGAGGCCAAACTTGAACGAGGCCCGATATCCCAGATATTTTATCAGAATCCAGTTTTTTTTGGAAACAACCAAGTAATTTTTTATAAGGTTGAAGTTCAAGATGACGAGGATCTCCAGAATATGATTTCCAGCCATGTCTATTCTGGATACGACTCTATTGAGTTGTACGTTTTGCTTCAAGAGCCTCCGGTGACACAGGAGGTAGAGCCTCCGGTGACACATGAGGTTGATCCTTTGGAGAATGAACAAGATGAGGTAGATGCAGTTGATGATGAAGAAGAAGATAACGAGTTAGAGTTTGATGAAATGGTGAACGATGATTCTGACGATGATGGCATCCCTAGTATTCCTACAGACAAAATCTACACACCACCTCCGCACATGACAAACTTCAACATGGGCGGAGATGAACCTTCTACTGACTTATTTTTCAAACCGTATATGCAGTCAGATGAAAATTTAAAAGAGAAGGACAAGTTTCATAACAGAGAGGAATGCATCAGGGCCATTAAAAAATTTCACATGCTCAACTCGGTTGATTTTAAGGTGGATCGTGTCAACCCGGAAAGGTACAAGATCAAGTGTGTCCACCCTGACTGTATGTTCAAGCTGACCGCATCATACAGATTAAGGGGTGACTGCTGGGTCATAGGTTCCATGACTACCCACACTTGTGTAAGTTCCACTCAATCACAGGACCACCGAAAACTCAACCATGATCTAATCTGTCAAGAAATCCTACCCCTGGTCAGCAATGACCCATCTTTGAAGGTGAAAACAATCATCTCCCACATCACCACGGTTTTTAACTACACTCCGTCTTACTGTAAGGCGTGGTTAGCAAAGACTAAGGCGATTGAAAGGGTGTACAGAAACTGGGAGGAGTCATACCGAGATCTTCCCCGCTACCTGAATGCACTCAAGAGATATTCTCCAGGTAGTGTTTATGTTCTGGAAACATTGCCAGCGTACGCCCAAGATGGTAGTCTACTGCATGACAACGGAATATTCAGTCGCGTGTTTTGAGCATTTCAACCATGCATCACAGGGTTTGCATCATGCAAACCAATTCTACAAATTGTCGGGACTTGGTTGTATGGGAAGTACAAAGGCACGCTATTGATGGCAGTTGCACAAGATGGAAACAACAACATTTTCCCCGTTGCGTTTGCCCTTGTCGAGGGGGAGACCGGTGGTGCTTGGAGCTTTTTCCTGAAAAATCTTCGGACACACGTGGCTCCCCAACCAGATCTCTGTTTGATCTCGGACAGACATGCCTCCATTGAAAGTGCCTACAATAATCCAGCAAATGGTTGGCATGACCCTCCTTCTACGCATGTCTATTGCGTCAGGCATATCGTCCAGAATTTCTCGAGGGAGGTCAAGCACAAAACATTGAGGAAAGCGGTTATGAATGCGGGATATGCATTGACACAACCCACATTCAAATATTACCGCAACGAGATCCGTTTGTCTAATCCAGAAGCCGGTAGGTGGATCGACAATATTCCGGTGGAAAAGTGGACTAGGTCATACGACAATGGCCAAAGATAGGGGCATATGACAACGAATCTTATTGAATCAATGAATGGGGTATTCAAGGGCATACGAAACCTCCCAATCACTGCCTTGGTAAAATCTACGTATTTTAGGATGGCTGCATTATTTGCCAAAAGAGGTGAAATGTGGAATGCGGTGTTGCAATCAGGACAACTATGGAGTGAAAGCTGCATGAAATACATTAAGGCTGAAAGTGCTAAAGCCAACACTCACATGGTTACACGGTTTGACCGACACAGCCACAACTTCATTGTGAAAGAGACAATCGACCACAATGAAGGCCTGCCAAGACAAGAATACAGGGTCATTTTACCTTCTCAATGGTGCGATTGTGGCAGGTTTCAAGCATTTCGTATGCCTTTCTCTCATGTCATTGCCGCTTGTGCTCATACCCATCAAGACGCACTTCAACTGCTGTCAAACGTTTACAAATCTGAAACATTGCTCACTGTTTACAACAACAACTTTCCTTTGGTGGCAAAACCGGATTATTGGCCTGAATACAACGGCGATATAGTTTGGCACAATGACCAAATGCGAAGGAACAAGAAGGGTCGTCCCAAAAGTAGGCGCATCACAACAAAAATTGACGATCTTGACAGATTGGAAAGAAAGTGTGGTTTATGCCGTCAGGTCGGACACAATCGCAAAAACTGTCTGAATCGGGCGTCTGGCTCGACCACATAAATATTGTAATACAATAAATCTTTTCAATATTTGTGTTGTAAACATTAGGGTTTTCCGTTAACAGATTTTGCTACAGTTAATAAAACGCGTACAACAATGATTAACGATATTCAATCTAGGAAATTACAACTGTTAACACAATTTCATCTGACCCATGCATCATCAGCATTACATCACTGTCTTTTTTGACTTCCTCCAACCACACATTAGGTCTTCCTGTCGCATGCGAGGTTGTTGTTCGTTTTCGCTGGATCCTTCGAATTTTTCCCCCCTCCGCGATGTCTCCATCTAGCCACCGCATCAACTCCCGCTTCAGACGCTCCATGGAGTGAATGTGCCAGAATTTCATTTTCATCGCAGGTTTCGTAGCGGAGAATATAACGTAACCATCTCTGCTAAAAATCATAGGCGACGTCATTACGCAAATAACGGAGTACAAAATAAAAATACAGTGCGAGAAAGTGTGAGAAATTTCGAAGAAACAGACAAATTATTTATAAAACAGCATTTTGCCCTAGTTTTGCCCTAGGCGCCAAGTGAGATGACGCCTCCTCTCATTTTTAAGGAGCATGCGCCATCTCACTTGGCTAAAAGCCAAGGGAGGCGCCAAGTGAGATGGCGCCTAGGGCAAAACCCTAGGTGGAGGCGCCAATTGAGATGGCTCCTCCTTTGTGGAGCCATCTCAAACATGGTTATTTGCGTAATTTTTTCCGAAACCCGGTTATTTGTGAAATATTATTTTAATACATGGTTATTAATAAAAAAAATTCCCAAAGCATAGCCATCATCTTCCTCCGTCCTAAGCCTCCAAGGAGCGCCTCCGTCTCATCACATCTCTCTCCTTTCGTTTTCAACCCAGAAAAACACCAAAGGTATAGTCTCTTTCCCTCAAACTTTCGCTGCATCTCACACATAAACATCAAAGATTAAAACATTGCAAACGATAAACATGCAAGAATCAAACGTTGAAACTGTAAAAGACCTAAAAAGATAACGAATCATACTGTTTCTCTAAAAACTCTGGATCACGGTGAAGGGA
Source organism: Vicia faba (assembly GCA_948472305.1). NCBI lineage: Eukaryota > Viridiplantae > Streptophyta > Magnoliopsida > Fabales > Fabaceae > Vicia > Vicia faba. The sequence continues at coordinate 1,109,272,180 of OX451741.1, forward strand.
TAAGAAGTGAGAGGCGACGCTCCGGTGGCTAGGGCGTAGAAGGAACTTCAAGTCGGAACCATGGCCTGAGAAAGAAAGGAAGAGGCAGAAGAGAGTGAGAGAAGGAGGCGCCGCTGTAAAACCAAAACAACAAACCCTAATGAAGATACAACTTTGAACCCTAACAAAACTTTGTTCAAATTCACCATTTGGGCCTTCGCCTCAAACAAAACCTAAGCCCACAAAACTTCTGCTAAGCACACCTCCCCCTTCCATTCTGTCCATTGCATTAGTTCTATTTTTATCTTGGGCCTAACCCCAAGCAAACTCTTTAGGCCCATTATCTTTTCTAAACAAACTAATACTTTTTATTATTTACTTTCATTTTTTAATGATTTGATTCTTTTTCTTTTGTTAATAATAAGATTAAAAAATATTAAAATTTTGTTTTAATTTTCTTAATATAATTTTCCTTTTTTTACATACATTAAAATACATTAATAATGGAGATTTTATTTTTGTTTTCTTTAAAAGAATATGTATATATTAGAAGCATTAACTTAAATAATTTTTCTTTTCTTTAAAACTCTTTGTTTACATAATTCATGAAAAAACACATAAAATAATAATAATAACACTTAATCTTCACTAGGTTAAATTTTGTTTGTTCATTTGTAAATAAATACATGCAACTCATATTTCTTTGATTTTCTTTATCTTATAATTTGTTATAATTTTTACATTGAAATGCGACGGTTCAATTTGATTGTAATATATATTTGGACATTATTATAAGACTCATCCCCATTTGTAAATAATTGTACCCCCATCCATGGATACTTATTTGTAATAACTTAGACTTTAAATTCCCGCAATTTATCGCTTTCAATATACTGTATAGTAATAAGGGTTTGTATGCGAAGATTCGAAATCAATCGCTAGATGACCTAATACAAGATAAATGTGTGATACGGTGGGAGAACTGACTTGGGATTTTGCGTTTGTGTTTGCAAATGTTTCGGTTTAGCAAGAGTCGCCACCGACTTTTTATTTTATCCTAAGGAAAGGTCAAAAAGCACAGGAAAGACCTTTGAGATGTTTTCTTGAGTTCGGGGAGTAGATTATAGAAAGGTAAGGTATTAACACCCTTACTATCCATGGTTATCCATGGGCTCTTAGTTACTTTCTTAGATCACTTGCTTTGTATTTTCAATTGTTTGAAATGGTGCTCTTCAATTGTTTGAAATGGTGCTTTGTGCGTGGTTTTGAAAGATGTTTTAAAAAGAGGCCATCGTTGTGGCAACCTTTGTAATGATTCTTGTTTGAATGTATACAAAGATGTTTTTGTATTTTGAAAAGTTTCCAATGTTTGAAAGTAGGGTTTTGAAATTGTGTGGTGAAGTGTGTTTTGAAGATAGAAAGGATGTTTTTGCAAGCTTGATCAAGTAACTAAGAGTTGTCTACCCTATATTACTCAAAGATATTTCTTATGTTTTTAACCCTTTTAACAGTGTTGCTTCACCATTGTATTTGGTGAGCAACCTTGTGTTAGGATGTTAAATGGGACAGGTGCGGGTCATCGTATGGACCATGATAGCAATTGTGTCAAGTATTTTTGGCATTTTTCTTAAGGGACTTGATCATTTTGTTTAGGCAACTCAGATAGCGTCATCGAGGGACTATGATCTTTGTTTTTTGTTTTTGTTTTGCCAAAGTACTTGACATGCAACCATGGCCCATTTTTGAAGGCAACAAGTGGATGGAAACCCTAGGGGTGCAAGTGTGCATTGTGTTTGTTTTTCATGCATGTTTATCTTGGATTAGGTCAAACTAGTTGTTGATTTTAATGGCATACAAGCCCTAAGTCTAAGCATGGCATAATTTGAAGCATTTAAAAGTGCGAGAATTTAAATCCTACACTATTACAACATGATATAGGGAGGGGGGTACAAATTTGAATTGGGGGTATTTGACAAGAAATTAAATTCTAGATTATTACAACCAAATCGAATGTATAGGCAATATTTAAATGTACAACAATTGAATACAGTACAATAAATAAATATTAAATAAAATGTATTATGCAAAAAGTTTTTTATGTATGTAAAAAAAGTATTTTTTAATGTGAAATATAAATAATGAAAAAAAATCAATTTTAATCATTTTGTTATTTTAGGGCAAAAAACCCTAATTCTTAAATAAATAGTATTATTTATTAATAATATATTAATTTATACAAAAAATAAAAGTATATTGTAAAAATGATATTTTTAGTGTAAAATATTAATAAAATGAAAATGTATTCTTTTTTTGTATTTTTGACCTAATTATTTAATAAAATAAAGTGTGTAAGTATGTAATATATATATATATATATATATATATATATATATATATATATATATATATATATATATATATATATATATATATATATATATATATATATATATATATATATATATATATATATATATATTTGTATTATTTTTGTGTTTTAATAAAAAAGAAAATAGTTTATTTACATATTTATACTAGTAAAAATAAAAATAAATATCAAATAAATATGAAAAATATAGAAAATCATTTTTTGGCATTTTTTATATTTGGACAAAAAATAATAAAGTCAGAATAAAAAAATAAAAATATCAAAATGACAAATATTCAAATAAATGGGCCAGGGGGGTGTAAACTGAAAAAATGGGGTGTTAGAAGTAAAACAACCAGGCCCAGCCCAGACTCACTTCATCTTCTTCCTCTGAACTTGAAACACGCGCGCCTTGTACATAAAACGCTATCTCCTGATTCTTTGATTTTTTGACAAAACTCATAACATGAAACTTGTAGAGCATCAAATAACGAATTCAACCATATAAAAAACTTAAGCTAACTCTCAAAGACCAGAGAGAATTTCTCTGGCCCTAATTTCTAACCTAGTTTTTTCAGAAAGTTCATGGGTGAAATTTTCCTAGCACGATTAATGTAAATGAAAACTAAGCATATGTATGACTTCAGGGCTATGAGTACAACATGTTTCGTTCACAAACCTAAGCCTAACTATTCCTAAATAGAGAGATAGAAGTCCATGAAATACTTGTTTCAGTTGAATTTGAGCTGGCCAATGCAGCAACCTTCAATGGTGTTTGAGCTTCTTTTGAGCTTGCCTGAGGTCCAAGGAAGCTTTTCCAATGCTTGGCTTGTTTTGAAATAGCTTGAATCATGCCAAAAGACTCAACCTGCAAAGCTTTGAAACAAAAATGACAAAGTGTGTTAAGGGTGTTACAACTAGCAATGGATGATCTGGATAGCTTAGGTATGTTGGTTGGAAGGTGTTTGAAGTATCTTTGGACAAAACGCACGATGTAATTTGGTTATGGTTTGAAGTTTGCAGAACTCGCCCTGTTTTGCAGAAAAACAGTGATTCTGTGTACAAGGGAGTTTGAGAGGCAAAAGGGTCGTGTTTCTGGCTTGTTAGGAGGTATGAAACTTGTTTGCAATGTTTGTGTAAGTTGGTTTCAACAGATGTGAGAGATGGCTTGTATTTTGCAAATTTCTTCTACTTGAAGCAAGAGTGTGGAAGTGATGTTATAGCTTTGTACAGGCCCTCCTATCACCCTGAACACAACACTCTTGGCCCCTCTAATTCATGGATTTGGTTTTCAGTATCAGATTTTGTTCAAGGCTCAATGCTTAGTGTTTTGACATAAAGTAACCTTTTGCAAAAATGGCAATATACCTTTTACCATTTAGGGATTAATCTTGTGTACAATGCCCTAATGACCAAGACAATACCTTAACTCAATGGATATGCATTAAATTATGGAGTACAAACTAGTTTTGAGGCCTGTAATTGTGAACCAAGCTAGCTAGATCAGATTTGCAAATTGGTATGAACATGTATTGGCCATGGACAAAAGTGAGTTTTTGCCAACTTCAAGCATTCGATTCTCTCTAACCGCAAGGGTGTTTGAGGAGTTATTGGACAATTTGGAAAGCTTGGAACATGTACTATAATACATCTTTGAAATGAAACTTGAAACTCTAAGTGTAACTATGTGAAAAATGGCCAAGAAGATGGGTCAAAATCCTGCCAAGATTAGGGCAAATTTTCTCTAAGTTAAAAGTTTTAGGTACCCTTGTTCCAAAAATCATAACTTGAGATACAAGCTTCTTTTGAGAAAACTTTGTGAATAAAAGTTGTAGACTTTGTGATGAACTACAACTCTCATGTTGCAAGTTTTGTTTGAATCCATTTTCATATTAGTGAAAAAATGGGACAAAGTTAGGAAAAAATAAGAAAATTTCATAACTTAGAAAATTTCTAAGTTATGAAAATTTTCCATTTTAAACCCTAATTTGCATTTTTGGGTTTCTTGATGAACAAGTTTCATAATTTGACATGTCTTGATGAAAAATAACTCTTGGTACTTGATTTTGACCAAAAAGTCAAAGTTTGACTTTTCAGTGTACAGTTAAATTTTGATCAGTTGACTGAAAAATTCATGTGTCAATCCTATGCATTTGAGATCTTTTGAACTTGTTGAATGGGTCAATACAATGTCATTGAATCCTTGAGTCCATGTGTGAGCTTGATTTGCCATTGGCTAGGTCAAACAGTCAAAAATTCCCTTTGTGCAGTCAAAACCCTAAAAGTGACCATTTTGCCCTTTTGGTGATCTGATCAAATTTCTTGTGGAATTGTGATCCAAACTTGATAAAATGGTTCATATGAGTTCATGATGTTGATGTGGGTCAAAATTCATGAGGTTTGACTGTCAATTGGCCATAGTTGACTTTTTCCCTAATACAACTGATTTCTAGGTCAACTGTCCAATTGACTGGGCAAAATTTTGAATCAAGGCTTGAAACTTGGTATGGAAAAACTTGTGAGTCCAACATGAAGTATGAAAGTCACTTTGGGCATTGTAGGTCAAAATATCCCTGTGCAAACTCAAACCCTAATTTAGGTCAACAATGCAAGGAGGTGTCTTGAGCAGAGCAAACCCTAGCTTGATCTTGAGTTCCAAGAGTCTTGTGATGAGAAATGTTGATGGAATGAGAGGGAAAATTTTGGGGTACAACAGTTTCCCCTGTTCAATCTTCTTGAACCTGAAGAGTTAGATTGGCAAGTTTGCCTTTCGTGACTCGAAGGTAAAAAAGGATTGGACACTAGAGTGCCCGTAAATTTGCACTCGTCCAAAATGTAGATGCGGGAATGGGCTTAAAGATGCCATTTGGAGATGGTAGAATCTTGCTGGAGATGGGCTTAAAGGTTAGAAGAATGAGCATCAAAACGACATCCGTGTCTGGAATCCATTGAACTGCATCTGGAGACTGAGTTTGTATGAGCAAATGAATGGCGTCCGTGTCTGGCGCGTATCTGAGCTGTAACTATTTGATTTTGAATGAATATCAGAATGACTGCCGTGTCTAGAGTGTATCTGTATTGTATCTAGGTAACAGAGAAACATCTGCGTACAAAGCAATTGTGTGCTGGGGATAAACTATGAATGAGTGACAGAATGACAACCATGTTTGGAGTGTATTTGGATTGTATCTGAAGTTGAGATATGTATGAGTAGTAGAATGACCACCGTGTCTGGGGTGTATCCGTACTGTAACTGGGATCTGAACAAGTGACAGAAAGACCTCTGTGGCGACTGCACTGGGGGATCAAACTGCTGGCGTAAAGGCCAGAACGACATCCTTGTTTGGAGCGTATCTGAACTTGTAGTTGATAGTTGAATCTGAATGAGAGATAGAATGGCAGCCGTGTATAGAGCGTATCTAGTCTGTATCTGATTGCTGAAGTCTGAATGAGTAGTAGAATGACCGCCGTGTCTGGGGTGTATTTGTACTGTATTTGACTTGAAATTCTGAATGAGTAATAGAATGACCGCCGTGTCTGGGGTGCATTCGCACTGTATCTGAATAATCGTTAATAAAAGCCTTTTAATCTTATCCTGAAAAGGGTAAAATGTTAGCTAAAACACAAAGTTATGTTGCATGATAATGTATGGTGCGATGAATTGTGTTTCATCAATGTTTATGATATATGAATGTAATGGTTGCGCATGTAAGCTGAGTAACTGTCTTGCTGAGGAAAATAAATCCTTGATAACTGGAGATAATGAAATCTTTGATTGCTGCCGGGGAAAGTAAATCCTTGACCAAAGCTGGGGATTCTAAAAATCTTTGAAGATGAGAAATCCTTGCTGACTGCTGACTGCTTAGGGGAATAAGGAAAACTCTGAAAATCTCTACTGGGAAGTTAAAACCTGGGAGACTTCTGCTGGAGAAATGAGACTGAAAATCTTCAATCCGCTGGGAAATAACTCTGTGGGGAGAATGCTTACTCTGCTTGGGAAATCAGGAGTTTGGATTGTATGCCAATCTACTAGGGATTCCTAGTTGAGGATAAGAGTTAACTATTATCTGATCGATTCTCAGACTTTTAAGATATCCTGCTGGGGAAATTGGGGAAAACTGAATGGTTCCCGCTGGGGATTGATAGTTGGAAAATTTGACTCCACCGAGGAAGAAGGTTTAGAGTATTCTAATTCCGCTGGGGATATCTATTTCAAGGTTTTCGGGCTTCACTGAGGATCGGGAGTTTTAACTCTGATGGGAATTTTGAAAATTAACTCAGCTGGGGAATTAAGTTTTAGACTGCACTGGCTCCGTTGCGGATCTTGAAGCTTAACTTCACTGGGGAAATATACTCCATATTTAACCTTGTTGAGGATCCGAATGATGTATCGTAGGGGATTTCTTCTGGAATGGCATAAATATTTCTTCCTACTCCTTCAACCTATCAGTAATTATCCTTTTTTCAATTTGTTTTATTTGTAAGCAGTGATTATATTCAAATGCATATGCCTATTTAACAAAACATTCGACGTTTTCAAATAAAACATAAGTGAAAAAATGAAAAGAAAGGCAAGCAAATTTCTGCACTTTGAAGTATTTTTGTATTAACTTTTGTGAGTATTTTTGTACAAAGGAAACAAACATCCTAGTAAGAGAATATTGTCGTAAAAATTGAAAAAATTTATACAAAAGAAAGATGGCTATGTGTAACAATTCCATGGGATTCCCATTCTGCTATAGCCTTCACAACTCTGAATATTTTGTCCATTCGCTGCTTCGTCCGCCGATGACTGGATTGATCAGAAACTTGGAGCTTGTTGGTGAAGAGGTTGTTCTTAAAGTGATCCGACGAGACATAGTCATACGCTTTAATTCCCTAACTTTTTCCTGGACCGCCCTTTCGGGTTTTCGATCCACCGGGAAACCCTTTTTTGCCCAAGTCGCCCTTTCGGGTTTTCAACTTGCCGGGTGTACAGATTTTTTTGTTTTATCCCTAATTTTTGCCTGAACCGCCCTTTCAGGTTTTCGATTCACCGGGATGCCATTTTTTGCCCAAGTCTCCCTTTCGGGTTTTCAACTTGTCGGGTCGTTTTATGCGTAGTATCTTTTGACTATGTCTGCGTTAGCAGGGTGCGGCAAGTCGTCGCCGTTCATGATGGTCAAAATCATTGCCCCACCAGAAAAGATGCTCTTGATCACAAATGGTCCTTCGTAAGTAGGAGTCCACTTGCCCCTGGGATCACTTTGCGGCAAGATGATCCGCTTGATTACAAGATCTCCGACTTGATATACCTGACGTCTGACTTTCTTGTTAAAAGCATTGATCATGCATTTTTGATACGTCTGACCATGACAAACAGCAATAAGTCGCTTCTCGTCGATCAAATTAAGTTGATCAAGCCGGGTCTGAATCCAATCGTCTTCGCTCAAACCAACGTTCTTCATAATCCTTAAGGAAGGAATCTGAACTTCCATGGGTAGCACAGCTTCCATGCCATATACTAAAGAAAATGGGGTTGCCCCTGTTGAAGTACGTGCCGTGGTACGGTATCCATGTAGAGCAAACGGTAACATCTCATGCCAGTCCTTGTAGGTGACTGTCATCTTTTGAATGATCTTCTTGATATTTTTGTTCGCGGCTTCAACAACACCTTTCATCTTCGGCCGGTAGGGAGATGAATTTTGATGATAAATCTTGAACTGCTCGCATAGAGCGGTGATCATAGTATTGTTCAAATTCGTACCGTTGTCTGTGATGATCCTGTCGGGGACACCGTACCAGCATATAAGATTCTGCTTGATGAAGCGGGCAACCACATTCTTTGTTACGGAGGCAAAGGAAGCTGCCTCGACCCATTTGGTAAAATAATCAATAGCGACCAGGATGAAGCGATGTCCATTGGATTCCGTGGGCTTGATCTCTCCAATCATGTCAATGCCCCACATTGCGAATGGCCAAGGAGCTGTCAGAACGTTGAGAGGAACAGGAGGAATATGTACCTTGTCAGTGTAGACTTGGCACTTGTGGCAGGTACGGGAATGTTGGTGACAATCAGCTTCCATGGTAGACCAGTAGTAGCCTGCCCTTAGAATCTTCTTAGCCATCATATGTCCGCTCAAGTGGGTGCCAAGTGTGCCACTGTGTATCTCAGTCATGATCAACTCTACTTCAACTTTGTCCATACAACGAAGGAGAACACAGTCATGGCTGCGCTTGTAAAGGATGCCATTGCTTAGGAAGAACTTGGTAGCAAATCTCCTTAAGAACTTTTTGTCATTGACGGAAGCTCCTTCATGGTATTCTCTAGTCTGGAGATACCTTTTGATTTCATGAAACCAGGGTTGTTCCACTACTTCTTCGGTATTAATCTCATGACAGTGCGCGGGTTCGTCCATTCGCTCGATGGTAATTTGGGGAGCCTCGTTATCCTAGTTGAGTTTAAACATAGAAGACATTGTAGCCAGAGCATCTGCTAGCTGATTTTCTTCTCACGGGAAGTGCCCGAAAGTAATCTGCTCGAAATGAGGCAATAATGTCAGGACATGTTCTTTGTATGGGATAAGATTAGGATGTTTAGTGTCCCACTCTCCTTTGACTTGACTGATAACCAAAGCCGAGTCCCCAAATACGACCAAAGATTTGATTCCCAAGTCTATAGCAGCCTTGAGACCAAAGATGCAAGCTTCATATTCGGCCATGTTGTTGGTACAACTGAAACAAAGTCGGGCAGTGAATGGTGTATGGCAACCTTCCGGAGAAATGAGTACCGCACCAATGCCGTTGCCAAGTGCATTTGAAGCACCATCAAAGTACAGGGTCTATCGGGATCCTTGTTCAGGTCCGTCATACGGTCCATTACCTTCGATGTTGTCCAAAGTCATGATGTCCTCGTCAGGGAAGTCAAATCTCATAGACTGGTAATCTTCGACGACTTGATGAGCTAGATGGTCAGCTAGTACACTCCCTTTTATAGATTTTTGGGTAGTATACTGGATGTCATATTCAGTCAGGATCATTTGCCATCTAGCGATTCTTCCAGATAAAGCAGGCTTCTCGAAGATATACTTGATCGGATCCATTTTGGAAATCAGCAAAGTGGTGTGAGTCAACATATACTGCCTTAGCCGGCGAGCAGTCCATACCAAAGTGCAGCAAGTTTTCTCGAGCAGTGAGTAGCGAGTCTCACAGTCGGTAAACTTTTTGCTAAGGTAATAAATGGCATGCTCTTTTCGGCCAGACTCGTCATGTTGGCCCAACACACACCCCATTGAATTATCCAAAACAGTCAAATACATGATTAACGGCCTTCCTTCGACGGGTGGCATCAGAATAGGAGGTTATAGTAAGTACTCCTTGATCTTATCAAAAGCAACTTGACAATCATTGTTCTATTCAACCACCTAATCTTTCTTCAACAGTTTGAAAATTGGCTCACAGGTAGATGTCAGGTGAGAGATGAACCTCGCAATATAGTTCAAGCGTCCCAAGAATCCTCTAACCTCCTTTTCAGTACGGGGGGCAGACATTTCTTGTATAGCCTTTACTTTAACTGGATCAACCTCAATGCCTTTGTTGCTGACAATAAATCCCAAAAGTTTACCAGACCTAACTCCAAAAGTGCACTTGCTTGGGTTCAGTCTGAGTTTATACTCCTTCAACCTGGCAAACAGCTTTTGCAAATGATTAAGGTGTTCTTCTTCCGTCTGTGATTGAGCTATCATGTCGTCTACGTAAACTTCGATCTCATGATGTATTATATCATGAAATAAAGCTACCATGGCGCGTTGATAGGTTGCCCATGCATTCTTCAGTCCGAACGGAATCACTTTGTAGCAGAAGGTACCCCATTGCGTGACAAAGGTAGTTTTCTCCATGTCTTCGGGGGCCATTTTGATCTGGTTGTATCCCGAGAATCCATCCATGAAGGAAAAAACTTTGTGCTGAGCTGTGTTGTCAACCAAAATGTCGATATGCGGTAGCGGAAAATCGTCTTTAGGGCTAGCCCTATTCAAATCCCGATAGCCCACGCACATTATGACTTTTCCGTCCTTCTTAGGTACGAGCACGATGTTAGCAACCCATTGTGGATAGGAGGTAACAGCCAGAAAGCCAGTGTTGAATTGCTTCATTACTTCAACCTTAATCTTCTCAGACATGTCAGGCCTCATTCGGCGAACCTTTTGCTTGATCGGTGGACAGTCTTCTCTTGTAGGGAGACGGTGAACCACGATATCTGTGTCTAACCCTGGCATGTCTTCATAAGACCAGGCGAAGATTTCAACATATTCGTTCAACAACTGCACTAAGCGCTCCTTGACACTTGGTTCCAGGTTGGCACCCACTTTTACTTCTTTCCTGTCCTCTTTTGTCCCCAAGTTGATGGTTTCTAGCAACTCTTCATGAGGCAGAATGGCCCTCTCTTCTTGTTGCAAAAGTCTGGCTAACTCTCCCGGTACTTCACAATCTTCGTCAACTTCGTACTCAGCATGATTGACTAAATCCTTAGAGTTATCGAAGGCTGAAACAGAACAGTTGCCCATGGAATCCGGAAGGGATGGGTACCTGCATTTGTGAGTGTGGGTGTGTGTAAGGGATAGCCATCCTTAAACAAATAAAAATGCAAAAGGAAAGAAAATGAACACAACAGTTTATAGATGAAAAACGTCCAATGATTCATTAAAACATGGCATATGATTATGAAGAAAAACAAACCCTTACAAATGGACCTACATGCCCCGGGCAAGGCATGAGGTGAAAATAGTGTGCGAATTGTTTTAGTTATTACAGACCATAAAAATGGGAAATTGTTCAAAGATAAAATTACTGGTTGATAAAGGTGATGGGAACAAAATCCTTTTCTTCCCAGTTGCTCAAACCCCCTTCGACGGTCGGAAAGATCCAATCTTCAAAGTGGCTCTCTTCATCTTCATCCTCAATAACATTAATTCTGTGATAAGTGATCCTTATGGGTGGACCTCCAGTCTTGGAACGACGCATAGCCTTCTATCCTGCAGTTGTAAACCCTAGTCCAAATTTGTCCGTCTTATGGGGAAAATCAGGCAATTGCCCCTATGCTGTACTCTTCCCTTCTTTGATCACCGCCTCTGCGTCCTTGAGAGATGCCATCCTAGATACATGCTTGGGAATGATAGGCACCTCAACCATTGTTTTTGTAATTGCTACCTTGGGAGAAACTTCCTCAAAATGCTGGAAAGGCATTTCGATGAACTCGCCATCCAGCTCCACATAACAGAAGGAGTTGAGATGGCTTATCATGTACTCTTCCTCGCCGTGCACCGTTATAATCTTACCCTTAACAGGATATTTCAGCATCTGGTGCAAAGAGGAGGTAACTGCCCCGGCATAATGGATCCACGGTCTTCCTAGCAAACATGAATATGACGGACGGATGTCCATCACGTAGAAGGTGGAGTTGAAAACTTCCGTGCCTACTTTGATAGGAATATCAACCTCTCCATGAACCATTCTCTTGGAACCATCAAAAGCCCTAACAATGATGTTACTAGTCTTGAGAGTCAGTCCTTCACAGTCCAAACGGTCTAAGGTTTTCTTTGGTAGCACGTTCAAGGAAGAACCAGTGTCAACTAAGACATGGGCGAGAGTGGTTCCCCGGCATTCAACTGAAACATGTAACGCGTCGTTGTGTTTCCTTCCTTTGGGAGTTAAGTCATCATCGGAAAAGCCAAGGCCATTATCAGCAGTAAGACTGGCCACACATTCCTGAAACTGGTCAGCCGAAGTCTCTTGGGGAACATGTGCCACCTTCAAGAATTTGATCAGGGCCTTAGCGTGGGCCTCAGAACAGAGCAGAAGAGCCAACATTGAAATTTTAGAAGGGGTCTGCCCTAATTGTTCCACAACGTCGTAGTCACTTTTTCTGATTATTTTCAAGATTTCATCCATTTCTTTCTGAGTGGTTTTGGGGATAGCCACAACATGAGCCTTCGTCCTGACAGGCCCTTCCAGTATCCCCTTACCCTTGTCGGTAGTTTCAGCAGATGGTCTTACTACAGGAGTATCCAATTCTTCAATCACTGGGCCTTGCACAGATGGTCCAACAGGTGCAGAAGCTTTCAAGGGTCCGAAAACTGCTCGAGGGGGAGCAATCTCCGGAGAAAAGATCCGGCCACTGCGGGTTATCTTGCTTGTACTTGTGATGTTCCCCACATCAGGGTTTTCTTCTTCAGAAATCTCTTGGACTGTCTCGATTTGTTTGATACCATGGTAGAAGATTTCTCCCCCATAGTTCCATGGTATCGTTTTGCTTGATTGGTACGGGACAAGTCCCGGCATGGTGATCTTTAATGGTACACATTTAGAGTTGGGTGTAATCCTGACAGGCCTTTTGCAAGCCTTGGGAGGATTTTCGGAAATGGTTATGATCACAATATCGTTGGTAGAAGTAGCAACAGTATCAGAAGTAACAGGATTGAAGGTATCAACAGGGGTTTTCTGGAAAAGTATCTCCTGGGTGTCCATCAGGCCGTGGACACCTGACTTCAACATTGGGCAATCACCTCGTATGTTCAAACAAAAATAGCAGTCTTTACCACAACCAGGAAAGATCCCGGTTCTCAACAAATTTTCCTTAATCACAAGTAACGGCGTCAGCAGGTCAACAACATCAGTAACATGAGTGTCCTCCATAACAACATGAATATTATGGTCGTGCTTAGGCATCGGAGCAGATATAACATTGGGTTTCTCAGGAGCATCAAATTCTACTTCCTTAGCATCAATCAGATCCTGGATTTTGTTCTTAAGCGCCCAACAATTATTGGTATCGTGCCCAGCACTGTCGGAATGGTAAGCACACTTGGCATTGGAGTGGTAGTATGGAGAGGAGGTGTTAGGATTCTTTGGCGCTTCCTTTAAACCGGTAAGATTCAGTTTCAACAAATGAGGAAGTACCTGAGTGGGCATCATGTTGATGCAGATGAACTGCTGTTGTGGCCTTTCCACCCATTGTTGATTAGGTCTCGACTGATTGTTACGAGGTTGATCATTTGAAGAGTTTTGAATCATCACAGCCCCTACAGTCGTGGATGCGGAAGCTTCCTTCTTGGCTGGGAAGGGTTTCTTAACAGCCGTGGATGCGGAAGCATCCTTTTGAATCTTTCCACTCTTAATACCGGCCTCAACCCTTTCGCCGGTCAAAATCAGTTCAGTAAATCCCGCGGAAGAACTTCCGATCAAATGATTAAAGAAGGGGCCAGACAGGGTCCCTAGAAACATGTCAACTAACTCCCTATCTGATAGCGGTGGCTGCACCCTTCATGCCAGATCACGCCACTTCTACGCGTACTCTTTAAACCCTTCTTGGAAGCAATCCCCATACTTTGTAACTGAGTACGAGTGGGCGCCAAGTCATCATTGTATTGATACTGACGATAAAAAGCAGCTGCCAAGTCTTCCCAATTGTGAACCTCTGATCTCTCGAGTTGATAAAACCAGTCTAACTGCGTGCCAGACAAGCTGTCTTGGAAAAGTGTACCCAGAGGTCTTTATCGGATGAGTGGGGTTGGATTTTTCTGACATACGACCTCAGGTGCATCTTTGGGCAAGACAGACCATCGTACTTGGCAAATATTGGCACTTTGAACTTGGGAGGGATAACAATCCCAGCTACCAGCCCTAGTTCTTCAAAATCCAATCCGGGCACCTTCTACAACTCCATAGCTGCCAGTCTATCTTCAAGGTTCTTATATTTATCATCCGCTGGCGGATACTGTTGTTTGGAGTAGTCTTCGTCTTCTTCCTCTTCCTCCTCTTCAACCTCGGATTCAGAAGGCACAACAGTCCCTTTCCCTTTACTGGCCCCTTCGTCAGACGTTGAGGGGAACTCGAGAACTCTCCTAGCCTAATGCTCAAATATTCTTCCCAAAGTGGCTACTCCAGGTCTCTTTTTCTTTTTCTCTTTATTCTTCTCCAACAAAACTTTGAGGTCCTCTTGACCCTTTGCCAAGGTCATGAGGAGTTGCTGGAACTGTGAATTTTGTGCCTGCATATCCTTTACTGTTTGCTCCAAATCCATCTTGCTGAAATAAACAGCAGAAAGATAAGGAAACCTGGCGTGAAGACCTGTTTATGCATATGATGAATGGTATGTTATTCATGTAATGCATTCAAGGGTTCAAAAATTCAAATTTGTTGCAAACAAAAGGAACGCACGCCATATTAAGAAGAAATTTGTTAGTACATAAGTTCCCCATGGGCGAAATATTACAAAATTCTTAATGTAAAAAGACATTGCGCATCCTCTTTGGTGCGATGTAAGTGTTGAGAGTTTCCTCCTCGTGAAGTCGGTGGGTAAGCTCCAAAACCTTCTTCTCACTGGCATAGAAGCTGGCTTCAAAAGTATCTCGTTCTTCCTTGAGTTGGATCCAACTCTTTTGCATTTCTTCCCATGATGTTGGCATTTCAGGATGTAGGATGGTGTATGGAACCTCTCCTTCCATAACAGGCTCTTTGATCAAGGGGAGAATGTGAGGGTATGGCATCATAAGATTCTGGGAGCGGGTTCGTACCCACTTGAGATAAGGCTCAAGGGGGATGGAATTCTTATGCCCCAGTGTCTTACTATCCACCTTGTTAGGCATCCTCCAAGCTCTGATGAACCTTTGTCGAAGTCCTTGCGCATCGTTGTCGAAGTCAAAAACTAGGTCCGGAATCAGAATGTCATGAGGGCCATCCCTCCGAGCATATCCAAATTGTCTCAAAGCTAAACAGAGGTTGTAGGTGATGCCTCCCCTAATTCCAAGTAGTGGGACATTCGGGAATTCCCCACAACGATCAATGATGATGACATTTTCTCTGGACCGAGAACACTAATGTACATCAGAATGTGTGAGGGTCATCAATCGTTGTGACCACCTTAAACCCTGCTCATTCTTCAGAACTGATTGTGGAAGGTGAGAAATAAACCACCTTGCTAGGAGAGGAGTACAACACATGAGAACACCTCTTTTCCTCATTGTTCGTGTGTAAAATAAGTGTAGGATGTCCCCAAGCAATGTAGGTATAGGATTCCTGGATATGAAAATCTTGACAGCATTCACATCTATAAGCTGATCAGGGTTTGGGAACAAGACCAACCCATAGATGAGGAGTGCCACAATCTCTTCAAAGGCTTGTAGATCAAGAGAATTCCAACAGTCTTGTGCCTTCTCGAACAGAAACTTTGCCAAGAAGCCCTTGACACCACTTCTGGTTTCCCAATGCCCCTTGATGTTAGATGGTTGCAAGTGTAATGCTTGAGCAACATCTTCAGGCTTTGGTTCTTTTTCCGTACCGTTGTAGGGTAGTTGATTAAGAATAGGAATTCTCAAGAGTTGAGAAAATTCCTCCAAAGTAGGCACCAACTGGTAATCAGGGAACGTGAAACAGTGGTGTAGGGGGTCAAAGAACTGGAAGAGAACTTTCACCATGTCTTCTTCAATGTTGGTGTTGACCAAGTTGATGAGTCTACCATGTCTTTCACTGAAGAGAGAATTCTCGGGAATCCTGGATGTAAGCTCCTTGAGTTGAGGAGGGATTCTCACAAGGTTGACTTGAATTGTTTTCCTGCGAAGAGATTCCATGACCTACAAAACAAGAACAAAGATGAAGATCCAAACCCTTGAAATGGTTAGTGGATGTATATGATGCTTTATGATGTTCATGATGTATGTACAAGCACATGTACAAGCAAATCACACAAAACCCTAGTTTCAGGCTTGCATGAGGTTTCATAGGTAAGTACCCTCTTAAGTTTAGTTGGCTCAAACCTGTCCTATAAATAGTAACCGGGTTCTAAAGAGCTCAATATCACTGGATTGTTTTCTATGTTCATTGTTTTGGTTTAGCCACTTAACTAGCGACCAAAATATTCCAAGAAAACAATCCTCAATGAGTGTAATATCGAGTATCTACCAAATTCGGACTGCACCAAAGCCGGTCATCTCACTACCCCTAAAAAGGCCAAGATGGTCAAGTAAGGTTCTAAGAGTTCATTAGTGCTTCATGACATCACTCAGCGGCCCCGTATTCTCTTTGATTGTCTCAAAGGCTACCGATACTCACAAATATGTCGCACTAATATAGCTATTGCTTCAACCGTGTCGGTATACCCCTCACAGTTTCCACAACGTATTGCTATTTACCTATGAATGTTTCCCAAATCCGGGTGGAGGATTTCAAGCCCAAACAAGAGAACCAAAATATAAAGCAAGCAAGGCAAACAATAATCATGCAAAGGGTGATCTAAGCCCTAAGGTTACTCCACTTTTATAAAACTCCCCAGCAGAGTCGCCAGTTCTGTGGTAAGGTGGGAGAACTGACTTGGGATTTTGCGTTTGTGTTCGCAAATGTTTCGGTTTAGCAAGAGTCACCACCGACTTTTTATTTTATCCTAAGGAAAGGTCAAAAAGCACAGGAAAGACCTTTGAGATGTTTTCTTGAGTTCGGGGAGTAGATTATAGAAAGGAAAGGTATTAGCACCCTTTCTATCCATGGTTATCCATGGGCTCTTAGTTACTTGCTTAGATCACTTGCTTTGCATTTTCAATTGTTTGAAATGGTGCTCTTCAATTGTTTGAAATGGTGCTTTGTGCGTGGTTTTGAAAGATGTTTTGAAAAGAGGCCATCGTTGCGGCAACCTTTGTAATGATTCTTGTTTGAATGTATACAAAGATGTTTTTGTCTTTTGAAAAGTTTCCAATGTTTGAAAGTAGGGTTTTGAAATTGTGTGGTGAAGTGTGTTTTAAAGATAGCAAAGATGTTTTTGCAAGCTTGATCAAGTAACTAAGAGTTGTCTACCCTATATTACTCAAAGATCTTTCTTATATTTTTAACCCTTTTAACAATGTTGCTTCACCATTGTATTTGGTGAGCAACCTTGTGTTAGGATGTTAAACGGGACAGGCGCGGGTCATCGTATGAACCATGATAGCAATTGTGTCAAGTATTTTTGGCATTTTTCTTAAGGGACTTGATCATTTTGTTTAGGCAACTCAGATAGCGTCATCGAGGGACTATGATCTTTGTTTTTTGTTTTTGTTTTGCCAAAGTACTTGACATGCAACCATGGCCCATTTTTGAAGGCAACAAGTGGATGGAAACCCTAGAGGTGCAAGTGTGCATTGTGTTTGTTTTTCATGCATGTTTATCTTGGATTAGGTCAAACTAGTTGTTGATTTTAATGGCATACAAGCCCTAAGTCTAAGCATGGCATAATTGGAAGCATTTAAAAGTGCGAAAATTTAAATCCTACACTATTACAACATGATATAGGGAGGGGGTACAAATTTGAATTGGGGGTATTTGACAAGAAATTAAATTCTAGATTATTACAACCAAATCGAATGTATAGGCAATATTTAAATGTACAACAATTGAATACAATACAATAAATAAATGTTAAATAAAATGTATTATGCAAAAAGTTTTTTATGTATGTAAAAAAAAGTATTTTTTAATGTGAAATGTAAATAATGAAAAAAAAATCAATTTTAATCATTTTGTTATTTTAGGGCAAAAAACCCTAATTCTTAAATAAATAGTATTATTTATTAATAATATATTAATTTATACAAAAAATAAAAGTATATTGTAAAAATGATATTTTTAGTATAAAATATTAATAAAATGAAAATGTATTCTTTTTTTGTATTTTTGACCTAATTATTTAATAAAATAAAGTATATATATATATATATATATATATATATATATATATATATATTAAACATATTAAATATATAAAAATAATTATTAATTATATAAAAAAATGTGTGTATTTCAAGAAAATATTTTCAAATATAAATAAAAATAATAAATGAAGATAAGTATATATATATATATATATATATATATATATATATATATATATATATATATATATATATATATATATATATATATATATATATATATATATATATATATATATATATATATATATATATATATATATATATATATATATATATATATATATATATATATATATATATATATATATATATATATATATATATATATATATATATATATATATATATATATATATGTATTATTTTTGTGTTTTAATAAAAAAGAAAATAGTTTATTTACATATTTATACTAGTAAAAATAAAAATAAAAATCAAATAAATATGAAAAATATAGAAAATCATTTTTTGGCATTTTTTTATATTTGGACAAAAAATAATAAAGTCAGAATAAAAAAATAAAAATATCAAAATGACAAATATTCAAATAAATGGGCCAGGGGGGTGTAAACTGAAAAAAATGGGGTGTTAGAAGTAAAACAACCAGGCTCAGCCCAGACTCACTTCATCTTCTTCCTCTGAACTTGAAACACGCGCGCCTTGTACAGAAAACACTATCTCTTGATTCTTTGATTTTTTGACAAAACTCATAACATGAAACTTGTAGAGCATCAAATAACGAATTCAACCATATAAAAAACTTAAGCTAACTCTCAAAGACCAGAGAGAATTTCTCTGGCCCTAATTTCTAACCTAGTTTTTTCATAAAGTTCATGGGTGAAATTCTCCTAGCACGATTAATGTAAATGAAAACTAAGCATATGTATGGCTTCAGGGATATGAGTACAACATATTTCATTCACAAACCTAAGCCTAACTATTCCTAAATAGAGAGATAGAAGTCCATGAAATACCTGTTTCAGTTGACTTCGAGCTGGCCAATGCAGCAACTTTCAATGGTGTTTGAGCTTCTTTTGAGCTTGCCTGAGGTCCAAGGAAGCTTTTCCAATGCTTGGCTTGTTTTGAAATAGCTTGAATCGTGCCAAAGAACTCAACCTGCAAAGCTTTGAAACAAAAATGGCAAAGTGTGTTAAGGGTGTTACAGCTAGCAATGGATGATCTGGATAACTTAGGTATGATGGTTGGAAGGTGTTTGAAGTATCTTTGGACAAAACGCACGATGGAATTTGGTTATGGCTTGAAGTTTGCAGAACTTGCCCTGTTTTTGCAGAAAAATAGTGATTCTATGTACAAAGGAGTTTGAGAGGCAAAAGGGTCGTGTTTCTGGCTTGTTAGGAGGTATGAAACTTCTTTGCAATGTTTGTGTAAGTTGGTTTCAACAGATGTGAGAGATGGCTTGTATTTTGCAAATTTCTTCTACTTGAAGCAAGAGTGTGGAAGTGATGTTATAGCTTTGTACGGGCCCTCCTATCACCCTGCACACAACACTCTTGGCCCCTCTAATTTATGGATTTGGTTTGCAGTATCAGATTTTGTTCAAGGCTCAATGCTTAGTATTTTGACATAAAGTAACCTTTTGCAAAAATGGCAATATACCTTTTACCATTTAGGGCTTAATCTTGTGTACAATGCCCTAATGACCAAGACAATACCTTAACTCAATGGATATGCATTAAATTATGGAGTACAAACTATTTTTGAGGCCTGTAATTATGAACTAAGCTAGCTAGATCAGATTTGCAAATTGGTATGAACATGTATTGGCCATGGACAAAAGTGAGTTTTTGCCAACTTCAAGCATTCGATTCTCTCTAACCACAAGGGTTTTTGAGGAGTTCTTGGACAATTTGGAAATCTTGGAACATGTACTATAATCCATCTTTGAAATGCAACTTGAAACTCTAAGTGGAACTATGTGAAAAATGGCCAAGAAGATGGGTCAAAATCCTGCCTAGATTAGGGCAAATTTTCTCTGTTAAAAGTTGTAGGTACCCTTGTTCCAAAAATCATAACTTGAGATACAAGCATCTTTTGAGAAAACTTTGTGAATCAAAGTTGTAGAATTTGTGGAGGACTATAACTCTCATGTTGGAAGTTTTGTTTGAATCCAATTGCATCTTGGTGAAAAAATGGGACAAAGTTAGGAAAAAATAAGAAAATTTAATAACTTAGAAAATTTCTAAGTTATGAAATTTTTCCATTTTAAACCCTAATTTGCATTTTTGGGTTTCTTGATGAACAAGTTTCATAATTTGACATGTCTTGATGAAAAATAACTCTTGGCACTTGATTTTGACCAAAAAGTCAAAGTTTGACTTTTCAGTGTACAGTCAAATTTTGATCAGTTGACTGAAAAATTCATCTGTCAATCCTATGCATTTGAGATCTTTTGAACTTGTTGAATGGGTCAAGACAATGTCATTGAGTCCTTGAGTCCATGTGTGAGCTTTATTTGCCATTGGCTAGGTCAAACAGTAAAAAATTCCCTTTGTGCAGTCAAAACCCTAAAAATGACCATTTTGCCCTTTTGGTGATCTGATCAAATTTCTTGTGGAATTGTGATCCAAACTTGATCAAATGGTTCATATGAGTTCACGATGTTGATGTGGGTCAAAATTCATGAGGTTTGACTGTCAATTAGCCATAGTTGACTTTTTCCCCAATACAGCTGATTTCTAGGTCAACTGTCCAATTGACTAGGCAAAATTTTGAATCAAGGCTTGAAACTTGGCATGGAAAAACTTGTGAGTCCAACATGAAGTATGAAAGTCACTTTGGGAATTTTAGGTCAAAATATCCCTGTGCAAACTCAAACCCTAATTTAGGTCAACAGTGCAAGGAGGTGTCTTGAGGAGAGCAAACCCTAGCTTGATCTTAAGTTCCAAGAGTCTTGTGATGAGAAATGGTAATGAAATGAGATGGAAAATTTTGGGGTACAACAAAATGCATGAAAAACAATACACAATTCACACTTGCACCTCTAGGGTAACCTCGCTTGTTACCTCGGAAAATACAATCGTGTCCCTCAAGTATGAGACACTCTAGCAAATACCCCTTCAATAAACAAAGATCGTAGTCCCTCGATGACCCTCGATGTTTCCTCCGATAAAACGATCTCTTCCCTTACAAAATTTCTAGAGCGTCTCACAAGTTGCTTTCAATGATTGTATACGATGACCCGTGCCTATCCCGTTTTAACATCCTAACACAAGGTTGTTCACCAAATACAATGGTGAAGCAACACTGTTAAAAGGGTTAAAAGCATAAGAAAGATCTTTGAGTAAAATAGGGTAGATATCTCTTAGTTACTTGATCAAAAATCTTACAAAACATCCTTGCCATTTTCAAACACACTATACAACACAACTTCAAAACAATTTGAAAACAACTTTCAAAACGTTGAAATATCTTTTCAGAAAGACACACACCTTTGTATATATTCAAACAAGAATCATTACAAAGGTTGCCTAGACAAGGCATATTTTTCAAAACATTTTCAAAACCACACACACAAATCACCATTTTAAACAATTGAAAATCAAAGGCAAGTGATCTAAAACAAGTAACTAAGAGCCCATGGATAACCATGGATGAAAAGGGTGCTAGCACCTTCCCTTTTCATAATCTACCCCCTAAACCCAAGAAAACATCTCAAAGGTCTTTCCTGTGCTTTTTGACCTTTCCTTTGGATGAAATAAAAAGTCAGTGGCGACTCTTGCTAAACCGAAATATTTACGAACACAAACGCAAAATCCCAAGTCAGTTCTCCCACCGTATCACAGAACTGGCGACTCTGCTGGGGAATTTTATAAAAGTGGGGTTACCTTAGGGTTTTAGATCACCTTTACATGCTTATCTTATTTGTCTTGATTGCTTTACTTTTTGATTCCTTGTTTGGGTTTATTTTAAATCCTACACCCGGATTTGGGGGCACCTTTTAGGTAAGTAGCAATAAACTGTGAGGGAACTGTGCGGGGTATACCGACATGGTTGAAACAGTAGCTACGTTAGTGTCACATATTTGTGGGTACCGGTAGCCTTTGAGTCAATCAAAGAGAATACGGGGCCGCTGAGTGATGTCATGAAGCACTAATGAACTCTTAGAACCTTACTTGACCATCTTGGCCTTTTTAGGGGTAGTGAGGTGACCGACTTTGGTGCAGTCCAAAGTTGGTAGACACTCGATACTACACTTATTGGGGGTTGTTTTCTTGGAATATTTTGGTCTCCAGTAAAGTGGCTAAACTGAAACCATGAACACAGAAAATAATCCAGTGATATTGAGCTCCTTAGAACCCGGTTTCTATTTATAGGACAGGTTGAGCCAACCAGCTTCAAGAGGGTACTTACTTATAAACCCCATGCAAGCCTAAACCTAAGGAATTGTCAGATTTGTGTGAATGTGATTACCTGTTGTTGTACCCAAAAATTTTTCCTCCCATATTTCCCAAGACATGGCAAGAAAAATTACCAAGTGGCTCAAGATTGCTCAAGAATTGAACAGTCAAGCTATCTCCTAAGGCAGTCAACCTCAAATTAGGGTTTTGTGTTGCATCAAGGTCCTTGCATCCAAATGATCTCAAGTGCTTCCAAATGTCCTAATATGGTCTCAAGTTCATCCATGTCAAATTTCAAGCCTTGCAGCGGAAGTTTGGTCAGTCAATTTCTCAAGAGGTCCAAAAATCGACTGTGCTAGGGCAAAAGTCAACTGTGACCTATAAACAGTCAAACTTCAAGATTTTTTGTCAACATTCTCATTTTTAAGGATATTTCATCATTTGATCAAGGGTTGATCATGATTCATCAAGGATTGCTCAAAATTCATCAAGACTCAAAAGTTGCTAAGTTAGGGTTTTGCAGGAAAAGTCAACTCAACTTTGACCAAGCATAACTTTCTCATACTTTATGTGAAATGACCCATCCAAAGCTCATTTTGAAGAGGATGAAATTTCCTACAATCCATATTCACACCCCAAGATCAAGAAATTCACTCACAAGAAGTTACAAAATTGGACATTATAGGCCATTTTTGAAAGTTAACAAAAACACATTTTTTTTCCAAAGCTTATAACTTGAGAATGGAATATCAAAATGAGATGATACCAAAAGTGTTGGTTAGAGAACATCTCAAGGTTTCTAAAAAGTCCAAGAACACTTCCAAAAGTTCAAAATTGAAGAAGTTGTGTGTTGTACCCCAAAATTTTCCCTCCCATTTCTCAAAATTTCTCATCACAAAGCCCTTGGAGATCAAAATCCAATTAGGGTTTCATCTGCTCAAAACTTCTCCTTGCACTGTTGACTCAAATTAGGGTTTATGTCTGCACAGAGATGTTTTGCCCTAAATTGCCTAAGATGACTTTCATGCTTCATATTGGACTCCCAAGTTTATCCATATCAAGTTTCAAGTCTTGATTCCAAGTTTTGCACAGTCAATTGGACAGTTGACCTAGAAATCAGCTGTATTGGGGAAAAAGTCAACTGTGGCCAATTGACAGTCAAACCTCATGAAAATTGACCCACATCAACATTATGAACTCACATGGATCATTTGATCAAGTTTGGATCACAATTCCACAAGAAATTTGATCAAATCACCAAAAGGGCAAAATGGTCATTTTTAGGGTTTTGACTGCACAAAGGCAACTTTTGACTGTTTGACCTAGCCAATGGCAAACCAAGCTCACACATGGACTCAAGGACCCCATGGAATTGTCTTGACATGCTCAACAAGTTCAAAAGATCCCAAGTACACAAGATTGACAGTTGAATTTCCCAGTCAATTGATCAATTTTGACTGTATACTGAAAAGTTAAACTTTGACTTTTTGGTCAAAATCAAGAGTCAAGATTCATTTTTCATCAAAACATGCCAAATCATGAAACTTGTTCACCAAGAAATCAAAAATTGCAAATTAGGGTTTGAAATGAGAATTTTTCATAACTTAGAATTTTTCTAAGTTATGAAAAACCCTAATTTTTTCCCAACTTTGCCCCACTTTCTCACCAAGATTCATTTGGATTCAAGCAAAAGTCAAAACATGAAAGTTGTATCCTATTGCATAGTCTACAACTTTTATTCACAAAGTTTTCCCAAAAGAGGCTTGTAGCTCAAGTTACAATTTTTGGAACAAGGGTACTAAATCATTCTTAACTTAGTGAAATTTTGACCTTTTTAGGCAAGGTTTTTACCTAACTTCAAGACCATTTTTCACATACTTCCACTTGGAATTTCAATTTGCATTTCAAAGATGGATTGTAGTAAACATTCCAAGCTTTCCAAAATGTCCAAAAAATCATCAAACAACCTCATGACTTGAGAGAATCGAATTTTGTAATATGACAAAAACTCACTTTTGAATTGGCCAATTTCCATGTTCATAACTTGTGCAAATTTCTCAAATCAGCATGCAACTTGATTACAGGCCTCTAAACCATTCAACACTCATAAATTTAATGCAAACTCTTTGTGCCAAGACCATGTTCTATGTGTTCAAGCATTGCATGATGGATTAATCCCAAAATGGATAAAGCACTTTAACCATTTTTGCAAAAGTAAGCTTTATGTCAAAATGAAAATCCAAGAAGTACAGATCAAATCCCCTTGGCACAAGTTTAGGGACTAATCACACTGATCAATGCCAAGGTTTGCAGCATGTTATGGGGGCCTCTACCTATCTAAACACCAACTTGGCTTTTGGTTGCTTAAAGTGTAAGAAATATGGCATAACTGAATACAACTTTGATCTCAGCAATAGAACCCTTAGGCAAATATTTTGTACACATTCAAGACATCATAACTGAGCTAGCACACGACTCCAGCACCTCCATTGCCCTCTAGAACATAGAACCACCTTCAAACTTCCCAAACAGAGCTCCTACTGCAGTTTGAGTGCCAACTCTCATCCCTTTCATACATTCTTGCTAAAAGCTCATCAAACACATTCCCTAGCATCACTTGAAGCTAATCCAAACATAAAACATGACCTGTAACTCCTCTAATCAGTTCCACCATTTTCACTTTCTTGTTTTGCAGTTGAAGGTCCATAGCTCGATTCAAGGTGTTTCAAAGCAAAATAAGCATTGGAATAGCATCACTACACTTCAGGCAAGCTGTACAGATCATCATCTTGCCCTGAAAGCTTCCCCATTGCCAGATACAACTTCAACTGAACAGGTATCTTCTTGAACTTCTAACTCTTAGTGTAGGCATCATTAGCTCTAAGTTTGTGAATAAGAAGTGTTCTACTCATGCCCCTGAATCTGTACATACTTTTACTTTTCATTTATTTTGCCTGAGCTATGAGAATTTAAGGTCTGAATATGGAAGAAAAGTTAGGTCAAGATTTGGGAATGTTAAAATTCTCTCTCATTTCTGAGAGTTAGGATGATTTCTTTACATATTTAGAATCGTGATTCAATGCTTAACATTTCTTATGTTGAAAGTTTGTGCAAAAGATCAAGGAATCCAGATGTTTGAACTGGTGTTCAGGCGCGCGTTTTTTGAACATCTTTCTGGCTGGAGGTTGAAGAAAGGCTTGGTGGGCTGGGCCTGTTGTGCTATTTCTCTTCACACCCTATTTTTGCTTTCATACCCCCTGAGCCCATTTTGTTTGTTTTATTGATTTTTTTTTACTTTTCTCTTTTTATTCTGATTTATTTATTTTTGCTAGTAATATTAAAAACATGAAAAATTATTTTTACACCATTTTTATATTTTTTAAGCATTTATTTGTTTATATGAACCATTTGTACATAAATAATATATATATACTATTATTTAGAAAAACTAGAAAAATAATGCAAATATATTTTATTTCTGATTTTTATTTCATTTTTTTCTTTTGAAAATATTTTTTATCAAAAATACTTTTTTTATAAATATTAAATATTATTATTTTATATATATAATACATATTTAGTAAATAATAAAGATATTTATATATATATTAGTATATTTAGGTAAATAATACAAAGAATATATACATTTTTTTTATTTTATTAACATTTTATTGTACACATTAAATAAATAATACCTTTTATTTAAGAAATTAGGGTTTTGCCCTTAAAACACAAAAAACTCCAAAAATATTACTTTTTTTATTCTTTCCATTTTTGTTTATTTGACATAAAAAATACTTTTTTTCATACATACAAAAAACCCTTTTTTGCATCTTACATATTTATTTTATTTCTATTTAATTTGTGCAAATTAATTATCTTGTAAATATTCCAAAATTGATGTAATAGTTAGATTTAAATTCCTTGTCTAAATATCCCCCCATTTGAACATTTGTACCCCCTTCCCATATTATGTTGTAATAGTGTAGGAATTTTACTTTCCGCACTTTAACGCTTTCTAAATATACCATGCTAGAATTAGGGTTTGTATGCAAATAAAACGAACAAAAATAGTTTGACCTAATTTCAAGATAAACAAGCATGAATATGGACAACACATATCACACTCGCACCCCTAGGGTATTCCACTTGTTACCTTCAATAATTGGGCCATATTGTATGTTAGGTTTCTTTGGGTAAAACAAACACAATCAAATGATCATAGTCCCTCGATGACGCTTTCGAAAAGTTGCCTAAAATGATCAAGTCCCTTTCAAAGAAAAAATTGCCCAAAGATACTTAGCACTATTGAAATTATGGTCTAAACGATGACCCGTGCCCGTCCCTTTGACATCCTAACACAAGATTGTCCACCAAATGCAATGGTGGAACAAAATTGTTAAAAGGGTTAAAACATAACAAAAATCTTTGAGAACTTTAGGGTAGATAGCTCTTAAGTGCTTGTCAATTTGAAAAACAAAAACACTTGCCTATTTTTCAAACCACACTTCACAAACACTTTCCAAAAAAACTTTCAAAAAACCTTGAAACATCTTTTTCAAAAAAGACAAACACCTTTTGTAAAACATTCGAGTAAAGAATTGTTACAAGGGTAGCCTAGACAAGGAATCTTTTTCAAAACCTTTCCAAAACCACACACAATGCACCATTTCAAACAATTGAAAATCAAGGCAAGTTGATCTAAGCAAGTACCTAAGAGCCCATGGATAACCATGGATAGAAATGGTGCTAATACCTTCCCTTTCTATAATCTACTCCCCGAACCCAAGAAAAATCTCAAAGGTTTTTGCTGTGCTTTTTAAACCTTTCCTTAGGATAAAATAAAAAGTCGGTGGTGACTCTTGCTCAACCGAAACATTTGCGAAAACAAACGCAAAACCACAGTCAGTTCTCCCACCGTATCACAGAACTGGCGACTCTGCTGGGGATAATTTTAAAAGTGGAGTAACCTTAGGGCTTAGATCACCCCCTTGCATGACTAATTGTTTGAATTGATTGCTTTATATCTTGGTTCTATTGTTTGGGTTTGCAATCCTACACCCGGATTTTGGGAAACATTTCATAGATAGCAATACGTTGTGGAAACTGTGCGGGGTATACCGACACGGTCGAAGCAATAGCTATATTAGTGCGACATATTTGTGAGTACCGGTAACCCTTGAGTTCAATCAAGGAGAGTACGGGGCCGCTGAGTGATGTCACTAAGCACTAATGACCTAGAACCTTACTTGACCATCTTGGCCTTTTATTAGGGGTAGTGAGATGACCGACTTTGGTGCAGTCCGAAGTTGGTAGATACTCGATACTACACTCATTGAGGGTTGTTTTCTTGGAATATTTTGGTCGCTAGTTAAGTGGCTAAACCAAAACAATGAACAATGAAAACAATCCAGTGATATTGAGCTCCTTAGAACCCGGTTACTATTTATAGGACAGATTTTTAAGCCAACTACACTCAAGAGGGTACTTACCTATGAAACCCCATGCAAGCCTGAAACTAGGGTTTGGTGTGAATTGCTTGTACATGTGATTTGTGCATACATCATAAACATCATAAAACATCATATGCATTCACTAACCAATTCAAGGGTTTGGATCTTCATCTTTGTTCTTGTTTTGTAGGTCATGGAAATTCCTCGTAGAAACACCATCCAAGTCAACCTTGTGAGAATTTCTCCTCAACTCAAGGAGCTCACCTCAAGAATTCCGGAAAGCTCATCCTTCAGTGAAAGACATGGCAGACTGCTCAGCCTAGTCAACACCAACATTGAAGAAGACATGATGAAAGTGCTATTCCAGTTCTTTGACCCTCTTCACCACTGTTTCACTTTCCCTGATTACCAGTTGGTGCCCACTTTGGAGGAGTTTTCTCAACTCCTGAGAATTCCTATCCTTAATCAACTACCCTTCAACGGTACGGAAAAGGAACCAAAGCCGGAAGATGTTGCTCGAGCATTACATCTACAACCATCCGACATCAAGGGGCATTGGGAAACCAGAAGCGGCGTCAAGGGATTCTTAGCAAAATTCTTGTTTGAGAAGGCACAAGAATGTTGGAACTCATTGGACCTACAAGCCTTTGAAGAGATTGTGGCACTCCTTATCTATGGGTTGGTCTTGTTCCCAAATCCTGACCAATTGATAGATGTCAATGCCGTCAAAATCTTCTTGTCCAGAAATCCAATACCAACATTGCTTGGGGACATTCTTCACTCATTTTACACACGAACAATGAGAAAGACGGGTGTTCTCATGTGCTGTACTCCTCTCCTTGCAAGGTGGTTTATTTCGCTCCTTCCACAATCTGTCTTGAAGAATGACCAAGGTTCAAGGTGGTCCCAACGGTTGATGACTCTTACTCACTCCGATGTACATTGGTGTTCTCGGTCCAGAGAAAATGTCATCATCGTCGATCATTGTGGAGAGTTTCCTAATGTTCCTTTACTTGGAATCAGAGGAGGTATCACCTACAACCCTTGCTTAGCTTTGAGGCAATTTGGATATGCACGGAGGGAGGGCCCTCACGACATGTTGATTCCTGACCTAGTTTTTGACTTCGACAACGATGCGCAAGGACTTCGCCAAAGATTCATCAGAGCTTGGGGGAGGCCCAACAAGGTTGATAGCAAGACTCTGGGACACAAGAACCCCATCCCTCTTGAGCCTTATCTCAAGTGGGTACGAGCCCGCGCCCAAAGTCTAATGATGCCTTATCCTCATGTACTCCCTGTGATTAAAGAGCCTGTCAATGAAGGAGAGGTTCCCTACACCATCCTACATCCTGACATGCCTACATCGTGGGAGGAAATGCAGAAAAGTTGGATTCAGCTCAAGGAGGAACGAAATACTTTTGAAGCTAGCTTCTACGCCAGTGAGAAGAAGGTTCTAGAGCTTACCCTCCGACTCCATGAGCAAGAGGCCCTCAACACCTACATCGCACCAAAGAGGATGCGCAACGTCTTTTTGCCTTGAGAAGTTATTTTGTAATATTTGGCCCATGGGGCATTTATGTACTAACAAATTTCTTCTTATTAATATGACGTGTGTTCTTCTTTGTCTGCAACAATTTTGAAAGTTCTAAATCCTTGAATGCATTGCATACATAAGCATACCATTCATCATGTGCATAAGCAGGTCTCACTCCAGGTTTCCTTATCTATCTGCTGTTTATTTCAGTAGGATGGATCTCGAGCAAACAGTCAAAGACCTACAAGCTCAAAATGCACAGTTTCAGCAACTCCTGACAACCTTGGCTAAAGGTCAGGAGGATCTCAAGACCTTGCTGGGGAATAAAGACCCAGTGAAAAAGAAGAAAAAGAGACTCGGGCTGGCTACTTTAGGGAGAAGATTTGACGGAGAAGCTCGGAGAGTGCTTGAATTTCCTCCTACTTCTGATGAAGGAACCAGTAAAGGAGGTGGGGCTGCAGTACCTTCCGAGTCCGATATGGAAGAAGAGGAGGTCGAAGAGGATGAAGACTATTCTGATCAGCAATACCCTCCAGCTGATGATAATTACAAAGGTTTAGAAGACAGGTTGGCCGCCATGGAGCTACAAAGAGTGCCAGGTTTGGATTTTGAAGACTTGGGTTTGGTTGCCGGGATTGTGATTCCCCCAAAATTCAAAGTGCCAGTTTTTGTGAGGTATGATGGGCTGTCCTGTCCAAAAATGCATCTCAGGTCCTACGTGAGAAGGAAACAGCTGTGGTATATTCTCAGAGCAGAGCAGGGAAGACTGAGCGCCGACCAACCGTGGGGGCCGTAATGATTCAAAACCCTTAAAGTGAGCAGCCTTGCTATAACCAGTCCAGACCAAATCAACAACGGGTGGAACGGCTACAACGGCAGTTCACCCGCATTAATATGACTCCAGCGCAAGTGCTTACCCATCTGTTGAAGTTGAATCTTGCCACTATCAAAGAGGCACCAAAGAATGTGAATACGTCCTCTCCATATTATCATCCTAATGCTAAATGCGCCTACCATTCTGACAGTGTCGGGCACGACACCAATGATTGTTGGGCACTCAAGCATAAAATCCAAGACCTGATAGAGGCGAAGGAGGTGGAGTTCGATGCTCCGGAGAAGCCTAATGTGATATCTGCTCCCATGCCGAAGCACGGCCGAAATGTCAATGCCATTGAAGAAGATTTGTATGTTACTGATGTCAATGATCTGATAACTCCATTACTAACCGTCAAGTTGAATATGTTAAGGGCGGGGATCTTCCCGGGATGTAAAGAAGACTGCTATTGTTGTTACTCTCTGCCGTTTGATTATCCGTTACTGAAGAAAGGCATCCAAGGCCTAATGGACAGTCGACAAATTTTGTTTGAAAAAGTTTCTGCTGTTCCAACCCATACTGAAGATGTCTCAATCATAACCATTCACGCCAATCTTTCCAAGGCCGTCAAAAAGCCTGTTAAGATTACACCAGCTACGAAATCTGTTCCTTTGAAGATAACAATGACAGGGCCTGTCCCCTATGTTTCTGAGAAGTCAATACCATGGAACTATGGCAGTGACGTCTACTACCATGTGTGATACGGTGGGAGAACTGACTATGGTTTTGCGTTTGTTTTCGCAAATGTTTCGGTTGAGCAAGAGTCGCCACCGACTTTTTATTTTATCCTAAGGAAAGGTTTAAAAAGCACAACAAAAACCTTTGAGATTTTTCTTGGGTTCGGGGAGTAGATTATAGAAAGGGAAGGTATTAGCACCCTTTCTATCCATGGTTATCTATGGGCTCTTAAGTACTTGCTTAGATCAACTTGCCTTGGTTTTCAATTGTTTGAAATGGTGCTTGATGTGTGGTTTTGAAAATGTTTTGAAAAGATGCCTTGTATAGGCTACCCTTGTAACAATTCTTTACTCGAATGTTTTACAAAAGGTGTTTTGTCTTTTAAAAAGATGTTTCAAGGTTTTTATGAAAGTTTGATTTTGAAAGTGTTTGTGAAGTGTGTTTTGAAATTAGGCAAGTGCTTTCTTTGCAAATTGGCAAGTACTTAAGAGCTTATCTACCCTAATGTTTTCTCAAAGATTTTTGTTATGTTTTAAACCTTTTGACAATTTTTGTTCCACCATTGCATTTGGTGGACAATCTTGTCTTAGGAGGTTAACGGGAGGGGTGCGGGTCATCGTTTAGACCATAATTGCAATAGTGTTAAATGTCTTTGGGAAATTTTTTCTTTAAAAGGGACTTGATCATTCATTTAAGCAACATTTTGTGGGACTATGATCATTTGATTGTTTGTTTTTACCCAAAGAAATTCAACATACAATATGGCCCAATTATTTGAAGGCAACAAAGTGGAATACCCTAGGGGTGCAAGTGTGAAATGTGTTGTCCATTTTTCATGCATATTTATCTTGAGATTAGGTCCAACTATTTTGTTCGTTTTATTTACATACAAACCCTAGCTCTAACATAGTATGTTTAGAAAGCATTTAAAGTGCGAAACTTAAATTCCTATGCTATTACAACACAATAATATGGGGAGGGGGGTACAATGTTCAAGTGGGGAGATATTTAGACAAGAAATTGAATCTAAGCTATTACATCATTTGCCTTGAATATTTACAATATGATCAAAAGCATAAATAAAATAGAAATAAAATAAATATGCAAGGATGCAAAAAAGAATTTTTATATGTATGAAAAAAAAATATTATTTATGAAAAATAAAAAAAGAAAATAAAAAGGTATTATTTTTGAGGTATTTTCAAATTTAGGGTAAAAACCCTAATTTTTAATCAAAGGGGTATTAATCAATTATTTATTATTTACATACAAAAATAAAATAAAATATGGTATATTTGTAAAAAAGGGTATTTTTTAGTATTAAATATTAAAAATAAAATATGTGCATTTTTTGGTATTTTTATCCTAGGTATATTAATATAGACCTATATATTTATATTATTTACAAAATATATTAAATATGCCAAAAATAATAATATTTAATTTTATATATATATAAAAAGGGTATTTTTTGTACCAATGTTTCAAAAGGAAAAATAAAAATACAAAAAAATCAGAAATATAATATATTTACATTATTAATAATATTTCTAAATAATAATATATATATGTTTGTATATAAATGTCCATATAATCAAATAAATACTTAAAAAAATGCAAAAATGGTGTAAAAATGATTTTTCAAGTTTTAAATATTATTAGAAAAAAATAAATGAATCAGAAATAAAAAGGAAATGTCAAAAAACATTAAATCAAACAAATGGGCTCAGGGGGGTGTGAAACCAATTGAGTGGTGTGAAAAGAAAACACAAAGCAAGCCCAGCCCAATGCCACCTTCTTCAACCTCTGAACAAAACTTGTACAAAAAACGCGCGCAAGAAGCTCCAATTGAATATCCCGATTCTTTGATTTTTTGAACAAACTTCCAACACAGAAAATGTTAAGCATGAAACCACGATTCCAAATATATAAAGAACATCTCCTAACTCTCAGAAATGAGAGAGAATTTTAACAATCCCAAATCCTAACCTAAGTTTTCTGCCATTTTCAAACCTTAAATTCTCACAGCTCAAGCAAAAGAAATGAAAAGTAAAAGCATGTATGTGTTCAGTGGCATGAGTAGAACATTGTTTATTCACAAACTTAAAGCTAATGATGCCTAACAAGAGAGATACGAATTCAAAAACTTACCTGTTCAGTTGAAGTTCTATCTGGCAGTACAGGAACTTTCAGCGCAAGGTGATGATTGGAAAAGCTTCCTTGAGGTACAGGGATGCTATTCCAATGTTTACTTTGTCTTGAAAGCTTTGAAATCGAGCTAGAGCACTTCACCTGCAAGTCAGAAATGTGAAAATGGTGGAACCAGTTAGAGGAATTACAGGTCGTGTTTTTGCTCTTGGTTAGCTTGCATAGATGTTAGGGAATGTATGTGAACTGGTTTGGGCAAGAGAGCTTGAGGGAAATGGAAGATGGCACTCAAACTGCAGAGGTCACTCTGTTTTGGCAGTTTTATGGTGGTTCTGAGTTCTTGAAGGTATTGGAAGGGAAAGGCTTATGCTTTTGCTTAAGATCAATGTTTGAAAGGTGTTTGATAACTTTCTCTAAGCTCTAGTTCACTGATATCAGAGTTGTGTGTTGTTATGACACTTTTCTTCTTTCTTAAGCAACAAAAGCCAACTTGTGTTCTAGGCATGTAGAGGGCCCCCTAATGTGATGCATAATCCCTCCTTGATCAGTGTGATTTGTTCATAATCTTGTGCTAAAGAGATTTGATCTGTACCTTCTTGATTTACCAATTGACATAAAGCATAACTTTTCAAAAATGGCTATTTTGCTTTATCTAAAAATGGATTAAACTTGTATGTAATGCTTCAACTCATAGAACAACACTTTGACACAATGAACATGCATTAAATTATTGAGTGTTGGATGGTTTAAAGACCTGTAATGCAGCACAAACCAAGTTGACTTGCAAATGGCATAAGTTATGAACATGCTTTGGTCAAGAACAAAAGTGAATTTTTGCCATATTGTGAAATTCGATTCTCCCTAACCATGAGGTTGTTTGATGAGTTCTTGGACATTTTGGAAAGCTTAGAATGTGTAATACAATCCATCTTTGAAATTCAAATTGAAATTCCAAGTGGAAGTGTATGGAAAATGGTCTTAAAGTTGGGTAGAAAACCTTGTCAAAATAGGTCAAAAATTCACTAAGTTAAGAATGGTTTAGTGCCCTTATTCAAAAATTTGTAACTTGAGATACAAACCTCAAATGGGAAAACTTTGTGAATCAAAGTTGTAGATTATGCAACAAGCTACAACTTTCATGTTTTGACTTTTGTTTGAATCCAAATGGATCTTGGTGAAAAGGTGGGGCAAAGTTAGGAAAAAAATTAGGGTTTTTTATAACTTAGAAAAATTCTAAGTTATGAAAAATTCAAATTTCTAACCCTAATTTGCATTTTGTGATTTCTTGGTGAACAAGTTTCATGATTTGGCATGTTTTGATGAAAAATGAATCTTGACTCTTGATTTTGACCAAAAAGTCAAAGTTTGACTTTTCAGTATACAGTCAAAATTGATCAATTGACTGGGAAATTCAATTGTCAATCTTGTGTACTCGGGATCTTTTGAGTTTGTTGAACATGTCAAGATAATTCCATGGGGTCCTTGAGTTCATATGTGAGCTTGGTTTGCCATTGGCTAGGTCAAACAATCAAAAATTGCCTTTGCACAGTCAAAACCCTAAAAATGACCATTTTGCCCTTTTGGTGATCTGATCAAATTTCTTATGGGATTGTGATCCAAACTTGATCAAATAGTCCATATGAGTTTATAATGTTGATGTGGGTCAATTTTCATGAGGTTTGACTGTCAATTGGCCATAGTTGACTTTTTCCCAATACAACTGATTTTTAGGTCAACTGTCCAATTGACTGGGCAAAACTTGGAATCAAAGTTTGAAACTTGGTATGGATAGACTTGGGAGTCCAACATGAAGCATGAAAGTCATCTTAGGCATTTTGGGTCAAAACATCTTGGTGCCAACACAAACCCTAATTTGAGTCAACAGTGCACGGAGAGGTCTTGAGCAGATGAAACCCTAACTGGATCTTGGGCTTCAAAGGTTTTTTGATGAGAAATCATTGAGAAATAGGAGGGCAAATTTTGGGGTACAACAGTTGCCCCTGTTCAATCTTCTTGAATCCGAAGAGTTAGATTGGCAAGCTTGCCTTTCGTGACTCGAGGGTAAAAGGAGATTGGACACTAGAGTGCCCTTAAATTTGCACTCGTCAAAGCAATGGATGCGGGAATGGGCTTAGAGATGCCATTTGGAGATGGGCTTAATGATGCCATCTGGAAGGATGACAGAAGCTTGTCGGGGATGGGCTTAGAGATGCCATTTGGAGATGGGCTTAAAGACGCCACCTGGAATGAGTATCAGGGAGATGTCCATGCTTGGGGCCATCTCTGAACTGGGGGTCTGAATAAGCAATAGATTGACATCCGTTGTTGGGAGGAATCTGTAAACTGTTTTCAGTGGTTTGGAGAAGAAACTGAACAAGCGATAGGTTAACATCCGTTTACTTGGAGAACCCGTGAACTGTTTTCAGAAATCTTGAAGTTGAATAAGCAATAGAGCAGCATCCGTTGTTGGGAAGCGTCCGTAAACTGTTTTCAAAAGTTGCATCTGAACAAGTCGATAGATTAACATCCGTTGTTCGGAAGAATCCAAAAACTGTTTTCAGAAGTCTTGAGAAGAAACTGAACAAGCTATAGGTTAACATCCGTTACTTGGAGAACCCGTGAACTGTTTTCAGAAATCTTGAAGTTGAACAAGCAATAGAGCAGCATCCGTTGTTGGGAAGCGTCCGTAAACTGTTTTCAAAAGTTGCATCTGAACAAGTCGATAGATTAACATCCGTTGTTGGGAAGAATCCAAAAACTATTTTCGGAAGTCTTGAGAAGAAACTGAACAAGCGATAGGTTAACATCCGTTACTTGGAGAACCCGTGAACTGTTTTCAGAAATCTTGAAGTTGAATAAGCAATAGAGCATCATCCGTTGTTGGGAAGCGTCCGTAAACTGTTTTCAAAAGTTGCATCTGAACAAGTCGATAGATTAACATCCGTTGTTGGGAAGAATCCAAAAACTGTTTTCAGAAGTCTTGAGAAGAAACTGAACAAGCGATAGGTTAACATCCGTTACTTGGAGAACCCGTGAACTGTTTTCAGAAATCTTGAAGTTGAACAAGCAATAGAGCAGCATCCGTTGTTGGGAAGCGTCCGTAAACTGTTTTCAAAAGTTGCATCTGAACAAGTCGATAGATTAACATCCGTTGTTGGGAAGAATCCAAAAACTGTTTTCAGAAGTCTTGAGAAGAAACTAAACAAGCGATAGGTTAACATCCGTTACTTGGAGAACCCGTGAACTATTTTCAGAAATCTTGAAGTTGAACAAGCAATAGAGCAGCATCCGTTGTTGGGAAGCGTCCGTAAACTGTTTTCAAAAGTCTGGGAAGATAATGATTTTAGTCTGTCGACTGATTTTACCTGAAAAGATAAAGAGTTAATTGTATGCAATGCCATGATGCATGATACAATATATGTTATATGATATGAATGTAAGTGGATGTGCATGTAAGCTGGAGAGCTGTTTTGCAAAGGATAGATGAATTCGAGATGGCTGAAGATACAAGTATCTTGACTGTTGCCGGGAAGAATAAATCCTTGGCTGCTGCTGGGGAAGAGAATTCCTGATGACCTTTACTGGAGAGTTCCAATCTAATAGGCTCATGCTGGGGACGTAAGACTGAGAATCTTTAGTCTGGCGGGAAGTAACTCTGGCGACTTCACTGGGGAACTTAAGATTTGCCCTCCCAAAACTCTGTAGGGAGAAGGTTCATTAGTCTGGCTCCGCTGGGGACACTGAAACTTAAACTCTGAGGGGAATTGAATTCCGGAGGATTCTCTGGCTGGGGATTTGCAAAGATAAGTTACTGCTGGGGAATTTTGATGAACTCCGCTGGGGATAGGGAGAAATTTGCCGAGTGTGATCTTTCGTGGCAATAAGCTGAGGATAACCCAGTTATAAGCCCTTGTGAGGAATAACTTTGAATAGAGCTCAGGAGAGACGTCCATACTCTACAGGGGACAAGCTTCCAGAATCTACTGGGGATAGGCTTCAAGACTTGCTGGGGATATGGATTCCAAATCTCCTGGGGGCTTCCTTTGAAAGGGTAACAAGATATCCAACTGTACCTTCAACCTGTCAGTAATCCTCTTTCTTGATTCATAGGGAAATGATTATGTTCAAATGCATATTCCTATTTAACAAAACATTGGACGTTTCTCAAAATAAAACAAGTAGTGCAAGAGGAAAGAAGAAGGAAATGACACAAATTTCTGGGAAAAGTATTTGTATTGACTTTCTATGAGTATATTTGTACAAAGGAGACAATCATCCTAGTAAGAGGATTTTGTCGTAAATATTGAAAGATTTATATAAAATAAAGATGGCTATGTGAAATAATTCCATGGGATTCCATTCCGCTATAGCCTTCACAACTCTGAATATCTGTCCATTCAATGCTTCGTTTGCCGATGACTGGAGTGATCAGAAACCTGGAACTGGTTGATGAAGAGATTGTCTTTGAAGTGATCCGACGAGACATAGTCATACGCTTTAATTCCCTAACTTTTGCCTGAATCGCCCTTTCGGGTTTTCGATCCAACGGGAAGCCCCTTTTTGCCCAAGCCGCCCTTTCGGGTTTTCAACTTGCTGGGTGCACAGATTTTTTTTGTTTTTATCCCTAATTTTTGCCTGAATTGCCCTTTCGGGTTTTCGATCCACCGGGATGCCCATTTTTGCCCAAGCCGCCCTTTCGGGTTTTCGACTTGTCGGGTTATTTTATGCGTAGTATCTTTTGACTATGTTCGCGTTCGCAGGGTGCGGCAAATCGTCGCCGTCCATGGTGGTCAGAATCATTGCACCACCAGAAAATATGCTCTTGATCACAAATGGTCCTTCATATGTAGGAGTCCATTTGCCCCTGGGATCACTTTGCAGCAAGATAATCCGCTTGATTACTAGATCTCCGACTTGATACACTTGACGTCTGACTTTCTTATTGAAGGCCTTGATCATCCGTTTTTGATACGTCTGACCATGGCATATAGCAGCAAGTCGCTTTTCGTCGATCAGATTGAGTTGATCAAGTCGGGTCTGCATCCAATCATCTTCATTCAAACCTGCATCCTTCATAATCCTTAGAGAAGGGATCTGGACTTCCATAGGCAAAACAACTTCCATGCCATAAACCAGAGAAAATGGGGTTGCCCCAGTTGAAGTACGTGTCGTCGTACAGTATCCATGCAGAGCAAACGGTAACATCTCATGCCAGTCCTTGTAAGTGACTGTCATTTTCTGAATGATTTTCTTAATGTTTTTGTTCGTAGCTTCAACAGCACCGTTCATCTTTGGCCGATAGGGAGATGAATTGTGATGATAAATCTTGAACTGTTCGCACAATGCAGTGATCATTGTGTTATTCAGATTTGTACCGTTGTCTGTGATGATCCTGTCTGGAACACCATACCGACATATGAGATTTTGCTTGATAAAGCGGGCAACCACGTTTTTAGTCACATAGGCGAAGGAAGCTGCTTCGACCCA
Organism: Vicia faba; assembly: GCA_948472305.1. NCBI lineage: Eukaryota > Viridiplantae > Streptophyta > Magnoliopsida > Fabales > Fabaceae > Vicia > Vicia faba. Next base: position 1,109,310,772 of record OX451741.1, read on the forward strand.
TTTAGTGAAGTAGTCAATGGCAACCAGGATGAAGCGATGCCCATTGGAAGTCGTGGGCTTGATCTCTCCAATCATATCAATGCCCCACATTGCAAAGGGCCACGGAGCAGTCAGGACGTTGAGAGGAACCGGCGGGATATGAACTTTGTCAGCATAGACTTGACACTTGTGGCAAGTACGGGAATGTTGATGGCAGTCAGCCTCCATGGTAGACCAATAATAGCCTGCCCTTAGGATCTTCTTAGCCATTGTATGCCCGCTCAAGTGAGTGCCAAATGTGCCGCTGTGTATATCAGTCATGATCAACTCTGCTTCAGCTTTATCCACACATCGGAGTAATACACAATCATGGCTTCGTTTGTAAAGGATGTCGTTGCTCAGGAAGAACTTAGCAGCGAATTTCCTTAAGAACTTCTTGTCATTTACGGAAGCTCCTTCAGGATAATCTCTAGTCTCGAGATACCTTTTGACTTCATGGAACCAAGGTTGTTCCACTACTTCTTCGGTATTAATCTCGTGGCAATGCGCCAGTTCATCCATTCGCTTGATGGTGATTTGGGGAGCCTCGTTATCCCAGTTGAGTTTAAACATGGAGGACATTGTGGCTAGAGCATCGGCTAGCTGATTCTCTTCTCGCGGGAAATGCTCGAAGGTAATTTGCTCGAAATGAGGCAACAATGTCAGGACATGTTCTTTGTATGGGATAAGATTAGGATGCTTGGTATCCCAGTCTCCTTTGATTTGGCTGATGACCAAAGCCGAGTCCCCAAATACGATCAAAGATTTGATCCCCAAGTCTATAGCAGCCTTGAGACCAAAGATGCAAGCTTCATACTCAGCCATGATTTTTGTGCAGCTGAAGCAAAGTCGGGCCGTGAAAGGAGTGTTACAACCTTCCGGAGAAATGAGTACTGCGCCAATACCGTTTCCAAGTGCATTTGAAGCACCATCAAAGTACAGGGTCCATCGGGATCCCTTTTCGGGTCCGTCATACGGTCCGTCACTTTCAACGTTGTCCAAATTCATGATGTCCTCGTCTGGGAAGTCAAATCTCATGGGTTGATAGTCTTCGATAGCCTGATAAGCCAAATGGTCAGCTAGTACACTCCCTTTTATAGCTTTTTGGGTGGTGTACTGGATGTCATACTCGGTTAGGATCATTTGCCATCTAGCTATCCTTCCAGATAAAGCGGGCTTCTCGAAGATATACTTGATAGGGTCCATTTTGGATATCAACAAGGTAGTATGAGTCAGCATATACTGTCTTAGTCGGTGAGCAGCCCATACCAAAGCGCAACAAGTTTTCTCGAGCAGTGAGTAGCGAGTCTCACAGTCGGTAAACTTTTTGCTAAGGTAATAAATAGCATGCTCTTTTCGACCAGACTCGTCATGCTGGCCCAAAACACACCCCATTGAGTTATCCAAGACGGTTAAGTACATGATCAATGGTCTTCCTTCGACGGGTGGCATCAGAATAGGAGGTTCTAGCAAATACTCCTTGATTCTTTCAAAAGCAGCTTGACAATCATCGTTCCATTCCACTACCTGATCTTTTTTCAAGAGTTTGAAAATTGGCTCACAGGTAGAAGTCAGATGTGAGATGAATCTGGAAATATAGTTTATGCGCCCCAAGAATCCTCTAACCTCCTTTTCAGTACGGGGAGCAGGCATCTCTTGTATTGCCTTTACTTTTTCCGGATCGACTTCAATGCCTTTGTTGCTTACAATAAATCCCAGGAGTTTACCAGACCTAACTCCAAAAGTGCATTTACTTGGATTCAGCCTGAGCTTGTATTCTTTTAACCTGGAAAACAGCTTCTCCAGATGCTCGAGGTGCTCTTCCTCTGTTTGTGACCGAGCTATCATATCGTCTACGTAAACTTCAATCTCATGATGTATCATATCATGAAATAAGGCTACCATGGCGCGTTGATAAGTTGCCCCTGCATTCTTCAGCCCGAACGGCATCACCTTGTAACAGAAAGTGCCCCATTGTGTGACAAAAGTTGTTTTCTCCATATCCTCGGGAGCCATTTTGATTTGATTGTAGCCCGAGAATCCGTCCATGAAGGAAAACACTTTATGCTGAGCTGTATTGTCGATCAAGATGTCAATATGAGGTAGCGGGAAATCATCTTTAGGGCTGGCCCTATTCAAATCCCGGTAGTCCACACACATCCTGACCTTGCCATCTTTCTTTGGTACTGGCACAATGTTAGCGACCCATTGAGGATAGGACGTAACAGCCAGGAAACCAGCATCGAATTGTTTCATTACTTCTGCTTTGATTTTTTCGGACATGTCAGGCCTCATTCGGCGAACTTTTTGCTTGATTGGTGGACAGTCTTCTCTTGTGGGGAGACGGTGAACCACGATGTCTGTGTCTATACCCGACATGTCTTCATAGGACCAAGCGAAGATTTCAACATACTCATTCAACAACTGTACCAAGCGCTCCTTGACTTTTGGTTCCAGATTGGCACCCACTTGCACCTCCTTCCGGTCCTCCTCGGTTCCCAAGTTAACAGTTTCCAATGGCTCTTCATGCGGTAAGATGGCCCTTTCCTCTTGTTGCAGAAGTCTGGCTAGTTCCCCGGGTACTTCACAACCTTCGTCATCTTCATACTCGGCTAGATTGACCAGATCTTCAGAGTTATTGAAAGATACAGCAGAATAGTCACCCATGGAATCCGGAGTGGATGGGTACCTGCATTGGTGTGTGTGTGTAAGAGATAGCCATCCTTAAACAAAAAATGCAAAAGGGAAGAAAATGAACATAAGCAGTTTATCAAATGAAAAACGTCCAATGAATCATTAAACATGGCATATGAATATGAAAAATAATCAAAACCCTTACAAATGGACCTACATGCCCCGGGCAAGGCAGGAGGTGAAAAGATAGTGTACGGATTGTTTTGAAAGTAAAATATTACAGACCAAATAAGAAATGTTTAACAGATAAATTACTGGTGAATAAAAGTGATGGGGACAAAGTCTTTAGCCTCCCAATTGCTCAATCCTCCATTGACAGTTGGATAAATCCACTCTTCAATGTTGCCCTCCTTGTCTTCATCCTCCAAGGCGTTGATTCCGTAGGGAGAAATTTTGACTGGCGCCCTTTCAATCTTTGCACGGCGCATAGCTTTCTGGCCGACGGCTGTGAACCCTAACCCAAACTTGTCAGTCTTATGCGGAAAGTCGGGTAACTGCCCCCATGCTGAATTCTTCCCTTCTTTTATTGCGGCCCTTGCGTCCTCCAGAGATGCCATCCTGGCCATCTGCCTCGGTGCCTCGGCTGCCAACTTCGCTACTGCTATTTCAGGAAGGACTTCTTCGAAATGTTGAAACGGTGTCTCAATGAACTCTCCTTCGACCTCCACATACCGGAAAGAATTTAAATGGCTAATCATGTACTCTTCTTCGCCATGGACAGTGATGATCTTTCCCTTGACGGGATACTTCAACATCTGATGTAAGGAGGAGGTGATTGCCCCAGCAGGGTGTATCCATGGCCTACCCAGCAAGCAAGAGTATGACGGACGGATGTCCATCACATAGAAAGTGGATTTAAACACCTCAGTGCCTATCTTGATGGGAATTTCAACCTCTCCATGGACCATTCTCTTCGAACCATCGAAAGCTCTGACAACAATATCACTCGGCTTCAATTCCAACCCTTCACAATCTAGTCGGTCCAAGGCCTTCTTAGGCAAAACATTCAGCGACGAACCGGTATCAACCAAAACATGTGCAAGAGTGGTTCCGCGACACTCGATTGAAATATGCAAAGCATCATTGTGGTTTCTGCCTTTAGGGGTTAGGTCGGCGTCAGAAAAACCTAGTCCATTGTCTGCAGTCAGGCTAGCCACGCAATTTTGAAATTGATTCGCAGAGGTTTCATGGGGCACATGAGCTGCCTTCAGGAATTTTATCAGGGCTTTAGCGTGCGTTTCTGAGCAAAGTAGTAGTGCCAGCATGGAGATCTTGGAGGGGGTTTGCCCCAACTGTTCCACCACGTCGTAATCACTTCTCTTGATTATCCTCAAAATCTCGTCCATTTCCTTCTTGGAGGTTTCCGGGATTACCAAGGGTTGAGCCCTCGTCCTGACGGGCTCATCTTGGATTCCTTTACCTTTGTCAGCAGCGGTAGGAGAGACAGCACTAGGAACAAAAACGTCTTCAATCAGAGGAGTTCTAGCAGAGAGTTTTATTGGTGCAGGGATGATCTTGTTAGCTGATGAGGGTCCAAAGACTGCTCTTGGAGGGGCAATCTCTAGAGAAAATATCCTCCCGCTCCTGGTGATTTTACTAGTGCCCGCAATGTTACTAATGCTGGCTTCTTCATCATCCGAACTTTCTTCAATTATCTCGATTTGCTTGATACCATGGTAGTAGATGTCACCGCCATAGTTCCAAGGTATCGACTTCTCAAAAACATAGGGAACAGGCCCTGGCATTGTTATCTTCAATGGAACAAATTTTGCAGCTGGTGTAATCTTAACAGGCTTTTTGACGGCCTTGGAAAGATTGGCGTGAATGGTTATGATTGAGACATTTTCAACATGAACTGGAACAGTAGAAACTTTTTCGAACAAAATTTGTCGGCTATCCATAAGGCCTTGGATGCCTTTCTTCAATAGCGGACAATCAAACGGTAGAGAGTGGCAACAGTAGAAGTCTTCTTGACAACCCAGGAAGATCCCGACCCTTAACAAATTCAACTTAATGGTTAGCAGTGGAGTAGTCAGATCACTGACGTCAGCAACATACAAATCTTCTTCAATGGCATTGACATTTCGGCCGTGCTTCGGCATAGGTGCAGATATCACATTAGGCTTCTCTGGAGCGTCAAACTCTACCTCCTTAGCCTCTATCAGGTCTTGGATTTTATGCTTGAGTGCCCAACAATCATTGGTGTCGTGTCCAACACTGTCTGAATGGTAGACGCATTTAGCATTGGCATGATAATGCGGAGAGGACGTATTCACATTCTTTGGTGCCTCCTTGATGGTGGATAGATTCAACTTCAACAGATGGGGAAGCACTTGCGCTGGAGTCATATTAATACGGGTAAACTGCCGTTGTGGCCGTTCCACTCGCTGCTGATTTGGTCTGGACTGGTTATAGCGAGGTTGCTCACTCGGAGTGTTTTGAATCATTACGGCCCCCACAGTTGGCCGACGCTCCATCTTCCCTACTCTTCTCTGAGAATATACCATAGCTGTCTCCTTCTTAAAAGTCTTCTTCTCAACATTTGCAGCAACACCCTTCTGAATCTTTCCTGACTTGATGCCAGCTTCTATTCTTTCGCCTGTTAAGATCAAATCGGCAAACCCCGCGGAAGAGTTACCAATTAGATGATTGAAAAACGGCCCAGATAGGGTCCCAAGAAACATATCAACGAGCTCACGATCGGTTAAAGGAGGCTGCACCCTGCCAGCCAAATCCCTCCATTTTTGTGCATATTCTTTGAATCCCTCACTTGTTCCTAGTGACATACCCTGAAGTTGGGTACGAGTAGGAGCAAGGTCAGAATTATACTGGTATTGCTTGTAGAAAGCGGTGGCCAAATCTTCCCAATTTCTGACACTGGTTCCTTCTAGCTGATAAAACCACTCCAACTGAGCTCCCGACAGGCTGTCTTGAAAGAAATGAATCCAGAGATTTCTATCTGCCGTATAGGGTTGAATCTTTCTCACGTAGGACCTGAGATGCATTTTGGGACAGGACAACCCATCATACCTCACAAACACTGGCACTTTGAATTTTTGGGGAATCACAATCCCGGCAACCAAGCCCAAGTCTTCAAAATCTAAACCCGGTACTCTCTGTAGTTCCATGGCAGCCAATCTGTCTTCTAAACCCTTGTATTTATCATCAGCTGGAGGGTATTGCTGGTCAGAATAATCTTCATCCTCTTCAACCTCTTCTTCCTCCGCATCAGACTCGGAAGGCACCACAACTCCATCTCTTTTACTAGTCCCCTCATCAGAAGTAGGAGGAAATTCAAGCACTCTCCGAGCTTCTCTGTAAAATCTTCTCCCCAAAGTAGCCACCCCGATCCTCTTTTTCTTCTTCTTCACTGGGTCCTTATTCCCCAATTGAGTCTTGATATCCTCCTGACTCTTAACCAAAGTCATCAGGAGTTGCTGGAACTGTGCATTCTGAGCTTGTAGGTCTTTGACTGTTTGCTCGAGATCCATCCTACTGAAATAAACAGCAGACAGATAAGGAAACCTGGAGTGAGTCCTGCTTATGCACATGATGAATGGTATGCTAATGTATGCAATGCATTCAAGGATTTAGAACATTCAAAATTGTTTCAAACAAAGAAGAACGCACGTCATATTAATAAGAAGAAATTTGTTAGTACATAAATGCCCCATGGGCCAAATATTACAAAATAAACTTCTTAAGGCAGAAAGACATTGCGCATCCTCTTTGGTGCGATGTAGGTGTTGAGGGCCTCTTGCTCGTGGAGTCGGCGGGTGAGCTCTAGAACCTTCTTTTCACTGGCGTAGTAGCTAGCTTCAAAAGTATACCGCTCCTCCTTGAGCTGAATCCAACTTTTCTGCATTTCCTCCCACGATGTAGGCATGTCTGGATGTGGGATGGTGTAGGGAACCTCTCCTTCATTGACGGGCTCTTTAATCACTGGGAGTACATGAGGATAAGGCATCATTAGACTTTGGGCTCGGGCTCGTACCCACTTGAGATAGGGCTCAAGAGGGATGGAGTTCTTGTATCCCAGAGTCTTGCTATCGACCTTGTTGAGTTTTCCCCAAGCTCTAATGAATCTTTGGCGAAGTCCTTGCGTATCGTTGTCGAAGTCAAAAACTAGGCTAGGAATCAACATATCATGAGGGCCGTCCCTCCGTGCATATCCAAATTGCCTCAAAGCTAGGCAAGGGTTGTAGGTGATACCTCCCCTAATTCCAAGTAAAGGAACATTAGGAAATTCTCCGCAACGATCGACGATGATGACATTTTCTCTGGAACGAGAACACCAATGCACATCAGAATGAGTAAGAGTCATCAACCGTTGGGACCACCTTGTACCCTGGTCATTCTTCAAGACATATTGCGGAAGGTGCGAAATAAACCACCTTGCAAGGATAGGAGTACAGCACATGAGAACACCCCTCTTTCTCATTGTTCGTGTGTAAAATGAGTGAAGGATGTCCCCAAGCAATGTTGATATTGGATTTCTGGACAAGAAGATTTTGACAGCGTTGACATCTACCAATTGGTCAGGATTTGGGAACAAGACCAACCCATAGATAAGGAGTGCCACAATCTCTTCAAAGGCTTGCAGGTCCAATGAGTTCCAACATTCTTGTGCTTTTTCAAACAAGAACTTTGCTAAGAATCCTTTGACGCTGCTTCTGGTTTCCCAATGCCCCTTGATGTCAGATGGTTGTAGATGTAATGCTCGAGCAACATCTTCCGGCTTTGGTTCCTTTTCCGTACCGTTGAAGGGTAGTTGATTAAGGATAGGGATTCTTAGGAGTTGAGAAAACTCCTCCAAAGTGGGTACCAACTGATAATCAGGGAAAGTGAAGCAGTGGTGAAGAGGGTCAAAGAACTGGAATAGCACTTTCATCATGTCTTCTTCAATGTTGGTGTTGACTAGGCTGAGCAGTCTACCATGTCTTTCACTGAAGGATGAATTTTTCGGAATTCTTGAGGTGATCTCCTTGAGTTGAGGAGAGATTCTCACAAGGTTGACTTGAATGGTATTTCTGCGAGGAATTTCCATGTCCTACAAAAAAAGAACAAAGATGAAGATCCAAAACCCTTGAAATGGTTAGCGAATGCATATGATGTTTTATGATGTTTATGATGTATGCACAAAACATATGTACAAGCAAATCACACCAAACCCTAATTTCAGGCTTGCATGGGGTTTCATAGGTAAGTACCCTCTTGAGTGTAGTTGGCTTAAAAACCTGTCCTATAAATAGTAACCGGGTTCTAAGGAGCTCAATATCATTGGATTGTTTTCAATGTTCATTGTTTTGGTTTAGCCACTTAACTAGCAACCAAAATATTCCAAGAAAACAACCCTCAATGAGTGTAGTATCGAGTATCTACCAACTTCGGACTGCACCAAAGCCGGTCATCTCACTACCCCTAATAAAAGGCCAAGATGGTCAAGTAAGGTTCTAGGTCATTAGTGCTTAGTGACATCACTCAGCGGCCCCGTACTCTCCTTGATTGAACTCAAGGGTTACCGGTACTCACAAATATGCCGCACTAATATAGCTATTGTTTAGACCGTGTCGGTATACCCCGCACAGTTTCCATAACGTATTGTTATCTATGAATGTTCCCCAAAATCCGGGTGTAGGATTGCAAACCCAAACAATAGAGCCAAAGTATAAAGCAAGCAAATCAAACAATTAGTCATGCAAGAGGGTGATCTAAGCCCTAAGGTTACTCCACTTTTAAAATATTCCCCAGCAGAGTCGCCAGTTCTGTGATACGGTGGGAGAACTGACTATGGTTTTGCGTTTGTTTTCGCAAATGTTTCGGTTGAGCAAGAGTCGCCACCGACTTTTTATTTTATCCTAAGGAAAGGTTTAAAAAGCACAGCAAAAACCTTTGAGATTTTTCTTGGGTTCGGGGAGTAGATTATAGAAAGGGAAGGTATTAACACCCTTTCTATCCATGGTTATCCATGGGCTCTTAGGTACTTGCTTAGATCAACTTGCCTTGGTTTTCAATTGTTTGAAATGGTGCTTGATGTGTGGTTTTGAAAATGTTTTGAAAAGATGCCTTGTATAGGCTACCCTTGTAACAATTCTTTACTCGAATGTTTTACAAAAGGTGTTTTGTCTTTTAAAAAGATGTTTCAAGGTTTTTATGAAAGTTTGATTTTGAAAGTGTTTGTGAAGTGTGTTTTGAAATTAGGCAAGTGCTTTCTTTGCAAATTGGCAAGTACTTAAGAGCTTATCTACCCTAAAGTTTTCTCAAAGATTTTTGTTATGTTTTAAACCTTTTGACAATTTTTGTTCCACCATTGCATTTGGTGGACAATCTTGTCTTAGGAGGTTAACGGGACGGGTGCGGGTCATCGTTTAGACCATAATTGCAATAGTGTTAAATGTCTTTGGGCAATTTTCTTTAAAAGGGACTTGATCATTCATTTAAGCAACATTTTGTGGGACTATGATCATTTGATTGTTTGTTTTTACCCAAAGAAATTCAACATACAATATGGCCCAATTATTTGAAGGCAACAAAGTGGAATACCCTAGGGGTGCAAGTGTGAAATGTGTTGTCCATTTTTCATGCATATTTATCTTGAGATTAGGTCCAACTATTTTGTTCGTTTTATTTACATACAAACCCTAACTCTAACATAGTATGTTTAGAAAGCATTTAAAGTGCGAAACTTAAATTCCTATGCTATTACAACACAATAATATGGGGAGGGGGGTACAATGTTCAAGTGGGGAGATATTTAGACAAGAAATTGAATCTAAGCTATTACATCATTTGCCTTGAATATTTACAATATGATCAAAAGCATAAATAAAATAGAAATAAAATAAATATGCAAGGATGCAAAAAAGAATTTTTATATGTATGAAAAAAAAATATTATTTATGAAAAATAAAAAAAGAAAATAAAAAGGTATTATTTTTGAGGTATTTTCAAATTTAGGGTAAAAACCCTAATTTTTAATCAAAGGGGTATTAATCAATTATTTATTATTTACATACAAAAATAAAATAAAATATGGTATATTTGTAAAAAAGGGTATTTTTTAGTATTAAATATTAAAAATAAAATATGTGCATTTTTTGGTATTTTTATCCTAGGTATATTAATATAGACCTATATATTTATATTATTTACAAAATATATTAAATATGCCAAAAATAATAATATTTAATTTTATATATATATAAAAAGGGTATTTTTTGTACCAATGTTTCAAAAGGAAAAATAAAAATACAAAAAAATCAGAAATATAATATATTTACATTATTAATAATATTTCTAAATAATAATATATATATGTTTGTATATAAATGTCCATATAATCAAATAAATACTTAAAAAATGCAAAAATGGTGTAAAAATGATTTTTCAAGTTTTAAATATTATTAGAAAAAAATAAATGAATCAGAAATAAAAAGGAAATGTCAAAAAAACATTAAATCAAACAAATGGGCTCAGGGGGGTGTGAAACCAATTGAGTGGTGTGAAAAGAAAACACAAAGCAAGCCCAGCCCAATGCCACCTTCTTCAACCTCTGAACAAAACTTGAACAAAAAACGCGCGCAAGAAGCTCCAATTGAATATCCTGATTCTTTGATTTTTTGAACAAACTTCCAACACAGAAAATGTTAAGCATGAAACCACGATTCCAAATATATAAAGAACATCTCCTAACTCTCAGAAATGAGAGAGAATTTTAACAATCCCAAATCCTAACCTAAGTTTTCTGCCATTTTCAAACCTTAAATTCTCACAGCTCAAGCAAAAGAAATGAAAAGTAAAAGCATGTATGTGTTCAGTGGCATGAGTAGAACATTGTTTATTCACAAACTTAAAGCTAATGATGCCTAACAAGAGAGATACGAATTCAAAAACTTACCTGTTCAGTTGAAGTTCTATCTGGCAGTACAGGAACTTTCAGTGCAAGGTGATGATTGGAAAAGCTTCCTTGAGGTCCAGGGATGCTATTCCAATGTTTACTTTGTCTTGAAAGCTTTGGAATCGAGCTAGAGCACTTCACCTGCAAGTCAGAAATGTGAAAATGGTGGAACCAATTAGAGGGATTACAGGTCGTGTTTTTGCTCTTGGTTAGCTTGCATAGATGTTAGGGAATGTATGTGAACTGGTTTGGGCAAGAGAGCTTGAGGGAAATGGAAGATGGCACTCAAACTGCAGAGGTCACTCTGTTTTGGCAGTTTTATGGTGGTTCTGAGTTCTTGAAGGTATTGGAAGGGAAAGGCTTGTGCTTTTGCTTAATATCAATGTTTGAAAGGTGTTTGATAACTTTCTCTAAGCTCTAGTTCACTGATATCAGAGTTGTGTGTTGTTATGACACTTTTCTTCTTTCTTAAGCAACAAAAAGCCAACTTGTGTTCTAGGCATGTAGAGGGCCCCCTAATGTGCTGCATAATCCCTCCTTGATCAGTGTGATTTGTTCATAATCTTGTGCTAAAGAGATTTGATCTGTACCTTCTTGATTTACCAATTGACATAAAGCATAACTTTTCAAAAATGGCTATTTTGCTTTATCTAAAAATGGATTAAACTTGTATGTAATGCTTGAACTCATAGAACAACACTTTGACACAATGAACATGCATTAAATTATTGAGTGTTGGATGGTTTAAAGACCTGTAATGCAGCACAAACCAAGTTGACTTGCAAATGGCATAAGTTATGAACATGCTTTGGTCAAGAACAAAAGTGAATTTTTGCCATATTGTGAAATTCGATTCTCCCTAACCATGAGGTTGTTTGATGAGTTCTTGGACATTTTGGAAAGATTGGAATGTGTAATACAATCCATCTTTGAAATGAAAATTTAAATTCCAAGTGGAAGTGTATGGAAAATGGTCTTAAAGTTGGGTAGAAAACCTTGTCAAAATAGGTCAAAAATTCACTAAGTTAAGAATGGTTTAGTGCCCTTATTCAAAAATTTGTAACTTGAGATACAAACCTCAAATGGGAAAACTTTGTGAATCAAAGTTGTAGATTATGAAACAAGCTACAACTTTCATGTTTTGACTTTTGTTTGAATCCAAATGGATCTTGGTGAAAAGGTGGGGCAAAGTTAGGAAAAAAATTAGGGTTTTTTATAACTTAGAAAAATTCTAAGTTATGAAAAATTCAAATTTCTAACCCTAATTTGCATTTTGTGATTTCTTGGTGAACAAGTTTCATGATTTGGCATGTTTTGATGAAAAATGAATCTTGACTCTTGATTTTGACCAAAAAGTGAAAGTTTGACTTTTCAATATACAGTCAAAATTGATCAATTGACTGGGAAATTCAACTGTCAATCTTGTGTACTTGGGATCTTTTGAGTTTGTTGAACATGTCAAGATAATTCCATGGGGTCCTTGAGTTCATATGTGAACTTGGTTTGCCATTGGCTAGGTCAAACAATCAAAAATTGCCTTTGCACAGTCAAAACCCTAAAAATGACCATTTTGCCCTTTTGGTGATCTGATCAAATTTCTTATGGGATTGTGATCCAAACTTGATCAAATAGTCCATATGAGTTTATAATGTTGATGTGGGTCAATTTTCATGAGGTTTGACTGTCAATTGGCCATAGTTGACTTTTTCCCAATACAGCTGATTTTTAGGTCAACTGTCCAATTGACTGGGATAAACTTGGAATCAAAGTTTGAAACTTGGTATGGATAGACTTGGGAGTCCAACATGAAGCATGAAAGTCATCTTAGGCATTTTGGGTCAAAACATCTTGGTGCCAACACAAACCCTAATTTGAGTCAACAGTGCAAGGAGAGGTCTTGAGCAGATGAAACCCTAACTGGATCTTGGGCTTCAAAGGTTTTGTGATGAGAAATCATTGAGAAATAGGAGGGCAAATTTTGGGGTACAACACCATGGTATCAAACAAATCGAAATAACTGAAGAAAGTTCGGATGATGAAGAAGCCAGCATTGGAAACATTGCAGGCACGAGCAAAATCACCCGGAGCGGGAGAATATTTTCTCCAGAGATTGCCCCTCCCAGAGCAATCTTTGGACCCTCATCAGCTAACAAGGTCATCCCTGCACCAATAAAACTCTCCGCTAGAACCCCTTTGATTGAAGATATTGTTGTTCTTAGTACTGTCCCTCATACCACTGTTGATAAAGGTAAGGGAATCCAAGATGAGCTCGTCAGGACGAGGGCTCAACCCTTGGTCATCCCGGAAACCTCCAAGAAGGAAATGGATGAGATCTTGAAAATAATCAAAAGGAGTGATTACGATGTGGTAGAACAATTGGGGAAAACCCCCTCAAAGATCTCCATGCTGGCACTACTACTTTGCTCGGAAGTGCACGCTAAAGCTCTGATAAAGTTCCTGAAGGCAGCCCATGTGCCCCAAGAAACCTCTGCGGATCAATTTCAAAATTGCGTGGCTAGCCTTACCGCGGACAATGGATTAGGTTTCTCTGATGCCGACCTAACTCCTAAAGGAAGAAACCACAATGATGCTTTGCACATTTCAGTCGAGTGCCGAGGAACTACTCTCGCACATGTCTTGGTCGACACTGGTTCGTCACTGAATGTACTGCCTAAGAAAGCCTTGGACCGACTAGATTGTGAGGGGTTGGAGTTGAAACCGAGTGATATTATTGTCAGAGCTTTCGACGGTTCGAAGAGAATGGTCCATGGGGAGGTTGAGATTCCCGTCAAGATAGGCACTGAGGTGTTTAAATCTACTTTCTATGTGATGGACATCCGTCCGTCATACTCTTGCTTGCTGGGTAGGCCTTGGATACACCATGCTGGGGCAGTCACCTCCTCCTTGCATCAGATGTTGAAGTATCCTGTCAAGAGAAAGATCATTACTGTCCATGGTGAAGAGGAGTACATGATCAGTCACTTAAACTCGTTCCGGTACATGGAGGTAGAGGGGGAGTTCATTGAGACGCCTTTTCAGCATTTCGAAGAAGTCCTTCCTGAAATAACAGTAGCAAAGTTGGTAGCCGAAACACCAAGGCAGATGGCCAGGATGGCATCTCTAGAGGACGCAAAGGCCGCAATAAAGGAAGGGAAGAATTCAGCATGGGGGAGTTTGCCTGACATTCCACATAAGACAGACAAATTTGGATTAGGGTTCACTACCGCAGGCCAGAAAGCTATGCGCAGTGCGAAGATTGAAAGAGCGCCAGTCAAAATTTCTCCCTATGGAATCAACGCTTTGGAGGACGAAGACAAAGAGAGCAACATCGAAGAGTGGATTTATCCAACTTTCAAAGGAGGATTGTGCAACTGGGAGGCAAAAGACTTTGTCCCCATCACTTTTATACATCAGTAATTTATCTGTCAAAAATTTCTTATTTGGTCTGTAATATTTATTTTCAAACAATCCGTACACTATCTTTTCACCTCATGCCTTGCCCGGGGCATGTAGGTCCATTTGTAAGGGTTTTGATTATTTTTCATATCCATATGCCATGTTTAATGATTCATTGGACGTTTTTCATTTGATAAACTGCTTATGTTCATTTTTGAAATTCTGGCTGCAGATACTCAATGTCACGTTCAATGTTATGACACCGTATCTGACTTACTATATGACAGTAAATACAAAAGCAATAAAGAACACAGTCAATTGTTTACCCAGTTCAGTGTGCAACAACACCTACTCTGGGGGCTACCAAGCCAGGGAGGAAATCCACTATAAGAGATGTTAATTCAGGAATAAACCAACCAGTTTATCTCCTTCACTTAAGACCTACCCAATGCAATTCCAATCTAAGTACAACTTAAACCTGAGTTCCTACTCACTCCCCCTCAATCACAGCAGTGATACATAAAACAATTTGACTAAAGAATTGATGAAGACACTCTTCAAAAACAAACACTTGATTAAGCTTCACAGCTTTTTAATCAAGCAACACAATCACTCTTGCTTCACAGCTTTGAGTGATGCACACAACTAACTTGACTCTGCTTCACAGCTTTAGTCAAGGAACATTCAAACACTCTTGCTTCAAAGCTTTGAGTGCTACACAACCCTTACAATTAAAAACCTATTCCAAGTCACTTATCACAATGATAATTGCTTGGAGTACAATAATCAAACCTATACAGTTTACAAATGATCTTCTGATCAACAAAAGGGATTCCTTGCAAAACAGCAGCTCTGTTGAATATATAGCAGCTGCAGCTTCAGTTAGGGTTTCCAAAAAAACCTAGGGTTAATTCCGTTTGACCTAAAGACCAGGTCACAGGACTTTATTAACCAGGTTAGGGTTGAGCTAGGTTACCCCTCAGAAAACGCAGGATTCTGTTCTGGAGAGACTGAGTTATTTTCCTGAAAAAACTCAGACTTATCCAACCTGCAAACCTGTTAGTTCAGAACAGGATGTCATAACATCTGTTATGACATCTGAGAAAACCTGTCTACTGATTTAGCAAAATGTGATCATTTTGCAAAATGCTCAGATACACACTTATAAACATCAGTACTTGAATTACAATATTTTTCTGCAAAGGTACCTAATGAGTCAGTACAAACTAAACTAGAATGTTATGACATCAGTCATGACATTCACACATACACTTGGGATTTACCAAAAATGCAAGCCAATAGCTAAACACCTACAAACTCCCCCTTTGGCAGATTTTTGGCTAAAGACCCTAAGCAATCAGAGATAGATAGCAGCAGAAATAAATGACTGCAGAAAAATAGAATGTCTAATTGAGCAAGTACATATTAAGTACCAAAATATTATCCCCCTATTTAGCCACAAATGGGCCAAAGAAACATATTCATAATGATTATACAGTTATCCAAAACAAATAATAAGAGCAGCAGCAGAAAAAAAAACTGAACACACTTCCAAACTCCACCAGATATCAGCACCAACCAGCAACACCACCAAACAGCAACCAACCTTCAAGCACTGTCATCAGACTCAGAGGAGCTAGTTTCTTCAATGTTGAGATGACCTTCAGCTTCTACACCTTCTTCCCTTCTATTTTCTTCAGCTTCCTCCTTTTCTAGCCTGGCAATTAGAATTTCTAGGGTCTTTTTTCTAGCATTCAGCTCTTTGCAAGTTTCTTTTAAAACAGTTATGACATCTGATGTCTTGGATTGGGTCTTCACAGACGATGTCTCAGCTGATGTTATGACAATGTCTGGAGCATGAGATCCCTGAAACAGTTTGTAGTGCAAGCCAAGGGCAGGATCTCTTTTGCAGACTGTATCTCTTGCCACAAGGATATCAGGGTATTGTGCAAGGATGATTCCACAAAGGAGGGAGGGAAAGGCAATTGGTCCTTTGACAGCATAACTGCCAGCATGCTTTAAAGTTTGTTCAAAGATGTACCTGCCATAGTCAAAAGCAGTCTTGGTTCCCACAGCATAAATAAATCTCCCCAATCCTGTGGAGATAGTTGATTTATGATTTGTAGGCACCCAGTTGGCTGCACCTATTTTATGCAAGATGGCAAATTTCATGCTGAGTTTACTGGCATTCAGCTTGCCTTTCAAGGGCCAGCACTTTACTTGCCTGGCTGTGATGGTTTGACAAACTTCATTGTCAGTTGCCTCCAGATCAGGACAATCCTCATTTGTTCTTCCAAGAAACTTGATGATTTCTGATGGAGAGAACTTGACCCTTCTTCCTCTAACAAAAACACTTTCAAAGTCAGCTGACCTTCCATCAGCACAATCATTAGACAAGTTCACTACAAACTCCTTGACCAGATTTTCATAACATTTGTTAAATTTTATCACTGTCTTCATTAGTCCAGCATTCTTGATCAGGTCCATGATGTCTTTGCACTCCAAGGCATCATTGTTGAGTTCTCTCTCTAAAGCTATTCTCTTTAAGCAAACATACTTCCATATGTTTGCATTGTCAGGATGATGAAAAGAGATGTTGTCTGTTGGGACTTCAGGCACTCTAGCAATTTTGCTGGAGGGGAGCTTCCTTCTGATAGGAGTTTCTTCAATATCAATCTCAAATTCTGATTCCTCATCAGAATCAGAAGATTCAGGTTCTTTTCTCTTCTTAGAGATTGGTTGTCTAGCAGTATGCACCTGGGCCTTCTTCCCTTTTGTCTGAATACTTTTCTCAGCCATGCCTTCAGCCTTGGATTTCTTAGCAGCAGGTTTATCATTCTGACTACTCTTTCTTTTCATCAATCTCCTAGCTATGCTAGGGTTCACATTAGCAATCAGATCATTATCTGAGTAATCCTCATCCACATCAATGATAGGTGGATCAGCAGCCTTTTCTGAAGGGTTCTGAATGTTGTCTTTTTGTGTCACAACATTCTCAGTGACATCTACATTCTCAGAGACTTCCACATTTGGAATTTCTGATTGATTTAAAGGGACAGAAATCCCCGGTACAGATTGGTTTCCACTCAGTATACTAGTAACAAGCCTAGCAATAACTTGATGAACTTGAACTGATCCTCCTCTATTTGGTACAAAAGAAGAAGGATGAGAAGAATTACCAGAGGCTGTAGCTTGAGCTCTTCCTGCACGTCTGGTTCTGAGCTTTTTGACTTTGGTTGGGTCAGTTGCCATCTCTCTGAGAGGAGTGACCTCAAGAACTTCAGATTCTATGCATGTGGTGATTGCCCTAGAGTCTTGGTCAGATGATGAAGATGATGAGGATGACGAAGTCGCCATGGTTGAAGACGATGTCTGAGACATTTTGATTGACTTTGAGTAATGGTAGCAATTTGAGAAAAATCTTTGATTGAGAGGAGGAAACAGGTTGCAAGGTCGAGAGAGGTAGGGGGCAAAAGGGAGTCTTTTCAACTTCTTAAAGATTTTGAAAGAATTGTGAAAGCATATGATTAACCCACTAAAGATAGACTTAATAAAATTAATTCCTTCAACCTTTGTTTTAAGCAAAATTAATTGCTATAATTTCTCATGTTGGTAAATACCCAACCTGCCCCTCAAATTTTCAAGTTTATTTCCAACAAGAGCCTTGGTAGAAGAATCAGTCAGCTGAAGCTTGGAGAAACTATGTTCCAGTTTAAATGACTTCTTCTCTTCAAAGTCAATGTGCTTGTTCTAGTTATGGTGAATAGGGTTCAAGGAAATATTGATTGTATTCATATTGTCACAACACAATGTCACAACATCTTGTGTGACATTGTACTCAGTGAGCATCTGTTTTGACCAGATGTTTTGAGAACAGTTTTTCCTAGCAGCAACTATTTCCCCACAGAATTGGGAAGGCATTCTTTTGATATGAATCATAGTTCTGGTTGATTCTTGAATAATTTTTTGTTTGTCCAGTCCATTTTGATGGAGAGTTATAGGAGAGGAGACTTCAAGCCTCATTTCTTCAGGGAAACAGAATTTATTAGACTTGTTATTTCCAACATCCTTGTCAACACATCCTTCTTCAAGTTTATTTGCCACATCACAGACATTATCAACCTGTAGTTTTGGAGTTCTTCTGACTGCTTCCATAGAAATAGCTCTTTTCATTCTTCTTAGATGAAGAGGACCAAGCTTATGCTGCCACAGTTTCATCTCTTTTTCTTCTTTGGTAATTGGACACATAGTGGAGATATCAGTGTTCTCAGGCTGCCACAAGTAGCAGTTATCTTTGGATCTGATTCCTCTCATTACAACTTCTAGTTTTTCATTAATTACTAGACATTCAGATCTTGAGAAGTTGACCTTGAATCCTAGATCACATAATTGACTGATACTAATGAGATTAGCAGTCAGCCCTTTTACCAGCAGTACTTTATTCAGACTTGGAACTCCAGGGCAGTCCAAATTACCAACACCTTTGACTTCACCTTTAGCACCATCTCCAAAGGTCACAAAACTGGTGGTATGAGGCATAACATTATTGAGGAGATTTTTGATTCCAGTCATGTGTCTGGAACATCCACTGTCAAAGTACCAGCCTTCCTTTGCAGACACTCTCAGGGAAGTATGGGCTATCAGGGCAGTAGCCTTTTTCTTCCAATGAGGAGTATGTGGTACCCTTTTTGGCTTAGGTTTAGCACCTGAGTTTTGATTAGGGTATCCATGCAATTTGAAGCAGAAGGGCTTTATGTGTCCATACCTCCCACAATGATGACATCTCCATCTTTGGTATTTTTTCTTCATGTATTTCTGATGTTGAGAGTTGTGTTGAGACATCTGCTTTGACAATTGTTTAACATGCCTGATCTTCTTGTCTGCACCAGGTTTCTTAGCTTCCACAAATCCTAGACCAGATTTGTTTCCCACATTTTGTCCCACTTGTAGGATCTCTTCCAATTTATCTGATCCATTGGTCAACATCTTGACAGATTTTGTCATTTGGTTCAGTTGTGAGTTCAGTAATTGAACTTCCCCTTCTAGGTGACTTATAGTTTCAAGATCTGCCCTTTTTTCCGCCTCCAGCTTTATAATGAGTTTTGATTGTTTCTCATTCTGCACACAGACTTCAGCACTTCTGATACACAATTTCTTGTAGGTATCAGCCAGTTCTTCAAATGTCACTTCTTCATCACTAGTGTCACTTTCAGAAGTACAAACACTAGTTAGAGCAGTAACTAGTTTGGCAGATTCTTCTTCAGAATTACTTTCTGAATCATAGTCAGACCAAGTAACAGTCATTCCTTTCTTTTGTTTCTTAAGAAAGGTAGGACATTCAGCTCGAATATGTCCATATCCTTCACATCCATGGCATTGAATACCTCTGCCTTGGTTTCCCTTATCTTCTAACCTTGGTCTTCTGCTGGAACTGTCAATGTCAGAGGGAATGTTATGAACATTAGACCTTGACTTTGGATCCATTCTTTTAATGAGCTTGTTGAAATGTCTTCCAAGCATGGCAATAGCTTCTGATATATTTTCTTCTTCATCCTCCTTGTTTTCAACATCAGTGTTGGATACAAGTGTTATGCTTTTGTTCTTCTTGTCACCATTATCAGTGATCCCCATCTCAAAAGTCTGAAGAGACCCAATAAGTTCATCCACTTTCAACTTGCTGATGTCCTGGGCTTCCTCTATGGCAGTTACCTTCATTGCAAATCTTTTAGGCAAGGATCTGAGAATCTTCCTTACCAGTTTTTCTTCTGACATATTTTCTCCCAGTGCTCCTGAGGTGTTGGCAATCTCCAAGATGTTCATGTGAAACTCATGAATGGTTTCATCTTCCATCATTTTTAGATTCTCAAACTTGGTAGTCAACATCTGAAGCCTTGACATTTTTACTTTGGAAGTGCCCTTATGAGTAGTTTTGAGAGTGTCCCAAACTTCCTTGGCCAGTTCATATTGATGTACTAGTCTGAAAATGTTTCTATCAATTCCATTGAACAAGGCATTTAAAGCTTTTGAATTTCCCAGAGCTAACTCATCTTCTTCTTTACTCCAATCTTCCTCAGGCTTTAGACTGATTGTCCCATCTTTCTCAGTTATGGTGGGATGAATCCATCCTTTGTCAGCAGCTCTCCAAGCCTTTTTGTCCAGAGATTTTAGGAAGGCAATCATACGAGGTTTCCAGTAGTCATAATTAGTTCCATCCAGAATGGGTGGTCTATTTCCAAAAACTCCTTCTTTGTCCATAGTGCCAGAAAGTGATATCCCTAGATCTCACCCAGTAATACAGGCAGGGTGCCTGCTCTGATACCAATTGAAATTCTGGCTGCAGATACTCAATGTCACGTTCAATGTTATGACACCGTATCTGACTTACTATATGACAGTAAATACAAAAGCAATAAAGAACACAGTCAATTGTTTACCCAGTTCAGTATATCTTCGAGAAGCCCGCTTTATCTGGAAGGATAGCTAGATGGCAAATGATCCTAACCGAGTATGACATCCAGTACACCACCCAAAAAGCTATAAAAGGGAGTGTACTAGCTGACCATCTGGCTCATCAGGCTATTGAAGATTATCAACCCATGAGATTTGACTTCCCAGACGAGGACATCATGAATTTGGACAACATTGAAGGTAACGGACCGTATGACGGACCCGAAAAGGGATCCCGATGGACCCTGTACTTTGATGGTGCTTCAAATGCACTTGGAAATGGTATCGGCGCAGTACTCATTTCTCCGGAAGGTTGTCACCCACCTTTCACGGCCCGACTTTGCTTCAGCTGCACAAACAACATGGCTGAATATGAAGCTTGCATCTTTGGTCTCAAGGCTGCCATAGACTTGGGGATCAAATCTTTAATCGTATTTGGGGACTCGGCTTTGGTTATCAGCCAAATTAAAGGAGAGTGGGATACCAAGCATCCTAATCTTATCCCATACAAAGAACATGTCCTGACATTGTTGCCTCATTTCGAGCAAATTACCTTCGAGCATTTCCCGCGAGAAGAGAATCAGCTAGCAGATGCTCTAGCTACAATGTCCTCCATGTTTAAACTCAATTGGGATAACGAGGCTCCCCAAATCACCATCGAGCAAATGGATGAACCGACACATTGTCACGAGATTAATACCGAAGAGGTAGTGGAACAACCTTGGTTCCATGAAATCAAAAGGTATCTCGAGACTAGAGATTATCCCGAAGGAGCTTCCGTAAACGACAAGAAGTTCTTAAGGAAATTCGCTGCTAAATTCTTCCTGAACAACGACATCCTTTACAAACGAAGCCACGATTGTGTATTACTCCGATGCGTAGACAAAGCTGAAGCAGAGTTGATCATGACTGATATACACAGCGGCACATTTGGCAATCACTTGAGCGGGCATACAATGGCTAAGAAGATCCTAAGGGCAGGCTATTACTGGTCTACCATGGAAGCTGACTGCCATCAACATTCCCGTACTTGCCACAAATTTCAAGTCTACGCTGACAAAGTTCATATCCCTCCGGTCCCTCTCAACGTTCTGACTGCTCCTTGGCCATTTGCAATGTGGGGCATTGACATGATTGGAGAAATCAAACCCACGGCTTCCAACGGACATCGCTTCATCCTAGTTGACATTGACTATTTCACCAAATGGGTCGAAGCGGCTTCCTTCGCCTCTGTCACTAAAAATGTGGTTGCCTGCTTCATCAAGCAAAATCTCATATGTCGGTATGGTGTTCCAGACAGGATCATCACAGACAACGGTACTAATCTGAATAACACTATGATCACCGCATTGTGCGAACAGTTCAAGATTTATCATCACAATTCATCTCCCTATCGGCCGAAGATGAACGGTGTTGTTGAAGCTGCGAACAAAAACATTAAGAAGATCATTCAGAAAATGACAGTCACTTACAAAGACTGGCATGAGATGTTACCGTTTGCTCTACATGGATACCGTACGACGGCACGTACTTCAACCGGGGCAACCCCATTTTCGTTGGTATATGGCATGGAAGCTGTCCTGCCTATGGAGGTTCAGATTCCTTCTCTAAGGATTATGAAGGACGCAGGTTTGAATGAAGATGATTGGGTGCAGACCCGACTTGATCAACTCAATTTAATCAACGAGAAGCGACTCGCTGCTATATGCCATGGTCAGACGTATCAAAAACGGATGATCAAGGCCTTCAATAAGAAAGTCAGACGTCAAGTGTATCAAGTCGGAGATCTCGTAATCAAGCGGATCATCTTGCCGCAAAGTGATCCCAGGGGCAAATGGACTTCTACATATGAAGGACCATTTGTGATCAAGAGCATATTTTCTGGTGGTGCAATGATTCTGACCACCATGGATGGCGACGATTTTCCGTACCCTGCGAACGCAGACATAGTCAAAAGATACTACGCATAAAATAACCCGACAAGTCGAAAACCCAAAAGGGCGGCTTGGGCAAAAATGGGCATCCCGGTGAACCGAAAACCCGAAAGGGCGGTTCAGGCAAAAATTAGGGATAAAAACAAAAAAAATCTGTACACCCGGCAAGTTGAAAACCCGAAAGGGCGGCTTGGGCAAAAAGGGGTTTCCTGGTGGATCGAAAACCCGAAAGGGCGATTCAGGCAAAAGTTAGGGAATCAAAGCGTATGACTATGTCTCGTCGGATCACTTCGAAGACAATCTCTTCATTAACCAGTTCTAGGTTTCTGAACAATCCAGTCATCGGCAAACGAAGCATTGAATGGACAGATATTCAGAGTTGTGAAAGATATAGCAGAATGGAATCCCATGGAATTATTTCACATAGCCATCTTTATTTTGTAAATCTTTCAAATATTTACGACAAAATCCTCTTACTAGGATGATTGTCTCCTTTGTACAAATATACTCAAAGAAAGTTAATACAAATACTCTTCCCAGAAATTTGTGTCATTTCCTTTTTCTTTTTTCTCTTGCGCTAATTGTTTTATTTTGAGAAACGTCCAATGTTTTGTTAAATAGGCATATGCATTTGAACATAATCATTTCCTTATGAATCAATAAAGAGAATTACTGATAGGTTGAAGGTACAGTTGGATATCTTGATACCCTTTCAAAGGAATCCCCAGGATATTTGGAATCCATATCACCGGCAAGTCTTGAAGCTTATCCCTAGTAGATTCTGGAAGCTTATCCCCCGCAGAGAACGGACGTCTCTCCCGAGATTTATTCAAAGTTATTCCTCACAAGGGCTCATAACTGGGTTATCCTCAGCTTATTGCCACGGAAGATCGCACCCGCCAAAATTCTTCCTTTCCCCAGCGGAGTTCATCAGAGCTCCCCAACATAACTTATCAATACAATCCCCCAGAGGAGCCTATCTTTGTTATCCCCAGCCAGAGAATCCTCCAGAACTCAATTCCCCTCAGAGTTTAAGTTTCAGTATCCCCAGCCGAGCTAAGGCTTCAAATTATCAATCCCCAGCGGAGCCAGGCTAATGAACCTTCTCCCCACAGAATTTTGGGAGGGCAAATCTTGAGTTCCCCAGTGAAGTCGCCAGAGATACTTCCCACCAAACTGAAGATTCTCAGTCTTACATCCCCAACATGAGTCTATTAGATTGGGACTCCCCAGTAGAAGTCATCAGGAATTCTCTTCCCCAGCAGCAGCCGAGGAATTATTCTTCCCAGCAGCAGTCAAGATGCTTTTATCTTCAGCCATCTCGGATTCATCTATCCTTTGCAAGACAGCTCTCCAGCTTACATGCACATCCATTTACATTCATATCATATAACATACATTGTATCATGCATCATGACATTGCATATAACTAACTCTTTACCTTTTCAGGTAAGACCAGTCGGCAGACTAAAATCATTATCTTCCGAGATTCTTTCCAGGAATAATTCGGATATGGCCCAGACATGGCAACATTCTAATGCTTATTCCAGATTCATCCAGATGCAGTTTTACACGAGCTCATCCTCAGGGAACCCTACACCGGTTTTTCCTCCAACTTCAAGATTTCTGAAAACAGTTTATGGATTCTTCCCCACAACGGATGTTAATCTATCGCTTGTTCAGACTCTTCTCAATTTTTGAAAACAGTTCACGGGTTCTCCAAGTAACGGATGTTAACCTATCACTTGTTCAGCTTCTTCTCAAGATTTTTGAAAACAGTTTACGGATTCTTCCCAACAACGGATGTTAATCTATCACTTGTTCAGCTTCTTCTCAAGATTTCTGAAAACAGTTTACGGATTCTTCCCAACAACGGATGTTAATCTATCGCTTGTTTAGACTCTTCTCAATTTTTGAAAACAGTTTACAGACGCTTCCCAACAACGGATGCTGCTCTATTGCTTATTCAACTTCAAGATTTATGAAAACAGTCCACGGGTTCTCCAAGTAACGGATGTTAACCTATCACTTGTTCAGATTCTTCTCCAGACTTCTGAAAACAGTTCATGGATTCTTCCCAACAACGGATGTTAATCTATCGCTTGTTCAGATGCGACCTTTGAAAACAGTTTACGGACGCTTCCCAACAATGGATGCTGCTCTGTTGCTTATTCAACTCCAGGACATTTGAAAACAGTTTACGGACGCTTCCCAACAACGGATGCTGCTCTATTGCTTATTCAACTCCAAGACTTTTGAAAACAGTTTACGGACGCTTCCCAACAACGGATGTTGCTCTATTGCTTATTCAACTCCAAGACTTCTGAAAACAGTTTATGGATTCTTCCCCACAACAGACGTTAATCTATCGCTTGTTCAGACTCTTCTCAACCTCTGAAAACAGTTTACGGATGCCTCCAGATACGGATGTCAATCTATTGCTTATTCAGACCCCAGCTCGAAGATGGTCCTAAACATGGACACCTTTCTGATACTCATTCCAGATGGCATCTTTAAGCCCATCCCCGACAAGTTTCTGTCATCTCCAAATGGCATCTCTAAGCCCATTCCCGCATCCCTTGCTTTGACGAGTGCAAATTTAAGGGCACTCTAGTGTCCAATCTCCTTTTACCCTCGAGTCACGAAAGGCAAACTTGCCAATCTAACTCTTCGGATTCAAGAAGATTGAACAGGGGCAACTGTTGTACCCCAAAATTTTCCCTCCCATTTCTCAAAATTTCTCATCACAAAGCCCTTGGAGATCAAAATCCAATTAGGGTTTCATCTGCTCAAAACTTCTCCTTGGACTGTTGACTCAAATTAGGGTTTATGTCTGCACAGAGATGTTTTGACCTAAATTGCCTAAGATGACTTTCATGCTTCATATTGGACTCCCAAGTTTATCCACATCAAGTTTCAAGTCTTGATTCCAAGTTTTGCCCAGTCAATTGGACAGTTGACCTAGAAATCAGCTGTATTGGGGAAAAAGTCAACTGTGGCCAATTGACAGTCAAACCTCATGAAAATTGACCCACATCAACATTATGAACTCACATGGATCATTTGATCAAGTTTGGATCACAATTCCACAAGAAATTTGATCAGATCACCAAAAGGGCAAAATGGTCATTTTTAGGGTTTTGACTGCACAAAGGCAACTTTTGACTGTTTGACCTAGCCAATGGCAAACCAAGCTCACACATGGACTCAAGGACCCCATGGAATTGTCTTGACATGCTCAACAAGTTCAAAAGATCCCAAGTACACAAGATTGACAATTGAATTTCCCAGTCAATTGATCAATTTTGATTGTATACTGAAAAGTCAAACTTTGACTTTTTGGTCAAAATCAAGAGTCAAGATTCATTTTTCATCAAAACATGCCAAATCATGAAACTTGTTCACCAAGAAATCAAAAATTGCAAATTAGGGTTTGAAATGAGAATTTTTCATAACTTAGAATTTTTCTAAGTTATGAAAAACCCTAATTTTTTCCCAACTTTGCCCCACTTTCTCACCAAGATTCATTTGGATTCAAGCAAAAGTCAAAACATGAAAGTTGTAGCCTTTTGCATAGTCTACAACTTTTATTCACAAAGTTTTCCAAAAAGAGGCTTGTAGCTCAAGTTACAATTTTTGGAACAAGGGTACTAAACCATTCTTAACTTAGTGAAATTTTGACCTTTTTAGGCAAGGTTTTTACCTAACTTCAAGACCATTTTTCACATACTTCCACTTGGAATTTCAATTTGCATTTCAAAGATGGATTGTATTAAACATTCCAAGCTTTCCAAAATGTCCAAAAACTCATCAAACAACCTCATGACTTGAGAGAATCGAATTTTGTAATATGACAAAAACTCACTTTTGAATTGGCCAATTTCCATGTTCATAACTTGTGCAAATTTCTCAAATCAGCATGCAACTTGATTACAGGCCTCTAAACCATTCAACACTCATAAATTTAATGCAAAATCTTTGTGCCAAGACCATGTTCTATGTGTTCAAGCATTGCATGATGGATTAATCCCAAAATGGATAAATCACTTTAACCATTTTTGCAAAAGTAAGCTTTATGTCAAAATGAAAATCCAAGAAGTACAGATCAAATCCCCTTGGCACAAGTTTAGGGACTAATCACACTGATCAATGCCAAGGTTTGCAGCATGTTATGGGGGCCTCTACCTGTCTAAACACCAACTTGGCTTTTGGTTGCTTAAAGTGTAAGAAATATGGCATAACTGAACACAACTTTGATCTCAGCAATAGAACCCTTAGGCAAATATTTTGTACACATTCAAGACATCCTAACTGAGCTAGCACACGACTCCAGCACCTCCATTGCCCTCTAGAACATAGAACCACCTTCAAACTTCCCAAACAGAGCTCCTACTGCAGTTTGAGTGCCAACTCTCATCCCTTTCATACATTCTTGCTAAAAGCTCATCAAACACATTCCCTAGCATCACTTGAAGCTAATCCAAACATAAAACACGACCTGTAAATCCTCTAATCAGTTCCACCATTTTCACTTTCTTGTTTTGCAGTTGAAGGTCCATAGCTCGATTCAAGGTGTTTCAAAGCAAAGTGAGCATTGGAATAGCATCACTACACTTCAGGCAAGCTGTACAGATCATCATCTTGCCCTGAAAGCTTCCCCATTGCCAGATACAACTTCAACTGAACATGTATCTTCTTGAACTTCTAACTCTTAGTGTAGGCATCGTTAGCTCTAAGTTTGTGAATAAGAAGTGTTCTACTCATGCCCCTGAATCTGTACATACTTTTACTTTTCATTTATTTTGCCTGAGCTATGAGAATTTAAGGTCTGAATATGGAAGAAAAGTTAGGTCAAGATTTGGGAATGTTAAAATTCTCTCTCATTTCTGAGAGTTAGGATGATTTCTTTACATATTTAGAATCGTGATTCAATGCTTAACATTTCTTATGTTGAAAGTTTGTGCAAAAGATCAAGGAATCCAGATGTTTGAACTGGTGTTCAGGCGCGCGTTTTTTGAACATCTTTCTGGCTGGAGGTTGAAGAAAGGCTTGGTGGGCTGGGCCTGTTGTGCTATTTCTCTTCACACCCTATTTTTGCTTTCATACCCCCTGAGCCCATTTTGTTTGTTTTATTGATTTTTTTTTAATTTTCTCTTTTTATTCTGATTTATTTATTTTTGCTAGTAATATTAAAAACATGAAAAATTATTTTTACACCATTTTTATATTTTTTAAGCATTTATTTGTTTATATGAACCATTTGTACATAAATAATATATATATACTATTATTTAGAAAAACTAGAAAAATAATGCAAATATATTTTATTTCTGATTTTTATTTCATTTTTTTCTTTTGAAAATATTTTATATCAAAAATACTTTTTTTATAAATATTAAATATTATTATTTTATATATATAATACATATTTAGTAAATTATATATATATATATATATATATATATATATATATATATATATATATATATCTATATATATATATATATATATATATATATATCTATATATATATATATATATATATATATATATATATATATATATATATATATATATATATATATATATATATATATATATATATATATATATATATATTAGTATATTTAGGTAAATAATACAAAGAATATATACATTTTTTTATTTTATTAACATTTGACATAAAAAATACTTTTTTATGAATATACTTAATTTTATTTTATTTTTGTATATAATCATTAAATATTGTACACATTAAATAAATAATACCTTTTATTTAAGAAATTAGGGTTTTGCCCTTAAAACACAAAAAAACTCCAAAAATATTACTTTTTTTATTCTTTCAATTTTTGTTTATTTGACATAAAAAATACTTTTTTTCATACATACAAAAAACCCTTTTTTGCATCTTACATATTTATTTTATTTCTATTTAATTTGTGCAAATTAATTATCTTGTAAATATTCCAAAATTGATGTAATAGTTAGATTTAAACTCCTTGTCTAAATATCCCCCCATTTGAACATTTGTACCCCCCTTCCCATATTGTGTTGTAATAGTGTAGGAATTTTACTTTCCACACTTTAACGCTTTCTAAATATACCATGCTAGAATTAGGGTTTGTATGCAAATAAAACGAACAAAAATAGTTTGACCTAATTTCAAGATAAACCAGCATGAATATGGACAACACATATCACACTTGCACCCCTAGGGTATTCCACTTGTTGCCTTCAATAATTGGGCCATATTGTATGTTAGGTTTCTTTGGGTAAAACAAACACAATCAAATGATCATAGTCCCTCGATGACGCTTTCGAAAAGTTGCCTAAAATGATCAAGTCCCTTTCAAAGAAAAAATTGCCCAAAGATACTTAGCACTATTGCAATTATGGTCTAAACGATGACCCGCGCCCGTCCCTTTGACATCCTAACACAAGATTGTCCACCAAATGCAATGGTGGAACAAAATTGTTAAAAGGGTTAAAACATAACAAAAATCTTTGAGAACTTTAGGGTAGATAGCTCTTAAGTGCTTGTCAATTTGCAAAACAAAAACACTTGCCTATTTTTCAAACCACACTTCACAAACACTTTCCAAACAAACTTTCAAAAAACCTTGAAACATCTTTTTCAAAAAAGACAAACACCTTTTGTAAAACATTCGAGTAAAGAATTGTTACAAGGGTAGCCTAGACAAGGCATCTTTTTCAAAACCTTTCCAAAACCACACACAAAGCACCATTTCAAACAATTGAAAATCAAGGCAAGTTGATCTAAGCAAGTACCTAAGAGCCCATGGATAACCATGGATAGAAAGGGTGCTAATACCTTCCCTTTCTATAATCTACTCCCCGAACCCAAGAAAAATCTCAAAGGTTTTTGCTGTGCTTTTTAAACCTTTCCTTAGGATAAAATAAAAAGTCGGTGGCGACTCTTGCTCAACCGAAACATTTGCGAAAACAAACGCAAAACCACAGTCAGTTCTTCCACCGTATCACATTGTGCATTGTTGAAGTTGGGCATTTTTCCAAAATTGCCAAAAGTCAACTATCCCCAAAACATCAAATTTTGTCAAATGGGCCCATTCTTTTCCACTTGATTTGGTCTTGTCACACTACACACGTGTATTATCTTCAGTCTTGGGTCCATTTATTGATTTTTCTATTTTATTTGATTTTTATTGAATTAATTCATTTTAAATCAATTTAAATCCAAATATTTATCACTTGGAATCTTTTTTATTGATATAGGTCTTAAATATCATCATGGACATAATCAAATCTGAATTAAGCCATATCATGAACAAATATTGGATTTTTGGACAAAATTGGAAAGATTTTAATGGAGGATTAAGCCATATCTTCAAGCATTGATTTACAAAGATTCAAAGTCCAAAACTTGACCTAATACAATGCATTATACATATACAAGGCAGAAGGCACGAATTGGATACCTAGAAGCTGCAGAATCACCAAAAACCAAACTTGAGAAAAACATGAAAAAGCTTGAAACTGAAATCCTTCTTAGAGGCCGATTCAAAGCAAAAACTCAACGTGGATCAATTGCTGGACATCCACTGAGTCTGTAGCAATCAAAAGCAAGGCCATTCACCTCCTCAACCGCGCTGTAAGTTTCTCTGAAAAATGCCCCTGTACTTGAAAACGCATCCTCTTATCCTTGCATTTTTTTGCCAAAATCTTTGCATATTCATGTTTGTCGTTCCAGTTAGAAGCTTTTTGCATCATTTGATTGTGTTTTCATAACCTGTAACCCCCTAGCCAAATCTAGGGTTTTTGGATTGTCTTTTTGGGCGTTTTCTCTACAGGAAAAATCAGGGCAAACAATGGACATAGATGAAATCAGGATGCCCAGACGAAGCGAACCATGGTCTTAGAATCAATTTCTATGGCCTGAAATTGATTTTAGAAGACGCCTATGGATTTAGCCGCGGATCAAAATCCGCAGGTAAATAACCAGGTTTTCAATGAGGAAGACGATGACACGTCCCCCTCCCATTGGATGATTCAAATATTCGCGCTTCTTTTTATTTTTTCTGGCATATTATTGTGTTTGTCCATATAATTATTGATTCCCAATATGTTAACAATTAAGACGCGTTGGCTGAGTGGTAGAGGTGTTGCTCATTGACACACAGGACCTGGGTTCGAATCCCAGGTCGCCCAGTTGCTTGTTATTATTTTTCAACAGATATTCCCATGTAAACTCCAAGGCGCAGCACACCATATACCATCATCCAATCATCTGCCAGATGGCCTCCAGGCCAAATCTGATGGCCCAGAATAAAAGACCATCATGCTCTCAAGTTAACGCACGCGTGGAGGATCCAAAAGTCAATCAGGCTTATTTGTGTTTGGGCCATCAAAGTTGCTATTCTCACATCAAGATCCGGGCCCAAACCCCCCTTTGGTTATTTCTATTTCTTTTTTATTTCATTTATTTATTTGTTTTGATTATTTATTTTATTTTCTAACTGGCCAATTAAATTATTTTCCTCATAAAAAAAAAAAACCAAAAAATATATTTTATTTATTAAAATTAAATTCAGTATTTTATTTTTGTAAATAAATATTAATTGAATTAATTTAGTTTTAATTAGGTATAACCTTTAATATTTTTGCAATAATTAAAATTAATGTAGATAATTAGTTTTTACTAACTTTGATCAAATTTATTTTATTTCTTTAAATATCAAAAATCCAAAAAAATATTATTTTCATTAATTAATTAATTAGCTTATTTAATTTAATAATTAACTCAAGTCTAATTTCTTTTTAATTCAAAATAACAAAAAAAAAATGCTTTCCTTCGAAAAGGGTCAAAACCCTAGAGTGCGCCCGATTTAATTTTCTCGCATGCGATCCATTTATCATATTGATGTAATTGTTTCCGGAATGTAATAGCTTTAAATAGGACTTTAATTGTTTCCGCATTTTAATTTCAAGGGTTGTTTTTGGCGATGTAAATACCCGACGCCTTGTAATAGTTAGATTTAATTTCCGCAATTTAATTTCCGCAAATTATTAACTGTTAGATGTATGATAATAGGGAATGCATGACAAGATCAAATCTTTAACCTAAAATCAACATAGATAACAATTGACATGTACAAAGATAAAATTAACCGAAATAACACACTCGCACATGCGCACTCTTAGGGTACACCTCACTTGGTTGCCTTCGAACGTGGTCATTGAGTATAGGAAGTTTTAGAGGTCGCCCTCTTGTTCAAAGATCATAGTTGCCTCGAAACGGTTGCCTTGGAAAAATGATCTAAGACATTAGGGTTACCGCTAAGGCGTCCTAACGTTGCTTTAGTGACCACACGTCCCTTAATCGAATTGACCCTTAAACTCCAACGACGATGCTACCTACTCCTCAATAGTAGGATAGCATTGTCTAAAGGACATTTGTACAAATTAATTCCTTTTTTGAGTAGGTAGATGGTTCTTAAGTACTTGCTCCTTTCTAAAACAAAACAAAACTTTTCGCACTTACACCTTTCAAACAAAAACTCTTTTCAAACCCACAATCACAAAGAAAAGCAAATTTTGAAAACACATTGAGCAAGTACCTAAGAGCCTGTGGATAACCACGGATAGAAAGGGTGCTAACACCTTCCCTTTCTATAATCTACCCCCCGGACCCAAGAAATATCTCGAAAAAAGGAATTTTTCTGTGCTTTTTTTTCCTTTCCTTGTTGGATAAAATAAAAGACGGTGGCGACTCTTGCTTACCGCGACATTTTCTGAAAACAAACGCAAAACGCGAACCAGCATTCCAAAAACAGTCAGTTCTCTCCCACCGTATCACAGAACTGGCGACTCTGCTGGGGATAAGATAAGTGAGGTGTACCTTAGGATTAGATCATTGTGTTTTCAATTGTATGCTTTGTATGATTTATATTTGTGGGCTTGTATCGGAGCTCTATAGATCCTAACCCGGATCTGGGGATACCCTTTAGGTAAGTAGCAATAAACTGTGAGGGAACTGTACGGCGTAGACCGATACGGTTGAAGCAGTAGCTACGTTGGTGTGACACTTTAGATTGTACCGATATCCCTTGTGTTGGAACGAGGAGAATATGGGTCATCTAAGGGGTCATTAAGCACCAACTGACCTTAGAACCTTTAAATTGACCAACTTGGTCATAGAACAGTAGCAGTATGCTACACTCATTGAGACTAAACTCTAGCGATGATTCCGGCCGCAAGAAAAGATTGCTAAACTAGAATTATGACCGATTGAGGGTAGTCAGTGATATTGAGATCCTCTAGAACCTGATTACTATTTTTAGGACAGGTTTGAACCAACTGAACTAAAAGAGGGTAGTACCTAAGCTCCTTGCCAGCCTGAAATCTAAGGGCTCTCTGTGTGACTTGTGTGCCTTTACCATGTTTGTTGTTTGTGGATACCTGTGGTGTGCTTACTATCATGACATCATGACATTATAACATTGCATACATCTTGCATTGGACTAACCTATTTCAAAGACAGGAGGGATTCATCTTTGTTCTGTTTTGTAGGTCATCATGATGCCTATGTGTAGGAATACCATCCGGATTAACTTTGTCCAGGTTCCCACCTTGCTTAAAGATCTGATTGTAAAGATGCCTGATACTACTTCCTTCCTCAGAAGACATGGTTATCTTCTCAGTTTAGTCACCTCCAAATTGGACGAGCAGATGATGAGTGTTCTGGTCCAATTTTATGATCCATTGTTTTACTTTCCAGGACTACCAGTTGGTTCCCACCTTAGAAGAATTCTCTGATCTGCTCGATATCTCCATTCTGGAGCAGACCCCGTTTACTGGTTGGGAGAAGGTTCTTAGGCCCGAAGAGATTGCTGCAGCCCTTCATTTGACCAAGGAGGAGGTAATGGCTAATTGGGAGACTAGAAGTGGAGCAAAGGGCTTTCTGACTAAGTTTTTGGTTGGTAAAGCTAACTATTTCTGGGATAGTCTAGACTTCAAGGCGTTCGAAGATATTCTGGCTCTTCTGATATATGGCTTGGTTCTGTTTCCGAACTCTGACTCTTTTGTTGATGTTAATGCGGTAAAAATCTTCATCTCTCGCAATCATGTACCCACTCTCTTGGGTGACATTCTTCATCAGCTTTATGCTCGTACGGCCCGAAAGCGGGGAACCTTGACGTGCTGTGCTCCGTTATTGGCGAGGTGGTTTATTTCGCACCTCCCCAAATCAGTGCTGAAGAATAAAGAAGGCATGGGCTGGGCCTATAGGGTTATGTCTCTCTCTCTCACAATGATATCATTTGGACTCTTAAGGTCATGGACGAGGTAGCTATCATTGATCGTTGTGGGGAGTACCCCAATGTTCCACTGATAGGAACTCATGGAGGAATTTCTTACAATCCGTGCTTAGCCTTACGTCAGTTTGGGAGGGCCAGAAGAGAAGGACCTCATGAGATGTTAATGCCTAGTATCATCTTTGATTTTCAAGGGGATAGCGACGAGCAACGTCGCAGATTCATAAGGGCTTGGGATAGAGTTCACAGATCTGATCCACACGAGTTGGGCCCCAAGACTTCACTTCCAATGGAGCCATATCTCAGATGGGTCCGTATTCGTGCCCAAAAGCTGGGTATGCAGTATGAAGCCGTCCGGCCTATCATTGTTGAGATTGCTAATGAAGAAGGGGTTCTTCCGACCATCCTCCATCCTTACATGCCCAATGACATTGGGGCACTGAAAAGGTCTTGGATGCAACTGAGGGAAGAACGGGATTCTTACCGAGAGAAGTTCAACGAGCAAGAGAAGAAGATCTAGAGGTTGACTAGGCAGTTGGAGAACGAGCGGATTCTCAATGACTATGTCCGCACCGACAAAAAGAGACCATGGGAGCATTGATTGACCTTTGATGATTTCCTTTCCAGTTTTCATTTACTTCCCAGTATTTCCATTCTTGTAATGCCTTAAGGGCAATTTGTTAAACAATTTGAATTCCAAAGTTTATCTAATAAAGTGTGTTTCATTTCTTGTTTACAAATTTGAATCTCCCGATTGTCTTTGAAATCATGTCATACACATTTCATCCCATGCACTTCATAACAGGTACCCATTACAGGTCTATTATCTTCTTCGCTATTTATTTCAGCACTCATCATGTCTGTTGAACCTTCAACTGAGCAAGCCATCAAGGCCCTCCAGGCCCAGAATGCCCAATTTCAAGAGTTGTTCATGAATCTAGCTAAAGGTCAACAAGACCTGAAGACCCTGATTCTGAAAGAGAAGAAGAAGAAGAAGAAGAAGAAGAAAAGGACAATCCTATTTAACACAGGGCACAGGTTTGGCAACAGGCTACAGAATGAAGTTGATTTGACCACCTCATCTGGAGGGAAAGATAGTCAAGAGGAAAGGAGGGCTCCTAGCCCTGTGGTCTCCGACAACGAGACGGACTTCGACGAAGAACAATATCCTCCAGCTGAGGACAGATACAAGCAACTGGAAGACCGGTTGAGTGTTATGGAAGTTCAGAAAGTGCCTGGTCTGGACTTTGGTGATCTAGGTCTATCATCTGGGGTAGTAATTCCCCACAAGTTCAAGGCACCAGCCTTTGCTAAGTATGACGGAGTTTCTTGTCCGAAGCTGCACCTCCGGTCATATGTGAGAAAGATTCAACCGTACACCGCTGATAAAAACCTATGGATCCATTTCTTTCAAGACAGTCTCTCAGGGACTCAGCTTGAGTGGTTCTACCAGTTGGACGGAACACGTATCCACAGTTGGGAAGATTTGGCTACTGCTTTCTACAGGCAATATCAATACAACTTCGACCTCGCTCCCACGCGTACCCAACTCCAGGGTATGTAAATGGGAACGGGTGAAGGATTCAAAGATTATGCTCAGAAGTGGGGAGACCTTGCTGGTAGAGTGAAACCACCCTTGGCTGATCGGGAGCTTGTGGACATGTTTCTGGGGACCTTGTCTGGTCCATTCTTCAACCATCTGATTGGAAGCTCTTTGTCTAGGTTTACAGAGCTTATTATGACCGGTGAGAGGATTGGGGTTGGTATTAAGGCTGGTAAGATACAAAAGGGTGCTTCATCGAGCGCTGAGAAAAAGCCCTTTAAGAAAGAGCCCAGTGTTGTTTACAGTTCGAAAAGACAGAATAGACCTGAACACCACCAAGCTGTTAATGCGGTTGTTATTTCAAAACCTGCTGGTGCTCCTCAGTACAACAATCAACAAAAGGACGAGAGACCTCGAAGGCAATTCACCCATCTCGACATGACCTTATCTCAGATTCTGCCACAGTTGCTGAAGACCAATCTGGTGATTCCAAGGGAAGCCCCGAAGAATCCAAATACAACATCACCGAAGTATAACCCTAACGGCCGCTGTGCTTATCACTCTGATAGCCCGGGGCATAATACAGATGATTGTTGGACTTTGAAGAACAAGGTACAAGACTTGATCGATGCGAAAGAGATTGAGTTCGGAGCACCACAAAAGCCTAAGCAAGAGGCAGGGGTGAATGCAATCGGGGACGACGATGATGAAGAGTTTAACATTGACAGTTGGATCTATCCTACTACCGATGGTGGATTAAGCAACTGGATAGCGAAGGATTCTATGCTCGTTTCCGTTATTACCCAGTAATAAAACTTTTTATTTTGAATTTGTAACAGACAATGTTTTAAACTTTATGTCCCGGTGTCTTACCCGGGGCATCGTGGCTTCATTTGTGAGGGATTTTGTGTGTCATCTACATATATCATTAATAAAAAAGCATTGGACGTTTTCTTGCATTTCAAATTTTGCGCTCCTTGTTTTCTTTTATTATATATTGCAAAACAGCTATTTTACACACACTCACATATACAGGGCCACATCCACTCTGGATCTCACTGGTAACGACTCTGCTACTGCCAGTTATGACTTTGAAAATCCGATCAACTTAGCCGAAGACGAAGGAGAAGATGATTGCGAAGTGCCTGGTGAACTTGCAAGACTGCTACTTCAAGAAGAGAGGGTTATTCAGCCGCACGAAGAGCCGGTGGAATCAGTGAATCTGGGTACTGAGATAGACAAGAAGGAAGTCAAGGTCGGTGCAAATCTAGAACTTAGTGTGAAGCAACGGTTGATTCAGATGCTGCGTGACTACGTTGAGATCTTTGCCTGGTCTTACGGAGATATGCCTGGTTTGGATACTGATATTGTGGTTCATCGCCTTCCTACCAAGGAAGACTGTCCTCCGATAAAACAGAAGGTCCACCGAATGCGCCCAGAGATGTCTGAGAAAATCAAGGCTGAAGTAATGAAACAGTTTGACGCCGACTTTATAGCAGTTACTTCTTACCCACAGTGGGTGGCCAATGTGGTTCCTGTGCCGAAGAAGGATGGTAAGGTTCGAACGTGTGTTGACTACAGGGATTTGAACAGGGCAAGCCCCAAGGATGATTTCCCTCTACCTCATATCGACGTTCTGGTTGACAACACTGCTCAGCATAAGGTATTCTCCTTTATGGATGGTTTCTCCGGTTATAATCAGATTAAAATGGCTCCCGAAGACATGGAGAAGACCACTTTTATTACTCAGTGGGGTACCTTTTGCTACAAGGTCATGCCTTTTGGATTGAAGAATGCTGGGGCAACGTATCAGCGTTCCAGGTTGCTTTGTTTCATGACATGATCCATCATGAAATTGAGGTATACGTCGACGATATGATTGCAAGGTCCCGGACTGAGGAAGAACACCTTGACCATCTGCAGAAGCTGTTTGACAGGCTGAAGTTGTACAAGCTGAGGTTAAACCCGAACAAGTGCACCTTCGGGGTGAGATCTGGTAAGCTACTGGGTTTCGTCGTGAGCGACAAAGGTATTCAAGTAGATCCGGCAAAAGTGAAAGCTATACATGAGATGCCAGCTCCCAGAACAGAGAAAGAAGTCAGAGGCTTTCTGGGATGTCTGAACTACATTGCCGATTCATCTCGCACCTGACTGCTACTTGTGAGCCAATCTTTAAGCTGCTAAAGAAAGATCAAGTGGTACATTGGAACGATGAATGCCAGGCTGCTTTCGAAAGAATCAAAGAGTATCTCCAAGAGCCACCTATTCTAATGCCTCCAGTTGAAGGGAGACCTTTGATCTTATACTTGACAGTACTCGACAACTCAATGGGGTGTGTGCTCGGTCAGCATGACGAGTCTGGCCGAAAAGAGCATGTTATTTACTACCTTAGCAAAAAGTTTACCGACTGCGAGACCCGATGCTCGTTTCTTGATAAAACTTGTTGCGCTTTGGCATGGGCTGCTTGCCGGTTGAGACAGTATATACTGACTCACACTACTCTGTTGATATCAAATATGGATCCAATCAAGTATATCTTCGAAAAGCCTGCCTTGTCCGGAAGAATAGCGAGATGGCAGATGATCTTGACTGAGTATGACATCCAGTACACGTCCCAAAAGGCAATCAAGGGAAGTGTGTTGGCAGACCATTTGGCACATCAGGAAGTGGATGATTACCAGTCTATGAACTTTGAGTTCCCGGACGAGAATATCATGTTGGTAATTGATTGTGAAACACCTAGACCGGATGAAGGACCTGAGGAAGGATCCCGATGGTCTATGTACTTTGATGGAGCTTTAAACTCTTTGGGTAACGACATTGGCGCTGTGATCATATCTCCTAAAGGATCTCATACTCCATTCACCGCCCGACTATGTTTCAACTGCACCAACAATATGGCGGAGTATGAAGCGTGCATCATGGGTCTTCGAGCAGCAATTGACCTAAGGATTAAGTTTCTAAGTGTCTTCGGAGATTCTGCTCTCGTGATCAGTCAGATCAAAGGCGAGTGGGATACGAAACACCCAAATCTCATTCCTTATAAGGAGTATGTGTTGACATTGCTTCCCCATTTCGAGGAGATAACCTTTGAACACTTCCCTAGAGAGGAGAATCAGTCGGCGGACGCGTTAGCTACGATGTCTTCTATGTTCAAAGTCAATTGGGACAACGAGGCTCCCTGAATCATCATTGAAAGATTGGACGAACTTTCCCATTGCTGTGATATTGAGACTGAAGAGGCAGCAGATAAACCCTGGTATCATGAGGTGAAGAGGTATCTTGAAGGTCAGGAATACCCCGAGGGTGCATCTGTTAATGACAAGAAGTTTCTGAGGAGGTTCACGGCGAAGTTCTTCATCAGCAATGACATCCTTTACAAGTGAAACCATGATTCGACCTTACTGCATTGTATGGATAAGAATGAAGCAGAAAGGATCATGGCGGAGTTACATGAAGGTACTTTCGGGACTCATTCCAGTGGACACACCATGGCAAAGAAAATCCTTCGGGCAGGATATTATTGGTCCACAATGGAGGCCGACTGTTATCAGCATTCTCAGACGTGTCACAAGTGCCAGGTCTATGCTGATAAGGTGCACATACCTTCAGTTCCTCTGAACGTCTTGACGGCTCCTTGGCCTTTTGCAATGTGGGGCATTGATATGATCAGCGAGATTAGACCTACGACATCCAACAGGCATCGTTTCATCCTGGTAGCAATTGATTACTTTACGAAATGGGTTGAAGCAGCTTCATTTGCTACCGTAACCAAGAACGTCGTGGCACGGTTCATTCGACACAATCTGATTTGTCGATACGGTGTACCAGAGAGGATCATTACGGACAATGGTACCAATCTCAATAATAAGATGATCACCGAGCTCTGCGAGCAATTCAAGATATAGCATCACAACTTTTCTCCCTACCGGCCGAAGATGAATGGGGCTGTCGAAGCGGCTAATAAGAACATTAAGAAGATTGTGCAGAAGATGACAGTGACATACAAAGATTGGCACAAGATGTTACCATTTGCTCTTCATGGGTACCGTACCTCAGCACGGACGTCAACAGGGGCAACACCCTATTCCTTGGTTTATGGCATGGAGGCAGTCTTGCCTATTAAAGTTTAGATACCCTCTCTCCGAATCATGAAGGATGCAGGTTTGAGCGAAGATGACTGGATTCAGACCCGGCTTGATCAACTAAACTTAATCGATGAAAAGAGACTTACTTCTATTTGTCATGGTCAGACGTACCAAAAACGGATGATCAAGGCATTTAACAAGAAAGTTAGACGACAAGAGTATCAAGTTTGGGACCTGGTAATCAAGCGCATTATCCTACCTCAAGGTGATCCCAGGGGCAAATAGACCCCTACTTACGAAGGGCCATTTGTGGTTAAGAACATTTTCTCAGGAGGAGCTATGATTCTAACCACCATGGATGGTGACGACCTTCCTCACCCCGTCAATGCAGACATAGTGAAAAGATACTACGCATAATCAAAGACCCGCTAGGTTGACTGGCCTAGGAAAAAATAATGGCTTCCCGACGAACCAAAAGGGTTCGGGAAAAAATAAGGGATGAAAATAAAAAATCTGTACACCCGGCAAGTCAAAAACCTGAAAAGGCGGCTTGGGCAAAAAAGGGTATCCCGTTGGACTGAAAACCTGAAAGGGCGGTCCAGGCAAAAGTTAGGGATCAAAGCGTAACACTATGTCTCATTGGATCACCTTGCATCTAGACTTCGGTATCAACTATCAAGCTCAGACGACACTAATCAATCTGATTCATCTTCAACCAGTAGCAAAGTAATGAGATGCTCGAAGATATAAAGGCAATAGAAGAGTTGGAACCGAGTGGGATTATTCACATAGCTGTTTTGTTTAGTTCTTCACAAATTGTGTAAATTCTATTGTTCGGCGGTGTTCTCTTACTAGGACGTCAGCCTCTTGTACAAAAAACGCCTATTTACAGGCTAAAATTCAAAATCAATAAAATTCATTTTCAAAGAAATTTCAAACTGTTTTTCCTTTTATCTGTTTTGTTTTGCAGAGAACGCCCAATGTTTGTTTTTGATATATGCATTTGACATTAATTGCTGATCATAAATATTTACATGCGAAACAAAAGATGAATTACTGGTAATATCAGAAACAGGGGCAATAAGAAGCGTCCAAGTTGTACAGTTGTTCTATCCACCAGGGACAAAGGTAAATCCAACTGAAGGATATCACCAGGATACCTTCACTCCCCGCAAAGTAAGGCAGTAATGGTAGCTCTCCCCCGGCTGAGGCTTGCAACTATGAACGAATCATTAAGGCTCTCCCCAAGCAGAGTTGGTCTACCATCAGCACTAAAAAGGTCTTAATATTCCCCAGCGGAGTATAAGAATATTCCCCAGCAAGTATAAGAGTATCCCCGGCAGTCTTAATATTCCTCAATGGAGTATAAGAATGTTCCCCGACAGAATACAAGATACCTCTAGTGGAGTCAATTTTCCCAGCACGGTCTGAAAAAGGCTTCCCCAACGGAGTTGAATCATCATCCCCAGTAGGCTCTGGAAATTTACCCCCAACGGAGTACAAAATAAATCTCCCCAGCCAAATTCAGAGGGTTATCCCCACAAGAGTCTAACAGGGTTATCCCTAGCAAGTCGCGACTGAAGATCATTCCCAACAGAGTTCTTTCCTTTCACAAACAGGAATTCAATCCTCAACAGATTCAGTATCACCAGCAACGGTAATCCATCCCCAACGGATTTTATCAGTAGAATTCTCAGCAGAGAATCTCTTCCCCACAAAGTAATCTCCTCATCAGTTTATTCCCCAACGGAGTTATCTTCTCCTGCAGGTTTATTCTCACAATCATCTTCATTCGTCATCCCCAGCGAAAACGAAGAATTCAACTCTACTCTCCAGCAGCTATCCGGGATTTATTTTCCCCAGCTAAAGCATTACATTTCCATACATCATGATACACGCATATACGCATCATACCATACAATCTCATTCATGTTGAGAACATCATTACTTGATCCATATAATGCATTGCATATGATTGACCTTTACCTTTCAGGAAAGATGCAGTTAAATTCTCAGTTATGTCAAAAGGCCTTCTCTGGTCCAATTAAATCGATTCCTAAAGATTTTTCTGATGCCGATCCAGTTGAAGTTATTCCAAGACCTTGTCTGGTCCAGTTAAATCGATTCCTAAAGATTTTTCTGATGCCGATCCAGTCAAAGGCCTTCTCTGGTCCAGTTAAATCGATTCCTAAAGATTTTCCTGATGCCGATCCAGTTGAAGATATTCCAAGACCTTGTACGGTCCAGTTAAATCGATTCCTAAAGATTTTTTTGATGTCGATCCAGTCAAAGGCCTTCTCTGGTCCAGTTAAATCGATTCCTAAAGATTTCTCTGATGCCGATCCAGTTGAAGTTATTCCAAGACCTTGTCTGGTCCAGTTAAATCGATTCCTAAAGATTTCTCTGATGTCGATCCAGTCAAAGGCCTTCTCTGGTCCAGTTAAATCGATTCCTAAAGATTTTCTTGATGTCGATCCAGTTGAAGATATTCCAAGACCTTGTCTGGTCCAGTTAAATCGATTCCTAAAGATTTTTCTGATGTCGATCCAGTCAAAGGCCTTCTCTGGTCCAGTTAAATTGATTCCTAAAGATTTTTCTGATGTCGATCCAGTTGAAGTTATTCCAAGACCTTGTCTGGTCCAGTTAAATCGATTGCTAAAGATTTCTATGATGTCGATCCAGTAAAAGGCCTTCTCTGGTCCAATTAAATCGATTCCTAAAGATTTTCCTGATGTCGATCCAGTTGAAGATATTCCAAGACCTTGTCTGGTCTAGTTAAATCGATTCCTAAAGATTTTTCTGATGTCGATCCAGTCAAAGGCCTTCTCTGGTCCAATCAAATTGATTCCTAAAGATTTTTATGATGCTGATCCAGTTAAAGTTATTCCAAGACCTTGTCTGGTCCAGTTAAGTCGATTCCAAAAGATTTTTCTGATGCCGATCCAGTCAAAGGCCTTCTCTGGTCCAGTTAAATCGATTCCTAAAGATTTTTCTGATGTTGATCCAGTTGAAGTTATTTCAAGACCTTGTCTGCTCCAGTTAAATCGATTCCTAAAGATTTTTCTGATGCCGATCCAGTCAAAGGCTTTCTCTGGTCCAGTGAAATCAATTCCTAAAGATTTTTCTGATGCCGATCCAATTGAAGTTATTCCAAGACCTTGTCTGGTCCAGTTAAATCGATTCCTAAAGATTTTTATGATGCCGATCCAGTCAAAGTTAATCCAAGATCTCCTCTGGTTCAGTCAGATCACCAATAAGATCTCCCTGATTCCTATTCTAGTCGAAGTTCAGAACACCTACCAACAGTCTCCAAATGGCATCTGTAAGCCCATTCCCAACTTCAGAAGGCTGATACTACATCATGCGAGTGCAAATTTCTGGGCACTCTAGTGTTCAATCATCTTCCACCTTCGGATCACGAAAGGCCCGAAAGCCAATCTATATCCTCAGGTTTAAGAAGATTGAACAGGGGCAAATGTTGTACCCAAAAATTTTCCCTCCCATATTTCCCAAGACATGGCAAGAAAAATCACCAAGTGGCTCAAGATTGCTCAAGAGTTGAACAGTCAAGCTATCTCCTAAGGCAGTCAACCTCAAATTAGGGTTTTGTGTTGCATCAAGGTCCTTGCATCCAAATTATCTTAAGTGCTTCCCAATGTCCTAATATGGTCTCAAGTTCATCCATGTCAAATTTCAAGCCTTTCAGAGGAAGTTTGGTCAGTCAATTGCTCAAGAGGTCCAAAAATCGATTGTGCTAGGGCAAAAGTGAACTGTGACCTATAAACAGTCAAACTTCAATATTTTTTGTCAACATTCTCATCTTGAAGGATATTTCATCATTTGATCAATGGTTTATCATGATTCATCAAGTATTGCTCAAAATTCATCAAGACTCAAAAGTTGCTAAATTAGGGTTTTGTAGGAAAAGTCAACTCAACTTTGACCAAGCATAACTTTCTCATACTTTATGAGAAATGACCCATACAAAGCTCATTTTTAAGAGTATGCAATTTCCTAAAATCCATCTTCACACCCCAAGATCAAGAAATGCACTCACAAGAAGTTACAAAATTGGACATTATAGGTCATTTTTGAAAGTCAACAAAAACACCTTTTTTTCCAAAGCTTATAACTTGATAATGGAATATAAAAATGAGATGATACCAAAATTTTGGTTAGAGGACATCTCAAGGTTTTTAAAAAGTCCAAGAACACTTCCAAAAGTTCAAAATTGAAGAAGTTGTGCATTGTTGAAGTTGGGCATTTTTCCAAAATTGCCAAAAGTCAACTATCCCCAAAACATCAAATTTTGTGAAATGGGCCCATTCTTTTCCACTTGATTTGGTCTTGTCACACTACACACGTGTCCCATCTTCAATCTTGGGTCCATTTATTGATTTTTCTATTTTATTTGATTTTTATTGAATTAATTCATTTTAAATCCAAATAAAATCCAAATATTGATCACTTGGAAGCTTTTTGATTGATATAGGTCTTAAATATCATCATGGACATAATCAAATCCGAATCAAGCCATATCATGAACAAATATTGGATTTTTGGACAAAATTGGAAAGATTTTAATGGAGGATCAAGCCATATCTTCAAGCATTGATTCACAAAGATTCAAAGTCCAAAACTTGACCTAATACAATGCATTATACATATACAAGGCAGGAGGCACGGATTGGATACCTAGAAGCTGCA
The DNA here is from genome assembly GCA_948472305.1 of Vicia faba. Classification (NCBI taxonomy): domain Eukaryota; kingdom Viridiplantae; phylum Streptophyta; class Magnoliopsida; order Fabales; family Fabaceae; genus Vicia; species Vicia faba. Next base: position 1,109,354,787 of record OX451741.1, read on the forward strand.
GAATCAGCAAAAACCAAACTTGAGAAAAACTTGAAAAAGCTTGAAACTGAAATCCTTCTTAGAGGCCGATTGAAAGCAAAAACTCAATGTGGATCAATTGCTGGACATCCACTGAGTCTGTAGCAATCAAAAGCAAGGCCATTCACCTCCTCAATTGCGCTGTAAGTTTCTCTGAAAAACGCCCTTGTACTTGAAAATGCATCCTCTTATCCTTGCATTTTTTTGCCAAAATCTTTGCATATTCATGTTTGCCGTTCCATTTAGAAGCTTTTTGCATCATTTGATTGTGTTTTCATAACCTGTAACCCCCTAGCCGAATCTATGGTTTTTGGATTGTCTTTTTGGGCGTTTTCTCTACAGGAAAAATCAGGGCAAACAATGGACATAGATGAAATCAGGATGCCCAGACGAAGCGAACCATGGTCTTAGAATCAATTTCTATGGCCTAAAATTGATTTTAGAAGACGCCTATGGATTTAGCTGCGGATAAAAATCCGCAGGTAAATAACCAGGTTTTCAATGAGGAAGACGATGACACGTCCCCCTCCCATTGGATGATTCAAATATCCGCGCCTCCTTTTATTATTTCTGGCATATTATTGTGTTTGTCCATATAATTATTGATTCCCACTATGTTAACAATTAAGACACGCTGGCTGAGTGGTAGAGGTGTTACTCATTGACACACATGACCTGGGTTCGAATCCCAGGTCCCCCAGTTGCTTGTTATTATTTTTCAACAGATATTCCCATGTAAACTCCAAGGCGCAGCACACCATATACCATCATCCAATCATCTACCAGATGGCGTCCAGGCCAAATCTGATGGCCCAGAATAAAAGACCATCATGCTCTCAAGTCAACGCACGCGTGGAGGATCCAAAAGTCAATCAGGCTTATTTGTGTTTGGGCCATCAAAGTTGCTATTCTCACATCCAGATCTGGGCCCAAACCCCCCTTTGGTTATTTCTATTTCTTTTTTATTTCATTTATTTATTTGTTTTGATTATTTATTTTATTTTCTAACTGGCCAATTAAATTATTTTCCTCATAAAAATCAAAAAATCCAAAAAATATATTTTATTTATTAAAATTAAATTCAGTATTTTATTTTTGTAAATAAATATTAATTGAATTAATTTAGTTTTAATTAGGTATAACCTTTAATATTTTTGCAATAATTAAAATTAATGTAGATAATTAGTTTTTACTAACTTTGATCAAATTTATTTTATTTCTTTAAATATCAAAAATCCAAAAAAATATTATTTTCATTAATTAATTAATTAGCTTATTTAATTTAATAATTAAATCAAGTCTAATTTCTTTTTAATTCAAAATAACAAAAAAAATGCTTTCCTTCAAAAAGGGTCAAAACCCTAGCGTGCGCCCAATTTAATTTTCTCGCATGCGATCCGTTTATCATATTGATGTAATTGTTTCCGGAATGTAATAGCTTTAAATAGGACTTTAATTATTTTATCGCTTTCTTTTATTTTCCGCATTTTAATTTCAAAGGTTGTTTTTGGCGATGTAAATACCTGACGCCTTATAATAGTTAGATTTAATTTTGGCAATTTAATTTCCGCAAATTATTAACTGATAGATGTATGATAATAGGGAATGCATGACAAGATCAAATCTTTAACCTAAAATCAACATAGATAACCATTGACATGTACAAAGATAAAATTAACCGAAATAACACACTCGCACATGCACACTCTTAGGGTACACCTCTGTTGTACCCCAAAATTTGCCCTCCCATAATCTTCAAAGTTTTGACAAGAATCATCCACAATTGGTTCAAGTTTACTCAAGGGCCACACAGTCAAACTATCTTCCTAAGCCAGTCAAACTAGGGTTTTGGTTCTCACAAGGAAGCTGAAGTTTTCAAGAGCTCAATCAAGTCTCCCATGCTCATACACATTGTCAAGCACCTCCATGTCAAGTTTCACGGCTCACAAGGTTAAGTTGCACAGTCAAAAACCCTAATTGCTCAACAGCCAACTGTAGGGGCAAAATGGTCATTTGGCAGTCAAAAGTCAAAAAATTTGGTCAACATCTTATTTTGAAGCCACAAACATCATTTGATCAATTCTTGATCATGATTCTCAAAAGTATGGCTCAAAAAGTCTCAAGATGCAAAAGTTTCTATTTTTGGACAGTTGAAAAGTCAACTGTAACTTGACCAAGGCATAACTTTTTCATGGTTCATCAGAAAAATTCCATCCAATGCTCATCTTGAAGGGGAAGACATTTCCTACAACTCATCTTCACACTCCAAGTCCAAGAAATGCTCTCACAAAAAGTTATCAATTTCAACATTATAGGTCATTTTCAAAAGTCAACAAAAAGGGACTTTAAGTCAAAGACCATAACTTGAGATTGGTAAATCAAAATGACATGGGACCAAAGACATTGGTTAGAGGACTTCAAGACCTTTACAAAATGTCCAAGAACATGATCAAAGCTTAAAAATTGAGCAAGATATGCATTGGAGAAGTCAGGGAATTTTTGTGAAATGGCCAAAATCATTTATCCTTGAAATTTCATTTTTGACAAAAGGGGCCCACTTTTTCCACTTGAATTAGCCTGGCCATGCTTCCCACGTGTCCCACCTTTTATCTCAATATTTAAAATTGATTTTTTTCATTTTTTACTGATTTTATTGGATTTAATTAATTTTAAATTTTTTAAAATCAAAAGAAAATCAAGAAGTTCAATAAAGGGGGATATTTGGTCTTAACTAACTTTGAATCATCATCATGCACATCCCATATTCGTTTCAAGGCTTAATTAAGCAAGAATTAAAAATGGTTGCAAAGATGGAAAGTTGGTTAAGGGAGTTTATGTTAAAATCTCAAGCTTGAATGCATGGTATTATGAGCCTTAATGCTGATCAGAATCACCTACATAACCTAGTTACAAACCATCACAAGGCATTAAAAATGGGAGAGAGAGGCAGCCAAGATAAATTCCTTTTTCAAAATTCCAAAGAATTGCACTAAGATCGAACTCAAGGATTCAGCCATCCACAAGACTTCCCACCTATCCTATCGTGATCTACAGGTAAAATAAGGTATAAACACGTCCTTTTCATATAACCATGCATGCTGAAACTGTAGCTACATGAACATCCATTTTGCAGAATTTCCATGGATCATATTTTTGATTATGGCTTGATTTAATCCCTACTGACCACACCTTTGAGTTCCAGTGGATGTTTAGAGCAGGTCTGGGCTATCGCTTGGGATTTTTCATGGCCAAAACGTGAACCTCCATGGCTAGGGTTCATATTGTGTGGAGCTTCGTTTTGATGGGGATAGGCAATATCAAACCATGAAAACATCACCATGAGAATCGCCATGCCCTAATCACTCGGTCTGGCTATGTTGTTTGCTTCATTTTTACTGTTTTCGTAGGTTTTCAGAATTGCCCTCACCGGAGAAGATGACCGGAGCACTACTCCAGCGTCGTTGACTGGGCTTGGTTCAGTTTGACGCAGGCGTGGCACTTTCTTGTGTTTTAATTGGCCATCCAAGTTGTTGACTCAGTTACTTAAAGCTGACTGGACTTAGTGGACTCCATGTGTGTCCAGCTTCAATCCATACCATGCGTGTGTGAGATCCAGCTGTCAGATTGCCCACTGATCCAAATCCAACGTCTCAGGCGCATCCCTCCACCGTGGGCGTTAGTCAAAGCAGGCACATGGAATTGGATAAAGTCAGAATAGGCCTTCAGCGTTTGGGCCCAGCATTGCCACCCACACCCCCCTTTTGCTACAAAATACAGGCCCATTTCCTTCTTTCCCTTGAATTATTTTTCTTTTCTATTTTATTTTAATTCATTTAATTTGCTTTTTATTAACAAAATTAATTTTTATTTTTATTTCAAAAAAATCACAAAATATTCTTACCTAAATAAATTTTAGATTTTCCTTTTTTTCTAAATTTAATTAATTAATTAGGTTTTTTTTATTATTATTCTAGGAAACTCTAAATTATTTTGCAATATTAAAATTGATTAGACTTAATTAGGTTCTAAATACTAATTTAATTAGTTTTATTTCTTAAAATAATAAAAAATCAGAAATCATAAAAAAATAAAAATATTTTTTTATTTAATTTATTAATAGTTTTCTTTTTGTAAATACTTATAATTAAATAACTAAGTAAATTAGGTCAAAACTTGGATTTATTTCCTTAATAATTAAAAAATACTTAGAATTAGGATTTTAATTCCAGTTAATTTTCTTCATTTCTATAAAAAATACAAAAAAATAAAAAAATAAGTTCTTTCCTTTATTTTAATTTAATTAATTTAATAATTTCATTTTAATTCCTTTAAAGGGTCCAACGCCCTCGCATTCGATTCTTATTTCCATTCGCGCATTTATTTTCATTTCTTTTTGTGAATATAATGTACTTGCTCCAAAGCCCTGTAATAGTTAATTAGGCGTTTATTTTCTGCATTTTATTTTAAATCGGGTCTGGATTAATTTGGCGATGTAGACCCGCGCCTTTGTAATAGCGTATGACCTTTATCTTTTCCGCACTTTAAATTCCTGCATCGTTAAACTGTTAACAAATCACATGAAAGAATGAATGCCCAAAAATAAAACCAAAACGTAGATCACCAATGCATAACAAGACAAATAATAAACTGAAAATGACACACAATTCACACACCACTCTTAGGGTACGCCTCACTGTTGCTTTGCCCCTCGAAAGGTGGTCGTCGAGTACAGGACGTCTTAGTGAGTCCTTATGTTCCATTGATCTAGTTTCCTCGAATAAGTTGCCTCGGAATGGTTGCCTCGGAATAAAAGATCAATGGCATAAGGGTAGCTTCTAAGGTATCTTACTATTGCTCGGTGACCACACCGTCCCTAAACCCTCGAATTGACCCGAACACCTCCAACGGTGGTGCTACCTACCTCTCAATGGTGGGATGGCACTACTTTAAGGACATTTACACAGACGAATTCCTTAGGGTAGGTAGACGACTCTAGATACTTGCTCTAATTTCAAAACAAATCAAAAATACTTTTTCACACCGACACTTTGCAAAAAGCTTTCAAAAGCAACTTTTCAAACACTCTTGAGGACTGATACAAGAGTCGATCTGAAACTTTCAAAGAAACTTTTTCAAACCCACTCACACTTTGAAAAGCAAACACTTTTGAAAACACAAATGAGCAAGTATCTAAGAGCCCATGGATAACCATGGATAGAAAGGGTGCTAACACCTTCCCTTTCTATAATCTACCTCCCGAACCGAGAGCAATCTCTATAAGGAATTTTTCTGTGCTTTTGTCCTTTCCCTTTGGAGAAAATAAAAGACGGTGGCGACTCTTGCTTCCGCGACATTTCGCGAAACCAGCATTAAACAGTCAGTTCCAGATCCACCGATCACAGAACTGGCGACTCTGCTGGGGATCTTTAAAGTGAGGTGTACCTTAGGACTAAGATCACTGTGTTTTCAATTGCTTTGACTTGTTTGCTTTAAATTGTGGTACTGTCTTGGGAGTTCTATAGATCCTAACCCGGATCTGGGGATACCTTCTTAGAAAGTAGCAACAAGGCTGTGAGGGAACTGTGCGGGGTATACCGACATGGTTGAAGCAGTCTGCTACGTTGATGTGGCACTTTGGTGTGTACCGGTAACCCTTGAGTCAATCAAGGAGAGTACGGGGCCTCCGCGTGGTATCGTGAAGCATCAACAGACCTTAGGAACCTTAATTGAACCATCTTGGCCTCTTTAGGGTAGTGAGATAACTACTTTGGTATACTCCGAAGTCGGTTGATACTCGATACTACACTCAATTGAGGGTTGTTTTCTTGGGATATTTTGATCGCCAGTCAGTGGCTAAATCGAAACGATGAACAATGAAAGCAATCCAATGATATTGAGATCCTTAGAACCCGGTTGCTTTGATAGGACATGTTTGAGCCCACCAACTTCAAGAGGGTAATACCCAGACCCCATGCTGGCCTAAACTCTAAGGGCTTGTCTTGTGTGACTTGTGTGCCTTACATGTTTGCCTTTGTAAATATTTGTGGTGTGTTTAATCATAGCATCATAACATCATACAGCATCATATGCATCCACTAACCATTTCAGGGGTTCGAATCTTCATCTTTGTTCTTGTTTTGTAGGACATGGAAACTATCCGCAGAAAGACAATTCAGATCAACCTTGTAAGGGTCCCTCCTCAGCTTAAGGAGCTTACATCCAGGATTCCCGAGAACTCGTCATTCAGTGAAAGGCATGGTAGACTCATCATCCTGGTCAATACCAATATTGAGGAAGAGATGGTAAAGGTCCTCTTCCAATTCTTTGACCCTCTGCATCACTATTTTACTTTCCTAGATTATCAGCTGGTGCCTACTTTAGAAGAGTTTTCCCAGCTTCTGAAGATTCCCATTCTCAATCAACTACCCTACAACGGTATGGAAAGGGAACCAAAACTTGAAGAAGTAGCTAAAGCATTATGCCTACAACCATCTGACATCAAGGGGCATTGGGAAGCCAGAAATGGTATCAAAGGGTTCTTGGCAAAGTTTCTGTTTGAGAAGGCCCAAGAGTGTTGGAATTCCCTTGACCTACAAGCCTTTGAAGAAGTTGTAGCCCTCCTTGTCTATGGGTTGGTGTTGTTCCCTAAGCCAGATCAGCTCATAGATATCAGTGTTGTCAAGGTCTTCATGTCCAGGAATCCTATACCTACATTGCTGGGGGACATCCTTCACTCATGTTACACTCGAACCATGAGAAAAAAAGGGTGTTCTTATGTGCTGCACTCCTCTCCTGGGAAGGTGGTTTATTTCGCACCTTCCACAATCAGTTTTGAAGAACGAGCGGGGTTTGAGGTGGTCACAACGATTGATGACTCTTACACATGCAGATATACATTGGTGCTCTCGGTCCAGAGAGGATGTCACTATCATTGATCGCTGCGGGGAGTACCCTAATGTTCCTTTACTTGGAATCAGAGGAGGTATTACTTACAACCCATGCTTGGCTTGGAGACAGTTTGGTTATGCTCGGAGGGACGGCCCACATGACATGTTAATTCCTAACATAGTTTTTGACTTCGACAACGATGCACAAGGACTTCGCCAGAAATTTATCAGAGCTTGGAGGATGCCCAGCAAGATAGACAGCAAGACCCTGGGGCACAGGAACTCCATCCCATTGGAGCCTTATCTCAAGTGGGTACGAGCCCGCTCCCAGAAGCTGGTGATGCCATATCCTCATGTTCTCCCCGTGATCAAAGAGCCAGACTTGGAAGGAGAGGTGTCCTACACCATTCAACATCCTGACATGCCCACGTCCTGGGAAGAGATTCAGAAGAGCTGGATCCAGCTTAAGGAAGAACGGAATTCTCTGGAGACCAGTCTACATGCTAGTGAAAAGAAGGTCCTGGAGCTCACCCGCCTACTGCACGAGGAGAGGAATCTCAACACCTATATTGCTCCGAAGAGGATGCGTAGTGTCTTTTGGGATTGATCTGCTTTGTAATGTTTGCCCATGAGGCTTTGATGTATCAAACAATTATTTCCTTAATGATAACGTGTGTTCCTTTTGTCTACAACAAATTTGAATTTTCGAACTCTTGAATGCATTGCATAAACACATATCATTCATCATGTGCATCACAGGTACTCTTCTTTTCAGGCTGCTTACTGTTCTTCGCTGTTTATTTCAGCATCATGAACCCTGAATCATCTACCGAGACGTCTATCAAGGCCCTTCAGGCGCAAAATGCCCAATTTCAGGAGCTGATCATGGGTTTGGCTCAAGGTCAAAAAGAACTGAAGGCTATGCTCCTGAAGAAGAGTAAGAAGAAGAAGAGGACTGTGCTATTTAACACTGGGCGCAGGCTCGGGAATACTTTGCAAAATGAAGCTGAGAGGACTACTCCATCTGTGGGGGAAGGTAGTCACCAAGAAAGGGAGGTCCCTACTCCTGTGGTCTCTGATACTGAAACAGACTTCAACGACGAACAGTATCCTCCTGCTGAGGACCGGTACAAGCAACTGGAGGACAGAATAAATGCTATGGAAATTCAGCGTGTGCCTGGACTGGATTTCGGAGACTTGGGGTTATCTACTGGGGTGGTGATTCCACATAAGTTCAAGGCACCTGCCTTTGTGAAGTATGACGGGGCTTCCTGTCCCAAGATGCACCTCCGTTCTTATGTAAGGAAGATCCAGCCTTACACAGCAGACAAGAACTTATGGATCCACTTCTTCCAGGAGAGTCTTTCAGGGACTCACCTCGAATGGTTCTATCAGCTGGATGGGACCAACATTCATAACTGGGAGGATCTGGCCACTGCTTTTTACAAGCAGTATCAATATAATTCCGACCTCGCTCCTACGCGTACCCAACTCCAGGGTATGTCGCTGGGGTCGAGTGAAGGTTTTAAGGAGTACGCACAGAAATGGAGAGATCTGGCTGGCAGGGTGCAGCCACCATTGACGGACCGAGGGCTGGTGGATATGTTTTTGGGGACCCTATCTGGGCCATTTTTCAATCATCTCATTGGTAACTCCTCTGCTGGGTTTACTGATCTGATCCTGACTGGTGAAAGGATCGAGGCTGGTATAAAATCGGGGAAGATACAGAAGGTTGCCTCCTCAAATGCTGAAAAGAAGCCCCTCAAGAAAGAGGCTAGTGCTGTGTATGGCCCAAGAAGGCAAGACAAACCTGAACGCCGCCAAGCTGTCAACGCGGTGGTAATCTCTAAGCCTGCTGCTGCTCCACAAACGTACAACCAACCCAGAGCTGAGAGGCCCAAACGGCAGTATACTCGACTCAGCATGACTCTCTCTCAGATCCTGCTGCAACTGTTATCAGCCAGCTTGGTGACTGTTAGAGAGGCCCTGAAGGTTGTGAATACTACATCCCCCAGGTTCAACCCTAACGCCCGTTGCGCTTATCACTCTGATAGCCCGAGGCATAACACAGATGACTGTTGGGCCCTAAAAAATAAGGTGCAGGACCTTATTGATGCAAAGGAGGTACAGTTTGAGGCACCTGAGAAGCCCAGTGTGGTGACTGCTCCCATGCCTAACCATGGAGTGAATGCTATCAGGGAGGATGATGAAGTGGATGAAGCTGAGTTTGACAGCTGGATTTACCCGGCAACCAACGATGGGCCTAGCAATTGGACTACCAAAGACTGCATGCCTGTTACTCTTGTCACGAAGTAATGAACTTCTTTGTTTTGGATTTGTAATAAACAATAATTCTAAACTCTATTGGCCCGGTGTCTTACCCGGGGCATCGTGGTCTTATTTATGAGGGCTTTTGTTTGTCACTGTCATATATCATAAATAAAAGCATTGGACGTTTTTCACATTTCAAATTTTGCGCTCCTTTTCCTTCCTTTCTTTATATATTGCAAAACAGCTGTATTTACACACACTCACTCATACAGGTTTCAATCCACTCTGGATCTCACTGGTAACGACTCTGCTACTGCCAGTTATGACTTCGAAAATCCGATCAACTTATCCGAAGACGAAGGTGAAGATGATTGCGAAGTGCCTGGCGAGCTTGCAAGACTGTTACTCCAGGAAGAGAGGGCCATTCAACCACACGAAGAGCCGGTGGAAACAATAAATCTGGGTACTGAGACCGACCATAAGGAAGTCAAGATTGGTGTCAACCTAGAGCTCAGCGTGAAGCAACGATTGACTCAGATGTTACAGGATTATGTGGAGATCTTTGCCTGGTCCTACGAAGACATGCCTGGGTTAGATACTGATATCGTGGTCCATCATCTGCCTACCAAGGAAGACTGTCCTCCGGTTAAGCAAAAGGTCCGCCGTATGCGTCCAGAGATGTCTGAAAAGATCAAAGCCGAGGTTATGAAACAGTTTGATGTCGGGTTTCTTGCAGTGACTTCTTACCCTCAGTGGGTTGCTAATGTGGTGTCGGTACCAAAGAAAGACGGTAAGGTCAGAATGTGTGTCGATTACAGGGATTTGAACAGGGCCAGCCCCAAGGATGACTTCCCTCTACCTCACATTGATGTCCTTGTCGACAATACTGCTCAGCATAAGGTGTTCTCTTTCATGGACGGTTTTTCAGGCTATAATCAGATCAAGATGGCTCCTGAAGACATGGAAAAGACTACCTTTGTTACTCAGTGGGGCACCTTCTGCTACAAGGTCATGCCTTTTGGACTGAAAAATGCTGGGGCGACCTACCAACGTGCCATGGTTGCTTTATTTCATGACATGATCCATCATGAGATAAAAGTATATGTTGACGACATGATCGCAAGGTCCCAAACTGAGGAAGAACACCTTGATCATCTGCAGAAGCTGTTTGACCGTCTGAAACTGTACAAGCTGAGGTTGAACCCGAACAAGTGCACCTTCGAGGTTAGATCTGGAAAGCTGCTAGGCTTCGTTGTAAGTGATAAGGGTATTCAAGTGGACCCTGCCAAGGTTAAAGCTATTCAAGAGATTCCAGCTCCTAAGACCGAGAAAGAGGTCAGAGGCTTTCTAAGACGCCTGAATTACATTGCTCGATTCATCTCGCACCTAACTGCTACCTGTGAGCCAATCTTCAAGCTGCTGAAGAAAGATCAGGTAGTACATTGGAATGATGAATGTCAGGCTGCTTTTGATAGAATCAAAGAGTATCTCCAAGAACCACCCATCCTTATGCCACCGGTTGAAGGGAGACCCCTGATACTATACCTGACAGTACTTGACAACTCAATGGGGTGTGTGCTGGGGCAGCATGACGAGTCTGGCCGAAAAGAGCACGCCATTTATTACCTTAGCAAAAAGTTTAACGACTGTGAGACCCGATACTCACTGCTTGAGAAAACTTGCTGCACTTTGGTATGGGCTGCTCGCCGGCTGAGACAGTATATGCTGACTTACACTACTTTGTTGATCTCAAAGATGGATCCTATAAATTACATATTTGAAAAGCCTGCTCTGTCTGGGAGAATAGCAAGATGGCAAATGATCTTGACAGAATACGACATCCAGTACACAACTCAGAAAGCTATCAAGGGAAGTGTATTGGCAGACCACTTGGCACATCAAGCAGTAGACGACTATCAGTCAATGAACTTCGAGTTTCCGGACGAGAGCATCATGATAGTGACTGATTGTGAAGTACCTGGACCGGATGAAGGACCTGAGGAAGGGTCCCGATGGTCTATGCACTTTGAAGGAGCCTCCAACGCTTTGGGTAACGATATCGGTGCTGTGATCATATCCCTTCAAGGCACTCATACTCCACTCACTGCCCGGCTATGTTTCAACTGCACCAACAACATGGCGGAGTATGAGGCGTGCATCATGGGACTCAAAGCTGCAATTGACTTAAGGATCAAGTTTCTGAGTGTCTTCGGAGATTCCGCTCTCGTGATCAATCAGATCAAAGGGGAGTGGGATACGAAACATCTGAATCTTATCCCTTACAAAGAATGTGTGTTGACAATGATCCCCCATTTCACAAAGATAACCTTTGAACACTTTCCGAGAGAGGAGAATCAGCTGGCAGACGCATTAGCTACGATGTCTTCTATGTTTAAGGTCAAATGGGACAATGAGGCTCCCCGGATCATCATCTGGAAACTGGACGAACCAGCATACTGTTGTGATCTTGAGACTGAATTAGTGACTGAGAAGCCTTGGTACCATGAGGTTAAGAGATACTTGGAAGCTCAGGAATACCCTGAAGGTGCATCTGTCAATGATAAGAAGTTTCTAAGAAGGTTCGCAGCGAAGTTCTTCCTTAGCAACGACATTCTGTATAAGCGAAACCATGATTCGACCTTACTGCGTTGTGTAGATAAGACTGAAGCAGAAAGGATCATGGAAGAGCTACATGAAGGGACCTTCGGAACACATTCCAGTGGACACACTATGGCTAAGAAGATCCTTCGGGCAGGGTATTTCTGGTCCACAATGGAAGCTGATTGTTACCAACATTCTCGGACGTGTCACAAGTGCCAGATTTATGCTGATAAGGTGCATGTTCCTCCAGTTCCTCTGAATGTCCTGACTGCACCTTGGCCTTTTGCAATGTGGGGCATTGATATGATCGGTGAGATCAGACCTACGGCATCCAATGGGCATCGCTTCATCCTGGTAGCAATTGATTATTTCACGAAGTGGGTTGAAGCAGCTTCCTACGCTACGGTAACCAAGAATGTCGTGGCACGGTTCATTCAGCATAACCTGATCTGCCGATACAGCGTCCCGGAGAGGATCATTACAGACAACGGTACCAATCTCAATAACAAGATGATCACTGAGCTCTGCGAGCAGTTCAAAATACAGCACCACAACTCTTCTCCTTATCGACCGAAGATGAATGGGGCTGTAGAAGCAGCGAATAAGAATATCAAGAAAATTGTGCAGAAGATGACAGTGACTTACAAAGATTGGCACGAGATGTTACCGTTTTCTCTCCATGGGTACCGTACCTCAGCAAGGACGTCAACCGGGGCAACTCCTTTCTCCTTGGTCTACGGTATGGAGGCAGTCTTACCGATCGAAGTGCAGATACCCTCTCTTCGGATAATGAAGGATGCAGATCTGAATGAAGATGATTGGATCCAGACACGACTTGATCAGCTAAATCTGATTGACGAAAAGAGACTTGCTGCTATTTGTCATGGTCAAACGTATCAAAAACGGATGATCAGGGCATTTAACAAGAAGGTCAGACCACAAGAGTATCAAGTTGGGGATCTGGTAATCAAACGTATCATCCTTCCTCAGAGTGATCCAAGGGGCAAATGGACCCCTACGTACGAAGGGCCATTTGTGGTTAAACATGTGTTCTCAGGAGGAGCCATGATTCTAACTACCATGGATGGTGACGACCTTCCTCACCCCGCCAATGCAGACATAGTAAAAAGATACTACGCATGAAAAAGACCCGCTAGGTTGACATACCTAGGCAAAAATTAGGGCTTCCCGGCGAACCAAAAGGGTTCGGGCAAAATGAAGGGATGAAATGAAAAAAAAATATGTACACCCGGCAAGTCGAAAACCTGAAAAGGCGACTTGGGCAAAAATGGGTATCCCGGTGGACTGAAAACCCGAAACGGCGGTCCAGGAAAAAGTTAGGGATAAAGCGTAATATTATGTCTCATTAGATCATTTTGTATCCGGAATCCGGTATCAACATCAAGTTCAGACGGCATTGATCAATCAGCTTCATCTTCGGTTAGGTCATCAAGTGATGAGACGCTCAAAGATATAAAGGCGATAGCAGAGTTGGAACCCAGTGGGATCATTCATTTCACACAGCTGTTTTATTTTCTTTTGTACAAATTTGTATAAACTCTTTTGTTCGGCGGCGTTCTCTTACTAGGACGTCAGCCTCTTGTACATAAACGCCTATTTACAGGCAAATTCAAAAAAAATCAATACAAAAATCACTTTTCGGTTAAAATTGCCAATTGTTTTTCCTTTTCTGTTTTGTTTTGCGAAGAACGTCCAAGGTTCAAATTTGTGATATATGCATTTGACAATAACTGCTAACTCATAAATATTTGCATACGAAACAAAGGATTAATTACAGGTAACATTAGAAACAGGGGCAATAATGAGTTGTCTAAAGCGATCTAATTGCTCAGTCCACCAAGGTACCAAGGTAAGTTCAGCTAAAGAACGTAACCAGTATATTTTAATTCCCCAGAGAGTGAGCCAGCAAGTCAGTGCACTCTCCCCAAGTTATATTATCAAACCTTAGGGAAGTTGGATATCCTCCAGCAGATCTCAACATTCCCCAGCAATATACGTGCATTCTTAACAAGCATCCCCGGCAGTCTTGGTCTAAAGATTGTTCCCCGGCGGTATATCAAACATTCAACGGAGTCACTTCCCCAATTTAGTTCAAAATTTCCCCAGGAGAATCCAATCCAGTTTCCCCAGAGAAGTTGGAATCATCTCCCCAGCAGTAAGCTTATCCCCAATAGATTCTGGAAGCTTCTCCCCCGCAGAGCACGAACGCGTCTCCCGGCTTTATTCAAAGGTTATGCTCCACCAGAGCTTATAACTGGGTTATCCTCAGCCAAAAGCCACAAAAAGATAGTTCTCGGCGAAGTCTTCTTATCCCCAGCGAAGTCTATTAACACTTCCAACGTAACAGCGGTATCCCCAACGGAGTTATCATCAACATCTCAGCAGAGTACCTCTCTCCCCACAGAGTATTGTTCCCCAGCCAGATCGCTAGAATAATTTTCTCCCCGCAGAGTAATCCATTCGCCAAGTTTATTCCCCCAACGGAGTCATCTTCTCCTACCGGTTTATTCTTGCAACCATCACTCCCCAGTGGAAACACTATTCTCTAACATCAGCCCAGGATGTGACTTCCCGGCACCCGTCAAGGATTTATTTTCCTAGACGAAAACATACATTCATAAACAACACATCTTCATACATTATAACATGCATATATGCATCATGAACATACAATCTCATTCATTCTGAGAGCATCTCGCATGTCATACATCATGACATCACATACAACTAACGTTTTGTCTTTTCAGGACAAAAGTTAATGCAAAGATAATTGCTATCAACTGTCGTGATTCCAGACTCGATTCCTATATCTTGATAGGGCACGTCTGAAGAGTTTGAAGATCTGATTCCTGTATCTTGCCAGGGAGTGTCTGTTGACGACTACAGTACCAGAATCGATTCCTGTATCTTGACAGGGCACGTCTGAAGAGTTCGAAGATCCGATTCCTGTATCTTGCCAGGGAGCATCTGTTGACGACTACAGTACCAGACTCGATTCCTGTATCTTGACAGGGCACGTCTGAAGAGTTTGAAGATCCGATTCCTGTATCTTGCCAAGGAGTATCTGTTGACGACTACAGTACCAGACTCGATTCCTGTATCTTGACAGGGCACGTCTGAAGAGTTCGAAGATCCGATTCCTGTATCTTGCCAGGGAGTATCTGTTGACGACTACAGTACCAGACTCGATTCCTGTATCTTGACAGGGCACGTCTGAAGAGTTCGAAGATCCGATTCCTGTATCTTGCCAGGGAGCATCTGTTGACGACTACAGTACCAGACTCGATTCATGTATCTTGACAGGGCACGTCTGAAGAGTTCGAAGATCCGATTCCTGTATCTTGCCAGGGAGTATCTGTTGACGACTACAGTACTAGACTCGATTCCTGTATCTTGACAGGGCACATCTGAAGAGTTCGAAGATCCGATTCCTGTATCTTGCCAGGGAGTATTTGTTGACGGCTACAGTACCAGACTCGATTCCTGTATCTTGACAGGGCACGTCTGAAGAGTTTAAAGATTCGATTCCTGTATCCAGCCAGGGTACGTCTACGTAAAGAGTTTGAAAGTCAACTCCTGTAACAGACCAAGTAATTTTCTTTCTTTCTCAGATACGCAAGTTCTCTCTAAGGAATCTCTTATGCGATCGACACCTCCAGATGGCATCTATAAGCCTATCCTCCTATCCACCACCTCTCCAAATGGCATCTGTAAGCCCATTCCCGCTATCACACTGCTGATACTCTACTATGTGAGTGCAAATTTCTGGGCACTCTAGTGTTCAATCATCTTCCACCCTCGGATCACGAAAGGCACACAAGCCAATCTACATCCCCAGGTCTAAGAAGATTGAACAGGGGAAACTGTTGTACCCCAAAATTTTCCCTCCCATAATCTTCAAAGTTTTGACAAGAATCATCCATAATTGGTTCAAGTTTACTCAAGGGCCACACAGTCAAACTATCCTCCTAAGGCAGTCAAACTAGGGTTTTGGTTCTCACATGGAAGCTGAAGTTTTCAAGAGCTCAATAAAGTCTCCCATGCTCATACACATTGTCAAGCACCTCCATGTCAAGTTTCAAGGCTCACAAGGTCAAGTTGCACAGTCAAAAACCCTAATTGCTCAACAGCCAACTGTAGGGGCAAAATGGTCATTTGGCAGTCAAAAGTCAAAAAATTTGGTCAACATCTTATTTTGAAGCCACAAACATCATTTGATCAATGCTTGATCATGATTCTCAAAAGTATGGCTCAAAAGGTCTCAAGATGCAAAAGTTTCTATTTTTGGACAGCTGAAAAGTCAACTGTAACTTGACCAAGGCATAACTTTTTCATGGTTCATCAGAAAAATTCCATCCAATGCTCATCTTGAAGGGGAATACATTTCCTACAACTCATCTTCACACTCCAAGTCCAAGAAATGCTCTCACAAAAAGTTATCAATTTCAACATTATAGGTCATTTGCAAAAGTCAACAAAAAGGGACTTTAAGTCAAAGACCATAACTTGAGATTGGTAAATCAAAATGACATGGGACCAAAGACATTGGTTAGAGGACTTCAAGACCTTTCCAAAATGTCCAAGAACATGATCAAAGCTTAAAAATTGAGCAAGATATGCATTGTAGAAGTTGGGGAATTTTTGTGAAATGGCCAAAATCATTTATCCTTGAAATTTCATTTTTGACAAAAGGGGCCCACTTTTTCCACTTGAATTAGCCTGGCCATGCTTCCCACGTGTCCCACCTTTTATCTCAATATTTAAAATTGATTTTTTTCATTTTTTATTGATTTTATTGGATTTAATTAATTTTAAAATTTTTAAAATCAAAAGAAAATCAAGAAGTTCAATAAAGGGGGATATTTGGTCTTAACTAACTTTGAATCATCATCATGCACATCCCATATTCGTTTCAAGGCTTAATTAAGCAAGAATTCAAAATGGTTGCAAAGATGGAAAGTTGGTTAAGGGAGTTTATGTTAAAATCTCAAGCTTGAATGCATGGTATTATGAGCCTTAATGCTGATCAGAATCACCTACATAACCTAGTTACAAACCATCACAAGGCATTAAAAACGGGAGAGAGAGGCAGCCAAGAGAAATTCCTTTTTCAAAATTCCAAAGAATTGCACTAAGATCGAACTCAAGGATTCAGCCATCCACAAGACTTCCCACATATCCTATCGTGATCTACAGGTAAAATAAGGTATAAACACGTCCTTTTCATATAACCATGCATGCTGAAACTGTAGCTACATGAACATCCATTTTGCAGAATTTCCATGGATCGTATTTTTGATTATGGCTTGATTTAATCCCTACTGACCACACCTTTGAGTTCCAGTGGATGTTTAGAGCAGGTCTGGGCTATCGCTTGGGATTTTTCATGGCCAAAACGTGAACCTCCATGGCTAGGGTTCATATTGTGTGGAGCTTCGTTTTGATGGGGATAGGCAATATCAAACCATGAAAACATCACCATGAGAATCGCCATGCCCTAATCACTCGGTCTGGCTATGTTGTTTGCTTCATTTTTACTGTTTTCGCAGGTGTTCAGAATTGCCCTCGCCGGAGAAGATGACTGGAGCACTGCTCCGGCGTCGTTGACTGGGCTTGGTTCAGTTTGACGCAGGCGTGGCACTCTCTTGTGTTTTAATTGGCCATCCAAGTTGTTGACTCAGTTACTTAAAGCTGACTGGACTTAGTGGACTCCATGTGTGTCCAGCTTCAATCCATACCATGCGCGTGTGAGATCCAGCCGTCAGATTGCCCACTGATCCAAATCCAACGTCTCAGGCGCATCCCTCCACCGTGGGCGTTAGTCAAAGCAGGCACATGGAATTGGATAAAGTCAGAATAGGCCTTCAGCATTTGGGCCCAACATTGCCTTCAGCGTCTTAGTGAGTCCTTATGTTCCATTGATCTAGTTGCCTCGAATAAGTTGCCTCGGAAAAAAAGATCAATGGCATAAGGGTAGCTTCTAAGGTATCTTACTATTGCTCGGTGACCACACCGTCCCTAAACCCTCGAATTGACCCGAACACCTCCAACGGTGGTGCTACCTACCTCTTAATGGTGGGATGGCACTACTTTAAGGACATTTACACAGACGAATTCCTTAGGGTAGGTAGACGACTCTAGATACTTGCTCTAATTTCAAAACAAATCAAAAATACTTTTTCACACCGACACTTTGCAAAAAGCTTTCAAAAACAACTTTTCAAACACTCTTGAGGACTGATACAAGAGTCGATCTGAAACTTTCAAAGAAACTTTTTCAAACCCACTCACACTTTGAAAAGCAAACACTTTTGAAAACACAAATGAGCAAGTATCTAAGAGCCCATGGATAACCATGGATAGAAAGGGTGCTAACACCTTCCCTTTCTATAATCTACCTCCCGAACCGAGAGCAATCTCTATAAGGAATTTTTCTGTGCATTTGTCCTTTCCCTTTGGAGAAAATAAAAGACGGTGGCGACTCTTGCTTCCGCGACATTTCGCGAAACCAGCATTAAACAGTCAGTTCCAGATCCATCGATCACAACCTCACTTGGTTGCCTTTGAACGTGGTCATTGAGTATAAGAAGTTTTAGAGGTCACCCTCTTGTCCAAAGATCATAGTTGCCTCGAAACGGTTGCCTCGGAAAAATAATCTAAGACATCAGGGTTACCGCTAAGGCGTCCTAACGTTGCTTTAGTGACCACACGTCCCTTAATCGAATTGACCCTTAAACTCCAACGACGACGCTACCTACTCCTCAATAGTAGGATAGCATTGTCTAAAGGACACTTGTACAGATTAATTCCTTTTTCGAGTAGGTAGATGGTTCTTAAGTACTTGCTCTTTTCTAAAACAAAACAAAACTTTTCGCACTTACACCTTTCAAACAAAAACTCTTTTCAAACCCACAATCACAAAGAAAAGCAAATTTTGAAAACACAGTGAGCAAGTACCTAAGAGGCCGTGGATAACCACTGATAGAAAGGGTGCTAACACCTTCCCTTTCTATAATCTACCCCCCGGACCCGAGAAATATCTCGAAAAAAGGAATTTTTCTGTGCTTTTTTTCCTTTCCTTGTTGGATAAAATAAAAGACGGTGGCGACTCTTGCTTACCGCGACATTTTGCGAAAACAAACGCAAAACGCGAACCAGCTTTCCAAAAACAGTCAGTTCTCTCCCACTGTATCACACTTGTATATACACTTGCTTACTTTTGCATACCTGTACATAACATCATAACATCATACCATAACATTTTCAATAACCATTTCAAGGATATTGAGGGTCTTTGATGCAGGGTCACATTGAACCAGACGTCTACTAAAGGGCAAAAGGATTCATTTTCCTCTAAACAAATGCCGTCAAAGATCAAGTGCAACAACTTAATTCAAGGGCTATGACCCACTTGACATGGTGAGCTTGATTCTCGTGGAATGACATCCACTGATACAAAGTTCTCCAATCAAAGATGTTGATCGAAGTTCAACCTCTAACATTTTCTTGTGTTTACCCCGAGAGATTCTTGAAAACATGCATCCACATATCATGCATTGTATCATAACAGGTTTTCCTTTTCAGGTTTCCTTATTCTCCTACTGTTTATTTCAGTTGAGATGGCCCTAGAGAGAACTGTCGAAGATATTCAGGCTCAAAACACTCAACTTCAAGAAATGTTCTTGAACCTATCCCGGGGGCAAGAAGAAGTGAAAGCTCTCCTCACAATGGGCATGGTCCTAGGGAATCCAGGCGGCGTTAGGAATGACCAATTGGAAGGGCTATAGATTGAGTTGGCAACAATGAAGATCCAGATGATGGGATAACTGGTGGGCCAAATGGCTCTCATTCAAGACCTAGCTCAAAGACAAGAAGAGCTCAGGGTTCTCGTCAACAAACTGCTTCAAGATAACCAAGTGGGGCAAACAACTAGGGTTGAAGATCAAGCCATCATTCAACCTCCTTTGAGACAAGAAGACAAGGGAAAAGCTCCTCAACTTGCTTCAGGGTCACAAGCCCAACAACAACCTCGCCAACGTCAACGGGGTAATCAGCGTAAGCAAAATACGTCTGGAAGACAGTTCACTGAGACCGACATACTATCATCACTAATACTGGAAAGCTTATTGGAGGTCAATCTGACTGCTTTAAAGGATCCTATTCGGAAGCCCAATACCTCTTCTCCTAGCTATCACCCCGGTGCATTTTGTGTATACCACTCCTATAGTCCTGGACATGACACCGACGACTGTTGGACTTTGAAAAACAAAATTCAAGATTTGATTGACAATGGAGTGTTGAAATTCATGCCGGATGGCGAGATGAAAATCTTCCGTTGAGGGTTCTCCACCTGAAATAACAAAGTTCGAACTAAGAGACTTTTGTTTCATTTGAATTTTCAAGTTGTAATTTCTTATTCAAACAATTATCTGTTGATGTCAAACTCTGTTTCATTAATGCATTGCATATGTTTGTCTTGAATTCATCCATTCGTTTTCACTATTCTTGAACTATGCTTTCTACTTTCTTTATGACATTTAACCCTTGCAAAAAATCTACAAGCCTTTAGAGGGAGGATGACGAAACAATACCATAATCTCATACAGTATGCTTTTGGACAGACCTTGCTGACGATGTACAGGCGTTTCTTTCAAATCCTAAACACTGGAGTTATAAGGAAGATAATCCCTAGTCAACCCCTTCAAGCCAAATAAGTAGAAGTTTTTTTGTTTTAAACACAAACTGAAACCTTTAATCAAACCTGGGGCAGGGTAGTCTCTCAATTAATTCAAAAGATGCGCATTGAAGTCGCAAACTCTCAGTTCGTAATACAACGAATGACATCAAAAACATTCCTTTGGAACCAAAAGACAGTGATGGTTCCTTATCTCATAGGCAGTCATTATCTCTCAAAAAAAGAAAAGCCCACTGAGTCAAAACCTACAAAGAAGGTTTAAGAAAGTTGGGGCATCCCGCTGACTGTAATCTCAAAAAACAAGAATAGTCAGGCAAAATTTAGGGATAATGAATCAAAAGGAAGAGGTCGTTATAAATCCTCAACAACATGAAAAATGTTGAAAAAATGACTGCCTTCCTATAAAATTCAACTTGTGTGAACCATCACCAAAACGTCATTCCAAACTCGAATAGAGTTTGGCGCACAATTAACTGAGTTTAGGATTGAAGAACATCATGAAGAGCGGGTGGGTACAAATATATTTTGAGCTTTTATCCTTTGTTTCTTAAACCATGAACCAAGCCACGTTACAACCCTTCAAAAGTCCTAATTGAAGCATGGGTTAGTTCGAAAGCATACTGTTACAAAAGGTATCCTGACTCCTGTAAGGCTTTGCTCTAAATCTTGAGCTGAATTTCTCTTATAAAAAGTTTTCTGCTAAAAAACGCATTCTTTCAAAACTTCGAGACAAGCATGAACTTTGCATTATTTGAATATCGTTGTTTTCACATGGTTATTTGTTTGACAGCGAAGAAGTTCATACTGTGAATGTTTGGAGGAACGAAAGCTCTCTCAGTGAATAAAAATCACTTCAAGTGGGAGGACACTCCCATTGAAAAAATCTCCCATCAACAAAAAGGGGACTTGGTTTGGTATTGTCCAGCAAATCTGGGGCAGTCCAGTTAAGATTTCAACAAATCTTTCAAAATCCAGTAAACCTGGGGCAGCCCAGTCAAGATTTCAAGAAATCTCTCAATTGCAGATTAACCTGGGGCAAGTCTCCCTCACCATCACTTGGGGCATTAAAACGTCAATCTCAACACAGGGTTACGTACAGTCCAAGTTTCCTGGCAGTGCCACAAGCACTTGATACTAGGGGCAGTGACGAATCTCTCCGAAATCTTTCTGAAAAGAAATTCAAGCGTCCTCGAGAAGTTCATCACCTCTCTAGCAGACCAGCAGTCATGGGTTTATTTCCCCAACATTTGTCAAGGAATTATTCTCCAAAATAAAATTACATTTCAACAACATTCATAACGTACACAGATTGATCGGTCGTCAAAAATTCCTTCATCACCTGTTGGAAGTTACGGTCGTTAGAGATTCCTCCATCATCCGGTTGAGTCAAAATTAATCCAAGACCCTCTCTGTTTTGGTCAGATCAACGCTAAGATCTCCCTAATTCTTATGCCAATGGAAGATCTTCCGGGTTTTTGATATTTCAGATAAATCTCCCAGCGATTTATTCTTGTTTTCTTCAATACCAGAGATGAAGAATCCAACTCTTTTCTCCTTCATCAGCTCGGGATTTATTTTCCCCAGCGAAAGGTCATCTTGAAAAACATTACACCTCCGTGCATTAAGACATCATGCAACGCGATCTCATTTATTTTGAGAACATTATTGTTTGATATATGCCACTAACCTTTACCTTTCAGGAAAGGTACAATAAAATTCAAGCGACAAAGCTTTTCTTCAGTCGTATTACGGACAAGTTCCTAAATTTCGACAAAGCTTTTACTTTAGTTAAATTCCGGACAAGTTCCTAAGTCTCAAACGGAAACAACCCACCAACAGAATAATGGACAAATGAAGCTCCTAAAATTTTGTTTCTCTCAAGAATGAAGATTCTCATCCTTGAAACCTCAAGAGATTGGTATACTCCCAAGCTCCTGATACCGTTAACAGAATGAAGATTCTCATCCTTGAAACCTCAAGAGATTGGTATACTCCCAAGCTCCTGATACCATTAATAGAATGAAGATTATCATCCTTGAAACCTCAAGAGATTGGTATACTCCCAAGCTCTCGATACCGTTAACAGAATGAAGATTCTCATCCTTGAAACCTCAAGAGATTGGTATACTCCCAAGCTCCTGATACCGTTAACAGAATGAAGATTCTCATCCTTGAAACCTCAAGATATTGGTATACTTCCAAGCTCCTGATACCGTTAACAGAATGAAGATTCTCCTCCTTGAAACCTCAAGAGATTGGTATACTTCCAAGCTCCCGATACCGTTAACAGAATGAAGATTCTCATCCTTGAAACCTCAAGAGATTGGTATACTCCCAAGCTCCCGATACCGTTAACAGAATGAAGATTCTCATCCTTGAAACCTCAAGAGATTGGTATACTCCCAAGCTCCTGATACCGTTAACAGAATGAAGATTCTCATCCTTGAAACCTCAAGAGATTGGTATACTCCCAAGCTCCCGATACCGTTAACAGAATGAAGATTCTCATCCTTGAAACCTCAAGAGATTGGTATACTCCCAAGCTCCCGATACCGTTAACAAAATGAAGATTCTCATCCTTGAAACCTCAAGAGATTGGTATACTCCCAAGCTCCCGATATCGTTAACAGAATGAAGATTCTCATCCTTGAAACCTCAAGAGATTGGTATACTCCCAAGCTCCTGATACCGTTAACAGAATGAAGATTCTCATCCTTGAAACCTCAAGAGATTGGTATACTCCCAAGCTCCCGATACCGTTAACAGAATGAAGATTCTCATCCTTGAAACCTCAAGAGATTGGTATACTCCCAAGCTCCTGATACCGTTAACAGAATGAAGGTTCTCATCCTTGAAACCTCAAAGAGATTGGCATACACCCAACCTTTTGACCCAAACGCCTGAATGAAGATTCTCATTTCTTGCTTCCCCAGTAGATTGGCATACTACCAACCTCCTGATATTCCCGACAGAATGAAGATTCTCATTCTCAAAGTGGCATATAACCTAGATTCTTGATATTCCCGACAGAATGAAGACTCTCATTCTCAAAGTGGCGTACAACCTAAACCTGAACTTCTTCCAGACAGTAATAAGCTTTTCCCAAAGTCTTGAGTTTTTACTCTCCAATAGGATAGCCACTCCGCAATAGTATGGCTATTCCCCAGAGTTCTTACTCCCCAACAAAATCAAGACTCTCGTCCTTGATTTTACGGAGCTTTCTTTACTCTCAACATAATTTGTCGGAGTTTTTAATCCCCTGCAGATCGAAGATTCTCGTTCTTGGCTCCTCAACAGCAATTCCCCAAGTAGAATGAAGACTCTCATTCTCAATTCCTCATAGTTTTTCAGATATTCCCCGGCGAAGATCTCCTCAAAACAGGAATCCCCAGTAGATTGGCATACAACCCAAACTCCTGATTTCCCCAACAGTGGTCCCAGGACTTCTCATTTTCAATGATCAAAGGATTTTCAATCCCCAGCGACAGTCAAGGATTTATTTTCCCTGACAGCGGTCAAAGATTTTATTATCTCCAGCTATCCAGGATTTATTTTCCTCAGCAAGACGGCTAATCAGCTTACATGCGCATTCATTGCATTCACATATCATAAACATTGACATAACACATATATTGCATCATACATTTCATGCAACATAACTATGTGTTTCAACTAATGTTTTACCCTTTTCAGGATAAGATTAGCGAGCTTCGACTCAACTACTGAAAACAGTTTACGGATGCTTCCCAACACGGATGTTAATCTATTGCTTGTTCAACTCCAGAATCACGAAAGCAGTTTACGGAAGCTCCAAACACGGATGCTAATCTATTGCTTATTCAGACCCCCGGTTCAGAGATGCTCCAAACACGGATACCTTTCTGATACTCACCCTTTCACCTACAACATACAGTTCAATAAATATTCTTGGATGGCATCTTTAAGCCCATCTCCAACAAGACTCTGTCACATCTCCAAATGGCATCTTTAAGCCCATTCCCTCAACTATGCTTTAACGAGTGCAAATTTATGGGCACTCTAGTGTCCAATCATCTTTTACCTTAGAGGCGCGAACGGCAAACTTTCTAATCTAACTCTTCAGGTTCAAGAAGATTGAATAGGGGCAACTGTTGTACCCCAAAATTTGCCCTCCCTTTTTCACAAGAAATCACAACCCCAGGGTTTTCTCTGATTTTTAAGATTGGCTCGAGAATCGGTCAAACAGACTTTTCTTTATCAGTCAATCCAGAATTAAGGTTTTCACTGATTTTGTTGAGATTGGCTCAGGAATTGATCAAGCAGACTTTTCTTTGACAACAAATCCGAAATTAGGGTTTTCGCTCGTATTTCTCAGAAGAAACTGAATCCTCAGAAATTCAGTTAACTGTTACTTTGTTTTCACGCTTGTTCAAGATTACTGGTTGTTTCTCAAAACCTAATTATCTGGGATAAGAGCTGAGACTTTTGTTTGGAACTTTAAGGCATCTGCTTGATTAAGTGGAGTGAAAGGTTTACCGTTTAATGGAATGCTTTGTTTGTTTAACTGTCCAATGCGTGTGTTGATAACATGCGTATTGAGTAATGCAAGGTTGCGAGACTGCAAAGTTTGTTGATTATTTATTTCATCTGGATTAAAGTTATTGGGATACATTTCCAGTTATTTTGATTTAAGAGTCTTAAATAATTAAATAGACAATACAAGGAAAGATTGGAATATTTGACAGTAGAAAATTCTTTTTTGACAAAGACTTTTTATTTATTTCAAATGTTGTTACAAATTTTATTCGAATATTGTAAGATTACAACTTATAGTATTTACAATAATATTTGTTTACAATAAACAGAAAAATAAATCTAAGCCTAATCTCCTAAGATTTTTGACTTCTACTTTTACTGCTTCCTCTATCATCCAACTGGTACTTACCTGCAAAAGACAGAGAAAAAGAAATTAGTGTAAGAATTTTCAAGCAGAAAAGGAAGAAAGAAAAATCATCATTAAAGCTTGTTGGCCGGAATCAGAATGTTATTGGATTCATCATGTTTTTACTTTTTCTCTTTGAAAATCACAAGAAGATTTCTCTTCTTGGTTCACAAAGAGAAAAGTAAAAAATAAATTACAAGCATGCACATGGTTCAAATACAAAGGTATAAGGCTGCATTACAAACAAAACCAAACTCCAGTAGTCAAAAAGTCAGCAAGGCAAGCATAGGCAAGCTAACTACAATGTAATAACCAAGCATGTCAAACTGAGTTGCAAGCCAACTAAGTGCAAAAGGCAAAAGTACACAATGCAGAAAATATGCAGCAAGTACACAATATAGAGATAAACCAAAGTTACAAGCCAAGGGGACTTATCAATTTCATCATCATTTTCTGGCCAGCAAGCTTTTCAGAATTATATTATAATAAGCAATTAAAAATGCTTATGAAGAGAGAGAAAGAGAGAACCTCAGTGAGAGTTTGCAGTTTTGGCAAAAGCAGGTTTTTTCAAGACAGTAAAAGAAAACAAAAAAGATATAAAGAGGCTAATGCATAATAGTCCAGAGGGAGAAAATATTGCATAACCTCCAAACTGCAAGCTAAAACGAAAACACCACAAACCTGCTCCCAACATCAAACAAGCAAGCCTGCATAACTGCAACTCCCTAACTTACGAACCTGCATAAACTGCAAGCTAAAACAAAAGCCCTGCAAGCCTGCTTGTAAAACTCAAGTCTACAAGCCAAGTTTACCCACAAACAAATTCAACTCCAAACCTGCTTGTACAAAAACTCAAACTGCTGTCAAAACCAAAAACTTCTCAACCTAGAAAAACCTGTAAACAACCAAAACTCAAGCCTGCAAACTTACCCAAAACTGTAACTTCTCAAAAGCTCAGAACCAATGGCAAACCTATGAGCCCAAACCAGCTCACAAAAACTTCCCAACCTGTCAACAAACAGAACAAAGGCCAAATCTGCCAACCCAAACCTGCTAACTCACAGTTGCAAACCTGTCTGCAAAACTACAAACTTGTTTGTCAACAAACCAAACTACAAACTTGTTTGTCAACAAACCAAACCACCTAACTAATCAAACCTGCATAAACAGCCTGTCCAAACTATAGATTCAAGTCAAGCTGGCCAAAACAACAAAGAACAAAAGAAGTTTCAGAATTTCCTTCATCATTAACAAACACAAAGAGGAAGAGATTTAGAAGCCCACAAAAGTTTCAGAAACGTGATCATCATCAACAAAAACACAACCAGCTTCAGATTTTATACATCATCACTAACAAAGCAGCAAACTCAAAGCAAAACAACATAAGCCAGTCTTCAGAAGGTAAAGATCATCATCAAATCATCAAGGTCAACAAAGAAAGAGGAAGAATCTTAGAGCCCAAACAACACAGTTCTCAGAACAACTTCATCATCAAACATTCGAAAAGGAAGAAAAGACAAAGATACCAGAAGCCAAAGCGTAGCCATCATCTTCCTCCACCCTAAGCCTCCAAGGAGCGCCTCTGTCTCATCACATCTCTCTCCTTCCGTTTTCAACCCAGAAAAATGCCAAAGGTATAGTCTCTTTCCCTCAAACTTTCGCTGCATCTCACACATAAACATCAAAGATTAAAACATTGCAAACGATAAACATGCAAGAATCAAACGTTGAAACTGTAAAAGACCTAAAAAGATAACGAATCGTACTGTTTCTCTAAAAACTCTAGATCACAGTGAAGGGATAAGAAGTGAGAGGCGACGCTCTGGTGGCTAGGGCGTAGAAGGAACTTCAAGTCAGAACCATGGCCTGAGAAAGAAAGGAAGAGGCAGAAGAGAGTGAGAGAAGGAGGCGCCGCTGTAAAACCAAAACAACAAACCCTAATGAAGACACAACTTTGAACCCTAACAAAACTTTGTTCAAATTCACCATTTGGGCCTTCGCCCCAAACAAAACCTAAGCCCACAATACTTCTGCTAAGCACGCCTCCCCCTTCCATTCTGTCCATTGCATTAGTTCTATTTTTATCTTGGGCCTAACCCCAAGCAAACTCTTTAGGCCCATTATCTTTTCTAAACAAACTAATACTTTTTATTATTTACTTTCATTTTTTAATGATTTGATTCTTTTCTTTTATTAATAATAAGACTAAAAAATATTAAAATTTTGTTTTAATTTTCTTAATATAATTTTCCTTTTTTTACATACATTAAAATACATTAATAATGGAGATTTTATTTTTGTTTTCTTTAAAAGAATATGTATATATTATAAGCATTAACTTAAATAATTTTCCTTTTCTTTAAAACTCTTTGTTTACATAATTCACGAAAAAACACATAAAATAATAATAATAACACTTAATCTTCACTAGGTTAAATTTTGTTTGTTCATTTGTAAATAAATACATGCATCTCATATTTCTTTGATTTTCTTTATCTTATAATTTGTTATAATTTTTACATTGAAATGCGACGGTTCAATTTGGTTGTAATATATATTTGGACATTATTATAAGACTCATCCCCATTTGTAAATAATTGTACCTCCATCCCTGGATACTTATTTGTAATAACTTAGACTTTAAATTCCCGCAATTTATCGCTTTCAATATACTGTATAGTAATTAGGGTTTGTATGCGAAGATTCAAAATCAATCGCTAGATGACCTAATACAAGATAAATGCATGAAAATCAAT
Organism: Vicia faba; assembly: GCA_948472305.1. NCBI lineage: Eukaryota > Viridiplantae > Streptophyta > Magnoliopsida > Fabales > Fabaceae > Vicia > Vicia faba. The sequence continues at coordinate 1,109,382,957 of OX451741.1, forward strand.
ACACAATTCACACTTGCACCTCTAGGGTAACCTCGCTTATTGCCTCGGAAAATACAATCGTGTCCCTCGAGTATGAGACACTCTAGCAAATGCCCCTTCAATAAACAAAGATCGTAGTCCCTCGATGACCCTCGATGTTGCCTCCGATAAAACGATCTCGTCCCTTACAAAATTGCTAGAGCGTCTCACAAGTTTCTTTCAATGATTGTATACGATGACCCGCGCCTGTCCCGTTTTAACATCCTAACACAAGGTTGTTCACCAAATACAATGGTGAAGCAACACTGTTAAAAGTGTTAAAAGCATAAGAAAGATCTTTGAGTAAAATAGGGTAGATAGCTCTTAGTTACTTGATCAAAAATCTTGCAAAACATCCTTGCCATTTTCAAACACACTTCACAACACAACTTCAAATTCAAAACAATTTCAAAATAATTTCCAAACAACTTTCAAAACATTGAATTATCTTTTCAAAAAGACACACACCTTTGTATATATTCAAACAAGAATCATTACAAAGGTTGCCTAGACAAGGCATCTTTTTCAAAACATTTTCAAAACCACACACACAAAGCACCATTTCAAACAATTGAAAAGCAAAGGCAAGTGATCTAAAACAAGTAACTAAGAGCCCATGGATAACCATGGATGAAAAGGGTGCTAGCACCTTCCCTTTTCATAATCTACCCCCCGAACCCACGAAAACATCTCAAAGGTCTTTCCTGTGCTTTTTGACCTTTCCTTTGGATAAAATAAAAAGTCGGTGGCGACTCTTGCTAAACCGAAACATTTGTGAACACAAACGCAAAATCCCAAGTCAGTTCTCCCACCGTATCACAGTGAGAAACATAACTTGTTTTGGAAATATTAAAAATTTTGGGAAACTGAAACATGTATTAATTTCTTTAAAAATGTTAATATTTAACGTCATCAATATTAATACAATATTACACACAAACACTAAAATAAACCGAAAGAAGTGTCGTCAACTAAATTTATATCTAAGGATGATAACACTTTTGACATTTGTTTATTTGTGTCTCTCTCAATCTCGCTCAATTTGGTGAACTCTTGCATCCTTTCTAAAATAATGATCTGGCCATGTCTCCGCTTTTGTGAATGAATGCCTTTTCCACTTTGATGATATCAGTGGTATAGGGCTTTTCGGTTTCAAATAAACTTGAATAAAGTGCCCTGATTTTGAAAGCTTCACGATACAAATAATACGATCATTTGGATTTGGAGGTGGGGAAGTGTGCATTGGAAAAAAATTCGAGAAATCGTATCTTATAAGATTAATAAACACTCTTTCATACACACTTGCTATAAGATGGCTCATTTAAGAGAAGTGTAATCATTTTTCCTCCGGTTTCGGTCCACTAATGCAAGAAACAGGAGATTCAAAAATTGCTCCATAATTTTATTTTGACCCGTATAGTCGTGTGTTGTACCCCAAAATTTGCCCTCTTATTTTATCAACTTTTCTCATCACAAGACTCTTGGAACTCAAGATCAAGCTAGGGTTTGCTCTGCTCAAGACATCTCCTTGCACTGATGACCTAAACTAGGGTTTGAGTTTGCACAAGGATTTTTGGACCTTAAATGTTCAAATTGACTTTCATACTTCATATTGGACCCATAAGTTTTTCCATACCAAGTTTCAAGCCTTGAATCAAATTTTTGCCCAGTCAATTGGACAATTGACCTAGAAATCAGCTGTATTGGGGGAAAAAAGTCAATTGTGGCCAAGTTACAGTCAAACCTCATGAATTTTGACCCACATCAACATTATGAACTCATATTAACCATTGGATCAAGTTTGGACCACAACTTCACAAGAAATTTGATCAGATCACCAAAAGGGCAAAATGGTCATTTTTAGGGTTTTGACTGTACAAAGGCAATTTCTGACTTTTTGACCTAGTCAATGGTAAATTAGGTTCAACCATGGACTCAAGGACTCAATGACATCATCTTGACTTATTCAACAAGTTCAAAAGATCTCAATTGCATTGGATTGACAGATGAATTTTTCAGTCAACTGATCAAAATTTGATTGTACACTAAAAAGTCAAACTTTGACTTTTTGGTCAAAATCAAGTGCCAAGAGTCATTTTTCATCAATATGTGTCAAATTATGAAACTTGTTCATCAAGAAACCCAAAATTGCAAATTAGGGTTTAAAGTTGAAAATTTTCATAACTTAGAAATTTTCTAAGTTATGAAATTTTCTTAATTTTTCCTAACTTTCCCCACATTTTCACCATGATGCAAATGGATTCAAACAAAACTTAAAACATGAAAGTTGTAGTCCTCCACAAATCTACAACTTTGATCCACAAAGTTTTCTCAAAAGAAGCTTGGATCTCAAGTTATGTTTTTCGAACAAGGGTCCCTAAAACTTTTAACTTAGTGAAATTTTGCCCTAGTTTAGGCAGGATTTTGACCCATCTTATTGGCCATTTTTCACATAGTTACACTTGGAATCTTAAGTTTCATTTCAAATATGGATTATAGAGCATGTTGCAAGCTTTACAAATTGTCCAAGAACTCCTCAAACACATTTGTGGTTAGGGAGAATCGAAGGCTTGAAGTTGGCAAAAACTCACTTTGTATCCATGGCAAATTCATGTTCATACACGTTGCATTTTCAAGTCAGCATGCCTTACACTAGTTTGCAGGCCTCTAAATCACTTCACACTCCATAATTTAATGCCAATCGATCAGTCTAAGCTTTTGTTTTGGTCATTTGGACATTATATACAAGTTTAAGCCTTAAGTAGAAAAAGGTAAATTTCCATTTTTGCCTAAGTATGCTTTATGTCAAACCAACAATCCTTGAGCATTGGTCCAAGATCTCTTGCAGCAAAACAAATCCACAAATCATAGGGGCCAAGAGCAAGGGATGCAAGCATATTTGATAGCCTGTACAGGCCTGTAACCTCACTTCCACATTCTTGCTTCAAAAACAAGAAACTTGTCCAAATCCTTAGAACTGGCAAACCAGCCAATGTTAACTTACACAAATAGTTTGAACATCTTTCTCACACCCCTTTGAGCTAGAAACACGATTGTTTGAGCCTCTAAACATCCCATAGCCAGAAATCACATTTCTTTGGCAAAATAGGGCAGGTGCTGCAACTTGAGTTCCATAGCTCATTTGGCTCGTGCGTTTTGTCCCAAGTTGCTTCAAACACCTTCCATTCAACTCACTCAAGTTATCCCAAACCTCAAATACCAATTGTAACTCCATTTTACAGTGTTCACCATTTTCATTTTGAGCTTGTGCAGGTTGAGTTCTATAGGCTGATTCAAGGACATTCAAGGCAAGCTAGCTATTGGAAAAGGTCAAGTGAAGTTCAAGCAAACTACCAGACATCTCAAACCTTGTTGAGAAGCACTGCATTGCCCTACACGAATCCAACTGAAACAGGTTTTTCTTCACTTTCTATCTCTCTATTTAGGAACATTTAGCCTTAGGTTTGTGAATAAAAAATGTAGTGTTCAATACCATGAAGTTGTACACATGCTCAGATTTCATTTATATTAAGTGTGCTAGGAGAATTTCATCCATGAACATGCTGAAAAAACTAGGTCAGATTTTAGGGCCAGAGAAATTCTCTCTGGTTTTGAGAGTTAGGATTAGTTTTTTATATGGTTGGAATCGTCTTGGAATTCTCTACAAGTTTGATGTTGTGAGTTTTTGCAATAGAGCTCGTATACAGGATCTAGCATTTGAACTAGGCGCGCGCGTTTACAAAGTCTGAAGGTTGAAGATGAAGCTGGCTTGGGATGGGCTTGGCCTGGCTTGTTTTTGACACCTCCCATTTTCATTTTTGCACCCCCTGGCCCATTTTCTTGTATTTTTATATTTTTGCATTTTTGTTTTCTTTTCTGATTTTGTTTATTTATTTCCAAATATAAAAAATGCTTAAAAAATATTTTCATAATTTTTTACATTTATTTGGCATTTTATTTTAATTTTTCTAACATTGAAAGCATTTAAATACTTTTTATTATTATTAAGACTTGAAATATATATATATATATATATATATATATATATATATATATATATATATATATATATATATATATATATATATATATATATATATATATATATATATATACTTTTATTTTTGTTTCTTATTTTTATTCACATTGAAAATATTATAATAAATGTAATTTTTTTTGTACATATTTTATTTTGTATTATACATATTTAATATATTTAATATACATATATAAATATATACTTTTTATTTTATTAAATACTCTAGAATAAAAATATACAAAATATTACAGTTTTATTTTTTATTTTTATTTACACTAAAAAAATACTTTTTCTAAGTATATTTTATTTTTACATATATTAATATATTTTATTGTATATGATAATATAATGTATTTATTTTCTTAAAGAAATTAGGGTTTTACCCTTAAGCAATTAAAATAAATCTTTTTATTTATTCCTTTATTTTTTACATTAAAATATCTTACATACATTAATGAACAAAAACCCCTTTTTGCATACTTCATATTATTTGATATATTTGTTTATTTTGAATATTTAAATATTATCCATTTATTTTATGCAATTAAATTCAATTTGGATGTAATAGTAAATTAGAGTTTATTTTTCTTGTCAAATACCCCCATTCAAGATTGTACCCCCATCCCTATAATCATGTTGTAATAGCTTAGAATTTTAATTCTCGCACTTTACGCTTTCAATTATGCCATGATTAGAGAATTAGGGTTTGTATGCAAAATCCAAATCAACAAATAGCTTGACCTATTCAAAGACAAAAATGCATGAAAATCAAACACAATGCACACTTGCACCCCTAGGGTTACAATCCACTTCTTACCTTCAAAAATGAGCCATGGTATGCATGTTGAGTACTTTGGCAAAACAAAAACAAAACAAAAGATCATAGTCTCTCGATGACGCTATCTTGGTTGCCTAAACAAAAGATCATAATCCCTCGATGACGCTATCTTGGTTGCCTAAACAAAAATGATCAAGTCCCTCAAAAATTGCCAAAGATACTTGACACAATTGTTGTCATGGTCTATACGATGACCTGCGCCTGTCCCGTTTAACATCCTAACACAAGGTTGTTCACCAAATGCAATGGTGAAACAACACTGTTAAAAGGGTTAAATAAAAACATTAGGAAAGATCTTTGAGTAAAATATGGTAGATAGCTCTTAGATACTTGATCAAAAAAGCTTGAAAAAACATCCTTGCTATTTTCAAACACACTTCACAACACAATTTCAAAACATTATCCAAATCAAACTTTCAAACATTGAAATCTTTTCAAAAGACAAAAACACCTTTGTATACATTCAAACAAGATTCATTACAAAGGTTGCCACAACGATGGCCTCTTTTCAAAACATCTTTCAAAACCACACACAAAGCACCATTTCAAACAATTGGAAAAGCAAATAAGTAACTAAGAGCCCATGGATAACCATGGATGAAAAGGGTGCTTGCACCTTCCCTTTTCATAATCTACTCCCCGAACCCAAGAAAACATCTCAAAGGTCTTTCATGTGCTTTTTGACCTTTCCTTAGGATAAAATAAAAAGTCGGTGGCGACTCTTGCTAAACCGAACAATTGCGAACCCAAACGCAAAACCTCAAGTCAGTTCTCCCACCGTATCACATAACTGGCGACTCTACTGGGGATATCTTTAAAAGTGGAGTAACCTTAGGGTTTAGATCACCTTTGCATGCTTATCTTGTTTGCTTTGCTTGCTTTACATTTGTTTCTAATGTTTGGGTTTTGAATCCTCCACTCGGATTTTGGGAAACATTCATAGGTAAATAGCAATACGTTGTGGAAACTGTGCGGGGTATACCGACATGGTTGAAGAAATAGCTATATTAGTGCGACATATTTATGAGTACCGGTAGCCTTTGAGTCAATCAAAGAGAACACGGGGCCGCTGAGTGATGTCATGAAGCACTAATGAACTCTTAGAACCTTACTTGACCATCTTGGCCTTTTTTAGGGGTAGTGAGATGACCGGCTTTGGTGCAGTCCGAAGTTGGTAGATACTCGATACTACACTCATTAAGGGTTGTTTTCTTGGAATATTTTGATCGCCAGTTAAGTGGCTAAACTGAAACAATGAACACAGAAAATAATCCGGTGATATTGAGCTCCTTAGAACTCGGTTACTATTTATAGGACAGGTTGAGCCAACTAACTTCAAGAGGGTAATTACCTATGAAACCTCATCCAAGCCTGAAACTAGGATCTTGTGTGACTTGTTTGTACATATGCTTGTGCATACATCATGAACATCATAAAGCATCATATGCATCCACTAACCATTTCAAGGGTTTGGATCTTCATCTTTGTTCTTGTTTTGTAGGTCATGGAATCTCTTCGCAGGAAAACAATTCAAGTCAACCTTGTGAGAATCCCTCCTCAACTCAAAGAGCTTACTTCCAAGATTCCAGAGAATTCTCTCTTCAGTGAAAGACATGGTAAACTTCTCAACTTGGTCAACTCCAACATTGAAGAAGACATGGTGAAAGTTCTCTTCCAGTTCTTTGACCCCCTACACCACTGTTTCACATTCCCTGATTACCAACTAGTACCTACTTTGGAGGAATTTTCTCAACTCCTGAGGATTCCTATTCTCCATCAACTACCCTACAACGATACGGAAAGAGAACCAAAGCCTGAAGAGGTTGCTCAAGCATTACACTTGCAACCATCTGATATTAAAGGTTATTGGGAAACCAGAAGTGGTGTCAATGGTTTCTTGGCAAAGTTTCTGTTTGAGAAGGCACAAGACTGCTGGAATTCTTTAGATCTACAAGATTTTGAGGAGATTGTAGCACTTCTCATCTATGGGTTGGTCTTGTTCCCAAACCCTGATCAACTTATAGATGTGAATGCTGTCAAGATTTTCATATCTCGGAATCCCGTACCTACATTGCTTGGGGACATCCTACACTCATTTCACACACGAACAATGAGGAAAAGAGGTGTTCTCATGTGTTGTACTCCTCTTCTAGCAAGGTGGTTTATTTCTCACCTTCCCCAATCAATTTTGAAGAATGTGCAGGGTTTAAGGTGGTCACAACGGTTGATGATACTCACACATTCTGATGTTCATTGGTGTTCTCGGTCCAGAGAAAATGTCATCATCATTGATCGTTGCGGGGAATTCCCTAATGTCCCATTACTTGGCATTAAGGGAGGCATCACCTACAACCCCTGTTTAGCTCTAAGGCAGTTTGGATATGCCCGGAGAGATGGTCCTCATGATATGCTGATCCCTGACTTGGTTTTTGACTTCGACAATGATGCTCAAGGACTTCGACAAAGGTTTATCAGAGCTTGAAGGATGCCCAACAAAGTGGATAGTAAGACACTGGGGCACAAGAATTCCATCCCCCTTGAGCCTTATCTCAAGTGGGTACGAACCCGTGCCCAGAGTCTTATGATGCCTTACCCTCACATTCTCCCCGTGATCAAAGAGCCTGTTATGGAAGGAGAGGTTCCATACACCCTCCTATATCCTGACATGCCAACGTCATTGGAAGAATTACAAAAGAGTTGGATACAACTCAAAGAAGAACATAACACTTTTGAAGCCAGCTTCTATGCCAGTGAGAGGAAGGTTTTGGAACTTACCCACCGACTTCATGAAGAGGAGACTCTCAACACTTACATCTCGCTAAAGAGGATGCGCAGTGTCTTTTTACATTAAGAATTTTGTAATATTTTGCCCATGGGGCATTTATGTACTAACAAATTTCTTCTTAATATGACGTGTGTTCTTTTTGTTTGCAACGAATTTGAATTTTCTGAATCCTTGAATGCATTACATGAATAACATATCATTCATCATATGCATAAACAGGTCTTCACACCAGGTTTCCTTATCTCTCTGCTGTTTATTTCAGCAAGATGGATTTGGAGCAGACGGTTAAAGATCTGCAAACACAAAATTCGCAATTCCAACAACTCCTCATGACCTTAGCAAATGGTCAAGAGGATCTTAAAGCACTGTTAGAGAAAGAGAAGGAACCAGAAAGGAAGAAGAAGAAAAGAGTTGGGGTAGCCACTATGGGAAGAAGATTTGAGCATCAGGCAAGGAGAGTTATGGAATTTCCCTCGACGTCTGATGAAGGGGTGGGTAAAGGAAAAGGAGTTGCAATACTCTCCGAATCTGAAGCTGAAGAAGAAGAAGAGGAAGAGGACGAAGATTACTCCGAACAGCAATATCCCCCGGCGGATGATAAGTATAAAAATCTTGAGGATCGGTTGGCAGCCATGGAGTTGCAAAAGGTACCTGGTTTAGATTCCGAAGAACTAGGGTTGGTTGCTGGGATTGTCATTCCTCCCAAGTTCAAAGTACCTACGTTCGCTAAGTATGACGGTTTGTCCTGTCCAAAGATGCATCTGAGGTCCTACATCAGAAAGATCCAACCTCACTCCTCTGATAAGGATCTTTGGGTCCACTTTTTTCAAGATAGTTTGTCAGGCACACAATTGGACTGGTTCTATCAACTTGAGAGATCTGATGTCCATAACTGGGAAGATTTGGTTGCTGCTTTCTACCGACAATACCAATACAACGCAGATTTAGCGCCCACTCATACTCAACTACAGAGTATGGGTATGGCTTCTAATGAAGGATTTAAGGAATATGCCCAGAAGTGGCGGGATTTGGCTGGAAGGGTGCAGCCACCATTGTCGGATAGAGAGCTGGTTGACATGTTTTTAGGGACTCTTTCAGGTCCGTTCTTCAATCACTTGATCGGGAGTTCATCTGCAGGATTCACCGAATTAATTTTGACCGGTGAAAGGGTCGAGGCTGGAATTAAAAGTGGGAAAATTCAGAAGGATGCCTCCGCTTCCACTGCTATTAAGAAGACCTTCCCAGCTAAGAAGGAAGTTTCTGCTATGCATACCCAGAGAAACCAAGGGAGAATAGATCACCGACCAACGGTAGGGGATGTTATGATCCAAAACTCCTCAATCGACCAACCTCGCAGCAATCAACCAAGAGCTAATCAGCAAAGGGTAGAAAGGCCACAACGGCAATTCACCCGAATCAACATGACACCGGCTCAAGTCCTCCCTCATTTGTTAAAGCTGAACCTTACCAACTTGAAAGAAGCGCCGAAAAACCCCAATACCTCTTCTCCTTATTATCACTCCAATGCAAAATGTGCATACCACTCGGACAGTGTAGGGCATGATACCAACAACTGTTGGGCTCTTAAAAACAAGATCCAAGACCTAATAGACGCCAAGGAGGTAGAATTCGATGCGCCCGAAAAGCCGAATGTGATTTCTGCCCCAATGCCCAAACACGGTCATAATGTCCATGCCATTGTGGAAGATCTTCATGTTACCACTGTTGATGACCTTTTGACTCCGTTACCAGTGATTAAAGTGAATTTGATGAAAGTCGGGATATTCCCAGGCTGTGGAAAAGACTGTTACTTTTGTTCAAACTTGCAAACTGACTGCCCACTGTTGAAATCAGGCATCCAATGCCTGATGGATACCCAAGAGATCCTCTTTCAAAAGAATCATGTTGATACTATCACTCATGTTACTCCTGTTACCTTTGATACTCTAACCAATGACATTGCTATAATAACCATCTCCGACGATCTTTCCAGGACCTGCAAAAGGCTTGTTAAGATTACGCCTGATCCTAAGTTTGTGCCGTTGAAAATTACCATGCCAGGACCTATCCCGTATAAATCTAACAAGACGATACCATGGAATTATGGAGGAGAAATCTTCTACCATGGTATCAAGCAGATTGAATCAGTCCAAGAGATTTCTGATGATGAAACCCCTGATATAGGGAATATTGCGGGAACGAGCAAGATAACTCGCAGCGGAAGGATCTTCTCTCCGGAGATTTCTCCTCCACGAGCAGTCTTCGAACCCTCGAGATTTTCTGTACCTATCAAGCCATCTGTGCAAAGCCCGGTAATTGAAGAAGTTGATGCACCTGAAGCTAGACCCTCTCATGTTACTGCCAATAAGGGTAAGGGGATACAAGAAGCGCCTGTCGGGATGAAGGCTCAGACTGTGGTTATCCCCGAGACCACACAAAAAGAGATGGAAGAAATCTTAAAGATAATCAAGAAGAGCGGCTACGATGTCGTGGAGCAGCTAGGGAAAACCCCTTCCAAAATCTCCATGTTGGCTCTCTTACTCTACTCTGAGGCTCATACCAAGGCCTTGATCAAATTTCTAAAGACGGCACACGTGCCTCAAGAAACTTCTGTCGACCAGTTTCAAGAGTGCGTGGCTAGCCTTACAGCCGATAATGGTCTTGGTTTTTCTGATGCTGATTTGACCCCCAAGGGAAGAAAGCATAACGATGCACTGCATGTCTCGGTAGAGTGCAGGGGGACCATACTTTCTCATGTTCTGGTAGATACCGGTTCATCCTTAAATGTTCTACCAAAGAAGGCGTTGGACAGATTGGACTGTGAAGGTTTGACCCTAAAGCCCAGTAACATCGTTGTTAGAGCCTTCGACGGTTCTAAGAGGATGGTTCACGGAGAAGTGGACATTCCAATCAAAGTGGGTACAGAAATTTTCAACTCTACATTTTATGTGATGGACATTCGTCCTTCATATTCATGCTTGTTGGGAAGGCCAGAGATCCACAACGCTGGGGCAGTCACTTCTTCTCTACACCAAATTCTAAAGTATCCAGTTCAGGGTAAGATCATAACGGTTCATGGGGAGGAAGAGTATATGATAAGTCACCTTAACTCCTTCTGCTATGTGGAGTTAGATGGCGAATTCATAGAAACGCCTTTCCAACACTTTGAAGAGGTTTCTCCTGAAGTCATAGTTGCAAAGGAAGTGACTGATGTGTCTATCATTTCCAAGCCTATGTCTCGAATGGCATCCCTTAAAGATGCGGAGGCTGTAATCAAAGAAGGAGGAGGTACAGTGTGGGGGAAACTGCCTGATTTTCCTCACAAGACGGACAAGTTCGGACTAGGTTTCACTGCTACTGGCCAGAAAGCTGTGCGTCGCTCTCGGGCTGGAGAACCACCCTTAAAAATCACTCACCATGGAATTCATGCCTTAGAAGATGATGATGAAGAGGACAACTTTGAAGATTGGATCTTTCCAACCATTGAAGGAGGATTAAGCAACTGGAAGGTGAAAGACTTCGTTCCCATCACTTTCATCAATCAGTAATTTTATCTTTGAACAATTTCCTATTTGGTCTGTAATAATTAAACAATCTGTATGCTCTTTTTGCCCTGTGCCTTTCCCGAGGCATATAGGTCCATTTGTAAGGGCTTGATTTCTTCATTATCATATGCCATTTTTAATGAATCATTGGACGTTTTCATCTATAAACTGTTGTGTTCATTTTCTTTCCTTTTACATTTTGTTTTGTTTAAGAATGGCTATCCCTTACACACACCCACACTCACAAAATGCAGGTACCCATCCACTCCGGATTCCACAGGTGACTATTCTGCTTTGGCCTTCAGTGACTCTGAAGATTTGGTTAATCATGCTGAGTACGAAGGTGATGAAGACTGTGAAGTGCCTGGAGAGTTAGCTAGACTTTTGCAACAAGAGGAAAGGGCTATTCTGCCCCATGAAGAGTTGCTAGAGACTATTAATTTGGGAACAGAGGAAGACAAGAAAGAGGTGAAAGTGGGTGCCAACCTGGAGCCAAGTGTCAAAGAGCGCTTAGTGCAGTTGTTGAATGAATATGTTGAGATCTTCGTCTGGTCCTATGAAGACATGTCGGGACTGGATACAGATATTGTGGTTCACGGTCTCCCTACAAGAGAAGACTGTCCACCAATCAAACAAAAGGTCCGCCAAATGAGGCCCGACATGTCTGAAAAGATCAAAGCTAAGGTGATGAAGTAATTCAATGCTGGCTTTCTGGCTGTTACTTCCTATCCACAATGGGTTGCTAACATTGTGCCCGTGCCTAAGAAGGACGGCAAAGTCAGAATGTGTGTGGACTATCGGGACTTAAACATGGCTAGCCCTAAAGATGATTTTCCACTACCACACATTGACATCTTGGTTGACAACACAGCTCAACACAAGGTATTTTCCTTCATGGATGGATTCTCCGGATACAACCAGATCAAAATGGCCCCCGAAGACATGGAGAAGACTACTTTGTTACGCAGTGGGGTACCTTCTGCTATAAAGTGATGCCATTCGGACTGAAGAATGTCGGGGAAACCTATCAGCGAGCCATGGTAGCTTTCTTTCATGACATGATACATCATGAGATCGAAGTCTACATAGACGACATGATAGCCCGTTCATAAACAGAAGAAGAACACCTCGACCATCTGCAAAAGTTGTTTGTCAGATTGAAGGAATATAAGCTCAGACTGAACCCTAGCAACTGCACTTTCGGAGTCAGGTCCGGTAAACTTTTGGGATTCATCGTCAGTAACAAAGGCATCGAGGTTGATCCTACTAAAGTCAAAGCTATACAAGAAATGCCTGCCCCCCCGCACTGAAAAGGAGGTTAGAGGTTTCTTGGGATGCTTAAACTATATTGCAAGGTTCATCTCTCACCTAACATCTACCTGTGAACCAATCTTCAAGCTGTTGAAGAAATATCAGGTGGTTGAATGGAATAATGATTGACAGGTTGCTTTTGATAAGATCAAGGAGTATTTGCTGGAACCTCCTATTTTGATGCCGCCCGTCGAAGGAAGGCCTTTAATCATGTATCTGACTGTTTTGGATAACTCAATGGGGTGCGTACTGGGCCAACATGACGAGTCTGGCTGAAAAGAGCATGCCATTTATTACCTTAGCAAAAAGTTTACCGACTATGAGACCTGCTACTCACTGCTCGAGAAAACTTGTTGCGCTTTGGTATGGGCTGCTCGCCGGCTAAGGCAGTATATGTTGACACATACCACTTTGTTGATTTCTAAAATGGATCTGATTAAGTACATCTTCGAGAAGCCTGCTTTATCCGGAAGAATCGCTAGATGGCAGATGATCCTGACTGAATATGATATCCAGTACACAACTCAAAAAGCTATAAAGGGGAGTGAACTAGCTGACCATCTAGCTCATCAAGCCGTCGAAGATTACCAATCTATGAGGTTCGACTTCCCTGACGAGGACATTATGACATTGGACAATATTTAAGGTAACAGACCATATGACGGACCTAAACAAGGATCCTGATGGACCCTGTACTTTGGTGGTGCTTCAAATGCACTTGGCAACGGTATCGGCGCGGTACTTATTTCTCCAGAAGGTTGCCATACACCTTTTACTGCTAGACTCTGCTTCAGTTGTACCAACAACATGGTCGAGTACGAAGCTTGTATCTTTGGTCTCAAGGCCGCTATTGACCTAGGAATCAAATCTCTGATTGTATTTGGGGACTCAGCTTTGGTTATCAGTCAAATCAAAGGATATTGGGACACTAAACATCCTAATCTTATCCCATACAAAGAACATGTCTTGACATTGTTGCCTCATTTCGAGCAGATTACCTTTGAGCACTTCCCGCGAGAAGAAAATCAGCTAGCAGATGCTCTGGCTACAATGTCTTCCATGTTTAAACTCAACTGGGATAATGAGGCTCCCCAAATCACTATCGAGCAAATGGACGAACCTGCATACTGTCATGAGATTAATACCGAAGAAGTAGTGGAACAACCCTGGTTTCATGAAATCAAAAGGTATCTCCAGACTCGAGAATACCCTGAAGGAGCTTCCGTCAATGACAAAAAGTTCTTAAGGAGATTTGCTGCCAAGTTCTTCCTGAGAAATGGTATCTTATATAAGCGCAGCCATGATTGTGTCCTACTTCGTTGTGTGGACAAGGTTGAAGCTGAGTTGATCATGACTGAAATACATAGCGGCACATTTGGCACCCACTTAAGCGGACATACGATGGCTAAAAAGATTCTAAGGGTAGGCTACTACTGGTCTACCATGGAAGCTGACTGTCATCAACATTCCCATACTTGTCACAAATGCCAAGTCTATGCTGACAAGGTACATATTCCTCCAGTTCCTCTCAACCTTCTGACAGCTCCTTGGCCATTCGCGATATGGGGAATTGACATGATTGGAGAGATCAAGCCTATGACATCTAATGGACATCGCTTCATCTTGGTCGCTATTGATTATTTTACCAAGTGGGTCGAAGCAGCTTCCTTCGCCTCCGTTACAAAGAATGTGGTTGCCCGCTTCATCAAGCAGAATCTCATATGCCGGTATGGTATCCCCGACAAGATCATCATGGACAACGGTACAAACCTGAATAACACAGTGATCACCGCTCTGTGCGAGCAGTTCAAGATTCAACATCACAATTCATCTCCCTATCAGCCAAAGATGAACGGTGTTGTTGAAGCTGCGAACAAAAATATCAAGAAGATCATTCAAAAGATGACAGTCACCTACAAGGACTGACATGAGATGTTACCATTTGCTCTGCATGGATATCATACCACGGCGCATACTTCGATTGGGGCAACCCCCTTTTCTTTGGTATATGGCATGGAGGTTGTTTTACCTATGGAAGTTCAGATTCCTTCCTTAAGGATTATGAAGGATGCTGGTCTAAGTGAAGACGATTGGATTCAGACCCGGCTTGATCAACTTAATTTGATCGACGAGAAGCGACTTACTGTTGTTTGTCATGGTCAGACGTATCAAAAACGGATGATCAAGGCTTTCAACAAGAAAGTCAGACGTCAGGTATATCAAGTCGGAGATCTTGTAATCAAGCGGATTATCTTACCGCAAAGTGATCCCAGGGGAAAGTGGACTCCTACTTACGAAGGACCATTTGTGATCAAGAACATTTTTCTGGTGGGGCAATGATTCTGACCACCATGGACGGCGACGACCTGCCGCACCCTGCGAAGGCAGACATAGTCAAAAGATACTACGCATAAAACGACCCGGCAAGTCGAAAACCCAAAAGGGAGACTTGGGCAAAAATGGGCATCCCGGTGGATCAAAAACCAGAAAGGGCGGTTCAGGAAAAAATTAGGGATAAATAAAAAAAATCTTTACACCAGGCAAGTTGAAAACCCGAAAGGGCGACTTGGGCAAAAAAGGGTTTCCCGGTGGACTGAAAACCCGAAAGGGCGGTCCAGACAAAAGTTAGGGAATTAAAGCGTATGACTATGTCTCATCGGATCACTTTAAGAACAATCTCTTCACGACCAAACTCCAAGCTTCTGATCAATCCAATCATCCGCGGACGAAGCAACGAATGGACAAGATACTCAGAGTCGTGAAGGCTATAGCAAAATGGGAACCCCATGGAGTTGTTACACATAGCCATCTTTCTTTTTGTATAAATTTTTTTTCTTAAATTGTTCGACAACATTCTCTTACTAGGATGTCTGTCTCCTTTGTACAAAGATGCTTACAAAAGTTAATACAAAGATACTTCAAAGTGCAGAAATTTGCTTGCCTTTCCTTTCTTTTTTTACACTTATGTTTTATTTGAAAACGTCCAATGGTTTGTTAAATAGGCATATGCATTTGAATATAATCACTGCTTACAAATAAAACAAAGTAAGAAAGGATAATTACTGATAGGTCGAAAGTGTAAGAAAACGTCTTTAGGCTATTCTAGAAGAAATCCCCTACAGTATGTCATTCAGATCCTCAACAGGGCTAAAACCTTGAAGTACATATCCCCAGCGGAGTTAAATTTCAAAATTCCCATCAGAGTTAAGTTTCTAAAAAACTCCCGATCCCCAGCGGAGCCAGAATACTCTAACTTTCATCACCAGCGGAGTCCAAAACTTCAAATCTTAAACCCCGATGGAATACTATCAAACTTCATCCAATTCCCCAGCGGAGTTCTCCATAAAACAAGGAATCCCCAGTAGATTGACATACAACCCAAGCTCCTGATTTCCCCGGCAGAATAAGCACTCTCCCCACAGAGTTATTTCTCGACAGAACGAAGATTCTAGTTCCCGTTTCTCCATTTAAAGCCTCCCAGGTCTTAATTCCCCAGTAGAGGTCGTCGGATTTTTCCTTATTTTCCCAGGAAAGTCATGAAGGATTCTCACATCCCCACAGAAGTTGTCAAAGTTTTGATAATCCCCGCAGGTTGCCAAGGATTTACTTTCCCTGGCAGCAGTCAAAGATTTCATTATCTCCAGCTATCAAGGATTTATTTTCCTCAGCAAGACAGCTAATCAGCTTACATGCGCATACATTACATTCATATATCATGAACGTTTATAGAACACATTTTATTGCATCATACATGGCATGCAACATAACTTTGTGCTTTAGCTAACATTCTACCCTTTTCAGGATAAGATTAAAAAGCTATCGTTAACAACTATTCAGAGATTTCATATACAGTATGGATACACCCCCCAGACACGGCAGTTATTCTATTACTCATTCAGAATTTCAAGTCAAGATATAGTATGGATACACCCCTAGACACGGCGGTCATTCTATTACTCATTCAGAATTTCAAGTCAAAATACAGTATGGATACACCCCAGATATGGTGGTCATTCTATTACTCATTCAGACTTCAGCAATCAGATACAAATTAGATATGCTCGCCATGATGGCCATTTTATTTCTCATTCAGATTCAACTATCAACTTCAAGTTCAAATACACTCCAGACACATAAGTCATTCTGTCACTTTCCCGGATCCCAGTGACAGTACGGTTACACTCCAAACAGGGAAGTCATTCTGCTACTCATACAGATCTCAACTTCAGATACAGTCCAGATACGCTCAAGACACGGTTGCCATTCTGTCACTCATTCGGAACTTATCCCCGGCATATAGATGCTCCATACACAGATGTTTCTCTGTCGCCCATTCAGAATACAGATACACTCCAGACACAGCAGTCATTCTTATATTCATTCAAGAATCAAATACAGTTACAACTCGGATACGCTCTAGACACAGACGCCATTCCTTTGCTCATACGAACCCAGTCTCCAGATACAACTCAGATACGTTCCAAATACGGATGTCATTCTGATGTTCATTCTACTGATTTTCAATAAACAAAGTTTTGTATGGCATCTTTAAGCCCATTCCCTCAGCTACATTTTGACGAGTGCAAATTTACGGGCACTCTAGTGTCCAATCCTCTTTTACCTTCGAGTCACGAAAGGCAAGCCTGCCAATCTAACTCTTCAGGTTCAAGAAGATTGAACAGGGGCAACTGTTGTACCCCAAAATTTTCCCTCTCATTTTATCAACTTTTCTCATCACAAGACTCTTGGAACTCAAGATCAAGCTAGGGTTTGCGCTGCTCAAGACATCTCCTTGCACTGATGACCTAAACTAGGGTTTGAGTTTGCACAAGGATTTTTGGACCTTCAATGTTCAAATTGACTTTAGTACTTCATATTGGACCCATAAGTTTGTCCATACCAAGTTTTAAGCCTTGAATCAAATTTTTGCCCAGTCAATTGGACAGTTGACCTAGAAATCAACTGTATTGGGGGGAAAAAGTCAACTGTGGCCAAGTTACAGTCAAACCTCATGAATTTTGACCCACATCAACATTATGAACTCATATGAACCATTGGATCAAGTTTGTACCACAACTCCACAAGAAATTTGATCAGATCACCAAAAGGGCAAAATGGTCATTTTTAGGGTTTTGACTGTACAAAGGCAATTTCTGACTTTTTGACCTAGCCAATGGTAAATTAGGTTCAACCATGGACTCAAGGACTCAATGAAATCATCTTGACTTATTCAACAAGTTCAAAAGATCTCAATTGCATTGGATTGACAGATGAATTTTTCAGTCAACTGATCAAAATTTGATTGTACACTGAAAAGTCAAACTTTGACTTTTTGGTCAAAATCAAGTGCCAAGAGTCATTTTTCATCAAGATGTGTCAAATTATGAAACTTGTTCATCAAGAAACCCAAAATTGCAAATTAGGGTTTAAAGTTGAAAATTTTCATAACTTAGAAATTTTCTAAGTTATGAAATTTTCTTAATTTTTCCTAACTTTGCCCCACATTTTCACCATGATGAAAATGGATTCAAACAAAACTTACAACATGAAAGTTGTAGTCCTCCACAAAGTATACAAATTTTATTCACAAATTTTTCTCAAATGAATCTTGGATCTCAAGTTATGATTTTTGGAACAAGGGTCCCTAAAACTTTTAACTTAGAGAAAATTTGCCCTAGTTGGCAGGATTTTGACCCATCTTCTTGGCCATTTTTCACATATTTCCACTTGGAATCTCAAGTTGCATTTCAAATATGGATTATAGAGAATGTTGCAAGCTTTCCAAATTATCCAAGAACTCCTCAAACACATTTGTGGTTAGGGAGAATCGAAGGCTTGAAGTTGGCAAAAACTCACTTTGTATCCATGGCAAATTCATGTTCATACAAGTTGCATTTTCAAGTCAGCATGCCTTACACTAGTTTGCAGGCCTCTAAACCACTTCACACTCCATAATTTAATGCTAATCCATCAGTCTAAGCTTTTGTTTTGGTCATTTGGACATTATACACAAGTTTAAGCCTTAAGTAGAAAAAGGTAAATTTCCATTTTTGCCTAAGTATGCTTTATGTTAAACCAACAATCCTTGAGCATTGGTCCAAGATCTCTTGAAGCAAAACAAATCCACAAATCAGAGGGGCCAAGAGCAAGGGATGCAAGCATATTTGATAGCCTGTACAGGCCTGTAACCTCACTTCCACATTCTTGCTTCAAAAACAAGAAACTTGTCCAAATCCTTAGAACTGGCAAACCAGCCAATGTTAACTTACACAAATAGTTTGAACATCTTTCTCACACCCCTTTGAGCTAGAAACACGATTATTTGAGCCTCTAAACATCCCATACCCAGAAATCACATTTCTTTGGCAAAACAGGGTAGGTGCTGCAACTTGAGTTCCATAGCTCATTTGACTCGTGCGTTTTTCCCCAAGTTGCTTCAAACACCTTCCATTCAACTCACTCAAGCTATCTCAAACCTCAAATACCAACTGTAACTCCATTTACAGTGTTCACCATTTTCATTTTGAGCTTATGCAGGTTAATTTCTATAGGCTGATTCAAGGACATTCAAGGCAAGCTAGCTATTGGAAAAGGTCAAGTGAAGTTCAAGCAAGCTACCAGACATCTCAAACCTTGTTAAGAAGCACTGCATTGCCCTACACGAATCCAACTGAAACAGGTTTTTCTTCACTTTCTATCTCTCTATTTAGGAACATTTAGCCTTAGGTTTGTGAATAAAAAATGTAGTGTTCAATGCCATGAAGCTGTACATATGCTCAGTTTTCATTTATATTAAGTGTTCTAGGAGAATTTCATCCATGAACATGCTGAAAAAACTAGGTCAGATTTTAGGGCCAGAGAAATTCTCTCTGGTCTTTGAGAGTTAGGATTAGTTTTTTATATGGTTGGAATCGTCTTGGAATTCTCTCCAAGTTTGATGTTGTGAGTTTTTGCAATAGAGCTCGTATACAGGATCTAGCATTTGAACCAGGTGCACGCGTTTACAAAGTCTGAAGGTTGAAGATGAAGCTGGCTTGGGCTGGGCTTGGCCTGGCTTGCTTTTGACACCTCCCATTTTCATTTTTGCACCCCCTGGCCCATTTTCTTGTATTTTTACATTTTTGCAGTTTTGTTTTGTTTTCTGATTTTGTTTATTTATTTTCAATTATAAAAAATGCTTAAAAAATATTTTCATAATTTTTTACATTTATTTGGCATTTTATTTTAATTTTTCTAACATTGAAAGCATTTAAATACTTTTTTTTATTATTAAGACTTGAAAAATATATATATATGTATACTTTTATTTTTGTTTCTTATTTTTATTCACATTGAAAATATTATAATAAATGTAATTTATTTTTGTACATATTTTATTTTGTATTATACATATTTAATATATTTAATATACATATATAAATATGTACTTTTTATTTTATTAAATACTCTAGAATAAAAATATACAAAATATTACTTTTTTATTTTTTATTTTTATTTACACTAAAAAAATAATTTCTCTAAGTATATTTTATTTTTACATATATTAATATATTTTATTGTATATGATAATATAATGTATTTATTTTCTTAAAGAAATTAGGGTTTTACCCTTAAACAATTAAAATAAATCTTTTTATTTATTCCTTTATTTTTTACATTAAAATATCTTACATACATTAATGAACAAAAACCCCTTTTTGCATACTTCATATTATTTGATATATTTGTTTATTTTGAATATTCAAATATTGTCCATTTATTTTATGCAATTAAATTCAATTTGGATGTAATAGTAAATTAGAGTTTATTTTTCTTGTCAAATACCACCATTCAAGATTGTACCCCCATCCCTATAATCATGTTGTAATAGCTTAGAATTTTAATTCTCGCACTTTACGCTTTCAATTATGCCATGATTAGAGAATTAGGGTTTGTATGCAAAATCCAAATCAACAAATAGCTTGACCTAATCAAAGACAAAAATGCATGAAAATCAAACACAATAAACACTTGCACCCCTAGGGTTACAATCCACTTGTTACCTTCAAAAATGGGCCATGTTATGCATGTTGGGTACTTTGGCAAAACAAAAACAAAACAAAAGATCATAGTCCCTCGATGACGCTATCTTGGTTGCCTAAACAAAAGATCATAGTCCCTCGATGATGCTATCTTGGTTGCCTAAATAAAAATGATCAAGTCCCTCAAAAATTGCCAAAGATACTTGACACAATTGCTATCATGGTCTATACGATGACTCGCGCCTGTCCCGTTTAACATCCTAACACAAGGTTGTTCACCAAATGCAATGGTGAAACAACACTGTTAAAAGGGTTAAAAAAACATTAGGAAAGATCTTTGAGTAAAATAGGGTAGATCGCTCTTAGTTACTTGATCAAAAAAGCTTGCAAAAACATCCTTGCTATTTTCAAACACACTTCACAACACAATTTCAAAACATTATCCAAATTAAATTTCAAACATTGAAATCTTTTCAAAAGACAAAAACACCTTTGTATACATTCAAACAAGAATCATTACAAAGGTTGCCACAACGATGGCCTCTTTTCAAAACATCGTTCAAAACCACACACAAAGCACCATTTCAAACAATTGGAAAAGCAAAGCAAGTGATCTAAACAAGTAACTAAGAGCCCATGGATAACCATGGATGAAAAGGGTGCTTGCACCTTCCCTTTTCATAATCTACTCCCCGAACCCAAGAAAACATCTCAAAGGTCTTTCCTGTGCTTTTTGACCTTTCCTTAGGATAAAATAAAAAGTTGGTGGCGACTCTTGCTAAACCGAACAATTGCGAACACAAACGCAAAACCTCAAGTCAGTTCTCCCACCGTATCACACCGTGTGTATGTTTCTTTATACCCGTTCCACTCTTTGATCAGTTGTTGGCGGGTAAGTGTACGATCCTATTCTCCTTTACCAAGCAAAGCAGAAAAAGCTCGAAAACCAAAATTAAGTCACTCTCAATATTGATGATCCATTTAATGTATTTGTGCATAAAAATTGGCATCTCGTATATGAACTTTATTTTTGGTGGAGGTGGTTTACTAATGTGAGCTGCTTTGAAAACACTTTTTTGAGATTTTGGAGTAGGTGAATCCGGAAATGCTTTGTCAACATGTTCAAAATAAGATGGTGACCGCATCATTTAATTGCCACTTTGTGTTGGTTTAACCTTCTTAGGAGCACTTTTTATTTTTACCGGTTGAGACAGTGGTTTCAAATCAATGATTTCTAGATAAACAAATTTTCCCAATTGCTCTTTTGTGTGGAGATTCATATTGTCACAGTTTTTCAAAAATCTCTCTTGTACCACTTCCCATTTTATCAAGATAGACATATTCGATTTATCATCCTTCATCCCACCATCGTTTTCAAACATTAGCCTTTCTAGTGAGCTCATACCTCATTCATTCGTATCGGGCTATCAAGTTTCACCTTTTTCAAAATTAGACCAACACATGAGAGCCCATATGTTTTCTTTAGTGTACAACCATATTTTGTGCTATTGGAACCTTCATTCTTGACTCGTTTTTCTTTGTTAAAAATTAAATTTAATCTGGCTCGAGATATGTTGCTCAACAACTGAGAATATAGTTCATTATCTTTGAATTTGTGTTCCAACACTATGATGTTGCGGCCAAATGATGTTTGTATCTCATTATGTTGATTTTGGATCATTTGGTTCACAGAGTCCCAGTTGTTGTACCCCAAAATTTGCCCTCTCATTTCATCAACACTTTCTCATCACAAGACTCCTGGAATTCAGGATCAAGCTAGGGTTTGCTCTGCTCAAGACCCCTCCTTGCACTGTTAACCAAAATTAGGGTTTGAGTTTACACAAGGATATTTTGACCTATAATACCCAAATTAACTTTCATGCTTCATGTTGGGTTCATAAGTTTGCCCATACCAAGTTTCAAGCCTTGATTCAAATCTTTACCCACTCAATTGGACAGTTGACCTAGAAATCAGTTGTATTGGGGAAAAAGTCAACTGTGGCCAATTGACAGTCAAACCTCATGAAATTTGACCCACATCAACATTATGATCTCATATGAACCATTTGATCAAGTTTGGATCACAATTCCACAAGAAATTTGATCAGATCACCAAAAGGGCAAAATGGTCATTTTTAGGGTTTTGACTGCACAAAGGCAAGTTTTGGTTGTTTGACCTAACCAATGGCAAACCAAGCTCACATATGGACTCAAGGACTCAATGACATTGTCTTGAACCATTCAACAAGTTCCAAAGATGTCAAATGCATAGGATTGACAGATGAATTTTTCAGTCAACTGATCAAAATTTGACTGTATATTGAAAAGTCAAACTTTGACTTTTTGGTCAAAATCAAGTGCCAAGAGTTATTTTTTATCAAGACATGTCAAATTATGAAACTTGTTCATCAAGAAACCCAAAATTGCAAATTAGGGTTTGAAATAAAAAAGTTTCATAACTTAGAATTTTTCTAAGTTATGAAATTTTCTTATTTTTTCCTAACTTTGTCCCATTTTTTCACCAAGATACAAATGGATTCAAACAAAACTTGAAACATAAAAGTTGTAGTCCATCACAAAGTCTATAACTTTAATTCACAAAGTTTTCTCAAAAGAAGCTTGTATCTCAAGTTATGATTTTTGGAAGAAGGGTACCTAAAACTTTTAACTTAGAGAAAATTTGCCCTAATCTAGGCAGGATTTTGACCCATCTTCTTGGCCATTTTTCACATAGTTCCACTTGGAGTTTCAAGTTTCATTACAAATAGGGATTATAGTACATGTTCCAATATTTCCAAATTGTCCAAGAACTCCTCAAACACCTTTGTGGTTAGAGAGAATCGAATGCTTGAAGTTGGCAAAAACTCACTTTTGTCCATGACCAATACATGTTCATACAAACTTGCATTTTCAAATCAGCATGTTTGGTGCTAGCTTGCAGGCCTCAAAATAAACTTTCACTTTAAAATTTAATGCATAACCATTGAATTAAGGTGTTATCTTGGCCATTTGGACATTACATACAAGATTAACCCTTATTTGGAAAAAGGTAAAATGCCATTTTTGTAAAAGTACACTTTATGTCAAACCAAAATCCTTGAGGTATGGGGCCATATCTTTGAAGCAAGATTGAAGCTATCAATTCCAAGAACCAAAAGCAAAAGATGCAGCATGATAGGAGGGCTTGTACAGGGCTATAACATCATTTTCCATCCTCTTGCTTCAAGTAGAAGAAAAGTGGCAAAACATAAGCAATCACACATATCTGTTAACACAAGCTTACAAGAACTTTGTGAACAAGTTCCATACATCCCAACAAGCCTAAAGCACGACCCTTTCATCACTAAAACCTCCTCATACTCAGAACCATTGTTTTTCTGCAAAACAGGGTAGGTTCTGCATCTTGCAAGCCACAACCAATTTCCATCGTGCGTTTTGTCCCAAGATAGTTCCAACACCTTCCAATCAACTCACCTGAACTATCCCAAGCCCCCATTGCAAGCTGTAACACCTCTAACACACCTTGCCATTTTCATTTCAAAGATCTGCAGGTTGAGTTCTACAGCACGATTCAAGTTGTTTCAAAGCAAGCCAAGCATTGGAGAAGCTTCCTTGGACCTCAGGCAAGCTCAACAGAAGCTCAAACACCATTGAAGGTTGCTACATTGTCCAACTCGAAGTCAACTGAAACAGGTATTTCATGGACTTCTATCTCTCTATTTAGGAATGGTTAGGCTTAGGTCTGTGAATGAAATATGTTGTACTCATAGCCCTGAAGCCATACATATGCTTAGTTTTCATTTACATTAATCGTGCTAAGAGAATTTCACTCATGAACTTTCTGAAAAAACTAGGTTAAAAATTAGGGCCAGAGAAATTCTCTCTGGTCTTTGAGAGTTAATCCAAGTTTTTTATATGGTTAGATTCGTTATTTGATGCTCTACAAGTTTCATGTTTTGAGTTTTGTCAAAAAATCAAAGAATCAGGAGATAGAATTGGAAGTACAGAACGCGTGTTTTGTTTGAAACTGAGGAAGAAGATGAAGTTGTTTGGGCTGGGCCTGAGTTGCTTTTGCTTTCCACACATGCATATTCATTTTGCACCCCCCCTGGCCCATTTGCTTGCACACTTGTCATTTTTTGCATTTTATTTCATTTTTTATTTTAATATTTTATTTTCTAACATAAAAAATACCTAAAAATTATTTTCATAAATTTTTATATTTATTTGGAATTTATTCTAATTATTACTAATATAAAAAATATTTAAATGCTTTATATTAAAACCTAAAATAATGTAAAAGTATATTTATTTTCATTTATTATTTTTATTTACATTTTGGAAACATTTTCTTGGATATACACACTTTTGTAAATAAATACTTTCTATTTTTATATATACTTAATATATTTAATAAATATCTATATATATATATATACTTATATACTTGTTATTAAATAATTAGGTTAAAAAATACAAAAATATCACATTTTCATTTTTATTAATATTTTACACTAAAAAACATTTTTTACAATATACTTTTATTTTGTTAATATATATTTGTATAAAATTAATAAATAATATTATTTATTAAGAATTAGGGTTTCTTGCCCTAAATAGGAAAAATAATTAAAATTGATCTTTTTATTTTAGTTTTCACATTGAAAAATATCTTTTACATACGTAAAAATCATTTTGTACATAATACATTTTATTTGATATTTATTTATTATATTATATTCAATTATTGTACATTTAAATATTGTATCTTATACATTCAATTTGGTTGTAATAGTAATCTAGGGTTTAATTTCTTGTCAAATATCCCCAATTCAAATTTGTACCCCCCTCCCTATATCATGTTGTAATAGTATAGTATTTAAATTCTCGCACATTTAAAAGCTTTCAATTATGCCATGCTTAGACCTAGGGTTTGTATGCAGATAAAATCAACAATTAGTTTGACCTAATCCAAGATAGCATGCATGAAAAACAAACACAATGCACACTTGCACCCCTAGGGTTTCATCCACTTGTTGCCTTAAAAAATGGGCCATGGTTGCATGTCAAGTACTTTGGCAAAACAAAACAAAAAAATCATAGTCCCTCGATGACGCTATCTGAGTTGCCTAAACAAAAATGATCAAGTCCCTCAAGAAAATTGCCAAAGATACTTGACATTATTGCTATCATGGTCTATACGATGACCCGCGTCTGTCCCGTTAAACATCCTAACACAAGGTTGTTCACCAAATACAATGGTGAAACAACACTGTTAAATGGGTTAAAAACATAAGAAATATCTTTGAGTAAAATAGGGTAGATAGCTCTTAGCTACTTGATCAAGCTTGCAAAAACATCCTTGCTACTTTTCAAAACACACTCCACAAACACAATTTCAAAACCCTACTTTCAAACATTTAAAACTTTTCAAAATACAAAAACACTTTTGTATACATTCAAACAAGAATCATTACAAAGGTTGCCACAACGATGGCCTCTTTTCAAAACATTTTCCAAAATCACACACAAAGCACAATTTCAAACAATTGAAAACCACCATTTCAAACAATAGAAATGCAAAGCAAGTGATCTAAGCAAGTGATCTAAGAGCCCATGGATAACCATGGATAGAAAGGGTGCTAATACCTTCCCTTTCTATAATCTACTCCCCGAACCCAAGAAAACGTCTCAAAGGTCTTTCCTGTACTTTTTGGCCTTTCCTTAGGATAAAATAAAAAGTCGGTGGCGACTCTTGCTAAACCGAAACATTTGCGAACACAAACGCAAAATCCCAAGTCAGTTCTCCCACCGTACCACAGAACTGGTGACTCTGCTGGGGATTTTGAAAGTGGAGTAACCTTAGGGCTTAGATCACCCTTTGCGTGATTATTGTTTGCTTTAATTGCTTTACATTTTGGTTCTCTTGTTTGGGCTTGAAATCCTCCACCCGGATTTGGGAAACATTCATAGACAGCAATACGTTGTGGAAACTGTACGGGGTATACCGACACGGTTGAAGCAATAGCTATATTAGTGCGACATATTTGTGAGTATCGGTAGCCTTTGAGTCAATCAAAGAGAATACGGAACAGCTGAGTGATGTCATTAAGCACTAATGAACTAGAACCTTACTTGACCATAATGGCCTTTTATTAGGGGTAGTGAGATGACCGGCTTTGGTGCAGTCCGAAGTTGGTAGATACTCGATACTACACTCATTGAGGGTTGTTTTCTTGGAATATTTTGGTCGCTAGTTAAGTGGCTAAACCAAAACAATGAACATAGAAAACAATCCAGTGATATTGAGCTCCTTAGAACCTGGTTACTATTTATAGGACAGGTTTGAGCCAACTAAACTCAAGAGGGTACTTACCTATGAAACCTCATGCAATCCTGAAACTAGGATTTTGTGTGACTTGCTTGTACATGTGCTTGTACATACATCATGAACATCATAAAGCATCATATGCATCCACTAACCATTTCAAGGGTTTAGATCTTCATCTTTGTTCTTGTTTTGTAGGTCATGGAATCTCTTTGCAGGAAAATAATTCAAGTCAATCTTGTGAGAATCCCTCCTCAACTTAAGGAGCTTACTTCCAGGATTCCATAGAATTCTCTCTTCAGTGAAAGACATGGTAGACTCCTCAACTTAGTCAACACCAGCATTGAAGAAGACATGGTGAAAGTAATTTTCCAATTCTTTGACCCCCTACACCACTGTTTCACATTCCCTGATTACCAATTGGTGCCTACTTTGGTGGAATTTTCTCAACTCTTGAGAATTCCTATTCTTAATCAACTACCCTACAACGGTACGGAAAAAGAACCAAAACCTGAACATGTTGCTCAAGCATTACACTTGCAACCATCTGACATCAAAGAGCATTGGGAAACCAGAAGTGGTGTTAAGGGTTTCTTGGCAAAGTTTTTGTTTGAGAAGGCACAAGAATGCTGGAATTCTCTTGATCTACAAGCCTTTGAAGAGATTGTGGCACTCCTTATCTATGGGTTGGTCTTGTTCCCAAACCCTGACCAACTTATAGATATGAATGCTGTCAAGATTTTCATATCCAGGAATCCCATACCTACATTGCTTGGGGACATCCTACACTCATTTTACACACGAACAATGAGGAAAAGAGGTGTTCTCATGTGTTGTACTCCTCTCCTAGCAAGGTGGTTTATTTCTCACCTCTCACAATCAGTTTTGAAGAATGAGCAGGGTTTAAGGTGGTCACAACGGTTGATGACCCTCACACATTCTGATGTACATTGGTGTTCTCGGTCCAGAGAAAATGTCATCATCATTGATCGTTGTGGTGAATTCCCTAATGTCCCATTACTTGGCATTAGGGGAGGCATTACCTACAACCCCTGTCTAGCTTTGAGCAATTTGGATATGCCTGGAGGGATGGCCCTCATGACATGCTGATTCCTGACCTAGTTTTTGACTTCGACAATGATGCGCAAGGACTTCGACAAAGGTTCATCAGAGCTTGGAGGATGCCTAACAAGGTGGATAGTAAGATATTGGGGCACAAAAATTTCATCCCCCTTGAGCCTTACCTCAAGTGGGTACGAACCCGCTCCCAGAATCTTATGATGCCATATCCTCACATTCTCCCCTTGATCAAAGATCCTGTTAAGGAAGGAGAGGTTCCATACACCATCCTACATCCTGTCATGCCAACATCATGGGAAGAAATGCAAAAGAGTTGGATCCAACTCAAAGAAGAACGGGATACTTTTGAAGCCAGCTTCTATGCCAGTGAGAAGAAGGTTTTAGAGCTCACCCACCGACTGCACGAGGAGGAAACTCTCAACACCTACATCGCACCAAAGAGGATGCACAATGTCTTTTTACATTAAGAATTTTGTAATATTTTGCCCATGGGGCACTTATGTACTAACAATTTCTTTTAATATGACGTGCGTTCCTTTTTGTTTGCAACAAATTTGAATTTTTGAACCCTTGAATGCATTACATGAATAACATACCATTCATCATATGCATAAATAGGTCTTCAAGCCAGGTTTCCTTATCTTTCTGATGTTTATTTCAGCAAGATGGATTTGGAGCAAACAGTAAAAGATCTACAGGCACAAAATTCGTAATTTCAGCAACTCCTCATGACCTTGGCAAAGGGTCAAGAGGATCTCAAAGTTCTGCTAGAGAATAATAAAGAGAATAAAAAGAAAAAGAGATCGGGGGTAGCCACTTTCGGAAGAAGGTTTGAGGGCGATGCTAGAAGGACTCTTGAGTTTCCTTCAACGTCTGACGAAGGGATAGGCAAGGGGAAAGGAGTTATTGTACCTTCTGAGTCTGAGGTAGAAGAGGAGGAAGAGGAAGAAGACGAAGACTATTCAAAACAACAGTATCCACCAGCGGATGACAAGTATAAGAACCTTGAAGACAGATTGGCAGCCATGGAGTTGCAGAGGGTGCCCGAATTGGATTTTGAGGAACTGGGGTTGGTAGCTGGGATTGTTATCCCTCCCAAGTTCAAGGTGCCAACATTTTCCAAGTACGACGGTCTGTTGTTGTACCCAAAAATTTTCCCTCCCATATTTGTCAAGAATCATCTTCAAATGGTTCAAGATTGCTCAAGGATTGCACAGTCCAAATACCTCCTGTTGTACCCCAAAATTTGCCCTCCCATTTCCTCAACATTTTCTCATCACAAAACTCTTGAAGTTCAAGATCCAGTTAGGGTTTCATCTGCTCAAGACTCCTCCTTGCACTGCTAACCTCAAATTAGGGTTTGTGTTTGCCCAAGGATGTTTTGACCTAAAAAGCCTAAGATGACTTTCATGTTTCATATTGGACTCCCAAGTTTATCCTCACCAAGTTTCAAGTCTTGATTCCAAGTTTTGCCCAGTCAATTGGACAGTTGACCTAGAAATCAACTGTATTGGGGAAAAAGTCAACTATGGTCAATTGACAGTCAAAACTCATGATTTTTGACCCACATCAACATTATGAACTCATATGGACCATTTGATCAAGTTTGGATCACAATTCCACAAGAAATTTGATCAGATCACCAAAAGGGCAAAATGGTCATTTTTAGGGTTTTGACTGCACAAAGGCAATTTTTGACTGTTTGACCTAGCCAATGGCAAACCAAGCTCACATATGGACTCAAGGACTCAATGAAATGTTCTTGACACATTCAACAAGCTCAAAAGATCCCAAGTACACAAGATTGACAGTTGAATTTCCCAGTCAATTGATCAATTTTGACTGTACACTGAAAAGTCAAACTTTGACTTTTTGGTCAAAATCAAGTGCCAAGATCCATTTTTCATCAAGACATGTCAAATTATGAAACTTGTTCATCAACAAATCAAAAATTACAAATTAGGGTTAGAAAATGGAATTATTCATAACTTAGAATTTTTCTAAGTTATGAAAAACCCTAATTTTTTCCCAACTTTGCCCCATCTTTTCACCAAGATCCATTTGGATTCAAACAAAAGTCAAAACATGAAAGTTGTAGCTTGTTGCATAATCTACAACTTTGATTCACAAAGTTTTCTCATTTGAAGCTTGTATCTCAAGTTACAATTTTTTGAATAAGGGCACTAAACCATTTTTAACTTAGTGAAATTTTAACCTATTTTGACAAGGTTTTCTACCCCACTTCAAGGCCATTTTTCATACCCTTCCACTTGGAATTTCAATTTGCATTTCAAAGATGGATTGTAGTACACATTCCAAGCTTTCCAAAATGTCCAAGAACTCATCAAACAACCTCATAGCTTGAGAGATTCGAATTTCACAAGTTGGCAAAAATTCACTTTTGTTCTTCATCAAAACATGACCATAACCTTACCATTTGAAACTCAGCTTGCTTTATGCTTGATTACAGGTCCTTGAACCATTCCATACTCAATAATTTAATGCATATTCAATGTGTTAAAGTGTTGTTCTTTGAGTGCAAGCATTGTATGCAAGATTAATCCTAAACTAGATAAAGTGAACTTTCCATTTTTGAAAAGATTAACTTTATGTCCAATTGCAAATCAAGAAAGTACATGGAAAATCTGCTTGGCACAAGATTATGTGCATAACACACTGATCAAGAGAGGATTATGCAGCACATTAGGGGGTCCTCTACTGACCTAGAAAGCCAAGTTGCATTTGTTTGCTTCAAGTTCAAGAAAAGTCCATAACTTATCACAACTCTCTCTTCAGCTGAGAAACACAAGAGCAAAGTTATCAAACATCTTCCATAGAACCTAACCAAGCCAAGACACGAGTCCTTGTCCTCCAAAACACCCTCCATCTCAGAATCATCCTCAAACTGCAAAAACAGGGTTGCCTCTGCAGTTTGAGTGCCAACTCCCATTTCCCTCGAGCATTCTTACCAAAATCAATCCATACACACTCCCTAGCATATATGCAAGCTGACCATGACCTAAAACCTGACCTGTAATCTCTCTAACAGTTTCCACCATTTTCATTTTTTCCTCTTGCAGTTGAAGTTCCACAGCTCGATACAAGAAGTTTCAAGACAAAGTAAGCACTGAAAAAGCATCCCTGGACCTCAAGGAAGCTTTTCCAATCATTACCTTGCACTAGAAGTTCCTCATTCTCCAGATAGAAGTTCAAATGCACAGGTAAAACTTTGAACTCGTATCTCTCTTATCATGCATCTTTAGTCTTAAGTTTGTGAAGAAACAAGGTTCTACTCATAGCCCTGAACATGTACATATCTTTACATTTCATTTCTTTTGCCTGAGTAGAGAGAATTTGGAGTTTGAAAATGGCAGAAAAACTAGGTTAGGATTTGGGGGAGGAGAAATTCTCCCTCATCTTAGAGAGTTAGGTCAAGTTCTATACATGGTTGGAATCGTCTCTTCATGCTGAACATTTGTTGTGTTATGAGTTTTTGCTAAAAAGCCAGGAATCGAGAGTTGGACATTGAAGAACAGGGGCGCGCGTTTTTTCAAATGTTTATGCTGGAGGTTGAAGACAGTGATCTTTGGGCTGGGCCTGTGCATTTTTCTTATTCACACCACATATTTGCTATTACACCCCCCTGAGCCCATCTGCTTTATTTTTGACTTTTTTTGACTTTTTCTTTTTTGATTGACTTTGTTTATTTTTTCTCATGATATAAAAAATATAAAAATATTTTTTCCATCATTTTTTGAATATATGGCGTATTTATTTGATTTATTTCTTTTGTTTATATATAAATATTAGATATATACTATTAGTAGAATAAATAGAAAAATAGTGAAAATACATTTTTTTTTATTTTTATTTACCTTCTAAAAATATTTCACACAAAAATACTTTTTTTATTTTTTATTTTGTTAAAATATTAAATATATATTATTTTGTGTATAATACATATTTAAGACTTAATATATATATATATATATATATATATATATATATATATATATATATATATATATATATATATATATATATATATATATATATATATATATATATATATATATATATATATATATATATATATATATATATATATATATATATATATATATATATATATATATATATATATATATATATATATATATATATATATATATATATATATATATATATATATATATATATATATATATATATATATATATATATATATATGTTTATTAATATATTTAAGTTAAAATATAAAAATACTTGAATTTTTCATTTTTTATTAATATTTGATACAAAAATACTTTTTTCATAATATACTTCATTTTATTTTTATTTTTATAAATAATAAATAAATATTTGTATTAAATCAATTAATATCCATTTTCTTTAAAATTAGGGTTTTTGCCCTAAAAGTTAGAAATACTCAAAATAATACTTTTTTATTTTCTTATTTTATTTTACATAAACCATATTTTTCTCATACATATAAAAAACTTTCTCTTTGCATTTTGCATATTTGTTTAATTTCCATTTAATTATGCAATTTATTTGCTTTGCAAATATTCAAAAATGATGTAATAACTTAGGTTTAAATTACTTGTCAATATCCCCATTTGAACATTTGTACCCCCCTTCCTATATTTGGTTTTGTAATAGCTTAGTAAATTTATTTTCGCACTTTATTGCTTTCTAATGATAACATGTTAGAATTAGGGTTTGTATGCGAAAAAACGACAAAAATAGTTATGACCTAATCTCAAGACAAATGAGCATGAAAATGGACACACAAATCACACTTGCACACCCCTAGGGTACTCCACTTGTTGCCTTTCAAAATTGGGCCATATTGCATGTTAGGTCTCTTTGGGCAAAACAAACAAATTGAATGATCATAGTCCCTCGATAAAACTTTTCAAAACAAACAAAAATAAATGATCAAGTCCCTTAAAGAAAATTGCCCAAAGATATTTAACGTCGTTGCAATTATGGTCTAAACGATGACCCGCGCCTGTCCCTTTCACATCCTAACATAAGGTTGTCCACCAAATTCAATGGTGGAACAAACTTGTTAAAAGGGTTAAAACATAGCAATAATCTTTTGAGAAATTTAGGAGTAGATAACCTCTTAGTTACTTGAATCAAACTTGCAAACTAAAGCACTTGCCTAATTTCAAAACCATACCTCACAACACTTTCAAAACAAACTTTCAAAAACAAATGAAAACCTTTTTCAAAAGACATACATCTTTGTATACATCCCCACATGGATCATTACAAAGGTTGCCACCACATTGGCCTCTTTTCAAAATATTTTCAAACCCACTCACACTCAAACACCATTTCAAACAATTGAAAACAAAAAGGCAAGTGATCTAAGCAAGTAACTAAGAGCCCATGGATAACCATGGATAGAAAGGGTGCTAATACCTTCCCTTTCTATAATCTACTCCCCGAACCCAAGAAAACATCTCAAAAGGTTTTTGCTGTGCTTTTTAACCTTTCCTTAGGATAAAATAAAAAGTCGGTGGCGACTCTTGCTCAACCGAAACATTTGCGAAAACAAACGCAAAACCTCAAGTCAGTTCTCCCACCGTATCACAGAACTGGCGACTCTGCTGGGGATAACTTAAAAGTGGAGTAACCTTAGGGATTAGATCACCTTTGTTTTCAATTGTTTGCTTTGTTTGCTTTTATATTTGTGGGCTTTGCATCGGAGTTTCATAGATCCTAACCCGGATCTGGGAAATACCCTTTTAGGTAGCATAATCTGTGAGGGACCTGTCCGGCGTAGACCGACATGGGTGAAGCAGTGGCTACATTGGTGTGGCATCTTAGTCTGTACCTATATCCCTTGTGTTGCAACGGGGAGAATATAGGTCTTCTAAGGGGTCATTAAGCACCAACCAACTTTAGAACCCTAAATTGACCAACTTGGCTATTAGGACAGTAGCAGTATGCTACACTCATTGAGGCTAAACTCTCGAGATGGTTCTGGCCGCGAGAAAAGATTGCGATGCTGGAGTTATGACCGATTGAGGGTAGCCAATGATTTGAGATCCTCTAGAACCCGGTTACTTTTGATAGGACAGGTTTTAACCAACAAAACCAAAAGAGGGTAATACCTGAAACTCATGCTGGCCTGAAACCTAAGGGTGTCTTGTGTGACTTGTGTGCCTTATTTGCCTGTGTGAATACTTGTGGTGTGCTTCATCATAGCATCATGCCATCATACCATTGCATGCATCCTGTATAAAGGGCTAACCCTTTTCAAAGACAAAAAAGGTTTCATCTTTGCTCTGTTTTGTAGGACATCATGATGCCCGTCCGTAGGAATACTGTCCGGCTCAACTTTGTTCAACCACCAGTTTTACTCAAGGATTTGGTTGGAAGGATTCCAAACACTTCTTCCTTCATCAACAGACATGGTTCTCTCCTTGGCTTGGTCACTGCAAAATGGGACCAACAACTGATAAGTGTTCTGACCCAGTTTTATGACCCTCTGTATCACTGTTTCACTTTTCAAGACTTCCAGCTGGTCCCTACCCTGGAAGAATTTTCTTATCTGCTTGGGATCCCTGTCTTGGAACAAACTCCATTCACTGGTTTGGAAAAGACTCCCAGGCCTGAAGAGATTGCTGCAATTCTCCCCTTGACCAAGGAAGAGGTATTGTCCAACTGGGAAACTAGAAATGGGATCAAGGGCTTTTTGGTCAAATTTCTGGTTGGCAAGGCTAATGATTTCTGGAATGACTTGGATTTCAAGGCGTATGAGGATATTCTGGCTCTTTTGATCTATGGTCTGGTATTGTTTCCCAACCCTGACACTTTCATCAGTATCCATGTCATAAGGATCTTCATGTCTCGGAATCCGGTACCCACTCTTTTGGGTGACATTCTACAACAACTCTATGCTCGTACTGCTCGAAAACGGGGAACTCCGTGGTGTTGTGCTCCTTTGCTAGTAAGGTGGTTTATTTCGCACCTTCCTAAGTTCGTGCTGAAGAATGAAGAAGGAAAAGGTTGGGCTAGGAGGTTAATGTCTCTCACTGATAATGACCTCACCTGGACTCTCAGAGGTTTGGATGAGGTAGCTGTTATTGACCGTTGCGGAGAATACCCTAATGTTCCGTTGATTGGTATCCAAGGAGGAATCTCTTACAATCCGTGTTTAGCTCTCCGTCAGTTTGGAAGAGCCAGAGGAGATGGGCCTCATGAAATGCTGGTTCCTCACTTCCATTTTGAGTTTCAGGCAGACAGTGACAAACTACGCCAGAGGTTCATTAGAGCTTGGGACAGAATCCACAAAGCCAACCCACATGAGTTAGGACCAAAGACTTCGCTGCCATTGAAGCCCTATTGCAAATGGGTCCGCATCCGTGCCCAAAGGTTAGGTATGCCCTACGAAGCTGTTAGACCTCTCGTTCTTGAGTCTCCTGTTGAAGATGAGGTTCCTCCAACTGTCCTCCGTCCTCAGATACCTACTGATTTTGACACCATGAAGAGATCTTGGGCGCAGCTAAAGGAAGAACGGGATTTCTATCGGGAGAAGTTCAACGAGCAGGAACGGAAGATCCAGAGGCTGACTAAGCAATTGGAGGAAGAGCGGGTCCTGAACAACTACATCAGCACTGAAAAGAGGAGGCCATGGGAGCATTGATGAGCTTTGGATGTTTTCTTTTATAGTTTATTTCCTTTCAGTATTTTTCATTCCTGTAATGCCTAGGGGCAATTTGTTGAACAATTGAAAATTTTAATCTAATGAAGTGTGTTTCCCTTTTTTGTCTACAAAGTTGAATCTTGTTTGTCTTTGAAAACATAAAACATACGCATTCCATTGCACCATATGCATAGCAGGTACCCTATTTCACAGGTTGCTTAATCTCCTTCGCTGTTTATTTTGCACAGTCATCATGAATCCAGACTCATCCAGTGAGCAAGCAATCAAGGCCCTTCAGGCCCAAAATGCACAGTTTCAAGAGATGGTCCTAAGCCTAGCCCAAGGTCAGCAAGAGTTGAAGACTCTACTCCTGAAGAAGAAGAAGAAAAAGAGGACTGCATTGTTCAACACCGGACGCAGATTTGGGAACACACTCCATAATGAAGCTGATCCAACTACTTCTTCTGCTGAGAAAAACAGTCCCCAAGGGGGAGGAGCTCCTAGTCCCGCAGTCTCCGACAACGAGACGGACTATAACGACGAACAATACCCACCTGCTGCTGACAGATACAAGCAATTGGAGGACCGCTTAAGCGCCATGGAAATTCAGAATATGCCAGGACTGGATTTCGGAGATTTGGGATTATCTTCTGGAGTAGTAATTCCACACAAGTTTAAGGCGCCTGCCTTCGCCAAGTATGATGGGGTCTCCTGCCCAAAGCTGCATCTAAGGTCGTACGTAAGGAAGATCCAACCTTACACGGCAGATAAGAACCTATGGATTCACTTCTTCCAAGATAGCCTCTCGGGGTCACAGCTTGAATGATTCTACCAATTAGATGGAGCTAGCATCCGACACTGGGAAGATTTGGCAACTGCATTCTACAAACAATACCAATACAATTCTGATCTCGCTCCTACGCGTACCCAACTTCAGGGTATGTCTCTGGGAACGGGTGAAGGATTCAAAGAGTACGCTCAAAAATGGAGAGATTTGGCTGGCAGGGTGCAGCCTCCATTGACTGATCGAGAGCTGGTTGATATGTTTCTAGGGACGTTGTCTGGTCCGTTTTTCAATCATTTGGTTGGTAACTCCTCCGCTGGGTTTACAGATTTGATACTGACGGGAGAAAGAATTGAAGCTGGCATCAGGTCAGGCAAGATACAAAAGGCTGCCTCCACAAGTGCTGAGAAGAGGCCGTTTAAGAAAGAAGCAAGTGCCGTCTATGGTACTAGAAGACAAGTCAAGCCCGAAAGTCGCCAAGCCGTCAATGCTTTGGTCATCTCGAAACCTGTTGCTGCTCCTCAGCAGTACAATCAACAAAGAAGCGAAAGGCCCAAGAGGCAATATACTCGACTGAGTATGACCTTATCTCAAATTTTACCCCAACTATTATCCACTAACCTGGTAACCCTCAAAGAAGCTCCTAAGGTCGTCAACACTGCGTCTCCTAAGTATAACCCAAATGTCCGGTGTGCTTATCATTCTGATAGTCCCGGGCACACTACTGATGATTGCTGGGCCTTGAGAAACAAAGTGCAAGATCTGATCGACGCAAAGGAAATTCAGTTTGAAGCGCCGGAGAGACCAAATGTTGTAACCGCTCCTATGCCCCAGCATAGAGTAAATGCCATTGAGGAGGAATTGTATGCTGTTTCGGTAAATGAAGTTGTTACCCCTCTGAGGACCGTCAAGAAGAACCTACTGCGGGCCGGTTTATTTCCGGGTTGCAGTGAAGGTTGCCTGTTCTGTGCTGTTTCCCTATCTGGTTGTCCCTTGCTGAGGTTAGGCGTCCAAAGCCTAATGGATAGCAAGGAGATTCTATTCAAGAAGTCCGCTGTTCAGTTGGTTCCGGTAAAAGAAGTTTGTGGTTACCATCTTCAATAATCCAATCAAGGCTCTCCCGAAGAAGCCTGTTCAAATCATGACTGTTGCACCTGTGATTATTACTGTTCCGGGGCCTCTCCCCTACGTATCTGATAAAGCTGTCCCCTGGCATTATGGGGCGGACGTATATGTGAATGGAATCAAACAAGAATTCGACACTGGCGCCAGTATCTGCGATATCACTGGTCCAGCCAAGGTCACCCGCAGTGGCAGGCTCTTCTCGCCTGACATTGCCCCGCCCGCTATTCGAAAACCCCTCCTTATAACACCTACAAGTTTACCTGTTTCCGCTACTGATAAAGTTGTTCCCCCTGCCGCCAAGTCATCTAATGCTCAGGGCAAAGAGATTGAAGAGGAGCCTGCCCGGATGGAGGCACCAATACCTATCAATGCTGAGGCCTCCCAACAAGAAGTGGAGGAAATCCTGAAGATAATAAAGAAAAGTGATTTCAATGTTGTCGAGCAGCTGGGGCATACGCCCTCCAAGATCTCCATGCTCTCCTTATTGCTATGCTCCGAGGCCCATGCTAAAGCCTTAATCTCATTTCTCAAGACGGCCCATGTGCCGCAAGAAACGTCTGCAGTCCAGTTCACTAATTGCGTAGCAAATCTGACAGCAGACAATGGCTTGGGTTTTTCAGATGCTGACCTGACTGCAAAGGGAAGAGACCACAATGATGCCTTGCATGTCTCTATCGAATGCAGGGGCACTACTCTGGCGCATGTATTGGTGGATATTGGTTCCTCCTTGAATGTTCTACCGAAAAAGGCTTTAGACCGTTTGGATTATGAAGGTCTAGAACTGAAGCCCAGCAATATCATCGTTAGGGCCTTTGACGGTTCAAAAAGGATGGTTCATGGAGAGGTTGACATCCCTATTCGTGTGGGCTCTCAGGTGTTTGACTCTACTTTTTATGTGATGGATATACGTCCATCGTACTCTTGTCTACTGGGTCGACCTTGGATCCATAAAGCTGGGGCAGTGACCTCCACCTTACACCAGAAGCTGAAGTATCCCGTCAGGGGGAAGATCGTCACTGTGCAAGGAGAAGAGGAGTATATGGTGAGCCATTTGAATTCCTTCAGATACATTGAGATGGACGGGGAGTTTATTGAAACCCCCTTTCAGCATTTCGAGGAGGTGCATCCAATTTCAGCAGCGGCAGAAACAGCGGTCGAAGAGAATGTTTCCTTGAAGATGGCTTCCCTAAGGGATGCCCGGGCTGTGGTTCAGAAAGGCATTTGTGCAAACTGGGGTCAGCTTCCTGACTTCACTCAGAAGAACGACAAGTTTGGGCTAGGCTTTACTGCAGAAGCTCAGAGGGCTGTGCGCAAGGAGAAGGTCAGAAAGGCTCCGGTGTTTATCTCCAGCTCAAGGGTGAATGATATTGAGGAGGATGTAGAGGAAGCAGAGTTTGACAGTTGGATCTACCCAACTACCAGCAACGGACCAAGCAACTGGACGGCAAAGGATTTTACCCCTATAACATTTGTCACGCAGTAATTAATTTCTTTTGATTTCCAATTTGTAACAAACAATATGTTAAAACTTTGTTGGCTCAGTGTCCTACCCGGGGCATCGTAGCTCCATTTGTGAGGGCTTTTGTATGACATTTTCATATATCATCAATCAAAACATTGGACGTTTGTTGCATTTCAAATCTTGTGCTCTTTTCCTTTATGTGTTATATATATTGCAAAACAGTTATATTTACACACACTCACTTATACAGGTTTCAATCCACTCTGGATCTCACTGGTAACAGCTCTGCTACCGCCAGTTATGACTTCGAAAATCCGATCAACTTGGCCGAAGACGAAGGTGAAGATGATTGCGAAGTGCCTGGTGAACTCGCAAGACTGCTACTCCAAGAAGAGAGAGCTATTCAACCACATGAAGAGCCGGTGGAGACAATTAATCTGGGTACTGAGACAGATAGGAAAGAGGTCAAGATTGGTGCCAATCTAGAGCTCAGCGTGAAGCAACGATTGATCCAGATGCTACAAGACTACATGGAGATTTTTGCTTGGTCCTATGAAGATATGCCAGGTTTGGATGCCGACATTGTAGTTCACCACCTACCAACCAAGGAAGATTGCCCTCCGGTAAAGCAAAAAGTCCGACGGATGCGTCCAGAGATGTCTGAAAAGATCAAGGCCGAGGTCATGAAACAGTTTGATGTCGGGTTCCTTGCAGTGACTTCTTACCCTCAGTAGGTTGCCAACGTAGTGTCGGTGCCGAAAAAGGACGGTAAAGTCAGAATGTGTGTTGACTACAGGGATCTGAACAGGGCCAGCCCCAAGGATGACTTCCCCCTACCTCACA
This sequence comes from Vicia faba, assembly GCA_948472305.1. Taxonomy (NCBI): domain Eukaryota; kingdom Viridiplantae; phylum Streptophyta; class Magnoliopsida; order Fabales; family Fabaceae; genus Vicia; species Vicia faba. Next base: position 1,109,422,799 of record OX451741.1, read on the forward strand.
TTGATGTCCTTGTTGACAATACGGCTCAACACAAGGTGTTCTCCTTCATGGATGGTTTTTCAGGGTATAATCAGATCAAGATGGCTCCAGAAGATATGGAGAAGACTACATTTGTGACTCAGTGGGGCACTTTCTGTTATAAGGTCATGCCATTCGGATTGAAAAATGCTGGGGCAACCTATCAACGTGCCATGGTTGCCTTATTTCATGATATGATCCATCATGAGATTGAGGTATACGTTGATGACATGATTGCAAGGTCTCAAACTGAGGAGGAGCACCTTGACCATCTGAGGAAGTTATTTGACCGACTCAAGTTATACAAGCTGAGGTTGAATCCCAACAAATGCACCTTTGGGGTAAGATCCGGAAAATTGCTAGGTTTCATTGTAAGTGATAAAGGTATTCAGGTGGACCCTGCCAAGGTAAAATCCATACAAGAGATGCCGACTCCAAGAACAGAGAAAGAAGTCAGAGGTTTCCTAGGACGACTGAATTACATTGCCCGATTCATCTCACATCTGACTGCTACTTGTGAGCCAATCTTCAAATTACTGAAGAAAGATCAAGTAGTACGCTGGAATGATGAATGTCAGGCTGCCTTCGAAAAGATAAAGGAATATCTCCAAGAGCCACCCATTCTTATGCCACCGGTGGAAGGAAGACCCCTGATACTATACTTGACAGTGTTGGACAATTCAATGGGGTGTGTGCTGGGACAGCATGACGAGTCTGGCCGAAAAGAGCACGCTATTTATTACTTGAGCAAAAAGTTTACCGACTGTGAGTCTCGTTACTCACTGCTTGAGAAAACTTGTTGCGCTCTCGTATGGGCTGCTCGCCGGCTGAGACAGTATATGCTGACTCACACTACTTTATTGATTTCAAAGATGGATCCCATCAAGTACATATTTGAAAAGCCCGCTCTGTCTGGAAGAATAGCGAGATGGCAAATGATCTTAACAGAATATGATATCCAGTATACGACTCAGAAAGCAATTAAAGGAAGTGTACTGGCGGATCACTTGGCACACCAACCTGTGGACGATTATCAATCATTGAACTTTGATTTTCCGGACGAAGACATCATGGTGGTAACTGACTGTGAAGTACCTGGACCGGATGAAGGACCTGAGGAAGGATCCCGATGGTCTATGCATTTCGATGGAGCCTCCAATGCTTTGGGTAACGGCGTCGGCGCTGTAATCATATCTCCCAAAGGAACTCATACTCCCCTCACCGCCCGATTATGTTTCAGCTGCACCAACAATATGGCAGAATACGAGGCATGTATCATGGGTTTACAAGCTGCAATCGACTTAAGGATAAAATTCCTGAGTGTCTTCGGAGATTCCGCTCTCGTGATCAATCAGATCAAAGGCGAGTGGGATACGAAACACCCGAATCTTATTCCTTACAAGGAGTATGTGTCAACCTTGCTTCCCCACTTTGAAGAGATAACTTTCGAACACTTCCCTAGAGAGGAGAATCAGCTAGCAGACGCCCTAGCTACGATGTCTTCAATGTTCAAAGTTAAATGGGACAATGAGGCTCCCCGAATCATTATCTGGAAGTTGGATGAGCCGGCATACTGCTGTGAGCTGGAGGCTGAGAAGGTGACTGAAAAACCCTGGTATCATGAGGTGAAGAGGTACTTGGAAGCTCATGAATACCCTGAAGGTGCGTCTGTCAATGATAAGAAGTTCATGAGGAGGTTTGCTGCAAAATTCTTCCTCAGCAACGGCATTCTCTACAAACAGAATCATGATTCAACTCTGCTACGTTGTGTGGATAAGGCTGAAGCAGAGAAAATTATGATAGAACTGCATGAAGGTACATTTGGAACACATTCCAGTGGACACACCATGGCTAAGAAAATCCTTCGGGCAGGATATTTCTGGTCCACAATGGAAGCCGATTGTTACCAACACTCCCGAACTTGTCATAAATGCCAGATCTATGCTGACAAGGTGCATACCCCTCCAGTTCCTTTGAATGTCCTGATGGCACCTTGGCCTTTTGCAATGTGGGGCATCGATATGATCGGTGAGATCCGACCGACGGCATCCAATGGGCATCGCTTCATCTTGGTGGCGATCGACTATTTCACGAAGTGGGTTGAGGCAGCATCCTACGCCACAGTAACCAAGAGCGTCGTGGCACGTTTCATCCGGCATAATCTGATCTGTCGGTACGGCGTCCCGGAAAGAATCATTACGGACAATGGTACCAATCTCAATAACAAAATGATCACTGAACTCTGTGAACAATTCAAGATACAGCACCACAATTCTTCTCCCTACCGGCCGAAGATGAATGGGGCTGTAGAGGCAGCCAATAAGAATATCAAGAAAATTGTGCAGAAGATGACAGTGACCTATAAAGATTGGCACGAGATGTTACCGTTCGCTCTTCATGGGTACCGCACCTCAGCAAGGACGTCAACCGGGGCAACTCCCTTCTCCTTAGTCTATGGCATGGAGGCAGTCTTGCCAATTGAAATCCAGATACCCTCTCTCCGGATAATGAAGGATGCAGATTTGAATGAAGATGATTGGATCCAGACTCGACTTGATCAATTAAATCTGATTGACGAAAAGAGGCTCGCTGCTATATGTCATGGTCAAACGTATCAAAAACGGATGATCAGGGCATTTAACAAGAGAGTCAGACCACAAGAGTATCAAGTAGGGGACCTGGTAATCAAATGCATCATCCTTCCTCAAAGTGATCCCCGGGGCAAATGGACCCCTACATACGAAGGGCCGTTTGTGGTTAAACGTGTGTTCTCAGGAGGAGCCATGATTCTAACCACCATGGATGGTGACGACCTTCCTCACCCCGCCAATGCAGACATAGTGAAAAAATACTACGCATAAATAAAAGACCCGCTAGGTTGACATACCTAGGCAAAAATAAGGGCTTCCCGGCGAACCAAAAGGGTTCGGGCAAAAATAAGGGATGAAATGAATAAAAAATATGTACACCCGGCAAGTCGAAAACCTGAAAAGGCGGCTTGGGCAAAAATGGGTATCCCGGTGGACTGAAAACCCGAAAGGGCGGTCCAGGCAAAAGTTAGGGATAAAAGCGTAACACTATGTCTCATTGGATCACTTTGCATCCGGAATTCGGCATCAACTATCTGGCTCCAGGTTTCGGCATTGACCAATCAGCTTCATCTTCGACCAGGCAGCAAAGCGATGAGACGCTCGAAGACATAAAGGCGATAGCAGAGTTGGAACCCAGTGGGATTGTTCACATAGCTGTTTTGTTTCCTTTTTCAAATTGTAAACTCTACATTATTTGGCGGCATCCTCTTACTAGGATGTCGGCCTCTTGTACAAAAACGCCTATTCACAGGCAAAATTTAAATCAATACAAATTCACTTGTCCATACAAATTACCATTGTCTTCTTTTTCTGTTTTGTCTTGCGAAGAACGTCCAATGTTCATTTTTGATATATGCATTTGACATTAAATTGCTGATTCGTAAATGTTTACACATAAAACAAGAGATTGATTACAGGTGACATCAGAAACAGGGGCAATGAGGAGTTGTCTGATGCAGTCTGGTTGTTTTGTCCGCCAAGGTACCAAGATAGAATTCAACTGAAGAATGTGGCCGAATCATCTCAACTCCCCGCAGAGTAAAACAAGGTTCAGTAGTACTTCCCCCAAGCGGAGTTGACTCCCCATCAATCCTGAAAAGGCACAACATTCCCCAGTAGGTCTTAAAGCTCATTCCCCAGTAGATTCTGGAAGCTTATCCCCTGCAGAGTACGGACGTCTCTCCCGAATTTTATTTAGAGTTATTTCCTCACAAGGACTTATAACTGGGTTATCCTCAGCTAAAAACCACGAAAGACCGCCCTCGGCAAAATTCCTTCAATCCCCAGTGGAGTTTATCATCATTATCCTCAGCGGAATCTATCATTAAAGCCTTCAACAGACCTCTCAAAACTTCGGCCAAGTACCTCTTCCACGGAGCAACTCCCCGACTGTTCGTCAAGGATTTATTTGCCTAAGACGAAATTACATTCATAAACATTTCACATTTTCATACATCTTGCTTACATATATGATGAAGTGCATACAACAGCATCTCATGTTGAACATCATGACATCGTGCACATCATACATCATGACATTGCATACAACTTATGTTTTTTGCCTTTTCAGGAAAAAGACAATCCCAAAAACAACTACCTTCAACTGTCATAATTCCAGATTCGACTCCTGTATCTAGCCAGGGCACATCTGAGAGTGATCAGTTTCCAGACTCGATTCCTGTATCTAGCCAGGGCACGTCTGAAGAGTTCGAAGATTCGATTCCTGTATCCATCCAGGGCACATCTATCAACTACAACATCTCCAGACTCGATTCCTGTATCCAGCCAGGGCATATCTGTTGACCACATTTCCAGACTCGATTCCTGTATCTAGCCAGGGCACGTCTGAAGAGTTCGAAGATCCGATTCCTGTATCCAGCCAGGGCACATCTACTAACGACTATTTCCATATTCGACTCCTGTATCCAGCCAGGGCACATTTGTGAACAACCAATTGTAGATTCGATACCTGTATCTAGCCAGGGCATATCTGCATAAGGAGACTGAAGATCAAACACCTGTAACAAGCCAGGAAAACATCCGTCTTTCTCAAATACACAAGTTCTCGCTAAGGAATCTCTTATGCGATCGACACTTCCAAATGGCATCTATAAGCCCATTCCCGACAAGGTTCTGTCACATCTCCAGATGGCATCTATAAGCCCATCTCCCTATCCACCATCTCTCCAAATGACATCTATAAGCCCATTCCCGACACCACATTGTTGAGACTCCAGCATGCGAGTGCAAATTTCCAGGCACTCTTGTGTCCAATCTCCTTTTACCCTCGAGTCACGAAAGGCGAACTCGCCAATCTAACTCTTCAGGTCCAAGAAGATTGAACAGGGGCAACTGTTGTACCCCAAAATTTTCCCTCCCATTTCCTCAACATTTTCTCATCACAAAACTCTTGAAGTTCAAGATCCAGTTAGGGTTTCATCTGCTCAAGACTCCTCCTTGCACTGCTAACCTCAAATTAGGGTTTGTGTTTGCCCAAGGATGTTTTGACCTAAAAAGCCTAAGATGACTTTCATGTTTCATATTGGACTCCCAAGTTTATCCTCACCAAGTTTCAAGTCTTGATTCCAAGTTTTGCCCAGTCAATTGGACAGTTGACCTAGAAATCAGCTGTATTGGGGAAAAAGTCAACTATGGTCAATTGACAGTCAAAACTCATGATTTTTGACCCACATCAACATTATGAACTCATATTGACCATTTGATCAAGTTTGGATCACAATTCCACAAGAAATTTGATCAGATCACCAAAAGGGCAAAATGGTCATTTTTAGGGTTTTGACTGCACAAAGGCAATTTTTGACTGTTTGACCTAGCCAATGGCAAACCAAGCTCACATATGGACTCAAGGACTCAATGAAATGGTCTTGACACATTCAACAAGCTCAAAAGATCCCAAGTACACAAGATTGACAGTTGAATTTCCCAGTCAATTGATCAATTTTGACTGTACACTGAAAAGTCAAACTTTGACTTTTTGGTCAAAATCAAGTGCCAAGATCCATTTTTCATCAAGACATGTCAAATTATGAAACTTGTTCATCAACAAATCAAAAATTACAAATTAGGGTTAGAAAATGGAATTTTTCATAACTTAGAATTTTTCTAAGTTATGAAAAACCCTAATTTTTTCCCAACTTTGCCCCATCTTTTCACCAAGATCCATTTGGATTCAAACAAAAGTCAAAACATGAAAGTTGTAGCTTTTTGCATAATCTACAACTTTGATTCACAAAGTTTTCTCATTTGAAGCTTGTATCTAAAGTTACAATTTTTTTAATAAGGACACTAAACCATTTTTAACTTAGTGAAATTTTAACCTATTTTGACAAGGTTTTCTACCCCACTTCAAGGCCATTTTTCATACCCTTCCACTTGGAATTTCAATTTGAATTTCAAAGATGGATTGTAGTACACATTCCAAGCTTTCCAAAATGTCCAAGAACTCATCAAACAACCTCATAGCTTGAGAGATTCGAATTTCACAAGTTGGCAAAAATTCACTTTTGTTCTTCATCAAAACATGACCATAACCTTACCATTTGAAACTCAGCTTGCTTTATGCTTGATTACAGGTCCTTGAACCATTCCATACTCAATAATTTAATGCATATTCAATGTGTTAAAGTGTTGTTCTTTGAGTGCAAGCATTGTATGCAAGATTAATCCTAAACTAGATAAAGTGAACTTTCCATTTTTGAAAAGATTAACTTTATGTCCAATTGCAAATCAAGAAAGTACATGGAAAATCTGCTTGGCACAAGATTATGTGCATAACACACTAATCAAGAGAGGATTATGCAGCACATTATGGGGTCCTCTACTGACCTAGAAAGCCAAGTTGCATTTGTTTGCTTCAAGTTCAAGAAAAGTCCATAACTTATCACAACTCTCTCTTCAGCTGAGAAACACAAGAGCAAAGTTATCAAACATCTTCCATAGAACCTAACCAAGCCAAGACACGAGTCCTTGTCCTCCAAAACACCCTCCATCTCAGAATCATCCTCAAACTGCAAAAACAGGGTTGCCTCTGCAGTTTGAGTGCCAACTCCCATTTCCCTCGAGCATTCTTACCAAAATCAATCCATACACACTCCCTAGCATATATGCAAGCTGACCATGACCTAAAACCTGACCTGTAATCTCTCTAACAGTTTCCACCATTTTCATTTTTTCCTCTTGCAGTTGAAGTTCCACAGCTCGATACAAGAAGTTTCAAGACAAAGTAAGCACTGAAAAAGCATCCCTGGACCTCAAGGAAGCTTTTCCAATCATTACCTTGCACTAGAAGTTCCTCATTCTCCAGATAGAAGTTCAAATGCACAGGTAAAACTTTGAACTCGTATCTCTCTTATCATGCATCTTTAGTCTTAAGTTTGTGAAGAAACAAGGTTCTACTCATAGCCCTGAACATGTACATATCTTTACATTTCATTTCTTTTGCCTGAGTAGAGAGAATTTGGAGTTTGAAAATGGCAGAAAAACTAGGTTAGGATTTGGGGGAGGAGAAATTCTCCCTCATCTTAGAGAGTTAGGTCAAGTTCTATACATGGTTGGAATCGTCTCTTCATGCTGAACATTTGTTGTGTTATGAGTTTTTGCTAAAAAGCCAGGAATCGAGAGTTGGACATTGAAGAACAGGGGCGCGCGTTTTTTCAAATGTTTATGCTGGAGGTTGAAGACAGTGATCTTTGGGCTGGGCCTGTGCATTTTTCTTATTCACACCACATATTTGCTATTACACCCCCCTGAGCCCATCTGCTTTATTTTTGACTTTTTTTGACTTTTTCTTTTTTGATTGACTTTGTTTATTTTTTCTCATGATATAAAAAATATAAAAATATTTTTTCCATCATTTTTTGAATATATGGCGTATTTATTTGATTTATTTCTTTTGTTTATATATAAATATTAGATATATACTATTAGTAGAATAAATAGAAAAATAGTGAAAATACATTTTTTTTTATTTTTATTTACCTTCTAAAAATATTTCACACAAAAATACTTTTTTTATTTTTTATTTTGTTAAAATATTAAATATATATTATTTTGTGTATAATACATATTTAAGACTTAATATATATATATATATATATATATATATATATATATATATATATATATATATATATATATATATATATATATATATATATATATATATATATATATATATATATATATATATATATATATATATATATATATATATGTTTATTAATATATTTAAGTTAAAATATAAAAATACTTGAATTTTTCATTTTTTATTAATATTTGATACAAAAATACTTTTTTCATAATATACTTCATTTTATTTTTATTTTTATAAATAATAAATAAATATTTGTATTAAATCAATTAATATCCATTTTCTTTAAAATTAGGGTTTTTGCCCTAAAAGTTAGAAATACTCAAAATAATACTTTTTTATTTTCTTATTTTATTTTACATAAACCATATTTTTCTCATACATATAAAAAACTTTCTCTTTGCATTTTGCATATTTGTTTAATTTCCATTTAATTATGCAATTTATTTACTTTGCAAATATTCAAAAATGATGTAATAACTTAGGTTTAAATTACTTGTCAATATCTCCATTTGAACATTTGTACCCCCCTTCCCATATTTGGTTTTGTAATAGCTTAGTAAATTTATTTTCGCACTTTATTGCTTTCTAATGATAACATGTTAGAATTAGGGTTTGTATGCGAAAAAACGACAAAAATAGTTATGACCTAATCTCAAGACAAATGAGCATGAAAATGGACACACAAATCACACTTGCACACCCCTAGGGTACTCCACTTGTTGCCTTTCAAAATTGGGCCATATTGCATGTTAGGTCTCTTTGGGCAAAACAAACAAATTGAATGATCATAGTCCCTCGATAAAACTTTTCAAAACAAACAAAAATAAATGATCAAGTCCCTTAAAGAAAATTGCCCAAAGATATTTAACGTCGTTGCAATTATGGTCTAAACGATGACCCGCGCCTGTCCCTTTCACATCCTAACATAAGGTTGTCCACCAAATTCAATGGTGGAACAAACTTGTTAAAAGGGTTAAAACATAGCAATAATCTTTTGAGAAATTTAGGAGTAGATAACCTCTTAGTTACTTGAATCAAACTTGCAAACTAAAGCACTTGCCTAATTTCAAAACCATACCTCACAACACTTTCAAAACAAACTTTCAAAAACAAATGAAAACCTTTTTCAAAAGACATACATCTTTGTATACATCCCCACATGGATCATTACAAAGGTTGCCACCACATTGGCCTCTTTTCAAAATATTTTCAAACCCACTCACACTCAAACACCATTTCAAACAATTGAAAACAAAAAGGCAAGTGATCTAAGCAAGTAACTAAGAGCCCATGGATAACCATGGATAGAAAGGGTGCTAATACCTTCCCTTTCTATAATCTACTCCCCGAACCCAAGAAAACATATCAAAAGGTTTTTGATGTGCTTTTTAACCTTTCCTTAGGATAAAATAAAAAGTCGGTGGCGACTCTTGCTCAACCGAAACATTTGCGAAAACAAACGCAAAACCTCAAGTCAGTTCTCCCACCGTATCACACCTCCTAAGCCAGCTGAAATTAGGGTTTTGGTTCTTTCATGGAATTTGAGATTTTCAATGGCTCAATCAAGTCTCATATGCCTATATACATTGTCAAGCATCTACATGCCAAGTCTCAAGACTCACAATGCCAATTTGCACAGTCAAAAGCCTCATTTGATCCACAGTCAACTGCAGGGGCAAAATGGTCATTTTGCAGTCAAAAGTCATAATTTTTGGTCAACATCTTATTTTGAGCTCACAATCATCATTTGATCAAGTCTTGATCATGATTCCACAAGGATGGCTCAAAAATCATCAAGATGTAAAAAGTTACTATTTTTGGACAGTAGAAAAGTCAACTGTATCTTGACCAGGGCATAACTTTTTCATGGTTCATCAGAAAAATCCCATCCAATGCTCATTTTGAAGGGGATGACATTTCCTACAATCCATATTCACATTCCAAGTCCAAGAAATTCTCTCACAAAAAGTTATCAATTTCTACATTATAGGTCAATTTCAAAAGTCAACAAAAGTGCACTTTAAGTCAAAGACCATAACTTGAGATTGGTAAATCCAAATGACATGGGAACAAAGGCATTAGTTAGAGGACTTCAAGACCTTTCCAAAATGTCCAAGAACATGTTCATATGATCAAAATGGAGCAAGATATGCATTGGAGAAGTTGGGAAATTTTTGTGAATTTGCAAAAGTCAACTTTGCTCAAAACACCTTGTTTTTGCTAATGGGCCTCAAATTTCTTCTTGAAACTTTATCCATGGCCTATGCACGACCCATCAAGCTTAATTAAATTTATTTTCTTATTTTTTATTAATTAATTGGATTTTTAATCAATTTTAATTCATTTAATTAATTTAAATTGTAGGAAAATACAAAGATTTGATTTTTCAATCTTTTGTGAAGCAAGAATAACCTAAAAAGGATGGCAATTTCGTGTACCAATCAAGGATGCAAATATCTCCCAATTTGGCAACTTTCTTCAATCAAAAAGATTCAAAAAGATGTGATTTCCAATCAAATATTGAATCATCATTCCATGGATTTTTTATGCAAGATTTTAACCTAATTCCATTCTCCTATAAGTACACAAGCCAACCCTAATCATGCATACGTGAAAGCACTGCAGAAAAAGCCATAACCAATTCAAGAAAACTTGAAAATTGTTTTCTATATTCCAGGCCAATTCAAGGACTTTGGTGGATTCTAATACATTGCAGGAAGTGTGAGGAACGGGTAGCAATCAAAATCAAGCGTTAAAGCTCAAGAAATCCTCAAGAACAGTCTCACGGTTTGACATTCTTTTTCATAATCGTAACTCATGATTCATAAGCATTTGATATGATTTCTTGTTTGTTTTGTGTTGTTAGAGACCACAGGAAACTATTGGCATAGTTTAATTGGATTAAAACGCACAGAATCAAAAGATGCCATTGATGAATTTTAGGGTTCATAAGCTTTCAAATTAGGGCTTTGCAGTACAGGAAAAATTAAGCCTTGAGAGACCCATGACTGAACTCGTGAGAACCAGACGAACGCATTGGACTATTCGCGAAATATTTATGTTGCTTGTAGCTCTATTCGCTATTTTTGGTCATTGCAGTTTGTGGGGGTTAAAAACCCCCGCTATCTATTTGTTTTTTACAGGCCTCAGCGAAGAAGATGACGAGCTGGCGACACATTATTGGCTAATTCAAAAAATGCGCGCTTGTTTTTGTGGTTACAGCATGTTTATTAAGTTTTATATATTGTATTTGCTTATTGCTATAATAACAAACGCGTGCATATGGTGTAGTGGAGGATGTGCTGGCTGGAAATCATTGGGACCTGGGTTCGAATCCCAGGTCCCCCAAAAAACAATTGTTTGTTATTTTTCTTAACATGTTCAGATGCAGCTTTCCAACAAGATGTCCATCATGAACCTCACGCCTCAGCATGCCATGTGTCTTCACATTCCAATCCAGTGGCCAAAAGATGATGAGTACCATACTCCCAGTCAACACATACCTGGACAATTACCAAAGTCAAACGTGGCTGAATAGTTTGTTGGGCCTGGAAATTGCTTCTTCACCTCCTAATGGGTCAGCACACCCCCCTGGTTTATTATTTTTCTTTTATATTTTCCTATTTAATTATTTTATTAATTATTATTATTATTGTTATTATTATTTAATTAACTCAATTAATTATTTTCATAATAAATTCAGAAAACTAAAATGTAAATATTTTTATTATTATTATTTATTAATTTCACTTTATTATTTTTGTAAATAAATGTAATTAATTAATTTAGTTGTTTTAATTAGGTTAACTTTAATTATTTTCACAACAAATAAAATAAATTAGAATTAGGGTTTTTCTTGACAATTTTAATTTCTTTTCTTTTATTTCATTAAAACATAAAAAACTTAAAAAATATTTCTTTTATTTAATTAATTAGAATTAGGTTTAATTAAATGCAAAAAGGACCAAAATTCATTCTTTTCTCAAAGGGTCAAAACCCTAAGGACTTTCCCGATTCAATTTCTTTTCGCGCATATTATTTTGATCATATTTATGTAACTGTTCCGAGGATGTAATAGATAATTAGGACCCTTTTATCGCTTTCTTTATTTTCTCGCATTTACTTTTCAAAGGGTTTGTTTTTGGCGATGTAAATACCCGACGCCTTGTAATAGCGTAGATTTACTTTCCGCAATTTACTTTCCGCAATTATTAACTGTTATGCATGACAAGACTTGCTCTGAAATTAAAATCAACCCGTAGCTCACCATAACTTGTGCAAAGATAATATAAATGAAACCTGACACACTCGCACATGCCACTCCTAGGGTACGCCTCACTTGGTTGCCTCGACGTGGTCATTGAGTATAGGGTGTTTTAGAGGTCGCTCTCCTGTCTAAAGATCCAAGTTGCCTCGAAACGGTTGCCTCGGATAAAAAAGGATCTAGGACATTAGGGTTACCGTTAAGGCGTCCTACTATTGCTTTGGTGACCACATGTCCCATATAATCGAATTGACCCGAATAACTCCAACGACGGTGCTACATACTTCTCAATAGTGGGATAGCACTGTCTAAAGGACATTTATACAGCTTAATTTCTTTTGAGTAGGTAGAGGTTCTTAGATACTTGCTCTTTCAAAACAAAAAATACTTTTCGCACTTACACTTTTCTGACAAAAGTTTTCAAACAACACTTCATACACTCTTGAGGACTGATACAAGAGTTAAATTGAAGTTTTCAAACAAACTTTTTCAAAACCCACAAACACAAGAAAAGCAAACATTTTTGAAAATATAGTGAGCAAGTACCTAAGAGCCCGTGGATAACCATGGATAGAAAGGGTGCTAACACCTTCCCTTTCTATAATCTACCTCCCGAACCGAGAAACATCTCGAAAAGGAATTTTGCTGTGCTTTTGTCCTTTCCTTGTTGGAGAACATAAAAGACGGTGGCGACTCTTGCTTACCGCGACATTTCGCGAACCAGCATTCTAAAACAGTCAGTTCTATTTCCACCGATCACATCTGTCTTGCCCTAAAATGCACTTGAGGTCGTATGTTAGAAAGATCCAACCTCATTCATCCGATAAAGACCTCTGGGTGCACTTTTTCCAAGACAGCTTGTCTGGCACTCAATTAGATTAGTTTTATCAGCTCGAGAGATCAGAGGTCTATAATTGGGAAGACTTGGCAGCTGCTTTCTATCGTCAGTATCAGTACAATGCTAATTTGGCGCCCACTCGTACCCAGCTACAAAGTATGGGGATGACTTCAAATGAAGGGTTTAAGGAGTATGCCCAGAAGTGGCGTGACCTGGCTGGAAGGGTGCAGCCACCGCTATCAGATAGGGAATTAGTTGACATGTTTCTGGGGACCCTGTTTGGCCCCTTCTTCAACCATCTAATCGGGAGCTCTATTGCGGGATTTACTGAACTGATTTTGACCGGCGAAAGGGTGGAGGCCGGTATTAAAAGTGGAAAGATTCAAAAGGATGCCTCCGCATCCACAGCTGTTAAAAAACCTTTTGCAGCCAAGAAAGAAGCATCTGCTGTGTATTCTTAGAAGGGATTGGGAAGAACTGAGCGCCGGCCGACTGTAGGGGCCGTGATGATTCAAAATTCTTCAAATGATCAACCTCGTAACAATCAGTCGAGACCTAATCAACAACGGGTAGAACAGCCACAACGGCAGTTCACCCGTATCAACATGACACCTGCGCAGGTTCTTCCCCATTTGTTGAAGCTGAATCTGACTAGTTTAAAGGAGGCGCCAAAAAACCCTAACACTTCCTCTCCATACTACCACTCCAACGCCAAGTGTGCTTACCATTCCGACAGTGTTGGGCACGATACCAATAATTGCTGGGCACTTAAGAACAAAATTCAGGATTTAATTGACGCCAAAGAGGTTGAATTTGACGCTCCTGAGAAGCCCAATGTTATATCTGCTCCGATGCCCAAGCACGGCCACAATGTGCATGCCATTTTGGAAAACCTCCATGTTACTGATGTTGCCAATCTGTTGACTCCTTTGATTGTGATTAAAGAAAATTTGTTGAGAGCCGGGATCTTTCCTGGTTGTGGTAAAAACTGTTATTTTTGTTTGAATATTCAAGGCGACTGTCCAATGTTGAAGTCAGGTGTCCAACGCCTGATGGATACTCAAGAAATACTTTTCCAGAAAACCCCTGTTAACACTTTCAATCCGATTACTCCTGATATTTGTGATACTTCAACCAACGATATTGCCATCATAACCATTTCCAACAATCCTCCCAAGGCTTGCAAAAGGCCTGTCAGGATTACACCCAACTCTGAATGTGTACCTTTAAAGATCACCATGCCGGGACATGTCTCGTACCAATCAAGCAAAATGATACCGTGGAACTATGGGGGAGAAATCTTCTACCACGGCATCAAACAAATCAAAATAGTCCAAGAGATTTCTAAAGAAGACCCTGATATAGGGAACATCGCGGGTACAATCAAGATAACCCGCAGTGGCCGGATCTTTTCTCTGGAGATTGCTCCCCCCCGAGAAGTTTTCGGGCCCTTAAAAGCTTCTGCACCTGTTGGGCCCTCTGTGCAAGGCCCATTGATTGAAGAAGTGGACACTCCTGAAGAAAGACCATCTGCCGATAATACCGACAAGGGTAAGGGGATACTGGAAATGCCTGTCAGGACGAAGGCTCATGCTGTGGTTATCCCCGAAACCACTCAGAAGGAAATGGATGAAATCCTAAAAATAATCAGAAAAAGTGACTACGACGTTGTAGAACAACTGGGGCAGACCCCTTCTAAAATTTCAATGTTAGCCCTCCTGCTCTGTTCAGAGGTTCATGCTAAGGCCCTGATTAAATTCTTGAAGACGGCACATGTACCCCAAGAGACTTCGGCTGACCAATTTCAGGATTGTGTGGCCAGTCTTACTGCTGACAATGGTCTGGGCTTTTCCGACGCTAACTTAACTCCCAAAGGAAGGAAGCACAATGATGCATTACATTTTTCAGTTGAATGCCGAGGAACCACTCTCGCCCATGTCTTGGTTGATAATGGTTCTTCCCTGAATGTACTGCCAAAGAAGGCCTTAGACCGTTTGGATTGCGAAGGTTTGACCCTCAAACCTAGTAACATCATCGTCAGAGCTTTTGATGGTTCCAAAAGAATGGTTCATGGAGAGGTTGATATCCCTATTAAGGTAGGCACTGAAGTGTTCAACTCCACCTTCTACGTAATGGACATCTGTCCGTCATACTCATGTTTGCTGGGAAGACCGTGGATCCATTATGCCGGGGCAGTTACCTCCTCTTTACATCAAATGCTGAAATATCCTGTTAAGGGTAAAATCATAACTGTGCACGGCGAGGAAGAGTACATGATTAGTCATCTCAATTCCTTTCGATATGTGGAGTTAGATGGTGAGTTCATCGAAACGCCTTTTCAACATTTTGAGGAAGTTTCTCCCGAGGTAGCAGTTGCGAAGATAGTGGTTGAGGTACCTATCATTCCCAAGCATGTGGCTAGGATGGCATCTCTCAAGGACGCAGAGGTTGTGATTAAGGAGGGGAAGAGCATAGTATGGGGACAATTGCCTGAATTTCCCCATAAGACGAACAAGTTTGGTTTAGGGTTTATTGCTGCAGGACAGAAGGCTATGCGTCGCTCTAAGATTGAAAGACCACCCGTCAAGATTTCTCACCATGGAATCAACACTGTAGAAGATGAAGCTGAGGAGAGCCACTTTGAAGATTGGATTTTTCCGACTGTCGAAGGGGGTTTGAGCAATTGGGAAGCAAAGGATTTTGTTCCTATCACCTTTATCAACCAGTAATTTTATCTTTGAACAATTTCCCATTTTTTATGGTCTGTAATAACTAAAACAATCCGCACACTATTTTCACCTCATGCCTTGCCCGGGGCATGTAGGTCCATTTGTAAGGGCTTGATTTTCTTCATAATCATATGCCATGTTTTAATGAATCATTGGACTTTTTTCATCTATAAACTGTTGTGTTCACTTTCTTTCCTTTTGCATTTTTGTTTATTTAAGGATGGCTATCCCTTACACACACCCACACTCACAAATGCAGGTACCCATCCACTCCAGATTCCATGGGTGACTATTCTGCTTTAGCCTTCGATAACTCTAAAGATTTGGTCAATCAGGCTGAGTACGAAGTTGACGGAGATTGTGAAGTGCCGGGAGAGTTAGCCAGACTTCTACAACAGGAAGAGAGGGCCATTCTGCCTCATGAAGAGCTGTTAGAAACCATCAACTTGGGGACAGAGGAAGACAGGAAAGAAGTAAAAGTGGGTGCCAACCTGGAACCAGGTGTCAAGGAGCGCTTAGTGCAGTTGTTGAACGAATATGTTGAAATCTTCGCCTGGTCTTATGAAGACATGCCAGGGTTAGACACAGATATCGTGGTTCACCGTTTCCCCACAAGAGAAGATTGTCCACCGATCAAGCAAAAGGTTCGCCGAATGAGGCCTGACATGTCTGAGAAGATTAAGGCTGAAGTAATGAAGCAATTCAACACTGGTTTTCTGGATGTTACAACCTATCCACAATGGGTTGCTAACATTGTGCCCGTACCCAAAAAGGACGGCAAGGTCAGAATATGTGTGGACTATAGGGATTTGAACAGGGTCAGCCCTAAAGATGATTTTCCGCTGCCACATATCGACATCTTGGTTGACAACACAGCTCAACACAAGGTTTTTTCCTTCATGGATGGATTCTCGGGATACAACCAGATCAAAATGGCCCCCGAGGACATGGAGAAAACAACCTTTGTTACACAATGGGGTACCTTCTGCTACAAAGTGATGCCGTTCAGACTGAAGAACGCAAGGGCAACCTATCAACGCGCCATGGTAGCTTTGTTTCATGATATGATACATCATGAGATCGAAGTTTACGTAGACGACATAATAGCTCAATCACAAACAGAAGAAGAACACCTTAATCATTTGCAAAAGCTGTTTGCCAGGTTGAAGGAGTATAAGCTCAAGCTGAACCCAAGCAAGTTCACTTTTGGAGTTAGGTCTGGTAAACTTTTGGGATTTATTGTCAGCAACAAAGGTATAGAGGTTGATCCAGCTAAAGTAAAGGCTATACAAGAAATGCTTGCTCCCCGTACTGAAAAGGAGGTTAGAGGATTCTTGGGATGCTTGAACTATATCGCCAGGTTCATCTCTCACCTGACATCTACCTGTGAGCCAATTTTCAAACTGTTGAAGAAAGATCAGGTAGTTGAATGGAACGATGATTGTCAAGTTGCTTTTGATAAGATCAAGGAGTACTTACTAGAACCTCCTATTCTAATACCACCCGTCGAAGGAAGATCGTTGATCATGTATATGACTATTTTGGATAACTCAATAGGGTGCGTACTGGGCCAACATGACGAGTCTGGCCGAAAAGAGCATGCCATTTATTACCTTAGCAAAAAGTTTACCGACTGTGAGACTCGCTACTCATGCGCTTTGGTATGGGCTACTCGCCGGCTAAGGCAGTATATGTTGACTCATACCACTTTGCTGATTTCCAAGATGGATCCGATCAAGTATATCTTCGAGAAGCCTGCTTTATCTGGAAGAATCGCTAGATGGCAGATGATCCTGACTGAGTATGATATCCAGTATACTACCCAAAAGCTATAAAAGGGAGTGTACTAGATGGTCATCTAGCTCATCAAGCCGTCGAAGATTATCAGTCTATGAGATTCGACTTCCCTGACGAGGACATCATGACTTTGGATAAAAACGAAGGTAACGGACCGTATGACGGGCCTGAACAAGGATCCTGATGGACCATGTACTTTGATGGTGCTTCAAATGCACTTGGCAACGGTATTGGCGCGGTACTCATCTCTCTGGAAGGTTGCCATACACCCTTCACTACCCGACTTTGTTTCAGCTGTACTAACAACATGGCCGAATATGAAGCTTGCATCTTTGGTCTCAAGGCTGCTATAGACCTGGGGATCAAATCTTTGGTCGTATTTGGGGACTCGGCTTTGGTTATCAGTCAAGTCAAAGGAGAGTGGGACACCAAACATCCTAATCTTATCCCATACAAAGAACATGTCCTGACATTGTTGCCTCATTTCGAGCAGATTACCTTTGAGCACTTCCTGCGAGAAGAAAATCAGCTAGCAGATGCTCTGGCTACAATGTCTTCCATGTTTAACCTCAACTGGGATAACGAGGCCCCCCAAATTACCATCGAGCGAATGGAAGAACATGCGCACTGTCATGAGATTAATACCGAAGAAGTAGTGGAACAACCCTGGTTTCATGAAATCAAAAGGTATCTCCAGACTAGAGAATACCCTGAAGGAGCTTCCGTCAATGACAAAAAGTTCTTAAGGAGATTTGCCGCCAAGTTCTTCCTAAGCAATGGCATCCTATATAAGCGCAGCCATGATTGTGTTTTACTTCGATGTGTGGACAAAGCTGAAGTAGATTTGATCATGACTGAGATACACAGTGGCACATTTGGCACCCATTTAAGCGGACATACGATGGCTAAGAAGATTCTAAGGGCAGGCTACTACTGGTCTACCATGGAAGCTGATTGTCACCAACATTCCCGTACTTGCCACAAATGCCAAGTCTACGCCGACAAGGTACATATCCCTCCTGTTCCTCTCAACGTTCTGACATCTCCTTGGCCATTCGCAATGTGGGGCATTGACATGATTGGAGAGATCAAGCCCACGGCGTCCAATGGACATCGCTTCATCTTGGTCGCTATTGATTATTTTACCAAGTGGGTCGAAGCAGCTTCCTTTGCCTCTGTTACAAAGAATGTGGTTGCCCGCTTCATCAAGCAGAACCTCATATGTCGGTATGGTGTCCCCGACAGGATCATCACAGACAACGGTACAAATCTGAACAATACTATGATCACCGCTCTATGCGAACAGTTCAAGATTTATCATCATAATTCATCTCCCTATCGGCCGAAGATGAACTGTGCTGTTGAAGCCGCGAACAAAAATATCAAGAAGATCATTCAAAAAATGACAGTTACCTACAAAGATTGGCATGAGATGTTACCGTTTGCTCTGCATGGATATCGTACCACAGCACATACTTCAACATAGGCAACCCCATTTTCTTTGGTGTATGGCATGGAGGTCGTCCTACCCATGGAAGTTCAGATTCCTTCCTTAAGGATTATGAAGGACGCTGGTTTAAGTGAAGACGATTGGATTCAAACCCGGCTTGATCAACTTAATTTGATCGACGAAAAGCGACTTACTGTTGTTTGTCATAGTCAGACGTATCAAAAACGGATGATCAAGGCTTTCAACAAAAAAGTTAGACGTCAAGTATATCAAGTCGGAGATCTTGTAATCAAGCGGATCATCTTACCGCAAAGTGATCCCAGGGGCAAATAGACTCCTACTTATGAAGGACCATTTGTGGTCAAGAGCATCTTTTCTGGTGGGGCAATGATTTTGACCACCACGGACGGCGACGATTTGCCACACCCTGCGAACACAGACATAGTCAAAAAATACTACGCGTAAAACGACCCGACAAGTTGAAAACCCGAAAGGGTGACTTGGCCAAAAATGGGCATCCCGGTGAATCGAAAACCCGAAAGGGCGGTTCAGGCAAAAATTAGGGATAAAACAAAAAAATCTATACACCCGGCAAGTTGAAAACCCGAAAGGGCGACTTGGGCAAAAAAGGGTTTCCCGGTGGATCGAAAACCCGAAAGGGAGATTCAGGCAAAAGTTAGGGAATTAAAGCGTATGATTGTGTCTCGTCGGATCACTTTAAAGAAAAATCTCTTCATCAACAAGCTCCAAGCTTCTGATCAATCCAATCATCTACGGACGAAGCAACGAATGGAAAGATACTCAGAGTTGTGAAGGCTATAGTAGAATGGGAATCCCATGGAATTGTTACACATAGCCATCTTTTTTTTATATAAAATTTTCCAATTTTTATGACAACATTCTCTTACTAGGGTGTCTGTCTCCTTTGTACAAAGACACTCACAAAAGTTAATATAAATACACTTCCAAGTGCAGAAATTTGCTTGCCTTTCTTTTCTTTTTTACACTTATGTTATATTGGAAAACGTCCAATGTTTTTTTAAATAGGCATATGCATTTGAACATAATCACTGCTTACAAATAAAACGAAATTGAAAAAAGATAGTTACTGATAGGTTGAAGGTGTAGGAAGATATATTTATGCCATTTCAGAAGAAATCCCCTATGATACATCATTTGGATCTTCAACAAAGCTAAATTTGGAATATATTTCCCCAACGGGGTTAAGCTTCAAGATCCTCGACAGAGCCGCTGCTTTCTAAAGCTTGATTCCCCAGCTAAGCTGAATTTCAAAATTCCCATCAGAGTCAAGTTTCAAGATCCCCGGTGGAGTCCAAAAACCCTGAAAATCCTATCCCCGGCAGAGCCAGAATAGTGAGCATTTCCCCACAGATTTATTTCCCAACAGATTGAAGATTCTCAATCTCATTTCTCCAGCAGAGGTCTCCCAGGTTTTAACTCCCCAGTAAATATTTTTCAGAGTTTCCCTTATTCCCCAAGCAGTCAGCAAGGTTTTTCTCATCTTCAAATCCTCAGCATCGATCAAGGATTTATTTTCCCCGGCAGCGGTCAAAGATTTCGTTATCTCCAGCTATCCGAATTTTATCTTCCTCAATAAGACGACTACTCAGCTTACATGCATAACCATTACATTCATATATCATAAACATTGATGAAATACAGTTCATTACATCATACATATCATGCAACATAACTTTGTGTTTTAGCTAACATTTTATCCTTTTCAGGATAAGATTGAAAGACTATCATTAACAATTATTTAGATACAGTATGGATACACCCCAGATACGGCGGTCATTCTATTACTCATTTGGAGTTTCAAGTCAAATACAGTACAGAGACACCCCAGACACGGCGGTCATTCTACTACTCATTCAAACTTCAGCAATCCGATACAGACTAGATACGCTCCAGACACGGCGGCCATTCTATCTCTCATTCAGATTCAACTATCAACTACAGGTTCAGATACGCTCCAGACACGGATGCCATTCTGGCTCTTACATCAGCAGTTTGACTCTCCCCAATGCAGTCGTCGTGGAAGTCATTCTGTCACTTATTCGGATCCCAGTTACAGTACGGATACACCCCAGACACGGCGGTCATTCTACTACTTATACGGATCTCAACCTCAGATGCAGTCCAGATACGCTCCAGACACGGTTGCCATTCTGTCACTCATTCAGAGTTTATCCCCAGCACACAGTTGCTCCATACACAGATATTTCTCTGTTACCCGGATACAATACAGATACACTCCAGACACGACAGTCATTCTGATATTCATTCAACATTCAAACACAGTTACAGCTCAGATACGCCCCAGACGCGGACGCCATTCTTTTGCTCATACAAACTTAGTCTCTAGATACAGTTCAAGTGCATTCCAGACATGGATACCATTTTGATACTCATTCTTTTGGCCTACAGCATTGCAATTCAACAAAGGTTCTTGGATGGCATCTTTAAGCCCATCTCCAGCAAGTTTCTGCCATCTCCAAATGGCGTCTTTAAGCCCATTCCCGCACCTATTGTTTTGACTAGTGCAAATCTACGGGCACTCTAGTGTCCAATCCTCTTTTACCTTCGAGTCGCGAAAGGCAAACTTGCCAATCTAACTCTTCAGGTTCAAGAAGATTGAACAGGGGCAACTGTTGTACCCCAAAATTTTCCCTCTCATTTCATCAACACTTTCTCATCACAAGACTCCTAGAATTCAGGATCAAGCTAGGGTTTGCTCTGCTCAAGACCCCTCCTTGCACTGTTAACCCAAATTAGGGTTTGAGTTTACACAAGGATATTTTGACCTATAATACCCAAATTAACTTTCATGCTTCATGTTGGGTTCACAAGTTTGCCCATACCAAGTGTGATACGGTGGGAAAACTGACTTGGGATTTGCATTTGTTTTCGCACTTGTTCGGTTTAGCAAGAGTCGCCACCGACTTTTTATTTTATCCTAAGGAAAGGTCAAAAAGCACAGGAAAGACCTTTGAGATGTTTTCGTGGGTTCGGGGGATAGATTATGAAAAGGGAAGGTGCTAGCACCCTTTTCATCCATGGTTATCCATGGGCTCTTAGTTACTTGTTTTAGATCACTTGCCTTTGCTTTTCAATTGTTTGAAATGGTGCTTTGTGTGTGTGGTTTTGAAAATGTTTTGAAAAATATGCCTTGTCTAGGCAACCTTTGTAATGATTCTTGTTTGAATATATACAAAGGTGGGTGTCTTTTTGAAAAAATAATTCAATGTTTTGAAAGTTGTTTGGAAATTGTTTTTGAAGTTGTGTTGTGAAGTGTGTTTGAAAAAATGGCAAGGATGTTTTGCAAAAATTTTGATCAAGTAACTAAGAGTTGTCTACCCTATTTTACTCAAAGATCTTTCTCATGTTTTTTAACCTCTTTAACAGTGTTGTTTCACCATTGTGTTTGATGAACAACCTTGCGTTAGGATATTAAACGGGACGGGCGCGGGTCATCGTATACAATCATTAAAGGCAACTTGTGAGACGCTCTAGCAATTTTGTAAGGGACGAGACCGTTTTATCGAAGGCAACATCGAGGGTCATCGAGGGACTACGATCTTTGTTTATCGAAGGGACATTTGCTAGAGTGTCTCATACTCGAGGGACATGATTGCATTTTCCGAGGCAACAAGCGAGGCTACCCTAGAGGTGCAAGTGTGAATGGTGTTTTATTTACATGCATTTAGTCTTTGATTAGGGTCGCCTATTTGTTGTTTTTATCTTACCATACACACCTAATTACTAGCATTTGTACAAAAGTAATAAAAAGTGCAAAAAATAAATCCTACTCTGTTACAACCATATCGAAAGGCATAAAAAATATGAAGGAAAAAAATAAGATAAAAATAAGAAAAATGAGTGTCTTTCGATTGGTGGGAAGCAGCCTTCGACTCGAATTCTGTTGGCCTCCTTCGATTGGGGCTGACAACAACAAAGTCACGTCTTTTGATTGGGCCTTGGCAGGGGCGAGGTCCTGTCCTTCGATTGGGCAATGGCAGCAGCAAGTTGTATCCTTCGACTGGGTTAGAGATAGTGGGGAGTGCCTTTCGTCTCTGCATGGAAACTAGTGTATGGCGAAGCCTTCTGGTTCTGCCTTGTTGCCTTCTTGCCTTCTTCTACTGGAGATTAAAAGCAGTGAGGGAATGTCTTTCGACTGAGCCTGGAATCAGTGAAGGCATGCTTTTCGTCTGGGCCTAGAAGTCAACATGGTTTTCCTCCTGGTTGTCTCTTTCGTTTGACCTGGAGAAAAAGGGTAGAAGCCAGAAGCTTCGTTTCCTATTTCCTGTTTCCTGTTTCTTTCATTTAAAGCATTAAATGGCAACATGGCCTGAGGCCATGCTAGTATTTGTCTTTCAAACAGTTTAATAGTTAAAGCTAGTTCAGGTAAACAGAAAGCAAAACGAAAGGGTTAACTTTTAAAAAAACATGTTAAAAGGGTGGAAACGAAAGGAACAATGGTATATACATGCTTAAAACGAACGAAAAGATTATTTACATGTTATGCCATGAAATAAAAGGTTCAAGGGTAAGAGTGACTTACCTTGATGGAGGCTTTGAATGGGTGTGGGACCTTTAATGGAGGCCCAGGGTTCTGGATTTGAAAGAGGGGGCCAACAGTTGTGCTTGGAATGCTGGATTCGAAGGAAGGAAAGAAACAAGTCTTATGTTTCTTTCCAAACTGGATTTGAAGGATACTGAAGAGTATTTGTTCTTCAGAATCGAAGGAAGTAAGTATGTGATTCTGGGTTTTTTCTCACAGGTGTTGAAGGGACTTGAGAGATTTGTTGTGTTTGAGAAAATTTGGGGGATTCGTTCCTCTGGTCCAAAGATCCTCCCTTAAACATGTGTTGGAGCCTTTTATTTATAGGCAAAGTTGGCTGAAGTTTTTGGAGGGAAAACAAAATAATTTGAACAATTTGAGTAAACTGCTCTTTCTAGCCTTCGAGGGACAGTGCTTGTATGCTATTTTGGTGCAAGAATGGGGTAGTGTTTCAGGACTGCTGTGCAGCAGTTTTAGCCAGTGTACCATGCCTGAACTTGGAAGCAAGCATCTTTGAATATTTCATCCTTTCATTTTGACCCTCCTTCGACCAGATTCTTCTTCCAACATATTGTTTGACTTTCTTCCAACAAGTGTCCTTCGAACGAATCACCTTTGTGCATCGTTTGAAGGGGCCAAATGTGTCTTAAGGTGGGGCTTTGTAAATCCTTCGAGTGGGCCCTCAAGCATGTTCTTCGAATGGGATTCTGAGACGTATCCCTTGAATGGATCATGTATGCTTCTTTGAAAAGGGCCAAATGTGTCCTTCGAATGGACTAGTCAGGTGTACCCTTCGACAGGGACTCATATGTATGCCCCTCAAGTCCACCACTATATGTCTTTTGAAGGGGCCATCAACCATGTGATGTAGTTTGTCAAGGATGGAAATGCAGCAGACTAAAGAGAAATGTTGTCCAGTCGAAGCTAGTACAAACGTAGTCAATGTTTTGTCGAAGCTAGTACAAACGTAGTCAATGTTTTGTTGAAGCCTTGTGGTCAAAACAAGCTAATGCCCAATCGAAGCTTGTATCGAATAAAACATATTACCAAATCGAAAGCTCATGCTCGAAGGAAGCATATTGCCCAATCGAAGCTTGGGTCGAAACAAACATAAAGGGAGTCATTGCCTTTTAGCGTGAGGGAAGTTCCTGGCTTCTGAGTCGAAGGGTATTCCCAAGTTGCATTCGAAGGAGGATCTTGCTCAAAACAAAGGGGATGTAATCCAAGTTGCATTCGAAGGAGGCCAAGAGTCAATCGAAGGGTGCTGAATCGAAGGAGACCTGTTTTCCTCCAAATTTGTCAAAATGTTATTTTTACCTGTTTTCTCCCTTTTTGACAGTTTCTTTTTAATTTTGGTACTGGAAAATCCCAATGCACTTGTTCAAGCTTGAACCTTGAAATCCTTGTGAGAAAGGCCTTGAAGAATGAGAGGGCATATTTTGGGGTACAACAGCTGCCCCTGTTCAATCTTCTTGAACTTGAAGAGTTAGATTGGCGGATCCGCCATTCGTGACTTTGAAGGTGGAAGATGATTGAACACTAGAGTGCCCAGAAAATTTGCACTCGAAGATGTGTTAGTTGATTATGTGGGGAATGGGCTTAAAGATTCCATTTGGAGAGGTAATGGATAGTTGTTGGAGATGGGCTTAAAGATGCCATCCAGAAGTGATTGTTGGACTGTATCTATAAGCTGGAACTGGATGATTGCCAGAATGGCATTCGTGTCTGGAGCGCATCTGGAAGGTATTTGAATGAGTGACAGAATGACATCTGAATTTGGATCGTATCTGGACTGTATTTTGAATGAGTGACAGAATGACATCTGAATCTGGATCGTATCTGGACTGTATTTTGAATGAATCTAGAATAAGTATCAGAATGTCAGCCATATCTGGATCGCATCTGAACTGTCTCTAGAAGGGATCTGGAATAAGTATCAGAATGTCAGCCATATCTGGATCGCATCTGAACTGTCTCTAGAAGGAATCTGGAACAAGTATCAGAATGTCAGCCATATCTGGATCGCATATGAACTGTCTCTAGAAGGAATCTGGAATAAGTATCAGAATGTCAGCCATATCTAGATCGCATCTGAATTGTCTCTAGAAGGAGTTTGGAATAAGTATTAGAATGTCAGCCATATCTGGATCGCATCTGAACTGTCTCTAGAAGGAATCTGGAATAAGTATCAGAATGTCAGCCATATCTGGATCGCATCTGAACTGTCTCTAGAAGGAATCTGGAATAAGTATCAGAATGTCAGCCATATCTGGATCGCATCTGAACTGTCTCTAGAAGGAATTTAGAATAAGTATCAGAATGTCAGCCATATTTGGATCGCATCTGAACTGTCTCTAGAAGGAATCTGGAATAAGTATCAGAATGTCAGCCATATCTGGACCGCATCTGAACTATCTCTAGAAGGAATCTGGAATAAGTATCAAAATGTCAGCCATATATGGATCGCATCTGAACTGTCTCTAGAAGGAATTTAGAATAAGTATCAGAATGTCAGCCATATCTGGATCACATCTGAACTGTCTCTAGAAGGAGTTTGGAATAAGTATCAGAATGTCAGCCATATCTGGATCGCATCTGAACTGTCTCTAGAAGGAATCTGGAATAAGTATCAGAATGTCAGCCATATTTGGATCGCATCTGAACTGTCTCTAAAAGGAATCTGGAATAAGTATCAGAATGTCAGCCATATCTGGATCGCATATGAACTGTCTCTAAAAGGAATCTGGAATAAGTATCAGAATGTCAGCCATATCTGGATCGCATTTGAACTGTCTCTAGAAGGAATTTAGAATAAGTATCAGAATGTCAGCCATATCTGGATCGCATCTGAACTGTCTCTAGAAGGAATCTGGAATAAGTATCAGAATGTCAGCCATATCTGGATCGCATTTGAACTGTCTCTAGAAGGAATCTGGAATAAGTATCAGAATGTCATCCATATCTGGATCGCATATGAACTGTCTCTAGAAGGAATTTAGAATAAGTATCAGAATGTCAACCATATCTGGATCGCATCTGAACTGTCTCTAGAAGGAATCTGGAATAAGTATCAGAATGTCAGCCATATCTGGATCGCATCTGAACTGTCTCTAGAAGGAATTTAGAATAAGTATCAGAATGTCAGCCATATCTGGATCGCATCTGAACTGTCTCTAGAAGGGATCTGGAATAAGTATCAGAACATCATCCATATCTGGATCGCATCTGAACTGTCTCTAGAAGGGATCTCAGAAGATGATGATCTTTGCATGTTGATTGATCTTTCCTGAAAAGGTAAAGAGTTAGTTGTATGCAATGTCATGATGTATGCATTGTGTAATGATGTTCTCAAAATAAAATGAGATTCGTGTCATATGTATTTTGTATGCATATGTTATGAATGTTGTTGAAGTGTAATTTTGTCTTGGACTTTGCTCAAAATGTTTCCACCGGGGATCCATGCTTTGTTGTTTGAGGAGAACTCCGCTGGGGGATATTGAAAACTCTGTGGGGAGTATGTTTATTTCTGCTTGGGAAAAGAGTTTAGGAGTCTTAGTCGTCCGTTGCTCTACTGGGGAGTCGAAGTTGAACTGATATCTGGTCGGGTCCAGGTTTCGCAGTAACTTGCTGGGGATTGTAGAGTAGTCTACTGGGGAAGAGGAGTTGTGGTCCTTTGATTTGTAGTAGTCGGAGAGGCAAACTCAAGCTGGGGAATCCTGGTGTCGTTGGGGAAATAAACCCTGTCGTCAGTCTGCTAGAGAGGTGACATCTTCGTTGGGGGAAGTCCTCGAGGATTCTTGAGGTTGATTCAGCTGGGAAAATGGGGTCAGAGATTATACTCTTGTTGGGGAATCATCCTATGAGAAGGACTTTGGGGAGACTTGTCATTGCCCCCTAGTAGCGAATGTTTGTGGCATTGCCAAAAAGTTTGATTGTATGTAACCCTTTGTCGGGGTTGACGTTCAATGCCCCAAGTGACGGAGATGGAGACTTGCCCCTGGTTACTCTGCACTTCTTCAGAGATTTCTTGAAATCTTGACTGGACTGCCCCAGGTGTGCTGGATAGTGACATGTTAAGTCCCCCTATTGATAGGAGATTCGTCAATGGAAGTGTCATCCTTCTTGAATTGATTTTGTTCACTGAGAGAGCTTTTGTTCACTGGATATTCATTGTGTGAATTTCTCCGTTGTTAAACAAATAGCCATATGCAAACAATGATATTCAAGTAATGCAAAGTTTATGTTTAACTTGAAGTTTTTTTTGAAAATGCGTTTTAGCGAGTAAAGAAATTTTGCTAAGAAAATTCAAACTCAGGATTTAGAGCAGAGCCTTACAGGAGTCAGGATACCTTTTGTAACAGTATGCTTTCGAACTAACCCATGCTTCAGTTAGGACTTTTGAAGGGTTGTAACGTGGCTTGGTTCACGGTTTTAAGAAGCAAAGGATAAAGGCTCAAAGTATATTTGTACCCACCCGCTCTTCGTGATGTTCTTCAATCCTAAACTCAGTTAATTGTGCATTTGAACTCCAAATGAGTCTGGAACGACGCTTTTGGTGATGGTTCACACAAGTTGAATTTGTTGAAAGGCAGTCATTTTTGCAACATTTTTCATGTTGTTGAGGATTTGTAGCGACCTCGTTCTTTTGATTTGTTATCCCTAACTTTTGCCTGACTGTTCCTGTCTTCGAGATTACAGTCAGCGGGATGCCCCAGCTTTCTTAAGTCTCCTTTATAGGTTTTGGCTCAGTGGGCTTTTCTCTTTTGAGAGATTGACTGCCTATGAGATAAGGAACCACCACTGTCTTTTGATTCCAGAGGAATGCTTTTGATGTCGTTCGTTGTATTATGAACTGAGAGTTTGCGACTTAAAGCGCATTTGAATTAACTAAGAGACTACCCTGCCCCAGGTTTTGATTAAAGGTTTCAATTTGTGTTAAAATAGAAAACTTCTACTTCTTTGGCTCGAAGGGGTTGACTAGGGGTTATCTTCCTTATAACTCCGGTGTTTTAGGATTTGAAAGAAATGCTTGTACATCATCAGCAAGGTTTGTTCAAAAGCATACTGTATGAGATTATGGCATTGTTTTCGTAATCCTCCCTCTAAAGGCTTGTAACTTTTAGCAAGAGTTGAATGTCATAAAGTGAGTAAAAACATAGTTTAAATGTAATGAAAATTAGTGGATCAAATCAAGATAAACATATGCAATACATTAATGAAACAAAGTTTGACATTAATAGATAATTGTTTGAATAACAAAGAGATTACAACTTGAAAATTCAAATGAACAAAAGCTTTTAATGATTCGTCATAGGAGCAGTGATTATGTTTGGAGTCTCCGGAGGGTCAAACTAGATCTCCTTGGAATCAATCATGTCTTGGACCTTTTTCTTCAGAGCCCAACAGTTGTTTGTGTCATGTCCCGGACTGTCAGAGTGGTATGCACACCTTTCATTGGGATGATAGGTAGGAGCGGAAGTATTTGGGTTCCGGAGAGGAGCCTTTAATGTAATCAGCTTTGCCTTCAACATGCGTTGTAGCGCTTGAGTCAGTGACATGTTGATCTTAGTGAAATGTCTTTTAGGCGCGACCTCCTTACGCTGATGCCCCTGTCTTTGTTGAGCAGGCGTAGGATTAGAGATCAAGATTTCTCCTACGTGTTGGTCATGACGACTCTTTTGACCATACACAACATTGGACTCTTTCTTCCCATTGTAGGGCTTTTTCTGAGCATCAGAAGGTGTAGCTTCTTTAATCTTCCCACTTTTGATGCCAGCTTCGACCCTTTCGCCGGTCAGTATTAGCTCGGTGAACCCGGCTGAAGAGCTTCCGATCAAGTGTTTGAAGAAAGGCCCTGTCAATGTTCCCATGAAGATGTCAATCAACTCCCTGTCAGTTAAAGGGGGTTGCACCCTACCAGCCAGATCTCTCCACTTTTGGGCGTATCCTTTGAAGCTCTCGTTGGAACCCATGGTCATGTTCTGCAATTGCACACGAGTTGGTGCAAGATCAGCATTGTACTGATACTGCTTATAGAAAGCAGCAGCTAAATCCTCCCAAGTGTGGATGCGAGAACTCTCCAATTGATAGAACCATTCGAGTTGAGTCCCTACTAGGCTTTCTTGGAAGAAATGGATCCAAAGCTTTGGATCAGTTGTGTATGGTTGAATCTTGCGGACATAAGACTTTAGGTGCATCTTAGGGCAAGAGACTCCATCTATAGGGCAAAGGTAGGAACTTTGAAATTTGGAGGGATGACTAATCCAGAAACTAAACCCATGTCTCCTAAATCCAAGCCAGGTATCTATTTAATCTCCATAGCACTGAGGCGATCCTCCAACTGTTTGTACTTGTCATCAGTGGGAGGATATTGTTCCTCGGAGTAGTCAGCTTCAACTTCATCAATCTTCAAATTGTGGTCTTCTTCAAGACTATGCCCTATGCTGGATGGAGTTGAAAGATCTAGGGCTTTAGGTATTCTTCTCAAGTTCAAGACGCCTACTGACTTCTTGGACTTTTTCTTCTTTTCTTTGAGAAGGAGAGCTTTCAGGTCCTCTTTCCCCTTAGCCATAGCCAGAAACATTTGTTGAAATTGAGCGTTTTGAGCTTGGAGATCTTTCACCGTTTGTTCCATCTTACTGAAATAAACAGTAGGAAGATAAAGAGGCCTGCATGGGAGAAACTTGTCATGATATGATGCATGATATGTGGATGCATGTTTTCAAGAATCTCTCAGGGTAAACACAAGAGAAATGTTAGAGGTTGAACTTTGATCAACATCTTTGATTGGAGAACTTTGTACCAGTGGATGTCTTTCCACGAGAATCAAGCTCACCATGTCAAGTGGGTCATAGCCCCTGATTCAAGTTGTTTCACTTGATCTTTGACAGTGTTTGTTCAGAGGAAAACCCTCTTGCCTTTTGGTAGACGTCTGGTTCAACGTGACCCTGCATCAAAAGACCCTCGAGATCCTTGAAATGGTTATTGAAAATGCTATGATATGATGTTATGATGTTATGATGTTATGTACATGTATGCAAAAGTAGGCAAGTGTATATACAGACAGTCATATTCACACAAACCAAACAAGTCCTTAGGTTTAGGCTTGCATGGGGTTTGTAGGTAAGTACCCTCTTGAAGTTAGTTGGCTCAAACCTGTCCTGAAATAGAAACCGGGTTCTAAGGAGCTCAATATCACTGGATTATTTTCTGTGTTCATTGTTTTGGTTTAGCCACTTAACTGGCGACCAAAATATTCCAAGAAAACAACCCTCAATGAGTGTATTATCGAGTATCTACCAACTTCGGATTGCACCAAAGCCGGTCATCTCACTACCCCTAAAAAGGCCAAGATGGTCAAGTAAGGTTCTATGGGTTTGTTAGTGCTTCACGACATCACTCAGCGGCCCCGTATTCTCTTTGATTGACTCAAAGGCTACCGGTACCCACAAATATGTCACACTAACGTAGCTACTGCTTCAACCATGTCGGTATACCCCGCACAGTTCCCTCACAGTTTATTGCTACTTACCTAAAAGGTGTCCCCAAATCCGGGTGTAGGATTTAAAATAAACCCAAACAAGGAACCCAAAAAGTAAAGCAATCAAAGCAATCAAGGTAAGCATGTAAAGGTGATCTAAAAACCCTAAGGTAACCCCACTTTTAGAAATCTCCCCAGCAGAGTCGCCAGTTCTGTGATACGGTGGGAGAACTGACTTGGGATTTGCGTTTGTTTTCACACTTGTTCGATTTAGCAAGAGTCGCCACCGACTTTTTATTTTATCCTAAGGAAAGGTCAAAAAGCACAGGAAAGACCTTTGAGATGTTTTCGTGGGTTCGGGGGGTAGATTATGAAAAGGGAAGGTGCTAGCACCCTTTTCATCCATGGTTATCCATGGGCTCTTAGTTACTTGTTTTAGATCACTTGCCTTTGCTTTTCAATTGTTTGAAATGGTGCTTTGTGTGTGTGGTTTTGAAAATGTTTTGAAAAAGATGCCTTGTCTAGGCAACCTTTGTAATGATTCTTGATTGAATATATACAAAGGTGTGTGTCTTTTTGAAAAGATAATTCAATGTTTTGAAAGTTGTTTGGAAATTGTTTTTGAAGTTGTGTTGTGAAGTGTGTTTAAAAAATGGCAAGGATGTTTTGCAAGATTTTTGATCAAGTAACTAAGAGTTGTCTACCCTATTTTACTCAAATATCTTTCTCATGTTTTTTAACCCTTTTAACAGTGTTGATTCACCATTGTGTTTGATGAACAACCTTGCGTTAGGATGTTAAACGGGACAGGCGCGGGTCATCGTATACAATCATTGAAGGTAACTTGTGAGACGCTCTAGCAATTTTGTAAGGGACGAGATCGTTTTATCGAAGGCAACATCGAGGGTCATCGAGGGACTATGATCTTTGTTTATCGAAGGGACATTTTCTAGAGTGTCTCATACTCGAGGGACATGATTGCATTTTCTGAGGCAACAAGCGAGGCTACCCTAGAGGTTCAAGTGTGAATGGTGTTTTATTTACATGCATTTAGTCTTTGATTAGGGTGGCCTATTTGTTGTTTTTATCTTACCATACACACCTAATTACTAGCATTTGTATAAAAGTAATAAAAAGTGCAAAAAATAAATCCTACATTATTACAACCATATCGAAAGGCATAAAAAATATGAAGGAAAAAAATAAGATAAAAGTAAGAAAAATGAGTGTCTTTCGATTGGTGGGAAGAAACCTTCGACTCGAATTCTGTTGGCCTCCTTCGATTGGGGCTGACAACAGCAAAGTCACGTCTTTTGATTGGGCCTTGGCAGGGGCGAGGTCCTGTCCTTCGATTGGGCAATGGCAGCAGCAAGTTGTATCCTTTGACTGGGTTAGTTATAGTGGGGGAGTGCCTTTCGTATCTGCATGGAAACTAGTGTATGGCGAAGCCTTCTAGTTCTGCCTTGTTGCCTTCTTGCCTTCTTCGACTGGAGATTGAAAGCAGTGAGGGAATGCCTTTCGACTGAGCCTGGAATCAGTGAAGGCATGCTTTTCGTCTGGGCCTAGAAGTCAACATGGTTATCCTCCTGGTTGTCTCTTTCGTTTGACCTGGAGAAAAAGGGTAGAAGCCAGAAGCTTCGTTTCCTATTTCCTGTTTCCTGTTTCTTTCATTTAAAGCATTAAATGGCAATATGGCCTGAGGCCATGCTAGTATTTGTCTTTCAAACAGTTTAATAGTTAAAGCTAGTTCAGGTAAACAGAAAGCAAAACGAAAGGGTTAACTTTTAAAAAAACATGTTAAAAGGGTGGAAACGAAAGGAACAATGGTATATACATGCTTGAAACGAACGAAAAGATTATTTACATGTTATGCCATGAAATGAAAGGTTCAAGGGTAAGAGTGACTTGCCTTGATGGAGGCTTTTAATGGGTGTGGGACCTTGAATGGAGGCCCAGGGTTCTGGATTTGAAAGAGGGGGCCAACAGTTGTGCTTGGAATACTGGATTCGAAGGAAGGAAAGAAACAAGTCTTATGTTTCTTTCCAAACTGGATTCGAAGGATACTGAAGAGTATTTGTTCTTCAGAATCGAAGGAAGTAAGTATTTTATTCTGGGTTTTTTCTCACAAGTGTTGAAGGGACTTGAGAGATTTGTTGTGTTTGAGAAAATTTGGGGGATTCGTTCCTCTGGTCCGAAGATCCTCCCTTAAACATGTGTTGGAGCCTCTTATTTATAGGCAAAGTTGGCTGAAGTTTTTGGAGGGAAAACAAAATAATTTGAACAATTTGAGTAAACTGCTCTTTGTAGCCTTCGAGGGACAGTGCTTGTATGCTATTTCGGTGCAAGAATGGGGCAGTGTTTCAGGACTTCTGTGCAGCAGTTTTGGCCAGTGTACCATGCCTGAACTTGGCAGCAAGCATCTTTGAATATTTCATCCTTTCATTTTGACCCTCCTTCGACCAGATTCTTCTTCCAACATATTGTTTGACTTTCTTCCAACAAGTTTCCTTCGAACGAATCACCTTTGTGCATCGTTTGAAGGGGCCAAATGTGTCTTAAGGTGGGGCTTTGTAAATCCTTCGAGTGGGCCCTCAAGCATGTCCTTCGAATGGGATTCCGAGACGTGTCCCTTAAATGGATCATGTATGCTTCTTTGAAAAGGGCCAAATGTGTCCTTCGAATGGACTAGTCAGGCGTACCCTTCGATAGGGACTCATATGTATGCCCCTCAAGTCCACCACTATATGTCTTTTGAAGGGGCCATCAACCATGTGTTGTAGTTTGTCAAGGATAGAAATGCAGCAGACTAAAGAGAAATGTTGTCCAGTCGAAGCTAGTACAAACGTAGTCAATGTTTTGTCGAAGCCTTGTGGTCGAAACAAGCTAATGCCCAGTCGAAGCTTGTATCGAATAAAACATATTGCCAAATCGAAAGATCATGCTCGAAGGAAGCATATTGCCCAATCGAAGCTTGGGTCGAAACAAACATAAAGGGAGTCATTGCCTTTTAGCGTGAGGGAAGTTCCTGGCTTCTGAGTCGAAGGGTATTCCCAAGTTGCATTCTAAGGAGGCTCTTGCTCAAAACGAAGGATGTAATCCAAGTTGCATTCGAAGGAGTCCAATAGTCAATCGAAGGGTGCTGAATCGAAGGAGACCTGTTTTCCTCCAAATTTGTCAAAATGTTATTTTTATCTGTTTTCTCCCTTTTTGACAGTTTCCTTTTAATTTTGGTACTGGAAAATCCCAATGCACTTGTTCAAGCTTTAACCTTTAAATCCTTGTGAGAAAGGCCTTGAAGAATGAGAGGGCAAATTTTTGGGTACAACACCAAGTTTCAAGCCTTGATTCAAATCTTTACCCAGTCAATTGGACAGTTGACCTAGAAATCAGTTGTATTAGGGAAAAAGTCAATTGTGGCCAATTGACAGTCAAACCTCATGAAATTTGACCCACATCAACATTATGAACTCATATGAACCATTTGATCAAGTTTGGATCATAATTCCACAAGAAATTTGATCAGATCACCAAAAGGGCAAAATGGTCATTTTTAGGGTTTTGACTGCACAAAGGCAATTTTTGGCTGTTTGACCTAACCAATGGCAAACCAAGCTCACATATGGACTCAAGGACTCAATGACATTGTCTTGACCCATTCAACAAGTTCAAAAGATCTCAAATGCATAGGATTGACAGATGAATTTTTCAGTCAACTGATCAAAATTTGACTGTATACTGAAAAGTCAAACTTTGACTTTTTGGTCAAAATCAAGTTCCAAGAGTTATTTTTCATCAAGACATGTCAAATTATGAAACTTGTTCATCAAGAAACCCAAAATTGCAAATTAGGGTTTGAAATGAAAAAGTTTCATAACTTAGAATTTTTCTAAGTTATGAAATTTTCTTATTTTTTCCTAACTTTATCCCATTTTTTCACCAAGATACAAATGGATTCAAACAAAACTTGCAACATGAAAGTGGTATTCCATCACAAAGTCTATAAATTTGATTCACAAAGTTTTCTCAAAAGAATCTTGTATCTCAAGTTATGATTTTTGGAAGAAGGGTACCTAAAACTTTTAACTTAGAGAAAATTTGCCCTAATCTAGGCAGGATTTTGACCCATCTTCTTGGCCATTTTTCACATAGTTCCACTTATAGTTTCAAGTTGCATTACAAATAGGGATTATAGTACATGTTCCAAGCTTTCCAAATTGTCCAAGAACTCCTCAAGCACCTTTGTGGTTAGAGAGAATCGAATGCTTGAAGTTGGCAAAAACTCACTTTTGTCCATGACCAATACATGTTCATACAAACTTGCATTTTCAAATCAGCATGTTTGGTGCTAGCTTGCAGGCCTCAAAACCAACTTGCACTTCAAAATTTAATGCATAACCATTGAATTAAGGTGTTATCTTGGCCATTTGGACATTACATACAAGATTAACCCTTATTTGGAAAAAGGTAAAATGCCATTTTTGTAAAAGTACACTTTATGTCAAACCAAAATCCTTGAGGTATGGGGCCATATCTCTGAAGCAAGATTGAAGCTATCAATTCCAAGAACCAAGAGCAAAAGATGCAGAATGATAGGAGGGCTTGTACAGGGCTATAACATCATTTTCCATCCTCTTGCTTCAAGTAGAAGAAAAGTGGCAAAACATAAGCAATCACACATATCTGTTAACACAAGCTTACAAGAACATTGTGAACAAGTTCCATACATCCCAACAAGCCTAAAGCACGACCCTTTCATCACTAAAACCTCCTCATACTCAGAACCACTATTTTTCTGCAAAATAGGGCAGGTTCTGCATCTTGCAAGCCAAAACCAATTTCCATCGTGCGTTTTGTCCCAAGATAGTTCCAACACCTTCCAATCAACTCACCTGAACTATCCCAAGCCCCCATTGCAAGTTGTAACACCTCTAACACACTTTGCCATTTTCATTTCAAAGCTCTGCGGGTTGAGTTCTACAGCACGATTCAAGTTGTTTCAAAGCAAGCCAGGCATTGGAGAAGCTTCCTTGGACCTCAGGCAAGCTCAACAGAAGCTCAAACACCATTGAAGGTTACTACATTGTCCAGCTCGAAGTCAACTGAAACAGGTATTTCATGGACTTCTATCTCTCTATTTAGGAATGGTTAGGCTTAGGTCTGTGAATGAAATATGTTGTACTCATAGCCCTGAAGCCATACATATGCTTAGTTTTCATTTACATTAATCGTGCTAAGAGAATTTCACTCATGAACTTTCTAAAAAAACTAGGTTAAAAAT
Organism: Vicia faba; assembly: GCA_948472305.1. Taxonomy (NCBI): domain Eukaryota; kingdom Viridiplantae; phylum Streptophyta; class Magnoliopsida; order Fabales; family Fabaceae; genus Vicia; species Vicia faba. The sequence goes on from OX451741.1 coordinate 1,109,458,942, forward strand.
TAGGGCCCGAGAAATTCTCTCTGGTCTTTGAGAGTTAATCCAAGTTTTTTATATGGTTAGATTCGTTATTTGATGCTCTACAAGTTTCATGTTTTGAGTTTTGTCAAAAAATCAAAGAATTAGGAGATAGCATTGAAAGTACAGAACGCGTGTTTTGTTTGAAACTGAGGAAGAAGATGAAGTTGCTTGGGTTGGGCCTGAGTTGCTTTTGCTTTCCACACACGCATATTCAGTTTGCACCCCCCTGGCCCATTTGCTTGCACACTTGTCATTTTTTGCATTTTATTTCATTTTTTATTTTAATATTTTATTTTCTAACATAAAAAATACCTAAAAATTATTTTCATAAATTTTTATATTTATTTGGAATTTATTCTAATTATTACTAATATAAAAAATATTTAAATGCTTTATATTAAAACCTAAAATAATGTAAAAATATATTTATTTTCATTTATTATTTTTATTTACAAATTGGAAACATTTTCTTGGATATACACACTTTTGTAAATAAATACTTTCTATTTTTATATATACTTAATATATTTAATATATATATATATATATATATATATATATATATATATATATATATATATATATATATATATATATATATATATATATATATATATATATATATATATATATATATATATATATATACTTGTTATTAAATAATTAGGTTAAAAAATACAAAAATATCACATTTTCATTTTTATTAATATTTTACACTAAAAAACATTTTTTACAATATACTTTTATTTTGTTAATATATATTTGTATAAAATTAATAAATAATATTATTTATTAAGAATTAGGGTTTCTTGCCCTAAATAGGAAAAATAATTAAAATTGATCTTTTTATTTTACTTTTCACATTGAAAAATATCTTTTACATACATAAAAATCATTTTGTACATAATACATTTTATTTGACATTTATTTATTGTATTATATTCAATTATTGTACATTTAAATATTGTATCTTATACATTCAATTTGGTTGTAATAGTAATCTAGGGTTTAATTTCTTGTCAAATATCCCCAATTCAAATTTGTACCCCTCTCCCTATATCATGTTGTAATAGTATAGCATTTAAATTCTCGTACATTTAAAAGCTTTCAATTATGCCATGCTTAGACCTAGGGTCTGTATGCAGATAAAATCAACAATTAGTTTGACCTAGTCCAACATAACATGCATGAAAAACAAACACAATACATACTTGCACCCCTAGGGTTTCATCCACTTGTTGCCTTCAAAAATGGGCCATGGTTGCATGTCAAGTACTTTGGTAAAACAAAAAAACAAACAAAAAGATCATAGTCCCTCGATGATGCTATCTGAGTTGCCTAAACAAAAATGATCAAGTCCCTCAAGAAAATTGCCAAAGATACTTGACACTATTGCTATCATGATCTATACGATGACCCGCGCCTGTCCCGTTAAACATCCTAACACAAGGTTGTTCACCAAATACAATGGTGAAACAACACTGTTAAAAGGGTTAAAAACATAAGAAAGATCTTTGAGTAAAATAGGGTAGATAGCTCTTAGCTACTTGATCAAGCTTGCAAAAACATCCTTGCTACTTTTCAAAACACACTCCACAAACACAATTTCAAAACCCTACTTTCAAACTTTTAAAAGTTTTAAAAAGACAAAAACACTTTTGTATACATTCAAACAAGAATCATTACAAAGGTTGCCACAACGATGGCCTCTTTTCAAAACATTTTCCAAAATCACACACAAAACACCATTTCAAACAATTGAAAAGCACCATTTCAAACAATAGAAATGCAAAGCAAGTGATCTAAGCAAGTAACTAAGATCCCATGGATAACCATGGATAGAAAGGGTGCTAATACCTTCCCTTTCTATAATCTACTCCCCGAACCCAAGAAAACGTCTCAAAGGTCTTTCCTGTGCTTTTTGACCTTTCCTTAGGATAAAATAAAAAGTCGGTGGCGACTCTTGCTGAACCGAAACATTTGCAAACACAAATGCAAAATCCCAAGTCAGTTCTCCCACCGTATCACACCAGTCCTTACACAAATCACCCTTACTATTTCTCAATCAATTCTTCAATGTCGCATGGGCAAACTCAACTCAGTTAGTCATTGAATTTTTGAGGTACCTGATCGGTCCAAGCACAAATAATATTTTCCTCCAGTTGATCCAAAATTATACTTTCAATATATTTCAACAAATCTGGATATTTGTTACACCTTTCTGAATTGTATAACATCATCGACATAAAACTCTTTTGTAGAAGCATTAATTATCATAGTATATGCATCCATTATTATTTCCACTATGACACTTGCTTTGACAAATATTTTGTCTTCGCCCTTAATTTGTTTCATTCCAACTGCGGGTTTAACTCTACTTCTCACATTCTTTGTGATGTGATATCTACAAAGTAATGCATAAGAAGTAGGAAAGACCTTGGTAATTAAATTCATCAAGGTGGTATCACGGTCGGTGACTAATTTTATGCATGTCTTATTTGTCCTTTAACATTGTCCTAGAGATTTCTAAAGCCCAAGAAACATTTTCCTCTTTCTCACTCTCCGGAAATGCAAATCCAACAGAAAATGCTTCTCCATAGAAGTGACACCGACAATTTTAAACATTGCACATTTGTACTTGTCATTTTTATACGTTGAGTCGATGATGATCACACTAGGAAATATGTTGAACAACTTTATCAAATTCGGATGAGTCTAAAATAAATCTCAAACAATTACTCCATCCTCGCAAGTTTGATACCTGATACATTACTGATATCATCTAAAAGTTTCAAAAGTTGTTGCATTTCAGTTTTATCCCCCTTACCACCTTATTATTATTTACATGAATATTATACACTTGCTTGATATTTGAGATGTTTCGAGGTCTCTTGTGTTTCAAAGTTACAAGTTTGTTTTTAGGCTGCACCATATTCAATGTCATGTACGTAGTGATTTCATTTTCTTCTAGCATTAGGTGACATGCAATTGCATGCCTGAATAACTTGACACATAATTCATGGTTATGTAAACCACTGATGACATTAAATTTCCATTTTTATTTGATAACAAATAACCATGCAACTTAAAAGGATACTCCTATTTTCTCGAACCAATGTCATCTCATTTGAATTTCTGGATAGGAGTTCTATATGTCTCACTTCTTTCGCATCTCATTGTCACAAATGCAATTCTTCTATCCAAAACATAGTCAAACCTTCTAATTACAACATCAAACCAAAATTTAGATGCCTCGGCGTGTATCCATTGAAACATATGATCACGAAAATCAAACTCTTGTCCGGTTGTAAATTATTTGCAAACATCTACCTCTTTCACAACGACACTTTTTACATTCATAAACACAACATGTTTTGGGAAACAATCCGGGCGCACCATAACTAATGCAAACAAAAACACAAAATATTTAAAACTAATACATGGACATTCCATAAAGGCATTTTTATAGGAATTCATCTAAAATTTGGAGATGCATTTCCAAAAAAAGTGTAACTTTAACAACACTAAAATAAGATTAACGTGAGCAATGAAGAATGAAATGAATGATCTTTACTTTGAATTCTAGTTTTTTTTGCTTCTTTTAAAATGATGAAACACAAGACTGCAACTTTTGAACGAAAATCTTGATTGAGAATGAAAGGTTTTTTTGCAAGGGTTTTGACAAATGTTGGCAATGTAGTTTGATCATGTAAGTTTTCTTTTATTCAAAAATGAAATTTGATTATTCCGGAGATGCATCTCCAAAATAGTATGACCTGCAAAAGGCCACACCTTTTCAATTTCCCATTTCACAATTCTAGAGATGTACCTCCAAAAAATATTTTTGAAAAAAACGAGTGTAACTCAATCGAAGTGAGTTTCAGTGGTGTCAGAGACGCGTCCGAAGATGCATCTTTAAAATCTAAGAAGTATTTTCATATTTTAATTGGGTGTTATTCTACATCATAAGATGATATTAATAATTCCCTTTAAATATTATGTAATTAATAGAGTAAAGTTATTATTCTGGACTGGGCTTGTGGTTGACTCAGCATCGAGCACAACCCAATCCATTGGGGCCAGTGGAGAAAATGTTCCCCGCGTTCTCCTCACCCGAGGACACTCACCAATTGAACCCGCTCATCTCACTCAAGTGGAGGAACAATTATGTCCTTCAGAAGAGGCAAGTTCATCCATCACCCGTGGATTACATAGTAGTTGACCCAAGACAGTGACCATATGCTGGTCATCCCTATGTTTACGTAGGAATCCTGTCAGGAATTTGTGTAAGAACAAGATTTGGTTCTGCATGTAATCTCTGAGTTTTGATGATAAAAGTACATATATTTTATATCTAACAATTTTGGTATCTAATAGTTCTTTAAGTGTGTAGATAAAACATTCAATTCGATTCAGGATTGTTGTCTGAAGAATCATCAAATGTGTTTAGCTCGCCTCAAAAATACTATCGTATTCAGTTCTGAAGAAACATCAGCAGTTCTGAAGAATGCTGAATGTTCACTAGAAACGAATATCGAGCTTATGCTTCAACAATCATATATCAAGTTTTTGCTTCAACGATCAGAAAACAGGATAAAATGCTTCTCAGATAAAGCTTTTGCTTCAACGCTCAGATATCAAAAAAATGTTTGTTAGATAAGCTGCTGCTGCATATATGAAGACTAAGTTCTAGTTCTGAAGACTTTGATACCTTTGGGAACACTACATTAATTATCTTTTGGAATTCTCATCACTTCTTATCAGAATTATTCCATCAGAAGATTAAAAGAACAAAGATTTGATCTCTTCTACCTTCTCATTCTACTTTAGATCAAAAGTATTTTAAACATAAGAAAAGATCATAAACTTATACAAGAAGTAAACAAGTACAACAGTACAATACATTATCGATTATTTATGGAGAACACAGTGTACGGATAAATTTTGTGTCTGCTCCTTGTTTCCTATATTCATACGCTAGCGTTGTAGCAGGCGGCTTGGTGAAAGTGATGTTTTCGAATGGTCTTCTTTTCTCAGCCTATATAAAGGGATTGCTACTTCTTTGTATAACAATTATTTTGAAGAAATCGAATGATAAAAAAATAAACTACTCAAAGAAAAGCATCAAAAGCTTAAGAAAAACAAAGAGAGAAAATATTCAAAATAAAAATACAAAGAGTTGTTGCTCAGATTTATGTTAACTTATATTCTCTAGAACACAAGAGTTGTTGCTCATTATTGTGTTAGTTCTATCATTGTTATACATACAAGAGTTATTGCTCATATTTGTGTGTAAACATTTTTTCTTCATTGTGGTGTTAAATCTGCTTTTTAGAAGCACTATTGTAAATACTATTTTATTGTAAATCTTTCTAGATTTATTTCCTTAAGTGACTAAGTTGTAGTTAGAATTACTTGAGAGGGCTAAGGTGTTTTCCTAAACTCTTAGAGGTTGTTGTAATCTTTCTAGATTATTGGATTAAGTCCTTTTCTAAGGCAAAATAACCTTGGCCGGTGGACAAGAGTAGCCTTTTCTAAGGTGAACTTGTATAAACCAAACGTGTCACTTTTATTTCTTGCTTAAATCATCATTGTTTGTTTGTGAGAAGCATTTGCAAAAGAAATAGTTTTAAAAACCCAAATTAACCCCCCCCCCCCTTTCTTGTGTTTTTCTCAACCTTCAATTCGTATCAGAGCTCCGACTCTGTTTTTGATTCTCAAATCAAACACTTAACCGTGTAGAGAGATCTAGTGTGAAAAAGACTTATATGGTTGTTGCTCATACAAATAAAAGAGATGGTTACAACACTAAGCCTCCTATTTTTTATGTAGAGAAATTTTACTATTGGAAAGATAGACTAGAAAGTTTCTTTCTAGGCTATGATGTTGATCTTTAGGATCTTTTCATATTTGGTTATAAAGAACCTATATCTACGATTGATATTCCCATACCCAGAAATAGAATGAATGATTATCAGAAGCGTGTGCTCAAAAATCATCATAAATCTAGAACCATTATTCTTAACTCAATATTTTACAATGAATATTGAAAGATCACTAAGAGAGAATCAACGAAAGATATTTTTGATTTTCAAAGAATGACACATGAAGGTAACACTCAAGCCAAGGAGGCTAAGGCTCTGGCCTTAATCTAAAAATGTGAAGCCTTCAAGATGGAAGAAGATGAAACCATTGAAACTATGTTTTCAAGGTTTAAAACTTTAGCCACAAGACTTAAAGTTTTGGACAAAGGATATTCTACTTCTGGTCACGTTAAAAAGATCATCAGAAGTCTTCCTAAGAAATGGATACTTATGGTCACTGCTTTGAACATGTCTAAGGATCTAAACAACCTATCTCTCAAAGATTTGGTTAGCTCCCTTAGAAGTAATGAAATAGAGCTAGAGAAAGATGAGCCCCAAAAAAGAGGCAATTATGTTGCTCTAAGTTCAAAGTCAGAAAGACCCAAGTCAGAAAAGTGTAAAGGCTTCCAAGCTGAAGAAGCAGAAGAATCTGATGATGAAGATTATAATGATGAAGATGAATTGTCTCTCCTGTCCAGAAGAGTCAAACAACTCTAGAAGAAAAGACAAGGAAACTTAAGGAGATCCAGAAGTAGAGAAGATCGTTCAGAATCACCTGCAAGAGGAAGAGCAAGCAAGGATGTGACATGCTATGAGTGCAAAGAGCCTGATGTCCAAAGTTACAGAAAGAAAGCACAAGAAAAGAAAGCTGCAATAAAAGATCCTTCAATGGAAAGAATAAAGGTCTCATGGCAACATGGGATGGATCAGACTCTAAAGAATCAGAATCTGAAGGACAACGTGCTAATGTAGCACTCATGGCCAATACATCAGATGGAAACACATCAGAAACTAAGTTTGACTCAAAAGAGGTATTTTCTGAACTCTCTCGAGCTAAATTAGATTTATGTTTATCTGAATCTCTGAGTAGTATCAGAAGCTTAAACTAAAATTCAAGAACCTTTAAAAATCTCATGAATATGAAGTTGAAGAATATGGTAAGCTAGAGAAAGAAGTTTCTGATTTAAAAGGAGACAATTTTATTTTAGAAAAAGAAAATGTCTTTGTGAACAAGAAATGTTTAAAACTTGAAGAAACTCTTTTTAAAGCACCTCCATCTTCTAAAACCATATTATATCAATATGATAAGGCATTTCAGAAATTCTTGAACAACATCATATATAGAAGAAAATGGCTTCCATGATATATGGTGTTAGTCATTATGGAAAAAGGGGAATTGGTTATGATTATGATGAAGATACTCTAGAGAATAAACCATTCTTTTTATTTTCATATTTATATCTGTTTGCACAAACACAAATAGTTAATGTTGCACAAAAACCCAAGTTTATTAGAAACTCTGGGAAAACTAATTCTAAAGGATCCAAAATATTATGGGTACCAAAAGATAAAATTGTATATGTTGCACATATCCTATGCAGCAGATTTGAAACACCAATCATGGTACCTGGACTCTAGTTGCTCACAACACATGACGGGAAGAAAGCATATGTTCCAAAACCTGGAACTTAAAGATGTTGGATTCGTTGGATTTGGTGGAGAATATAAAGGAAGGATAAAAGGATCCAGAATAATTGGTAATGGATCTATTCCTTTTATATCTAATGTTATGTAGGTTTAAGGTCTAATGCACAACCTATTATCCATAAGTTAATTAAGCGAAAATGGCTATGACGTTATTTTTAATCAGAAGGCGTGTAAAGTTGTGAGTTAGAAAAATGGCACAGTTCTCTTCACTGGAAAGAGGAAAAACAACATTTATAAAATAAGTCGTTTTGATCTTAAAAATAAAGATGTAAAATGCTTAATGTTTGTTAACAAAGAGCAGTAGGTGTGGCATAAACGCTAGGGTCACATTAGTATGAGAAGGATATCTCAGATAAATAAACTTAAGTTAGTCAGAGGCATGCCTAAGCTAAAGTTTGATTTAGATGCTCTTTGTGAAGCATATCAAAAAGGAAAGTTTTCTAAAACCTCTTTTAAAGCAAAAAATATTATTTCCACATCTACACCTTTGGAGCCTTTACACATTGACTTGTTTGGTCCAGTCAAAATTGCATCAGTTAATGGTAAGAAGTATGGATTTGTCATTATAGATTACTATAGTTGTTGGACATGGGTAATATTTCTAAGGCACAAGGATGAGTCACATTCTGTATTCACTAGGTACTGCTCCAGAGTGAAAAATAAATTTGATTCTAAAATTGTTAGAATCAGAAGTGATTATGGTGGCGAATTTGAAATTAAACAATTTGATGAATTATTCGATTCTAATGGTATATCCCATGATTTTTCCTGCTCTATAACTCCATAGCAAAATGGATTTATAGAGAGGAAGAATAGGGCGTTGCAAGAAATGGCCAAAACCATGATCAATGAAACAAATATGGATAAGCATCTCCGGGTAGAAGCTATGAATACAACATGTTATATTCAGAATATAATCTCTATTACAGCTATTCTTGAAAAGACTCCTTATGAACACTATCTAACATTTCGTATTTCTATCCTTTTGGATGTTCTTGTTTTATTCTGAACACTAAAGAGAATCTTAACAAGTTTGACTCTAAAGCACTAAAGTGTATTATGTTGGGATACTCAGAAGCTCTAAGGGCTATATAGTATACAATACAAAAACACGTATTTGGAGGAATTAATTCATGTTATATTCGACAATAAGCTTGACCCAAAAAAGTCAAAGCTATTTGAAAACTTTGCAGATCTAGAAATCAACCTTGCAGGTTCTGGAGAAAAGAACAAAGACTCTAAAGAAAAATATTCTAATAAAAAGGATGATTCATCATAAACAATTGAATGTTCGTATGTCCAGACAAGTCTTATCTGAAGATGTGTGTGATCGGTGGATCTGGAACTGACTGTTTTAACGCTGGTTCGCGAAATGTCGCAGAAGCAAGAGTCGCCACCATCTTTTATTTTCTCCAAATGGAAAGGACAAAAGCACAGAAAAATTCCTTAAAGAGATTGCTCTCGGTTCAGGAGGTAGATTATAGAAAGGGAAGGTGTTAGCACCCTTTCTATCCATGGTTATCCATGGGCTCTTAGATACTTGCTCATTGTGTTTTTCAAAAATGTTTGTTTGCTTTTCAATGTGGGTTTTAAAAAGTTTCTTTGAAAATTCCAGTTCGACTCTTGTATCGGTCCTCAAGAGTGTTTGAAAAAATTGCTTTCGAAAGCTTTTGGAAAAGTGTCGGTGTGAAAAGTATTTTTTGATTTGTTTTGAAATTAGAGCAAGTATCTAGAGTCGTCTACCTACCCTAAGGAATTCGTCTGTGTAAATGTCCTTTAAAGTAGTGCCATCCCACCATTGAGAGGTAGGTAGCACCACCGTTGGAGGTGTTCGGGTCAATTCGAGGTTCGGGACATGGTGATCACCAGAGCAATGGGAAGACACCTTAGAAGCTACCCTCATGCCAGGTTCCCGGATCATGAGGACTTACTAAGACATCCTCTACTCGACGAACACCTTTCGAGGCAAGGCAACAGTGAGGCATACCCTAGGGGTGGTGTGTGAATCTGTGTGTTATTTTCAGATATTTTTGTCTTTTGTCATGTTATTGGTGATCTAGCGTTTGTTTTTTTATTTTTGTCCATACATTCTTTCATGCCTTGATTAACAGTTAAAAATATTGCGAGAAAGTAAAAATTCTAAAGCTATTACAAAAGGCGCGGGTCCACATCGCCAAAATTTCCAGAACCCGATTTGACAGAAAAAATAAAGAAAGAAAAGTAAAGTGCGAGAAAATTAATTACAAGGCTTTGGGAGAGATACATAAATATTAAACGAAGTAAAATAAATATGCGAATAAGAATTAAAAACGAGGGCGTTGGACCCTTTTTGCAAAATTAAATTAAACGATGAAATTAATTAATTAAAAAAAAGAAAAGAAATTGTTTTTGGTATTTTATGATTTTAATGGGAAAAAATTAATTGCAATTAAACCTAATTCTACAATTTTTATTTTATTGTGAAAACGTATTAAAGTTTAACCTAAGATTAACCCTAATTATATTACATGCAATTTAATTACAAAAATAAATAATAGATTATTTAATTATTATGAAAGAAAAAGAAAAAGGAATAAAAATTTAATTAAAACCCTAATTCTATATTTTTAGATTTTTATTATGAAAATATTATAATTAACCCTAATTTAATAACTAAATGAATTAATGCAATTTATTTATGGAAATACTAAAATAAAATATTTATTATTTTTTTGATCTTTTCTGATTTTTTATGTGTTTTTTATATATTATGAAAATATTAAGTTAATTAATAAAACAACAATTAAAAGAAAGTGAAAATAATAAAAAATAGAAAAATAGAAAAGATTTGCAAACCTAAGGGGGGTATGCCCCTAATTTGGAGAGTGCAGCCCAGCAATTTGAGGCCCATTTATCCATGGTCTGATTGACTTTCATTGGCCAGCATGTGGGGTGTTGACTCAAGTTCACCATGTTCTTTGGATCTGAGCCCTTGGATGAACGAAATTGACCAAGTGGCGCGTTGGATGGGAGCGTGTATGGTACTCCTTTGGACTGAACCTGTACAGGATAACAATGGGGAAAAATTATTGGAAAGGGGTGGGGACCTGGGATCGAACCCAGGTCCCAGTGGTTACATGACAACACAGTTACCAACCATGCCAAGCGCTTTCTTTGTAGAACTAGTGGATAATAAATAATACATATAATAAAACGTGTTAGTGACAATTAATTCAAAAACGCGCTAAAGTTTGAATTGTCCTTTCCCTTCTTGACACTTAAGCATCTTCTTCCCTGTTCTGCATTTTCCTGAAACAAACAAGACAAGATTGCGGGGGTTTTAAACCCCCACTATATGCACAGTGTAAAAATAGCGATTAGAGCTCTGTTGCTCATAAATTGAGCGCGAGGTATGGAAACAACTGGCCATGAGCTGCTGATTCTGATGATATGGGTCTTATAGGCCAATTTTTCCAGAACAAGGAAGCCCTCTTTTTGAACCTCTGAAAACCTAGAATATATCAATGGCAGATTCTTGTATGATGCACGAAAATCAAATCAAACTACATGGTTAGCTTCAGCAAGGTCTCATTAGTATAAATCACTCAAAAAAATGCAAGCATGATGCGTATAAATTGATGCACGAATACAAGAAATATGATGAACAGGGTTGCCTCGTATTACTAATTCTTGAGGCTAGAAGATATGACTTTGATCCAGAAACCTTTCTTGATGTCTCAGGGAGATAATAGAATGGTTATTTTGGCCTGAATCCACCTAAAACCTGGTTTTCAGTTTTGAGTTTTTGGCAAAAATTTTCAAGTTTGGTAATGGAGTTTCTGCGCAGCTTCTTGGTCCATGGCATTAGGGTTGTGTTTGGTACTTATGTATGAGTGAATTAGGGTTAAAAAACTTGATCAAAATCCATGAATTAATGAATATGATATTTGATTTTTAAACCATGATTTTCAAATCTTTTTCACATGCTTTTTGATGCAAATCACATCCAATTCCATTGGTTCTTTCCATATTTGGCTAGGCACGAAATCTTGAGTATATATCATGCACAAAAAGATTGAAAAACTTAGGTTAAGTATTTTTCATGTATTTAATTGATTTAAATGAATTATTATTAATAAAAATTCAAATAAATAAATAAAAATGAAGAAAAACTTACCTTTGGGCCAAATGGTCGTGCACATGCCTTGGATAATGAATTGTGGAAGAAAAATAAGCCCATTAGCAATTTTAGGTCATTTGCATCAATGTTGACTTTTCAAAATATCCAAAAATTTCCCAACTTCCACAAGGCATATCTTGCTCAATTTTTAATCTTTGCTCATGTTCTTGGACATTTTGGAAAGTTCTTTGAGTCCTCTAACCAATGCCTTTGGTCCCATGTCATTTTGATTTACCAATCTCAAGTTATTGCCTTTGACTTAAAGTCCCTTTTTGTTGACTTTTGAAAATGACCTATAATGTTGAAATTGATAACTTTTTGTGAGAGCATTTCTTGGACTTGAAGTATGAAGAATAGTTGTAGGAAATGTCTTTCTATTCAAAATGAGCTTTGGATGGAATTTTTCTGATAATCCATGTGAAAGTTATGCCCTGGTCAATTTACAGTTGACTTTTTCAACTGTCCAAATAAGGAAACTTTTGCATCTTGATGATTTTTGAGCCAAGCTTTGAGAATCATGATCAAGCATTGATCAAATGATGTTTGTGGCTTAAAAATGAGATGTTGACCAAAAATTTGAACTTTTGACTGTCAAATGACCATTTTGCCCCTACAGTTGACTGTAGTGCAATTAGGGTTTTGACTGTGCAATTTTGTGCTGAAAGTCTTGAAACTTTGTATGAGGATGCTTGATCATATTTATAGGCATGTGAGACTTGATTGGACTTTTGGAAACTTCATTTTCTTGATCAGGACCAAAACCCTAATTTTGACTGCTTAGGAGGCCCTTAAACTGTGCAACCCTTGGGGAGATTTTGAGGCTTGACTTGGCAATTTCTTGAAGAATATGGGAGGGAAAATTTTGGGGTACAACAGTTGCCCCTGTTCAATCTTCTTAGACCCGAGGATGCAGATTGGATGACGTGCCTTTCGTAATCCGAGGGTAGAAGATGATTGAACACTAGAGTGCCCAGAAATTTGCGCTCACATAGTAGCAGTGTGATGGAAATGGGCTTATAGATGCCATTTAGAGATTGATGAATAGGATGATGGGCTTATAGATTCCATCTGGATGTTGATCGCGTAAGAGATTCCTTAGCGAGAACCTGCATACCTGCAAAAGAAAAAATGAGTACCTGACATGTTGCAGGAGCTGGTTTTCAGATGCTTTGTATAGATGTGTCCTGATTGGTTACAGGAGCTGAATCTGGAGCTTCAAAGGTGATGAATGAACCAGGGATGGTTACTACCTTAACGGGAACGGTGAGAGAACCTTGGGTGACTTTAAACAGCAAACGTTGAGAAAATTTTGGGATTACCACCTCCGCAGGATCGGGAAGAGAACCATAGGCAATTATAATCTCAATAGCAAACATTGAGAAAAACCTGGAATGGAATTATCGTCTCCGCAGGATTGGGGAGAGAACCATAGGAAATTATAATCTCAAAAGCGGACGTTTGAGAAAAACCTGGGATGGAATTATCGTCTCCGCAGCATTGGGGAGAGAACCATAGGAAATTATAATCTCAAAAGCGGACGTTTGAGAAAAACCTGGGATGGAATTATCGTCTCCGCGGCATTGGGGAGAGAACCATAGGAAATTATAATCTCAAAAGCGGACGTTTGAGAAAAACCTGGGATGGAATTATCGTCTCCGCAGCATCGGGAAGAGAACCATAGGAAATTATAATCTCAAAAGCGGACGTTTGAGAAAAACCTGGAATGGAATTATCATCTCCACAGCATTGGGGAGAGAACCATAGGAAATTATAATCTCAAAAGCGGACGTTTGAGAAAAACCTGGAATGGAATTATCGTCTCCGCAGCATTGGGGAGAGAACCATAGGAAATTATAATCTCAAAAGCGGACGTTTGAGAAAAACCTGGAATGGAATTATCGTCTCTGCAGCATTGGGGAGAGAACCATAGGAAATTATAATCTCAAAAGCGGACGTTTGAGAAAAACCTGGGATGGAATTATCATCTCCGCAACATTGGGGAGAGAACCATAGGAAATTATAATCTCAAAAGCGGACGTTTGAGAAAAACCTGGAATGGAATTATCGTCTCCGCAACATTGGGGAGAGAACCATAGGAAATTATAATCTCAAAAGCGGACGTTTGAGAAAAACCTGGAATGGAATTATCGTCTCCGCAACATTGGGGAGAGAACCATAGGAAATTATAATCTCAAAAGCGGACGTTTGAGAAAAACCTGGAATGGAATTATCATCTCCGCAACATCGGGGAGAGAACCATAGGAAATTATAATCTCAAAAGCGGACGTTTGAGAAAAACCTGGAATGGAATTATCATCTCCGCAACATTGGGGAGAGAACCATAGGAAATTATAATCTCAAAAGCGGACGTTTGAGAAAAACCTTTGATAACTTCTACTGAGTCTTCATCAGAAAAATCTGTTTGGGGTCGATTTAACTGAACCAGAGAAGGCCTTGGACTGGATAATAAATCTTTGGAGTCGATTAACTGAACCGGTCTGGGTCTTGAAATATGATTGAGAATTTAACTGAATCTTTCCTGAAAGATAGAGGTCAGTCACATGCAATGCATGATATGGATCAAGCAATGATGTTCTCAACATAAATGAGATTTGTAAGATATGATGCGTCTATGCATGCTATAATGATGTATGTGATGTTTTATGAATGTGTTTTTCGTCTAGGAAAGTAAATCCTTGACGGGTGCCGGGAAGTCATATCCCGGGCTGATGTTGAAGAATAGATTTTGCTTCCGCTGGGGATAGTTGCAAGAATACCGGTAGGAGAAGATGACTCCGTTGGGGAATAAACTTGGCGAATGGATTACTCTGCGGGGAGAAAAGTACTCTACCGATCTTGCTGGGGAGCAATACCCTGTGGGGAGAGAGATACTTTGCTGAGTCGTTGATAGTAACTTGCTGGGGATACCCTTGTTGTATCGGAAGTGTTAATAGACTTCGCCGGGGATAAGAAGACTTCGTCGAGGACGCTCTTTCCGTGGCTTTTGGCTGAGGATAACCCAGTTATATCCTGGTAAGGAAATAACTCTTTGAATAAAGCCGGGCGACGCGTTCGTGCTCTGCGAGGATAAGCTTCCAGAATCTACTGGGGATAAGCTTAACTGCTTGGGAGATAAAATCCAACTTTCCTGGGGAAATTGGATTGGACTCTCTTGGGGAAGTTTTGAACTGCGGGGGAAGTGATTCCTTTAAAAGTCGGATATACCTTCGGGGAACAATCTTTAGACCAAGACTGCCAGGGATGCTTGTTAAGGATATATATGCTGCTAGGGAAGGTTGAGATCTGCGGGAGGATACCCAACTTCTTTAAGGTTGATAACTGCTTTGCTTGAGGAGAGTATACTGCTTGCTGGCTCACTCTCTGGGGAATTAAGATACCTGGTTGTGTTCTTCAGCTGAACCTACCTTGATACCTTGGAGGACAGAACAATTAGATCGCTTGGACAACTCTTTATTGCCCCTGTTTCTGAGGTATGAGAGGAAGACCTGTGAGGTGCTGATAGTTGTTGATGGACAAACCTTCTTCTGGTAGGCAGGTGATAAGCTGATAGGACATAGTCATACGCTTTGATCCCTAACTTTTGCCTGGACCGCCCTTTCGGGTTTTCAGTCCACCGGGATACCATTTTTGCCCAAACCGCCTTTTCAGGTTTTCGACTTGCCGGGTGTACAGATTTTTCCATTTCATCCCTTATTTTGCCCGAACCCTTTTGGTTCGCCGGGAAGCCCTAATTTTTGCCTAGGCATGTCAGCCTAGCGGGTCTTTTGATTACGCGTAGTATTTTTTCGACTATGTCCATGCCCTCAGGATGTAGGGAGGTGCCCCTGTTAGAAGTGTTTTGTCACGCCACCAGAAGGTGTTTGATCGGGCAAGATTCGTTGTTGGAATGCCCCAAGTGACTCAGGCGGAGATTTGCCCCAAGCTATTTGGCCTTTGAGAGATTCTCCAAATCTTGATTGGACTGCCCCAGATAATGGACCATGGTCATGTCATGCCCCTTGATTGGAAGCGCCTTTGTTCACTAGGCTTTCATCGTGCAAATTTCCCTGCTGTTCAAACAAATAGTCATATGCAAACAAAGTTATGTTAAGAATGCAAAGCTTACGTCTGTCTTGAAGTTTTTGAAAATGCATTTTTTTCAGTAAAACAAGTAAATTTTGTAAAATGTGATGTCAACTCAGTATTTACCGTAAGCCTTAAGGAGTCAGGATACCTTTCGTAACAGTATGCTTTCGAACTAACCCATGCTTCAGCTAGGACTTTTAAGGGTTATAACGTGGCCTGGTTCACGGTTTAAGAAACAAAAGATAAAGGCTCAAATTATTTGTACCCACCCGCTCTTCGTGATGTTCTCCAAACCTAAGCTCAGTTGATCGTGCGTTAGACCTTGTTTGAGTCTTTGTTCTGATGTTCCAATGATGTTTCAGATATTGATGATTTATTCTGAATAGGCAGACATTTTTTGTTTTTGTTGAGGGTTTGTATGACCTCTTTCTTTTTGATTTCGCTATCCCTAAATTTTGCCTGAACTGTTTCTTTTGTGATTACAGTCAGCGGGATGCCCCAGTTTTGTAAGTCTCCTTCATAGGTTTTGACTTATTGGGTTTTAGTTTTTTTTTTGTTTTGGTAATGACTGCCTGTCCTTTTGATTGTTCTGAACCATCACTGTCTTTTGTTTTGTAAAGACCTCTTTGGTGCCATTCGTTATGCACTTGGATCAACTGAGAGAACTACCCTGCCCCAGGTTTTGATTACGGGTTTTAAATTTCGAAAAGAAAAACTCCTACTTCTTTGGCTCAGAGGGGTTGACGAGGGATTATCTTCCTTATAACTCCAGTGTTTAGGATTGAAACAATGCATGTACCTCATCAGCGGGGTTTGTTCAAAAGCATACTGTAGATTAGGGTATCGTTTTCGTCATCCTCCCTCAAGAGGTTTAGCATTATTAATTGAGAGTTGACATCAGAAAAAATATGAAAATAATTTGCATATAGTGAATACGAATATATTGTTTCAGAACAGACATATGCGATGCATTAATGAAATAACAATGTTTAACATGAGTAAATGTTTGAACAAAAGAAAATTGCAACTTGAACATTCGAATGAACAATAATTTCTCAATCCTAGCCATGTTTTGGCAAGGGAGCAGTGATCACGTGGGGAGTCTTGGGTACTTTAAACTGAATCTCTCCAGCGTCGATCATGTCTTGGATCTTATTTTTCAAGCTCCAACAATCATTTGTAGTATGCCCCGGGCTGTCAGAGTGATAAGCGCAGCGGGTGTTGGGATTATACTTCGGTGACGTTGTATTTTGGTTCTTCTGAGCTTCTTTTAGAGTTACCAGCTTGGTCTCCAGCAACTGTGGCAATATCTGGGATAAGGTCATGCTGAGCCGAGTGAACTGCCTTCTCTCGCTCTTTCGTTGGTTGTGATGTTGAATTTGTGACACTGGAGCCATTTGAGGAGCTCTCCCCTTACCTCCTTGTCTCAAAGGTGGTTGAACGATGACTGGCTTTTTACCCTTAGACTTTTGCCCCAGTTGGTTACCCTGAAGCAGTTGGTTGACGAGAAACCAGAGCTCATCTTGTCTTTGAGCCAACCCTTGAATGGCAGTCCCCTGCCCCAGCATCTGGACCCTCAATGCATCCACCTCAGCTTGTAGGTGTTTCAACCTTTCATCCTCAGCAGTGTTCCTGACAAAGGTCTCCATGAGAAGTGTCCTTAGCTCCTCCTGCCCCTTGGATAGATTCAGGAGGATTTCCCCGAACCGGGTCTCTTGAGCAAGAAAGTCCTGGTTATCTTGTGGGCAAGCCATTGCTGAAATAAACAGTGAGAAAGGTAAGTGTCCTGCAAAAGGGGTACCTGTAATGCAAAGATGTGTATGATATGCATGCAATGTTTTCAAGGACCTCGCGGGGTAAACAAGAAAATTGGTTAGAATTTAGATCCGTTAGCTTGATTGAAGGAAACTTCATATTTGTTAAGAGTCCTTCGTCAAGGGTCAAAAGCTCACCATATCTAGTGGGTCATAGCCCCTGACAACCTTGGCTAGAGGAAAATAAATCCTCTTTGCCCCTTGCTAGATGTTTGATTTATCATGACCTGCATCACAAGCCCTTGAGATCCTTGAAATGGGTTAAGGTATATGCAATGGTATGATGTCATGATGCATGGGGTGATGTAGGTATACCCTGTTATGAGTCCCAATTAAGGACTATAAACAACCCTGCAAGAAATTCAGTATACTTTGTTATGAGTCCCAATTAAGGACTATAAACAAAACCTGCAAGAGACCTAGTAAACCCTGTTATGAGTCCCAGTTAAGGACTATAAACAAAACCTGCAAGTGGCTTATGTGTCAGATAACACGCATGCAATTAGTCAAGTACGAAGGCACACAAGTCACACAAGAGAAGCCCTTAGAGTTTAGGCCAGCATGAGGTCTAGGTGTTACCCTCTTTCAGTTGGTTGGTTCATACTTGTCCTATCAAAGTAACCGGGTTCTTAGAGGATCCCAATATCATTGACTACCCTCAATCGGTCATAACTCCAGCATCGCAATCTTTTCTTGTGGCCAGAACCATCACGAGAGTTTAGCCTCAATGGGCGTAGCATACTGCTACTGTTCTAACGGCCAAGTTGGGTCATTTAAGGTTCTAAGGTCTGTTGGTGCTTAATGACTCCTTGGAAGACCCATATTCTCCCCGTTTCAACACGAGGGATATCAGTACAGACCAAGGCGCCACACTAACGTAGCCACTGCTTCACCCATGTCGGTATACGCCGGACAGGTCCCTCACAGCTTATGCTACCTAAACAGGGTATCCCCAGACCCGGGTTAGGATCTATGTAACTCCCATGCAACCCACAAATTTAAAGCAGACAAGTCAATACAATTGAAAACACAGTTATGAACTAACCCTAAGGTACACCTCACTTTATAAATATTTCCCCAGCAGAGTCGCCAGTTCTGTGATCGGTGGATCTGGAACTGACTGTTTTAACGCTGGTTAGCGAAATGTCGCGGAAGCAAGAGTCGCCACCGTCTTTTATTTTCTCCAAATGGAAAGGACAAAAGCACAGAAAAATTCCTTAAAGAGATTGCTCTCGGTTCGGGAGGTAGATTATAGAAAGGGAAGGTGTTAGCACCCTTTCTATCCATGGTTATCCATGGGCTCTTAGATACTTGCTCATTGTGTTTTTCAAAAATGTTTGTTTGCTTTTCAATGTGGGTTTTAAAAAGTTTCTTTGAAAATTCCAGTTCGACTCTTGTATCGGTCCTCAAGAGTGTTTGAAAAAATTGCTTTCGAAAGCTTTTTGAAAAGTGTCGGTGTGAAAAGTATTTTTTGATTTGTTTTGAAATTAGAGCAAGTATCTAGAGTCGTCTACCTACCCTAAGGAATTCGTCTGTGTAAATGTCCTTTAAAGTAGTGCCATCCCACCATTGAGAGGTAGGTAGCACCACCGTTGGAGGTGTTCGGGTCAATTCGAGGTTCGGGACATGGTGATCACCAGAGCAATGGGAAGACACCTTAGAAGCTACCCTCATGCCAGGTTCCCGGATCATGAGGACTTACTAAGACATCCTCTACTCGACGATCACCTTTCGAGGCAAGGCAACAGTGAGGCGTACCCTAGGGGTGGTGTGTGAATCTGTGTGTTATTTTCAGATATTTTTGTCTTTTGTCATGTTATTGGTGATCTAGCGTTTGTTTTTTTATTTTTGTCCATACATTTTGTTCTGGACTGGGCCCGACAGGCCCAAAAGCATTACTAAGGCCCAATCCAAAGGGACTTACTGAGGACCATGCCGAGCAAAGGGGTCACATCCATGCCCGACCTCCTGACGTCCAGCTCGACATCTTGCTGTCCAGCTCCACCTCCTGCCGTCCAGCTCGACACCCTGCCGTCCAGCTCCACGTCCTGACGTCCAGCCCGACACCCTGCCGTCCGGCTCCACGTCCTGACGTCCGGCTCGACACCCTGCTGTCCAGCTCGACGTTGTCTCGAGCATCCCAACTAGGGCAGACTCGGTCCACCGTTCCCCCAACGATACTCCGGAAAGACCGCGTCTTCGTCCGCCCGCACTTCACGCAGAACATCCAGGAAGGGGACCACGTGCGGGTCCCCACTACCCACGTAGAACCTGGCAGTTCCTCCATTGGGCCAAATCCGCCCGGCCCAATGAAGGAACCTTGGCCCAGCGCTGGGGGCTATAAATACCCTCTGTTTCCAGAGGGTCAGGTATTCATCATTCTAACCTCAACTTACTATTATCTGCTCGTACTCCTACTTACTTTAGCATCGGAGTGCCTTGCAGGTACCCCCCCCCCCCCCACCTCGTTCAAAAAAGCTTTCTGCTCGGAGCCAGCCGTGACGGTCCATTTCTGATCAGGTCAGATCAGTGGCGCCGTCTGTGGGAAACAGCTTCCCCGTCTAACGAACAATTCTAAGGACCAAAGCTCAATTCAATTACCTGTCATGGCTGATCCAGCTCGCGAAGAGCAGCACGTCCGTGTCACCGACACTAATAACGGTCCCGCGGACAAGAATGGACACCTCGACAATCCCGGTGATCCCGGCCACAATGCCATCCCTGTGACAACCGCCCCTGGACCTTCCTCCCGCAGGGACGGGAATACTGCATCATCCTCGACGACCCCTCCAGCACTCGAGGACGACCCGGTAGCTCTCACCCATCACAGAGCTGCCCGGTTCTTTGAAGTCCCAGTTCCTGCCGGGGCAGATGCCACGACTCAGGCACTGTTCGCGGCCATCAACCAGACAAATTATCTCATATTCGCCCAAGGAGAAAGACTAAGGGCACTAGAAAATGATCGACGACCCCCGAGGAGGCACCAGAGGCCACCTTCTCCACCTTCTCGGGTCGAAGAAGTTCGACACCCTTCTCCCCCGCGGAGACACTATAGGGAGAAATCCAGGAGCCCCTCTCCCCGGCCAAAGCAGAGGCGTCCCCAATATGAGAGACAGCCCGTCATCCCTACCGAAGAACCCAGTCGCGACCCCTCAAGGCACGACAGGAGGCACGCCGGAGACGGGCGGGTGACCTTCAACCACCGAGAATCACGCTCGAGGGAATCTCAGCACGACCATCGTGCCAGACATAACTACAGGACCCCTTCTCTTTCTCCGGAGAGGAGCGACGAGGACGACCCCCGCGGTCCCCTGTCGCAGGCCATCATGGATGCACCTATCCCCCCGGGGATGGAGAAACCCCCGCATCTGAAGGAGTATGATGGAGTAGCGGACCCGGTCGACCACATTGACGGGTTCGAAGCCATGCTCCACTACCATAATGTCGGGGGGCCCATCAAATGCCGCCTTTTCCCCACAACTCTCAGGAAGGCGGCCATGGACTGGTATAAAGGGCTCGCCCCGGGCTCAATTACATCGTGGCGGAACCTGAAGAACCAGTTCATCAGTTCCTTCACAGCTTCTCGGCGCCACCCGAAGACCGAGGCAGCCCTCGAGGCCATCATCCAAAGACAGGATGAAACCTTGAGGGAATTCATCAACCGCTTCAACCGGGAAGCAATACAGGTCCCCTGCGCGGACCATATGAAAAGATATTTGCTGGAGAGGGGCCTCCTCCCCGGCACAGAATTCAGAAAAGCTGTGGGTATTGAGCCACCTGCAACTTTTGACGCTCTCCTCGACAAAGCCCGAGCATACATGGACTACGAGGAGAGAGAAGCTGCCAACAGGGCACGAGACTCCAGGGCTCGCGCTCCCAATCATAGCAGCAGCTCACGACAAGACCCTCCTCCCCGATGAACCGGGGAGAAAAGGAAGGAAGATCGACCCCGGGAGGTCCGGGAACAAAGGGGCACCTCGGGTCGTTTCACCGAGTACACTCTGCTCACGGCTTCCCGCGAGCGTATTTTGGCGGAGTGTGCTAGCACAGATTTCAAAGACGGTGGCGTCAAGCGTCCCCGGCCTGCTCCTGCCAAGCCAGGGGCAGACAAAAATAAATACTGTCAATACCATAGGAGTCATGGTCATTTGACAGAGGACTGCGTCCACCTCAAGGACGCCATTGAAACCCTCATCAAGGGAGGGAGGCTCGCACAGTACAGGCGAAACGATGCTCCCCGTCGTGACGCCCATGAAGCTAAGGAGCCCGAAGAAGATGCCCGACCATCTGACGAGTCGGTACCAATCCAGACCGCCTTCTCGGTAACCAGGCCCGAGGATTTCGAAATTCCCGAGCTCCTGCAGGAGCCCCTGACAACACAGAGCAGGTGGGAATACTTCCCCTCCGCCATGGTCATCAACGGGGGCGGATTCAACGACCTCACCATCAATTCAGCCAAGAGGAAGTTGGACGAACTGGTCGACGCAGCTCCTCCACAAACTGTGACGTTCGAAAGGGTGAAGGGCAGATCAGAGCCCATCACCTTCTACCTAGAAGAGCTCCCCGGCGGAGCCCCGAATGCAATCATCCCCTTGCTAATAAGGGCAAAGATGGTCAATTTTGACGTGCATCGCATCCTGGTCGACGAAGGGAGTTCCGTCGACGTGATGTACAGCCAACTGTTCCGGACCTTGCAACTGGATGACTCACATCTGTCTCCGTATGTGGGTTCAGATCTTCAAGGCTTCAACGGCTCAACTTCCAAACCTTGGGGTTATGTCGAGCTCCTGGTGACGTTCGGAGAAGGAACGGCTACAAGACAGGTCAAGGTCCGCTTCCTCGTCATTGACTGCCCATCCCTATACAATTGCATCTTGGGGAGGCCGACATTGGCGGAGCTGACAGCGGTGCCCTCAACTGTCCATTTAAAAATGAAGTTCTATACCAAAAGGGCAAGGGTAGCCACCATCCAGGGAGACCTCGCCGCTGCCCGCAGGTGCTTCAACGCCGCTTCAAGGGGACGGGATACCGTCGACGTGGGGACCAGACCCACCAAGAAGACAAAGCAGGAGCCTGACAGAGCATCCCCCGAGGAAGAAGTCCAGAAGGCTCCACCAAAGGTCGACTCCATAGCCCTCGACGCTCGCTTCGACCAAGACGAGCCATCCAGCAGCGAGCAAATCCCACTCCGACCTATTCCGGACGGCGATTTTGAACTCGTTCCCCTCGGAGCAGACCCGACCAAGGGAGTGAAGATTGGCAAAGACCTCCCCGACTTGGCCAGGAAGCAAATCAAGGCCTGTCTGCGCAAGAATGCTGATCTCTTCGCCTGGAGCGCTGCAGAGATGCCCGGACTCGACCCTGAGGTCGCCTGTCATCACCTCGCCATTGATCCAGCCGCCAAGGCCGTAGTACAACGTAGGCGTAGGCAGTCTCCAGAAAAAACGTAGGCTGCTGAAAAAGCTGTAAAAGACCTCCTAGAGGCAAATTTTATTTCTGAAGCCCGGTACTCCACCTGGCTGTCAAATGTTGTACTTGTTAAAAAGAATAATGGAAAATGGAGAATGTGTGTTGACTATACCGACCTCAACCGGGCTTGCCCGAAGGATGCTTTTCCTCTACCTAACATTGACATGCTGGTCGACAATTCGGCCGGCTACAAGACTTTGTCGTTCATGGACGCCTACTCGGGATACAATCAAATCCCAATGGCTCTGGGCGACAAACGCTGCACAGCGTTCATGACCAGCTCGGGCAACTATTACTACAACGTAATGCCCTTCGGACTGAAGAACACCGGTGCAACTTACCAACGCATGATGAACAAAGTGTTCAACAAACAGATTGGCGACATGCTCGAGGTATATATGGACGATATGATCGTCAAATCCTGAGCAGACACCGATCACGCAGCCCATCTCAAGACAGTCTTCGCCCAAGCAAGACAGTGCAAAATGAGGTTCAACCCCGAGAAGTGCACGTTCGGGGTCAAGGCAGGAAAATTCCTCGGATTCTATCTAACAGAACGAGGGATTGAAGCCAACCCCGACAAGTGTCGGGCGTTCTCCGACCTCCCGACACCAACGTCGAAGAAGTCGATACAAATCATGAACGGCATGTTGACGTCACTATCCCGCTTCGTCGCAAAGTCCGCTCAGCACGCACTTCCCTTCTTCAAGCTCCTTCGAAAGGAAGCAGCCTTCGAATGGAACGAGGAATGCGAGCACGCACTCCGCCATCTGAAGCAGAGCCTGTCTCAACCGCCCGTGTTGTCTCGACCAGATGACGATGAACCACTATACCTATACTTGGCAGTTTCAAACGAAGCCATCAGCGCAGCTCTTGTCCGCGAGACCCCTGACGGGCAGAAACCTGTCTACTTCACGAGCAAAGCCTTACAAGGCCCCGAGAGCAGGTATCAACAGATAGAAAAGGTTGCTCTGGCCCTCGTCAACGCTGCGAGGAGGCTCAGACACTACTTTCTAGCGCACACCATCATCGTGCGAACCGATCAACCGGTGAGGCAACTCCTGGGTCGGCCAGATATGGCGGGCAGAATGCTGAAGTGGTCCTTGGAACTCTCCGAATTCGACATTCAGTACGAGAGCAGGAAGGCCCTGAAAGCACAAGCCCTGGCCGACTTCGTCGCGGAGATGACCACTAACGACATTCCCCCGGGGAAGGAACACAAGTGGACCATCTTCGTCGACGGAGCCTCCAGCTCGTCCGGAAGCGGCGCAGGGATCCTCCTGGAAAACGAAGAAGGTGTGGTAATCGAGCACTCCTTGGTTCTCTCCTTCCCGACATCAAATAACCAGGCAGAATACGAAGCCCTGCTCGCAGGACTGAGATTAGCCGAGGACCTAGGAGCCCGCGAAGTTCAAATTTACACCGACTCCCAACTTGTCGCTTCTCAAGTACAGGGAAGCTACCAGGCCAAAAATGACAACCTCATTGAGTACTTGAACTTAGTCAAAAAACACATGGCAAAGTTCGTACGTGCAGAAATTTCTCATGTTCCCCGCGAGCAAAACACGAGGGTGGACATATTGTCCAAACTCGCGAGCACACTAAAGAAGGGCGGGAATAAATCCGTCATCCAGGAATCTCTGGCGCGACCGAGCATCGAATCATCTTCGACTACGGTCGAGATCCACTCCATCGGGGATGCCACGTCTTGGATGACCCCGGTTTATAATTTCCTGACAAAGGGAGAACTCCCGTCGAACCAGGCCGAAGCTGCCATAATCAAGCGACGGGCATGTTCCTATGTTGTTCTCGAGCAGAAACTGTACCGAAGAGGATTCTCCATTCCCCTCCTGAAATGCATCGACGAGTCCGCCATCCCCGACGTACTGCGGGAGATACACGAAGGGATCAACGCCCAGCACATGGGCGGTAAATCCTTGGCAAGGAAAGCCCTTCGAGCAGGATACTACTGGCCAACGATGCAACAGGACGCCAAGGAACACGTGAAAAAATGTGACAAGTGCCAGAAGCACGGGGATATGCACCTCGCCCCCCCCGCACGAGCTGAACACATTGTCGTCCCCATGGCCGTTCGCCTGGTGGGGCATGGACATCCTCGGACCCTTCGTGCAAGGAACCTACCAGAACAAATTTCTAATCGTCGCCGTGGATTACTTCACGAAGTGGATCGAGGCCGAGGCACTCGCAAAAATCACCTCACACAATATCCTCCGTTTCTACAAAAGAAACGTCCTCGCCAGATTCGGAATTCCGCAGGCCCTGGTGACCGACAACGGTACCCAGTTCACCGACCACGGGTTCCGAGACTTCGTCACCAAACTGGGGACCAAACAACATTTCACGTCGGTCGAGCACCCTCAGACCAACGGGCAAGCCGAAGCCGCGAACAGAGTCATCCTCCGAGGGCTCAAGCGTCGACTCGGCGAAGCCAAAAGAGGATGGGTCGAGGAGCTCCACAGCGTCCTGTGGGCATACCGCACCACACCCCACTCAACGACTGGGGAAACACCATTCCGACTGACCTACGGCACCGAAGCTGTCATCCCGGTCGAAATCATGGAACCATCCCGACGAACAGAGGAACCCCTCGACGAAGAAATGAATGACGAAGCACTAAGGGATGAACTCGACCTAGTCGAGGAAATCCGATCGGGGGCTGCCCTGCGCGAAGCCACCCTAAAACAACGAGTGGCTCTACGCCACAACGACAAGGTCATCAAGCGCGAGTTCGAAATAGGCAGCCTGGTACTACGCAGGAACCAGAAAGATTCCCGCGAAGGGAAGTTGGCCGCGAACTGGGAAGGACCTTACCGCGTCCACGGCACCACGGGTACCGGGGCATACTACCTCGAGCAGTTAGACGGAGAGCCATTACCACGACCCTGGAATGCTGCTAAGCTAAAGCAGTACTACAGTTAGAAACTGTCAACACCTGGGACCCTCGACCAGCAGCACCCGCGCTCGGTCAACGAGGAAAAACGTCCAATTTCGTATAAGGCTAAGGTACAAGCCCGACGTACGACCAAAATAGCACAGCATCGCGCGGTAAACGATGACGATCGATAGTGCCCGACGTGGACAGCTGTACCGAGCCCCACCGTCGTTGTACCCATAAGGCAGAACACCCAGCTCGCGATGGGCAGTT
Organism: Vicia faba; assembly: GCA_948472305.1. Lineage (NCBI taxonomy): Eukaryota > Viridiplantae > Streptophyta > Magnoliopsida > Fabales > Fabaceae > Vicia > Vicia faba. The sequence continues at coordinate 1,109,485,225 of OX451741.1, forward strand.
CACGCCAAGGGAGAATCGTCCCTAACGGGCTCCACGCCCGACTGAGCAACCTCGCTCCGAAATGCCCGACATTCCATCAAGAATAGCGGGCCATCTACAAGGGTCAAAAGAAAATCTCTCCCCTCGAGCGGAACACTTAGGTGGTTCTGGCCAATCGAAAGAGGGCCGGGAACGAATACAAACGGAGTCGAGCATATTCGCTCGCCAAATCAAAGCCACTTACGGGCACTCCTCGGGCCCGTGGCTTAGGCTAAATTCATGCAAGCATATGATTTCAAACAAGGGCAAAAATCCAAAATGTAAAACAACATTGATATAAATGCCCGAAGGCGACAAAACAATAGTAAACCGACCAAGAAGGCCGGCGATGTTCATAACATACAATAAACGGGCACGCAGGCCCAAAGAATACAAATATCAAGGGCACGCAGGCCCACTATCCTACTCAGACTTCCACGGAATCATCATTGTCGGCGTTCGGAGAGTCGGGTGGAGGAACGATCACGCCATCTACAATCCGGTGTGTATGACCGATACCCTCAGTGACCAGGCCAGGATTTAGCAAGGAGAGTTGATCGACCGCAGAATTGAACCCGTCCTCCAGGGCACCGACGCAGTCCACCTCGAGGAGCCGGATGTGGGCGACCAGCTCCATCCGACTCTTCAAAGCTACTATGTCCTCGGGCTCATCTTCGGCAGGTTGCAGGGCAGCATTCTTTTCCTCGACCTATTTACCCAAGCGTTCGACTTCGACCGCCAGGCGATCCCTGTCTGCCCGAAGAAGCTCCCCTTCCTCAGTCAACTTCCCCGACTTCTCCTTCTCCAGGGTCAACATCTCCCTCTCAGCATCGAGCATCGCGGTCTGCTCTCGGAACATCCCCTCTGAGCGTTTCAGAGCGACCTTCAATTTCCGCGAGCTCGCGGTCAGCGCCGCCTTCTCCCGCTCGAGCTCTTCAACATGGGCAGAATCCCCTCCATCCTCGGATAGCACCAAGGCCATTTCGGCCATTTTTACCAGCCCATCCACGCTGGCGGCCAGATACGCCTTCCGTTCCTCTTTACTCATCTTTTTTATGGCGGCAGCCTCATGGGCAACCACTGTCGGAGGAAATCGCTCGAAAAAGCCCGCCTCCTCGAAGCAAGGGGGGAAGGCGAAAGATTTAACAGCACCAGCGTCCTCACCGACAGTCGGACCACCTTCCACACGGGTCCTCTTCCGCTGCATCAAAACGGCACTGGGGTCGATCTCCTCGACTTCTGGATCCGACGCGGGCCCCGAGCTCGACGGCGATTCCACCCTCGCCGACTGAGGAGCGTTTGGACTTTGTGACGGGCCCATTCTCGTCGCCTGTGGGGGCTTCACGACCCTCCTGCCTCGCCTCTGGTCGCAGGATAATTTCAGGAGCCTTTCATGTCGGCTAGCCATCGTACCTGCACGAAATAAAGGAGAAGTCAGTATCGAGCAAACTTCATGAGTAAATGACGAATAAAGAATTTCAAGCAACAAACAACCTAACAGGCGGGCAGCCTGCCTATATGTCAGGCACTCCACCAGTGCCTTGGTGTCAATCGGACGGGACTCGAACGTCGGGTAACCGTCTTTGTCCAGGATATCATCCCCTTCCCGCGTAACCCATTGGGCGGGATGGAAACTGTCGACAAACCGACAAAGAGTGTCGTACGCCCGCTCGTCTTCCGAGCACATGTCCCCGGCGGCGGTATGGTAATAACCGGTCCCATGCTCGTAATGCCGGGACATCCAGTATACCGGGATTTTATCCCTACGACCCAACACAGGGCTCCCATCGTCGCCCATCATCGTTTCCCCATCATCGTCGCTCACCGGCCCCTCCTCCTCGAAAAGGGAATTTAAAGCAGAGTCGGTAACTGGCCGTACCACGTACCACTTGTCTTTAAACCCCCTCACGGAGTCCATATACATCTTAAAGAGCCTTCTCGACTGCTTCAGGGAGACCCAGCTATGTTTCCCTCCTCGGGACTGACGCTGCAGGTGAAATATCCGGAAGAAAAGCGGGATGGTCACCCCGATCCTCAGGTATCGACACGTCAACTCAAACGCCCGGATGAAGGCGAGAGAGTTTGGGTGTAGCTGGGACGGGGCCAGCTCCAAGTGCATAAAGACCCCGGCCTGGAAATCAGTGAATGGCAGCCGCAGCCCTAGGTCTTTGAACGCGATCTCATACATCGCGAGGCTGTAATTCGGATAAACCGAGCAAATCCTTGCACGGGTTAACGGAAGCATAACTACGAAGTTTTGTTGGAAGCCGGGCTGGTCTTGACCCTCTTCAATGACAGCGAATGGATGTCGGTCGTCCCGACTATATACCGACGCTATCCCCCGTGGCTCGACGCCCACCCATTCCAGCAATGGGTCGGTCACGGTATCAATCAGGGTGACCGACTCGTCGGCACTCCGTTCTTCGCGGTCGCGGCGTCCGGAGGAGCTCGGCTCGTCCGCCATGGTTACCTGCAGAGCACGGGAAACCAGTCAGTTGAGCACGAAGTCCTACGCTCGACAAAATCATGTCGTCCCATACACGACTACATAAGTCCATTTCCACAAATGGTTGCCTCCCCGACGTCATGAACCCGGTGTTCTTCCTCAAACCAACTACGCGGCCACTCTCCAAGCATGTCGACCCAAGGTATGAACATGGTGAGCCGCACCATGAAGCCCACGGCCAAGACCATGAACATACCGGGCGCGATCATGAATCAGGCGCCCTGGATCATGAATACTCCGGGCAGCCCTGAAGTTTATCACCTAAACTATGAATGTGCCGGCCACAAACATGCGTTTGCCGGTCCTAGACATGAATGTGTCGGGCTGAGCACGAGTTTACCGGGCTAATCCCACGCACACGGTCCTAAAACATCTACAAACGCCAGATATCATGCATTCTAAACAGAAAAATGAAGAAGATAGATCACTTACTTGGATCAAAGAGTGGGATTTGGCTACGAAATGGAAGAATCTGTGACGGGAAGTCGCAATTGGAGAAAGTCTGGAAGAGCAGCAGCAGAGAGAGCACAGAGAGCAGAAAACGTATTATGGGGCCCAAGGTTCCTATTTATAGTGATGACGTGGAATACCAAACGTCACCTCGGGCAACCACGGACTCCATCTCCTCGACGCACTGCTCCCAACGCAATAATGACCCTACCCCCATAGGGTGGCGGCACAGTTCCCGAAAGATACCTCGTGTGCTCGACCGACGCGCCCGGTAAGGATCCTCCGCGCATCCACCACCGAGGACATCTCCGAGCACGACACGAGGAGGCCCCTCGAGGGCCCACACCTCTATCCCGGGCACGAGACCTCAACGAGGGAATAACTTGGGTTCAAGTCATGGCTCCTCGCAAAGGAACCACGACTTGGGGGGCTCATGTTCTGGACTGGGCCCGACAGGCCCAAAAGCATTACTAAGGCCGAATCCAAAGGGACTTACTGAGGACCACGCCGAGCAAAGGGGTCACATCCATGCCCGACCTCCTGACGTCCAGCTCGACATCTTGCTGTCCAGCTCCACCTTCTGCCGTCCAGCTCGACACCCTGCCGTCCAGCTCCACGTCCTGACGTCCAGCCCGACACCCTGCCGTCCGGCTCCACGTCCTGACGTCCGGCTCGACACCCTGCTGTCCAGCTCGACGTTGTCTCGAGCATCCCAACTAGGGCAGACTCGGTCCACCGTTCCCCCAACGATACTCCGGAAAGACCGCGTCTTCGTCCGCCCGCACTTCACGCAGAACATCCAGGAAGGGGACCACGTGCGGGTCCCCACTACCCACGTAGAACCTGGCAGTTCCTCCATTGGGCCAAATCCGCCCGGCCTAATGAAGGAACCTTGGCCCAGCGCTGGGGGCTATAAATACCCTTTGTTTCCAGAGGGTCAGGTATTCATCATTCTAACCTCAACTTACTATTATCTGCTCGTACTCCTACTTACTTTAGCATCGGAGTGCCTTGCAGGTACCCCCCCCCCCCCCACCTCGTTCAAAAAAGCTTTCTGCTCGGAGCCAGCCGTGACGGTCCATTTCTGATCAGGTCAGATCACATTCTTTCATGCCTTGATTAACAGTTAAAAATATTGCGAGAAAGTAAAAAATCTAAACCTATTACAAAAGGCGCGGGTCCACATCGCCAAAATTTCCAGAACCCGATTTGACAGAAAAAATAAAGAAAGAAAAGTAAAGTGCGAGAAAATTAATTACAAGGCTTTGGGAGAGATACATAAATATTAAACGAAGTAAAATAAATATGAGAATAAGAATTAAAAACGAGGGCGTTGGACCCTTTTTGCAAAATTAAATTAAACGATGAAATTAATTAATTAAAAAAAAAAAGAAAAGAAATTGTTTTTGGTATTTTATGATTTTAATGGGAAAAAATTAATTGCAATTAAACCTAATTCTACAATTTTTATTTTATTGTGAAAACGTATTAAAGTTTAACCTAAGATTAACCCTAATTATATTACATGCAATTTAATTACAAAAATAAATAATAGATTATTTAATTATTATGAAAGAAAAAGAAAAAGGAATAAAAATTTAATTAAAACCCTAATTCTATATTTTTAGATTTTTATTATGAAAATATTATAATTAACCCTAATTTAATAACTAAATGAATTAATGCAATTTATTTATGGAAATACTAAAATAAAATATTTATTATTTTTTTGATATTTTCTGATTTTTTATGTGTTTTTTATATATTATGAAAATATTAAGTTAATTAATAAAACAACAATTAAAAGAAAGTGAAAATAATAAAAAATAGAAAAATAGAAAAGATTTGCAAACCTAAGGGGGGTATGCCCCTAATTTGGAGAGTGCAGCCCAGCAATTTGAGGCCCATTTATCCATGGTCTGATTGACTTTCATTGGCCAGCGTGTGGGGTGTTGACTCAAGTTCACCATGTTCTTTGGATCTGAGCCCTTGGATGAACGAAATTGACCAAGTGGCGCGTTGGATGGGAGCGTGTATGGTACTCCTTTGGACTGAACCTGTACAGGATAACAATGGGAAAAAAATTATTGGAAAGGGGTGGGGACCTGGGATCGAACCCAGGTCCCAGTGGTTACATGACAACACAATTACCAACCATGCCAAGCGCTTTCTTTATAGAACTAGTGGATAATAAATAATACATATAATAAAACGTGTTAGTGACAATTAATTTAAAAACGCGCTAAAGTTTGAATTGTCCTTTCCCTTCTTGACACCTAAGCATCTTCTTCCCTGTTCTGCGTTTTCCTGAAACAAACAAGACAAGATTGCGGGGGTTTTAAACCCCCACTATATGCACAGTGTAAAAATAGCGATTAGAGCTCTGTTGCTCATAAATTGAGCGCGAGGTATGGAAACAACTGGCCATGAGCTGCTGATTCTGATGATATGGGTCTTATAGGCCAATTTTTCCAGAACAAGGAAGCCCTCTTTTTGAACCTCTGAAAACCTAGAATATATCAATGGCAGATTCTTGTATGATGCACGAAAATCAAATCAAACTACATGGTTAGCTTCAGCAAGGTCTCATTAGTATAAATCACTCAAAAAAATGCAAGCATGATGCGTATAAATTGATGCACGAATACAAGAAATATGATGAACAGGGTTGCCTCGTATTACCAATTCTTGAGGCTAGAAGATATGACTTTGATCCAGAAACCTTTCTTGATGTCTCAGGGAGATAATAGAATGGTTATTTTGGCCTGAATCCACCTAAAACCTGGTTTTCAGTTTTGAGTTTTTGGCAAAAAATTTCAAGTTTGGTAATGGAGTTTCTGCGCAGCTTCTTGGTCCATGGCATTAGGGTTGTGTTTGGTACTTATGTATGAGTGAATTAGGGTTAAAAAACTTGATCAAAATCCATGAATTAATGAATATGATATTTGATTTTTAAACCATGATTTTCAAATCTTTTTCACATGCTTTTTGATGCAAATCACATCCAATTCCATTGGTTCTTTCCATAAGGCACGAAATCTTGAGTATATATCATGCACAAAAAGATTGAAAAACTTAGGTTAAGTATTTTTCATGTATTTAATTGATTTAAATGAATTATTATTAATAAAAATTAAAATAAATAAATAAAAAATGAAGAAAAACTTCCCTTTGGGCCAAATGGTCGTGCACATGCCTTGGATAATGAATTGTGGAAGAAAAATAAGCCCATTAGCAATTTTAGGTCATTTGCATCAATGTTGACTTTTCAAAATATCCAAAAATTTCCCAACTTCCACAAGGCATATCTTGCTCAATTTTTAAGCTTTGCTCATGTTCTTGGACATTTTGGAAAGGTATTTGAGTCCTCTAACCAATGCCTTTGGTCCCATGTAATTTTGATTTACCAATCTCAAGTTATGGCCTTTGACTTAAAGTACCTTTTTGTTGACTTTTGAAAATGACCTATAATGTTGAAATTGATAACTTTTTGTGAGAGCATTTCTTGGACTTGAAGTATGAAGAGGATTTGTAGGAAATGTCTTTCTCTTCAAAATGAGATTTGGATGGAATTTTTCTGATAATCCATGTGAAAGTTATGCCCTGGTCAATTTACAGTTGACTTTTTCAGTTGTCCAAATAAGGAAACTTTTGCATCTTGATGATTTTTGAGCCAAGCTTTGAGAATCATGATCAAGCATTGATCAAATGATGTTTGTGGCTTCAAAATGATATGTTGACCAAAAATTTGAACTTTTGACTGTCAAATGACCATTTTGCCCCTACAGTTGACTGTAGTGCAATTAGGGTTTTGACTGTGCAATTTTGTGCTGAAAGTCTTGAAACTTTGTATGAGGATGCTTGATCATATTTATAGGCATGTGAGACTTGATTGGACTTTTGGAAACTTCATTTTCTTGATCAGGACCAAAACCCTAATTTTGACTGCTTAGGAGACCCTTAAACTGTGCAACCCTTGGGGAGATTTTGAGGCTTGACTTGGCAATTTCTTGAAGAATATGGGAGGGCAAATTTTAGGGTACAACAATGTGCTTTTGGGAGATAAAATTGAACCTGTCAGAATAAGATCCACTTTCAAGCAATCTGAAGAAACTCTTCTAGGATTGGTGTCTTTAATAGAACCAATATCCTATCAAGAGGCTCTTAAAGATAATAAATATATTTTGGCAATGTAAAAAGATTTGAATAAGTTAAATGAGAAAGAAGAAGTCATCATAAACAAAGCATGACTAGTTGCACAAGGTTATAGTCAACAAGAAGGTATTGATTATAATTAAACTTTTGCCCCAGTCTCCAGGTTAGAATCTATTCGCCTTCTTATCTCTTTTGTTGTTAATAATCACATTATTTTATATCAAATGGATGTCAAAAGTGTGTTTCTAAATGGTTACATTTATGAAGAGGTGTATATTCACCAACCACCAGGTTTTGAATGCACTAAGTTTCCACAACACGTTTTCAAACTTAAGAAAACATTGTATGGTCTGAAATAAGATCCAAGAGCTTGGTATGATAGACTAAGTGCATTTCTCCTAGAAAATGGTTTTTCAAGAGGCAAAGTGGATACTAGCCTCTTATGTAAAAATCTTGGAAATGACCTTATGATTTTCCAAATTTATGTTGATGACATAATTTTTGTTTCTGCTAATCCCTCTGTTGCAAAAGAATTTTCTAAGATAATGCAGGCAGAATTTGAAATGAGCTTAATTCAAGAACTAAGATATTTCGTGGGAATTAAAATAAATTAAACTCCATAAGTTACCTACATTCATCAAAACAAATATACAAAAGAACTTCTAAAGAAATTTGATATGACAAACAACAAACCAACAAAGACTCCCACGCATCCTACATGCATTCTTGAAAAAGAAGAGGTAAGCACAAAGATTTGTCAAAACCTCAATCGTAGTATGATAGGCTCTATTCTCTAAGGTATCTGAAAGGAACATCTAACCTTGGCTTGATGTATAAGAAAGCATCAGAATACAAGCTATCAGGTTTCTATGATGCAGACTATACTGGAGACAAAATAGAATGAAAAAACACTTCTCGAAACTGTTAGTTTCTGGGTAACAATCTCATTTATTGGTCTAGAAAAATACAATCAACCATTGATGTATCAACTTTAGAAGCAGAATATATTCCAACATCACTATGAAGTACTCAAATGCTCTGGATAAAAAGTAAACTTGAAGACTTCCAGATTCATGAAGGTAACATTCCAATATTATGTGATAACACAACTGCCATTTGCTTAAGTAAGAATCCTATTTTACACTCTAGAGCAAAAACACATAGAGATTAAACATCACTTTATTAGATACTATGTTTAGAAAGGGGTCATCATTTTAAAATTTATAGATATAGACCATCAATGGGATGATATCTTCATAAAACCCTTAACTAAAGATACATTCCAGTTCATTCTGAAAATTTTAAACATGGAACTATGTCTAAAATGAATCTTATCTTATGTGTCTTAACTCTCTTGTGAAAAATATTATTATGAATATTATTTATTTATTTCTCGATACTTCTGCATGATAAAAGGTGTCTTGATAATATTCATCTCAATTCATGGTTGACTCTGAGAACATTAACCTTGAGCGGTGGGAATTTCTTTTGAGAATAGATAAAATATTTACATCTTACCCCTATTTGTTCTTTTTCAAGAAAATTGATAAGTATTTTTTTATAAGAGATAAAGCTAGCACAATCTATTTCACTGTCTAATTTTTTTATGACAAATCATCTTAAAAGTAACAATTGTGTTTTATTCTTCTCAATCTTTTTCTCAGTTGTTTATTATCTTGTGTCTTTCGAGTTTGATTGACAGTTAATAGAAATTAATTTTCTTGTCAGTTATGTTTTCTCATTTCTATTTAAAGTCCTTTTGTTTTATTCATCATTCCTTCCATACCTCTTCATCAATATTTTTTAAAACCCATGTCTTGTCTAAATGCCCTCCATAACCTTCCGTGGAAATAAAGACCTTCTAGAAGTTATCAATGAGAAACGTCCAAACATCATGAATGATGACCAAAACTTTAATCAGTGCATTCTCTGTCAAAATTGGTCTAGCTATGTTGCAATGTTGCGAGGACTTATCTATCCAATCCTTATAAATTTTTTTTGGATATATGCCATTGTTAGCAGTGATGGTAGCTGCATCAGATCAAGTATCTTTCGCACTCCCTTACTCATCTCTCTCTCTTCCATTACAAAGGAAATTAGGTGTGTCCCTAAAGCTCTCTCCATGGATCATGGCAGTTTCTATTAGAAGATAGGACATATCTAGAAGGGGGGTTGAACAGATACCGTGATTTTTAAAAGTATTTTTAAAGAAAACTTAAAATGCAATGAAAGCTACACGGATACACTCGTCTAAAAATGATCCTCTATTGAAAAGACCAGATATGCGTAAAACTGAATGGAATGAATCAATGAGAATTATTAACACTTAATTAAATTATAATAGATCACTTATAATTTTTAACTGTAGTCAATTACTCCTAATGAATTGTTGAGTATAAAACCCACAAATTTTCACTTTTGGACTTTTATCAAACACTTGGTGTACATAATCACACCAAGTTCAATCTATCTTAATTTGTAGTGTTAAAACAAATTATAGAAATCAAAGTGATTATTATAGTCCTTAACAATAGTTCTATCACACTACAAATCCAGACACTGAAACCACAAGTGCAAATTCACAAATTATAGCAAATAAATGGTAAAAGACGAGAAAGAAAAATGACATGCGATTTGTTTAAGCAGTTCCCCCTATCGTCCTCGTGTGGGGTACTCTACGCCTAATTCTAAAATTCAGAATTAGGATAATTTCTATTATGATTGCAAAGTTTGTACAAGAGATAGAAAATAGTCACCATAATTCAAACTCAATATATTGAATTGAAAACTAAGCTCCTCTCTTCCCTTGATTAGATTTGAACCAAGTATGTCACCAATCTTCGATAAACCTCTGATTGTAGCTACCTTGTTGAGAACCCAAACTGTTTCTCAGACCCTCTTCTCGGCTGATTTGATCGCAAGATGGTGACCCTAATTCTTCCTTCACAATCCTCTGATTGTAGCTACCTTGTCGAGCAAACCCACAGTTCCTCAATCCCTTAAGCACGACTGAATTTGGATGAAGCAAAGAATTGTCAAACTCCCCCAAATCCCAATGATCTTGGAGGACAAAACCCTCAAATTTTATTCAAGAAAAACCCACAATTACTCAACGGCCCTGTTTCGGCCACTTCCTTCCAGCCCTCTTATCACCAACTGTAAACAACTTCTTTCACTACACGCTTGACAACCTTCTGTTAGCACCGAATATCCATCTCGATTAACCATCCAGACCCCCCTAAAACCGAAATCACTTCTGAGCTTTTACTTTAATAACCTGTAATAATAAAAATCAACACCAAGAACATGAAATCTCAAAAAACTTGTAACTGTCTTCAACCCATATAAAATCGTAACCCAATCGGAATCAGAAGGAGAAGAAACATAATCAGAGGGTGTTTTTTTTGCTTACCGAGAAAGTGAATCGTTATGTTTGTTTGAGGGTTGGGAGATCAAAGAGAGCGAGAGAGAGAGAGACGATGGTTTTGTTTTGATTTTCCCCGATTCTATTGTTGATAAGAGAGTGAGGGAGGCGGAGATCTTAAATTGGAAGAGGGGTCGAGGAATGGCGGCGTTTGAAATAGAGAAAGTGAGATGTTCGATACAGAGAGCTTGAATCGTAAGGCAGAGATGGGGAAGATCAAAGAGGGAGAAGAACAAAATATAGAGAGTGAATAGATAAAGGGAAAACTGATTGAAACAGAGAACAAGGGATGAGTTCACATGGTCGAGAAGCAGAAACATGGGGCTATCGTTCTGGATGATGAAGCTTTGATGCAAGTAGTTGATCATTATGGAAATCGAAGAGAGAAAAGGCCGTGAGATTTGGAGAGAAGAAGTGATTGGTTTTCTGAGTTTTAACTAAGATGATTGAAAAAATTTATAAATCTTTTCCTCTTCCCTACAGTAACCAGCGACCACCCTCTCCTTATTTAGGTTTTTTTGCAATAATTGCAATTCTCATGGGCCTTGCCCCTAAGCCTGTTTGCCCATTTGAATTTAAGTCCAATTTTGTTTTTTTGGCAGATCACCCCCTCCTGTTCTCCTTTAAAAAAATCCAGCAAATAATAAAAAAAACTTGATTGGGCTTTACCATTAAGCCCAGTGAATCACTATCCCCTCAACATCACTTTCTACTTTATACCCCCATACTAACTTAAGTTTGTTATTTCTTTCATTAATGTTATTTAGTTTTTATTAATCTAACTTAGTTAGTAATTAATTAAATAATAATTTTATTTATTAGATGCTTTCCCCTAATTAGCTTAGCTTTTAAATTAATTTAGAATTCTTTGTGAATTTATTCTAAAAATTTAGTTTTCTTTTAATTCACCATTTATTTAACTTGATAAAAAATCATAAAAAATATTTAGAATTTAAGTTTCTTTATTCGTTCAAACCTTGATACCATACTCCCTTAGGTAGCTCCATGAAGCGATTAAATCTCGTTTCGATCGCTTTATGTTGAGATAGACTTTTAGCTCACCATTGTACATGACAATATTAGGATCTTCCTTAGTCTCCCTCTTAACCTTTTTTTCTTCTTCTTTTGTAATTAAAACTCATCATTCACAAATCAAAAATTCAAAACATTTAATCGTTACTTGAATTCATTTAAAATTCGCAAAACACTCAACAAACCAAAACTTCCCCGAAGGGCATGTTATCTTCGTTCTACCGTGATACAGGTCGTGCCTATTGCTAAAATGCATGTGTTAACATCGCCCACTAAAAAACACCAACAAACTAATATTTTCTAGAAGAACTACGGTGTTCTGATTCCTTCACTGGATACGTAGGCAAAGGATCGCGAAACCCTAACGAACGCACTAATAAAAAACCCTTTCTTTCTCCTTAAACAAGTATAGTTGTAGATAAACACACTCTTAGAGACAAACAAACAAAATGGATCTCGTTGAGTACAATGGATGTGAGGAGTGCTAATACCTTCCCCTCGCATAACCGACTCCCTTACCCTTTCTCTTGGTCGCAAGACCGTCTTATCCATCCTCTTGTAGTTTTCTCGATATTTCCCCTTCCTCCGGGATAAATAAATTTCGGTGGCGACTTTGTGTTTACTGCCGGTAGCTTTAGCGGTTATATCTTAATAGGCTTCTTATGAAGGATAATTTGGTTAAGAGTCATGTTATTATATATACGGAACATAACTATACATCGGTTTGTGGTCAGTTAGAGGATATGGATCATATTTTTGTTTGATTTGACTTTTTTGCTCAAATTTGGTCTTTGATGTCTAGTTAGTTAGGTTTCTCATCGACTTTTCATTGTCACCTGTGGGAGCATCATGATCACTTTGTAGCATTAGGCGGTTGGACAATCTCAGGTCATATTACTTTACACATCATTTGGGTGGCAGTCGTGTGAATCATTTGGAAAGAAGGGAATCAGCGAGTTTTTCATAATATTAGTCTCTCTTTGACTTCTATCAGTGAAAAGGTCAAACTTTAATCTTTTTTGTGGTTTAAAGCTCATTTTCAGTCATTCATTTTCGATTACCAAATTTGGAGGTTACACCATATACAGTGTATTGAAACTAGTGTCTTTTAGCTTTTGTTTTTTGTTGATGGAACTTTCGCCTTGTTCTTATTGATTTGTGTATTCATACTTCGGTAGTCTTTCTAGCACTCCTTATACTTGAAGGGGGTTTTGTTGGTTAATATATCATTGGTTTAATTGCAACTTTGATCCTCTTATTTTCTATTTTTTTGAGTTTTGGTCCCCTCATTTTAAAATCTTAGATTTTAGTCCCTTTTTTAAAAAAATTAGATTTTAGTCCCCTTTCAAAGTGAAACCAAATTTTCATGACATGAAATTGATAGTGATGATATGTGATTTCCACATAGACCAAATTTAATTCCACATTATTTTTTATTTATAATTAAATTATTTATTTATAAAAATAATATAAATTAATATTTCTGAATTAAAATTTATTATTATTATTTTTTAATAAATTAATTATATAAATTTTGAGAAATGAATGATTAATGAGAATGAAATAAAATTATGTGGCAAGTGGGATTTGAACCAACACTCCCATGGATGGGTACAAACTAATTTAACAATTGAGCTACATTCATGTTTTGTTGGTCACTTAAAGATTGTTGATTTATTAGCTTCCTTAAATGAATTACTTATTTTTCTTATTGTTTCGTTTGCTCTCTTTATTGTGTTTATGTATGTTTACTCTTTCTCTCTCTCTCTCTCTCTCTCTCTCTCTCTCTCTCTCTCTCTCTCTCTCTCTCTCTAAAATGCATCTGCATTTTTTTTTCATGCTTTCAAACAGGATCATGCATGCTCCCCAGTTTCATTCTTGCATTAATTTCCATGCATTTCATATCCACTTTTCAAGAAGATGATAATTCTTATTTCAAGGATGTTGCAAGCAAATGAAGTTCAACCAACTCATAATAAGAAATATGGATCTGAACAAAGTAATTTACACACGAAACTAGTTACATTTACCTGTAGCTAAACTAATCATATCTAACTAAAAGTTTCTCATTATGGCTCAACATATCTTACTAAGAGGAAGACACGTGAATTTATAGATCAACATGATAAAAACACTGTTTGATGAATGCAAGGAAAAATGATATGAGATCTAAGATAGATTACTCATGTTCCCATATGAAAGCTTATAAAGAAAATATGCATATGTATGAGCAAGGTGTGATAGTAAATGTACGGACATGATTATGTTTAAATGAGATAAATGTAATATCAATTCAAGGAAATAGAGTTGGTATGAATGTTGGATGTAAAAAGTGGATATGAAATGTATGAAAATTAATGCAAGAATGAAACTCGGGTGTACGCATGATCTTATTTGAAAGCATGAAAGAAAAAAATGTAGGAGTAGTTTTTAGATAGAAAGTAAACACACACACACACATAAACACGAGAGAGAGAGAGAGAGAGAGAGAGAGAGAGAGAGAGAGAGAGAGAGAGAGAGAGAGAGAGAGAGAGAGAGAGAATAACAAAAATAAGTAATTAATTTAAGAAAGTTAATAAATCTGGGAGTGAGTAACAAACCACATGTGTAGATCAATCGATAAATTAGTCTTTCATTCTTCTTGGGGGCGTGAGTTCAAATCCTACCAGCCACGAACTTTTATTTCATACTCATTAATCACTCATTTCGAAAATTTTATACAATTAATTCATTAAAAAAATAATTAAAAATAACTTAATTATAAATAAATGAATAATTTAATTATGAATTAAAAATGACATGGAAATTATATTTGGTCTATGTAGCAATCGCGGAACCAAATGAAAACTAGCGTTGCGTGGAGTCCTTTGCTCCTCCTCGACACATGAGCTGACTCTAAGTCATTGCTCCTAAGCTTAGGAGCAACGACTTGGGGGCTTGTGGCTGACCCAACATCGAGCATGACCCAATCTATGTCGAGGACGGACCAAAGTGCTGGCCCAATCCATTAGGGTCAGTGGATAAAATGTTCCTCATGTGCTAACTCGCTCATCTCGCTCGAGTGGAGGAAGTGATATGCCCCTCGGAACGGGAAAATTCATCCATCTCTTGTGGATTGCATAGTAGTTGACCCAGGATGATGATCATGTACTGGTCATCTCTACTTTCACGTAGAAATCCTGACAATCATTCGTTGTGGCTTGAACACTCAGACCACTACAGAGACCATTGGTCCAGCACTTAGGACACACTATTAAAATCATCCTCTGCAGGAGGGTCATGTATTATATTCTATAACCCCTTTTCACTCGAACTAATTTAAGCATCAGAGTGTCTGTAGGTACACCCCCCCCCCCCCCGGTCGTCGATTATCCAAGCCTAAGGACGTGTTGTCGGCCATTCATTTGTTCTGATCAACATTTAAGATCAGTTATCTTGTTGGTCAAACAAACTTATTAATAGATAATAATTAGAAGTGGGTAATTTATATTCGATATGATGATACTACTTAGTAGTAAAAACTATCCATAAAAAGAGCAAATGAAATATTCTACTTGCTTAAAAAAATAGGCTTAATTGCAATTTTGGTCCCCTTATTTTCTGTTTTTTTTAGTTTTGGTCCCCTCATTTTAAAATCCTGGATTTTAGTCCCTTTTAAAAAAAATTGGATTTTAGTCCCCTTTCAAAGTGAGGCCAAATTTTGATGACATTGATAGTGATGATATGTGATTGCCACATAGACCAAATTTAATTCCACATCATTTTTTATTTATAATTAAATTATTTATTTATAAAAATAATAAAAACTAATATTTCCGAATTAAATTTTTTTGAATTATTATTTTTTAATAAATTAGTTGTATAAATTAATTGTATAAATTGTGAGAAATGAATGACTAATGAGAATGAAATAAAATTATGTGGAAAGTGGGATTTGAACCCACCCTCCCATGGATGGGTACACATTAATTTAATAACGGAGCTACATTCATATTTTGTTGATCATTTATAAATTGTTGATTTATTAGGTTCTTTAAATGAATTACTTATTTCTCTTATTGTTTCGTTTGCTCTCTTTATTATGTTTGTGTATGTTTACTCTCTCTCTCTCTCTCTCTATAAAATGCATCTGAATTTTTTTCTTTCATGCTTTCATACATGATCATGCATATTCCCCAGTTTCATTCTTGCATTAGTTTCCATGCATTTCATATCCACTTTTCAAGAAGATGGTAACTCTTGTTTCAAGGATGTAGCAAGCAAATGAAGTTCAGCCAACTCATAATAAGCAATGCAGATCTGAACAAAGTAATTTGCACGGAAAAATAGTTACATTTATCAGTAGCTAAACTAATCATATTTAACTAAAAGTTTCTCATTATGGCTCAACGTATCTTACTTAGAGGAAGACACGTGGATTTATAGATCAACATGATAATAATAGTGTTTGATGAATGCAAGTGTTGTACCCCAAAATTTGCTCTCTCATTCTTCAAGGTCTTTCTCACAATGATTCTCAAGGTTCAAGCTTGCACAAGTACTTTGGAATTTTCCAGTACCAAAATTAAAAGGAAACTGTCAAAAAGGGAGAAAACAGATAAAAATATTATTTTGACAAAATTTGGAGAAATACAAGTGTTCTTCATTTCAGCTCCTTCGATTGGCCTTTTGGCCTCTTTTGATGCAAGCTTGGCTTGCATCCTTCGACTGGATATAGGCCTCTAGCATATTTTGGTTTGGATTCACAAGGAAAAAAGCCTCTTGTGATCTATTTCATTTCCAAGGCAAAAGGCTCTCTTTTAGCATCCTTCGATTTGCACTTTTTGTTCCCTATATGCCTCTTTTGAATCTGAACATTTTGTCCTCCTACATGCACCTTTCGTTTGGACATGTTGGTTCCCTTTATACAAGCTTCGTTTGAACATAGATCTTTTACATGTTGGCATGAAGTCACAAGGCAGGAATCTCTTGCACACATTCTTTCGTTTGGCCATGTGGCCCCTTTGTAGACAAATTTGAGTGGGCAAGATCTCTTGTAGAAATGGCCTGTTCCAAACATACAAACTCTTAACCATGTCATTGCCTCAGGCAAAGAAAGCACCATGGTGGTACATTCGAAGAGTTTGTCAGGCATGTATGGATGCCCCCAATCGAAGGACATATATTACTGACCCATCCCAATATCATTAATTTGGCCCCTTCGAAGGATATCCATGGGAGTCATTCAAATGACACTTCAATTTGAAAAAAGAGATGGTTATTGAAAAGCCTAGTCGAAAGGAAAGGCTAAGGAGTCAAGACAAAAGGTTGAGATGCCGAAGGTACTTGTTGACCAAGTCCCATGCGCTGCCAGGATCAAGCCTGATACACTGGCCATAAAACTCCAAAACGGATGCACAACAGTCTTGCATTATTGCCCTATTCCTTGCACCAAAATGGCAATAAAACATTATCCCTCGAAAGCTACAAATACAACATACCCTTTTTGTTTGAACTTTTTGTTTTCCCTCCCAAAGAATCAGTCCAAGCCATCTATAAAAAGGAGGCATCACCACACATATTAGGGGCGCCTGAAGGATTGCAAGAAAAACACTTGTGAAAATTCTCAAAAAAGTTCTCAAACACTTCCCAACATTCTTTTTTCAAACGTTTCTATACGCTAAGAAAAAAACTTTGATTCACCCTCCAAGTGACCATCAAACCACCCTTCGACCCACTCACCCAACTATCACACAGTAGGCTTTTGAATTCCCCCCATCACTTGTGATAAAAAAATCTTTCGATCCATTAACACAATCTCTTTCGACCCAGTCACTGATTTCATAAAGTAGCAACTGGACTAGGCGCAGGAGGGTCCCAACGAACTCTCATTTTCCATCAAAGAAAGCACTTACATCTCCCTTCGATTTAAGGACTTCAAGAGGTAAGTTTTCTTTCAAACTTGAGTCTATTCTATTTTAATATCAGGTGCATATGCCAATAAAGAAAAATGTAGATATTTTTAGACTATGTTTTAGCTTTTGATTCTGACTGCCCATATGCTGAAAACTCAACCTTAATTAGTTATACTTTAGACTTTGAGACCCATTGGTTTTTGTGCTAAACCATGGACTGTAGTTATGTTTGGATGTTGCATTTTAATAACTCGAGACAGGTTTGTTATACCCTTCGATTGGCTAGTTGCACAAGCCTTTTGAATCACAATTTGAGGGCCTAATATGCTTATAAGGAGTCAGCAAGGAGCATGTGGAAAAGCCAGAACCTTGTTGTTTCCAGGCCTCAGACGAAAGCCATAACCTTTCCGTTTCCAAGCCTCAAACTAAAGATAGAACCTTGCTAACTCCAACCCCCAGTCGAAGGAGACAAAGGAAAATCGAAGGGCATGACTCCACTGACTCCAGACCCCAAATCGAAGGAAACCAAAGAACACAGAATCGAAGGGTGTTCCTGCCTGAATCGAAAGACCTTTTTTTTCTTTCTTTTTTTTCTTGCCTTTATTTTATTTTTGCCTTTATAATTTCATGCTATTCAATATGGTTGTAATAGTGTAGGGTTTTATCTTTTTGCATTTTATTATTTTTGTATGCTTGCTAGTAAAATAGGAAATGTATGGCAAGATAAAATCAACAAGTAGACAACCCCTAATCAAAGACTAAATTCATGTGAATCAAACACACTATTCATACATGCACCCCTAGGGTAATTCCACTTGTTGCCTTATAAAAAATTGTCATGTTATGCATGTGGGATGTCTTAGCAAAAACAATCGAAATACAAGATCATAGTCCCTCAATGACGCTACAAATGTTGCCTTACAAGTGATCTTAGTCCCTACAAGAGAATGCTAAGATATCTCACAACATTGCTATCATGACTATACGATGACCCACATCCATCCCTTCACATCCAACGATGGGGCTTCTTACCAAATCAATGGTAAGATAGCAACATCTAAAGGAGGAGGAAAAACACATCTAAGACCTTTTGAGTAGGTAGATTACTTTTAGTTACTTGCTCAATTTCAAAACAAACATCCTTGCTATTTTCAAAAACAATCACATACACTTTCAAAACACTTTCCAAACATGAAATATTTTCAAAAGCTCAACATTTTGTATATGTTCTTATGAATGAGAACCATTGCAAAGTTTGCCTAAACGATGGTACCTTTTCAAAATACTTTCAAAAACCACACAAAGCACATTTTTCAAACAAAAGCAAGTGATCTATCAAGTAACTAAGAGCCCATGGAAAACCATGGATGAAAAGGGTGCTAATACCTTCCCTTTTCATAATCTACCCCCTGAACTCAAGAAAATATCTCAAAGGTCTTTCCTGTGCTTTTTTCACCTTTCCTTTTGGATAAAAGAAAATTCGGTGGCAACTCTTGCTAACCACAACATTTGCGATAAAACGCAAAAACCTCAAGTCAGTTATCCCACCGTATCACAGAACTGGCGACTCTGCTGGGGAATTTTTTTAAAATGTGGGGTTACCTTAGGGCTAGATCACATTTATTTGCTTACATTGTTTGATTTGCTTGCTTTACATTATGGTTCTTTGTTTGGGTTTGAATCCTCCACCCGGATTTGGGAAACATTATAGATAAATAGCAATATATTGTGGAAACTGTGTGGGGTATACCGACATGGTCTAAGCAATAGATATGTTAGTGTGACATATTTGTGGGTACCGGTAGCCTTTGAGTCAATCAAAGAGAATACGGGGCCGCTGAGTAATGTCATGAAGCACTAATGAACTTCTAGAACCCTTTACTTGACCAACTTGGCCTTTAGGATGTAGTGAGATGGCCGGCTTTGGTGCAGTCCGAAGTTGGTAGATACTCGATACTACACTCATTGAGGTTTGGTTTCTTGGGATATTTCGGTCTCCATTAAAGAGGCTTGAGCTGAAACAATGAACAAGGAAACAATCCAGTGATATTGAGCTCCTTAGAACCCGGTTACTATTACTAAGACAGGTTGAACCAACTAAACTTCAAGAGGGTACTTACCTATAAAACCCCATGCAAGCCTAAACTAAGAACTTGTTTGTTTTGATTGTATATGCATACTTGTACATAACATCAAGGACATCATGAAGCATCATATGCATCCACTAACCATTTCAAGGATTTTGGAGTTTCATCTTTGTTTTTGTTTTGTAGGATATGGATTCACTTTGCAGGAAAACTATCCAAGTCAACCTTGTAAGAATTCCTCCACAACTCAAGGAGATAGCTTCAAGGATCCCTGAGAACTCTCCATTCATCGAGAGGCATGGTCGTCTACTCAACTTAGTCACCTCTAACACAGAGGAGGATATGATGAAAGTGCTCTTCCAATTATTTGATCCTTTGCATCATTGCTTCACATTTCCTGACTATCAGCTCGTACCTACTTTGGAAGAATTCTCTTAACTCTTGAGGATTCCTATTCTCAATAAACTACCTTTCAATGGTACGAAAAGAGATCCAAAGCCAGAAGAGATTGCTCAAGCTCTGCACTTGCACTCATCTGATGTCACAACCCATTGGGAAACTAGAAGTGGTGTCAAAGGCTTCTTAGCAAAGTTCTTGTTTGAGATGGACCAAAGCTGTTGGAATTCCTTAAACTTGCAAGCATTTGAGGAAATTATGGCTCTTCTTATCTATGGGATGGTCTTGTTCCCAAATCCTTACCAACTCATAGATGTGAGTGCCGTCAAAATCTTCATGTCACGCAATCCGGTGCCTACATTGCTTGGAGATATCTTACACTCTTTTCACACTTGTACAATGAGGAAAAGAGGTGTTCTTATGTGTTTCACTCCTCTCCCGACAAGATGGTTTATTTCTCATCTTCCCCAATCAGTCTTAAATAATGAGCAAGGATTAAGGTGGCCACAAAGGTTAATGACGCTCAAACATTCAGATATCCATTGGTGCTCTCGATCCAAAGAGAATGTTATCATTGTTGACCGTTGTGGGGAATTCCCTAATGTCCCTCTACTTGGAATTAGGGGAGGCATCACCTACAACCCATGCTTGGATCTAAGACAATTTGGTTATGCCCGAAGGGATGGCCCACATGAGATGCTAATTCAAGGCTTGGTATTCGACTACGACAACAACGATCAAGGTCTTCGCCAGAGATTCATCTGAGCTTGGAGGATGCTAAACAAGGTGGATAGTAAGACTTTGGGACACAAGAATTCCATCCCTCTTGATCCTTACCTCAAGTGGGTACGAACCCGTGCCCAAAGTCTTATGATGCCTTATCCTTCCATTCTCCCAGTGATCATTGAGCCTGTTAAGGAGGGAGAAGTTCCATACACTATCCTACATCCTGACATGCCCACATATCTTGAAGACCTACAAAGGGATTGGATACAACTCAAAGGAGAGCGAGATACTTTCGAAGCCCAATTCCATGCAAGCGAGAAGAAGGTTTTGGAACTCACTAGGCTACTTCATGAGGAGCAGACTCTAAATGCCTACATTGCACCAAAGAGAATGCGCACAACTTTTTTTATCTTAGAGTATTGTATTAGTTCGCCCAAGGGGCATTGATGTACTCGAACTCTATCTTATTAACATAGTGTGTGTTTCTCTTTTGTTTAAAACGAACTTGAATCTTTTAAAATCCTTGAAAACATTACATATGCACATATCATTCATCATAACATAAACAGGTCTTTTGCAACAAGTTTACTCATCTCTCTACTGTTTATTTCAGTGAGATGGATCTCGAACAGACAGTCAAAGATCTTCAAGTTCAAAACATGCAGTTTCAACAGTTACTCACAACCCTGGCCAAAGGGCAAGAGGAGCTGAAGACTCTGTTGGCAAAAGAGAAAAAGAAGAAAGAGAAGAAACCAACCAGTGTGGTAATCATGGGGATAAGGTTTCAAGGACAGACTAGAAGAACCTTGAATTTTCCAATAACATTTGATGAAGGAGAAGGGAAAGGAAAAGAAACAGCAGTCCCGTCAGAATCTGAAGAGGAGGAGGAAGAGGAAGATTACTCCGAGGAACAATATCCTCCAGTGGATGATAAGTACAGACATCTTGAAGAGCGTCTAAATGCTATGGAAATACAAAAGGTACCAGGTCTAGACTTTGAAGAATTGGGGCTAGTGTCGGGAATTGTGATCCCACCAAAGTTCAAAGTGTCGTTATTTGAAAAATATGATGGGGTTCCATGTCCTAAAATGCACCTCCGATCATATGTGAGAAAGATCCAGTCGCACTCCGCTGATAAAGACCTATGGGTGCATTTTTCCAAGATAGTTTATCCGGAACACAATTCGATTGGTTTTACCAATTAGAAAGGGCTGACTTCCACAACTGGGAAGATCTTGCCTCAACTTTCTATAAGCAATACCAGTATAACGCATATTTGGCGCCTACCTGTACTCAACTTCAGAGTATGGTTATGGCTTCAAATGAGGGTTTCAAAGATTACGTGCAGAAATGGAGAGATCTAGCGGGGAGAGTGCAACCCCCTCTGTCTGAAAGGGAGTTGGTGGATATGTTCTTGGGAACCCTATCAGGCCCTTTCTTCAACCATTTGATTGGGAGCTCATCTGCTGGGTTTACTGAGTTAATATTAACCGGAGAAAGGGTGGAAGCTGGTATAAAAAGTGGAAAGATTCAGAAGGATTTGTCTGCCTCTACAGCTGCGAGATAGCCTTTCACCGGAAAGAAAGAGGTATATGTTGTTTATCCACAAAGGAATCAAGGGAGAGTTGAACGTCGACCAATGGTAGGGGCCGTTATGATCCCAAAGCATACATCTGATCAACCAAGAAATAACCAACCAAGGGTCGAAAGGCCAGTCCGGTAATTCACCAGAATTAATATGACTCTAGCCCAGGTTTTACCACATCTTATGAAATTGAATCTGGCAACTTTAAAGGAGGCCCCAGAGAACCCCAACACTGCGTCCCCTCATTATCACCCAAATTCCATATGCGCATACCATTCCGAAAGTCCGGGCCACGACACTAACAACTATTGGGCCTTGAAAAACAAAATTCAAGACCTTATAGATGCAAAAGAGGTTGAGTTTGACGCACCTGAGAAACCAAACGTCATTTTTGCTCCTATGCCTAGGCATGGTCATAATGCCAATGCTATCGAAGAAGATTTGTTTGTTACCACAGTTGATGAACTTTGGACTCTGCTCCCAATCATTAAGATAAACTTGTTGAAAGATGGTGTTTTCCCAGGTTGTAATGAAGACTGCCATCATTGCTTATCCTCACCAACTATTTGCCCTCTATTGAAGACATGCATTCAACGTCTGATAGACCACCAAGAGATTTTGTTTGAAAATAATCATGTTTCACCTATTCCTGTTGAAGACGTTTCAATCATAACCATCTCCGCCAATCCTTCCAGGGTCCCTAAAAGACCCGTTAGGATTACATCGGTTCCAAAAACTACTCCTCTTAAGATCACAATTCCCGGGCCGGTCCCGTATGAATCATACAAAACAGTACCGTGGAATTACGGTGGAGACATCTACTACCATGGTATCAAACAAGATGGGCTGACAGCCGAAGAAGTGAGCTCCGAAGAAGAAGACTCTGACATTAGCAATATTGTCGGAACCAGTAATATTACCCGTAGTGGTAGAATCTTCTCTCCATAAATTGCCCCTCCAAAGGAAGTTTTTGGACCCGTGGTTGTTCCAAAGGTTACCTCCATACCAATAACCATATCCGCAAGTCCTCCTACTGGCAAAGACGATACAACACTTGCTGTTATCCCTACCAATACTTCTACTGCTGATGTTCGAGGAAAAGGTATTCAAGAAGAGCCTGTCCGGACGAAGGCTCAACCATTTACCATCCCCGAGACCTCCAAGAAGGAAATGGAAGAGATCCTGAGAATAATAAAGAAGAATGACTATGACGTGGATGAACAGTTGGGGAAAACTCCCTCCAAGATCTCCATGCTAGCATTGCTGTTGTGTTCTGAGGCACATGCGAAAGCTCTGGTGAAGTTTCTGAAGACAACCCATGTGCCACAAGAGACATCTGCTGACCAATTCCAAGATTGTGTGGTTAGTTTAACAGTTGATAACGGCTTAGACTTCTCTGATGCTGACTTGACACCAAAAGGGAGAAAGCATAACAAGGTATTACATGTCTCTGTGGAGTGTAGAGGAATAACTCTGGCCCATGTCTTGGTGGACACTGGCTCATCTTTGAACGTTTTACCAAAGAAAGCTCTGGACAAATTGGATTGCGAAGGACTAGCATTGAAACCCAGTAACATAGTTGTGAGAGCATTTGATGGCTCAAAGAGGATGGTCCACGGGGAGGTGGACATCCCCATAAAGGTAGGAACTCAGACTTTCAACTCAACTTTCTATGTAATAGACATCCGCCCCTCTTACTCATGTCTGCTAGGACGACCTTGGATCCATAATGCTGGTGTTGTCACCTCTACACTACACCAGATGCTGAAATACCCGGTCCATGGAAATATTATCACTGTCCACGGAGAGGAAGAGTACATGATTAGCCACCTAAATTCTTTCCGGTATGTGGAATTGGATGGCGAGTTCATTGAAACCCCTTTTCAACATTTCGAAGAAGTCTCTCAAGAGGTAGCAGTAACCAAGACGGTATCCTCGATCCCCGAGATCACAAGACCTCCGCTTCGGATGTCATCTCTAAAGGATGCCAAGGCATTAGTAGAAGAGGGTGGACGCACCATCTGGGGGCAGCTCCCAGACATTCCGTATAAATATGACAAGTTTGGCTTAGGGTTTACTTCAAGTGCTCAGAAGGTTATGTGTCATGTCCGTGCTGGAGGGCCACCTTTGAAGATTAGTAACCAAGAGGTCAACACAGTGGAAGACAGTGAAGAATATGGCAGCTTGGAGGATTGGATATTTCCTACTGTCAACGAAGTACTTTGCAATTGGAAAGCCAGAGAATTTGTCCCAATAACTTTCATCTCTCAGTAATTTATCTTTTACATTTCTGTTGGACTTGTAATATTCACAAACAATTCATACATTTTCAACCTTGTGTCTTACCCGAGGCGCAATGGTCCATTTGTAAGGGTTTTTATTTCATCTCCATATGACATTCAATGAATCATGGACGTTTTTCACATACAAACTTTTTGTGCTCATTGTCTTTCTTTTACATTTTATTGTTTAAAGATGGCTATACCCTTACACACACCCACACTCACAAATGCAGGTACCCCTCCATTCCGGATCCCATGGGTAACGATACTGCTATGGCCTTTAATGACTCTGAAGATCTAATCTACCAAGCCGAAGACGAAGGTGAGGAAGATTGTGAAGTACCAGGGGAATTAGCCAGACTACTACATCAAGAGGAAAGAGCTATTCAGCCTCATGAGGAACCGTTGGATACAATCAACTTGGGTACCGAGGAAGATAAAAAGGAAATCAAAGTGGGTGCCAATCTAGAGCCGAGTGTCAAGGAGCGTCTGATTCAGCTATTGCATAATTATGTTGAGATCTTTGCCTGGTCATACGAAGACATGCCAGGACTTGATACAGACATCGTGGTACATTGTCTGCCGACAAGAGAAGATTGTCCACCAGTGAAACTAAAAGTCTGCTGCATGAGACCTAACATGTCAGAGAAGATCAAAGCGGAAGTCATGAAACAATTCAATGTTGGGTTCTTGGCTGTCACTTCTTATCCTCAATGGGTTGCCAACATTGTTCTCGTGCCTAAAAAGGATGGAAAAGTACGAATGTGCGTGGATTATAGAGATTTAAACAGGGCCAGACCTAAATATGATTTTCCACTTCCCCACATCGATATCCTAGTTGACAATACGGCCCAGCACAATGTATTTTCCTTCATGGATGGATTCTCAGGTTATAACCAAATAAAAATGGCATCTGAGGACATGGAGAAAACTACATTTGTCACATAGTGGGGCACATTCTGCTACAAAGTAATGCCATTCGGACTGAAGAATGCTGGGGCAACCTATCAACGTGCCATGGTAGCTTTATTTCATGATATGATACATCATGAGATAGAGGTCTATGTAGATGACATGATAACCTGATCACAAACTGAAGAGGAGCACCTTGACCACTTGCAAAAGTTGTTTGAGAGGTTGAAGGAGTACAAGTTAAGGTTGAATCCAAACAAGTGCACATTCGGAGTACGGTCCGGTAAACTCCTAGGTTTTGTTGTCAGCAACAAAGGCATCGAGGTTGATCCTGCCAAGGTTAAAGCGATACAAGAAATGCTTGCTCCTCATACTGAGAAGGAAGTCAGAGGATTCTTGGGACGCCTGAACTATATCGCCCGATTCATTTCTCACCTAACAGCTACTTGTGAACCAATCTTCAAATTATTGAAGAAAGATCAAGTGGTCAGATGGAATGATGAATGCCAGACTGCTTTTGACAAGATCAAAGAGTACTTACAAGAGCCTCCTGTTTTGATGTCGCCAGTCGAGGGAAGACCACTAATCATGTATCTGACCGTTTTAGAGAACTCAATTTGGTGTGTATTGGGGAAGCATGACGAGTCTGGCCAAAAAGAGCATGCTATTTACTACCTGAGCAAAAAGTTTACCGACTGTGAAACCAAATATTCACTGCTCGAAAAAACTTTCTGCGCTCTGGCATGGGCTGCTCACCGACTAAGACAGTATATGTTGACTCATACTACTTTGTTGATATCTAAGATGGATCCGATAAAGTACATCTTCGAAAAGCCTGCTCTGTCTGGGAGGATATCTAGATGGCAGATGATCCTAACAGAATATGACATACAATACACTACCCAGAAAGCTATAAAGGGCAGTGTGCTAGCTGACCATCTTGCTCATCAAGCCGTAGAAGATTATCAGTCTATAAAGTTTGAATTCCCGGATGAAGACATCATAACATTAGACAACTGCGAAGAAATCAGACCATATGACGGACCTGAACAAGGATCCCGATGGACCCTATTCTTTGATGGAGCATCCAATGCACTTGGTAATGGTATCGGTGCTGTACTCATATCTCCGGAAGGGTGTCACACTCCCTTTACTTCCAGACTTTGCTTCAACTGTACAAACAACATGGCGGAATACGAAGCATGCATCTTTGGTCTCAAGGCTGCCATAGACTTGGGAATCAAATCTTTAGATGTGTTTGGAGATTCAGCTTTGATCGTCAGTCAGATCAAAGGAGAATGGGACACTAAGCACCCAAACCTTATCCCTTACAAAGAACACGTTTTGACATTGTTATCACATTTTGAGAAGATTACCTTCGAGCATTTCTCGCGAGAAGAAAATCAGCTAGCAGATGCTCTAGCCACAATGTTATCTATGTTTAAACTTAATTGGGATAACGAGGCTCCCCAGATCACCATCGAGCGAATGGATGAAAAAGCATACTGTCACGAGATTAATACTGAAGAGTTAGTGGACCGGCCTTGGTTTCATGAAGTCAAGAGGTATCTCGAGGCTCAGGAATATCCAGAAAGAGCTTCAATCAATGATAAAAAGTTCTTGAGGAGGTTCTCTGCTAAGTTCTTCCTAAGTAATGGCATCCTGTACAAACGTAATCACGACTCCATTTTACTTCAGTGTGTGGATAAGATTGAGGCTGAAAAGATCATGGCTGAATTACATGAATGTACTTTTGGCACTCACTCTAGTGGGCACACGATGGAGAAGAAAATATTGCAGGAAGACTATTATTGGTCTACCATGGAAGCAGACTGCTATCAACACTCCCGAACCTGTCATAAGTGTCAAATTTATGCTGACAAAGTCCATGTACCTCCGGTCCCTTTGAATGTCTTAACGGCTCCTTGGCCCTTTGCTATGTGGGGAATTGATATGATTAGGGAGATCAAGCCAACAACCTCCCATGGACACCGTTTCATCCTAGTGGCCATTGACTATTTTACAAAATGGGTCGAAGTAGCTTCCTTCGCATCCGTTACTAAGAATGTTGTTGCCCGCTTCATCAAGCAGAATCTCATTTGCCGGTACGGTATCCCAGAAAGGATCATCACTGATAATGGTACCAACCTTAACAATACTATAATCACCGCCTTGTGCAGGCAGTTCAAGATTCAGCATCACAATTCATCCCCCTATCGACCAAAGATGAATGGTGCTGTCGAAGCCGCAAATAAAAACATTAAAAAGATCATACAGAAAATGACAGTCATCTACAAGGACTGGCATGAGATGCTACCATCTCCACGGGTATCATACCACGGCTCGTACATCAACTGGGGAAACACCCTATTCTTTGGTTTATGACATGGAGGCTTTCTTGCCTATTGAGGTTCAAATCCCCTCTTTGAGAATTATGAAGGTTGCAGGTTTGAATGAGGACGATTGGATCCAGACTCGACTTGATCAA
This sequence comes from Vicia faba, assembly GCA_948472305.1. Taxonomy (NCBI): domain Eukaryota; kingdom Viridiplantae; phylum Streptophyta; class Magnoliopsida; order Fabales; family Fabaceae; genus Vicia; species Vicia faba. Next base: position 1,109,513,180 of record OX451741.1, read on the forward strand.
CTAAACTTAATTGATGAAAAGAGACTTATTGTTGTTTGCCATGGTCAGATGTATCAAAAACGAATGATCAAGGCTTTCAACAAGAAAGTCAGACGCCAAGTATATCAGGTTGGAGATCTAGTGATCAAGCGCATCATCTTGCCACAAAGTGATCCCAGGGGAAAATGGACTCCTACCTATGAAGGGCCATTTGTAATCAAGAACATATTCTCCGGTGGGGCAATGATCTTAACCACCATGGATGGCGACGACCTGCCACACCCTGTGAACGCGGACATAGTCAAAAGATGTTACGCATAAGAGACCCGTTATGTTAACAAACCTAGGCAAAATAGGGGCATCCCGGCGAACCAAAAAGGTTCAAGAAAAAATTAGGGATAAAATATAAAAAAATATGTACACCCGACAAGTTGAAAACCTGAAAAGGCGACTTGGGCAAAAAAGGGTTTCCCGGTGGACTGAAAACCCGAAAGGGCGGTCCAGGAAAAAGTTAGGGAATTAAAGTGTATGACTATGTCCCGTCAGATCACTTTGAAGACAACCTCTTGACTTCTACTGACGAACTCAGAGTTTCTGATCAATTCAATCATCTTCGGACGAAGCAACAAATAGACAAGATATTCGGAGATACGAAGGCTATAGCGGAATGGAAACCCCATGGGATTAGTGCACATAGATATCTTTCTTTGTATAAAGTTTTTCTTTCCCTTTTATGGCATCATTCTCTTACTAGAATGATTGTCTCCTTTGTACAAATTAATTATTCAAAAGTCAATAAAAAGATATCTCTTTGAAAGTACAAAAAACTATTTATCTTTACACTTGTGTTTTTTTTTATTTATTCGCAAAAACGTCCAATGATTCATTAATGAACATATGCATTTGAACATAATTACTGTTTACAAATAAACAAAATGAGAAAGACAATTACTGATAGGTTGAAAGAGCCGGAAAAACATCTCTAGACTATTCCATAAGCAATCCCCACAATACGTCATTTAGATCCCCGGCGGAACTAAAACTTCAAGTTATTAATCCCCAGTAGAGAGCGTCAATTTTCTCAGGATTCCTCAAAACAATATATGGCATTACTCTCACAACAAAATACAGTCAGTACTTCAGCTTCCAGACATGAAAGATCAGCATGTCCCCGACAGTTTTCAGGGATTTGATTTCCTCAATCAGACAGCAATACAGAAAATCAGCTTACATGCACATACATTACATCCATATATCATAAAACATTGATAAAGCACATATATTGCACCATACATTTCATACAACATAACTTTGTGTTTCAACTAACATTTTACCCTTTTCAGGATAAGATTAACAACTACCATTAACAATATGCTCTCAGATACAGTTCAGATACGCTCTGGACACAGATGCCATTCTGATACTCATTCAGCTCTCAGATACAATACGGATACGCTCCAGACACGGATGCCATTCTGATACTCATTCAGATTCAGATACAACACAGATACGCTCCAGACACGGATGCCATTCTGTTACTCATTCAGATTCAAACTTCAGATACAATACAGATACGCTCCAGACACGGATGCCATTCTGATACTCATTCAGATTCAGATACAACACAAATACACTCCAGACACTGATGCCATTTTGTTACTAATTCAGATTCAAACTTCAGATACAGTACAGATACGCTCCAGACACAGATGCCATTCTGATACTCATTCAAATTCAGATACAACATAGATACGCTCTAGACACAGATGCCATTCTGTTACTCATTCAGATTCAGACTTCAGATACAGTACGGATACACTCCAGATACGGATGCCATCCCAATACTCATTCAGATTCAACTTTCAGATATAATTCAGATACGCTCCAGATACGGATGCCATCCTGATACTCATTCAGATTCAGCCTTCAGATACAATACAGATACACTCTAGACATGGACGCCATTATGATACTCATTCAGCTCTCAGATACAGTACAAATACGCTTCAGACGCAGACGCCATTCTGATACTCATTCAGTTGCAACTTTCAGATACAGTTCAGATACGCTTCAAACACGAATGTCATTCTGATACTCATTTAGTTTCTCTTTCAGATTCAGCAATCACTTTTGGATGGCATCTACAAGCCCATCTCCAACAACTTTCTATCACCTCTCCAAATGGCATCTTTAAGCCCATTCCCTCTACCATCACATCACCGAGTGAAAATTTTTGGGCACTCTAGTGTCCAATCATCTTCCACCTTTAAGTCACGAATGGCAAAACTCGGCAATCTAACTCTTCAGGCTTAAGAATATTGAACAGGGGCAGCTGTTGTACCCCAAAATTTACCCTCTCATTCTTCAAGGCCTTTCTCACAAGGATTCTCAAGGTTCAAGCTTGCACAAGTACTTTGGAATTTTCCAGTACCAAAATTAAAAGGAAACTGTCAAAAAGGGAGAAAACAGATAAAAATATTATTTTGACAAAATTTGGAGAAATACAAGTGTTCTTCGTTTCAGCTCCTTCGATTGGCCTTTTGACCTCTTTTGATGTAAACTTGGCTTGCATCCTTCGACTGGGTATGGGCCTATGGCACATTTTGGTTTGGATTCACAAGGAAAAAATCCTCTTGTAATCTATTTCATTTCCAAGGCAAAAGGCTCTCTTTTAGCATCCTTCGATTTGCACTTTTTGTTCCCTATATGCCTCTTTTGAATCTGAACATTTTGTCCTCCTACATGCACCTTTCGTTTGGACATGTTGGTTCCCTTTATACAAGCTTCGTTTGAACATAGATCTTTTACATGTTGGCATGAAGTCACAAGGCAGGAATCTCTTGCACACATTCTTTCGTTTGGCCATGTGGCCCCTTTGCAGACAAATTTGAGTGGGCAGGATCTCCTGTAGAAATGGCCAGTTCCAAACATACAAACTCTTCACTATGTCATTGCCTCAGGCGAAGAAAGCACCATGGTGGTACATTCGAAGAGTTTGTCAGGCATGTATGGATGCCCCCAATCGAAGGACATATATTACTGACCCATCCCAATATCATTAATTTGGCCCCTTCGAAGGATATCCATGGGATTCATTCGAATGACACTTCGATTTGAAAAAAGAGATGGTTATTGAAAAAGCCTAGTAGAAAGGAAAGGCTAAGGAGTCAATACAAAAGGTTGAGATGCCAATGGTACTTGTTGACCAAGTCCCATGCGCTGCCAGGATCAAGCCTGATACACTGGCCATAAAACTCCAAAACTGATGCACAACAGTCTTGCATTATTGCCTTATTCCTTGCACCAAAATGGCAATAAAACACTGTCCCTTGAAAGCTACAAATACAGCATACCCTTTTTGTTTGAACTTTTTGTTTTCCCTCCCAAAGCATCAGTCCAAGCCATCTATAAAAAGGAGGTATCACCACACATATTAGGGGCGCCTGAAGGATTGCAAGAAAAACACTTGTGAAAATTCTCAAAAAAGTTCTCAAAAACTTCCCAACATTCTTTTTTCAAACGTTTCTATACGCTAAGAAAAAACTTTGATTCACCCTCCAAGTGACCATCAAAACACCCTTCGACCCACTCACCCAACTATCACACAGTAGGCTTTTGAATTCCCCCCATCACTTGTGATAAAAAAATCTTTTGATCCATTCACACAATCTCTTTCGACCCAGTCACTGATTTCATAAAGTAGCAACTGGACTAGGCTCAGGAGGGTCCCAACGAACTCTCATTTTCCATCAAAGAAAACACTTACATCTCCCTTCGATTTAAGGACTTCAAGAGGTAAGTTTTCTTTCAAACTTGAGTCTATTCTATTTTAATATCAGGTGCATATGCCAATAAAGAAAAATGTAGATATTTTTAGACTATGTTTTAGCTTTTGATTCTGACTGCCCATATGCTGAAAACTCAACCTTAATTAGTTATACTTTGGACTTTGAGACCCATTGGTTTTTGTGCTAACCCCTGGACTGTAGTTATGTTTGGATGTTGCATTTTAAGAACTTGAGACAGGTTTGTTATACCCTTTGATTGGCTAGCTGCACAAGCCTTTTGAATCATAATTTGAGGGCCTAATATGCTTACAAGGAGTCAGCAAGGAGCCTGTGGAAAAGCCAGAACCTTGTTGTTTCCAGGCCTCAGACGAAAGCCATAACCTTTCTGTTTCCAAGCCTGAAACAAAAGATAGAACCTTGCTGACTCCAACCCCCAGTCGAAGGAGACAAAGGAAAATCGAAGGGCATGACTCCACTGACTCCAGACCCCAAATCGAAGGAAACCAAAGAACACAAAATCGAAGGGTGTTCCTGCCTGAATCGAAAGACCTTTTTTTTATTTCTTTTTTTTCTTGCCTTTATTTTATTTTTGTCTTTATAATTTCATGCTATTCAATATGGTTGTAATAGTGTAGGGTTTTATCTTTTTGCATTTTATTATTTTTGTATGCTTGTTAGTAAAATAGGAAATGTATGGCAAGATAAAATCAACAAGTAGACAACCCCTAATCAAAGACTAAATGCATGTGAATCAAACACACTATTCATACATGCACCCCTAGGGTAATTCCACTTGTTGCCTTATAAAAAATTGTCATGTTATGCATGTGGGATGTCTTAGCAAAAACAATCGAAATACAAGATCATAGTCCCTCGATGACGCTACAAATGTTGCCTTACAAGTGGTCTCATTCCCTACAAGAGAATGCTAAGATATCTCACAACATTGCTATCATGACTATACGATGACCCACGTTCGTCCCTTCACATCCAATGATGGGGCTCCTTACCAAATCAATGGTAAGATAGCAACATCTAAAGGAGGAGGAAAAACACATCTAAGACCTTTTGAGTAGGTAGATTACTTTTAGTTACTTGCTCAATTTCAAAACAAACATCCTTGCTATTTTCAAAAACAATCACATACACTTTCAAAACACTTTCCAAACATGAAATATTTTCAAAAGCTCAACACTTTGTATGCGTTCTTATAAACGAGAACTATTACAAAGTTTTCCTAAACGATGGCACATTTTCAAAATACTTTCAAAAACCACACAAAACACATTTTTCAAACAAAAGCAAGTGATCTAGCAAGTAACTAAGAGCCTATGGAAAACCATGGATGAAAAGGGTGCTAATACCTTCCCTTTTCATAATCTACACCCCGAACTCAAGAAAATATCTCAAAGGTCTTTCCTGTACTTTTTTCACCTTTCCTTTTAGATAAAATAAAAGTTGGTGGCGACTCTTGCTAACCGCAACATTTGCGATAAAACGCAAAAACCTCAAGTCAGTTCTCCCACCGTATCACAGCAAGGAATATTGATATGGGATCTAAGATAGATTACTCGCATTTCCATATGAAAGCTTATGAAGAGAATATGCATATGTATGAGCAAGGTGTGATAGTAAATGCATGTTTTATCTCGCCACCACTTTAATCTCTCCTCAATCTCTTTTTATCGCTTCTCCTTCTTTCTCTGTTTTATCTCTTTAGTTGTTTCTCTCTCCAGTTAACTCTTCATCTTCCGTAATACTTGATTTTCTCCTAAGGACCTAATCATCGAATTGGAGGAACGAGTTCTACAGCTGAAGAAGAAACCATTACGTTTCAATCTGAGTGAAGTTGCTTGTTGAGAGAAAGATAAGCATGCACCATTTTTATTACTCAGTTTGTCGTTTGACGTGATTACAGCAGAGATACCAAGTTGGCAAACAACAACATGTTTGAGTTTGCGTTTCCTTTGCCAACTAATTTTGTAAGTTTGTCTTTTTCTTATCGAAATTGATTTAGGTTTTTTTATTAGTGTTGTCTGAGTTGGATTTAGGTTCATCAAGTTTGGATTTAGGATTTAGTTTTTTTTTTAAATTTATGTTTAAATTCAGTTGCCATATAATAGTATTTTGAGTTGTATTTTTAAATTCAGTTCATAATCTAAGTTTTCGAAATTGATGTTTTAGAATTTTTTTGGCCAGGTGGTAGATTATATTTGCGGCGGCGAAGACGGAGGCTAAAGAGGTGATGAGAATTTGAAGAGACAGTTGAGACTTCCATATTTGGTGAGTTTTGTGAATTTAGTTTTGTGTGAGTGTGATGAGAATTTGAAGAGTGAATGAGACATTAATTTATAAGTATATTACATAGGTTTTACATTGGTGATTTTCCGAATTAACTGCAAGTTCTAAATTATTTGTATATTTTGTCTTGTTTCTCTCTAACTGTGTCATTTTTATGTTACTTAGGTGAACCTAAGGGATCAAATTCATCAAATATAGGCGCAATAATTGGTGTTGTAGTTGGTATATTGGTATTTCTTGTATTGGTTATCCTTATAGAGTTATACATTATTCATAAAAAAAAGAACAAGATCTTCCGAGTTGAACCTTTTTGGTAAGAATGGTTACTCCAAGCTTGGCCTAGTTTCTACTTAGAAAGAATTTTCCTGCTAGTGTTTTTTATTGATCCAATTATTATTTTAAATGCAGTAAACCGGGAACAAAACAAGAATAATGGAGTTGCTCCTCAGTTGAAAGGAGCACGATGGTTTTCATTTGATGAGATGAGGAAATTCACCAACATTTTTGCAGAAACCGACACTATTGGATCATGTGGCTATGGACATTGCAATCAAAAGGGATGGAAAAGAATCTATGCAGGGTGTTGTTGAGTTTAAAACTGAGATTGAACTTCTATCAAGGGTCCATCATAAGAATCTTGTTAGTCTTGTTGGCTTTTGTTATGTTCTCTAGGGACATTTGATGCTTTTGGTTTTGCATTTAGGTTTGCTTTGGAGTAGATGATTCAGTTTGAACCTTGGAGGTTTTTGATGCTTTAGTTTTAGCATTTGAGTTTGCTTTGGTTAATGTTTAAGTAGAATTTATACTTTACAAAGAGTTTAGGCTTGATTTTAATTTTCTGGTGCATAGTTCAACAATTAAAGAGATCGTTCATTCAATAGAGGTTGAGCCAATCAAGATCAAACTGAATGAAGTCCAAGATGAATGAGATATTTATGATTTTTAAGACATTAGAAAGTAATAACCGATGTATTTTAGACATTAGAGCTTGTGGTTGAAGTTATTTTATTCTAGTTATGTTGCTCTGAGTTTTTGTATTCATTATTCGTGTTTATATTATGGAAAAATTGTGTTTCTGTTATGGAAGAAAAGTAGAAGAATTATTTTTTTACACATTACTAACATTTTGCGGGGATTTTAACCTCCGAAAAACTAACCCCTCCTATTTAAACAATTTAAACATGAAATTATTTTTTAATACATATGCTGATTCAACTTTTTGACAATTACTTTGCGGTCATGCCACATAACCAACAATTAACGTTTTTAAACATGATTTAATATAAAAAATTAAATTGATTAATAGAACATTTTTAAGAGACTAAAATATAATATTTATTAAAAATAAGAAATTAAAGTGAAATCTAAAATTAACTCAAAGTACTTTAAAACTAATTTAACATAATTTTAACAATAATAATTTATTAATATTACTCATTATTTTAAAATAAATAAATAATTTAATTATAAATTAAAAAATGACATGGAAATTATATTTGCTTTATGTGGCAAGAGCATAACATCACTATCAATTATGTCATTTAAATTTGGTCTCAATTCAAAAAGATTAAAATCCAAAAATAAATATTTTATAAAGGGACTAAAATCTCAGATATTAAAATAAGAGGACTAAAAGTCAAAAATATAAAAAATAAAGAGACTAAAATTATATTTAATGGAAAAAAATATTTATAGAGTACACGTGGCATTGTAGTAGTGAATTGAATGGATGTGCCTTGAGAGCCACTTCAGCAAATCTATTCGCAACCTCTCATATTCTTCTTCTTCTTTCTGCTCTCATTCACCCTTCATTCTACTACTCAACTATTCAATTCAATTCAATTCACAGAGCTTAAAAGAAAAATCAAAGTTTTGAGCTTAACAACCATGTCATTATCCATATCCGCCACCGCCGCCGCCAGTGGTCACTACTCTGCACTTTCGTTGCCAACAAGAACCACCCAAATCAACTCTAAGCAGAACCCAACTTGTTTTCTTCCTACCACCAAGTTGTTTTCTTCAAGAAACCATTTTTCTTGTAGTTTCTCAAAACCCTTCCTTTTTGTGGTTAAAGCTTCATCTGATGTTGGGTCAGAAGCACCCAAAGAAGGAGAAGAAGAGGAACCGTATGAAGAGTATGAGGTTGAGATTGACCAGCCTTATGGAATAAAGTTTGTGAAAGGAAGAGATGGTGGAACTTACATTGATGCTATTGCTCCTGGTGGGTCTGCTGATAAAGCCGGAGTCTTCACTGTTGGTGATAAAGTACTTGCCACCAGGTTTCTGCTCTTCATCTTAAAGATAGTTTTTTGAATTGAAGGCTTAGGGTTTGTTTGTTTGGATTGTGTTATTTAAGCTTATCTATTTGAATAAGACTGTTTGGAAGGGTTTAGAGAATAACTTATACATAATCATATTTACAATAAGCGCATAATTAAGTTGTTTATCCTAATAGGGCCTAATTTGATAAGGGTTGAGTAGATTTTGATATCGAATTAATATTCTTGACAAGGACGCCTCTTTGAATATATATGACTTTGAGATTAGTGAATTAGAGGCCTAGTTTAGTGAAGGTTGACTTAAGGTTACATGATAAAGAAAATGTTCTATGTAGTATGTATAGTAAATGAGGCGTCATTTTGTATATGAACTTCAATTTTTTTTTTGAAAAGTAAAACAATGTACTTTATGTTTGATCTAAAATGTTTGAGATATGACTGAATCAAAATGATCAACAACGGCAGTGCTGTTTTTGGGACCGAAATTTGGCCAGCTGCGGAATATGGAAGAACAATGTACACAATTCGCCAAAGAATAGGCCCGTTACTCATGAGAATGCAGAAAAGATATGGTTAGTTTATTTTGTATGCATTTTCGCAATGTTTCCCTGATTCTGAACCTAGCTCATGGATCCATGAACCTTGGTTTCTATTTCTTAACAGGAAAGATAGAAACTGGTGGTGAGTTCACTGATAAGGAGATCATCAGAGCTGAGAGGAACTCTGGTGTAGTTAGTAATAAACTCAGGGAAATTCAAGTAAGTTTCATCATATTAAAACTACAAAATTGTAATTCTTAATTTTTCAAACCCTTTTTTTATATAAGATATTTTATTTTCTATTGAAAGAGGTCACTAGTTGTATTTTGATGTGGGGTGACAACTCTTTTCATTCCTCAATTTTGTAAAAATTTCAGATGCAAAACTACCTAAGGAAAAAAGAATTGAAAGAGCGTCGGGAAAGTGATTTGAGAGAAGGCTTACGACTATACAAGTAAGACTCCCCCGACTCAGAAAATCGTTTTCCTCCTTATTACGTTTTTTAATAGTTTTCCTTCATTTATCTTATCCATGACATTTCAGAATGAAAGTATTCTGTTCAATCTGCTACGGAGATGAAGTACAATTTCTTGTTTAGAACTATTATTGGGCATTTTATGAAATTCGGTTTGCAACATATAATCATGCCAACATACAAAAACCATAATGTTGTGCTGGATTAAGTAAACAATTTCCTTTGTTAGTCAATTGCTTATTAAGATAAGAAACAAAGGATTGGTGACTTTGTTTGACAAGATAGACATGACAATTTATATGAAATTGTAATCTGCAGCGCCTAGTTTGAGGCAAAAAAGCTTTAATTTCGACGCATCCAATTAGCTAGGAGTATATCTAGATTAGAATAAAAAGAATTAATGGTATCTTCCTGATAATCCTAATGTCCATTACTTTCTTGTTTAAATGCTAAAGGAATGCAAAGTACGAGGAAGCATTAGAGAAATTTGAGTCAGTTTTGGGAACAAAGCCAGAGCCTGATGAAGCAGCAGTGGCAAGTTATAATGTTGCTTGTTGTTACTCTAAGCTAAACCAGGTATATATGCTTGTTCACTTTACAAATTGTCTGCTGCATTCCACTACTGTCATTGGTTTTGGATAATTTTTGTGTCCATTAGTTATAGCATCTTTTCAATGATTAGTGTTATGATATCTCATAAGTAGTTGGGGAGTGCCGAGTACAAAGTAAGTCATTTAAAAAACCTTTTCAACCACATCTTTTCAATGATTAGTTTTATAACATGTTCCATCTTAATAGTTTATGTACATACAAATTTATATCCATTAAGTCCCACATTGGCTAGAACATCACACAAGTGTTTATAAATGTCTTACATGCTAGTTAGTTCGCCGAGCTGAGTAGTGCCAGCTTGTGACCCATGTGGGGGCACCAGGGTGATGGATCATTGCTAACGTTTAACTGGTTGGTCTGGTAGTTGCGTGGGTATCAGACTGGAGGGTAAAGCGTGGAGGGATCACGGGCCCTCTGCACCACTGGCCCACAATACCTGGTTAGGCTAGCCCCTGAACCATCACTTTTTTGGTTCAAACACCGGTTAATCAATTATTCAAACACTGCTTACCTGGTTAATCTGTTATTGTTTTTTATATTAATATATTAATAATGTAATCAATATATTAATAATGTAATCCAATTTTCAAACAGACTCAAGCTGCACTTTCTTCACTTGAAGAAGCTCTAAATTCTGGTTTTGAAGACTTTAAGGTGATAACTATAACTCTACAAGCTACAATATCATATTTGCTAAATAAGCTGCCTAATGCTGCTGTTGTTTAACAGAGAATCAGAACTGATCCTGACCTTGCAAATGCAAGGGCATCCCCGGAATTCGACCCATTACTGAAAAGATTTGATGAATCATTTATCAACGAGAACGCCATCAATGCCATCAAATCGATTTTTGGAATATTTAATAAGAAATAACCCCTACGCATAGACACGAGAAAACAATCGGTTTAGCTCAAAGGAATTGATTGAGCAATATGACTCCATCACATTTGATTTCGCCATGTATATTTTGTAGTTAATTATAGGTCTCAATTTTTTGTTGCAGGATCTTGTTTTATGTACTAGTATATAAGAAACTTGTGATCAATAAAATTGTCCATTTCCATCAATACTTTTAATAACACCAATCACAGCTCAATAGTTTTTGCTGCCCTTTATTTTGTTATACGTTGTTTCTTTGGTTCACTCTAGCCCCAAGACATGTATGGGAGGGAGGCTTGATTCCGATTTGCCACTCGTAGCGTGAATAAAAAAGAGTGTGCATGGTAATTTTACCTGGACGTGGTTTGAGCATGTTAGATTCCTTTCCTTGTATTATTTTTTGCTTATGTGATACTTATTTATGTAATGCCACGGGACTGTAATTTCTTATTCTCTCTTTGAGCTTATGATTGTGGAGTTTGATATTGCATTAATATTTTTGAGAAGAATTACTTCTTTGAATATACATGACCTTAGTACTTTGAGATTAGGGATTCATATCATTCTCAAATAATGCATTATAAGCTTTTCAAATAATCCATTTAGCTACTTTTAATAATGCATTATAAGCTTTTCAAATAATCTATTTGGCTACTTTTAATAATGCATTATAAGCTTTTCAAATAATCTATTTGGCTACTTAAATGACTTTTCATACTATTTGAATAAGCTTTGATACACTTTGAGATTAGTGATATCATTTCATATTCAAAGAAGGTAATTGGTGGCCTAATTAGTGAAGATTGTATTAAGTTATTGTACATTATATCAGGTGTCATTTTATATATATGAACTTCAAAATTCTTTTTTGAAAAGTAAAACAGTGTACTTTATGTTTGATCCATACCGTTTGAGATATCACTGAATCAAAATAATCAACCTCCACTATGCTGTTTTGGTTGGAAACAAAGGTTCATGTGTTGAGAAAATTTCAGAAAGTTCAATAAATTCTGATTTGAAGATTTGTGATAAAGATCGGGTCATAGAAGAATGCTCTGGTTATAAATATGTAATGCTCTTGGTCATTGTTGTTATCTTCACTGCCGCAGTTTTGATCTATAGAAGTGTCAGGATTCAAAGAGCAAAAAAGTTACAAAATGGTCAAAAGGAAGCAGGTAAAAAAAGGAAATTATTATCTTTTTTACCAAGTGGTTATTGATGCTGATAAAATATTCACTTGGGTGAAGATAATTTAATCGGCCAAGGTGGTAACAGAAAGGTTTATCGAGTCCCGTTAGAAAAACGGGATGGTAGTGGCTGTGAAGCAACTGCAGAAATGGATATTTTAGGGAAAATCAGACATAGAATTATACTTAAACTTTATGCTTGTTTTTAAAGGAAGAATTATATGTCATATGGTAATCTTTTTGAAGCGCTTCATAGAAATGTAAAAGATGAGAATGTTGCTTGGGATTGGAATCAGAGGTATAAAATTGCATTCAGAGGTGCAAAAGGATTTGCTATTTGCACCGTGATTGTTTTCCACCTGTTATTCATAGGGATATAAAATCTAGCAACATCTTGCTTGATGAAGATTATGAGGCAAAAACTGCTGAATTTGGAGCTGCAGGGTTTGCTGAAAAGTCTCAGATGGGTTATAGCTTTTTTGCTGGCACACATGGTTATATTGCTCCAGGTATGTTTTGATATTGTTTTCAACAAGAATTTTATATATACTGTTTTTAGTTTCAAAAGTATCTCATGTTTTATTTACTCAATCGTTATTTGTGACATTTTATTATAAGCATTTGCGGCTTCCGAACCCGTGTAGTCAGGAAATCCCCCATCTGCTGCAATCATACAATCTAGATTGTCTAATTAGTTAAGATCAGACAGTCTGCATTTAGATTTCGTAATTGAATCGATTATACAATGTCGGATGTGATGCATCGGATCATAATTGCAAGAAATACAAATCTATAATGATAATATTAAGTGTGATTTTAAATTGCATTCTGGAACTACAAATGCAGGATAAAAATATTGAGGTATCTGCAACATTGCATTGTCTGTATTACTTAATTGCTTATTGAAATAATTACTCATTAGAGAAATTTGATTCAGTTTTGGAAACAAACCCAGAGCTAGAAGAAGTAGCATTCAAAAGTTATAGTGTTATGTGTTGATTCTCTAAACTAAACCAGGTATGCATTTCATTACTTCATTAGTTTGAGATTATTTTGCTGAGTGTATTTAGTTTGTGTATAATTTTTTAAATAGATTTAATCCTTCTAGATTTGTGTATTATTTAGATATGTATCATAACATTAGCAACAACATTTTTGAGTGTTATAACATTTAAGAAAGCATGTTCCAACTTAATACTACACCATTTTGGATGCATTTAAGTCCCACATAGGCTATAACATCACACAAGCAAGTGTTTATAAATGTATGACATGATATTTGATTTACCATGCTGAATAGCGCCAGCTTGTGACCCATGTGGGGGCTTAAACCTTAGCTAAAAGAACATCATACTAGCAAAAACATTTTTTCTTGCCTGGTGAAATTTAATCAAAGAAGCAAAATCTCTTATTTTTCATCATTTGAAGCAAAACCATTGCCTTCTGGTGGAGAGCTTTCACTTGGAAGTGGTACTGTTTTTTTCCTTTTCAGTTAGTATAGTAGCAATTCAGTTGATTCTTTTGGTCTAGGTTGTGGGAACCTACTTTACGCATCACCAGAAATGTGTGCTTTTAGACTCCCAAGGTTCTGGGAATAATCGGAAAATAACCACATTTATCGGTGGTCTGGATCTATGTGATGGCAGAGATGATACACCTGAGCATAGGATTTATATCTGACATGTTTATGATAGAGTCACTATCCAATTGATTCCTGCTATAAAAATATTCAATTTGGGTCAAAGTGTTAGATTGATGTTCCAACATTTGAATTGTATAACATTTAAAACAATCCTGACAACAGAGGGATCACAAGCTGCCCTACATTTGCAGTAGTGAATTCTATTGAAAATGTAAAATGCCACCAACAGAGAGATCATAAGTTTGAACTAGGTTTGGTGGGGTGTGATCATAAGTTTGAACTAGGTTTGGTGGGGTGTGCCAGGCTATTGTAATAGTGCAACACAAAAGCGACACTTAAGAAACCCAATAGCAAGCTATTGTAGTAGTCACTCCCCCTCAAGAAATAAATTTAATATCGTGTGGACCATTGACCCACATATCAGATATTAAACTGATAAGAACAGATACTACACTTGATCTTAGCCAAAAGGCCGAGAAAGGTATGAGTTGAAATGCAAGCTTGTTGTGTGTTTTATATCTGACATATGTTTATGTTTCTTCCTTCCCTAAGCGAGGTGGAACTCTTGCATCAATGTTAACCCCATTTCTTATTTTTGCTTAACTCATCCCACAATGCTTTCTTGTCTCCATTCATTTACAAATATCAGTTTCGATATTAGTGTACTATTTTTAAGAATGAATGTTAACTATTTTAAAGAATGAAGTGAACTATTTTTAAGAATGAATGTTAACTATTTTAAAGAATGTTAACTATTTTAAAGAATGTCTTCATTCTGTTTCATATGTTTTTCAATAAAGAACTATTCTTTTAAGGATTAGTTCTCTATTTTGATAAACTGTTTCTCTATTGTCCTCTTAATCGGCTTTGCCTAGCATTTCATAATAATGATAGTGGTATTTTGCCACCATTTGTTTAGCACATTTTGGCATTAATTAAATGAAACATCCACGGTCATAGAATAACATCATCTCAAGAAAACATGTTTGTTTGTAGATTGATTGGATCTAATTGGGGGACCCTCTCCTATTACAGGGCCATAAAGAACATAGTGAAATGATTTCTTAGGCCTTAGTTAGATCTAAGTAAATCATCATTTGCTAAGGTGATTGGCAGAGCCTTTGGACAACCTCTGCACCCTCCTTTTGATCCATAAGCAAATGATATCAACTTTCTGCTTGTAATACTGCTGTGGATTGTAGACAACAATTTAAGACTATGGAGTGTATCTAGTTGCAGGTATTCTACGAGTATCTTAAGAAAACATGATTGCTTATAGATAGTATAAGAATATAAGTTAAACTAAGAGTGAGATCAAAACAAACTTGTTCAGCATACTAAGTTATGAGTTAGATTATTTAAAAAGAAAATTACATATTTAGAATGTACTTATCTGACAATCTCCTAAACCATGTAGAATTTAAGAAAAGAAACTCTTACTCAAAGTTTGATATGAGAATAGGAGGGAGCCGCGCGAACGCAGGCCCCCACTGCAACAAATTATGATGTAGGTTCCACCACTTGGGTAGACCTTAGGATAGCACCCCTCCTAAGTGCAATGGAGGTCACTCTCCTAGGCCATGATCCTTCATGATCAACCATTGACCCCATCCAGGTAAGTATGTTGCAATGAAGGTATTTGCGTTGTTTTATAATCTTGCTTATCTCAATATCTTTCACCTTCTTTCGACGTGGGACTCTACTACCAGTGGGGAATGTATTTCCCAACTTGTGTAAGATTGATAGATAAAAAGGGTACACGATGGTACTGATTGTCGGTGCATGTGCTGCTGCAGTGTGATAAGAGCATTCAGACTGCTGCTAAATAGGAACATTGGAGAGAAAATCTGTCACATATTCAATGCACTGTCAAAGGAGAAAAGGAGCATTGGCTATGTGCTGCAGGTTTGTACTTTTTGTAGGATATATTACCTGTTTTTATTCAACACTCCTTTAATGACTGTTATTAGTTTCAAATTAAGTCTTGGCAGGATTTTATCCTCTAGCTACGCTGCAAGAGACTGCTGATAGATTGATTTATGCAGCAACTTTTCATATTGTCACTTAAGCATTTGTCTGCTGCAATGGTTCCTCTCATCTTAACAGTAATATGCATTTAAGCAACATTGAATCCTTCATATTTTTTTATTTTCTTACTCTGAAATTATGTGCTAGGAAGAGCGTGGATATGTTCAACACATAGTTGGCATTATCTTTTTGGTTATGGATATATTATGAATGGTTGGTTACCTTTCTCATAAAATCTTTTCATATCTTTTGGAATGTATAGATATGGAGGATCCTCTAACATTAGTAAACAAAATTGATATGAATTAGGATACCTTTTTTTTTAAATACATAACTGTTGTCCTAAGTCCTTAAAGAAGTTGAGATGTTTCTCTTTAACAAAATTTACCTGCAAAACCGTGTCCTAAGTCCTTAAAGAATTGGCGGATGAAAACCATCATGACTAATTGTGTAAGCAAATTATTCTCAAATCAAAGCACACGATTTAGTGAAGTAAGCTAAAGGCAAATCACATATAGCAAGTTTTGACATGATTTAATAAAATATTGACAGCTAAAACTGCATTTTTAATTAGTTTGATGACTTATATTGTTCTTGTACCAAGTCTTTTTGTTTTTTTACTGAATCTAAATAATAATTAAACCTAAATCTAAATATTAATTATTAAAAAGGAAATTAATTTATTGAGAAAATATCTTTTTTTGTTCTTTTGTATTTATAAAGAAAATAAAATAAATAAGTGTAAAAATGATAAATAAAATATTTAAGAGTTAAAGTCAAGAAGACTTACCTTGAAGCTGGAATTTATGTTTTGAGCTTGAGTTGTTGTCTTGACTGTTCTTGAACTTGGAAAAATAGAGGTGTTACAGAAGCTTGTTCTTGATTTTGAACAACTTATATATGATGTATGTGGGGTGCTTAGATGTTTGGAGAGAGCTTCAAAGGTATGAGAGGTTCAAAGGTTTGGACTTCAAAACTCAAGAGTGGAAGCTTTGTGGACTGTTATGGTTTTTGTGAATATGATATTTTGAGGGTTTATCAACAAAATTTCTGTATTTTCTCTCTATTTTTCTGACCTATTTCTCTTGCAAATGCTTCTTCTATTTATAGGCAAGAGGTTTGTGTATATGAGCTGATTAGGTTTGCAAGACAGCATGCTATGGTTTGGTTGGATTGTAAAGATCAAACTATGTAAAGTAATCCATAATCCCAAGATGAAGTACCAAATTTGTTGGTCTAGAGAGGCTTCTTTTCATGAATTATGGTGGAGTAAAATCAGAAGCAAACAAAATATGGGCGCAAAACAAATTTGTACCAAAAAATTGTTTTTCAAGATTAGCAATGATAACTTCATGCCATAAATGTAAAGATCTTTTGGACAAAGGCTTAAACACTTGGGTAATAGCTCAAGAGTGGGTGTAAGCAAGGAGGCCTGCAACACAAGATTATGCAGCATAGCATAAGGGTTTTGTTATGTGTTCTTCAATAAAATGTCTTGCAATTCAAGAATGGATGTCCAACTTCATGCCCTTGAATCTTCTAGCTTAAGTATGATAAATTCATGCTCTTGAATGTTTTGGAAAGCTTGAAACATCCTCAATAACTTTCAAGTTGGCCATTTTGAAAAAATCATCTTGGAACTATGTGAAAAAATGCCAAGAAGTTGGATAAAATCCTGACCAAAATCTGTTGAAAATTTCTCTAAGTGTTAGATGAAAATGTTATGACTTCATGAATTTATAACTCAAAATCCAAGCACTTCTAGGACTTGATCAGCAAAGCAAAGTTATAGATCTCATCAAGATTTAAAACTTTCATGTTGAAAGTTTTCTTTGAATCATCTTACATCTTGGTAAAAGATTGACATGAAGTAAAGAAATTATCATGTATAAAACACTTAGATAACTTTCTAAGTCTTGGAAAGTTTGACTTTTCAAGTTGACTTTTGACTTTCTTGACTTCTTGATGATCAAGCTTGATATTCTTGAATATCTTGATGAATTTTGATCTTTGAGACTTAATGTTGACCAAAAAGTCAAAGTTTGACTTTTGGTGTATCAGTTGACTTTTTACCACTACAGTTGATTCTTGGTCATTTGGTCAATTGACTGAGCAATCTTGGTGATCCAAGACTTGAAACTTGTCATGAGCATTCTTGGAGGTCCATACTGATCCATGAAAGTCATTTGGAGTATTAGAAGTCCAATTGTCTTTGTGCAAACTCAAACCCTAATTTGAGGTATCAGTGTTGAGGAAATGGCTTAACCTAGTCAACCCTCGTGCAAGCTTGAGCCACTGAAAATATTGTGAATAATGTGTTGAGAAAAAGGGAGGGAAAATTTTAGGGTACAACAAAGATGATTTCCTGAATTTTGATTTATTCTGATGTTTTGTTGTAATTGTGAAGTTACGAATATGACGATGAATATGAAGAGATTTCATGACGTAGTGACGTTGCGATGATGTATGAATAACGATGTGTGATTAACGAGATGTATTGGCTTGGTTTGTTGATGTGTGTTGTGTCGTTGTATTTGTTGTCATAACATGTTAGTGTTGCATGCATGTTCATAAATGACAGTGTAACCTTAATGGCAAGTGACGGTGTAGCCTTAACGATAAGTGGCGGTGTAGCCTAAATGGCAAAGAGGCATTGTTATGATACCACATGTATATAATTATTGAAGTTGGTCTCATTGCATTTATGATGTTGTTGATGAATAAGATGTGATTAATTGATTGTTGGACGTGATTGTTGAAACTGTGACGTATATTGTCCTTAATGCATGAAGTATGGATAATTATGATGTTGTTGATGAATAAGATGTGATTGGTTTGATTGTTGGGTGTGATTGTTGAGACGGTGTCGTGTATTGGTGTGGATGCATGAAGTATGAACGTTATGATTATGTATGCCATACTTTACATGTTCATTATCATATATTCGTTTATATTATTTGATATCTCACCCCTTCTGTTTAAATCTTGCCTCCACGTTGATAACACGCAGGTGAAAAGGATTAGAGTTGCTTGAGGTATGGAGTTGCGCTTTGTAGTGCGTAGATTGAGTTGGGTCTTGCTCTGATACGTAACACCGGGGATGAATGCTTGTTTTGCTTATTTAGTTGTTGTTGCTTTGAAGGATTGCAAGAGTATTGTAGACTCTCTTTCATTTGATAAGACGTTGTTATGAATTGTTGGAGTTGATGACTAAATCTATTCTTAATTGTCTTACTTTGCATGAATAAAACGAAGTTGAATACCATGTTAATTATGTTGTCGGTTCATCTGAAATAGTTGTGTTATGTATCTATTTACTAAATGATTGAGTAATTTTTTAGATGATGAAATGTGACATCCTATTTTGATGTTAATTGGAAAATTTTAAATTACTCTGATTTTATTAAATATACGATGGGGAAAATAGGATGTTACACTGAGCAATTGAATCCACTCGAATTTTTGAGTTCATTTGATGTATTTCATTCAAGTCCATCATCCCATACGAACAACTTGCAACTTAAAAATTTATGGATCAAATTAAAAAAACATGCAAATTTCCAATCATCAAAAAAGATTTATGAACAAGACCAAGTATTTCTAATACTATAACTCCTTATAATATTGTCATAAGTTAATAATTTAATGAAGTAACACACTATAAGATTAAGATAATACAAATGATTAAATAATTAGCTTATAAATAAATACTATAAATGAAGAATTAGTGTTATTTTCGGTTCTTAAATTTATATATATATATATATATATATATATATATATAAGAAATTCGTGGGTAAAGAAGGGAGTAGAAAATGCATATAGCTCTTCAAGAAACCCTTGTTCTTCTTATAGTTTCTCATATACCCACTTGTCGAAATCATTCCTTTTTTGTGGTCAAAGTTTCGGTGTGTTTGATGCAATACCTTTCTAAACCCTACATATAATTATACGAATAATTATTCAAAAAGCACTACACAAGAGTGTCACACGTTATAATAAAATCATAAACATATAGGGACCAAAATCAAAACATCATATTCATTCATTAGATAAGCATTAAAGGTAGAACCAATGACAAAATTCATAAAGAGTGCTTGTTACAGGGACAAAATCTTAGAACAAGATTTGTGTCTACAATATAATTTCGAAATTTTTGTGATAACAACACATATATTTGATGAGAAACAGTTTTAGTTTCTAATAGTTTCATTAAGTGTGCGGATATGAAATTCTAATTGATTCATGACTGTTGTCTGGAGAATCATAACTACCATCACACTCATTGAAAGAACTATTGTGACAGTTTTTAAAAGAATCATCAATAGTTCTAAGGAATGCTAAATGTTCGTCAGAAAGGGAATCAAATATGTTCTCAGAGAAGTGCTGCCCCAAGATCAGAAGTTAAAATTTGTTCATCAGAAGAGTTATTGCTCATAGTTCTAAAGACAAGGTTAAGATTCTGAAGGCTGGGATAGTTTATGGAAATAACTCAAGATCAAAAACCAAGATTTAGTTGACATAAGTTATTACTTCCAGCTCAATCCAAAGATCAAAATTCAAAGAGGTCATAAAGAAAGAACTCAACGTCAAAATCAGATGTACTGATATAAGTTGTTGCTTCAGATATCAGACATCAGACACACAACTCAGAAAAGTTGTTATCATAAAACAAAGATCTGATCAAGATGTATAGATCAGAAAAGCTTTCATCATCAAAGAAGTTGTTCCTCGGATGAGTTGTTGCTTGTATATCCGAAGACAATGTTCAAATATCTGAAAGACTCTGACTCTACAACAATGAAACATTTTCTGGATCACTATCATTCATCATATAAGAATCAATCCAGCAAAGATGAAAGAGACAAAGATCAGAAAGAGATATCTTTTAAGCTTACTACTTCAAGCCAGAAGCAAAATATCAAAAGATAAGGTTGAAAGAAACTTAGCCACAAAGAATACATTACAAATAATAATATGCTTCAAATTCTACTACATGCTTACGTATTGTACTATTTTATCTGCCACGAGGAAATGCCACCGTTATTGTAGTTGACAAGTGAAAACGACATTTCTACATCCAACGGTCTATTTTTCAAGTCTATATAAAGAGACGTCAATAACATTTGAAGATTGAAGAATTACTCAACATTATCAAGCTCAAATCAAAGTGCTGGAATACTGAAATACTTCTAGAGAAAAGAAGAACCATTACTTAAATACTTATTCAAATATTCTGCTAGAGAAATATCAAGAACACAAGAGTTGTTGCTTATTATTATGTGATATTAAAGATTAAATAGAGAGAGTTGCTGCTCATTATTTGTGTTTATCTTAGAGTTCTCAATACAAAGAGTTGTTACTCATTATTTGTATTAGAGACTTTGCACTTTATTGTTGTGTTAATCTGCTTTTTAGAAGCAAATATTGTAAACGCAGTTGATTGTAATTCTGTCTAGAATTGATTATTGTCTCAAGTGACTAGGTTATTAGTCAGTATACTTGAGAGAGCTAAGGTGTATGTTGAGACTCTTAGACGATTGTTGTTAGTCACCGCTAGATAGCTCGTGCATCTATAATCTGTTGAGATTAATGGATTAAGTTCTTGTTGAAGGCGAAATTACCCGAGGAGAGTGGACATGAGTAACCTTGTTGAAGGTGAACTTGGATAAACCAAAAAGTCATTTTTAATCTTTCTTTAGTTATATTCATTTTAGTTATTTTGCAAAATATTTTTAAAACAAAAAGCTTGTTAGAAAACCCAATTCAAACCCCCCCTTTTTTTTGTTTTTCTCACCCTTATCAAAATACAAAAAAAAAATATAAACACATTCAAATGAGAATCACAATCATTTATGGTAAACAATGAACAAACTCCATAACACAAGCAAAATTTTTTTGAACAAATCTACTTTTCTCCTTTTCTTTTCGAACTTCATTCTTCATATTCTCTTTTTTCCTAGGACCAAGCTCCAATCATAAAAAAAAATATTTATGGACAAGACCAAGTATTTCTAATACTATAACTTATAATCTTGTTCTAAGTTAATAATTTAATGTAGTAACACACTTCTATGCCTAAATTATAAAATAAAAATTAATCAATTACCACCACCAATCTTCTAGCAATTGGTTTTCTTTCCAAAAGTTTTTTTTGCTTGCCTTTTTCCTTTCTTTGTGGCACATTGGTGCTTGATTCAGGTTGAGGCTCCCCTGAAGCCTCTCTTTTGGCTTTTCGCCGTCTTTGATATCTCCTCCACTGGGAGCGGGACATGGAGTTTTTTCCCTTGTAGTTGCTCGACGCATGATCCACTTTATTTGTTGTTGTAGTTTGGAATTCCTTCCTATAGGCCAAGGATGATCCTCTTGGCACATCAAATGTTCGCCATTTCTCCTCACTGGGCCTTTTTCTGCTTTCTATTTTCAGCCAAGTGTCCACATGGACATTTGTTGGATGCCTAAAAGTTGATGGCCTCTTCACCTGGTTCATTGGTCCCTTCTGATATCCACTTCTAGGATCATATCGGACCTCAGGATCCATGTTGGGTTGGGCATTGGTGCCCCATTTCTCCTTTGCTTCCCTCACACCTTGTATGTGTTATGCAACCTTTTTGTCGCAGATGGAGCCGCATCTTGGACACAATATCACTCCAGACTTCTTTTTCTGGCATCGTTGCAGAAAATCTGCCAGATTCTCATTCTCTTTAGGAAATGCAGTTTTATTGACTTCCTCTTGTCGGATGGCATCTTCTGAAGCCTTCGCCCCATATACTTCAACCATATTGACTTCTATGTTGCTCTTGGCAGCGAGATTCAACCTTTGCATTTTGGCTTATAGGTTCTCTGTCGAACCCGTGACGACAGCCAAATAAGAACCTGCAGTAGTCCATTTGTTTGAGCCTTCAGCAGCTCCTTTGTTTGAGCCTTCAGCAGCTCCTTTGTTTAGGCCTTCAGTAGCCTTTCTCACCCTTTCGACAATCTTTCTGGAGATGTTCCCATTGAAACTTCCAAAAACAGGCTTATTGACGAAGTCTTCTGAAACTTCGACCATGTTGATGCCTGGGGGTTCAACATAGTGGGCATTAGCTTGCAATGGGTTTGCATTGATTTTCATCGGAGGTTTGTAACAAACTTGAGTCGACCCTCCTTGATCGCTCCTTGAACGAGATCCCTGAAAAGAAAACATTGTGAAGTTTTATGACCCAAAAAATTATGATACTTACAAAAACCTCTTTTCTTTCTTTGTTCTAAAGGAGACATTTTTGCCCCTGGGGGCACTATCATTTGGACATCTTTAACTAACAAGTCAAATATCTCGTCACTTTTTGTGGCGTTGAAACTATATGTTTTCTTTGGGAATCTATCACTGTTCTTTTCAGACTCAGTAGGACTTTTCCCATTTGAGGGCATTAGCAATCTGCAAGAATACGGTGGCCCTTGCTTTAATTGTACTAAATCTATTTTGCTTTCTTCGACAACTATAGGATCACTAGATGTCTCTGGATCGTCATCATCTATTTCGATATAGGCTACCCTTTCTCTTCGATGAGTCTTAGTTGCTTTAGCTTTTTCAGCTTTAAGACGTTCTACCCGTCGAACTATATCGGCTAATTGGGCCATATCCCTCAGGTATTGGGTATCTAATTTTTTTCCTAATAGAATAATTTAGGCCCCCTGCTGCCATTTCGACCAACTCATACTCAGGAACTTGTGTAAAGCATCTGGCTTTAAGTAGTTTAAATCTATTTAGATATTCATATATTGGCTCAGTGAATCTCCTTTTCACACTAGCCAGTTCTTTCTGACTTATTTTGGTTTGTCACATGTAAAATTGTTCATGGAACAATCTCTCTAATTGATTCCAGTTGTGGATCGAATTGGCTGGGAGGGTGGTAAACCAAGTAAAAGCATTTTTAGTTAAGGAACTTGGGAAGTACTTAATCATAAGGCTCTCATTATTTGATATTTCCCCAGCTTCTATCAAATATCTCGCCACATGTTCGATCGTAGATTTTGTTGTATCCCCGAAAAATTTGGTGAACTTTGGAACTTTCACCTAGGGGGTAAATCTGTTTGCAAGATATATTCTGACAATGGGGATGTAAAGTTTGGCCTATGAAAGCCAATGTTCATTCCATTATGTATCATGATTCTTTCGATCATGGCTGTCAGATTATTATATGTTCCATAATTATGGTGTCGAACCTACTGTATCACTTCGTCAACATTTTGGTTTCTATTTACCACAATTACATCTTGATCGACATCTCTAGGGATTTGTGGGGGAACTCTGGGTATTTCGACCCTAGGTTGTTCGATCTCCATTCTATGGTTCATTCCAACTGGTTATAGATTTTGGTTAATGGACACATATTCCTCTAAGACTATACCCTGATTCCCTCTTATTGGCGCTCTTTGGGGTTGTCGAATAGGTTGGGAAACCCCAAAAATTTCAGCCATGCGCGTCATTTGAGATGTCATTTACTAATTCGACTGAGTGGTGTTTTGTATTAGAGGGTTCAACATTGTACTCAAAGTTTGTGCCAACATTTGTATCATATCATGGTTACTTTCGTCCATTTGTTGCTTTAAAATTATCGTAGAAGCATTTGTGAGACTTGGTATTGCATGGGATGCCCCTCTAAGAGTTGGTTTTTACCCAAATTTTCCATACCGGTTCCAGATTCCTGTAATGGAGAAGACACACTCACAAAGGTTCTAAAAATATGGATGCAGCGTTCATAAGGTTAGCGATTTCAG
Source organism: Vicia faba (assembly GCA_948472305.1). Classification (NCBI taxonomy): domain Eukaryota; kingdom Viridiplantae; phylum Streptophyta; class Magnoliopsida; order Fabales; family Fabaceae; genus Vicia; species Vicia faba. The sequence goes on from OX451741.1 coordinate 1,109,537,649, forward strand.
TAGTTAGCATGCCATAAGGCTGGTCTCGACCCATCCAGGCTGTCAAAAATCCTAGGGGAACATAGGGTCGAGATCCTAGATTTACCCTTGGTGAGGGTGTTCCTAATGGACCTCTGGGACCTGCATACGAAAGTGTTCGTCCCGTCTGTGCTACTATCAATGTTGGTGCCGAACCAACGGTTAATGGGATAGTTTCACTAACGGTTGGTATAACCGCTGTTTCCGCAACAATTGATGGAGGTATTTCTCCATTATTTGGCTGATTAGCCATTTCACTATTTCTTCTCCTAGTTGTACACTTGTTGGTGGTTAATTTACCACTTCTTAATAACGTACAACACTTTGTAAGAGAAAAGAAATTATGTAAAGCATTTATGTTAATATAAACAAGCAAACATAAATTAGCAACGTCCCACCAGGTGTGCCAGTTTATTTACCGTGAAAATTGGTAAACAACCATTGATCTTCCAAAAAGGGTGATTTTTGGTTACTTGCGGGATCGATCAGATTGATCCTAGAACATATGCTAAATATTTGTGTTGTTTTGATAAAAATGCTAATTCTAATAAAGAACACGTTTGACTGAGAAAGGTGGAGGTTAGAGGCAGATGAAAACTTGATAAAAATGCAAGTAAAAGTAAGTAGAAAGGGGTTGAGAAGAGTAGAAATATGGTAAAAGTGCAAGTAAAATGCAAGGAAAAATAAACTTTCCAAGTAAGATAAAAGGTTGTAAGCAGGAACGACAAGGAATGTAAAAGACTTTGATTATAAAATATGGTATTCCAAACGTACATTCTCAGTATTCTTTCTCACACAGCGGGTACTCAAATAGTATTAAGTGACTTGTACAATTGGTTGAACACGCGGAAAATTTACATAAACTTCCTATATTTATACTAGTAAAAAGTAACTACTAGACGATTACTTCGATCCAGGATCAGGACAAGTGTCCTTTGCATGTTCTTTGATCTTCAACTTCATGCCACGTTGCTTTCTTCAACTGCCAAGTGAACTGCCTTTCCTTCTTATATTCAAATTCGAATTCAAATTGTTGCTAATACAAACACTTCCAGGTCGAAGGCTCTTACAAAATCGAAGACTCTGGGTCGAAGACCCTTTCTAACTTAGAGAATTCTCTAAGTGTTTTTTCCTTCTTAACAAGGACAACTTCGATGGGCCTTTTCAAAGGCTCTCAATTCAAAGTATCTTTGAATTAGACTATGTTTCCAAATCGAAGGGTTCTTAATTTAGACTTCTTCAATCTCTTAGATTTATTTAGTCTATTTTTAGCTAATAAAGCCATTGTGTCTGAATGTCGAATTAAGGAGCTAACATTGTTGGGCCTATCCCCTACTCCTCTGACAAAGCAGTTCCATGGAACTATGGTGGCGAGGTTTATTATCATGGGATAAAACAAGATTCTTGAATCAACAAAGATGAAGTTGATGTCACCAATATTGCAGGTTCTAGTAAAGTGACAAGAACAGTTAGGATCTTATCCCCTGATATTTCACCACCCACTACTACAACGACTCTCGTCCGTATAACCAATGACAAGTCTAGTACCAACACTAGAGACAAAGAGAAAGAAGGTGAGCCTGCTGGGATAGAGGCACCTACCAAAGATACTAATGCTGAGGATCCCTCCACTCAAGATACCTTATGAAAGTTGAACCTTCTGCTAGATGTAGAAAATAAGCAGCAAGGATTGGTGTATTTGTGATTTCTTTTCTTCTCTCACAATTTGCATCATTGATTTATAATGAACTTTTCTTTGGTTGATTTTTTCTTGTTATGTATTATACTATTTGAATTGGTGTATCTGTGACTTAAAACTCAACATTGTTGAGAATAGTTTTTCAACTTTAGTTTATAATATAACCACTTTAGTTTCTCCACCGCTTATAGAAGTGTCTGATCAGGATATCGATGCTACCATTTCCATAGATTTAATCATTGATGTTTTGGAAGCCGGTGAAGTCATGCCTGTTACATGCATTTCTATGGTAACAATTCTCACAATTTATTACATACATTTATACATTTCTACACGTTGCTTCAGTTTCTATAAAATGAAATTAATGTTATTGAGTTTGTTTCTCTTTCACTTAAATATTTGAAACATGCTTATCATGCTTACCAAAGAAGGATCATCAATGGAAAGGGCTATGTGTTTGATATGAAAACCATGTTACAATGATATAAAGGAGTCTCACATCAAAAGTTTAACATAAATTAAAAGTGTTTATAAATATCATTTTTACAACATTTTTCAAATGTTTGAGTGTTGTGTTTTTCTTGATAAGAGAATGGACTTTAGAAACTTCAACTATTAGGCTGTTATCAAAATCCACCAGAATCATCATATTCTGGTTTATTTAAAAATAATAAATAAAAAAGAACATAAAATGAAAAATTAAAAAGTAAAAAAAACTACATAGATTTTAATTAATAAATTAAAAATTAAATATAAAATTTAATACACGGTTAACAATATATTGAGCGTGACGTAGGGAGATTCCTTTACACCAAAAATTCTTATATTTTGAAATTAAAACTCGTTATAATGACAGGGATAACATATATCTTTAACCTTAAACTTTATTTAAATTAGTTCAAATTTATTCAAATAATACTAGTTCTTTTTATCCCTATTACACTATTAAATAAAACAAATAAAATATAGCAATTTACTCTATATAGTCTAGTGTCCATTATTACTTGAATAATTAATAAAGTTATTCGATCACTACTACATTAATATAAAAGGTATGTATACTCGTGCCTATACAAAATTTATGATATTAAAAATATATTTTATAACTACTTATAGCTTACAAATGAAATTATAATAAATTATAATATGTCTTTGTTATTAGTAGTATACATAAAAATATTATTATCAATAATACATTTTTTTTCGTTTATAAAAATATCTTTATTATTTGAAAATTTAATTTCTTTAACTTTATTTTTTAAAATTTATTATAAATAATTTTTTGATTTTTAAATTATAATGCTAATTAAAAAAAGATCAGCAAATGTTGTCTAACAACATCGACGCGAAAAAATTCTCATCCGGTGCAGATATGCCCCGAACCGCAATTTCAACCTAACACCTCTGAACAGTGGCATAACAACAACAACGATATTACAGATCACTACAAATAACCACTTTCTATTATTGATACATGTTGTGACAAGTTTCCATATCCTTTGAAAAGAGTAAGTTTCTTTGCTTGTAAAACATGAAATCTCCCAACCACCATAGAAGGAAAATCAAAATCTAACTTATCATAGAACTTGACTTCAAATTTGCAGCACTTTAACCATTAAGTGTAATAGCTGATAAAGCCTGACTACCTCCAAGAACCACCTACAAAAGAACCCATGTAAAAGAATATAGAAAACCATGCAATAACTTGAAAAATATACCCTGAATAAAAGAAAAAAATAAATAAGATTTTCATGCAAACTGTCAACATCAACAAATTTAGATTTCAACGAACATAAACACAAATACACAATTACATACCTTTATGCAGTTCCCTATATAATCACAACAAAACATAAATCAATAATTAAAGAGCAAATCATAAATTATTAGTAACTTAAGTTGTTTCAGTAATTTTCTCCTCACGCGATGATGCAATAGCATGTCAGGTATAACTATTTCATTATGAACATGAAAACAAAGGAGGAATTGAACTTAAGATACAATAGCATCACAAATAAAGAGTAGTTATAAATTGGGACGACAATTTAATGAAACATATATCCGGAAACAACAGTTCACCCAGTTTCATAAAATATAAGAAATTTATAATAGTAGAAAATGATCAAATCATAGAAAACTGAATATAAATGAAAATTATGAAGAAAACAAAAGAGTCAAAATTAGTAGAAACACAATATGTAAAAGATGAAAACTCTTAAACAAAATATATAGAAACCATGAATAGTGAGAAATAAATCAACCTTCTATGTACACACTATTCAGGTTCATATTGGATATGCTTGAACAATGATGACGAGAGTTGATCTATCAACTCTAATAAATTAAGCTTCATCACTGTCTTTTTTGATATCGTCACCGGATCTATGCATGAAACGTTGTTGCAGCTCAGGACACCATCATCGTCATATCAGAAACCTTCAATATCAACTTAAATCGTCAACTTATCGGAATCAAAATGAAAAAAAAAAGAAAGAATATTTCAATAGCAATGAGAAAATGAAAGAGCAAGACATGAAAGAAAGAGAATAAATGAGATTACAACGATGAAATAATGCCCCTTTCTCTTCTGCTAGGGCTTCAGGACAGAGGAGGAGTGAGGACAGAGGAGGAGCGAGACAAGGAAAAGGGAAAAGTGAGGGAAACTTTCTCTTCTGCTATGGTTTCGGGAGAAAGAATGAGGAAGACAGGAAAAGTGAGAGAATTTTTTTTGAAGTGACGAGACCCGGTTGAATGAAAGCATCAAACACTTCTGCCACTTGTCAAAAAGGAACTCTTTGATTGGTCAATTTATTTTGAATTAGTAAATTATAATTAAGGGCAAAATGTTGCGTTAAGGAATTTCGAGCTAAAGGGGAAATTAGGGAGTTTAGTGACATTTTCTAATCTTAGTTATGTAGTTGATAAGAATCATCAAACAATTATCATAGAGGTAAATAATAAAACAAAAAATTAATCTACCATATAAGAAAACAACATGGTCTGAAAATATATCTTTTAGTCAATATATCTTTTTTTGAGGGTAAATCAGTCCTTTTTCTGATTGGTCAAATATATCTTTTTTGAGGGTAAATGAGATACTAAAATATTAACCCTAATTATCATGCTGATATAAAAAGTCTTTTTTTTATTGATCAATATAATGTTTTATACTACTTATTAATGCACTGTGTTTTTCAGATAAAAAATTTTGGTCTTCCAATATTATGTTAGATTTTCCACTTACTCACTCCATCAGTTTCATGTTTTCAAAAACCTATCTCTTCCTCTTCCGCCTCCCTCCTCTTCATATTCTTCTTCCTCTCTCTTTTTTCTTCTCTTCATCTTATTATTTTCATCAAAATAGGATTATTATAAAAGTAAGATAATAGAAATAAAAAAATAATTAAGTTATAAAAAATGATAGACTATTATAAAATTGTAAAAATATAAAAATTAGGCGGGTAAAGGAAGTAGGAAAGTCATGGAGATCTCAGTCGCTCTTATTTTGTTCCCACCGCCAAAATAGTTTTCTTCAACAAACCCTTTTTCATATGATGCTGTGACAGAATCATCCAAAGAAGAAGCTTCAAAGGAACCATATGAAGAGTATGAGGTTTGCTATTGCTTTCTAATCAGTAGTACTAGCGTATCATCCATCATCTTCAACATACTTTTTTGAATTCAAAGCTTAGGGTTTGTTTCTTTGGACTCTGAGATTTTCTCAAAATTCATAGAGCTCTTCAAGAAACCCTTCTTCTTCTTATTGTTACTCAAATACCCATTTCTCAAAATCAAAATCATTCCTTTTTTGTGATCAAAGCTTCATCTGATTTTGAGTCAGAAGCATCCAAAGAAGAACCATATGAAGAGTATGAGGTAGAGATTGACCAACCTTACATTGATGCTATTGCTCCCGGTGGATCAGCTGATAAAGCGGGAGTGTTCAATGTTGGTGATAAAGTACTTGCCACCAGGTTAGATTCTTTTCCGTGTATTATTTTTTGTTTATGTGATGCTTATTTATGTAATGCCACATGACTGTAATTTCTTATAATCTCTATGAGCTTATGATTGTGAAGTTTGATATTGCATTTATATTTTTGAGAAGAATCACCTCTTTGAATATTTATGACTATAGTACTTTGAGATTATTGATATCATTATATCAGTAATCTCAAATAATGCATTCTAAGCTTTTCAAATAATCCATTTTTAGTTACTTTTAATAAAGTATTCTAAGCTTTTCAAATAATTCATTTACCTACTTAAATGGCTTTTCACCTATAGTCCTTACTAATGGCTAATAATCACATTCATTATAGTGATGATTAATCTCAACATTTTGAATATGACTTTGATACACTTTGAGATTAGTATCATGCTCAAAGCAGATAATTGGAGGCCTAATTTAGTGACATTTTTTTATTTATGAACTTCAAAGTTCTTTTTTGAAAAGGAAAACCGTGTACTTTATATTTGACTTAATCAAAATGTTCAACATCCACAGTGCTGTTTTTGTTGGAAACAAAGGTTCATATGTTAACAAACTTCCAAAAAGTTCAATAAATTTTGATTTGAAGATTTGTGATAAAGATCATGGTCATAGAAGAATTCTCTTTGGTTATAAATATGTAATGCTCTTGGTCATTGTTGTTATCTTCATCGCCGCAGTTTTGATCTCTAGAAGGGTCAGGATTCAAAGAACAAAAGAGTTACAAAAATGTCAAAAGGAAGCAAGTAAAAAATCGGATATTGATGCTGATGGAATAGTCATTTGCACGAAGATGATTTAATTGGCCATGGTGGTACCAGATAGGTTTATTGAGTCGTGTTGACGAAAAATGGGATGTAGTGGCTGTGAAGCAACAAGAGAAAGGTGATGGTATGAGGATTTTAGCTGCAAAAAGAAGCTATACTTAAACTCTGTGCTTGCTTTTTTTAAAGGAGGAACCAACCTTTTAGTTTTCGAGTATATGCCAAATGGTAATCTTTTTGAAGCTCTTCATAGAAATATAAAAGATGAGAAGGTTGCATGGGATTGGAATCAGAGGGGTATAAATTGCATTGGGAGGTGCAAAAGGGATTTTCTATTTGCACCATGATTGTTCTCCACCTGTTATTCATAGCTATATATAATCTAGCAGCATCTTGCTTGATGAAGATTATGAGGCAAAAATTGCTGATTTTGATGTTACAAGGTTTGCTGGCACACATGGTTATATTGCTCCAGGTATGTTTTGATAATGCTTTCAACAAGAAATTTCAATACACTGTTTTTAGTTTCAAAACTGTCTTATATTTTATTTACACAATCATTATTTGTGACATCTTACTGATAATCTTAATGGCATCTTACTCATAATCTTAATGTCTATTATTTTCCTGGATTAAATGCTGCTAGAATGCTAATAAATACGAGGAAGCATTAGAGAAATTTGATTCTGTTTTGGGAACAATGTCAGAACTTGAAGAAGCAGCATTCACAAATTATAATGTTGCTTGTTGATACTCTAAGCTAAATCAGGTATGCAATTAACTATTTTTTCATTGGTTTTGAATCATTTTGCTGAGTGTATTTAGTTTATGTATACCTTTCTGAATAAGTTTAATCCTTTAATAAATGTCGTGCGTAATTCAGTCCTATAATCTCTCTATATAGTATTATAACATCAACCACAACATTTAAGAAAGCATGTTCTAACTTAACACTACACCATTTTGGATCCATTTTAGTCCAACATTGGCTAGAACATCACACAAAGGAGTGTTTATAAATGTTTGACATGCCAGTTAGTTCGCCGAGCTGAGTAACGCCAACTTGTGACCCATGTGGGGGAATTAAGGTGATGGAACATGGCTAAGGCTTAACAGGTTGGTCTGGTTGTAGCACTGTGTTGGCCTGCCCGCTCCAAGTTGCGAGTTGACCCATGGGACTTGTGCGAAGGTATGGGTCTTGTGGGTCTTAGACCGGAGGGTACAGCGTGAGGCTGGTTTCACAGAGCAGCGAATACTTCCTACTCCTGACAGTGGAGGGATCACGTGCCACTGTACCACCAGCCCGCAACACCTGGTGATCCTAGCCCCTTGAACCATCTCTTTTTGGTGGGGGGATCATGTGGGGGCATTAAGGTGATGGAACATGGCTAAGGCTTAACAGGTTGGTCTGGTTGTAGCACTGTGTTGGCCTGCCCGCTCCAAGTTGCGAGTTGACCCATGGGACTTGTGCGAAGGTATGGGTCTTGTGGGTCTTAGACTGGAGGGTACAGCGTGAGGCTGGTTTCACAGAGCATCGAATACTTCCTACTCCTGACAGTGGAGGGATCACGTGCCACTGTACCACCAGCCCGCAACACCTGGTGAGCCTAGCCCCTTGAACCATCTCTTTTTGGTGGGGGGTGGGTGTTAGATAGCCTCATTTCTGTTACGTTTAAATTGAATTTGTGGATATGATTTCAATGGACAGGTTTTACTTGTTGTGATGTTTGTTTATCCAAACTAACACATTTTCGATCTATAGCAATCTACAAACTACAACCAATTTTGTCCGAATATAGATTTTAGGTTCCATTCTATAATGATTTTGATGATCACATCCCTCTACTTTTCAATCTGTTTTAAGGTGGTGAAATTGTTCCACACAACTCTCAAAACAAGGAAAATGAAAGTCACTACAACGAAGAAACAATTTTCTTACATGGTGACTTAGAAGCTATTAGAAAATGTCTCACTATGTGCACATCACCTTTTGTCAAAGGATTCAAAACACACTCTAGAAAAGATAACATCATAACAAGTGATCTCCATGTATCTATTTGTTTAGCTGATGCAACTATAGCACAAACAAGAGTTCTTCTGAATTGCAAAAACCCTTTATGGGATGCACATTTTGTTATTTGCTCATCTCGTTCAAAAAGTTTAGTTTCTAGTAAAAGATAACGATATTCTTGGTCCTGAACTTATTGAATATTACAATTTTGTTTTCATGTATTAATGTACATAGCACCTTTGTCCGAGTATAGATTTTAGGTTCTATTCTATAATGATTTTGATTATCACATCCCTCTACTTTTCAATCTGTATTAAGGTGGTGAAATTGTTCCACACAACTCTCAAAACAAGGAAAATGAAAGTCACTACAATGAAGAAACAATTTTCTTACATGGTGACTTAGAAGCTTTAGAAAATGTCTCACTATGTGCACATCACCTTTTGTCAAAGGATTCAAAACACACTCTAGAAAAGATAACATCATAACAAGTGATCTCCATGTATCTATTTGTTTAGCTGGTGCAACTATAGCACAAACAAGAGTTCTTCTGAATTGTGAAAACCCTTTATGGGATGTACATTTTGTTATTTGCTCATCCTGTTCAAAAAGTTGAGTTTCTAGTAAAAGATAACGATATTCTTGGTCTTGAACTTATTGAATACTACAATTTTGTTTTCATGTATTAATGTACATAGCAATGATTGATTTTTTTTATTGCAGGATGTTGTCATGCGAGTGATGAAGAAACTAAAACGTTTCTTGAACATTCAACCATTCATTGTGTATTATCTCCGTGTTAAGAAGCAATAAACTTAGTATTTTCAAGCAACAGGTGAAGTTAGTTATTTTTGTTTATAATCAACAGGTGTAGTACTTTTTCCCCTTTCCAGTAAGTATAGTACCAATTCAGTTGAAAATTTTGGTCCAGGTTGTGGGAGCCCTCTTTACGCTTCACCAGGAATGTGTTCTATTAGACACTCAAGGTTTTGGGAATAATAGGAAAATAACCACATTTATCGGTGGTTTGGTCTTATGTGATGGCAGATATGTACACCCGAGCATATGATTTTTCAAGATCTAGATCCCGTCTTTCATAATGATTTTCAAAATCATGCATTTCAAGTAAGTTCTTTTACTCAAAACACTAAAGATTATGTCCTCTTCACAACATTGTGATAGCTTATATGCTTACACATTTTGTGAAATTATTCTGATGTGGAATGAAATTTAGCGATTCAATTAGTGTTAGACTCCATCTCTCAATACCTTTCACTTCTTTTTCGATGTGGAACTCAACTACCAGTAGGCAAAATACCTCTCTACTGGTAGACCATGTTGACCAATTTGTCTAAGATTGATATACAAAAGGGTGTAGGCTGGGATTGATTATCGGTGGTGTAAAGTGGAGTCGGAGACAGCAGAGCACGTGCTGCTGCTGTGTAATAAGAGTATTCAAATTTGGCAAAGTCTGGACATGTGGAGACACAGCATGCGCTGCAGCTAAATAGGAACATTTGGATAGAAAGTCCGTCGCATATTAAATTCACTGTCAAAGTAGGAAAGGAGAATTTTTTTATGATATTGTGGAGTAGGAATTCATCAATTTGGGACAACAAATCAGAGAGAGCAGCAGATGTAATACATTGGTGGGAGTTGTTTACAAACGGAGTGGCGGACTGCACGACAAACGAACATGAAGGATGAGCCAAGACAGCATGTACAACATAAAATGACAACGTTACAGTTGATATCAGAGATGCATTAGGAATGTTGGCAGCATTGGAGTTGGTGCGAGAGCTGGCATTTAAGCAAAGTTGTTTTGTACCTAAATTCTAAAAGGTATGTAGTTTCAGGCCAGCTGTGCGTTGATTATAACGTGTCTTCAATACAGTCAAATTAAAATACAAGTTTAATTGAAGGGAGGTTGAATTGGATGTTGAGTTTTGTTTACAGCACAAAGCCTGACAATGTAAAATGTCAACAGGAAAAAAGATTATAATATTGAACTAGGTTTGATGGGGGTGTGCCGGGCTATTGCAATAGTGCAATGCAAAAGCAACACTTGAGAAACCCAATAGCAAGCTATTGTAGTGGTCTCTCCCCCTCAAAAAATAAATTTAATATCGTGTGGACCGTTGGTCCACATATCAGATATTAAACTGATAAAAACAAATACTACACTTGATGCAACAACTTGGAGACAACATATTTCCCTTTCCTTTCATGACTACAGACTTGCTAACATAACTACAGATTTCTGTTACATCAATAACTCATTCTCTCCACTTCCATTTGCTTACCTGACAACATACATGTACTGCATATATCGATTGCAAAACAATATTTACCTCATTCCTTATTTTGCTTCACATTCATTTTGCATAATTATTAAAAAAATTCATCATATATGTTACCTCCTCTCTCATGAAACATATTAGTTAGAAGTCATATTCATTCTAGGCCGCAAATTGTTTACATATATTTGTTCCAATATAAGCTCCAACAATGCTCTTTTATTCATATTTCAATTCATTTATAATATCAGTTTCGATATTAGTGAACTATTTTTAAGAATGAATGTTAACTATTTTAAAGAATGTATTCATTCCGTTTCATAAGTTTTTCAACGAAGAACTATTGTTTTAAGGATTGCTTCTCTCTTTTGATAAATTGCTTCTTTGTTGTCCTCTTAATCTGTTTTGCTTAGCATTTCATAATAATGGTAACGGTATTTTGCCACCACTTGTTTAGCACATTTTTCCATTAATTAAATGAAGTGTGTACATAAAAGTCATAACATCTTCAGCCTCTGGCTTGTGGATCTAACTGCTCCTGAATTAGTTGAGGGTGGACCCTCTCCTATTGCAGGGCCATAAAGAACAGTGAAAGAGTTTCCTAGGCCTTATTGAAAATACTCTACAAGTCCATAGTACCTTTACCTAAGGTTCTTCTAAAACTTCAACGTACTTGTTTCTTGTATAAAAAATCGGATATTGATGCTGATGGAATACTCATTTGCATGAAGATGATTTAGTTGGCCATGGTGGTACCAGATAGGTTTATCGAGTCGTGTTGACGAAAAATGGGATGTAGTGGCTGTGAAGCAACAAGAGAAAGGTGATGGTATGAGGATTTTAGCTGCAAAAAAAAGCTATACTTAAACTCCGTGCTTGCTTTTTTTAAAGGAGGAACCAACCTTTTAGTTTTCGAGTATATGCCAAATGGTAATCTTTTTGAAATCAGAGGGGTATAAATTGCATTGGGAGGTGCAAAAGGGATTTTCTATTTGCACCATGATTGTTCTCCACCTGTTATTTATAGTTATATAAAATCTAGCAGCATCTTGCTTGATGAAGATTACGAGGCAAAAATTGCTGATTTTGATGTTACAAGGTTTGCTGGTGGCACACATGGTTATATTGCTCCAGGTATGTTTTGATAATGCTTTCAACAAGAAATTTCAATACACTGTTTTTAGTTTCAAAAGTATCTAATGTTTTATTTACACAATCTTTATTTGTGACATCTTACTGATAATCTTAATGGCATCTTACTCATGATCTTAATGTCTATTATTTTCCTGGATTAAATGCTGCTAGAATGCTAATAAATACGAGGAAGCATTAGAGAAATTTGATTCTGTTTTGGGAACAATGTCAGAACTTGAAGAAGCAGCATTCACAAATTATAATGTTGCTTCTTGATACTCTAAGCTAAATCAGGTATGCAATTAACTATTTTTTCATTGGTTTTGAATCATTTTGCTGAGTGTATTTAATTTATGTATACTTTTCTGAATAAATTTAATCCTTCTATAAATGTCGTGCGTAATTCAGTCCTATAATCTCTCTATATAGTATTATAACATCAACCACAACATTTGAGAAAGCATGTTCTAACTTAACACTACACCATTTTGGATCCATTTAAGTCCCACATTGGCTAGAACATCACACAAAGGAGTGTTTATAAATGTTTGACATGCCAGTTAGTTCGCCGAGCTGAGTAACGCCTTCTTGTGACCCATGTGGGGTCATTAAGGTGATGGAACATGGCTAAGGCTTAACAGGTTGGTCTGGTGGTAGCACTGTGTTGGCCTGCCCGCTCCAAGTTGCGAGTTGACCCATGGGACTTGTGCGAAGGCATGGGTCTTGTGGGTCTTAGACCGGAGGGTACAGCGTGAGGCTGTACCACCAGCCCGCAACACCTGGTGAGCCTATCCCCTTGAACCATCTCTTTTTGGTGGGGGTGGGTATTACATAGCCTCATTTCTGTTACAGCGTGAGGCTGGTTTCACAGAGCAGCGAATACTTCCTACTCCTGACAGTGGAGGGATCACGTGCCACTGTACCACCAGCCCGCAACACCTGGTGAGCCTAGCCCCTTGAACCATCTCTTTTTGGTGGGGGTGGGTATTAGATAGCCTCATTTCTGTTACAGCGTGAGGCTGGTTTCACAGAGCAGCGAATACTTCCTACTCCTGACAGTGGAGGGATCACGTGCCACTGTACCACCAGCCCGCAACACCTGGTGAGCCTAGCCCCTTGAACCATCTCTTTTTGGTGGGGGTGGGTATTAGATAGCCTCATTTCTGTTACAGCGTGAGGCTGGTTTCACAGAGCAGCGAATACTTTCTACTCCTGACAGTGGAGGGATCACGTGCCACTGTACCACCAGCCCGCAACATCTGGTGAGCCTAGCCCCTTGAACCATCTCTTTTTGGTGGGGGTGGGTATTAGATAGCCTCATTTCTGTTACAGCGTGAGGCTGGATTCACAGAGCAGCGAATACTTCCTACTCCTGACAGTGGAGGGATCACTTGCCACTGTACCACCAGCCCGCAACACCTGGTGAGCCTAGCCCCTTGAACCATCTCTTTTTGGTGGGGGTGGGTATTAGATAGCCTCATTTCTGTTACAGCGTGAGGCTGGTTTCACAGAGCAGCGAATACTTCCTACTCCTGACGGTGGAGGGATCACGTGCCACTGTACCACCAGCCTGCAACAGTGTTGGCCTGCCCGCTCCAAGTTGCGAGTTGACCCATGGGACTTGTGAGAAGGCATGGGTCTTGTGGGTCTTAGACCGGAGGGTACATCGTGAGGCTGGTTTCACAGAGCAGCGGTTACTTCCTACTCCTGACAGTGGAGGGATCACGTGCCACTGTACCACCAGCCCGCAACACCTGGTGAGCCTAGCCCCTTGAACCATCTCTTTTTGGTGGGGGTGGGTATTAGATAGCCTCATTTCTGTTACAACGTGAGGCTGGTTTCACAGAGCAGCGAATACTTCCTACTCCTGACGGTGTAGGGATCACGTGCCACTGTACCACCAGCCCGCAACACCTGGTGAGCCTAGCCCTTTGAACAATCTCTTTTTGGTGGGGGTGGGTAATATTTGGTGGGGGTGGGTATTAGATAGCCTCATTTCTGTTACAGCGTGAGGCTGGTTTCACAGAGCAGCGGATACTTCCTACTCCTGACAGTGGAGGGATCACGTGCCACTGTACCACCAGCCCGCAACACCTGGTGAGCCTAGCCCCTTGAACCATCTCTTTTTGGTGGGGGGTGGGTTTTAGATAGCCTCATTTCTGTTACGTTTAAATTGAATTTGTGGATATGATTTCAATGGACAGGTTTTACTTGTTGTGATGTTTGTTTATCCAAACTAACACATTTTCGATCTATAGCAATCTACAAACTACAACCAATTTTGTCCGAATATAGATTTTAGGTTCTATTCTATAATGATTTCGATTATCACATCCCTCTACTTTTCAATCTGTATTAAGGTGGTGAAAATTTTCCACATAACTCTCAAAACAAGGAAAATGAAAGTCACTACAATGAAGAAATAATTTTCTTACAGCGTGAGGCTGGTTTCACAAAGCAGCGAATACTTCCTACTCCTGACAGTGGAGGGATCACGTGCCACTGTACCACCAGCCAATAACACCTGGTGAGCCTAGCCCCTTGAACCATCTCTTTTTGGTGGGGGTGGGTATTAGATAGCCTCATTTCTGTTATAGCGTGAGGCTGGTTTCACAGAGCAGCGAATACTTCCTACTCCTGACAGTGGAGGGATCACGTGCCACTGTACCACCAGCCCGCAACATCTGGTGAGCCTAGCCCCTTGAACCATCTCTTTTTGGTGGGGGTGGGTATTAGATAGCCTCATTTCTGTTACGTTTAAATTGAATTTATGGATATGATTTCAATGGACAGGTTTTACTTGTTGTGATGTTTGTTTATCCAAACTAACACATTTTCGATCTATAGCAATCTACAAACTACAACGAATGTTGGCCTGCCCGCTCCAAGTTGCGAGTTGACCCATGGGACTTGTGCGAAGGCATGGGTCTTGTGGGTCTTAGACCGGAGGGTACAGCGTGAGGCTGGTTTCACAGAGCAGCGAATACTTCCTACTCCTGACAGTGGAGGGATCACGTGCCACTATACCACCAGCCCGCAACACCTGGTGAGCCTAGCCCCTTGAACCATCTCTTTTTGGTGGGGGGTGGGTATTAGATAGCCTCATTTCTGTTACGTTTAAATTGAATTTGTGGATATGATTTCAATGGACAGGTTTTACTTGTTGTGATGTTTGTTTATTCAAACTAACACATTTTCGATCTATAGCAATCTACAAACTACAACCAATTTTGTCCGAATATAGATTTTAGGTTCTATTCTATAATGATTTCGATTATCACATCCCTCTACTTTTCAATCTGTATTAAGGTGGTGAAATTGTTCCACACAACTCTCAAAACAAGGAAAATGAAAGTCACTACAATGAAGAAACAATTTTCTTACATGGTGACTTAGAAGCTATTAGAAAATTTCTCACTATGTGCACATCACCTTTTGTCAAAGGATTCAAAACACACTCTAGAAAAGATAACATCATAATAAGTGATCTCCATGTATCTATTTGTTTATCTGGTGCAACTATAGCACAAACAAGAGTTCTTCTGAATTGCAAAAACCCTTTATGGGATGCACATTTTGTTATTTGCTCATCCCGTTCAAAAAGTTGAGTTTCTAGTAAAAGATAACGATATTCTTGGTCCTGAACTTATTGAATATTACAATTTTGTTTTCATGTATTAATGTACATGGCACCTTTGTCCGAGTATAGATTTTAGGTTCTATTCTATAATGATTTTGATTATCACATCCCTCTACTTTTCAATCTGTATTAAGGTGGTGAAATTGTTCCACACAACTCTCAAAACAAGGAAAATGAAAGTCACTACAATGAAGAAACAATTTTCTTACATGGTGACTTAGAAGCTTTAGAAAATGTCTCACTATGTGCACATCACCTTTTGTCAAAGGATTCAAAACACACTCTAGAAAAGATAACATCATAACAAGTGATCTCCATGTATCTATTTGTTTAGCTGGTGCAACTATAGCACAAACAAGAGTTCTTCTGAATTGTGAAAACCCTTTATGGGATGTACATTTTGTTATTTGCTCATCCTGTTCAAAAAGTCGAGTTTCTAGTAAAAGATAACGATATTCTTGGTCCTGAACTTATTGAATACTACAATTTTGTTTTCATGTATTAATGTACATAGCAATGATTGATTTTTTTTATTGCAGGATGTTGTCATGCGAGTGATGAAGAAACTAAAACGTTTCTTGAACATTCAACCATTCATTGTGTATTATCTCCGTGTTAAGAAGCAATAAACTTAGTATTTTCAAGCAACAGGTGAAGTTAGTTATTTTTGTTTATAATCAACAGGTGTAGTACTTTTTCCCCTTTCCAGTAAGTATAGTACCAATTCAGTTGAAAATTTTGGTCCAGGTTGTGGGAGCCCTCTTTACGCTTCACCAGGAATGTGTTCTATTAGACACTCAAGGTTTTGGGAATAATAGGAAAATAACCACATTTATCGGTGGTTTGGTCTTATGTGATGGCAGATATGTACACCCGAGCATATGATTTTTCAAGATCTAGATCCCGTCTTTCATAGCGATTCAGTTAGTGTTAGACTCCATCTCTCAATACCTTTCACTTCTTTTTCGATGTGGAACTCAACTACCAGTAGGCAAAATACCTCTCTACCGGTAGACCTTGTTGACCAGTTTGTCTAAGATTGATATACAAAAGGGTGTAGGCTGGGATTGATTATCGGTGGTGTAAAGTGGAGTTGGAGACAGCAGAGCACGTGCTGCTACTGTGTAATAAGAGTATTCAAACTTGGCAAAGTCTGGACATGTGGAGACACAGCATGCGCTGCAGCTAAATAGGAACGTTTGGATAGAAAATCCGTTGCATATTAAATTCACTGTCAAAGTAGGAAAGGAGATTTTTTTTATGATATTGTGGAGTAGGAATTCATGAATTTGGGACATCAAATCAGAGAGAGCAGCAGATGTAATACATTGGTGGGAGTTGTTTACAAACGGAGTGGTGGACTGCATGAAAAACGAACATGAAGGATGAGCCAAGACAGCATGTACAACATAAAATGACAACGTTACAGTTGATATCAGAGATGCATTAGGAATGTTGGCAGCATTGGAGTTGGTGCGAGAGCTGGCATTTAAGCAAAGTTGTTTTGTACCTAAATTTTAAAAGGGATGTAGTTTCAGGCCAGCTGTGCGTTGATTATAACGTGTCTTCAATACAGTCAAATTAAAATACAAGTTTAATTGAAGGGAGGTTGAATTGGATGTTGAGTTTTGTTTACAGCACAAAGCCTGACAATGTAAAATGTCAACAAGAAAAAAGATTATAATATTGAACTAGGTTTGATGGGGGTGTGTCGGGCTATTGCAATAGTGCAACGCAAAAGCAACACTTGAGAAACCCAATAGCAAGCTATTGTAGTGGTCTCTCCCCTTCAAAAAATAAATTTAATATCGTGTGGACCGTTGGTCCACATAACAGATATTAAACTGATAAAAACAAATACTACACTTGATGCAGCAACTTGGAGACAACATATTTCCCTTTCCTTTCATGACTACAAACTTGCTAACATAACTACAGATTTCTGTTACATCAATAACTCATTCTCTCCACTTCCATTTGCTTACCTGACAACATACATGACAACATACATGTACTGCATATATCGATTGCAAAACAATATTTACCTCATTCCTTATTTTGCTTCACATTAATTTTGCATAATTATTAAAAAAATTCATCATATATTTTACCTCCTCTCTCATGAAACATATTAGTTAGAAGCCATATTCATTCTAGGCCGCAAATTGTTTACATATATTTGTTCCAATATAAGCTCCAACAATGCTCTTTTATTCATATTTCAATTAATTTATAATATCAGTTTCGATATTAGTGAACTATTTTTAAGAATGAATGTTAACTATTTTAAAGAATGTATTCATTCCGTTTCATAAGTTTTTCAACGAAGAACTATTGTTTTAAGGATTGCTTCTCTCTTTTGATAAATTGCTTCTTTGTTGTCCTCTTAATCTGTTTTACTTAGCATTTCATAATAATGGTAATGGTATTTTGCCACCACTTGTTTAGCACATTTTTCCATTAATTAAATAAAGTGTGTACATAAAAGTCATAACACCTTCAACCTCTGGCTTATGGATCTTAAAAATAGATGGGTTGGATCTAACTGCCCCTGAATTAGCTGAGGGTGGACCCTCTCCTATTGCAGGGCCATAAAGAACAGTGAAAGAGTTTCCTAGGCCTTATTGAAAATACTCTACAAGTCCATAGTACCTTTACCTAAGGTTCTTCTAAAACTTCAATGTACTTGTTTCTTGTATAGAAAATCGGATATTGATGCTGATGGAATACTCCTTTGCATGAAGATGATTTAGTTGGCCATGGTGGTACCAGATAGGTTTATCGAGTCGTGTTGACGAAAAATGGGATGTAGTGGCTGTGAAGCAACAAGAGAAAGATGATTGTATGAGGATTTTAGCTGCAAAAAAAAGCTATACTTAAACTCCGTGCTTGCTTTTTTTAAAGGAGGAACCAACCTTTTAGTTTTCGAGTATATGCCAAATGGTAATCTTTTTGAAGCTCTTCATAGAAATATAAAAGATGAGAAGGTTGCATGGGATTGGAATCAGAGGGGTATAAATTGCATTAGGAGGTGCAAAAGGGATTTTCTATTTGCACCATGATTGTTCTCCACCTGTTATTTATAGCTATATAAAATCTAGCAGCATCTTGCTTGATGAAGATTATGAGGCAAAAATTGCTGATTTTGATGTTACAAGGTTCACTGGCACACATGGTTATATTACTCCAGGTATGTTTTGATAATGCTTTCAACAAGAAATTTCAATAGACTATTTTTAGTTTCAAAAGTATCTCATGTTTTATTTACACAATCTTTATTTGTGACATCTTACTGATAATCTTAATGGCATCTTACTCATAATCTTAATGTCTATTATTTTTCCTAGATTAAATGCTGCTAGAATGCTAATAAATACGAGGAAGCATTAGAGAAATTTGATTCTGTTTTGGGAACAATGTCAGAAATTGAAGAAGCAGCATTCACAAATTATAATGTTGCTTGTTGATACTCTAAGCTAAATCAGGTATGCAATTAACTATTTTTCCTTTGGTTTTGAATCATTTTGCTGAGTGTATTTAATTTATGTATACCTTTCTGAATAAATTTAATCCTTCTATAAATGTCGTGCGTAATTCAGTCCTATAATCTCTCTATATAGTATTATAACATCAACCACAACATTTAAGAAAGCATGTTCTAACTTAACACTACACCATTTTGGATCCATTTAAGTCCCACATAGGCTAGAACATCACACAAAGGAGTGTTTATAAATGTTTGACATGCCAGTTAGTTCGCTGAGCTGAGTAACGCCAGCTTGTGACCCATGTGGGGGCATTAAGGTAATGGAACATGGCTAAGGCTTAGCAAGTTGGTCTGGTGGTAGAACTGTGCTGGCCTGCCCGCTCCAAGTTGCGAGTTGACCCATGGGACTTGTGCGAAGGCATGGGTCTTGTGTGTCTTAGACCGGAGGGTACAGCGTGAGGCTGGTTTCACAGAGCAGCGAATACTTCCTACTCCTGACAGTGGAGGGATCACACGCCACTGCACCACCAGCCCGCAACACTTGGTGAGCCTAGCCCCTTGAACCATCTCTTTTGGTGGTGGGGTTATCCTACTCCTGACAGTGGAGGGATCACACGCCACTGCACCACCAGCCCGCAACACTTGGTGAGCCTAGCCCCTTGAACCATCTCTTTTGGTGGTGGGGTTATCCTACTCCTGACAGTGGAGGGATCACACGCCACTGCACCACCAGCCCGCAACACTTGGTGAGCCTAGCCCCTTGAACCATCTCTTTTGGTGGTGGGGTTATTAGTTGCCCGCTCCAAGTTGCGAGTTGACCCATGGGACTTGCGAAGGCATGGGTCTTGTGAGTCTTAGACCGGAGGGTACAGCGTGAGGCTGGTTTCACAGAGCAGCGAATACTTGCTACTCCTGACAGTGGAGGGATCACATGCCACCAGAGTTGTTAATAGCGGCCGCTATAGCGGCACTCCAAAGCGGAGCGGAGGCCTGCCGCGCGCGCACAAGGGTGCGGTGGCGGAGAGAAGATAGCGGCCGCTATCCCAGGTCGCGGATAGTGGGCGCCCCCCGGGCGGAGCGGTTTGGGCCTGGTTTATTTTTAAAAATTTTTTTTTGACAAAATTTTTGTTTTACCCCTCTTTTAAAATACTTTTTAAAACAGATTTGCATTATATTTTCTTTCCTTCGTTTCACTTTCTCACTTTCTTCTTCCACCGTTCTAGTTCCAGCAAGGCAGCAACATACAACTGCAGTCCGCATCTTCTCTACTGTTCCAGGCTTCCAGCAAGGCAGCAACAGCACCATACACCGTTCCAGCAAGTACATCTTCTCCAATCTCCACCGTTCCATCTTCTTCTACTTTTGTCTCACATCTCCACCGTTCGCAAGCCCTCTTTTATAGATTATTATAATATAATTATTAGTATATAAAAGGTTATCCCGCTATCCGGGATTCCGCTATTCCCACTTTTCCCATTCCCGGGGGTCGGCCGCTCCGCTCTGCTATCCGAGATTAATAACTCTGCATGCCACTGTACCACCAGCCCGCAACACCTGGTGAGCCTAGCCCCTTGAACCATCTCTTTTGGTGGGGTTATTAGTTGCCCGCTCCAAGTTGCAAGTTGACCCATGGGACTTGTGAGTCTTAGACCGGAGGGTACATCGTGAGGCTGGTTTCACAGAGCAGCGAATACTTCCTACTCCTGACAGTGGAGGGATCACATGCCACTGTACCACCAGCCTGCAACACCTGGTGAGCCTAGCCCCTTGAATCTTCTCTTTTGGTGGGGTTATTAGTTGCCCGCTCCAAGTTGCGAGTTGACCCATGGGACTTGTGCGAAGGCATGGGTCTTGTGAGTCTTAGACCGGAGGGTACAGCGTGAGGCTGGTTTCACAGAGCAGCGAATACTTCCTACTTCTGACTGTGGAGGGATCACATGCCACTGTACTACCAGCCCGCAACACCTGGTGGGGTTATTAGTTGCCCGCTCCAAGTTGCGAGTTGACCCATGGGACTTGTGCGAAGGCATGGGTCTTGTGAGTCTTAGACCGGAGGGTAAAGCGTGAGGCTGGTTTCACAGAGTAGCGGATACTTCCTACTCCTGACAGTGGAGGTATCACATGCCACTGTACCACCAGCCCGCAACACCTGGTGAGCCTAGCCCCTTGAACCATCTCTTTTGGTGCGGTTATTAGTTGCCCTCTCCAAGTTGCGAGTTGACCCATGGGACTTGTGCGAAGGCATGGGTCTTGTGAGTCTTAGACCGGAGGGTACAGTGTGAGGCTGGTTTCATAGAGCAGCAAATACTTCCTACTCCTGACAGTGGAGGGATCACATGCCACTGTACCACCAGCCCGCAACACCTAGTGAGCCTAGCCCTTGAACCATCTCTTTTGGTTGGGTTATTAGTTGCCCGCTCCAAGTTGCGAGTTGACCCATGGGACTTGTGCGAAGGCATGGGTCTTGTGAGTCTTAGACCGGAGGGTACAACGTTGAGGCTGGTTTCATAGAGCAGCGGATACTTCCTACTCCTGACAGTGGAGGGATCACATGCCACTGTACCACCAGCCCGCAACACCTGGTGAGCCTAGCCCCTTGAACCATCTCTTTTTTGTGGGGGGTATTAGATAGTTTTACATGTCTATCCTTAGAACTGTTTAAAAAATAAAATTATAAATGCTTTAGTTAAACTTAACAGTTTGTTGTGCATACTACTGTCCGAGAATTATATCTATGTCCCAAATTAGATCTATCTCCTTCCTCATTTCTGTTACGTTTAAATTGAATTTGTGGATATGATTTCAATGAACAGGTTTTACTTGTTGTGATGTTTGTTTATCCAAGCTAACACATTTTCGATCTATAGCAATCTGCAAACTACAACCAATTTTGTCCGAATATAGATTTTAGGTTCTATTCTATAATGATGTCGATTGCCACATCCCTCTACTTTTCAATCTGTATTAAGGTGGTGAAATTGTTCCACACAACTCTCAAAACAAGGAAAATGAAAGTCACTACAATGAAGAAACAATTTTCTTACATGGTGACTTAGAAGCTATTAGAAAATGTCTCACTATGTGCACATCACCTTTTGTCAAAGGATTCAAAACACACTCTAGAAAAGATAACATCATAACAAGTGATCTCCATGTATCTATTTGTTTAGCTGGTGCAACTATAGCACAAACAAGAGTTCTTCTGAATTGCGAAAACCCTTTATGGGATGCACATTTTGTTATTTGCTCATCCTGTTCAAAAAGTTGAGTTTCTAGTAAAAGATAACGATATTCTTGGTCCTGAACTTATTGAATATTACAATTTTGTTTTCATGTATTAATGTACATAGCAATTTTGTCTGAATATAGATTTTAGGTTCTATTCTATAATGATTTTGATTATCACATCCCTCTACTTTTCAATCTGTATTAAGGTGGTGAAATTGTTCCACGCAACTCTCAAAACAAGGAAAATGAAAGTCACTACAATGAAGAAACAATTTTCTTACATGGTGACTTAGAAGCTTTAGAAAATGTCTCACTATGTGCACATCACCTTTTGTCAAAGGATTCAAAACACACTCTAGAAAAGATAACTTCATAACAAGTGATCTCCATGTATCTATTTGTTTAGCTGGTGCAACTATAGCACAAACAAGAGTTCTTCTGAATTGCGAAAACTCTTTATGGGATGCACATTTTGTTATTTGCTCATCCTGTTCATAAAGTTGAGTTTCTAGTAAAAGTTGACCCATGGGACTTGTGAGTCTTAGACCGGAGGGTACATCGTGAGGCTGGTTTCACAGAGCAGCGAATACTTCCTACTCCTGACAGTGGAGGGATCACATGCCACTGTACCACCAGCCTGCAACACCTGGTGAGCCTAGCCCCTTGAATCTTCTCTTTTGGTGGGGTTATTAGTTGCCCGCTCCAAGTTGCGAGTTGACCCATGGGACTTGTGCGAAGGCATGGGTCTTGTGAGTCTTAGACCGGAGGGTACAGCGTGAGGCTGGTTTCACAGAGCAGCGAATACTTCCTACTTCTGACTGTGGAGGGATCACATGCCACTGTACTACCAGCCCGCAACACCTGGTGGGGTTATTAGTTGCCCGCTCCAAGTTGCGAGTTGACCCATGGGACTTGTGCGAAGGCATGGGTCTTGTGAGTCTTAGACCGGAGGGTAAAGCGTGAGGCTGGTTTCACAGAGTAGCGGATACTTCCTACTCCTGACAGTGGAGGTATCACATGCCACTGTACCACCAGCCCGCAACACCTGGTGAGCCTAGCCCCTTGAACCATCTCTTTTGGTGCGGTTATTAGTTGCCCTCTCCAAGTTGCGAGTTGACCCATGGGACTTGTGCGAAGGCATGGGTCTTGTGAGTCTTAGACCGGAGGGTACAGTGTGAGGCTGGTTTCATAGAGCAGCAAATACTTCCTACTCCTGACAGTGGAGGGATCACATGCCACTGTACCACCAGCCCGCAACACCTAGTGAGCCTAGCCCTTGAACCATCTCTTTTGGTTGGGTTATTAGTTGCCCGCTCCAAGTTGCGAGTTGACCCATGGGACTTGTGCGAAGGCATGGGTCTTGTGAGTCTTAGACCGGAGGGTACAACGTTGAGGCTGGTTTCATAGAGCAGCGGATACTTCCTACTCCTGACAGTGGAGGGATCACATGCCACTGTACCACCAGCCCGCAACACCTGGTGAGCCTAGCCCCTTGAACCATCTCTTTTTTGTGGGGGGTATTAGATAGTTTTACATGTCTATCCTTAGAACTGTTTAAAAAATAAAATTATAAATGCTTTAGTTAAACTTAACAGTTTGTTGTGCATACTACTGTCCGAGAATTATATCTATGTCCCAAATTAGATCTATCTCCTTCCTCATTTCTGTTACGTTTAAATTGAATTTGTGGATATGATTTCAATGAACAGGTTTTACTTGTTGTGATGTTTGTTTATCCAAGCTAACACATTTTCGATCTATAGCAATCTGCAAACTACAACCAATTTTGTCCGAATATAGATTTTAGGTTCTATTCTATAATGATGTCGATTGCCACATCCCTCTACTTTTCAATCTGTATTAAGGTGGTGAAATTGTTCCACACAACTCTCAAAACAAGGAAAATGAAAGTCACTACAATGAAGAAACAATTTTCTTACATGGTGACTTAGAAGCTATTAGAAAATGTCTCACTATGTGCACATCACCTTTTGTCAAAGGATTCAAAACACACTCTAGAAAAGATAACATCATAACAAGTGATCTCCATGTATCTATTTGTTTAGCTGGTGCAACTATAGCACAAACAAGAGTTCTTCTGAATTGCGAAAACCCTTTATGGGATGCACATTTTGTTATTTGCTCATCCTGTTCAAAAAGTTGAGTTTCTAGTAAAAGATAACGATATTCTTGGTCCTGAACTTATTGAATATTACAATTTTGTTTTCATGTATTAATGTACATAGCAATTTTGTCTGAATATAGATTTTAGGTTCTATTCTATAATGATTTTGATTATCACATCCCTCTACTTTTCAATCTGTATTAAGGTGGTGAAATTGTTCCACGCAACTCTCAAAACAAGGAAAATGAAAGTCACTACAATGAAGAAACAATTTTCTTACATGGTGACTTAGAAGCTTTAGA
Source organism: Vicia faba (assembly GCA_948472305.1). Classification (NCBI taxonomy): domain Eukaryota; kingdom Viridiplantae; phylum Streptophyta; class Magnoliopsida; order Fabales; family Fabaceae; genus Vicia; species Vicia faba. The sequence continues at coordinate 1,109,562,345 of OX451741.1, forward strand.
AAATGTCTCACTATGTGCACATCACCTTTTGTCAAAGGATTCAAAACACACTCTAGAAAAGATAACTTCATAACAAGTGATCTCCATGTATCTATTTGTTTAGCTGGTGCAACTATAGCACAAACAAGAGTTCTTCTGAATTGCGAAAACTCTTTATGGGATGCACATTTTGTTATTTGCTCATCCTGTTCATAAAGTTGAGTTTCTAGTAAAAGATAACGATATTCTTGGTCCTGAACTTATTGAATACTACAATTTTATTTTCATGTATTAATGTACATAGCAATGATTGCTTTTTTTTATTGCAGGATGTTGTCGTGCGGATGATGAAGAAACTAAAAAGTTTCTTAAACATTCAACCATTCATTGTGTATTATCTCCGTGTTAAGAAGCAATAAATTTAGTATTTTCAAGCAACAGGTGAAGTTAGTTATTTTTGTTTATAATCAACAGGTGACTTTTGGTCCAGGTTGTGGGAGCCCTCTTTACGCTTCACCAAGAATGTGTTCTATTAGACACTCAAGGTTTTGGGAATAATCGGAAAATAACCACATTTATCAGTGGTTTGGTCTTATGTGATGGCAGATATGTACACCCGAGCATATGATTTTTCAAGATCTAGATACCGTCTTTCATAATGATTTTCAAAATCATGCATTTCAAGTAAGTTCTTTTACTCAAAACACTAAAGATTATGTCCTCTTCACAACATTGTGATAGCTTATATGCTCACACATTTTGTGAAATTATTCTGATGTGGAATGAAATTTAGCGATTCAATTAGTGTTAGACTCCATCTCTCAATACCTTTCACTTCTTTTCCATGTGGAACTCAACTACCAGTAGGCAAAATACATCTCTACTGGTAGACCATGTTGACCAATTTGTCTAAGATTGATATACAAAAGGGTGTAGGCTGGGATTGATTATTGGTGGCGTAAAGTGGAGTCGGAGACAGCAGAGCACGTGCTGCTGCTGTGTAATAAGAGTATTCAAACTTGGCAAAGTCTGGACATGTGGAGACACAGCATGCGCTGCAGCTAAATAGGAACATTTGGATAGAAAATCCGTCGCATATTAAATTCACTGTCAAAGTAGGAAAGGAGAATTTTTTTATGATATTGTGGAGTAGGATTTCATCAATTTGGGACAACAAATCAGAGAGAGCAGCAGATGTAATACATTGGTGGGAGTTGTTTACAAACGGAGTGGCGGACTGCACGACAAACGAACATGAAGGATGAGCCAAGACAGCATGTACAACATAAAATGACAACGTTACAGTTGATATCAGAGATGCATTAGGAATGTTGGCAGCATTGGAGTTGGTGCTAGAGCTGGCATTTAAGCAAAGTTGTTTTGTACCTAAATTCTAAAAGGGATGTAGTTTCAGGCCAGCTGTGCGTTGATTTTAACGTGTCTTCAATACAGTCAAATTAAAATACAAGTTTAATTGAAGGGAGGTTGAATTGGATGTTGAGTTTTGTTTACAGCACAAAGCCTGACAATGTAAAATGTCAACAAGAAAAAAGATTATAATATTGAACTAGGTTTGATGGGGTGTTCAATGTTGGTGATAAAGTACTTGCCACCAGGTTTCTTCTCTTCATTTTATTTTCAGACAACCAGATACATGATTGTTTGCTATATCATCTTCAATATAGTTATTTGAATTGAAAGCTTAGGGTTTGATTGTTGAATTGATGATATATTGAAGCTTATCTACTTCAATAAACTACTTTGAGATATCATATCATGCTCAAATAGAGGCCTAGTCAAAGTGTTTTAGATATGACTGAATCAAAATGCTCAACATCCACACTGCTGTTTTTATTGGAAACAAAGGTTCATGTGTTGAGAAAATTCCAAAAAGTTAGATAAATTGTGATAAAGATCATGATCGTAGAAGAATTCTATTTGGTTATAAAAATGTAATGCTCTTGGTCATTGTTGTTATCTTCATCGCCGCAATTTTGATCTCTAGAAGCATCAAGATTCGAAGAGCAAAAGAGTTACAAAATTGTCAAAAATGGATATCGATGCTGATGAAATAGTCATTTCGATGGAGATAATTTCATTGGCCATAGTGGTACCGGAAAGGTTTATCGGGTCGTATTGAAGATAAACAGGATGGTAGTGGCTGTGAAGCAACTAGAGGAAGGTGATGGTATGCTGGCTATTTTAAAGTATATGCCAAATGATAATCTTTTTGAAGCTGTTGATAGAAATATAAAAGATGAGAAGGTTGCATGGGATTGGAATAAGAGGTACAAATTGCATTGGGAGGTGCAAAAAGGATTTGCTATTCGTAGGCATCTTGCTTGATGAAGATTATGAGGCAAAAGTTGCTGAATTTGGTGTTGCAAGGTTGACTGAAAATTCTCAGATGGGTTATAGCTTTTTTGCTGGTACCCATGTGGGGGCACCAAGGTGATGGAACATGACTAAACCTTAACAGGTTGTGTGAGGCTGGTAGCTTAGTAGCCCCTTGAACCATCTCTTTTTGGTGGTTGGGTAGGTGCCTGCCTACTGCTGCTTTTTTTTTGTTCACTTGAAACAGACCAACTTCAAGCATGACGGGTTGGTTCGCTTTGATGGGCCAGGGGGTGTTGGGTACTGTTTATGTTCTTAGAGTTCTTAGGTTCAAACTTCATAAGCCATGAAGCTAAAGTTTAAGCTTTCAAGAAAGTAAGAGGCTGCCTGGATCTTCATTGTATAACACGTTGCAGCATTCACTTTCAGCTTCAATGAGCAAGTGCTTAGGTACTCGACTTCGGTTTTTAATCTCTTACTTCAAATTGTATTTGACAAGTTTTCTATGTCTCTGATTACATATCTCCTGCCATTTTTATATTGTTTTATTCCATTGCCTCTTCTTCATATTCATTTATACTGACTGTTTGGAATACAAACACATATTAGATCTGCACTTGACAATGATGATTATCCTAGGCAATTTAATTTTGATTCATACAAAAATAAAAAATAAACTCTTCCTTTCTGATAAAATATATTTAAATATAGTTTTAATAGTCTGGAACAAATAATAACAGGCTGCAGAGCAGAGATACTAAAGAAGTGAATTCTGCAGATGTATATATATACAATTTTAACAGTTATGAATTCTAAATATTTAAATTAAAAAGTTACAAAAAATTAAAGAATATAAAATTTGAACTAGGTTTGGTGGGGTGTGCCAAGCGATTGCTATAGTGCAACACAAAAGCGACACTAGAGAGAGCCAATAGCAAGCTATTGTAGTGGTCTCTCCCCCTCAAGAGATAAATTTAATATCGTGTGGACCATTGGTCCACATATCAGATATTAAACTGATAAGAACAGATACTACACTTGATCTTAGCCAAAAGGCCGAGAAAGGTATGAGGGGAAATACATGCTTGCTGTGCATTTTATATCTGACATCTGATATGATTATTTTCTAACTATGCAATGTGGGACTTTAATGCAATAATTTGGAGTCTACTACTGTGTTCATGTTAGCTCAACACTTCAATAATTTACTCTTATGTAACATTAATTAAATAGGTAACATGCAGAGAAGTGGCTCTCATTTCCTAGGTCTTTGTTAGATCTAAGCAAAATGCTACATCTATACAGGTATAAATTATGGCCGTCGTCCCTTTTGTGATTTTAATATTGTGGTAAAATACAAGCAAATAGATACAGTTGATACAACAGTAACTGTTGTTGTAATACCATTGTGAAAACTTCTATAGTTTATATATTACAACTGAATATTGTGGATTGTAGACAACAATTTAAAACTATGGCTACTGCTACTAGACTTGTAATGTATCAGCTAGTTGCAGGTCTTCTATAACTAGAGTCAGGCCATGATGCCTTCTCTGGAAACATTCTTTCTGTTGACAAATATTAACTATTATATTCACTATCTTTAGAAAACATGCTTGACAAATATTAACTATTATATTCACTATCTTTAGAAAACATGCTTGACAAATATTAACTATTATATTCACTATCTTTAGAAAACATGCTTGTTTATAGAATAAGGATAAAAAAAAACATGAAGAGTGAGATCAAAACACACATGTTCAGCATAGTGAGGTATATGAGTAAAACAAATTGAAAAGCAAACTGCATATTTAGAATGTTCAAACACTCTTGCTAATCTGTTATTCATGTCATTCTATGTACTTACCAAATCAATATACCTTATTAAAACTAGGGTTAAATACGTTGCAGGATTCATGCATATGCCACATCAGTTGTGAACAATGTTTCTATAAAATTAAACTTTTTCAATAGTGGTTCTATTCCCTGCACCATATAATCACATCCACGCTATAAATATCTTTAAACTTGTTTTTGTCGTAGCTTATGAAAATACAATATCAAACAATATCTTTAAACTTTTTTTTTTATCGTAGCTTATAAAAATACAATATCAAACAAGGGAATCTACATACGTTTTGGTATTATGGTGTGTGTACCATTGTCAGACACAGAAGCTGCTTTGTTCTTGATTATTGTGGAGTTAGAAAATCAGAATAGTACTATTCTTGTTCTTGTAGGGAGCGTTGAGTCTGAACTGAGCATCAGTTTCATGTGTGTGTGATGGACTTTCATGTTTGGTGGGTTTCATGAGTATGAACTGAGCATCGGTTCATGTTTAGAGGGAGCAAATTGAGTCTGAACTGAGCATCAGTTTCAATTGATTGCCATTGTTGCAAAACTTTCTTGCAATATAACATTTGACAATCTCTTAAACCACGTAGAAATTAAGAAAATAATTCAAACCTTGGTATGGAAATAGGAGGGGCCGCGCGAACGCAGACCCCCACTGCAACAAATTATGATGTAGGTTCCACCACTTGGGTGGACCTTAGGATAACACCCCTCCTAAGTGCAATGGAGGTCACTCTCCTAGGCCATGATCCTTCATGATCAACCATTGACCCCATCCAGGTAAGTATGTTGCAATGAAGGTATTTGCGTTGTTTTATAATCTTGCTTATCTCAATATCTTTCACCTTCTTTCGACGTGGGACTCTACTACCAGTGGGGAATGTATTTCCCAACTTGTGTAAGATTGATAGATAAAAAGGGTGCATGCTGGTACTGATTGTTGGTGCATGTGCTGTTGCAGTGTGATAAGAGCATTCAGACTGCTGCTAAATAGGAACATTGGAGAGAAAATATGTCACATATTCAATGCACTGTCAAAGGAGAAAAGGAGCATTGGCTATGTGTTGCAGGTTTGTACTTTTTGTAGGATATATTACCTGTTTTTATTCAATACTCCTTTAATGACTGTTATTAGTTTCAAATTAAGTCTTGGCAGGATTTTATCCTCTAGCTACGCTGCAAGAGACTGCTGATAGATTGATTTATGAAGCAACTTTTCATATTGTCAGTGGTCAAACACTTGAGCATTTGTCTGCTGCAATGGTTCCTCTCATCTTAACAGTAATAAGCATTTAAGCAACATTGAATCCTTCATATTTTTTATTTTCTTACTCTGAAATTATGTGCTAGGAAGAGCGTGGATATGTTTAACACATAGTTGGCATTATCTTTTTGGTTATGGATATATTATGAATGGTTGGTTACCTTTCTCATAAAATCTTTTCATATCTTTTGGAATGTATAGATATGGAGGATCCTCTAACATTAGTAAACAAAATTGATATGAATTAGGATACTTTTTTTTAAAAATACATAACTGTTGTCCTAAGTCCTTAAAGAAGTTGAACTGTTTCTCTTTAACAAAATTTACCTGCAAAACCGTGTCCTAAGTCCTTAAAGAAGTGGCGGATGAAAACCATCATGACTAATTGTGTAAGCAAATTATTCTCAAATCAAAGCACACGATTTAGTGAAGTAAGCTAAAGGCAAATCACATATAGCAAGTTTTGACATGGTTTAATAAAATATTGACAGTTAAAACTGCATTTTTAATTAGTTTGATGACTTATATTGTTCTTGTACCAAGTCTTTTTGTTTTTTTACTGAATCTAAATAATAATTAAACCTAAATCTAAATATTAATTATTAAAAAGGAAATTAATTTATTGAGAAAATGTCTTTTTTTGTTCTTTTGTATTTATAAAAAAAATAAAATAAATAAGTGTAATAAATAAAATATTTAAGAGTCAAGAAGACTTATCTTGAAGCTGAAATTTATGTTTTGAGCTTGAGTTGTTGCCTTGACTGTTCTTGAACTTGGAAAAATAGAGGTGTTACAGAAGCTTGTTCTTGATTTTGATTAACTTATATATGATGTATGTGGGGTGCTTAGATGTTTGTACAGAGCTTTGCAAGGTATGAGAGGTTCAAAAGTTTGGACTTCAAAACTCAAGAGTGGAAGTTTTGTGGACTGTTATGGCTTTTGTGAATATGATATTTTGAGGGTTTATCAACAAAACTTATGCATTTTCTCTCTATTTTTCTGACCTATTTCTCTTGCAAATGCTTCTTCTATTTATAGGCAAGAGGTTTTTGTATATGAGCTGATTAGGTTTGTAAGACATCATGCTATGGTTTGGTTGGATTGCAAAGATCAAACTATGTCAAGTAATCCATAATCCCAATATGAAGTACCAAATTTGTTGGTCTAAAGAGGCTTCTTTCCATGATTTATGGTGGAGTAAAATCAGAAGCAAACAAAGTATGGGTGCAAGACAAATTTGTACCAAACAATTGCTTTTCAAGAATAACAATGATAACTTTATGCCATAAATGTAAAGATCTTTTGGACAAAGGCTTAAACAGTTGGGTAATAGCTCAAGAGTGGGTGTAAGCAAGGAGGTCTGCAACACAAGATTGTGCAACATGACATAAGGGTTTTGTTATGTGTTTTTCAATAAAATGTCTTGCAATTCAAGAATGGATGTCCAACTTCATGCCCTTGAATCTTCTAGCTCAAGTATGATAAATTCATGCTCTTGGATGTTTTGGAAAGCTTGAAACATCCTCAATAACTTTTAAGTTGGCCATTTTGAAAAAATCATCTTGGAAATATGTGAAAAAATGCCAAGAAGTTGGATAAAATCCTGACTAAAATCTGTTGAAAATTTCTCTAAGTGTTAGATGAAAATGTTATGACTTCATGAATTTATAACTCAAAATCCAAGCACTTCTAGGACTTGATCAGCAAAGCAAAGTTCTAGATCTCATCAAGATTTAAAACTTTCATGTTGAAAGTTTTCTTTGAATCATCTTACATCTTGGTAAAAGATTGACATGAAGTAAAGAAATTATCATGTATAAAACACTTCAAAAAATTTCTAAGTCTTGGAAAGTTTGACTTTTCAAGTTGACTTTTGACTTTCTTGACTTCTTGATGATCAAGCTTGATATTCTTGAATATCTTGATGAATTTTGATCTTTGAGACTTAATGTTGACCAAAAAGTCAAAGTTTGACTTTTGATGTATCAGTTGATTTTTCACCACTACAGTTGATTTTTGGTCATTTGGTCAATTGACTGAGCAATCTTGGTGATCCAAGACTTGAAACTTGTCATGAGCATTCTTGGAGGTCCATACTGATCCATGAAAGTCATTTGGAGTATTAGAATTCCAATTGTCTTTGTGCAAACTCAAACCCTAATTTGAGGTATCAGTGTTGAGGAAATGGCTTAACCTAGTCAACCCTCGTGCAAGCTTGAGCCACTGAAAATATTGTGAATAATGTGTTGAGAAAAAGTGAGGAAAAATTTTAGGGTACAACAAAGATGAATTCTTGAATTTTGATTTATTCTGATGTTTTGTTGTAATTGTGAAGTTACAAATATGACGATGAATATGAAGAGATTTCATGACGTAGTGACGTT